>OY756256.1:7293832-8706705 GCA_963576845.1 Megachile leachella
CGTAACCCCGTCCAGCCAACCCAGACCGACCTACCCCTCTCTCTTGTCGTCCTACTGCGTATCGCCCGCCTCCCGTCCCAACCCCCCCGGCTCATCTACTTCTCTCTTGTGAGGCTCCCGGGTTGCCATCGGGGGGTGTATACGTGCCGGCAATACCGACACGTCGTGAAGCACCTAGCTGCGGAAGGCTGCGTGTGCATGCGTGCAGCACGTCTGCAACCCTTAGCCGGAAAAGGGTCGCTGGGTGGTCTAGATTTTTTTTTAAGTGCCTTCCTGCTGCCTGCAGCTCCTCTCCGTTGCCAAGCCGAAGAAGCGTCGAGCACTCTTCCTCTTCACGTGTTCTTCCTGTTCTTCTTCCGTCCCTTCGGCTCCTTGCGCCTTGTCCTCTTCCACGTCTCTCGTGAACACCGTACGAGCCCTTAATCCAGCCACCCTGTGCCCTGGTTTCTACGGCCACTCGATTCTACCCGGATCCCCTTAAGTCTCTGGCGTGTTTTTATCGCGCCAATGCATAATACTTGAATACCGCCCACCCTTCGACGACTCGATCTTGTCTTATCGTTTTTAGGGAATTCACTTGCCGTCAAGGCGGATATATTTGGAGATCAACCTGTTCTGTTCCAAGGCTTATGAGAGCTGCGTAACGGATGAACAAGTGTATGGAAAAAGCGGTTTAGTTAAAGGCTGCTCGTGAAAGTGTTTTTAACGTAATCTCAAATAGTCCATTTAGGGCTGTGCTCTTACCAGCTGGGATATTTGATTATTCCTATCAGGATCACATCTATTATTTATTAGATTCTTGTACAGATTTATTTACTTATCTAGTAATGGCCAGATCAACTTGCGGCCACCATAATGGCAAAGCCCGACTCCAACGATTCTCAAACATTAAAAAACCTTATTTCAAACGTAGTCTTTGAATTTGTCTGTTGTTTTCATAAGTTTTTACTGATCCATTGTGTTACAAGGTATAAATTATTCTAACAAAAAATTCGTGTTTCACCTATTTGAAAAGTAAAACATCCTTAGTTCAGAAATAAAATATTCAGTCATAAGATTATTTGAAAGAATAGATCATTTCGTTCGTAAAGAGTATCATTTGATTTTCCACGTAATATTTCGCACGAGAACTCGGTATCCACAGGAGCGTAATAAATGGCGGCTTATCGGACCGACTGATCGGGCGTGCAACAAATAAGGAAGGAAACACCAGCCGGTCGGTGCATCAGGAAATCGTGACAGGCACGTTCAGCCGACATGTACTTCATCCTTACACGACGTACTTCGCCGCGAGTCTAACGACTCCCACAGGCTGCTTTCAATCCGCATCACGTTATCGAAACGGTCCGGATTCTCCGTTCGCTACTGGACGCTCGGTAATTCGCCGGCGAGTAACGCGGTACCGAGAGATCGGCTCGGGGAGATCCGCTCGCGAGGAAAAGAGATCGGGGCCGGAGGAACGGCAACTAGACCGAGCCACCAAGGACGAGCGAGTACTTTCAGGCTCGTTCCCTTCTCGAGTTTATCTCGAACGCTGACAGGTGACTGGAGAACACCCTCAACTCCTTTTCCTATTCCGCCTAAGCTGGACTCATCTCGCCGCTTGGAATCGCGTGGCGTATTCCAATTTATTGCGAACGCTCGTCAGGGAGTTCAGCGATCGACGACATAGCGCTCGAACCATCGAGGGACCACCTGAGGTGCATCGTACACTCGACTGCAACATGGATTCCTTCAGGACTTGTGAACTTTGCTATTTCACAGCTTTCAAATATTTCTATTTCCAATTATCTATTAACTAATTTTTAAAACATTCACTGAGATGTTCGCTCGAGAAAAGGGTTTCTAGATGTCCATGTTCTGAGATTTACAAATTTCAAGCTCCATAAACCTGTAGATTTCTAAATTCTATTACCTCAAGTTCTAATATGCTTAAATTCTTGAATTCTTAACTCCAGTCTCTAAAATCTGAAAAACTCCGAACTCTCAAAATCACAAATACTAATATGGATGAATTATGAATAATTTCAAATCTTGAAGATCCTTAAAAACGGACAAGTGATGTTCCTGTTTCTGGTGCCTTGATATTTTTCCTAGAGAAGCCAGATTTGCAATTGACTGTACTCCTGATCGAACCTACGTCCATGCAGACCCGGCAGTGCTTTATATCCGTTCGTTTTCCACGTCAGCCAGTGCAACGGTTCACGCTGACAGAAGTGAGCGACTGCACCGACGAACCACGAAGAAACAACCTCGCGGCGGACCAAGAGGAAACGTCACTGTGCAGACTGATCGGCGACTCCGGCCAGTCGATGCACTTGCAGTGAAGGACGGTTTGAAATAATGCAGTTGACGAGAACCAACTAGACGAGCTTTAGGGAAATTCCATAAATTGAGGAACGCTCTTTCTGGGATTGCTGGCGATGCACTTCGAACAATACTGACATTCTATTATGGGATTCGATGGTAAATGCAACCATTAGTGACTAGGTACTAGAGACCATTGTTTAGTATGTTTTATTAAAAATTATAGGTTAAGTGATGTTCTGATGTGAAGCTTAATATGTCGCTGTTATTTTATATTAAAGATTATTTTTATGTTGAGGTGTTTTTATAAGGCTTTTATGTTAGTTATGCATAGCTTCAGATTTTTATATTTTGTACAAGATAAGTTACTAATGATGTGTATTTCTAAGATTGTCAATTTCATGAAGAAAATGTATAAATCTATATGTTGTTAAAATGAACACAACACATGTAATTAACAGTATAAAAGAATTGTTTTAATTTTAACATAATTTGACATTGACTGACATAGTTATACATATATTATGGTGGTCAATAAGGAAGACGTAAGATCAAATACTTATTCTTATATTTTAAAACAGACTTGCATAAAAACCTAAAGAGACCACCATTAAATGATCTCTATTTTGTACAATACTTTTATATTCTCATAACATAACTATTCTTCACCAATCACACATCTCCAAAAACACCCCCATTCTCAAAATTCAATTATTCAGAAATTTTCAACATCAAAAGCCACCGCATCATCAACGACAGCACACAGCAATTAAACTGCAGGTGTCCCCGTCACAATCGAACACAAAAATGCGTAGAAATTGAACAAGCAAAACGTACGATCAAACGATAACAATAAAGCGGGCGATCCGTTCAGGTCCACACGGCAACGAGCGGAATAATCGTATTCAAAGGCGCGTGTAACGCGAGTTCCCCGTAAAATGCAGCCGATCGTGTAAAATACCATGCCCGTTTCCCTCTTGCTCGCTAAATCACCGTCGTGGTCGTGCGATCATTACTTCGCGACATTTTCGCAGCCGCCGCGAACACGGTTCACGATTATCCTAGGGTCTCGCGGCGCGCTGTATGTCGCATTAATTCCGCGGCGTGTTTGCGTACGCACGCATAAGCGTTGTACCATATCGTATATGCACGCATACGAAATTCTCCGTAATGGATTACGGCTATGACGTGTGCACCGTGTGCCGATACACGAAGACGGGGAAGAAAGACACGGAATAGCGTCGATAGAAAACTTTCACATCCGATTGTTTCATATGTTGAACTTTATATTTCTCATGATATATACATTTACTATACGTTTACTATTTTGCAAGGTTTTTCTTATTATAACAAGATTAAACGCATGTGAATGAAGGGGTTGAAAATTTTAGCTTTTTTAATTTTAACTATTCTTACCAATTTTAAGAGTGTTTCACAGTGTTATATTTATTGCTCATAATTTTAAGTGGTAATATAACAATCGGGGAAGAAGTTATTGATGTAGATGATATGTATAAAGATTACATACGTGCTGTCGCTCGCTGGAAGGCTCTCCGCCCCACACACTTCAATAACCATCTTTAGACACTTTTGACAATTTTTTTGAAGGCGTTTATTCATTTGAAGAAAGTTTGATTCCCTGACAGAAATTCGTATCTGACACGGTTTGTCTTATACATTCATATATCCATGTGTTTGTGAAGGGTACTATGTACCATAGTATTTTAGTGCTCTAGTATAAATTGTCCATTAGGTAAAAATTTTATGTAAAGTATGGAAAGATGAAAGAAAGCTACTACACACTGAAACTACGTAAAAATTGAACGCTACAAATATTTATTGATATCTGAACTATCACTTTGCTCCACCTATATCAATATTTATTGGCCCTAAGAAGCTAGTTCATGAGTCTAGGCCTCTCGAGAGGAATATTCGCAAGGAGAGAATCGTACGAGGATCATTTTCGAATCTCATGCAGTGTCGACGTAGGATCGGCTTGTTGGTGCATCAACAACGACTCGGCAGAAGCGATGCAGAAGAGACGAGATGACGAGGAAGAGGTGGATGACGAGCGGGGAACGAGGGACGTAGGCAGAATGGTATATCAAACTGGATGGCTTCCATCCTTATTCCGTATTCGGATGCGCATTCGATTAACATACAGTTGCACCGGGACCACGTTGCGCTATCCATCCTACTCCCTTTTCGCATTCTCCCCCGATGTACGCGAGCTGTATGCGAGCGGGAGTGCGAGTGCGTTCGAGAGAAGAAAACGGACGGACCGTGGACGCCTGCGAGGACTGAAAAAGAGGAACGGATATCGGGATAGAAGGAGATAACGAATACCGAAACGTAGAGAAAGAGAAAGAGAGGGAGAAGAGAGAGTGCGTGTACCGAACAGGCACTGTATATAAAGTCGACAGGGGTATAATAATGTTTGCGCGACTATGCAATGCGCTCGCGTTTCAAATCGACTCGAGTGGGCATTGATCTTTGATCTTGAGGCGAAGGCATGCTTACTTACTGCATTCTCTTTTGCTGCCGTGCCACCCCCTCGTACTGCCCCTGCCCTCGGCCCCCCTTTCATCCTCGAGGACGCGACGAGTCGCCTACCTTTCGAGATACCACTTCTTCCTCTTTCGTCTGCTGTCGCGACTGTCACTGATCCGAGAGCACCTTGCGAATTGCTGTATTCCATTTTTAGTTTTTAGGGTTTACCATTTTTTCGAGATAGATATTCTTATATTTTTAGATGTGTAACATAAAGATTGTGTACTAGTAAGACTGATGAGTACTGGAGGTATGCTGAAGCACTTCTAAGTACATAAAATATGCTTCCTTAGGGAAGAGTAACCTTAGGTATAAGAAACATGCTTCTCCATCATACACTCCATCAAACATGCTTCTGTGGCTACAGGAAGAATATATTTCTCTATGCAAAAGTTAGATATGCGAAGTATGCTTTCTTAGAACACAGGAGGTTCTACAAACACCTCCAAGTGTAAAAAGTTAACAAAATTGAAAAATTCAAAACTTCCAAAGGACCAAAATTCCTGACACATCTCAAAACTGCATAACCACCTTCCATAATACAAAAAGTACCAAGTTTCAAATATGAAAAAATACCAAAGTCCTAAACTTTTCATCGTTGCAGAACTTCAAAGTTCCATGAAAGTCCTAAAAAATTCTAAAAAAACACCCAAAAATTCTATTATTCCAAACTTCCGTGGTAGCGCAGAATAGCAAATTCGCAATGGTTAGGTGAAATGTCCGATTTGCGTACAGGAACGATTAAACGGTCGCGAGTATTGTTTGGCTGGCCATAAATCCTGGGCGCCATCGGTTGTCAGATAAGAGACAATCGTTTCATCGAGTCATAACATTCCCGATTCGTTGTTCCGTCCATCAAAGATCTTAACAACGGCACGATGGACTCATCGCGATTGTGCAAGTTTTAATTAAAATCACGAACGGACCACACGCGCTACCAACGACACTTTAAGATACCGTTCGAACGTTCCGTTTTATGCGCGATAACTCGATCCGAGCAAACGAGCCTATCTATTGTTTCACGAGAATGCTTTATATACCGAAATTTATTGCTCATAAAGTCCCGCTTATTATGTTCGACCATCAACGTTGTACGCTAATCTTCTGCCTCTTCTCTGTTTCAGGTAAGTGCACGTTGATCCAGTACGAGGCAATAACCTGCGACAGGCTGCTACGTATAAATATAGAGGATTAGCTGTGTAAGTCATTCGATCGATAAGTTTTGATTCGCTAATTCGAAACGATGAGTTTCGCACCTCAGGAATTCAGCGCGAAATTCAAAACAGAGTCGTAAAACGGAATGGTCACTACCGTTTACGGGTTTTGGCACAGGTAATCCTTTTACGCGCGATCGCCTTTCGATTTCGAAACGTTTTCATGGCAATCTTTTATTACCTAGGAAGAGTGGCGATAAATTTGAAAGATTCAGCTCTTGACATCAATTGACTGAGAAATACAGATCATGTGAATATTTAAATATTTATTAGTAAATTAATTTATTAACAAAATTTGAGAATTAGACTCGGTACAGGATTGTACGGGATATTATTGTTATACCAGTAAAACTAGGGTTTGTTCGTTTTAACGAAGTCGTTGAAAAGGGTTAAGGTTACGATAGGATTAGAAGGATAAATCTGAATGGAATTATGCAGGATCCACGTGAGGTCGTCATGGCGAGAGGTTTCGTGAACGTTGTCAAAGTAAGCGCGAACGATTCATTCGGTTGATCGATCGACCGATCGATCAAGAAAATCAAAGCCCATGGCTCCCCGTAGCTCGACGGAGTTTCTCGTTTCTTCCATTAGCACCGGCCACGGGATAGCCAAGTTGCTTGGACCATAGGTAGGCGTGCTATCTCGATCGATGGTAGATCGATTTCCGCTTAATTATGATAAATAAACGTGGCGTTCGCGGTGTTCGCTGACAAATCGAATTTTCACGCCCGCGTATCGACTCGTTTGAGCGATGTAATTAGTCTCGAGTCCTGTATTTTGGAGTGCATTGATCGATTTGAAGGTTGGGGAAAGAGAAATCATGTCGTTGGGTGGCGTTGATTGTAACATGATTCAACCTTTCAAAATTTACATTTTATGTTTACATTTTTATGAATATGTTTTATGTGATGAATATAATAATGTAGCTTTATAATGTAGCTTAATAAATGTAGCTTATAAATGTAGCTTATTCAATAACTTGCCTAACTACTGGCCTATTAGTTCTCGTTCAAACTTGCACAATGAATAGCCAAACTTACCAATCAACATACTTAGCAATTTATATAGCAAACTCCCTAGAAACTTCTTCAAGAATCTGTCTAATAACTTGTTCAACATTCCTAGTAACTTTTTTAACAACTCACCTACTAACTTAACTCCTAGAGTTAACTCCTTAACTCACCTAATTAATTCAACTCCTGGAAGCTTGCATCAAAACTTATCTGGCAACTCGCCAAGTTACCAATCAATATAATTAACAATTTATATAGTAAATTTCCTAGAAACTTCTCTAAGAGTTTGTCTAATAACTTGTTCAATTTTCCTAGTAACTTCCTTAACAACTCACTTACTAACTTAGCTTCTAGAGTTAACTTCTTAACTTAACTATTAATTTACCTCCTGGAAGCTTGCACCAAAACTTATTTGACAACTCGCCAAGTTACCAGTCAACATAATTAACAATTTATATAGTAAATTCCCTAGAAACTTTTCCAAGAGTTTGTCTAATAACTTGTCTAACTTTCCTAGTAATTTGCCTAACAACTCACCTAGTAATTTAACTCCTTAACTCGCCTACTAACTCAACTCCTTAACTCACCTACAATCTTAACTCCTTAACTCACCTATTAACTTACCTGCTGTAAGTTTGCATGAGAACTTATCTGACAACTCTCGAACTTACCAAACAACATACTTAACTTGCCTAACAACTTCCCAAGAAGCTTATTGTCTCGTTGAACCGCCCCCTTAAAATCTGATTCCCAGTCGTAAACGTCCCCCGAAATTACTCTCGGCATTCATCGTGGTGAACAGCAAGAAAAATTCGGGTCGATCGTTAACGAGGATCCGTGGGCCGCAATAATTTCCGAATAACTAAACAGAGACGCCGGTGAACCGTGATCGGCGCCGTGGATCGGCGTCTCGGGCAAAAAGCCCCGGCATATGCGTGCGCTCACGCACGTCTCCCCTTTTGCGTACTATACATACGTACATACACTCGCGAGCATGTACTCGCGAGCGACGGAGCGCGCGTGCATACGCGCCCTTGTCGGGGCGTATGCCCGCCGCGGATGGCCACTAAATTAAGGCAAAAGAAAAAGAGATCGGGAGCCAAACGGGCCGCGGGGCCGGGGAGGGACGGGGACAGGAAAGGAGCATACAGCGGAAAGAGAACGGGCAAGAGAACGATCTCGAAGACGAGAGGATGAAGAAGAAAGCAAGAAGATCCTTAGGGAGACGAGGACAGGACGAAGGAGCAATGCGCATGCATAGCTCGGGCGACACGCATCGATCAATCATTCGCTAATTATGCCCGCGATTTCTTTCTTTCGTGAGGCTGAACCGGCATCGCGAGCGGTCATCGACCCCGCGCGTCGACGATGGAACAGCCACGACGGAAATGTTCTCCTCTCCCGAGTCCTCCCGTGAGTCCTCTTCGTGGCTAAGTAAAGCCGTCCTCGAGGATGTTGCAGAAGCGGAAGGACGAGGGGACGGAGTGGAGGAGCAAGAAGGTGGAAGAGCGTTCGGAAGAAAGGCTCCGGACGAAGAAAAGAGGAGGACGGTCAGGAAGCGGCCAGCCAGCCGGATCGGAGGCGTATTAAATGAAATTAAGCAATTAACCATTTAACCGAATTAGCACACCGTAGAGAGCGTGGATACGCCCGGAAGAACGGCGTCGTCCGCCCGACGAGCCGCCGCGATCCTTCGAGCGTTGCCTCGTTAATTAATTAAGGTCGCCTTCGGGACCAACCCGTGCTCCTGTCTCGCTTCTACCACTCACGGCTATACCTTCGCCCGTTTTCTTTCCATCGTCACCGACCGGGGAAAAAAGCTGCCAGCCGTTTGGTATCCCGGTCATCTCGCTCCGTGCCTATTTTGCGGATCGGACGCTGTTATGCGTACTCATCGGGCTACGTTTCTTTGCCACGTTTCGATCCTCGACCGAGACGATCATCTGGGTGATATGTTCTTGATTTAATTGAGCGATCCGACCGTGCCGCCACTTGTGCAGCCTCGTTATTAAGATTCCTGGAACAATGCGACCGCTTTTAGGCACCAGTGTTAGGAATTGGAGCAGCCCGCCGCTTTTTAGCGATTCTGCCTTTGTACGACCTTTCGCCAATTTTTTTACGGAGATCCTTTGACGGATTAATTTCTACTTTGGCAGCTTCTTTAGGGTATCTTTAATTGCTCTTTAAAATTTTTATGTAAATCGAAAATAATATTGATGGTATAAGGTGGTGGGTGCTGAACGAAGGAATTTGAGAATTTTTTATGGGTTAACAGTTTGACGAATTATTTTAATATTTGGAGAGATGGTTTGTAGTATTTTCAGCTACTATTCTGAATTTTTATGTGACAATATTTTTGTGGAAAATACTATTGACACAGAGTTATGACTAGTGATGTTTGAAACGATGTGGATGATGTCCAGAGTTTAAATGTGGATATACAAATAAATCCATTGAGAAAAATCAATGATTAAAATATACATTTTTTGAAGATTGATATGAAGACAATTTCTGTAAAAGAAAGAAGAAAAAAAGAACGAATGCAGCAATGGCGAATTTATTTCAACTGTGCTCGAATAAATCCAATCCTTTCTATCATCACATGTCTCCTCAGTCACATGTACCAACAAAATACCTTAAACAATATTTAAACATTTTATAAAACAATCTTCAAATTACAAAACACTCTTCAATCACTATAATCTTAACAAGTTTAACTTACTCCAAGCTGACACTTCAAGTCCGTCTATCAAGTTTACAAAAGAAAATTCACAAAACTCATTTCAATACATGATACACAACATAAAACTCCCCTAAAAAAAGTTGTATAATTCAGACTCCATGAACAAGTTAAACTTAACAAAGTACCTCCTCCAGATAACTAAACGAAATAAACTCAATTTACATTACACATTTAATCCTGAAGACAATATCAATTTTAATTACCCTTCCACAATTTTAAACGTTTATTAATAAAGCAGTATAATTTCCCAAGATCGAAGTTTAATGCGAATCGTGATCACCAGATAAACGCTCCGGCCGTGAAAATCATAAGGACTAATGGAATTTACGAGTGAGGTACGTGGTTTCTCGCCCACGTCGATAACGTTTCGCGATACTGTATCAAGAGGAGGCGCGCGCCAGTCCGATGTAATACATTATCTCGCGAAATGACCGAGTCGTGACAGTAATGACCGGTTGTAAAGCAATTAGCGGCAGTAATAAACATAGCTTCCCGTAGCTACTTCTCGTTAACCGGCCTACTTGCAGACGTTCTCCTCTAGGAGCGAGCGAATGGGTTCGGGTCAAAGTTAAACCAGCCAACAGCGTACTGGATAAGTTGATTTACGAAGTTGACTAGGAAACGTCGTGTAAGCTCTCTAGGGAATTTGCGATGTAGAGAGAAGGGCATATCACTGGTTGGTGTTTTAGATTTAAGTAGCTTTTGTGTTTAGGATTTTAGGTATTTGAGATTTTGGGACTTTGGGAGACTTTGGGAGACTGGGAGTTTGGTAATTGGAAAATTTGGGGAATATTGAGAGGTAGGGATTTGGAGGGCTGGGGATCTTGAAAGACGGGAATTTGGAAGAGTGGGAATTTCGAGAGATGGAAATTTAAGAATTTGGGGAATCTTAAGAGATACAAATTTGGAGAGGTGGAAATTTGAGGGTTTAGGGACCTTTGAGAGTTGAGAATTAGGAGATTTGGAGAATCTTGAGAGTTGGAACTTGGAGGGGTGAAAATTTTGAGAGATGGGAATTTGGAGAGTTGGGAATCTTGAGAGATGGGAACTTGGAGACTTGGGAATCTTGAGAGATGGGAATCTGAGAGTTTAGAGAACCTTGAGAGTTGGGAATTTGGAGGGGTGGAAATTTTGTAAGATGGGAATTTGGAGGAATGGAAATTTTAAGAGATGGAAACTTGGAGGGTTGGAAATCTTGAGAGATGGAAATTTGAGAGTCTAGGAAGCCTTGAGAGTTGAAAATTTGGAGGGGTGGAAATCTTGAGAGATGGGAATCTGAGAGTTTAGGAAACCTTGAGAGTTGGAAATTTGGAGTGGTGAAAATTTTGAGAGATGGGAATTTGGAGAGTTGGGAATCTTGAGAGATGGGAACTTGGAGGATTGGAAATCTTGAGAGATGGAAATTTGAGAATCTAGGAAGCCTTGAGAGTTTAAAATTTGGAGGGGTGGAAATCTTGAGAGATGGGAATCTGAGAGTTTAGGAAACCTTGAGAGTTGGAAATTTGGAGGGATGGAAATAATGAGAGATGGGAATTTGAAGGCTTGGGAATCTTGAGAGATAGGAACTTAAAGAGTTGGAAATCTTGAGAAATGGAAATTTGAGAGTCTAGGAAACCTTGAAAGCTGAAAATTCGTAGGGCCAGAAATTTTGAAAGATGAGAATTTGAAGAATTGATAATCCTAAGAGTTGGAATTTGAAGACATAGTAACTGAAAAATCCACCAATTGAAGAATCCACGTAATTCAGAAAGAAATCAAATTATTCCATGTTTAAAGAAAGCTTACATTGTACCTGAATGTACGTTACATGCAAAATATGAAGATCGGTAGCGCGGCGGTGCAGTATTCAGAGACGCGGTGAAGCCGACACGTGCGACCCTCGTTCGAATGAATTTATCGATCGATGCCGGTGGATCCGTGTAAAGTCTCGATAAATTAAAGGTCCGAACGATATTGATGGACGTCGACGATGTGATTCGGCGCTCGTTCCCTTCGGAATAAATTAAGATCCCACCGGTGAGTAATGATAACTTGTTGGAGTGACGATTTCCGAGCTACACCGTGCTGGGAACGCTCTCGTGTCTTTATTTTCGAGGTTTATCATTTCTCATTCTCGGCCTGTTGCCTTTGGGAAGGATTCGTTTGTACATTCGGGTGCAATGTTGCCTCCCTTGTGGATCAACATAGGGGCGGGGCCTTCCACCATTTTGTATTGTTTCGGGGGATGAGGTATGGCTACTTGGGGATTTGCGGATTATTGTTTCGTATTTTGCAGAGTTTTTTAGTTTTTAAGTTTTGAATTTTCAAGTTTATAAATTTTCGAGTTTTCAAATTTTTAAATTCTTAAATTTCTGTGCTTTCAATTTTTACAAATTACTGATTACTTTGATACTGAAATTTTTAGAGTTTCAGACTCCACAAATTTCCAAATTCTCAAAGAGTCAAATTTATTTTTTTCCAAATTCCCAAATCCTCCAATTTCTACATTTTTATATTCTACAAATTTCCAAATTCTACAAATTCAATCTTCAACCCCCAAAATTGTCAATCTTCCAAATCTCATAAGTTCCCAAATTGTCAAGTGTCACAAATTCTCTTTATCTCCAAATTCCTAAATCACTAAATCTAGAGCTCCAAGTTCATAATCCACAAGATCTCAAAAATCCCCAAAAGGACCCCCAATTCGTGTACCCTTGTGTCCCCATAAATCCCACCCAAATTGAGTCTCCATAAATCCCTAAAATTCAACCTATACCACCCTCAAAATTACCCTGCATCGTGAGACATTGTCCTATCTCTTATTAGAATATTTTCCCTAGGGAAGCTAGATTTGGTCCTGACTGTACGCGGTCGTAATCGATCCGATTGATCTACGACGTTGCATTAATATCGACTCGTGCACCACCAATGAATGAATTGCTGGTTGGTTGTCACTATCAGGAACACTATGAATAACTCACTGCCTACTTGTTATGATCGAAGGACTCGTTGAGGATTGATCTACTAGCTGGCCAATCCACTATACGCTTCGTCGCTTAGGGTAAACACGTGTAGTGTGTCACTTTATTATTGTAATAAAACGACATACTTATTGTGGGTTGGAATTTAATAACTTGAGTTGTTATCTGACTAACAAGGTAGACACTTGTCTTTATTATTCATTATATTCATTATTTAGTTGTTTGAGAAAAATTAAGCAGGAGGTGTTTTTGGCTGAGATGTCCACATCGGTGAATAGGGATCACATACTTCTTTTGTGAATTTACACAATTTTTATTTATTTATTTTGTTTATAACAGTCGACTAAATTTAATGATTGATAGTGAAGCATAACTTTTATCTTTCTTTTGCTGGTTTTAGTGGTATATTATCCACTTGATCAATCATTTAAATAATTTCAGTATGCAAACAAAAGTATGCTTTTGGTATGAACCTAACCTGACTGAATTTATCTCAGGTTACTTAATGTATGTATTAATCTACAGAGTACATTATTAATTTACAAATGTTATCTCCATACTAATAATTCAATTAATTTAAGATCACGTTATAGTATAAATCACTCTCAAGAATTTAATTAAATTTATTTATAAATCTGCCAAGAATTTTCTACCCAACTTCGAACGTCACAAACCTGAATATGTTCAGTCCGATACCAAATATTTCACCGATAAAATCTCTCACAATCTTGAACCAATTTGACACGGTGGTCCTCATCACTGTTCCAAAGAAAAAGAAAACAGGAAAGACACAGGCGTAAGTTGTATCAGTACTCAATTGAGAAATGGTGAACCTTCTCGCAAATTTTTCATTCACTCGTCGAGTCAACTCCTCGGTGATTAACGATGTCTCCCTATTTCGCTCATCATCGTGCAGGTTTGTTCTCCCTTAATTAAACTGTCTACACCACCTTACCATTCCTTGATTCATTATATTTTCATCATGCACTTCAGGAACTTGTTAACAAATTTCAATGGAATTACAAACACCGCGAATTACCGTAAGTTCCTTTGAGAATTGTCGGCTCGAAGGTAGCGTAAGTACCTTAACTCCTAACTTTGGCCCAGTTAAATTTGTTTTAGAACGTTGTTTTATTTTGTTGCTTTGCAAGTTAAAGTGGATGATGGATATCATTTGTTAAAATATCATCGGTTAATTTAATAGTTTGGTGACAACATTGAAATTGATGGCTTTGTGAATTGGGGTGAAGTTAAACTGGGGTAAAGATGGCTGAACTGTACTAGTAATAGTATACATACTAATACTAGTATTTGAACATACTTTATTCACTGAATTTTTTAAATTTCATGTCAACGCATCATATCGTATCATTCAACTTTGTGCAAACTGTTTAATGTGTTTGCAGAAGAAGAACCATTAGATCTGCGAAACATTGTCCTAATTTAATGCTGCTTGATCTGATTCATATGGTAGTTGCTAGTTACGTTGCTACACACATATCAAAGCTTTAGTGCTACATATTTGGACAAAATATAGTGTTGCATAATATTATGTGATGCTATGAAAATATACCCAGTGTCAAAACCATGTGACAATCAGTGTAGCTCTCACAATTATTCCCAACTCTCAAGATTTCCCTCACTAGAATAAAAGTACTGTCCTCTGGAGTTGGTCTCCACAAACTGTCCTAGTTCCTCTAGGACAGTTTGTGGAGTATCTGACAGAGTAAAAATATTTTTCTACCTCATATCACTAGAAAGTATGTACTGACTACACTGGTAAAATCACACGTGACATGAATGAAACATCACATTTTACCACGTAGCCTTAAATACATGACGACAGGCATCACCTATGTGACCCTTAGCGAAATTGTTAATTAAAAGTCATAAAGTCATGCACGTCCCATGTACCATGTGTGAATGTATACTCCCGACAAGACGAAAGACTCCAGCACGCATCGATTTTATCCAGGAATTTATCAGCAGCCGCAGATCGATGAAAGGTGGATACACGCTGGTCTATCAAGGTACACCGTCAGCCGCAACCACGAAAACCCTGTCCCCCGTATCGTCTGGCTATTTGCCTAATCCGGTTTGACAGGGAAGTGACACGATGTTGTGACGGGGTTAGACGTCGTTCTCTCGTCCGGCTCGTTCGATCGTGAATCCTATCCGACGCCTCGGATGGCCTTCTCTTTCTCGCGACACTCGAACACCTCGTCGTCTGCGTCGCTCGGGCCACGCCACCGGTGTAAGTCGATCTATTTTCTTATAATAGGACAGCCGTGGAGCTTCCTCGTCGTCCTGATGCCTGTCAGAGAAAAAGAGACGGAGAGAAAGAGCGTTCGCGTATACCGCGATCAGGTATCCGTCCTCTCGAAGCCTCGACTACCTGTTCCTGCTACCGAACAACCTCGATGTTTCTGCCCTCTGCTCTTCCTTCGGGCTACGTCCCCGGATACTACGGCTAATCCCTGAACAGCTTGATCAGATTAGAATCGAAGGCTGCGAGTTCCTCGCATTGTGCACGCTTAGTCGAGTGCACGTAATTCTCTGTTTCACCGGATGCCGCTCGGACTAAACCTCTGGCTATTCTTTTTTACCACCTTCCGAGACGCAATTAAATCGAACTGGAGGTAGTGGGACGTTGTAGGTCTGACTTTTCTGAGGAAGGTTACAGATGAGGTATTTGTGGATTTTTGGCGGTTTGGAAATTGGATGGGTTGGGATGTGGAGGTTTGAATGTTTTCGGATTTGGAGATGGAGGGTTTGATCAGTTGTGGATGTAGAAGTTACTGATTTGGGGATTTGAGGACTGGGAATTTGGGACAGAGATACTTGGGAATTTTGTGTTTTGTAAATCTAAGAATATGACAATCTTTGCACTTGCATATTAAACTCTTAGTACTTTTGCACTTAGTACAAAAATAAACTATAAATAGTATTATAAACAGTATCACATAAACAGTATATAAAGACTAATATTAAAAATAACTAACATCAAAGTTAACGATTAAAAACTTATGATGAAAATCATAACATAAGACAAATAACTGAAAAGCATACTAACTCGAAAATGGCGCAGGGAAATGCAGGTACCGAGTTTTCGCTCGCTTGTTTCTCCGACAATTCGTTCCCTGGAAATTAGACCTCCTTAAAGCTCCGCGGTACAGTGAAGTCGCTTAATTCGATGACTTCAGCAAGTTTCGCGCTTACTGCAGGAAGCGTCTAATTCCGTTCGCATTGATCGTGTTTAAAAATTCGTTTCAGCCAGTCTCAAACAATCGTCCTGTCACGCTGACGCCCTTAATTGTTACACGCTTCGTCGCGGAAATATGCGTGTACTCTGCGTGGAATAATTGCACGTTTTAAAAATTAACTAAATAAATTCAGGTCGTGTAAGAGCAAAAACGATAAAATTGAACAAATTTCTTAACTATGATTTTTATTGATAACTTTATTAAAATTCAATCACTCTGAAAATGTCAGAAATGTTACAGGTCAGAGGTTACAGTAATTCCATTTATTATATTTTTTTTAATTATAATGATAGGTGTATGTCAACAATATAAGATGCAGGGTTGAAGTAATATCTTACATACGTATTTTGGAATACAAGTTTCGTATTGTACAGCCATTTTGAATTTAAAGTAAGAAGTTACATAATTATTTTCAACTCGAAGTCACATGTATAATCATTTCGAACATACACCAACAAATTGCACAACTATTTTGAACCTCCAGCAGTACAATGTATAATCATTTCCAACTTGAAGTCAGACATACATCAGATTATACAATCATTTTCAGTTTCAACTACCAAGTTCCATACTAATTTGAATCTTGAAGTTACACATTATACTTTCATTTTGAACCTAAAGTAACATGTTGAACATCCATTTTCAACTTAAAATAATTTTCCCTACATTTCAAACTGATATCAAACATTTTTGACCTCGAACATATATTAAAGTAACATGTTGACCACACATTTTCAAATTAAAATTATTTTTCCCGCATTTTAAATTGATTTTAAACATATATACGTAGAGTAACTTATATGAATTAAATTTTTTGAAGACCAGTCAACCTATGCCGATTTCATTATTACCCCAAGTGATTTGTTAAAGAGACTTTCGACGAATAGAAATTTCGGCAACCCAGTGATCGAAGACAGGATGCGGTATTTAACTTTAAACGATGACGATCTAACGATTTAATGCGACGTTTGCATCCTTCGCTATGTGTCAGCGGTAAAAGAGGAACAAGGAACGAGCTTGAAGTCGACGAGGAAAATTACAGGCTACGAACGCGACGCGAGCGTGTACGCTCATCGTGGAGAAACCGGCGCGATGTATGTATTTTTTTAGCCAACCCCTAATGATCACAGACGCCTCCTTCGGCTACCTGCATACGATTAACAATAATCATTCAATTATGCCGCGTGACGTGCATGTCGCGCGACGATCGCCTTTTCTGCCTTTCGATACTGGTTATCTCAATAAGGTGCAAGGCTCTACTTCAGATAATTCGTACATCTTCGCAATTTTTCAATTTTCAGGATTTGTGAATTTAATTCTATTTTCAGGATTTGTGAATTCTATTCAATTTTCAGGATTTGTGAATTTAATTCAATTTTCACAATTTCTGAATTTAATTCAATATTCAGGATTTCTAAATTCTATTCAATTTTCAGGATTTGTGAATTTAATTCAATTTTTAGAATTTCTGAATTTAATTCAATTTTCAGAATTTTTAAATTTAATTCAATTTTCAGATTTTCTGAATTGACTTCAATTTTCAGAATTTCTGAATTCTATTCAATTTTCAGGATTTGTGAATTTAAATCAATTTTCAGGATTTCTGAATTTAATTCAATTTCCAAAATTTCGGAATTTAATTCAATTTTCAGAATTCTGTTTTTCCAAAGTTTTAAATCGCTAAGCTCTCGAATTCTACTTTTAGGTTTTCAATTTTTTTAATTCTAACATTTTCTAATTTTTTAATTTTTTAATTCTTACATTTTTAAATTTTAAAATTTTTCAATTCCTACATTTTCAAATTTTCCAATTTTTCAATTATTACATTTTCAAGTTTTCCCATTTTTTAATTCTTACATTTTTAAATTTTCTAATTTTCTAACTTTCCAAACATATAAGTCTTCAATTTGCAAATTCTTTAGATTTAAGAATTGTTAAGTCTCTAAATTTCAACTAATTACTTACCACATTTACATAATACTTTCTTTCATGTTCTGTATAAATAAATTATGTTTGATGACATAGAACATAACATAACATAGTATGTTCCTATAATTTCTTTTAAAATAATATAATATACTATAATATAGTAATGTACTCTCCTTCTATGTGTATATATTTTTTCTCAATTTTCTGTTCCTTAAATTTAACAACATAGGCCATAACATAACACACTATGTTTTTATAATTTTTGTCTAAAATAATATAATATATTATAGTATAGTAATACACCCTCCTTCAATGTGTATATACTTGTTCTCAACCCTCTGTTCCTCAAATTTACCAACATAGACTATAACATAACATAGTACATTTCTACCTAGTATACTGTATAGCGTCTTCTAAAATAATATATTATACAACAGTAAGTACACTTTCTTCCAACCAGCCCATATTTCTCCTCAACCCACCCCAAATCCTCACCCTCTCAAAGAACCCCATTCCCACCTCAAAAATCCCCAAAACAACCAACCAAGTAATCGATGTTCCGATCGCAGTAGCGCACTGAGCAAACAGAAAGTCGATTTTAAAGGAAAGTAGCGAGCACAGTGTTCCTCAAAGCCAGTAGCAAAGGCAATCGCGCAAAGAGCGTCGCGAGCGAGAAAAGCCCGATCAGAGGAGGACGTTAATGCGGCCTCTATCTTCAATTCTATTTCAGTTTCCAGTTCAAGAGGAATACTGTGGGACGCGCGAGTACTCGCGCGTGCGCCCCGCCACCGGCGTGCGTGCAACGTTGATCGCTTGTGCAACGGCTGGCACAAAAGCCAAACGAGCTCGAATGTTTGCTTAGCTGTCTCTCCGCTTCTCCTCTTTGTGCTCGTCTACCTGCTCGTTTGTCTCCTCGCGTTCGTTTCGAAACGCGTATTAAGCAAACAGCATTAATGCCCGATCCGTGCACTCCCTCGATCCAATCTTTTCTTTCGACGACGTTTTATCGACGTCTTCTGGCGAGCCACGCGATAACGCGTGCTAGCTGAAAGACCGCGTACTCTGACTTGCAGATTCGCGGGAGCAAACGCTCGCATTGTGAAGCGGAGAAATCTGGACGCCGGCTTGACGCCGCTTGTTCCCGGGATAATGGCGAGATTAAGTGGCGCTTCTCGGATCGATGCTTTCTATGCAACTAGAAGTGAAATGTTGAATGTCTGCTTTGATTGCGTTTTAAACAACATGGAACTGGGTGCTATTTGACGGTTGCTTGATGGATGAACTGCAGTTATCAACCTTTTCGCGGACGCAGACTGTGGGAGAATTGACTAGGTACTAGATACACTTCTAAGAGAAAATTACATTTCTTTAAAATTGTTAGTGATTCTGGGATTTATTGGGTGATTTTTAGAGTCTTCTTAGAAGATGTGATTTTGAGGATTTGGATGCTGAGGAATTTGGATATTTATTATTCTGAAGAGTTGGGGACTTTGAAATTGTAGAATATTGAACATTTGAGAATTTGAAGATTTTGGACGTCGAAGAATTTAATTTTGATGCTATAGAAATTTTGAGAATTTAAATATTTTTCGTTCTTCAGAATTAGAAACCTCAGAATTTATGATTAGAGGAAATTTGAGGGTTTGAGGATTTGGAAACTTGAAGATTTCAATTTTACCACCTTAGACATTGAAAAATCTCGGCACCTGAGGATCTCGACAAACTTGAAGACTCGATTCAAGTCTCAAAACTCAAAACTTTATCCAAGAATTTGAACTCTCGGACCTTCATAAATTATAAAAATCACAAATACCTAAAGAGCAATATCAAACTTGAAATATTCCCAAAAAAGCAATATTTCTACCATAAGATTGCTATCATAAGATAGCAATTTCCAAATAACTCAAAAGAAAATAACAGAATTTGAGTCACGTCGAAAATATTTAATTCGACCACTCAGACATTCACACGTATCTCGGTTGCATACCAAAACAAAGTTGCCCAACGGCCCCGATGGGCACGTCCTCTTTTCTACATTCTGCACGATCCAGACAGTCCCACTTTCCGTTATATTCTTCGCCACAGCCCACACACTACTGTGTTTCGAGTCTCACGAAATATCTCGCATCTTAGGCATTGTCTATTGTCAAAGACAGATGAAAAGTACGTTTTACGCCGTGTCCTTCTTTCCGCACGGTAGAGCCCTTGAAATAAAAAATTTATTGACGCGCTCTTGCCCGACTCTCACGTATGCAAAATAGACAATGGCTATTCATATCTAACTTTTTAATCCTTCGATGGGCTTGTGGTTTCTCCTTTTTCCATGAGAACTAATCGAAACACTACTTCACAAAACAACTACTTACTTGTTCTTTAATGGTACTTGTTATTGCACTTCAATATTTATCACATTTAAATTTTTCTGTATATTTATACTTTTAATGCGATTCCATTTGTAGTTTGTATTTTTGGTTAGGAAATTTTGATGTTAGTTTCATATTTTAAGTTAGAAACCCTTTATAAGTCTGTAATGTTCTGTATTTTTAGGTTAAGAACTCTTTTATGTTAGTTTCATATTTTTAGGTTAGAAAATCTTCAACGTTTTATATTTTTAAGAAAGTCTTCAATGTCTGTTTTGTATTTTTAGGTTAGATACTCTTCAACATTAATTTTATATTTTTATATGAGAAAGTCTTCAATGTCTATTTTGTAATTTTAGGTTAGACACTCTTTAATGTCTCACAAACAATTTTGTTCAATTTTTCAGTTATTTTATTATATTTTTGTGACAATAATCATTGATGTCCTTCATATTGGGTGGCATATTACTTACATTGTATGTAACATATTAATATTACCTGTACATCATATGTTATCTACATATATGTTCACACATATGTCCACACATGTGTCCACACATGTCTCCACATAATGACCCGCATATAATGAAATCAAAGACATATAACAATTCTCTAATCACATTTTCCAAAAACCCTCATCATACCTTAATAACTGCCAATTTCCTACAACCTCAAGAAGCTCCCCCAATTTCACCCGAAAATTACCCAGTGTTCATGTTTTTATACGCGAACGAGCCGCAAGGGCGAAACAGACTCCAAAATTAATTAATTCCGTCCCTCGTTCGTGTTCACATGCATAACGATAGGCGATCAGTCGCGAATTTTAACGCGGGACCAACAAGGGCCCGGAGCATCTCTCGCTCTTTTGTCACGGCATGTCCTGTCATGTATGAAAGACAGGTCCTCCGGGATGGTCCAGAACGAAGGAGGCTGGCAACCGTGCAAAGAAGAGAGGCAGGGGCCCGTTGCCCGGGACTTTGAAACTCGGAGTCGGCTGTCTCAGATTACATCGTGTCACCTCGGTCCGGCCGACTTGGCACCAACACTCGGAACAGAACACACGTGTTAACATCTTGTCGTTCGAACCCCGAAATCTGGGGCCCGCGGACCCCTTCGCCAATCTCCGAACGGAATCTTGCCTTGGAAATTCGGATCCTTCAAACATCCATCTTTGATCGGAGCACTTGAAAATTCTAAATAATAAATTTGTACCTTCGTAATTATAATCCCTTCGTTATAACCTTGATAATCTTTATAATTTCTGACATAATTGAACGCAACTGAGAATAATTAAGTATCTAATCTAATTAATTTGTGATAATATGATTGAACTGAGATGTGCCAAATAAGGTACAATATTTGTCAAGAAATAATAAATGGAAAGTCGAATGCCGTTGACGGTAAAGGGTTTTTTCCGTTGTTGGCACCGAACGTTTGATCGAATGATTTATAGTCCGAGGGATTTAAAACGATTACCAGAGGTCGAGGTCTCCTCTAGAAATAAATTAGCGACCCGTGCATTACAGAACTCGGAACGAATCGGAGATAGAGGCATCTTTGTCCGATCGATAGGAAACGTAATTGATTGCCGGCGTTGAATAGCTCTGAGACAAGGATCGCCTAAACGAATCGTTAAAGCGGTTAAGCGCTTTCGCAAATGGGTTTCTGTATAAATGGGGGGACGGGGATCGTGCAGAACATTGACACGGGACCGCAGATAGAACGCGCGTTATATTTTTATTGCGGGGCTCTTCGTGTTATGGATATACCGTGGATTAGGTGCTATGTGTACGCAGCTGAGCACCAAACGGCACATTTTCTGGCCCTAAACTTTCTAGGATCAATATTATCGGTATGTTGGGGTGATACGTGAAATTTGGTACATTTTTCAATTGTCAAATTATGGTGGTTCATAGCAGAAATTAAAACTTGTTACAAAAAAATCATATTAGAATATGTAAAAATTATTGTATAGGAATTATATGAAGATATGTAAAAATTATTACATGAAAGAAATTAAAAATTGTTACAAAAAAATCATATTGGAATATGTAAAAATTATTGTACAGAAATCATATAAAGATATGTAAAAATTATTACATGAAAGAAATTAGAAATTGTAATACAAAAATCATGTCAGAATATATAAAAATTATTATGTAGGAATTATATGAAGACATGTCAAAATTATTACATGAAAGAAATTAAAAATTGTTATTCAAAAATCATGTCAGAATATGTAAAAATTATTATGCAGAAATTGTGTAAAATTATATAAAAATTATTACATAATAGTAATCATAATATTAATGATGATATAATGCTAGTCAAGAAGAAACCATTTTATTAAAATTATATTTTACATATTTAAATAATTAATACAATTTTCGCAAGTATAATTTAGCAGATACTTCACGTATGTATTATAAAATGCTATTATGTATGCACTCATCTTTATTTTATTAATGTACCAGTTTATAAATTATTTATTCATATGTGACTAATCTGAGAACATACAATATAGTGTGATTAATAAACTTGTTATTAATGACTAGAGATAAAACTAGTCAACTAGCGCCACCTAAACAGTCTAATAAATAAAATAAATTAATGAACATTCATCGATAAATTCGATACATAAAAATTAATACGATATTAACTGTTTATACAAAATATATTAAATTCTTCATAAATAATCCGTATAAGCGAAGCGTTTAAAAATACGACATAACCTAAATCCGAGGACTAAAATTTTCGTGGAAAACGTAATACCGCGGAAGATTGAGCATCATTCATTTCATAAAATAATATTCAGCCGCTAATGGTTCGATTCGGTAGAGATTTTTGAACATTCGAGCGTTATTGAAAGCACTCCGCGTTTCGAGCGCATCGGAGGATGCATGAAATTAAAATTGAATCGGCAATGAGATCAGCCCGATGATATCGGCACGATTAGCGCACCTCTGTGCGTACGGGAAAATGGAACTCCCTCTCATTTGCAGCATCACAATAACGCGAGGCAGAATTTCATAAGCGTGTCAGGACATTAGGGGTGTCAAACGTCCAATTAGAGCCGGCCGCGAAAATTAATAGAGCAGCTGGTAGCCTCGCTATCGGCTTTCCGGAATCGTTTCAGCCGTGTATCGGCCAGTTCCGACTGTAAAATATTATCCGACGTTGGTTGACGGTTGACCAGGGCCGTCTCGGAGAACCGAGAGTCAGGGCCGTAGGCCACGCTGAATAATTCAAACCGCGTTCCGCGGCGCCATTGTTACCTGGGATACCGCGGTGGCCGTGTTTCGCCATTAAAAATCGAGAACGGAATACTCGGTGACGAAAACGGCGCTTACGGGAAAATTTGCGACCAAGATTTTCACTGGTACAGTCAGAGCAAATGTACTTTCAATAGAGTACTTTTAATGTAGAAGTTTTTCATTTTTGTATTTTTGGAGGTTCAAGTTCTTGGATTTTTAAGATTATGGATCTTCATGTTTTTAGATTTGCAAGTTTCTAGATTCTGAAATGTATTTTTATATTTCTATGTGGGTTTGTGAATTTTGTAAAGTCCTTAATTTTTGTATTGGTGGATCGAACTGATTCCCCAAATTTCTGCAATCTTAAATTTCTATATTTTTCTCTAAATTTTTTATAAATCTCTAAATTAACATATGTATCTATAAATTGCCAAATTTCTGTGATTCCAAATTTCTAAATTTTCGTACCTATAAATTCTTAAATTTCTAGGTCCTCAAATTTTTAAAATTCTGTGCCTATAAATCCTTAAATTTCTACATCCTCAAATCTCTAAATTTCTGTATTTAAAAATCTCCAAATTTCTACAGCCCCAAATCTCTAAATTCCTGTATTTAAAAATCCCCAAATTTCTACATCCCCAAATCCCTAAATTTCCCTGTCAGCAAACCCTCAACTTTCTACAACCTCAAATCTCTAAATTTCCCTACCTACAACCCCTCAAATTTCTACATCCCCAAATCCCTAAATTTTTCTATCTACAACCCTCCAAACATCAACATCCCAAAATTCCAAACTCACCCCAAAATCCTCAACCCCCACAAAATTGACTAAAAATTGAGAATAGTGAAAGAGCGTCTTTCACCTGGTTCTTACATTTTCCCTAGAAAAGCCAGATTTGCTCTTGACTGTACATTAACAATGAACGTCTCGATACATAATAGAGGTGACCCAGTTTAACGCCGCCTATAAAAGAGGTTACGGGAATCGGCTTTCTTCGGTTGAATAACACATTCACGTAAAATGCGAAACACTTTGATGGCGTGTCGATTGAAAATTCTGAATGAATATTGCAGTTTTATGCTGCGATGTAGAAAGCTTTAAGGACTTATGAATAAAGAAGTGCTTACGTAAATCCTCTACGAGACGTTCAAGATGGCTTCCATAGTTATAATTAATTTTTTCATTTTGAATAATAATGGCTGGGTTCTAAGTTTACTTATGCTATTTTTAAAGGAAGTTTATTATTTTCTCTGTATATTCAGGTTATTGATGTAAAAATAATTTAAGAAATATTAAATTGTGAAGTTTGGTTAAGTTAGGTTAAGCTTGTTACTTTCTCTGTATATAGTTACTGAAATAAATGTTGGAATAGTTACTAAACTGTCAAGTTTGGTTAAAGTTAGGTGAAGTATTAGGTTATGTTATGTTTAACAGATATATAGGGTAAAAAATATTTATTGCAAAAGTTTATGTTCCCTCATCTAAAGAACAAAGATATCTCTTGTTACAAACAGCGCTACTCCACAATTCTGACCTCTTATCAGATTCTCCACGTACAAACACGAAACACAATCCAATAACAAACGCGTATCACATTTTCGTAACGATATGCAACGTCAAACGCGATTCGCGAATGTATCTCGTTTCACGGAAGAAACAGAAGCCTCGCAAATATCCGTCCCGATAGAAGCTAATCAAAGTTCCGAAGAAAACCTTGGATCGTTTTATCAGAGAAGTACAGAACTAAGCGAGAAGTTATCGTTGGTTTTACCTCATCATTGCGCAGTCGACATGACTGTAACTAGAGCCACGTTTCGATATCGTGGGTGGTACAGTCGACAGCAAATCTATGTTCCCTAGGAAAAATCTGACGGTCATTCAACCAAGACTTCAACCACTCTTTGACTTATAGAGAATTTTTATTATTTATAAATTTGTAGATTTGAGCAAAGTTTGATAATTAAGATATTAAGAAATTAGGGAGATGAAATTTAATGATTTAGAGAACTAAAATTTGAAGAATTACAAATTCAGAGATTTAGACAACTAATATTTGAAAACTGACAAATTCAGAAATTTAAGAAAAAAATTAGAAAATGTCAAAGTAATCTAAAAGTCTGAATCCTTAAACTAAAATATGGGTTATCTTATTCTACATCCATCAAGTTTATAAAAATTGACTCCACTGTGACATACAAAAGCTGCATATTCCATAAACACATTGTCATATGAACTTACTCAAATAAAAATCTAGAAATCAACCTCTGACATACGGAATAATCGAAAGCATGTTCCCGTCGATATTTATATAACATCTTAGACTCAGCAATAATAACAGTACTCGAATCAAAGAACAGTAGAAAATGAAAATGTCGTATCCCCGATAAGATCTTGGACCGCGAGTTTACGAGCGATGCGAGCGTAGGACAATCGCGAGCCGCAGAATATCTCGAACGAATCGAAGGGGGCGACAATGAGGACGGGAATCCAAATCGAGCCACGTGGTGCAATCATCTCTGGCCGAGTGAATCTTGGATCTCGATGCAAAGCCTTTTTAATACTGTTCGGGGGCCAATCACGCGTGGCGAGGCCGCGATCGCTCGCGTTTATCGCGCAGCGTACCAGTGCCGGGATCTTCGGAACCGTATGCATCGCAGAGTGCACCGTATTATAATGCCATCGCGGACGTGGCATTAGCTTATCACCCGGTTCGATCTCGATCCTTTCGTCCGACGTTTCTTCATCGATTACCTCGCAATCGAGCTGCGTAGGTATCACCTTCGGATACCTGGTGCTGAAGCTTCTGGCAACGCGATGCAAATATCGGAACGATACTCGGCTCGCTTTTGTTCGCGACCCACGCGTAGGATGCCTTCGATAACGCACGTGTTTACGGTACTTTCAAACTTTTTGTGGTACGGTTTTGGAATTTTTGGGTTTGGCGGGGTTATTGATTTCTAGGTTTGTGATTGTTTATAGTCTTTAGAAGGGATTGGCTAATTTTGAGGTACATCTGAATCCCCAAATCAGTAGCACCTAGGTACTTATATTTTTAGACTTCTGTGTCAAACTTTAATGACAAACTTTATGTCAAACTTTAATAACTTTACTCTACTATTAAGTCAAATTTTAGTGACAAACTTTAATAACAAACTAATATGTCAAGCTTTAATGACAAACTTTATATCAAACTTTAGATCTTCAAGCTTTATGTCAAACTTCAGATCTTCAAACTTTATATCTTCAAGCTTTATGTCAAACTTCAGATCTTCAAACTTTATGTCAGACTTTAGATCTTCAAATTTTATGTCAAACTTTAAATCTTCAAACTTTATATCAAACTTCAGGTCCTCAAACTTTATGTCAAACTTTAGATCTTCAAACTTTATTTCAAACTTTAGATCTTCAAAATGTATGTCAAACTCTAATGACAAACTTTATGTCCAATTTTAGATCTTGAAACTTTATGTCCAACTTTAGATCTTCAAATTTTAGGTCAAACTTTAAATCTTCAAACTTTATTTCAAACTTTAGATCTTCAAAATGTATGTCAAACTCTAATGACAAACATTATGTCCAATTTTAGATCTTCAAAGCTTATGTCAAACTTTAGATCTTCAAACTTTATGTCAAACTTTATGTTCAGCTTTAATGACAAACTTCATGTCAAACTTTAATGACAAAGTTAATATCAAATTTTAGATCTTATGTCCAACTTTAGATCTTCAAACTTTAGGTCAAACTTTATGTCAAATTTTAATGACAAAGTTTATATCAAATTTTAGATCTTGAAACTTTATGTCCAACTTTAGATCTTCATACTTTAGGTCAAACTTTAGATCTTCAAACTTTATGTCAAACTTTAGATCTTCAAACTGTATGTCAAACTCTAATGACAAACTTTATGTCCAATTTTAGATCTTCAAAGCTTATGTCAAACTTTAGATCTTCAAACTTTATGTCAAACTTTATGTCAAATTTTAATGACAAAGTTTATATCAAATTTTAGATCTTGAAACTTTATGTCCAACTTTAGATCTTCATTCTTTAGGTCAAACTTTAGATCTGCAAACTTTATGTCACACTTTAGATCTTCAAACTTTATGTCACACTTTAGATCTTCAAACTTTATGTCAAACTTTAGATCTTCAAACTCTTGGGTCTTCAAGCTCTTAGTTCCACAAACTCCCTCTTCTTCAAATTCCTAAATCTCCTTTCTAAAACTTCCTCTAAATCCTTAGATTTCTATATCCCTGAATTCTATATCCCTGAATATCCAAAACCACCCAAAATTATCCTCAAATATCCACATCTTACAGTTCCAAAAAATTACCGAACCGATCTCAAAAATCCGTAAAAGTGTAACTCTGAAAGTCCCTAAAAATCTACCTTTACCCAGCATAAGAATGAAACTCTCTGATGACCGTATCTCGAAGGAAATACGATGTAACATGTCTGAAAATTCACGAATCGGTAAATTCACCAGACAAACGAGGAACAAAGCGATACGAGGCCGCCTACGTTGCGGAGGCAACACCGAAATGTGTATCATTGACTAACGACCAACGATACCAGTTATCGTCGCCAACTCGAACGCGCTACCGAGACGGCCAGAAGCTTCTCTTCGAATTGTCGGTAGCCCTCGCGAAATCGTTATCGTTTATTGGAAAATATATAATGTCCTTCGGTATCTCTCGTACGGACAGATCTACTGACAAAAAAGACGACGTTGTACACAATGCATACGAGTGAGAATACTTTGTGTGGACAAAATGTGGGTCTGCCTTTCTTGGAAGTGTGAGATGGAGATCGAATGCGGAAATATTCAATTCGTTTTAATATCAGTATAGGGATGTTAAGTATAATAGGGATAATTCGAATATCCTCTAATGGAAGCATATCGATCCGTTAACCGAGTGGAGCGAAATAACTCGACATTTAGATTGAAAGATACGCTGAGAGACCTTCCTATTCAATTCTATTATTCATCCGAGGATTAGCTGCTGCAAATTCCTTTGTCTTAAAAATAGCTTAAAGTCACAAGACACGCATCAAAGTATCTTTCAAGACAAAATTGCAAAATATCAAGATAAATTCATGCCATCAAATATCAAGATAAAGATTAAAATATATAAATTCCAAAATGCAAATTGAAGAAAATTTGCAACAGTAGTCTTCTGAAATACCATCAGTCTCACAAAATTGTAGTATCAGTTTATTTTCGGTGTAGCTATTTTCTTTGGTTTAAAAACCTTTTAACCCGAGCACCAGGTGCAGTGTGATAGACCTCGTTTCCTTTCTGGCGTTTCCCTATCCGCGAAGGCACGGCGAAACGGTTGCGCAAAACGTGACACGACACCTAAACACGACATCGACGTGAAAAGTGTATTTCAGTGGTTTTGAAATCCGGGACACTTTCGTTTTTCCGTGAAACGACACGACCGTACGTCACCACCCTCGTTCGCGGAGATCGAGTGTCCAAACGTAGAAGTGGTCTCCGTTGCAAAAACCGGCGAGCTTTATACGGCCACCGAAATAATCGATCCGCGAAGTACATACGTTATCGAGCGATTTCTCCTAGCCAAGAGCGAGCCTCCGATCGAGAAAACAATGGGGGGCTCGGCTTCTAGGAGAGACCTTTCGCGCCCGCGTTTACAACTATTCGTTCCCCACGCAACCACCCCTTTGCTCTCCTCTTCGTCCCTCGAATCTCTCCCTTTATCCTGAGCGATGTTCATTGTCTCTCGTTCTCTCTCTTCGTCTTCGTATGTAGCCGGCGTTGCACGTCCAACGTGTACCCGAGCAATAATAAATGTTGCCTTGTATACACGGTAAGCTACGGTGTATACGATATCGGTATTCCAGCTTCGGCTTTCTAATGCGCGGGACAATGACTCGGCAAAGGCGCCGATATACGTGGCTGCTAATTCGACAACGATCGCCGTCTGATGAGAATCGTGTTTGTGAGGGTGTGCACATTTCTGGGTGATGAGTTACGTGCAAGGCTACTATATGCAAGGCTGGTTTCAAGAGGACATTTGAATGTATAAATTCATTTTTAAATTAGCAAGTTTGCAAATTAATAAACTCAGGAATTTTATCTCTGTGAGTTTTGACTTTGTGTTTCATAAAATTAAAAAATTGGGAAATTTAATATTCACCTTGCTTATGATTTTGGATGCAGACATGTGTGGACAACTGTTTACTGCTAGAATTTTAAAATGAACAAAGTATTTTGTATTCAGCCATCTTTTAATTAGATGTGACGATCTTTGTAATTAGATTTAGTCTAAAAATTCTGACATATGAAAAATATACGAAAAGTTCATCACATGTGAACTGCGAGTGACTTTGAAGAATGACTCAGATTCTTTGAAATTTCCTAAACTTCAAACTAAAAAAAGATTACAAAAAGTCCAAAAGTCCCATAAATAAGGAGAAATACGAGTGCAATCCAGCAGAGTAACGTGCAGAAGATCTATGAGTGATCTACAACACGTTTAATAGCGTTTTAATTCAATACCCGAGCAATTTCGACGATCTCCGATCGCTAACCAATTCTCTCCGTACCGATTAATCTATCGAGCAAAGAAACGGATTCCTTCAGGGAGGAGATGCACGTAGCTGCACGTAGGCGAACCGATAACGACCGTTCGAGAATCGACTGAACGGTCGTCGATCGAACCACCGCTGATAATTGTCGAAGATCAGTAGGAGGCAGGCGGATAATCATCGGTTCTTCTGGGACCGATTCGCACCAGCGGTACAAAGCTGCGAGTTACCAGCTTCCTGCTTATTTATCTACTGCGTATCTACGCAGGCGGTGCCCGGGAATAGAAAATAATTACGGGTTGCGTAACAAGCTGTTCGATCGGATATTTAACGGCCGCTTAGCGAACGACCTCACCTGCTGCCAGTGCCACAAAGAACTTTATGAAACGATCGTAAACAATATCCGGAAGCGGCTGCATCTTGTCGATAACGTGATTTCCTGCCACCAGCTTCTTCGAAGATACTCGACTTATTAAATCCTTTTATACGTCCTGGAAATTCATAATTTCATTGCATTACGATTTTATCGCATCTTTATGTTTTTTTACTTTACGTACTTTTTGCAGGGGTACATCGAATACACTAACTGGGTGCACTCTAAAATTCAATATTAAACAAAATATACAGGAGCTCCTACAATTACTATAAGAACCGAAAAGGGGTGGTAGGTGAGATTCTGAACTTTTTCCTTTGCTAAAATATTGGTTGAGGCTCAGTATTAAATAAAATTTCGAGATATACAGAGTGTCCCACAATTATTATAAAAACCGAAGAAGTATGGTAGATGAGATTCTGAACAACTTTTTCCTTTGCTAAAATATTGGTTGAGGCTCAATATTAAATAAAATTTCGGGATATACAGAGTGTCCCACAATTACTATAAGAACCGAAAAGGGGTGGTAGATGAGATTCTGAAAAACTTTTTCCTTTGCTAAAATATTGGTTGAGGCTCAGTATTAAATAAAATTTCAAGATATACAGAGTGTCCCACAATTACTATAAGAACCGAAAAGGGTAGGTGAGATTCTGAACCTTTTCCTTTGCTAAAATATTGATCGAGACTCAATATTAAATAAAATATCGAGATATACAGAGTGTCTCACAATAAAAACCGAAGAAGTATAGATGAAGTGATTCTGAACTTTTTCCTTAGCTAAAATATCAGTTGAGACTCTTTGCAGAAAATTCTTGTCTATTAATTATAAAATTGTAAGGAACTGAACTTGTTCTCGCAGGTAGAACAATAGTAATAACACGAGTGATAAACATACGTATTATAGAGGCCTATAATCTGGAATGAGATACATTCGCAGCAATTTATGTCGTTTTTCTTGAAGGTGGTTCGATAAGCAGGTTTCGTGACTCCACGATCAAGCTTCATTCCTGGAAGTTGCGTGGGCGTTGCGCGAAATGGATGAAATTTTTTGTGGTCCACTAACTGGAGGAGAACCGGGTTGCGCGGAAATGAACAGAGGGATAAGCCTGATCTATTTAAAACCCGGGCAGACCTGTTTGTCCCGCAGTTGGCCGAGCTTCTAATTAGCAGCACGGTTAATTTGCATTCACCGAAGTAATCTCGCGTTCGATTTGTTATCACTGAAAAGGGACTCTTGGAAGATACGACGGACCTTACATATCGCCAGATATAATTACATCAAAGCGGTTTTCATTATAGAGATTACAGAATTGCGGGTATCCTCGATCACTGTTATCTTGATCTCCGATGTTACTAAATTGTTCTGCAATACGCTGGACGAATCAGAGGACGGCGCAACGAAGTTGCACGCAAGTTCGCTGGCGCAGAAAGATGTGAGTTGTGTTTCGAGTAAGTGGGACCCGGCAATTAACGCTTTATAGTCCGGGAATTTATGTCACTGCTACCTTAAACGTGTTTGCGATCCTGACTTGGCTTAGTTAAATTATGCTGCAAGGTAAACTTCATATATACCCTTCATAAATATTTGCTGCATTGTTTCGTATTCAGAAATTTACTTTGTATGTTACACGCTGTGTACGATTTTATCTTGCACATTAATTACAATATTTAATTTTAAATATTTATCTTTATTCATATAATTTCGTTTTACTGCACAGTAATTTTATTTTAAGTTATCTGCAATCGAAAGACCTTCACAATTACGTTTAATACAATTTGAGATCAATATTTTTTAACTTAATCTGTATGTACTATTTCACGTGTAATATACATATGTAGAATGTGACATAGAAGTAACAATTAGTTAATAGAAAAATAACTTCAAAGGAATTCATCACATTTCAACAGCAACGTCAATAATAAAAATATTTCCAAGTGCAAAGAATTAATACAGAGGGTTCTATAATTGCTCCACTATCGAATGAATCAGAACCACTTCGATCACAGACAAGCTAATTTATTTTCCATAGTTATCAAAGTAAAAATTCTCTGACAATTCATTTGGCCTATCTTTTCATCGAGTCTAACGAGACGTGAAAAAAAAATGGAACAGCTCGGTGAAAGGGATGAATTAGTGTAAGTGTAAACGAGGCCGTTCACGCTGCATTATCTTCGATCAATTAATTAGAAAATTCGTGCAACGGGAGCTTGAAAAAGGGTAGAGCACAAGGGACCGCTCTAATCGATATTTCGAAGCGCCTCGCCACCGGCTAATATATTCAAACGAGTTTCGTCTAAACAAAAGGTAGAGGCTGCCGTCTAAATACCAGTCTAGTAATTAGTTTTGTCCTGAAGTTATGGCTGCTCTATGCCCGCATACTGCTATTTACGTACCTGCTGACAGCGGAGGGCTTATTGTATGTAATAGTGAACGTCGTAAATTTTACTAGGAATAATGGAAGGAGAGGGAGAAGGTCACGGGGTTTGGGGATTATTTGGTGAGGCATTTCAAGGTTGAGGTTTTTGGGTTTTGGAGATATGGAGATGAGATTTAGGAATTTAGGAATTTTGAAATTTTGAAATTTTGGAATTTGAAGATTTGGGGATTTGGGAGATTGAGAATTTGGAGATGTGGGAATTTTGGTATTTTTGGATTTGGAAATTTTGGGATTTAGGTATTTGGGAATTTGGAGATTTGGAAATTTAGAGATTTGGAAATTGAGGGGTTTGGAACTTTAGAGATTTGGAAATTTAGAGATTTGGAAATTAAGGGGTTTGGAACCCTAGAGATTTGGAAATTAAGGGATTTGGAACTCTAGAGATTTGGAAATTGAGGGGTTTGGAACTTTAGAGATTTGGAAATTAAGGGGTTTGGAACTCTAGAGATTTGGAAATTTAGAGATTTGGAAATTAAGGGGTTTGGAACTCTAGAGATTTGGAAATTTAGAGATTTGGAAATTGAGGGGTTTGGAACTTTAGAGATTTGGAAATTAAAAGGATTTGGAAGTCTAGAGATTTGGAAATTGGGGTGTTTGGAACTTTAGAGATTTGGAAATTAAGGGGTTTGAAACTTTAGAGATTTGGAAATTTAAGGATTTGGAAATTTGACAACTTAGTAATTCAAGAATTTGGGATTTTAGGAGCTTGGAATTTTAGTGATTTGGAAATTTTGGAAGCTGCGAATTTTAGAATTTAGGAATTTGACAATTAGATAATATAAGAGTTTGAGTCTTTAGGAGTTTGATCTCTTAGGAATGTCAAAGTATAGCAATCCAAGAACTCAGAGATTTAGTGATTCAATACTTCAGTAAATTTCCAAATACATACTCAAATCCCTAAATAAAAAATGTACATAACCGCACTAACATTCTCTACCACGTCCTCATTCGCAAACCGCCCTTCTATGCTCCTCCTTAGATCTCCTTCCTTTGACACCAACCATAACTGACCAATAGCGTAGCCGTAAACCCCATGGTAATTCGATCTATCGAGAGCCCCACCATGGGGTGAGAGGATATTCCCGTAGAAAAAAATGAAACATCAGGACGACACACCTCTTCGGCTCGGACGAATGAACACCTTTTTAATCTCCCTCATGTTCGTTTTGCCCTGCAACCATAGGCCTCGTTCGTTACACGTTTCTGGAACGGTAGCGATCGGTGGATTAGGTTCGGTTAAAACGAACGACAAATTTCGGGGATAAAGTATCCTCTGCTATGATGAGACTCCTGTTCCTGGAACACCCGATATCCTCGCTCGAACACCCTGTATTACGCGATGGATCACCCACGCGCAATACTGGCTAACATTGTTCGGTCAACGAGCTGACGAGCTACGGGGTCTGTCTGTAAAAATACCCATTGCTTGTTTTCGCTATGTATTGGAACACGCTTGGATGAATCATCCTTCTTTCATCTTTCAAATCCATCTTCGCTGTGAAGCTGTGGTGATCAAAAGATGAGGTGATATTTGGAAAATCAATGTATATGGAATTTGGGGTAATATATGGACATTTGACAATTTGACTGAAGTTAATTTTGGGTGACATAAAAAGTTGAGAATTAAATATTGTACCTAGAGCTGAGGAGCATAGTACATGTATGTATGAACAATCAATCAATTGCACATATGTATCATATGTGGACATATGTAACTGTACACACATGCTGACGTTGCATGTATATAAAATGTATAAGAATGAAGCAACTAAGTTAACGATAATAACACAGGTCTCACATAAGCACACATACATCTCAACAATCAGTCAATTGCACATATGTATTAGTAACTCTGTACACACATGCTAAAATTGCATATGTACATGTATAAGAATGAAGCAACTAAGACTAACAATATCAGTATAGATCACACATAAGTGCATATAAATCTGAACAATCAATCCATTGCACATATGTATCATCAACTCTGTACACACATGTTAATGTTGCATATGAACACGTATAACAATGAAGCACCCAAAGTTACTAATATCGACGCAGATCACACATGATGATACACGATGACGATAAATCTGAAGAGTCGATCAATCAATCTCACATATGTTCAGTAACGCTGTACACACATGCTAACGTTGCATATGAACATATATAAGAATGAAGCAACCAAAATCACCAGTATCGACACAGATCACACATGACGATACACATAAATCTGAAGAGTCGATCAATCAATTGGACACATGTATCAGTAACTGTACCCACATGCTAACGTTGCATGTGTATAAGAATGAAACAACAAAGTTACCGATAACGGCACAGGTCAAAAGAGGTCCTTGCAACCCGTCACTCCCAATGCGTAAAATAATATCCTGCTGTTCAAGGTTCGCCTCACCTTTCGGTTTAAACGAAAAGTAAGCGGCGTTCGAAAAACGACACCGTTGACGCGAAACTCGCTGCATCGTGACCGAGGCGATAAAATCTCGATTTTCTGTGAAGTCCCGCCGGTACCCGGGGCGTTCGGAACGCGAGCAAGGGCCAATGCGATCCGTGACAGAGGTACTTGAAAAACCGTGACAAGGTTGAAGAGGGACGCGATAGGTTGCTTTTCCTCGGAGTCTCTCTGAGAAACCGCTAATAGTCGCAACAACGTCTACCGACGACAGACGTCTTAATAGAAGGTGTTCGTCGTCGGGATACACTCTAGCGCCACGTCCGCGTCTTCTATTATGTCAGGGTCTCACCTCGCACAGTCATCCGCCCTTTGTGCTCGTCATTGTGCGCCATCGACCATGGTTGCCGCCACGATGAATAGGATGGCAAGGTTACGCGTGACAAACCGGAAAGTTATACGCCGTTTTATTGTCGCGTTTCAGGACCGACGTGTGCTTGGATCTCTGATCTCGATATTGGGAACCTGCGATTAAAGTGATCCTTGGGTATTGACGTTAATGCAGTGGCGTAACTTCTCAGGGAAACTAGTCACAATAATATTTTTTGGTTGTACGATTAATGGAGGGTATGACGTATGTTATATGGAGGGTGCTGCAAGAGGTGGATGTATATCTTTCTATATGACGTTACAACTTGTGAATATGTACATATGGAGTCTCATATGGTGATGTGACGAATAGGACCTCATGTGATTAGTCTACATATGTACAGTGTATATTGCTGATATGTTAGCAATACTTACTACTTGATCCACATGCATACTCATGTATACTCCATATGTATACATGAATATATTCCACATGTGTACTCATATGTATAAATGAGTATATTCCACATGTGTACTCATATGTATACATGAGTATATTCCACATGTGTACTCATATGGATTATACATGTCCAACGTTCTTACTACTTGATCCACATGTATACTCGCTGTGAATTTTCAAATTTGTGGATCTGACATTAAGAGTTCATGGATTTGGTACATCAAGAATTTAGAATTTATGACTAACGGAAAGATTGGCAATTTATAATTTATAATTTTGTAGATTTAAAAGACTGGCAATTTTGAATTCTGAATTTACGTATTTGCAACATTAACAACCTAAAATTCCGAATTTATGAATCTGACCCATACAAAATTTGAAATTTATGGCCACCAAAGATCAGAAACATGAAAATTAAAATTAAAGGAACCCCGTTATCTGAGATCAAAGTTACCAATAAATTCTAAGGGATGATCTTTAGCTGCAGAAATGAATCGACGTCAGATCTAACCAAAAGGATACGTTTTGTTTCGGATACCTGTGTTATCTTGTCGGTGAATCTCTGTCGACCCTTAAAATGAACATAGCTCGGTCGATGATTGTCGAGAAATTAGTGGGAAAGTCGGAGGAAAGGCATCGATACGTTACAGATCTTTATCTGACCGGTGTTCTTTCACCGGCTATTCTTTCGATACCATTGTCTGAAAATACCGTGTAACGCTTCGAAATGCTTTCGACGATTGTCCTTTCACGTTGTCTACCCGACTAAGTCCAAACGATCCCGACATCCCTGTAGCATCTTTGAAGTCTCGGTTGTACGAGATAGAAGTACATTGGCGTAACTGGGACTTTTGTTTGAGGGATCTAATCTTGGGGAGATCTGAGATAGTGTATGTGTACTGCGAATGTTTTAGATCTTTCAAAATTTTTATATGTATATTTAAAAATTATTGTATGTATGTGATAATTTTGTGTACTCAATGTAATAATTATATGTTCAATTTAATTTGTTCAATTTATGTGTTCAATTCAATTTATTCAATTTATGTGTTCAATTCAATTTATTCAATTTATGTGTTCAATTCAATTTATTCAATTTATGTGTTCAATTCAATGTATTCAATTTATGTATTCAATTCAATTTATTCAATTCAATTTACATATTCAAATTTGTAACTTCACATGTTTTTAAATATCGATACTTCCAAATAAGTTTCTAAATTGTTTAATTTCTCAATTTCTAAATATTCATATCCTTAAATCCTTAAGATCATAAATTAACAAATATAGAAATCCTCATCACCCCAAAACGTCAAATCTCCAACTAGTTACATCCTCAAATCTCCAATTTCCAAAGTTCTAAATTTGCAGACCTCCAAATCCTTCAATCTCTAAATCTCCAAATTCCCCAAATTCCCCAAATTTCCCAAATTCTCCAAATTCTCCAAATCCTCCAAATCCGCTAAATCCCTGAAATACCCTAAATCTCGTAAATCCCAAATTCCCAAATCTCCAATTCCCCAAAATTCTAAATTTCCAAACTTGCAAATCCCCAAACTCCTCAAATTCCCCAAACTCCCAAATTCTCCAAATCCTCCAAATTCCCCAAATCCCTCAAATCTTCCAAATCTCCCAAATCCTCTAAATCTCTAATTCCCAAATCTCCAAGTGTCCAAATGCCTAAACATCCAAACACCCAAATCCCCAAATTCTCAAATATTCAAATCCCTTCCTACTCCTCCAACTCCACCACCTAACTACCAATAATTTCCCTATTCCCTAAATTACACACCATCCCTATATTTGCATTAGACTGTACGCGCATCCGAACCCAGCAGCGAGAAAGTGTAAGCCATTGGAAGCAGGAGGGAGGTGGTTCTCGGAGCGTGCTTTCGGCTACTCGAAAAACAGGCCGACATTTCGTTTATTAAGACATTTAATGCTCCCCATATAATCGATTATTTATAGAGGTATTTAAATCTGTGGAAGTTGTCGCGGGCCCATGGTGGTTGGAACCCGTGGCCACGCAATATGAAGACGTTCGTCGGCTTTAGTGGTGATTTCCGAGCGTGACAGCACGCACACCATGGCCGGCATTCGCGTAGGACAGGTTCACCGGCTGTTTATAGAAGTCCGTGAATTGTATTTTTCTTTTCCTTTCGAGAAGACACCCGCTGATCGCGGGGGTACTATTCCCCGTGCAGGAGGTCCGCCACGGGGCTGACCAGGCATTTCGTAATTCCGTGTTAACACCGATTTATTGGCCTTATTAAGACAATCTACCGGCCGTCATTCGACAACAACACCGTCCTAAAAGGATACAACTTTCGTGAAAACGCTGCCCGATTAATGCAATAGCTCGGTGTCCTCGTTTCGAATGAAATTTACGAGACAACGACAGTCGTTCGGATACGACGGTGTTCCCTTTTTTTATGGACGAACCTGTGCGTGTTCTGTGTGGCTCCGCTTCCGGGTGAACATTTGATGGCTTGTCAACGAAGTTAGTTCTTTAAGCACTGCTGTAGGGTAATTTATACATTCGCGTTGCGAAATCCCTTCGTTATGGAGAAAATTCAAAATTTGTGTAAAATATGCAAGATAATGCATGTACACATATGCTGTATGTTCAGTGGTATACATATATGTGTATTTGTGTATTAGAATTTGACTTCTTGTGTAACGAACTTTTAAAGACTATCATTGTGGTGCATAAAAGTTGTATTTATACCTACTTCATAATTCTGTTTAAAAAAAAACAGTTTCACTAATGTCGATATTCTAATTAAATTCTTCAGTCTGTTATGCATTAATCTGCTTGCAAAGAGGTCCACAATTTTATAAATTGATATAACCTTCTTAATTAATAATTTCACTTATAATTGAATTACATCTAAAATGTATACATACACAACGCATGCAATTAATTCAATTACAACTTGTTATTACCTACAAGTATTGTACCTAAAGAAGATAGAATTGCACTACCAGCATCACAGTGTGTTTTGACATTTCAAAGCTAGAATCTTAGTTTCCATACAAATCATACATTTATAGAATTCAACGCCCATTCAATAACTACATAAATAACAAAATACACAGTGACATGCACTTTCAACACAAAACCACGAAGAAACCCTATCCAACCCAGAGGTTAAACAGCCTCAAATCACCATTAAATTACAGAATTTCATATTTGCAAAAAAAACCTTGCAATACCAATAACAAATAATTCATCGTAAGTGCGTTATTAGTCACTAGGTTTTCTTCGTCCGACTAAACCTATTTACAGTATTTCATCGAAGTTGCAAGAGTTACTGGGTTCCGTATATACAGCCAACGTGGGTGTGTACCGTACTGGATATTCGAGAACGTGGTCGTGCTCGCGGTTTCATCTTTGTTATGGCACCCATCTAGCCGCTAATGACCGCCAAGGGAACCATGGGTACGACCGGTCGTGGGAGTTACGATGTCTCTCGCAAACCGTTACTGATTGTACAGTCAACAGCAAATATCATTTCAGGGGGAAAAATATGACTTCCTTACGAAAACACGATTTCTACATCATCGATGGAGGGATTTTGGACCTCTGAGTTTTTTTAGAAATTTTTAAGGGTTTGAGAATGGAGGGTGGGTTTAGAGTTTGAGAATGAAGGATAGGTTTAGAGGTTCAAAATGGAGGATGGGTTCAGAGCTTGAAAATGAAGGATGGGCTCAAAGTTTGAAAATGGAGGATGGGTTCAGAGTTTGAAAATGGAGGATGGGTTCAGAGTTTGAAAACTGAGGATAGTTTTAGAGTTTGAAGAATTTGGGATCTAAGAATGTAGGGATGTATGAATGCAGTGATATGGAAATTTAGGGACATAGGAATCTTAAGATATTATAAATTGATGATACATTAATGTATGAATATGGCAATATATGAATATGGAAGTTTAAGAATGTGTTACTCTATAGATATGGATGTTTAATTCTATAGTATGACAATTTTAGGGATTTTATGATCTCAAGCTGTTAATTTGTGAATAAAAACATTTACAATTCTAAAAAATAACTAATATTAAGAGATCAAAATTGGAAACTTGAGTAATTGCAGAACTAAAAATTCAAAAATTAAAAAATTAAAAATTTTGAAAATTTAAAGATATATAAACTTGACCAACAGTTTGAATGTTCCATAGTTTGATAATACAAAAATGACCACAATAAACTTGAAAATTTGAAGATATATAAACTTGACTAACAGCTTGAAGGTTCCACAATTTGATAATACAAAAATGACCACAATAAACTTGAAAATTTGAAGATATATAAACTTGACTAACAGCTTGAAGGTTCCACAATTTGATAATACAAAAATGACCACAATAAACTTGAAAATTTGAAGATATATAAACTTGACCAACAGTTTGAATGTTCCATAATTTGATAATCTAAGAATGACCACAATAAACTTGAAAATTTGAAGATATATAAACTTGACCAACAGCGTGAAGGTTCCACAATTTGCTAATAAAAAAATGACCATAAACTTGAATATAATTACAAAAGGTAATTTGGTAATTCCAAAATTGACATTAGCTGCCTCCGAGTGTACGCGATACGGTTGTTAATCTACGGACAGCATCTCTGTGTGCAGCGAAGGCGATATCGTGTGACCGCGTCACGTCGTGCGATACGAGCTCCGTAGTCCATTCTTCCTTAACGCGACGCATTAATTGGTCTGCCGTCGAGCATCCACCGAGACCGTAGACTCTTAATGGAATTACGTCGGGATCTCGATCTCGCGTTTCTTCGGGGAACGATCGCGGTCGAAGCGCTGAAACGGCATGCGATATCGTCGAACCCGTCATTATTCGCGAGAACGAAAATTACCGCGAATCACGGTACGGCGCTATCGTTAACAAACTGGATCGTTGGCCGTCAATTAAATCGGCCGGTACAAACGATCCAGATAGCTGTAATATCGGCCGAGAATTCCCCGTCGATCGTTTGTCCCCGAAACGGTCGCGTGAACGCGTGCAAACGATGAATCTGACGGAAATTGACCCTCGAGGATCGAAGAAATAGCGGTTATCGTTGAAATCGGAGATCGGTAATTCTTCGTTTACCTTCGGTGGCTCAACAAGGCGATGGTTAACGATCAGACTCATTGAAATGGCCAATCATCGTACCCTTAAGAATCGCCGGTAATTATATCTAAACGATTCCGAACTCGTTCACCGACTCGGATATACCGGTTACGTTATCGCGATCGTTTACCTGTACGCGCGCCTACGTTTAGAACGCTTAGGGAAAATTATCGTTACACCTGAAGAACACGCGAATCATTTTGCACCGACGCTGGAAGTCACGCGGACGATTATCGCGAGAACATCTACCACGGACCCTTAACACGTATCGGTTTCCTATCAACCTTTGTAATCACTGTCGCGACTGGAATCGGAGTGGTTGTTCCCCGGTTTTTATCCTTCGCTGACCGAGGGTCGTGATCGAGAAACTATCGGACACCTCTAGGGACACGATCAGGCTCGATAACTGGTTTTTGAGGAAATATGAAACTTGCGTTCTCATTCTCGGAACAATGAGAATTTTTTAATAAGAGATTAGTTATGGTAGGTCCGTCTTTATGATGGAGGATTTTGGTGCTTGTTACGAGGAATGGTCCCATCACTACTGGTAGTGATTTAAGGATTTGAGGATTTAAAAAAAAATGTCAAACTACGTCACCTGTTACCTACTTTATTCTTCATGAATTCATAATTAAGATCATGTTCAAATTAAGTTACATAATAACTCATCAAATGATTGACATGCTTGGGGATTTTATTGATTATTATAGGGAGTGGTGCCATCACTACTGGTAGTGATTTAAGGATTTGAGGATTTAAAAAAAAATTTCAAATTATGTCACTTGTTACCTATTTTATTCTTCATGAATTCATAATTAAGATCATGTTCAAATTAAGTTACATAATAATTCATCAAATGATTGACATGCTTGAGGATTTTATTGATTATTATAGGGAGTGGTGCTATCACTACTGTTTATGATTTGAGTATTTGAAAATTTAAAAGAAGTGTCACTCTATGTCATCTGTTACCTATTTTATTTTCTATGAATTTATAATTAAGATCGTACCTATATTAAGTTACACAATTCATCAAATTGTCATACACATATTTCCTATGTTATCATTCTTCTCACAAAGAGTAAAACAATAAGTTCGAGCCTTACATCTCGGATATCTAATCGCAAGTGTCGGACCACACGCGAAGACAAGGTACCGAAGTAAAATATATAAAATAAACGAGCATGTAGGAGAAATAAGGTCATAGTAAAGATCTTTACCCGCGGAGTATGCCGTCAGTCCGAGGCATGGCTTGGAAATGTCAGGCGACTCCGAGCAACAATGGCGACTGGTCTTTATCTTAATAGAATTGCGTCGTAAATTAAATTGTAATGAACATTTCGTTTTTCGCAACGATTAACTAAATAGGGCTAAAATAATAATGTCCACGCTTATCTGAAACAGAACGTAATTTGCTTCCTTGCTGGTGCATGTAGTTTGATAGGTAGATAAAATCAGCGGCGCTTTTTGCGCAATGAACATTTGCAATCACGTCTTTTACAGTTGATAACAACTGTTTCAATAAAATTTAAGGAACTGTATCTAAAAGGAGAATTACGATGTTTTGTGAGGTGCTGTTCAATTAAGTAGTTTAATGTCTATTGTTTATGCGGAGGGTATGATAAAGAAAAGAATGAGATAAATTGTAACCGAAATCACGATGCAATTAGGTGAGGGTCTAGTCTCGAATTAAAGGAGAAAAACACGGATATAGGCGATAAATATGAGCGCAGGTACCACACATATCATTATGGCCACGCCTCTGTTGTACAATGGCCCATAAACACAATCAAACATTGGTAGTAATGGCGTAATAGGAATTAAATCACAGCAATCGTACTAATAACTGTATGAGGCGTTGAACGGCGAGTACAAATGTACAGTCAGGAGCAAATTTGGTTTTCATACAGAAAGTGTAACAATTGAGATGATTGAAACAATTGAGTAAGGTTTCATTAATTTTTAAGAATTTTTGACAACGTGAAAATTTAGGACTTTGGATTTAGAGGAGTAGAAATATGAGGTTTTACTGATTTGGAGACGTAGGAATTTGGGTGCATGCAAATTTGACAACGTAGGAATTTGGGGACGTAGCAAGTTGTGAACCTAGGAACTTGGGGGTCTAGAAATTTGGGAGCGTATGAGTTTGCATATGTGGTACCTTGGAAATTTGGATATGTTACAAAATTTGGAAATTAAAATATTTGGAAGTTTGTGAACTGAGAAATTTGAAAAAATAAAATTTTGAAAACTTGAAAAATTGAAAAATTGAAAACTCGAAAACTTGAAAAATTGAAAAACCAAAAAATTGAAAAATTGAAAAATTATATAACATACAATTGAAAAAACCGCAAACCTGAAAATTTAGAACCCTAACTCAACAATACAAAAATTGTCAACGTCCTCACATGTCCTCGCCCAAAGCGAGTCTAGTACTCCAGTACGAGTGTACTTATATCGCCGGAGATTTACCGATGCACGATGACTCGTACGATGCTTAAAGGTCTCGTTAACTAAAACCGAGCAACCAATTACTTGGTGGCCCCGCAGCGTACCAGGTATTACGCGTCCGCAATTAATTATGCGAGAACGTCTCCTCGACTGGCCAGCAACGAGTCAGTTCCAACGAAAGACGAGATAATTCGCAACGAATCGACGAACTTGTCTGTGTCTGGTTAATGACTTGGTTCCGTATGCAAATCTCTGAGGACGTCTTTAAATGGCGATACACATTACACGCTGTTCGACTAGTACCGATAATATTCTTGTATTGTACTAACAGGGAGGAACATGATAAATCTGTTTGGTGATTTGATTACCATTAGAGAGGCAGACCACCTTGGTCTTTCAGAAAAATTAGAGTTGTTTTTTCAGGAAATTACTTCTAGGACTTCGTACGTATAGGAAATACATATATGTGTACATATACACATATGTCTGTTCACTCTTGCATTCATGTTAAAGTCTACTGTAACTAACTGCTTTAATAAATAATTTTTGAACACATGATAGCTTTGTCAAGAAGTAGAATTTTGCATATAAAATACAATAATTTATTGTATATATAAAAATTAAAAATCTCATTTCATACAATTATATTTGGAGCATTCTGACGAGATACAACAAAGGGAGAAAATAGTGTTACTACAATAAGCTTGTTAACAATGGATTGAACTTATAATTCTGACCATCATACTGACTGTATACTTGTATAGTGCATCTTTGCACATTAAGAATGTTCATAATTGAACCTTGAAATCAATCTCCACTTTAATAAAAAATATGGACTTGCAAGACCTAATACCCTTCCTAACCTAACAATTCTCCCTCTTCCAAACCAACTTAAATTTTGAAGTTGCCGGAAACAGCAGCCGTCCAGTTGCAAAAGAGCTGCATCGAGCGTCTTTCGACGAGATAATCCACGCGCCTCTGACAAAGCTGTCCAGGTTTCATTAATAGCCGGTCATACGTATAAAACCGGCGGACGAGTGTATCGAGGCAGGCAACCCGTCTCCTTAACTTTGTCGCCATGGACATTTGTTTTCGCGGTTTTACAAGCGTATAACGTGTTACGAGGCGACGATAATGCGAGGATAGTTTATTTACTCGACCCGCGCGGGGCTTTACACGCTTCGTACTCGCGTGTGCGACGCTTTCGTCCTTCCTCGGCCTCTTTCCTCTCGGCGACACGCTTCTCGCTCGCGATGCCGCGCATACTTTGCGTTTCGCAACAGGTATGTAACGCATTAACGTTATAGATACGGGAAAGGTGGGACACGGGACACTTGCGAGTCCTCTAACGACCCTGATCCCTAACTTTTAAATTTCGCGCATTTGTATCGCTATGCTGTCTGCATCAAAACCTAAGTGCACTCTGATGGTCAGTTTCCTGCGATCTCGCTGTCTTCTGTCTTTGTTGAAAAGGAAGGTAGACATATGACTCAAAATAACGTTTTTTATTTTTATTTAGTTCGCTCATATTTTTTGTCTGTTGCTGTGTATACATATTTCTAGTCAATTGCCATTTATACATACTTCTATTTAATTTTTATTTATACATAATTCTGTTCAATTGTTGTGTACATAGATTTATATTCACTTGTTATTCATACGTATATTGCATTTGCACGTCAAACTGAATGCATAAATGTTTATATTAAGGTTATGTGTGCAGCGAGCTCCATTTTGCTGACTGTCCCAAAATGGCCGACCAACAGGTGCCTGCAGTGAATTCAATCCGATGAACTCCTACTCACTGATTTATAGATGCATGCTAAAAGTATTACAAACTTAAATTAGACTATCTTAATCTTCCTCCAAACCTCAGAAATATCAGATATACCATAAATACATTTGTATATAAAACCTAGAGCAATGAACCTTTAAAAGAGTTAATACTAAAATTGATACGGAGTCTCCTGAATAATTCCCATCAGTACAAAATCGACGTAACCTTTTTACAACCGATTGTGTCGATTTAACGCTTTTCATACCAATGAACCCGAACAGAGATCAATCCCGATGATAAACATCGATCCGCTCCGGTAGTGGACAGGCGCGATAAAACGCGTTGAAACGTGGCGCCGGAGGTTTATAAAAATCGTAACCACATCGTCACTCTGGCGCAGAAATTATACGGCCTGTTTGGAGGCTCGGAGCGGTTCGGCTCCCGCGGGAGAGCGCACGTCTGCAAAAAGCCACGGACGTGGCAGAAGTTGATGCGACGAGATACGGGCGCCACGGGAAAAAACGCGTACGTTGTCCTTTATTTTCCGCCACGGTTCGCGAAGATAATGGCATCTCGTTGACACTTTTTGCGAGCCGCTCTCACGGCCACCCTACCGATCGATTCGGCGACGTTCTAATCTGCAACGTAATGCGAGTGTCCCGGGTAAAACCGCGTCCCAGACAGGTCACATTGTCGACCAGATACATGCTGTTAGCGGCCATATGGATCGTAGAAACTAGGAAGCGAACGCCGGTGAACGCATCGCCTAATAAATAGACCGCGTTCCAACTTCGACTGGGATGTTCTTGCGTAACACCGAGCACGATTTATGGATTCGGTTCAACGAATAAATCATGGAGGAACGGGCCCGTGATCGCGACGCAATTGCGATGGTGTGTGGGACCGCATTTGGAAGGACTGAACATTCCACAGGTTGGGGGTTAGTGGGTACTTATGTGGGATTTGAAATATTATATGTGGAGCTGTTTTGTAATTTTTGGGATGGAATTTTGGGAGGGTGGGATATGGGGACTGTAGAATATGTGGACTGAGGGATATGTGGACTGAGGGATATGTGGACTGAGGGATATGTGGACTGAGGGATATGTGGACTGTGGGATATGTGGACTGTGGGATATGTGGACTATAACATGTGTAGACTATGGGATATGGAGGTTATGAGATATAAAGATTAGGGGACACTAGGATAACATACAAAGACTGTGGCATATGGAAACTATGACACATGTGGACTATGACATATTAGGACTTTACATACATGCAATTTCGGAACTTCGTGATATTGAGCATTTGGACCATTGGTACTTTGGAACATTGAGAGATTGAAATGTCAGTCCACATTAACACAACTTGTATCAGAATCATGAATAACTTTGATCAATGCCACGCACATCTCTAAAAAATGGCGTTAAAACCTACCCTTCCTGACTCTTTAACGACTCTGAAGTATCAGAGCTGCCTAGTTAAAACGATCGACTGCTACTAATTCCCGAGTAAAAATCATGAAACGTGTAAACGAGCCGACTTATCCGGCTAATTTTCCCCGTTCGTTTCAGCCAGTCTTGCTCATGTTCGCATATCAAGAAACGCCGCTCGGTATCATTATCGCATTATCAACGGAAGGTCGGTCGCGTTTCAAGCTTGTCTAAATTGAAAAAAATGATGAAACGCGACGGTCCAAGGGTATCGCGGTCCACCAGCTTCCCATCGATCATGCCATGGTTGGCATTTACGCGGCGACACCCACGCGTTCGCGCATCGTTCCACGAGAAGACAGCTCGTTAACCAGGAACGCTCGGCGTCCATGCATAACCGTGGTAGTCGCGCGAACGCGTTGAAAGACGTTCAAAGGGAATAGAAAGTCGATTTCTCAACGACACTGAAATAATTTAATGGGATGTAATCCGGCGGTTCGCAGCCGAGGGGGAGGATGGCCAGTCTCGTAATACCGGTCGTCGTTGTTCACCGATCCCATTTGTCTTTCGGCCAAACACGCAGATACAGCGTCGAGGCGCGTAATCGCCGCGTGTAGCAGCGTGCACCGCCATCACGGGACGACCGTCACCCAAGATGTCCGCCCGGCCCGCTTTACGTACTTATATACACGCGTAACCCGTAATTAATCGTCATCGCGTGTTCGAGATCTTCCTGTTTCGAGTACTACAAGCGCGCGCCATAGGATCCCCATAAATCTGCCCCGTGTCGAATGTTGCGAATGTTGCGCCGGCTGGTTTTACCTGCAACTTTGCTTCGATTCAGCTTTCAACGCTAATCTTTACGTAATCGTTATGTTTTTGCTAACCGATTTTCACGATTGCCAAGTTCCTGCTTGAGTAATCGTGTTGGCTGCTGATTTTTATGGGGACTCAATTCGGAGATATTTCATTGCGATTGTGATCAGTACACTAAGTGCTGTCTTCATACTTGTGTTAATTTAACTTGTTTGTAGACTTTTGTGATGAGATGTTTATCTGGAGATCTTGATGGATGTAGAAGGGTTTTATCTGAAGATGCGATTTTGATCAGTGATCATTCAAAGATGAGATTTTGATGTAGAGATGTGTTCCATCTGAATATCTTTATTACCCCTGGTGATACTTGATAAAACTCGTCCTATTTCTTCAAGACTTACCTGATTTATGTGATTGAAAATTTGAGAAATGTAAATCAAGATATTATAACTTAGTGATCAGATTATATAATATTCTTCCGCAAGCGATATTCGAGTTTACGATACAGGCTCCAAAGGTTGAAACTCATAGAAATTCATTGACGAAGCAAGTCTGTCCACGAAGAAGGCGAAAGGGCCACCCCGTACATGGCCACGTAAGCAAGTACTTGTAACGTGTATGTTGCACGAGCGTTGTAGAGAGCGAAAAACGATCGTAATATTCCGTTCGCGGATGGTTTCTATGCAAATGCGGTGAACGACTGTCGGTAGGTATTCCAGAGAGGAGAGGCCAGTGTATCATCTTTTATATATATATGTATAAAGTATGCACATCTCGAAACAGCTGCTTTACGGTCCACGACGATCGCTTTGTAGATAACATCGCCAAAGGTTCTGCAACATTCTCTATGAAATGCTATTACAAATCGTGTTAGTTCGTATTTGAGGAGTTGGCTAATGTCTTGTGGAAGGAAATTGAAAAAAGGGTGTGGAAATGAATGGATTAATTGTTGAGGTGCATGTGATTGCATGATGGTGGCACTGGATGGGGGAAAATTTTATGTTACAAGGGATAAATTCTGTAATTTATTAATTCTGAGATTTTGGAGTTAACAAATTTCCCAATTCTCAATTTTCCCAATTTTTAAATTTCCCAATTCTCAAATTTTCCAATTCTCTAATTTCTAAATTCTCAAATTTTCCAATTCTCTAATTTCTAAATTCTCAAATTTTCCAATTCTCTAATTTCTAAATTTTCAAATTTCCCAATTCTCAAATTTCCCAGTTTTCAAATTTCCCAATTTTCAAATTTCCCCAATTTCCCTAATTTCCCTAATTTCTCTAATTTTCCAAATTTCACCAATTTCACAAATTTTCCTAATTTCCCTAATTTCCCTAATTTCCCTAATTTCCCTACTTTCTCTAATTTTCCAAATTTCACCAATTTCACAAATTTTCCTAATTTCCCTGATTTCCCTAATTTCCCAAATTTCACGAATTTCACAAATTTCTCAAATTTCCCAAATTTCATAAGAAAATGAATATCCAAACTTTAGAATTAAATAACACATGGCCTATTACTCGTTATTTAAAAGCAACCTACAGAAAGATTTCGTAGCAGCAAAATCTATCATTCCACAAAACTCCATTAAAATCCGTGAACCCCAAAACTTAAAATCATGCATTGGAATTTTAGTAAAAAAATTTTGTATCTCTCAAAAGATACATTCCCCGAATGAACCTTGAATATATAAGAAAATTTGATCTTGTTCAGTTGAGAACGTAACTCTAACAGCCTGTAGTACCAGCCACCGTGCAGCGTGTCGAAGCGTGCATGTCCCGCGCGCGTGTAATTTCGTGTCGGATCTCTAGAGGAGAGCAGACGTTGTCGCGGTTTGACGTCCAGGTGAAAGCATGAGAAACGAGCGAATTATGCACTCGTTTACCATAAGTCATACACGCTGCCAGAGTCGCGGCCACGCTCGAGGATTAGGGGCGTAGCTGTGAATCGTCGGCGTCCAAAGCGGGAACGCTCGGAAATCGAGAGCGGATCGACCGTTTCGAATCGCGTTGCTATTATCCAAGTGACGCACCTGTGACGCTGTTAGCGGCTATTATTGCCGTCGAGGAGACGAAAGAAACGTGAACGGATCTCCTGAATCAAGAGGCAGAAGACAAGAGGATTTTTCTCTTTGAACCGGCGGCAATGGGATTAGCGTTGTTCGGAGCGTATGCATTGTGAAGAGGGTTGAAAAGGAAGGCGGAGACACCTGTTGTCCGTCGTGGAACGTCTTCTTTTGAACCCTGAAGAATAGACCAGACCTTGGGAGATTGTTTTCCTTCCTACGAGACCGTATTGTTATGATAAAGAGGAAAATTTGACTAATTTCGTGTTATAGGATTTACGTTTCTGTCCCCACGAACATTTTGTATGAAAGGTGGGGGGATAATTAATTGAATACACGTGAATTAAACTTTCCTTGCGTAAGAAAAGTCGACGAACCAAAGTTTTCGCCAGGAGGTCACGCGCTTTCGACACGACCCGTTGCAACACGCGATAAAGAGCCACGATGAGTCGATGCATATTTCAACGTCGGCCCGTACAGATTCCCGTTTCACGTTCTAACAGTTCACATCATTTATGCTAACTTATTCACTTAACGACGGCCTCCACGGATGAAATTTATTCAATTAAAACAGAATTTATTCTGTGTCCCCGTACACGTGAGCTTCACATATTATGCAAATGCGGAGGGGCCTCTCTCTTTCTGGCCGCGTTAAAAGACAACAGGAACAAATCGGTCTTGTGTCGTGCCTTTCTCCGGGGAGAAATGTTTCTTCTTCTTAGGGATTCTTTTTACTTTTCAAACTGGAAATAGGAAAATGTATCTACGGTGAAAACTAGGGTTGAACGAACTGATTGTCAATCTGAAAATCGGGTTACAGTAAAGGAAATAAATACGTCTTTATTGCATGAAATGTTATGTCACGGTAGGTTAAGTTAGGTAAGTTAGGTGTGTTAGGTATGTTAGGTTAGGTAAGTTAGGTAGGTTAAGTATGCTAGTTGTTATTAATTGTATCATCAATGTATTATATTGTCGATGTATTATATCGCCTACTACCCTCACCCATTAATCAAATACAAAAACACAAAGAACAAAATCAGTTGCAAAGAACGAAAATCAGTTGCAACAAATTCCGAAATGAAAGCATCCATTTATATCGCCGGGTGGCGCAAAGTGCGACGCCCGGAGAGCATCCATTTTATTAAGCAAATTAGCGAAACGCGGTACCACGTCCGCGGGACATCCTTTAAGTAGAAACACGCTCGCGTGCCACCGGTGTTTCGCTTTTTACCGGGGCAGTTTAAAGCCCGCAAAAAGGGCAATGCCTCCGGAGAGAGCAGAAGGGAGAAAAGTATGCAGCTCGGGCCAGCTTCTTTTCGGGTCGCTCTCCTGCGGCTTAGCCCGTGGTCGCGTCGTTACTCTGTGAAAGATATATTTGTCATAAGCCGCGGATTGACAAATGTTCGTTCGTTCGTTCGGGTCCCGGTTCGGGCCACGAACGCACCACAATTTACGAGCGTACTCTGAATTATTCAACGGGCTCACAGTATCCTGCACATTTTTATATTATTGTTTATGACCGTGCGCGATTCGATGCGCGGGCAAAAAGGCCCGCGTGCGAATCTGTCGAGCGCGTACCGAGAGATGCTATCTAAATTTAAAGGACGTACAACCAACCTGTCGTTTAATCGTATACAATTAGCTGCGCAGAAACAATATGGACGACTTTGTATGAACTTTCAAGATGGACGTTGATAAAGATTGATTTAAAGTATCGAAACGCTGCTGGCAGTGAAAGTAGGAGTAAAAGGGAAACGTTTCGGAGAAAGCATTTACCCCTTAACAGGCTGCGTCGTATATATACGTCGTCGACAAAATGAATGCGCTACACGAATAAGGGACATATCGGGTTGTTAGAATACTAATGTGTACAAGAATTTAAATGTAAAATCTGATGGAGACTAGGCCTTATAAAAGAATTAATTATACTTTCCATATATACTTTTCTTCGTATAATCCTTTTTGGTATTATTATGCAACATGCAATCTTTTTATTTAAGGTTTATAATTTATAGTTTATTCGGGTTAACTAGGTTACATTGGAATTCTCAAAGTTTCACATGTGATTCATTTTCAAACAGGGTCATTTTTTGTGATATATTTTGTAATGCATTTTTTAGGACATAGTTTGTGTTGTGTCACTAATGAATTATTAATGGCTTTATTAGTCTAAATATTTTGTACGAAGTGCAAGAATTAAAAAATTTATAAAATTGCAATATCGAACTCCTAAAACCTATAAAATTCCAAAAGACAATCATTCCATAATTCCAAGCGTCTCAACTTCATAAGATAAAAAATTTAGAAACCGCAAACAAAATTTAGCCTCCAACGTCCTAAAATATGAAGTACCTACATGATGAACTAATGAATATACTAACTAAGTAATGTATTAGGTTTCTAAAGAAGTAAATGTAAGAAAAAGTGGTAGAGCGTTCGGTGATTTCAACTCGTGGTAGAAGATGTCGATCGTTCTAAGCGGGGCCTGCGTACGCTTTCGTCCCACGGGCTTTCGAGTTCCAACGAAAGGAAAGCGAGTCGTGTTTCGCGAGTTGAAAGGGACGAGAATCGAGATCTGGGGAAGGAGATACAGGCGAAATAAGGAAACGAAGAGAAAAAAAAGAGATTCTCATCGATGACGATGTTTAATGCCGGTCTGAACGCGGTCTCCCAATGCGGCATGTGTTTGACAAGGGAAGCAAACGAACATAATACTCGGACTCTCTGAATCCGCGATGCAATTTATTACGCGATACGACCTCCGGTTAAACTCTCGCAGCAAAGTTAACGGGTATCGCGATTTCGTATCGGCGCGTTTCATCGACGTGCGCTCTCGTTGCTGAATAAATGGCCGAGTTTTTAGCCGTTTTTCTTTGAAATGTCACCGACCGTCAGGCGCGACGGTCCACGGCTTAACAGGCGCCATTGAACGAGATAATCGCGGGTTTCGTAAGCGTGATACCAGATTAATCGATCGGCCATTTGCGCAAAACCTGCGGTTACGAAAGTTAATGCTTCGAGGACGCCATTTTTAGCTGCTTTGCGTAATTCCTACACGAAAATTCTACCAATTACTTCATCTTATTCTGCACAAATAGCACACATTACATTACTAAGGTTTATTTAATTTCTTAATCATGAGCTTTCAGTTTATACATTTTTAAATTTTTTGGATTCTAACATTTTTTAAATCACGAGTGAATTCTTACACTACAAGTGCAAATCATCCTAAATTTTCACTCTGAAATTTTTTAATATTCAAGCTCTAATATTGCTGAATTCTGAAACTGTAAATTTCTGAAGATTTCTAAGTTCAATGCTAAGAAATGAATTTTTAAATTTCATAAGTGTCACAGCAAATTATATTTACCTATTATATATTCATTACACTATATGTTTATAATATATACTTATTTAGTCATATTTATTTATCACATAAATTTTATTCATTTACAGTTTGTTATCAGGTCAAATTTATCTAGTTGGTACATAGTATGTCATTTAGTAAGATGTCCATGTATGCTAAATGAAAGGAACGTTCACCATCGTTGAAAAACCGTATTAAACATGTCGTTACTTTCTTATTGCCATAATCTCGCTACTTTACAAGTATCGAAACAAGCACCATAAACGTGCCTATACACAAATATGATAGTCCATACATTACACATATCAGCGTTCTCAGTTTTTATCTTCGACCGCCTTATGGATCCCATTTCCTCGACAGTATTAACACTTTAAAATAAGCACGTCCACATATTATTTTTTATTCCTTTTAACATAACTGTTCTAAAGCAAATATAGCAGTTTCCGTTACGAAGAGCTGTTACAAGAAGTAACCCGCAACGGATACAAGCATCAGATTGTTGCATTATCACCGCAAGGATATCTTCATTACAAACATACGATTTTTATCAGATCGGCTAAAGGCCGAATTAAAGAAATATCCGAAGTAACAAGGCCCCGTACTAACGAACCCATACGGAAATAATCAGCGACATCTTATTTTCCATAGCGGCCGGTCGGTTCGGCGTCGAAATTAATTGTCTCATCGTGTACAGTTAAGATCGCGGTACCACAGCGCCGTTTAAATTCCCGTGGTTTCGAGTCCCCGGATCGCGTCCCGTTAAGAGCCCCGAAACTCGTCGCTAGATCCCAGTTTCTTTACACTTGGCCCATAATTAACGCCGGTAACTCGAATTTAAATAACTCCTTTACATCCTTAACGACGCCTCGGGCGCAATTCGTGGTCAGGCAACATCGGGCGAAATTTCGTGTTTCCAGGGGCCCGGGGGGACATTAAGGGCCGTTGGCCGTTCGCGTTTGACGCAGTCGGGCCGAAATCGCGATCGATCGGCGTAAACATGCCGGAACGGGCAACAATCGGCCGCGGACGAGCTTAATTAACCGGCACGAAGGTAGGCCTGAACGCGTTCGGGCACCGTGTGCCGCGTGCACGGCCAACGAATACGTTCGCGTTTTTACTGCTATCGCGATTTCATTCGTGCCACGGCGACAAAGTAAGGTAACGAGCGTGGCAGGAGGTGCCAATCGGTCGAGCAGACCCGTGGAATCCGGGGAACGTCGTCGAGGCGAGTTCTCGCCTTTGCCTTCGCTCGGACAAGTTCATCGGCGACATTCTGGCCGGGTCGTGTGAAACGGGAAACGGAAACGCCCCTGGTCAACAAATGGAATGTCTGCGCTTCTTTCTCTTTCTGTTACGGAGATTCAACATCGTGCGCCTCTTTCGCTTCACCTTGAACACGCGTGCATATTAGCGCCGCGGGGTTCCGGCCCCGCCGGATCCTCGTCTTCCTTTTCTCCGAAAGGGTTAAGATCGCGACGAGCCGCGCGATCATGAGCGTCAATCTTCCGTGGCGTTGTCGGCTACCGAAGGAAAAAATTAGCCTGCCCGCTCGCTTTGTCTTCTTGACGTTCACGGACAGAGCTGATTACGTGGAATTCATTATCGATGATTTTTGGGGATTACGTTTCGTCGGACAACGAAAATTCCTCTCTATACAATATTAATATTCACCCTTGCCTCAAGGTTTATTTCTTAGACTCAACTACCCCCCTGAAGAAAATTAAAATGTTGCCTTCATCCTGTATTCAATGATACCATGCAAATTTTTAGACTAACTCTTCAAACTGAAGAGTATTCAAGAAATCTGAGATCTAGTTTGAACTGTGAGTCTTTTGCATTTCTTCTATTATCCAAAACAAATAAGAGTCATCTCATAATTTTGACAAACGTTTGTTATAACAATTTGAAGTACTAAACCTTACAATGTAATCTGCTGTCTCAAATTCTGAAATATCCAAATAATCGAATAACACTGTCACTAACATCTAGAATAAAAGATTCTAATATGACAAACATTGCTCTCCATAAATGCCCTTACTATTTAAAGCACCTAACGGAATTGCTTGTACCATTTCATCAGACACAAACACAAGGTGCGAGCGACACTGAAAAAGTTCAATTTTCTCATCCGAATATATCATCGACCAAAACATCGTCAGTGGTCCTCACAAGCGTTTAATACTTGTCGAATGTTTATTATCCAACCATTTGCGAAACACGTCCTCAGAATTTCCTACAAGATTGATACAGCGTAAAATTGTGCGTACGCGCGTGTACATACAGCATTAATCCGTCCGAGTGGAATATCGGCGCGATATTAATTAATGTTACCAGCTCGAGAAACATGCGAGTGTTTGTCCGATCGGAACCTTGGTATGGTTTCCCGAAATTGACTCATTAAAGAATTTATCGCGCTGTTTTAATTCAAAACAGCCACAGCCATGGACGCAAGTGTTGCATTCTTCCTTTTTACTTTCGTGCGCTCGGAACGCATGCTTGACTAATTGGCAGGACACTGGCCCACACAAGGACCTGGCCTAAGTGTGAACCTGTTTGCGAACGACATCATCGGTTCACGCGAAATTACCGACGATTCCTTCACTTGCTTTGCTGGGGATTTTGGAAGGTGCATTTGGTTGTTTTCGTGAATGTAGGGATATGTGTAAGTCAGGGGGATCGTGTAGGGATCAAATAGGTGATCATATGTGATCTGAACATATAGGTGATTTGACGTACTTCTTTAAGGTTATTTAATATGTAGGTGACATATGATATGAAGGATATTATAAGTTTAATGTGGACACGTAAGTGATCAAACATGTAGGTAACTTGTAAGTGAACACATGTGTAGCTTAATGTGTGAGTGAACAATCACATTATGTGGTCTAATGTGTAGGTAACCTAACTCACTACAGACAATCTAAAGGTGATCAGACGAATAGATATACTTGTAGTTATAGTTATACATCTAGGAATTATACAATAGAGTAATCGAACGTACGAATATCTAAGGTGTAGCTATCTGACGTACAGATATCTAACCTTCAGTAGACTAATGCCCAGATATCGAGTGCGTAGTAATCTAACACGTAGAAACCTATCGTACAGCAACCTAACGCTCAGATATCTATCTGATAGACCTTTATACACCTTATTTATCCAGCATGTATTTATCTAACGCGTACCTATCCAACACGAAACACTGACACAGTGAGTCAACCTAGTTAATCCGCATTTCTCCTACCTGACTCATCCCCATTTGCAAATTTCCTACCTAGAATATTCGATAGGACACAGTCATCCGACACCGTGTGAATCCATTAACAACCACCTTGCCTGTGACACGCGTTCAAAACAACTATTTCGCGCGCGAAATTTTGCGGTCGAGCCGTTTCATGGAATCGCTACATATTCATTAGCCAGGTTGCGCGATTGACATGCCGAAATTCCGTGTAACATACCGACACGTATCGATGCTCAATGTCCGACCAGACACAAGTGATTTCACCGTGCAGAAATACGATTCGATGCGTCATTCTTTCGGACGTATCGGCCGATCGGACACGCGAGCGAGAATCGTTGAAACGTTTCTTTGTTTCACATCGAATATGCGATTGCTACGAAACGATGACTGACAGCTGGAACGTTCCGTGGCGAACTGTACGAGTTACGGCTCGATAGCGATATTACTATTGTAAGATCGTCCGTAAAAGTACCGGCGAATCGGTTTCAGACGTCAATTAAACTGATGGGAGAACGGTGAGATTCCGTGACGTTTAGGCCTAGTGATATTTTGACTGGGAGTTTTTGTGCAACTTTAAGAACCGCTGTTCTTATGTAAAGGATGGTGTATGATCTTGTAGATCAATTTGTACGCTGCAAAGAGGTCAGGTGCAAGAATGTGGATTCAGTTCCTGAACTCTTGAGTTAGTAACATTCATATCTACATATACAGCTACTTTGATATCCATCAAGGGTTAAGCATATGATTGGTCAAGAATTTATTACATTTCAAGTAGAATATTTTTTTATATTCATTTAAATCCTCATTTTTTGATCTATGAGCTATGTTTGAGTTATGTCCATGTTCAAGTCATGTATGTTAACAATAAATTTGTCAATGTAACTCACATGTGATAATCACATGTAGATTTGTTAGATAGATTCATTATAACTTTGCAAAAAAAAATACCCTTCTACTGTGATGCAATTTGCACGACAGTAACTGAAGAGTTAACAGAAATAAAAAATTGAAGACCAAAGAATTAAACTATCAGAGCTACTTTGCACAAAATACTCTTCTGCTGTCATGCAAATCACACAACAGTAACTAAAGACTTAACAGAGATTAAAGATTGAAGACCCAATAGATAAACCATCATCGAAGATTGAAGACCAAAGAGTTAAACTATCAGCTCTCGAAGTCTATGTTCTCATACGAATCTAGTCATCACATACCAAACTCTGCATACGTCAGCATTCCCTCCAAAATCTCTCTCAAAAGTCAACGTACTCACCTAGCGAAAAAGTGCAACGCGTTTATATCCGTGGGGTATCCCAGCAAATTCGAATTGAGAAGCGTGAAAAACGCATTCCACGATCGTTACACGCAGCTGCATACCGCATCGTTCGACGCTTCATTCTGTGCGACTCCTCCCCGAAGTCGGTCCACAAATCATGCGAATGACGTTACTATCGGCGCAAGGGACAGCCGGCTGTAAAGCCGCGCAGCCCTGAAATGACCCTCTGCTCGAGCACGGGTCAAACGGTCGTAACGCGGTCGAAGAAACTTCTGGCTCGTGTTCTCGTTGTTTCTCTGCTTTTCTCGCGTGCCTCTCGATTCGTATAGAGACATCGTATAGAGACATCGTCGAACAACGCGTACACGCTCGGACCACGAAGTATCGCGGGGTCAACAGGTGTGTAAAATTTGTGGCACGCGGAAATTAGCGGGGTGGCGACCGTAAACGGTCGTGCACCGGTGTTGCCTCGATAAAAGGAAGATTTAGGTTCAACGCGGCCTGGGCTACACGCCGGTATCTTTGCAAATTGATCGCGAGGAAGGATATTAACGGCGATGGATCATCGGTTCGTTGTTGAATCCTGAAGGCGGCGCGCTAAATTATTGGCGTAATATATTACCGCGGTGCCGGCTGAGAATGAAACAGGAGTAAATCTTTTTCGGCCGAACCTAACGCGTTATATGGGTACAGTCATGAGCAAATATGGCTTCCCATAGACAAAATATGACCAAAGGGCAATTGCTTCTTCATTCCTCCATTTTTACCGATTTTTAGACACTCTGAGGGTCTTTTAGGAATTTGTATCGATTTGTAGCATTTATAAGAGGTTTTAGACATTTTCAAGGATCAGTAAGGATTTTTGGAAGGTCTAAAAATTTTTATATGGATTTAGAAGCGTAGAAAGAGCTTGATGGACTTCTAAGATATTTATGAGTTTCGAATAGAGATATAAAAAATTGAAAACTTAAAAATTTAGTGAACTTGAAGTTTGGGAGTTTATAAATTAAATGAAATAAAAATTTAGTCAACTTGAAAATTTGAAGAGTTAAAAATTCAAGGACCTGTATTTATAAAAATTTGAACTTGAAATCTGAACGTTCTGAAAAAATTTGTAAATCAAAAAATGGAAAAATTGAGAAATTGTCCACACTCATGTCACATACATGAAGTCTAGATACACGAATATCCAACCGCGTTTCTACGGTGTTTCATGCAACGTAACTCGAGAGCGACCGTTCACGAGTCGCTCGGAGAAATTGGATAAGCTAATTACTTCCGCGAAACAATAACGACGAGGATTCCTCGATTTATCTTTTTACGCCGCGTGTATCGTAGGATACTCGTTAAGGCTCGAACCCTTCGCGCGAACCCGCGGAACGTGTGGAGCGTAACGATATTTGCATAGCGGCGGGAGGAGGCGTGAGACATAATGACTAGAGGTGCGGTTATTGCCGCCGAAGAAATTGATCTTCCCGGCAATCGTTGCCTCTCGTTCGGGTAAATGTCGATCCATGGATTCGACGAATCAACTGCTCGTGAGAATCCACCGTGTGACTCATTTCCATCCGTTTTACGTATCATCCCTTGTGGGAAATTCTGTTTCAAGATTGTAAGGAGACGGATAATTCGATTTCTATGATGAAATGTAAAGTTACAATGTTTCTTTCGAGGTAATCAAATTGCTTGTGCTATTTTCTTGTGGTGTACATCGTACAAGTGCATAATGAAATTGCGTTATTTTATGTCGGTAATAAAATTACACTTATTATTTCTTTTAGAATGGTAAAATTGCTTATGTCTCTTCGTGTACAATAATAAAATAGTTCAGTGTTACTTCTTGTTTATTATTATACTTACAATTATAATAATGCAATTAAAACTATAATACAGTTGTTATTTCTTGTACATTAATTGCACGTCTTATTTCTGGTACAATAATAAAATTACTTATCTCACTTCATGTTCACTAATAAAGTTACCCGGTGTTACTTTTCGTTCATTTTCTTGTACATTTCTTGTACATGTCTCTTTTAATAAATTCAATAAATTCAACAACTTCTAATAAACTGAATACAACCTCCATATTTATATACAGCAAAAAAATATTCAACAACTGCAATTATTACCAAGACCCATATTGAATTTGTACCTATTTAAAATACAAAATAAATTTAAAAAAAGAACATACATATTTCACAATTAAGAAACATATTTGCTGAGAATCTCTGCATATTTCCAAAGAAGACGCAGAGTAAAGATAGAAAGAACAAAGGATGTATTTTGAAGAGTGCCGAACACGCGTCAGAAATTTCACACTTCCGGTGAAACGACGAGCATAGGCGCACGTGGTCCGCGGTACGGTGCTCGACCGGAACCGCTATAACACGCGCCTCTTCGTATTTACATATGCTCGTCAAGGTGTACCGTTGCTAGCGTGTGTCCGTGCGTGCACGATAGAGCCACAGCTCTATTCACGGGGACGATCACGCGAGATCCCGAGAGACAAGCGGGATTAATCACGGTTACCGATACAGTCGTTCTTAATTGGCAGCGTGTGACGTATCTATTAATGGCGAGCAACGACGCGACGTTCCGCGTTGCCGATTCCGAAGATTAGGAAAAGCAACATGGAAAATTGTCTGTACAGTCTGTCACATAACTGGTGGCACAAGTTATTGGTATCTAAATTTATTTTGTTACGGGCAGAAATTAGGTGAAATTGTAGTATAACATTTTTTCATGTGAGACGTTTTTGGAAAAATTGTATTGGAATATTTGATAAAATGTTTGTGAGGTGATGATTTTAAAAATAATAATACAGAAAAGTCATTACATGGTAATTTGAACAATGATAGTACAGCAAGATGATAATTTTAACAATTCTATAATTGATTCAACCAAATATGCATTACATAAGCAAACATATATGTACATATATAATAATTATGTTTATACGAATACTTATGTACAATTATTAACATTGACAATTTTTTCTAATTATTAACATCAATATATTATACGTATGCAATTTTATATATTGCATATTCTATTATGTATATTATAAGTAAAATTACAACTTAAATTCTAATTGCAGCTCTTAGCTCGATGTCGCTTTCTAAAAATTATTCTTTAAAACATTTTTAGAAAACAATATCGATTACCAGGTCACACCACGTGGAGGTGGCTACAATAGTGACCCACCCTAACTCCAAATCCCTTCCACCCTCCAAATGCAACCTCATTTATCGGAAGGATAAATGAGTTCTGACTCTACCTAGCTCGCATTAACTTAATACGCTTAACTTATTCTATACGCCGCAGTGTACCTCTTCTTCTAACATTGCACTCAAATAATCTATAACGAATTCAAAAAGCAAAGGGAAGAAAGTTAGAAGAACTTTCTACAAAAGGAAAAGAAAGTTAGAAGAACTTTCTGTGAAAAAAATGGTTCGGTATCTTTCGTCAAGAGACCTCGCCTTCCATGGGTCAAAGGGTAGTCCACAGTGGCTTACGTGAACCACGGAGACAAAGATGAACCGAAAGTACCTTACGTGAGTTCGAGTGACACTCCCGAAATGGCGGAGGGTGTCCATTTTGCCCCTCTTGTCTTTCACGTGTTCCCGAGGGGGGGACACCCAGACCGTAATGCCCCTTGGCAGGATGGCGACCGTTCAGGGAGCACATCGGTAAGGATTGGTACTACCCCGATCGGCCCCGCCGAGATGCATCGTTCGAACTACACCGGTACCCCCAGCCCACCAATGCCGCGTGTTCACAGCGCTATGAACCCCCAATGATCCACTTGGGTTCGGAACAATTGGCAAAAAATAACGGGGTATACTACAAACTAACGCGTACAAAGTTTGAGAATTGAGAGTGCAAGTTAAAATGAGAGATACTTACAGAGCCTACAAGGACACTTAACTTAAAACTAACGCTCGCATAAAATTAGTTTAAAAATAACGCACGCAGGAAATTCTTAAAATTAACGCAAAATATACTTAAAATTAACGAATAAGTTAAATAAATCCCTCGAAGGATGTCTTCAATGATGACCTATTTATTACCTATTATAGAATAAAGTATAACAATAAAGTATTGGAGAAACAAATACAAGATTAATAACATATTAATATTTAGCGAGACAAATTAATAATAACATGCAAAATTCATATAAAATACACAATATAATTGACAAATCTCCATTCCAATAAAGTCCTGGAATATCTGAAAAATATTAAGAAAAATATGAATCATTAAAATAACCTGAAACATACGAAAGTTATTAAGACAAATATAAAACATTAAATTAAACAATTAACACCAAAGTAAAACCTGCAACGGATAAAAATAATTAAGACACATATGAAATATTAAAAACTAGTTTCTTAAAATTAAAACCTGCAATAGATAAAAATAATTAAGACACATATGAAATATTAAAAACTAGTTTCTTAAAATTAAAACCTGCAATAGATAAAAATAATTAAGACAAGTAAATAAAATCAAGAAATTCTGCAGACAGGACGCGACACGTCTTTCGCGTTCGAAAGGTAAACGTCGAATGACTCCCCGCGCCCTCGTTCTGCCTCGCTCGCTGCTCGCTTACCGCCGATAATCCGGCACGAATAGACATCTGTTGTTATTACTCTCGGCCGCGCCGACGCTCCGTTTCCGAGAAATACATTCCGAAACACGAAATATAAATATTACGAAGTACGAAAATCTCAGAGCTCGAAAGAATGAGGAAAAATTCAAGAACATTAGAAAGCAAAATATAAATTCAATAATGTCTGAAAATAAAATCATTTACACATTTAAAAAAAGTAATTGCAATTGTAATTCCATTTCAATCGCACAAATTAAAATTTCTACATATCTTGTTCTAAACTTGCACTCGTATAAGGTAAAATTAAGTGAAGGAAAAATGAAGGAAACAAAAAGAAAGTTTGAAGAACTTTCTTTTATGTTCTAATCAGTTTACAAGAATAAACTAATGTTTCAAAAATAAAAATCTATAATAAATGAAACTAGTGAAAAATTTTTAATGTGTAAACAGTTGAAAAATGGTGAAAATGAGTGTAAGGTCGAACAAGAGGCACTAAAAAATGCGTAAGCTTCCTCCCACAAGCTCGGAATCAACGTGAAACTAATACAATCAATATTTTAACTTACCAAAAAATAAAATCTGAAACATGCAAAAAAAGTTAAGGCACTTATGAATAATTCACTGACTTGCTCAATATAAAAATCTGAAACATACAAAAGTAATTAAGACAAATATGAAACATTAAAAATTACTTACTTAAAATAAAAACCTGAAACATATAAATATACAGTTATTCTATGTACATATATGTACAGTTCTATAGACTTCCAAAATTAAAAAATTTGTAATTAAAAAAAATATCAAAATTTAGATGTTTCTTAAAATGTAAATGTAAATGCGATGTAAATTTAGATGATTCTTAAAATTAAAAAATTTAAAAATAAGAAAAAACAAATCCAAAAACTTGAAAATTCTAAGAACGAAAAGTGAACAAATTCCACATAGATTTCCCAGATTACTCGACGGTATTCAGTGTCCCCGACTTATCTTCCTGTCCACGCGAGAAAGATGAAGAGATTGAACGAGAAAAATGATATCCTCTGTTAACATGCCAGTTACCTCTCAGAAATTAATAGCGGCTTCTCTAATTGATACGTAGAATGACTGTTGGATGTCTCCCTCGATCTCCGCCGTCTTCTTCGCCTCCCTCCACCTACCTGTTTTCACATCTTCGCCCTTTATCTGTCTTCCACGATCGCTCGAATCGTTTTCTCTATCTGTTCGACTCGATGACTCTCTCGCACTTCGGTTTTGTGCGTTCCTTTGCATACTTTTATGTTTTCTACGTTCGTGGACTGTGTTTCTACGTGTGATGATTGCGGCGATATATTAAAAAGATTATCGGAAAGGGCGAGTGTTGAATTTTCTTGGAGAACAGAGATGTGGAGACATTCTTTAAGATCTGTTTGTGCGTTACTTCTCTATGAGTCATTCTTGAATGGTTTCATTTGAATTTGATCATTTTTCTTTGTTGTTGGATTTATTGAAGAAATAGAGGATTAGTGGGATTTGGGGACTTTCAAGGTTGGAGATGGAAGGACTTGGAAGTATTTTAGGGAGTTGGGGATCTTGGGACTTGGAGACCTGAAGATTTGGGAAATTGGAAATTTGGAATTTTGAGAGTTTGGTAATTTTGGAGTGTGGAAATGTGGAAATTTGAGAAATTGAGAATTTGGGAGTTTGGGAATTTGGAAGAGTGAGAATTTGGGGATGTAGAAATACTAAAAGGTGGAAATTTGGGGATGTGGAAATTCGGGAAAATGGAATTTGGAAATATGGAAATTAGGGAAAGTGGAAATTTAAGAATATGGAAATTCGGGAAAGTGGAAATTTGAAAATATGGAAATTAGGGAAAGTGGGAATTCGAGCATGTAGAAATTTGGGAAAGTGGGAATTTGGGGATTTTGGAATTTGAGGACGTAGAAATTTGAAAAAGTGAGAATTTAGGGGTTTTGGAATTTGGGAATGTGGAAATTTAGAAAAGTGGAAATTTGGGAATGTGGGAATATAGCTATGCGAAAATTTCGAAATATGGAAATTTGAAAAAATCAGAATTTGCAAATGAATGTTCTCCAACACAAACCTCCCCAAATATTTCACCAAAAACTTTCAAAACCCAATTTTAATTTGAGCTCTTTTGAAACCAATTCCCCGTCCACTATGCAATACCTTGAACGAATCCCGCGTTAATTGAGACGTCGATCCACGACAATTAATGACGCGTGTAATTAAAAATTATTCCCCTATATAGATTTGTTTCCACTTACACAGAAATTTAAAGACCTAAGAAATTTCTGTTGGAACCTAATAAAAGTTGTCCGATGCTTATCAGATTCGATACTTTGTCTTTAAACGAGATTTCAGTTCCACCTTACCTTTCGAATCTGGTAATTATTTTTATAGCATTTTTCCGTGGATACAGATGTTACAGGGATTACAGTGAAGACGTTAATCCGTGATAAAGGGATTACCGGTATATTGAGTTGAGGTGTTTAATTGCTCTTTGAAGACAGATATTGCACCTTGCACCTGTTATTTCTCCCACAGCAATAAAATATCGAATTAAATTGTGGTACTATTACTTCGTAAATACTGGAACGTTTGCAATGAATTCTGAAATTAACAACCCGTTAAAATACAGGTAAATGTATTTAAATGCGGTGAAATAATTTTCTTGAACAATTTATTTCTTCATGTGTTAGGTGTTTCGTAAATTCATTTTCATGAACTCGGTGAATGTTGTATTTAATGCATTTGTTTATGAATTTTTTAAATTCAATATTAAATATACGTTTCATGGTAAAAGAATTACTGTAAAAGCAATTTATTATTACTATACGAACTTTGTTACTATGTGAGCAATTATAGCACGTATAATTATAAAAGAAAATTATTATTAATGTTATAAAGTAAATTCTAATCTTATGTTTAACATCAATGTCATGCTTTAACTATTTTGAAAAATATATAAAGGAAATGATTTAAAAAAATATATACAGAAAGTGAAAAATATTGTCTAAAAATCTTTTAATACAGACTCTTCTCAGACACACAAAAACAATTATTATAAATTAAATTTTTAGCTTCACTGCTCGAGTGCAGTAATAAATTGGAAAACACCTATAAAATAGATTAATATCGGACATTTTTAACTCCATCAAAATTACAACTTGTTGCATTATACACCTGCATAATTATCAGTAAAACTGAATCTATGTCACAAGTGACACACGTCCAATAAAGGTTATTTATTCAATTACATTTGGGCGCCAATCATCTATGACTTCTGTGTCAGTCAAACTGTTAATAACCGCATTTGCATTCTATTATTTCCTCCGATACGTAACCTCAACATACGAAACGTTTCGACGATGATTTTTTCGTGGAACTGAAATATTTTCTTATTCTGGGAACAAGATGTATTTTTATTCTGTTACATGAATTAAGAAATTAATATTTTTAGGTTAAAAAATTTATTGGAAGAGGAGTAATGATGAGGGTAGAAGAATTAGGTAAAATATAACTTTTAAGTTAACTTAATTAATTCTGATGAAGTTTAAGCTTAATTTATGTGTAATTTAGTTTTAGTTTAATTTAATTCTAATTTAGTTTAAGTCTAATTTATAAAGCATTTAGTTTGACTTTAAATTAATTCTAATTTAGTTTAAGTCTAATTTATATACAATTTTGTTTGAGTTTACCTGAATTTTAATTTAAGTTAATTTCTAGCTTAAGTCTAATTTAATTTTAATTTAGTTTAAGTCTAATTTATATACAATTTAGTTTGAGTCTACCTTAATTATAATTTAAATTCATTTCTAGCTTCAATCCAACTTAATTCTAATTTAATTTAAGTCTAACTTATATATAATTTACTTTGAGTTTACTTTTATTATAACTTAATCTAATTTCTACCTGAACTCTAATTTAATTCCAATTTACTTTAAATCCACTCCAAACAAAATTTACCATAAACCAATCCATTTCTTGTCCCACCAAGCTTCCTACTCACCTCCCATAAAATAAAACCTCCAAGCAACCCACCTTCACATATCAATATAACCTGTCTATGAAAGATTTCACAAATTCCAAATAGAATGTACGTATGATTTGGTTAGGCCAACGCGAAGAACCGGACGATTCTTTATCCTGCGACGACATCCGCGCCAGAAATAACGTCACCCACGCTTCCCAGTATCCTTCTTTCGCGTCGGGATCCACGAATTCCGTTCGTTGTGGATTTTGGTTTGTATCACCGGGGAAACGAACGTTTGCTTACCTTTCTCCGTCGTTGTGGCCGCCGTACGCCTCTTTCATATTCCGCCCTCTTTCGTGGAATATGTCGTGCTTTTACGAACTCGTTTGTATATATACATTCGGCCGGCACACATGTTGCCTCCACGCATGACGCTTCAACCGAACGGCCCGTGAAACCAGCCTGGATCTTCTTGATTAACTGCTGCATCAATAAGTTGTCTTTGAAGCTATTTGCTCGACGTCAAAATTTGTTTGCCCATGAGCGTTGGCGTGAAATCGATACACGTTCGTTTGCATAGGTTCACGAAAATTAAATATCTTTCTCTACTTTTTACTCGCTGATTACTGTTATCGGAAATTTTTTTGATAAGGATTTTCCCATGGATTTTCATATCTCTTCATACACTGATACTGTAGTGGACTTTTACTGTACTGATACTGTGCTGATTTTTTTAAAAAGAAATATTATTGGCACATGTTAGTGAAGTGATTAATATTTGGTTTCGAACTGAAGTTCAAAGGAAAATTTTTGTATGATCATAATACACCTGAGCTCTTAAATTAAAATTAAAAATGAAGTTTTAAAGGGAATAAACAAAAAACTAAATAAAGTCTATTTTTCATGTTGATGAAGGTGAACGCAGATGTTAAGAACAGCATCAAATGGGGAAAATAATCTCCCAATAGGTAGGTATACTTCTTAAAGGCAGTAAATTTTAGCCTGCCCAACAATTTAAATCGCCATGAAGAGAATAAACTGTCTAGATATCACATACGAATTACTGGATATCGCATTAATCCGAACCCGGCATTATCCGTTTTCTCCGAAGACCCCGGGACCAACGTGACAAAAGCATGAACCGGCATAGACAAAGGTATCATTATCGGTACAGAATAAATAATACCTGGTCGATTCCTCGTAGAATCGTGACAGCAATCAACGGGATTACTCCGAACAGCCGCGAGCTCGCGTTTCTCGCACGATCACAATTCTCATCGCCATTACTCTGCGTTTCCTGGTACACGCCTGAGACGCTCACTAGCGGGGCTCTCGGGCTTTTACAAAGCCTTCTTTTAATGCCGTGTTGGATTTGTACGGACTCTAAGAGCCCCGACACGCCTGTAACAACGCGTTTTCCACATACAGAGAGAAACGACATGCGTGCCGAGAGCGAGGAAGAGCAATAAAGCGAACGGGATCCTTCTGTCCACAAAGGGTGACTGATTCGATCCCTCGAATCCCGGCTACGTCCTCCATCGTCCACGGGTTTTACTTTTATTGCCGCTGCTGGCTGCGCCTCGAACCACGTCGTTTCGATGTAAACGCGTGTGAAACGGCGCTTTATTAGTTTATTTTTCGGGGCCCCCCCTTTTTGCCGGGACGCGCGCGGTCAACGCCGCCTTAAATCCTTCTGTTCCGAGTGGGACTGGTGTTTAGGAACTAACCGCAGATTACGGGAGTGTCTTTTTTAAGACCCTTCTGGTGGCCAGATCCGTAAACGAGCAGCCTGCTTTTACACGTGAACCGCTTTTTTCGTCTTGGCCATGAAACGCTATTTGGACGATCAGAATAAGTGGGGCGTTTTTGATCCTTCAGTTTTTCAGCGCTCTATTCTTTTTGATCTTGACCATCTTCGCGTTTTTTGGCGATCTACATGTTTCGGATCGTTAAAAATTTACACGTTTTTGACACTGCGCTTTTGATCCACATGTTTTTGATGGGTGAGGGTCCTCACGTTACTGCTGACACCAATAGGTTTTTGGTTATTAACAATCTTTATATCTTTGATAGATGAAGATTTACATGTCTTTGGTAATGGACGATCTACATGTTTTTGGTCATTAAAAATTTACATGTGTTGACACGACACTTTGTCATTAATGATCCACATGTCTTTGATGGTTGAGGGTCCACACATTTTTGGCTGCTGACACCGATAGGTTTTTGGTTATTAACAAACTTTATATCTTTGATCGATGAATGTTTACACATCTTTGGTAATGGAAGATCTATATATTTTTGGTCGTTAAAAATTTACATATGTTTGACACTACACTTTGTCATTAATGATCCACATGTCTTTGATGGTTGAGGGTCCACACACTTTTGGCTGCTGTCATCAACAGGTTTTTAGTTATTAACAATCTTTATATCTTTGATAGATGAAAATTTACATGTCTTTGGTAATGGAAGATTTACATGGTTTTGGTCATTAAAAATTTACATGTGTTTGACACTACACTTTGTCATTAATGATCCACATGTCTTTGATGGTTGAAGATCCACTTGTTCTTGACCGTTGACATCAATATGTTTTTGATCATTAACAACCTTTATATCTTAGATATATGAAGACCTATACATCTCTGATGATTGAAGACATGTTTTTGATAGTAGATCTTGTAGTAGATCAATACGTTTTCAATTATTAAAGATCAAGCGAAAGATTGCTAAATATCCAATTTGTTATCTGAATTAGATCTGTGATACTCAATTATCATTTAACATTTTTGTTCCATACATTTTGAAGTTGATCTGATCTATAATGTACAACCAGAGCAACTTCAACATGTAGTCTGTATTTTATAAAACTGAGCTGATGACCTGTTTCTAGTTGATTTCGTGTGAAATCAATTTCTTCAAACAGATTTCTTGTGGTTGATTATTATACGCTTCTTGTTAATTTGTGCATCGTTGATGATCGCTTCTGAACGATTTGAGGGAATGAAGCGAGTAACGGAAATGAAGGAAGACTTCATGCGTAATAAATCCAATTATGATGCTTGTAACAGATTATACTTTCTAGGAAAGTTCTTTTAAACCTCTGCAGCCGTACATCTGCTCTTAGCCAATAGCTTGAATGTAAGCCTTTCTCAAGTTTGCTTTAACTAAAATGGATAATTAGTTCTTCTTGATCGGTAGATATTAGATAAACAGGATTTTAAAGTGGAGAAATAAAAGTTAGGTAATGAATGATAAATTTGATCATTAGTACTTTGGAAAATTCAATCATCAATTCTAACGTCTTGTCTAAGATTCTGTATTTTTGGAGTTAACTTTTTTCCATTGTTAACCCGTTGATTAATGTAAAGCAGAATTATTCTAATTAATTCTTAAATATTAATTTAAATATTTATTTAATTTAGTCTGACCAAAGGCCTACATCTACCTAAGCCAACTAGCAGCTACAAGAATTTATAATTCAGTTAAATACAAACGTCTAGCATTCATACCAGAGTTTCATAAACATAAAACAGCAGAGTCATTAGTTATTATGTTACAAAAATAATTACAGTTGCAATCGACACAAGTGATATTAAATCTTCCCTAGGATATTAAATTGAAACATTCGATGGGACTTGAAGGGAAGCAGAATCAATAACCTCGTCACAGCAATTACCAGAAGGCGTTTGAACTGGACACTCGTTTTCATCAAAAGTATTCAGGAACACCTCACGAGCCACCTGCAATTAACGTAACGACGCGAACGATCGTAAACCGAAGTTTCCAGCCAACGTATCGCGTCTTCCCTCTCGAATAAACTTCTCGTTCTTAATCCCGAAGGGACGTCCCGGAGTTTCGATTTGTATTACCAACGTTGAAGCACGAAACTCCAGCGATTTAACGACGAAAGAAATCACGAGATGCGCAGCTCGAGAACCATTGGCGTAACTAGGATTTTTGTCTGAGAGCCAATTTTGAATTACCTTAACATGGGTCACTGCTTGTCACGTCTTACATTATTATTTGTTACAACCTCACGTGTCAGATTGCTACGCGTTAGCTGCACGTCAAATTACAACTCGCTACTTTATTGTGCGTTGGATTACACTCTCGAATGCTACGCGTTGCTACACACTACTCTGCATAAAATTGCTGTACGTCAGATTACTGTATGCTAGATTACTGGGCATTAGATTATTACACGCCAGTTTGCTACGCGTTAGATTGCTACTCGTTTATACCTAGTTGTTATACGTTCAGTTGCTACGTGCTAGATTGCACGTCAGGTACCGTACTAGACTACTAGTCATTAGATTATTGCACACTGTTAGATTGCTACGCGATAGGTTGGTACACGCTGGGGTACTGCACGTTCGATTATTGTGGGCTGGATTGTTACACGTTCGATTGCTGTGCGCTAGATTGCTACACGTTCGATTACTACGCGTCGGATTATTACATGCTGCATTGCTACACGTCATATTATATACACATGTGCTCATATATGCCTTGAATCTTCTACACTTTAGTCACATGTGAAGTCGCCTATGTACTCATATATGCCTTGAATCTCCTATACGTTAGTCACATGTGAAGTCGCCTATGTGCTCATATATACCTTGAATCTCTTATACTATAGTCACATGTGAAGTCGCCTATGTGCTCATATATGCCTTGAGTCTCCTTTACTTTAGTCATATGTGAGTATGTCACGTGTTAAATCACCTTTGTATTAGATCGTCATGCCTTATATAGCATCTCATACTATTATCATATGTTAACTCTCCACATATTAGTTACCCATACATCTGACTATTACATAGCCATGTTTACATGTCCACATATTAACCATATGTTGTGTCGCTTCTCACTAGCGTTCCACATGTTATATAGTCATGTATGATTCTTCAAGCTTTTATACAGTCACATATTCAATCACTACACGTTAACCACTCATTCGTCCACCGAATATAGTCACTAGCTCACTAGTTCCATTCCCACAATCATATCAATGCAGTCGAGACCCACCCTGGGCCCTACCCAGTTACGCCAATGGTCGGATCCGTTCGTAAAGGTATTCGAGGCTAATGCGGGCCTCTAAAGCCGCTTCTAATGCGCCGTCGTACAGAACACTGCCGCATCCTTATATAGGAAAGGCGTTTAATTAACATTTCTCGATGACCGCGGGTAGCCTGCGACTACGTCACGTCATTCTCGTTCGCGCTCGTTGCTTAACCTTTCGCTCCCTCGAACTCCGTTAGAAAAACGAGTTTACCAATAGTGCGGAGTTTGATAAACGTCTGATCTCCTGGAACGCGGTGTGGTAACCGCGTTAACCGGGTTCGTCATTTTTGGTACTCTTAATCGTCTTCGTTAATGAATCACCAGGACTTTCAATGGGGAAAGACATCCCCGGCAATCAGTGTCAATCACGATATCCTTGGCGTTAGGCTTCTTGTAATCAAGATACCGGCCGCTACCGAGAGAACGCGATACAATTAATTGCGACTTTCTGCTCGTTGAGAAAGCCTAATCGGAATGCTAAGTGGTCAGTTTAGACGCGGATACATTTTTGCGGGGGTGGAAGCCGGAGCGCTATTAATTCTCCCGGACATTAATCCTCGGATTAACCTTTGGCGCGGCTAATTAAGCTCTTTGTATGGCTGATGCTAGTCTAGCAATAATAAATGTCCTGGCGCAGATATGTTCGAGAAAATAGAACGTACCTATTGTGAACTATTATTAGTACCGACCCAACTGTATTATCAGAGCATACTCTTAAGGGAAAATGAACTGGTTTGATTTATATTATTTTTCTGAAAATTGTGGGGCATAATAGGTCACTCCAGAAATGTACAGAAATAATTTACAGTGCTCAAAGATCACATGTTAGAGAAACTTTCACTTCAAGCTTTTAAGTCATCAAAATGTGAACTGGTTGTTCAAAAGTCAGACCAGGTGACTTGTGGATCGCTGATTAAGTAGCAAATATGAAATATTCATCTTGGTTATTGATCTATAGACTTTGATGTCATCAAAGTATGAAGTATCATATGTTTCTGGTTATCAGAAGGTTTCATGCTATTACCTGATTAGTCATTTCGTCTTCTGACCTGCAAAGTTTTAAGTTGTACAGCAATTTGATGTATCAGAGCTCCTGTCCAAATGCTTCATAACTATACAACGTTCATCTTGTCACTAACCTATAAATTTCGAAGACATCTGTGCAATTGTCCCCAAGTGTCATCTCATCAAACGATTAATGGTGTCAAATACAGATGAACTGCCAGCTGTGAAACGAAGCAAGGGTCAACAAGTCGCGAAGCAAAGAAGCTCCCGTTCGCAGTTCTCATATCCAACGCGTTCCCGTCACGCAGCAACATTTTTCAGCAAACGTTCGGTTGTTCGTGTTCGCGGCCGCCCTTCGTGCATGCACGATCACGAGAAACACGAGCGTCCCGTGGCGAGTCCACCGAATTCCGGGTAAAAAGCAACGAGTAATGACTCGGTCTGTTCGTGTTCCTTCCTGGCCTCGTTTCGTCTGTTCAACCCCTCGGCGCGAGTTCCTCGCGCGGCGTAAGAGGGCCCGAATTCCGAATGAGGCGGCAAAAAACCGTTTTGGGCGAGCAGGAGAAGCACGAGGGCCATAAAAAGGGACCGGCCCAGGGCCCGGCAGAGTTGTTCCCGTGTTCTAACAGTTGTAACTCGCCGCTTAATGCGACCGACCGGCCGCGGCTGGCGTGTCGACCGCTTGTCTAGCTCGAAAACCGGTGAAATCGATGCCCGGTAGATTTACGACGACCCGTGTCGTGGATCCGTGAATTACCACGACCCAACCGTACCTTGGCTTGTTCACGGGTAGACGCGTTGCTCTCGCTTTTTGGTGGTCCGCCGGTTACTCGTTATTGTGTCGAGGTTGCAGACGATCGTTAATATTCTTGGCTTTGATATTCCTGGCTGGAAATTGTCAAGGACACCTATTAGTTCCCTAAGAGAAATATGACAAGTCTACTCATTTTTTGGGGTCTTTGGGGTCTTTGGAGATTTTTGGGGGTTTTGGGATTTGATCATTTGGGGATCGGTTAAGAACGAAGGTGGTGAAATTTGAGAATTTTGGGATTTGAGGATTTGAGGATGTGGGGACTTGGGGATTTAGGAATTTTGGACTTTGGGATTTTTGAGATTTGCATGTCTAGGGATATTGAAATCTAGGGATTTTTAGAACATAGGAATTTAACGATCTAGGGATTTGAGAGCATCAGCAATTTAGAAGTTTCAGAACTTTCAACTTATAGAAATTTGGGAACATAGACACTTTGAGGTCCTGGGATTTGGGGATCAAGGTATATAGAGTTCTAAGCATTTTAGGGACCTAGGAATTTGAGAATCTAGGGATTTAAGACCACTAGAAATTTCAAGATTTGGGATTTCGTGGATATAGGAATTTTAGAACCTTATATTTGCAATTTGGGATTTGAAGATCTTGCAAGATGGAGGAAAATCTTCCAAGATTCTAATATCTAAAAATTTGGAGACCTAAGAACCTAGATATTTACTAGTCCAATATTCCTATACATCAAAAATCATGTAATCCAAAATCTACATAATCTTAGATCTCTATCTCCCCAGATCTTTCACATCTGCCCCCAGATTTTTATCCTTCTGATACATCCACATATTCTAAGTGTTCCTGAATGTTTCCAGGTGTTTCAAAGTGTTCCTAACTATGTCTTAATGTTCCTAAACGTTTCTAAATGTTCCTAAATATTCCCACATGTTCTTAAATATTTCTAAATGTTCCCACATGTTCCTATATCTTTTGAAATCTTCCTAAATGTTCGCACATGTTCCTAAAGGTTTCTAAATGTTCCTAAATATTCTCACATGTTTTTAAATATTTCTAAATGTTCATAGATGTGTCTACATGTTCCTAAATGTTTCTAAATATTCCTAAATATTCCTATATGTTCTTCAATGTTTCTATATGTTCCTAAATATTTCTACATGTCCTTAAATGTTTCTAAATGTTCCTAAATATTCCTACATGTTCTTAAATGTTTTTAAATGTTCCTAAATGTTCCCTCATATTTTTAAATGTTCCTAAATATTCCTACATGTTCTTAAAAGTCTCTAAATGTTCTTAAATGTTCCCACATATATCTAAATGTTCCAAAACGTTCCTAAGTATTCTCACATATTCCTAAATGTTTCTACATGTTCCTAAACGTTCCTAAATGTTCCCAAACGTTCCCAAATATCCCTAAATAATTAAACAACCCACAAATCCTTAAATATCCTCAAACACCGCGACATGTGGACTTTAGCGTGGCGCCAGAAGATCGCAGGGGAATGTCGTGCGAAGCAGTCAGTCGTCGTTTCGAAGAACCCGTTAGCTTTCGTGGTGTACATGTCAGTCGATATTGCTGAAATAACAGGCTTGCTTCCGGTGTACAGACGAAGCTGCAGTTCTGGTCGCGATCAACCGCAATTGCGATACTTTGAATGTAAAATTGTCGCTCGTTCGAGCCCCGTGTGCCGTTATGATTGACTTCGAAGGATAGAGCGGCCTACACGAGCGTAATCTTTGAACCTCCAACGCGGATTACGTTGCGAAACCTTCAACTTCCTTGCTATTTTCAACAACGTTCGCGGAATTTCTCTGCAGCTCTGTCTTGTTCGTTGGATTTCCACGGGACAAAGCTTGTTCCGCTATTCACGGAAGGAATAAAAGCAGGATAATTCAGGCTATGCTACGATGTGCATTAAAACGAACAGTTTGAAGGTCTACCAGGTTGAAATGAGGATTACAGGATTATACGCACGGATTTGTTTTAAATTACACAAAGAGGTACAAATTATATTACAAAATTTCCTCCGTTAACGGATGTGCGAAAAGTTATAACAATCTCGCATTTAATAAAAATCGGCAGATTAAAAATACATAAAAACGAGGTTTATTCTGAAACATGACTTTTATTCGTACATATAATTTAAGGATCGAAAGTTTATTTCTTTAGATTCCTGTTTTATTTTAGTGCAAAGATTAAGTTTCTTGAAATTAAGTCCGTATTCAGAGGATTATCAGCCGTCGATCATAACTACCTCCCCGAATCGATCCACATTAAGAGAGTCTTAAAGCTTGTCAATCGTCCACACGTTTTTTCAGAACCGTCTTCCCGTATCGGAGCCCTAATCCTCGAGGTGTTAACGTTATCTGCCATCAGCGCAAACGTCTCCGTCGTACTCTTCCATTACGTGATTCCCGATCGCGTCGTCAATCGCGCTTTCCAATCCGGCGGTAATCTCCATAAATCTCCGGTACCGATGTCTCGGGTTTCAATTTTCCTAAAACACCGATACGAAATTGCCGTTTCACGATCGAACAAGGAGGCCAGACATCACGTCCGAGCATATTGTCGTCCGTGGCGTATATATTTCATTGGCGTTATCCGCTCTTAACCGTTGCTCCACTTCGGATATATCACCGATCCGGCGACTTTCGCCCGGATAGCTTCGTACCGGAAGTCAGGGCCCCGCCTGGAAGTCGCGGGCAGCGCCGGTAATCGACCGATCACCGGGGCCCACCAATGGAGAGACATTATTTCTCCGGCCCTCGAAATAGGTCGTGTAAGTGCCTTCGTGGCCCACGTGCCCCCATGGTGGACACTTCCAGGTAGATATCCGAAGCGAAAGAGGTACGGTACACAATGAGCCGGAGGGGGGAGAGATAAAGATGGAAAGTAAAGCGAGATTCGTGGAGAAACAAAGAGATAGTTCGAGGACGCTATCGGGCGCTCGCGGGCACCCCGTCCTTACAGAGCCCGTGTCACGGGCCGAGGAATGACGTTCGTTCCGGATTATTTATTGCCGTGAAAAATACTTCGAAGTGTCCCCGGCCAGGCTCGTCTCGCGATAACGGAGAGCCTCTACGTTTCTCTGTTTCTCGTCTTCTCCTTCTCGTCCTCTTATCTCAGCTTTGTTCCGACCGACGAGAAACCCCATTCGCCCACGTTAACCCTCGGGAGGAGGAGAGGCCGAGAGAAGGATATCGAAAGGGGCAAAGGTGGTCGAACCATTTCTTTGCTGCTCGATCCCCTCGCGGCGAGATACGACGTTGACGCCTAGAATCCTCGAGATACGTCTCGATAATATTGGCCAGGAAATATCGCGGCAAGTTTGAACTACGACCCGTTCGTTACGCAGACGTCGGGGACGTTTGTCACCGTGCAGGATCTCGAGAACGGTTTTATTCAATCGGATGGAAAATGTTTGAAGGTCGTCGCGATTGTTTTCAATGGCGTGGGTGGTCCGCGTGTTTCTCGGGAATAATCACGTAGCGAACGCATACGGGATACGGCGTTCCTGTGAATCATTGTCATCGATATGCAGCCACGCGTCCGATCACGGCACACGCGCGAAAGCTTGATTAAACATTACGAATGCCGTTCACGAATATTCTCTACGGAGCGATTGGTATTTCGTCGCGAGGCGTGAATGCTTTCCGAACGAGCGTGTGCCCAGCGCCGAAAAACCTGTTCGCGGGGACTTCCTCGTTGACCCTCGAGCACCGCAGCCGATTTCTAACACTCGAGAAAAAGTGAAACTAACGAGTCGTGAGAGAAACGAAGGCTGCACCGTGACTTAGGAATTCTGAGCGTACCATCGAAAATAACCTCTGTTCCCCACATTTCAGATGATATGTGGCGAGCGCCGAGCGTTTAGAAAGTTTCGTTTCCACTTTAGATGGCGGTTATGTGCTATATGAATTTACGGGCGAATTTCGATGTAAATTCAGCTGAATTGAATTTTGAAATGAAGCGACTTGTAATTGAGCATGAGATGTGAAAATTTCTATGTAGTGATGGGTTGAGGGCGTAGCATGTGGATTCTGAATGAAATGCATTAGAAATTACTGATCAATAGTCCTTTTTTTAACTTTAATGTTTAACCAAACTTCTGAACTATTGTATTTTTTAATTTTATAATTATCGTGTTGCAAAATTGTCAAACTACGAAATTGTCAATTTAATGATTTAATAAATTGCCAATTTAATAATAAATAAATTCATAAGTGTATCAATCTGTCAGTCTACTAGTCTATCAATATATAAGTCTATCAATCTATCAGTCTATAAATCCATCAGTCTATCAGTTTATCAGTCTATCAATTCTTAAATGTATTAGTCTGTCAATCTACTAGCCTATCAATATATGAGTCTATCAGTCTATCAATTCCTAAATGTAGTAGTCTGTCAATCTACTAGTCTATCAATATATAAGTCTATCAGTCTATTAGTCTATCAATTCAGAAATGTATCAATCTGTTAATCTACTAGTCTATCAATACATAAGTCTATAAATCTATCAGTCTATTAGTCGATCAATTCATAAATGTATCAATCTGTCAATCTACTAGTCTATCAATACATAAGTCTATAAATCTATCAGTCTATTAGTCGATCAATTCATAAATGTATCAATCTGTCAATATATTAGTCTATCAATCTATAAATCTATCAAGCGATCAGTCTATAAATCCATCAGTCTATCAGTCTATCAGTCTGTCAATTCCTAAATGTATTAATCTGTCAATCTATTAGTCTATCAAGCTGTAAATCTATCAAGCTATAGATTTATAAATCCAGCAATCTATCAATCTATCAATCTACCGATCTATCGATCTATCAATCTATCAATCCATCAATCCATCAATCCATCAACCTACCAATCTACCAATCCATCGATCCACCGATCCATCAATCCATCGATCCATCAATCCATCAATCTATGAATCCATCAATCTATCGATCTATCGATCTATCGATCTATCAATCCATCAATCTATCAATCTATCAATCCATCAATCTATGAATCTACCAATCCACCGATCCATCAATCCATCAATCCATCAATCCATCAATCTATCAATCTATCAATCTAGATTCTGTTGAAACCAGAAATTGAGAACTAAATCCTTAACAGATTAACTTTGATGTTACAAAATTCTGCGCACCATGATAAATAACCCACGGTAATTCATAATTTAATCCGCCTGCCAAAGGATAATTTATTACCAAAGTCTCCAATATCTTTTATTAGAACTATATCTACTCCACAAGCCCCAGTTACTTGTTCCTTACATTGCATCACAGAAATTCCTAAAGGAGAGATTTCGAAGCATCACCGCTTGTTATCCAACGATTCTGATGCAAATGTACTGGCAAAGAATATTCAAGAACGTAATCGACGTATTAGCCGTCTCTTTTGTAAATACCTTTTTTTCGAGTAATCTCATCCGTGTTCGGCGATCACGCGGAGGATTAATGTCGGACAAAAGCAAATCGTGATTCGGATAACGTGCGAACGAGTCGCGGAATCTTCGCGCCTCTCCTTTTTTCGCGCGTGTCGCCACTCGAGAAATGACACGCGGATTAGCGTCAAACTAGAGACTTTACGCCGCTTGATAAACTCTTTCGCTTTTATTCGACGTTGTCTCTCTTTTTTAACCTCTTCATCTAAACTCAACGGGTGGACACGTTTTATGACACGTTCTTTGCCTTGTCACACCTGGTTCACATGGCAACTGATAATCTCCTGGCTTACATATTCCCGTCGTTACACTTTTATTCGGCGAAATCGGGAACTATTTATTTGCGACAGACAGCCGTTTGTTATCGTGCTTTCTCTTTTTGCGTTGCTTGGATTTTCTCATGTCGAACGAGATTATCTCGCTTTATAGCAGATCGTGCAAATGCACTTTCTTAATTATAAAAATTTCCGTTTTCAGAAATGTTTCGGTGCGAATTTCATATAACATTTTTAGTCCCGGGTAAATTTAACGTTATATGTAAATTTGACGCAACATTATTGTTTCTGTAGAAATTTACGATAAATGCGTTTCAGGGTTTTTGATTAGATTTGATTTTGTGGAGAACATTTGGAGAATGTAGTTGACGTAGCCTAAGTGTAATAAAACTAAAGTTTCATATCAAATATTTATTGCAGGCTGACATTTACAAAGTTGAACTATTAAACTATTGTGTGTGTAACAAGATATCTTTGGTGTTTATTTTCTATTCGTTAATTTTTGCTTCTAAACGTGAGTTGATACAACGGGACATCTTTGAACTACTGAATAACAAGATGACTCTGTCACTCATTTTTTATTTACAAATCTGAATTGCCAGTTCAAGCTATGTTTAACGTGTTCAAATAGCAAACACCCAATTCGATTAGTACAATTTAATTGTATTAATTAATTTGCTGTCAATCAATCTTAACTTGATTAAGATAATTCGATTTCAAACGATCTCAATTTAATACCATAATTGAATTGAGATAATTAATTCAACCAATAAATAAATGATGATCAATCTAGAATAGTAACTACATCATTAAAAAAGCAACATAAAATATGAAAATAAATTATTCATTTTGAAATTAAATTCTTGTACTACAAAAAATTCAGTACATCTAATAATCAAGTGTCAGTGAGAAGTGTTTAATTTTATTGCATTTAACACAAAGAGAAACATAAATTCTTACAACAAAATTGACACTCGAATTCATTAGTCCTCTTCTTTTGCTGTTACAAGCCACAAAGTTGTATCTTAATTGACTCATTCCCTCGAAAGAACTAATTGCACGAAGTCAAAGAGGTTCAACAAAGCTTGTCCGAAGATGCTTATCGATCGATCGCAATTCTGATCAGTCGGTGCGTTGCTTAACGAGCGCGCTCGTCGTCGCCTCGCTCCGCTCCGTTCCGCCCCCGTGTCGCGGGGGTGAATGTTATCTGGCAGCGAGCAAACCCATTCCGGATATCCTGTCGAAATAATCGTAGGATCAGAGACACGGTTTCCCAGACCGGAAACGAGTGCTGGCGGTCAGAGACGAGCCGCTCGCATAGAGATAATATCTCGTTGACAAAGTGTCGTGATCACTGGCTGCAACTGATCCACCTTAATTAAGGGGTAATAACCATCACAAGTATTTTAAAATATCATATTTGATATGCTAACATGTCGTTGTCTATTAATGAGACGTTATGTAGTTTCATGTATGACCTCGTATGTACAAACATGTTATCTTTTCACATGGTAGGACATATGTGTCGTTTGTATTTAATAATGTCGTGATATATGGCGTGGTATGTGTTGTATGATGTAGGGAGATCTGACATGTGAGGATTGAGTAGGTGAGAAATTAAGGTGTGATGACTTATACATATACATCTCACATATACATATACACACATATCCCACATATACAGCTCATATATACATATACATATGTGTACATATACACATACATCCCACATATACATATACATATGTGTACATATAAATTACACACATACATACGTATGTGCATATACATACTTACAAGGAATATTCTATAGTCCAATAGCACGATATTAACAAACAATACCCAGCAATATTAAAACAATTACAGAAATTTTCCCTAAAATATTCTGCACACATACTTAATTATCTGTACTCTGATGAAAGTGCGATATCGCCTAATTATCTCTAACAATGTACTTTCGTTTTCTCATTATACCAAGAATTTCTCCTAACCAAAAGATGGAAACTCCATCGACTTTCACTGGCAGTTGGCCAATCAAGCAAGGAACCAGCATCTCATATTTCGATTACCCCGATTCATCCGTCTTTGTCAACAAATTACTCCACCGGACCGTCCCTCCATTGTACACGAACAAAAAGACACAAAATGTCCGTCGAAACACGCGTTCCGTCCAGTTTCCACCATTGTGTTACGTCGAAAACGGACAGTCAAAGATTCACCCTCCTTTATAAGGATCACCGAGGGTTCACAAAGACGTAATTGTATATCGGACGTAGGTTTTCGTTCAACTTTCTCGAATCGAGCTTTCCGAGAAGAAAGTTGGAAGGTCAGGGGGATTGAGAGGACGAAAGAGATCAATTGCATCCGCCCGGGCTTTATCCGAGTGCTTATCGGCCTGCACCGATCGCTCGACTTAATTAGACCAATTTATGGAATTAGTCGGAGATAAGATCATCGCTTCCTTATCACTGATGATACTCTCCTTTCTGTCGTAAACGATTTAGCCGCATTAACTCGGTTATTGACGGATGAATTGATCTCTGATTTCTTTTGGGTAAAACGTTTGTGGTTAATCAAAGACGGCGATTCATAAATGAATTGGGACAGTATTGTCTAGATTTGCGTTAAATTGTCATGTTTAAGGAGTAAGGTAATTTATGTATCATGTATCTCTTACTATTTGTATTTCATCTTTATTACATATCTTGTATCTTTTAATATTTACATGCCTTATTTATTATTTATCTATCTTACATCTTTTATAATTTTTCTGCCTCGTTTATTATTTACGTATCTTATATCTATTATAATGTTTTTGCCACGTTTATTATTTATGTATCTCGATTGTTACTTGTGCATTTCAATGTATAACCTCTTGTGTATCTTGCATCTGTTTTACAAATTAAATTTTGCTAAAATGTCGGTAGCAATGAAAATGGTTAAGTTTAGGGGTAAGCGATGGGAATAAATCAGGAACGAAATAGGGGCAGTCCATCAGAGCGACTGTTAACGCGTCGTTAGAAACACGGATCGTGTTTTTTTTGATCGGTGATACAGGCTGATTTTTCTGCTAGAACGAGGGGGCTTGTAGAACCGCGGGGTAAACATTTCCTTCTTGAGCCGTCAATGGGTACCGACGCGTCGTCGCGCCGCTCTTGCTGGCTCGCGGCGCTGGTAGGCTAGTTTGCTACATCCGATCTGGAGCGAGCAAAAACACGTCTTTTTAACGCGACCACGAAGGCGACGCTCGGCCGTAGCTGTGGAACAAAACGAGCATGATCCGAGGCGGATTCGGAATATCGAACGAGCGAAAACGCTTTGTAGAAGCCGTGCTCGCGGCCCCCGGTTCCGAGAAAACGAGATCTCTCGATCTCGGCGACTACGTTTCTCCCTCTCGTTTCCTCCCCGACAACCCGACGACGTGTCTCCACGTCGTCCATCTCCGTGTCGGTCTAGGATTCGCACGATCCTTCCCGATCGCCGACAGATTCGTCCTGATCCTCCGCCTGCCCCTCGACCGCCACCCTTTATCTCCGAGCATCTGTCCACCCCGCGGCCCTTAAGTGTCGACGTTTCGACCGACGTAACAGGAGTGCTGGACACGAGGAACGCGAAGGGACGGAATGAAAAAAGGAGGAAGAGGCCACCGGTTCCGATCGCGATGCGACGATCCGCCGTTCTGTGAAGGTCGTTCTTCAAGGACTGCGCTGGCAGCTCGTGCAACACCCGGGGGAAAAAGAAAAGACCATTGACCATTTGCGACACCGGATCATAACACCATCAATTTCTGTTCGTTCGTCTGATAGGGTGAGGGACTCTGGCGATTTATTTGCCAAATGAGGATTGTTGTGATTCAAATGGAAGTACAGAGATATTATTTGGGTGCAATTTGGACTTCCTTTGAATGAGGATCACATATTTCTAATTTTTTAAATGTTTAGCTTCTTGAATTTTTGTGTCTTTAAATTCCTAAAACTGCAAGTTCCTAGTTCAATTCTCCAGACTCTCAAGTTTTTGTGCCAGCGAATTTAAAAATTTCTAAACTTGTAGATCACTAAATTTTCAAGTTTACCACTACGTCTTCATATGATCCTCAATATCCTAATATTCCAAATTCCTAAAACTGCGAGTTCTTAATTCTCCAGATTCTCAAGTTTTTGTACCATCAATTTTCCGAATTTCTAATCTTGTAGATCAGTAAACCCACATCTTCATATGTGTCCCAATGTCCCAACATCCCAAATTTCAAGAACTCCTACGACCTCAAATTGTCAAGTCTTCAAACATCTTTAAATATCCTCGAACCAAATGTATCTTCTCTCTTGATTGTCATATTATTTTTGCAGAAACCAGGTTTGCTCTTGATTGCACAGAATGACATCAGGTTACATTTTTAATACCGTGAGACGGAAGATCAGTTTCAACGATTTTAAATTAGAGTGCTCGATGAAATTTGATGCAGGAACTGGGTGAACGGATTTAACTTCAGGAAGGTGGAATATGATTCTGCTTTTATAAGATGGAACTATTTTAGTTCTGATCGATAGGAAATCTTTTAACGTGAATTTGTAAATTGTTAATTTTGAAAAGTTGTCACCTTTTCTCTTTATTTGTGAGTTTAGTAATTTTCATGTTTAGTAACTTTTATACTGAGTTTTTTAATTTAGCACCTTTTATATTGAGTTTTCTAATTTACCTTTCACATTTTTCAATTTTTAAATTTGTCATCTGCCATATTTTTTAAATTTCATATTTTTGTTCCTTCTGTGATTTTCAAAGTTCAAATGCAGTACCTCCTACATTTTTAATTTTCAAATTTTGTTACCAAGTTTTAATTTTGCAAGTTTCAAATGCAGTACCTTCTCCATTTTTCAGTTTTCAAATTAAGAAACCTTCATATTCCTTCTCACGTATATAAATATCCGAAAATGAACCCCGAAATAATTCTCAAACCCGAAGTCCCAGATATTGAAATTTTCAAATATTCAAATAAAGAGCTAAGTATTCGAGCAGAATTACGTTGTACATCAGTTCCGTTCATATGACCTTTTCCCCATCCGTTCCGCCCAAGGCCATATATCGAGACTCCACTGTGAACGATATTGCAAGGTCTCGAAAAATATTCTCTCCGATCAAAGTGCATTAAAACAACTTCCCACGACTGCCTTCTCGCTTCTCGATAACCGCGATCCAGAGCAAGATTGCAAAAATGTCGAGCAATCATTGATTCATCATCGCACGGCCTTGCAGTAACACCGTTTCGCGTTGGAAACGATTCCCATGCTGTCGCGGATGCTTTCCATTTGATATCGCGACGATAGTTGTGAAACGGACCAACAACAGGATAACAGTTTTCAACGGTTGGAAATCGGCTTGCTGACAGCGGTTCACACCGTCGCTACGTGTGAATCGCGTCTAACGCGGGCACACCTGCATACGCGGTGTACGTAGCCGGCTTGCCTTTCACGCATTAATGATAATGACACGAAACCTCGATGAAGGACAGACTGGTTTCACGCTCGGAATTCTGAAACGTGCCGTAGATTTATTGCCTCCACTTCGCGCTCGCTGCGTTCACGTGTTAATTCGCTGCATTCCCGAAGAACCGTACACGCGTTTCGGACTCTTGTCCGTAGAAAAGCACGAGCAACGGATTCCATCCTCTTTGCGCCGCCATAAATTCTGACTCTCGATTCTTGGAATCGACGATTTTTATTTAATACGCTGAACTTCGCGTTCGTCCTTGTTGCATCGCTTAAAATGAATAATTTTAAACTTCACTTGTGAATTTTGTAATTTTATTCGAGAATTTATCTTCGGCAAAAGTAATTTATTATTTTGAAATGGTCAATAATTTTCTGTGGTAAAATAATATTTTTATTGGGGGATGAGTTAGGTTTTCACTGTACGATAGTTAGGTTAAGTTTTCACTATAGGATAATTAGGTTAGGTTCTTATTACAGGATTGTCAGGTTAGGTTTTCACTATAAGACAGTTAGGTTAGGTTTCTACTACAGGATTGTTAGGTTAGGTTTGCACTATACGATAGTTAGGTTAGGTTTTTATTACAGGATTGTCAGGTTAGGTGTTCACCATACGATAGCTTTAGGTTCTTATTACATGATTGTTAGGTTAGGTTTACACTAGATGATAGTTAGGTTAGGTTTTCATAAATGTGCTACTGCACTTGCCTAATGCAGTCATATACAAAAATTGATAAATATCCTCTAACCTTTCATCATTTAATTTTGTTGTGCAATCCTTTCACATTTCTAATAATAACAACACCGTTCACAGATTATATGAAACATCCTATATAATATTTCTAAACAGGTTCTCTCCAAACCTCAAAAAATAGATTTGAATAAATATATACTAAACACGTTTCCAACCTTATTTCATAATTACACATAAGTATGTAAGTGGTGTATTGCAATATGTCCACTATTTATATTAACTACATATAAGAATTTTATATGATTCAAATTATTTTAACTACACGTAATTGCATGTTAATATCAAACTATCTACTATTTCTATAAAATCATATGCAAATGGGAAAATTCGCAATACCATATCACATTACTTGAAGTTTTAATAAAATCTAAACCAGTCTCAACTTTATTTTATTTTCAATTTATTTTCTTAAAACTTTCAGACATTCTGTAAATTATTTTTACTGCATTTAAATTTTACTTGGTTATGTAATTTATTATTTGTTCATGTCATTTATTTAGCATTTATTTTTGTCATTTATTCATTATTTAATCATGTCATTTATCAACTACATATTTATTCATGCAATTTATTCAGTATTTCTTCGGCATGAACAATCGCTTCATTATTGAATGAAGTTTACAAATTTTGATTAACCAAAAGCAAGATATTTGTTTCATGTATTAAAAGAAAAGGTACTTGTTTTTTTTTTAAACTTGTAATGGTTCACAAATTGTAAATACTTCACAATACCCATAAACGTAACAGAATAAAAATTGGATCGATTGACTGCACCAATTGGTACAATCGTCCCTCAAGTGGTCCTCAACCGCGCTGCTGAAATAATAGTTACAAAACTGTACAAAACCTTAGATAAAAAGTTCAACTCGAACCACTCGATTCACATCGTTTAAACTCTCAAGCTTCCCCAGTGGCGCGCTTCACATTTATTAGTTCAATAAACTGGCTTTTTCAAGCCCCGAAATTCCAGCGATTTATTTGAAGAGCCGACTAATGATTTTTTCTACATCGAAACATTCTCGAGCACATGTGTATTCGATGCCCGGATAACGACCCGTTCGTTACCCCTCTTCCCAGAATCTAGAAAGCACACTTCTCCAGTGTACTTAGATCAAACACGCAATGAGCGCTTTGTTATCGGTCTAAGTAAACGCAAAAAAAAAATATAGCGTTTACAATAGTGAATCACCCGAAACTAAAGAGCCGCGGCCCGTTTGTAAAACACCTTAAACACACGCCCATGTGTGTTCACGACGGAGTCCTATCTCGAAAGCGACCCACATTCTGTGTTTACTATGGTGATGTCTTTTCCTCACAAAAGAATTTTGTCGAAAATTCTCGTCTTACGGACTTTTTCCCTTGGAATGTGTTATGTCATTTTGTTTGGAGAGTGCAAAGCTATATGGACCATATGTATACTGCTGATTTTTCCTGTTAACTGTCCTCGAGGGGAGCTTTAATTAACCCGTTTCGCTTTAATGTAACTGATGTAGGCTTGCTCGTTTTAGAGCAGATGGAAATGAATCACCGGTTTCACCAAAAAGTGTTTACAGTCTACGTTCTGTCTGTGCTTAGGAAAATTCAAGAGGTACGCTTTTAAAGGTTGAATTAATTATTGAGGGAAGTAATTTTACTATAGCTAGATTTATCATTCTGAGACTCCAAGATCTCAAGGTTCAAAAACCACAAAATTTTCAAATCTTAAAATTTCTAAATTTTTCAAGTTTCAAAGCTTCAAGGTTTCAAACTCCCTAAATCTTAAAATTCTTAAATTTCCACACCCTAAAATTCCAAAGTTAAAAAATTCCAAAATCTCCAAATTCTAAAGTTTGACAATTCCAACATCCCAAAGTTCCAAAGTTAAAAAATCCCAAAATCCCCAAATTCCAAAATTTTACAATTTCTACATTCCAAAGTTCCAAACTTAAAAAATTCCAAAATCCCCAAATTCCAAAATTCTACAATTCCCACACCCCAAAATTCCAAAGTTAAAAAATCCCAAAATCTCCAACTCCTAAAACTCTACAATTTCTCCACCCCAAAGTCCCAAACCTTCCAAACCTTCCAAACCTCCCAAATCCCAAAATTCCAAAATTCCTTATCCGCAATTCCCTAAATCATCAAAACTCCTTAATCCCCTGTCAAATCACATATATTCCAAAAAGCAGTTGAACCTTGCATCCCCAAGAGAGCACGTGCGTCATATTTATCGCAAGCAACTGGTCGGCTTAAGCTCATGTCCCAACATCACGCACGCATCCCGAAAGGTTACTTCACTCACGTTCACCAGCTTTTAGTTCCCCCGATTTTTTTCTTCTCGATTTAGGGCTACTTAGGGTTCGGTCTACCCCAGACACCTTCGCAGGAAGCGATCCAGAAAGGGTTCGTTCTTAGATCTCCTCGGATTTCGTGCGGACACGATCGTTCCATTTAGGCTGATCAAACGTTGCTTTTGATTTGTTTACGAGCACCGGTGCCATTAAGAATTATTATTTATCGCCCGCACGGAATTAACCCGACGAGAAAATGGAGTCGGTAGCGAGTTCTCTCGATCGATGGAAAACGTGACTCTGTCCGTGGGCCGACTCGTAATTAACGACGCGTCCTGTAGATCGGGATAATGTACGGGTGCTTTGAGCATTAGACGCTCGCCGGTTTGTAATAACACAGAAACCACTTAGTTTTTTTCAGTTGCCACGAAAGCCGCCTACCGACGATTTTTCATTTGCGCCTTCGGCATTGACCCCTTTTTCTTGGGACGTTTCCTCTTCCGCGACGCTTTTTAACTTATTTTTAGCGCGGCACGCGGTGGGCGACGCGGGATTTTTATGGACGTTTTATCGCTTTATGAGAACCACTGGTACGGACATTTTGGAATGAACTTTTAAGGTCTAGTTAGGATTTTTTATAATGTGGTTAATTGTGGGTAGTCTTGGAGTAAATAATAAATATTTAAGTTATGTTAGGAGGTTGTGTTCATAAGCTTCAATGGCGACAGTGGCTTAATTGCAAATGGCGATGTAAGAATAGAAATACGTTTTTGTTCATTAATTCTGAAAACTCAATTTAATTTCTAAATGAATATATGAGATTACTATCGTTTGCAAGTTGAATATTACACTTTATTTTATTTATTATAAGTCTACTTTAGGTTCCAAAGTTTTCATGTAAAATTTTACGTAAACTTATGTTGTGTCTAAAAACTTATGTCTAAAATTTAGGTTATGTCAAATTTCATATCAATATTAATTACCTAAAGCAAACTTGTAATAAATAAAACTTGTAATAAAAAAAGAAAATGGCGACGTAATAATAGAAATATATTTCTGTCTATAATTCTGAAAATCAAAATTTAATTTCCAAATTAACATACATAATTACTATCATTTACAAATTAAATATCACACTTTATTTTATTTACTGCAACTTTACTTTAAACCCCACAGTTTTCACATAAAATATTTCCTAAACTCATATTCATTTTTGCACCCCAAAATTAATGTTATATTTTCACATCAACATTGATTGCCTCGTACTAAATAAACTTCATAAAACGAGACCTTTAATTTATAATTTTATGTATAAAATTTCACATCAATACTTCCTTAAAAATCAAAGATCGTTCCCCAAGTCTCCCCAGAAAGTAATATATTAATAGAAATGATTTCCTTTGAAGCAACGTTGAAAGTCTTCATTCATTAAAACGTTCATTTAGACGGTAGCCTTTTGAATGTTTTCAATTATACAAAAATGACCAGCCTTTAAATGATTCTTAATCTTGGAACTGAAATAAGTCGCGGAGATTGAAATGAAAGGCTCAGACATTACTATAAATTTTCCTTGCAGCTTCTTATTGGTATCGTAATATTACTCGGCTCCAGTTTTATTTTCGTGACGCGTTTATTTGACGGAATATTTTATTCATTTATATTTATGATGGGTTAATGAATAAGTAATTGTAGTGTAAACGCAAGTAATTGGTGTATATGAGTTAAGTGTATGAAATTTATGTCTGTAATATTATTTTTGAAGTACATCATGTGTTACTTAAGGATGTGATTAATAAGTGTAATTAACATATGATATGTTAAAGTATGATATGTAATAATACTGCACACACAACAATGATATATTGCTACCTTTCCAAGAGTTACATCAATTCAGAACATTTCTAATCTCACTGATCTACCGAATCATTAACAATTTTAAAATCCCACCATCGTCACCTGATAAGAATAACATTGTACTCATAATCACTATTCGATATAATCCACTTAATCAGTCAACATCAAAATAAATCAATACAACCCGCAATCCATTTTCTCTAAACAGAACAAGTTAATTACCCCGCGCAGTTAACGATATTTAAACGAGTCTCGTTGCTAAATCTTACGCTCTCATTTGCTCGAATTTGCGAAACGATTCGATACAATCACCTAATTCATCTTGGCGGTTTATCGAAATCGGTGTAGCGAGACGTAAATTCCGCATCGCGTTCATTTTCGTCGTGGAAAAACGTACGGATATTAAACGGCTGCGTGGAGAAGTGGAAATCTCGATACACGCACGTGCCGGGATCAATAAATTACGAAGCGTGGCGTGGCCAGCCGCTCGTGCACTTAGCTGGCATCTAATCTATTATTGAGAGTGTCATTCAGCCACGCATTAGCGTCGACCGTTTTAATGTCAGCCCGATATTTCGGGTGTTCCCGCTCGAGGATGTGCGCCGATGGACCCTGATTTATTTCGCCCGATGAGATCGGATGGATGCGTGGGGCACTTAACGTGTGAAGCCAGTTAAATGCCCCACTGTGGACTTTGTAGTTCTCCCTTTAATGTTTCATTCTTGGACAGTTGTTTTTGGAATATAGTAATAACTTGTCTTTTTTTAGAGGTTATCAAACATAACCAGAGTAGTTAGGTGAGCTTTAAACAACTCTATGTTACACGTGATATATATGATACATATGATATACATATGATACATATGATACACATATGATACACACATGATACACACATGATACATACATAATACACACATGATACATATATGATACACACATGATACACATATGATACACATATGATACATATGACACACATATGATATACATATGATATACGTATGATACACACATGATACACATATGATATACGTATAACACACACATGATACACATAGGATGCACATGACACACACACGATGCATATGATATACACGTGATGCACATGACATACATATAATGCACATGATATACATATGATGCACATGATATACATATATATGATACATATGACACATATGATATGTATATAATACATTATGATTTACAAGTTGTTTAAAGAATTTGATCAGACATATTCATATCACAGAAACATGAAGAACACTGGTTGAAGACATCTGAATATTTTAGTCCCAATTATTGAGTTTCAATTTTGAATTAATACTTACACTGCCATGTCATTTGTGTCTCAGTAAAATATTTTAATTTTAAGTTACTATTATAAGTGTCATGTCACCTAATTATATTAAGGTACATTCATTAAGACATGTAAGGTAATATGTCCTATTCAAAACTCAACCTAAAAATACTCCAATAGCAGTCCCACAGCAAATAACTTTAAATGAACAGTGTCAGAAAACTAAAATAATTAGCTGATCGCAAGTAGCACAAAGCTAATAAGACAGAATTATACATGACAAATGTAACAGTATTTCTATGAGACACCAGGGAAAACACGGTAGCTTCAAAACTTTCTCGGCACCATTCTATGATATTTACGACATGGCCGCATACGAAAGCGTGTTCTCGCCACAGTTCCTTCTGTTCTAATCAGAAAATACGATGTACCAAATACGTCCCCTTACACTTATCATTCTTCGTTCTTTGGTAATATAAGCACCTAAAATTGCACGGACACGGTATTTATCAGAATCGATCATTTTTACTGCTTTATTAGAGCTGAATATTACACGTACGCCATTTTAGAACGGTACGAAGCATTTACAAGTACGGAGTTTGTATCACGGTTAAAATTTCCAGTCGAAGGTTATTTACGGTTGTTGAGTCTAAATTTCGATTCTGTGTCGACCGATAAGTGGTCGGAACGATTTTCGAGTCGATCGTGGAAATATAAAATCAAGGCTCGGCCAGATAGGTCCGCTAGCATTTCCATCGAGTGTTTTCTCCGAGGGAGGACAATTTATTACGTGTCGCTCGAAAGTGAACGCTCCTATGAGCCGTAATGGGTGTAATTTGTATGCATGCCTTGGCACCGGCAAAAAACTCGATATCGGCTGGTCGAGCCGTTCAGAACTTGTCTTCGATAACGATTCCTAATAACACCGGGACGCAACACCGCGTCAACGGCGATCACCGCGGGCTGAATTCACTCGCGGAAACAATGGAATCCTCTTCCACGATACTTGTTTTTAACTTTCAATGGCTTGGAGTTCCTGTGTTCAACTATTTTTCTGTTTTTAAGGTCCGAGGTTTCAGGATTCTAGGTTCTAAGGTTGCGAGGGTTCATATCACGGTTCTGAAGAGCAACTCAAAAATTATGAAGTGACATTGTTCTGCAATGATCAACTTTAGAAATTTAATTATAAAGTACAATCTTCTAAAGTTCAATTCAAAAATTCTGAAGAGTTCATGTTTTACTATGATCAAGTTTAAAAATGTAATTATAAAGTACAATTGTACTTTATCATTTAATTTTTAAATTGATTTTATAATTCAATTTTTAATTTGATGTTATAATTCAATTTTTTAAATTGATTTTATACTTCAATTTTTAAATTGATTTTATAATTCAATTTTTTAATTGATTTTAAAATTCAATTTTTAAATTGATTTTATAATTAAATTTTTAAATTGAATTTAATTTTGAAAGTATAAAATGTTTTAATACTTCAACTTCAAATGTTGGGACAGGGTCATTGAAGTCCTGAGTTGATAAAATTGGAAGGACCCCAAATTTTATAGATTACAAAGTGTTTTATATTGTCAACATTTTAAATGGTCAATGTTCTAAAGTTTCATTCTTTCAAAAACCAAGGAAAGTAACAGTTTAAAAATTCCCAAGTCACTATTTCTCAAACTTGCAAATCTACAATGCTCCAAAGTCCCAATGTTCTACAAAGCTCAAAGCACTAAAATGTCAAAAATTCCAAATGTCCCAAAAATTCCAAATATCCCAAAAATTCTAAATGTCCCAAAAATTGCAAATGTCCCAAAAATTCCAAATATTCCAAAAATTCCAAATATCCTAAAAATCCTAAAGACCCCAAAAATTTCAAATATCCTAAAAATCCCAAAAACCTCAAAAATTCCAAATATCCTAAAAATCCCCAAAATTCCAAATATCCTAAAAATTCCAGAATACCCAAATCACGTCCAAAAACTCCAAAATCCCAAAATCCTAAAATCGCAACTTCAAACAGGGTCCACCTTAAAACACCTCGTCTTTCTTAGTGAAAGCGTGCCCGTAACAACGAAACGGTGCTCGCAGCTTGTGCACGCTCGTATAAACACTGTCATCCTGTTTCCAGCTTAAACACCGGTGCCTATTAGCCGCGACAACGGAACGGAAAGCGAACGATGTCAGGACGCGACACGGCCGATCGATGTCCTTGCGCCTTCTATCCGTTCATCCGTTAATTAGCCGGACATTGGACTTGATTTTCACCGTGTCTCAAGATTCAACGACCAGCGATACATTGCCTGTTCAAGAGATCGAGTTTTACAAACACGGTAGTTCAGCTGGTCGACGATCTGGTTGATTTGCTCCAATTATTAGTCTATGCATAATTTCTTGTTACCTTTGCAGAAGATCAATTGGAATTAGTGTTTCTTGGAGAGATCGTTCCGCTTGGGGCTGGTTATTTATTTATTATAAGGTTGCTGATGTGTAGTTATTTATTTATAGTTATGGTTGTACAGGGGACGACAAAGACGGAGGCAATCAGATTCTAAATCTGAAGTTTAGTGGTGACAAATTTTTTCTTTGTGGAAAATCAGTCGCTTGTATGATGTTAATGTTTCTTTAGATAGGTTTGGTAAATGGTTTAAAAAATTATGAATGATGTTACGTGTCATCTTATTTATTGGTACAAGCACTTTTATTAATACAGTGACTGCAAAAATTATTATTGATGTGTTAGTAATAGATTGCCAATAGTAATAGTTGCCATTCAATTTTTGAACTTGTCATCAGAAATAGATATTGCAATTCAATTTTTAAACTTTTCATCAGAAATAGATATTGCCATTAAATTTTTAAACTTGTCACCAGAAGTAAATATTGCAATTCAATTTTTAAACTTGTCACCAGAAATAGATATTGCAATTCAATTTTTAAACTGGTCACCAGAAGTAAATATTGCAATTCAATTTTTAAACTTGTCATCAGTAATAGATATTGTCATTAAGTTTCTAAGCTCGAAAATTTACTAATCTGTAAATCTAAAATTTCTAAAATGGAGAAATGACGTCAAAGAAAAAATTAGAAAATCTGAGACGCTCAGCTTGAAAAATTGATCAGTCGATAAAATGGATGAACGAGGGAGCGTATAAAATGGACCTGTTCGAAGAGCAATGGTTCGCATCATTATCCCGGTTCAAATCTCTCGTGCACTCTACACCCTGTCTGCACAGTCTGAACCCTCTCGAAAAGTCCCCGTCATGTTTCTAAAGAGGTCGGTTAATTGCATCAATACGCGAACTCATCATGTAACACGTCCACGACACACGTGTTAACCGGGTCGTCATCCGGGATCGAGCGTTGCGAGGATGCTTCGGCTAGATAATGCTTCGAGGCTGGAACAAGCTGGCGCAGCTGCGGTCGAAGCGTTGAAAAGATAGGTGCAAAAGGTAATGCAGCTAACACCACGGTCAATAATAAATCAATGAGTAATTAAAGGCTAACGGTACGTGGTAAATGAGCATGCGCTGACCACCAGCCTGGACCCGGAACGGTATCCACGTTCCTCTCGCTTCAACCGCTTCGACTGATGTATGAATGATTTCATCACGGGTTATCCATCATCGCTTCGCCTAGCGCCGAGATGTTTGATGATGCCGCGCTCCCTCAAACGCGTTTCGTACTTACGCTCGCGCAATCCGCTTCTTACGCGCCATGGCAATACGCTTCTATTTAACTGAATCTATGCATCGAAATGCAGCAAGAGGATCAGCAAGATCATTCGGTATTTTTTTATTTGGACATCGTTTCGATGTTTGGAGGCCGTGGATTATTTTTTACGAGTTAACTTCAAGTCCAAATTACTCTTTCTAGATTGATTTAATTTTAGATAATAAAAATTTTGTTCTGTGGTTTATCGCACTCTGACATTTATAACGTAACCTATTTCCATATGTACCTCCTACTATTTAACCTCCTACAGCTCAGTTTTTATTATAAAAGTGAATGTTACAGACCCATGTTATAAAGACCCATCTTTTTGTTAAACCTATTGATTTAATTTTAGAAGGTGATAAGAATTTTATTTTGTTCTGTGGTCTACATATTGCTGTCTTACATTTATAATGACATGTGACGTTACTTGTCATATGCAATTTAACCTCCTACAGCTTAGTTTTTATTATAGAAGTAAATGTTACAAACCCATCTTTTTGTTAAACCCATCACCTTTTTATTATAATCAAATTTTCTTCTATTTTGAAGAATAAAGTACATACTTTCGGAGCATGCAATATAATTAATATGAAAATTGGGTGACTACTGCGGAGCTTATTTTCCCTGCACACCGGAAAATGATCGATCATCGACTTATTAATAAATTCGATTACTTTACATGTAATTTTCATCGCTACACCTGGTAATTTCCGTATAATTTTTGTAACATTGTTGAATAATGCATCGTATCGCGTGCATCGACGTTTAAAACTCGTCGTATTATCGTTAAATTGTAGTCAGAAGCCTTTCATTCAGGTTACATAAATAAGTGATAATAAATAAGCCGTGAAGCTCGACGCGTCAGGACAATGTATCCTCTAACGTGCGATACGCACGAGAACATATATTAAGCTGCAATTATGTAACAACGCTTAAGTGTGCAATATGTCAGTAATTTGCATGTAATAAGCCCACCGTGTCGCAATGTCTGCCACAATGTACTGTGTACAACTGACTTCGAGTTAATCCAGGGATTATCGGCACAAGGGAGAGGGACGTTTGCCGCTTGTAATAAACGAATCTATCGATCCTCGCAAATCTGCTGTTTAAACGATGTTTCCACGCAGTCGTTAGAGCGCCATATCTCGATTATTCGATAAGATCTAACAGTCTTTCTTCGAATACTTTAATGCACCTTCGGTTTCCGTACAGGTAGTCGGCTACGCGTCGTCCTCACGAACGTTTGCGATATACTGCCGATGCTGGCCATAAATTAATCGATGCTCGGTGATAATTGCTACTGTCGCCGATAATAGCAATCGATAACGGTATCAATGGAACTGCGCGTTTAATTGAAAATCGTCTGACGTTCCAACCAGATTGGATCGTAAACTCACAATTTTACGACTTTAGTTCTATAATTCAGAAATTCAAATATCTAGAATTCTATCATCTACTCGTGGATGTAGAAATTAATCTACTTGTTATTCATGAAGAATAAATCAAATTCAACGTACCTCATAAGAAACAAATGCAATTACATAGAGATTAATACGAAAATTTTTTGCAAATGTAAAAGAATTCAAAAGCGTGCGACTATTTTCAAAAGCATGCTTCCAATTCTCCCTGTCCCCATTTTCAGTCTTCCTGGAAATCCTTTCGTACACAATTTTGCACGGTGGCGCAGGAATTCTAGCATTAGGTATTTTACAAAATAATTTCTATCCGTTTCAACCGCGCCGCAATTACACGCTCCCAATCGCGCTCCAATTTTCATTCCCAGCGCGCTCCATTAATCGCGAGCGAGCTTGCTCGAATTAATTCGAATCGAATTGTGTAGCAAATTGCTGGTAGCTTGCCACCTAATCGAGTTCAAAAGGTATAGTAACCGAAGGAAGGTGCACGGTGAAACGTAAGCAGCCTCGGTTCGCAATCATCGGCGACGAATCGCGCGAGTCGGCGAACCTCTTCTCATGGAAACAAGGCGAAACGTTAACACGGTTGCTCGCGCCACTCGACAGGTCCAATTACATGAGCCTCTCGTGCTTTTCGCGGGGAAACGAACTCGTGCCAGCTTTCGTATCTTTAGAATATCGTGGCTGGCATGTTCGTTGAAACACCGTGCCTCCCCGCCGGGGAAACGAGATGCTTTTTCCTCTTTTTATCGTACGCTTTCTCGGAGTTCATCCTCCATCTTGACGTCGACTAGTTTGTCCTGGTTACCTGCAACCACGTGTCGTCTCGCATCATTCGTACCATTCGACGCTAGGGTGGCTTCGTTTCAAAGGAACGTTCCTGCTGGATATTCATTAGTTGTCCTGAAAGTTTGTTGACATCGATCTGCAGGCGGTTTATTGAATTATGGAAATGTGGTGGCGCGTGAAACGCTATAACTATTCCTGTATTATACTTACTATCATATTAATAACAAACTATAAATAGAACGTTAAAGATATTTAGATGAATATCAACAGACTTGCTCTTTAATTAATTTCAAGAAAAGTAGCAAGATTAGCATCTTAATACATTTTTTTATTTATTAGCAACTTGTGAATCTGTCATTTAAATAGTTTTATTATACTTGTGTTTGTGAGACGTGTATTAAGCAATGTAGACTTGCAAAGCAACTCAAGCTTTATTATTTATAATAAAAGACTTGTGAAGCTGTCATTTGATCAATTTGTTAAAAACAATGTTAGTGAGACATGCACATAAAAATCAACACAACTATGAAAGTATCTTAACAAGTTTTGTTTTTTATAAAAAAAAAAATTGTGAACCTGTCATTTGACCAACTTGGTAATAGCAATATGACTACATAAAGAATAACTTGTTTAAATTTTCCGATATTTCATAAAAAATTGATGGAATTACAAAAAATATTTTAAAATAAACCAATCCTTCATGAATAAAACAAAAAAAAATTTAAGTGAATCGGTTAAGTAGTTTCTGAGAAAAAAATTCCTAAGTGGATCCTATTTTCGCCAAAATGGGCAAAAATTGAAAACTCTGAAGGCTTGTGATTTATTAACGAATTCGAGACTGGTAAAATGATGACTTAAACCCCCCTTAATTTCGCATGGACTATAACATATTTTGATTAGAGCAAAATTGGAGATGATGACTTCCAAAAGTGATTAATTTGGAATGTCCTTATGTTAATAGTGAGAAATAAAAATCAACACGGAAAAGTACCTTAACAAACCTTGTAACTTAAACAACCTGTGTTGAATCAAATAACAATGTCAACGATGAAACTTTCCGCTTGGAACTCTTCTACCTAAATTAGCGTGATTAATCTTGGGATAATTCAGTAGAAATCGATTCACGTAGACGTCTTGCGTGAGTGTGGCTATTTTGTACGGAAGACGGTCAAAGGTGCAGTGCGCGTAATCGCAGGAGAACCGTTCGAGATCGCAGCCTGGGGTCGTTCGCGTCAAGACCTCTATTATTCTCGAACTCGAGCGGAATAAGAACCGGCTAGCTCGAATGTTAAGCCACTCCCACGAGTGCAAATACCCTGGAATGCGGAACAATGATTGACGGAACCTCCGTTCGACAAGCGTTCATCCGTGCCCTGGTATGAACATATCCTTTAAAAAGATGTCGTGGAAATCGCGATACGTTTTGCTTTCGATCGCCATCCTCCCGAGATCATCGTACTGTGGCTTCCTTTGAAAGGAGACCCCGAAAGAAACTCGTAGTCATGCGAGGTGAAATCGCTCGACGATGAACCGATCGATCGTTTGCATTCGGCCATATCGTGCACGATCGTGATCTTACATCGATCGATCAAGTGATCCCTAGTGATCGCTCGATGGAAGAAAGGATTTTATCAATGATGGTTAAAGCTCAGGTTGTCGACTGTTTGATTACACTTTTACTTCTTTTTTATAAATGCATTGAGAAGTCATATATGTAGGTTCCTTAATGTACCTAATTTGTAGAGATAATTTGTGAAAAGCAGAGGTGAAATATGTTTTCAAAAATGTCTTCAATTTTCAGAGAAAGGCTGGACTTGATGATGATTTAGTTAGACTTATATGCTCTTTAGCTGTTGTATTATTAAAAATTAAAATAACGAATGTGCTTAAAAATGATTTTTATTAATACAGACATTAGTTAAGATATTAATATAAACAGTAGTGAATGTCTTCATTTTTATCAACACTGTTAAAATTGAGTGTCCAATCTTGTTTGCAAAGTTACTATTAATGTAACTTCTTTGAATTATGAATAAAACATCTTTGAACTTCTGCTTTGCTACTTGTTGACTGTGTCTAGTACAGTAGGGTTTCGATATCTACCTGCGCCAGGGGCTCTAGAGGCGGAGCCAGAAAGTATTACACGATAATCCTGCACATTTTCATAGCAGCTCCTCTGTTACAACTTATAGAATATTTATAAAAAGCAATGAAAGACAAATAATTCATTACAGCTGCTATAATTTATATTTTACATGTCTATCATTCTTCTATATATCTTTTGCAAAATATTAATTATTTCACACAATGTATTATATATACTTAAACTGGTAATAAATATTCCTACGCCAAGAATATTCACATAATAAATATTCCTATATTATAAAGCAAGTGATCTAAAGAATAATAAATAATAAACGTATGACTGAAAGTAGAGTGATCCTACTTTTACATGTATCATTTTTGACCCAAACTCCCCGAATCGTAGAAACCTAATTAAGACACGATTATCCTACCCGTACATGATCGATTAATCCGATAAGTAATCGTGCAAGCTTAATTAACCTACGTTCCTATTTCTTCCCTTCCAAAGTCGAAGGAACTCGCGTGTGCCGGAGCCCCAGTTTCCGTCCGTTTTCTCACCGGTGGTCTGCTTAGCGGCCTATAAAAAGTAGGCCTATGAATCAACGGTGCTTAAGAATCGTTAGAGGCCCATTGACCGGCCGAAGAACAAGAAAGCGAGAGCGAGCCTGCTCGCCTACGTGCTCATAAGTTGCGGACAATGCGTAGCTAAACCGTTTAATAGCGATAACAGTTTCTCCGGTGCGAACCACTTTCCTCGCGAGGATCGGCAAAAAGCGACGGAGAAAATGCTCCGCATAAGAGGATGCACGAAATCCTGTTCGTGTGCGGCGGCCATGAAGATCGTCTTATCCGAGCTTGTTGCAAGAGGAGTCTTAAGCCTACGCAGGCTGCAACAAAGTAGCTGGAGGAATATGAAACGGCTACTCTTGGTGGGTGTAATTCCGTAAACGGGTTCGGATAAATTCGACAACTACACGAAATCGAAGATGCTTAAGCTTCCAGCGACTAATCGCTGATACCGAATGGACGCTGGAAGTAGCAGGATTTCTTGGGTGACGGGTGAAAGGTGTTAACTGTTTTAACACTCTTGCGAATTGCGGCTTGGTAACCGAATTTCATTCCGTGGGTGAATGAAATAAGCTTCAAAGTTTAATAAGTATATCGTTGCAAGTTTGACTAATTTAAATATGTGGAAATGTAGAGTGTTACGTCGAAGACACTGCAAGAACTGTTTAATCTGAACATTTAACTTACACTACTTCATCTTAACAATGATCATAATTTTCTTACTGAGTTTCCATCCACATTACTCCACATAAAATAGCTCATTCATGCAACAAGGGTCAATCGTCGACTACCCACGTAGAAGGGCAGATTAGACATTCCATTACATCCCCATGGGGAATTCAGGAACACGATATGAAACGATACAATGCGGCATTAACCTTCGCTGAATTATCACGTGCGTATTCCCAGAGCTCAAATTTCCGGAGCTCATATCATGATTTAATTTCAGCTTCATGGCTGACGATATTGGCGTGACCCATTTTTGAGATAGGAAGCTGATGACCCTACGAAGCTTTGAGTCTTGCAATATCGCGTAACTGGATCTTTGGATATCATATAATCGAGAATTGTTTCAACGAAAATTCACGTTGAAAATCTTGTTATTGAAACAGTTGCGAAGTATTAGTGTATTGATCGAATTTTTAATTTTGTTCGCTTGGTTTAATATTAAAAATGTTTGACAAGGTTCTTTTAGTATTTATCAGTGCGTTCCTTGTGGATTATTAAAGATATTAAATGTACACTATGTCTGTATTATACATAACTTGCATACCTAACCTACCTAACCCACCTAACTGACCAAACCTAACATACCTAACACACCTAACTTACCTAACCAACCTACCTAACATGCCTAACTTACCTAACCAACCCAACTGGTCTAACCTAACATATCTAACACACGTAACACACCTAACTTACCTAACCTAACATTAGAAACTTAAGTGTTCAACAATTTTTAAATTTGACAATTTAGTTTATAAAAATATTTATATAGTGTAGTAGATATATAATACTAATATATAACACTATAATATACACATAATATTAATATAATAATATTATACATCCAGTATAATACTCTGGGCTAAAATTGTCAGCGTCTCTTAGTAATAATGCAAACTTAAAAATGAAACTACAACGATGGTTCAAATAAAAATTTTACAAGCAAAGAAGGCAGAAGGCCCATAGAATCGCTAACCCTATTTCTCTTCACAAAAGGAACATCGTTTAGTTCCCAGTAGAGTTCCAGAAGGTTCTAGAAAGCCTAGTGATACAAGCAGTAGGTAATTATAATCGACATTGATTATCCGGACGGTTATTTATGAGAAATTTATGTATTAGGCCGAAAGTCGAGCCGGTTGAACCAGCCCCGTGAATGCGTGTTCTAACACGAGAAGACGATTGCTACTATACGTTACTTAAGGGTAACCCAGTGATGAGGGGTGTGAAGAGGGGAACAGGAGAAAAAGCCGAGGAACGAGGCAGGAGCCACGCCTTCCTCGGGATATGGTATTTAAAATCGTCCCTCTAGCCTAGAAACGGCTTCGCATCGGTGGGAAATCTTTCTCGTCGGTCAAATTCCCTTGGACGCCATTTTTAATTAGTTCTGATCGTCGATAATCGGTGACTTAAGCTCCTCTCTGATGATACCAATATGGAACTATTAGGAGAGTAATTTCATGTCTCTGTTACACTTTTTATTTTGATAATCTTTTCATCATTTTTATAATGGGTACTTCAATTTTTATGACTTTGATAATGGAACATGGTACGGAGATTTCAATGCCTTTAACGCTGCGATGATACCTCTTTCAAAGAATTTTCTTTAATATATTTTATTTTATATTTAATTTTAAGAACTTGCATGTGGTCATTTTAATAAGCTACGTGGAAATTTATAATAAGGGTGATCTTAAGAAAATAATGATCCTGGTAACAATTTTGTTTAAAATGTAGGATGATGAAGAAGTAATAGCTAAATATTTCATGTCTAAAGTAATTTATCTAGATGATTGTCAATGACTGCGATATATAATTTTGAAATATATGAAGTGTGACATTTATTGATGACATGAAAGTATCACAAAGTACCACTTACTTTCTCAATTTAAAGTATAGATTCTATTAAAAATAACTACATGAATCATTAATTAAAACTTCCAGTATAGAATGATAAATTACATATATTGCATCAAGCAGTATAACATACAGAAAGTGATATTTATCAAGTCTAAAGAAATGTTTTATTTATTAATAGTATTTTAATATGTCAGTATGAGTCATTAACAGTTTGTATGAATTCACTTGTTTCTGTACAATCGATCTTTTAAAATTAATACAGAAATATTAACGAACAAGTTGAGAACCTCTGACACATTATACTAAACTTCCGCTCATTCAATTTAGTTAATTCCTAAAATTCATTCGCAGCGTCACTAATTGAAAAACGGAAAATTAATAATCAGATTTAGCAAGGTGACAACAGATTTCCTGTTCCTGATTGGTAGAGACCAGTTAATTACTTGGTTGAAATGCGCGAAAGGAGTGCGTTCGAAAACGCAGCAGTTGTTTCGCCGTCTCGCGGGAACGTTAATTAACCGTTTAAAATGACCGTCAGATAATTGAATTAACAATGTCGCGGATTTAATTCGTTGCCGATTAAATTCGCGCCGATAAATTATCCGTCAGCGAGAATTGGGGCCAGAGGTTATATATCTAAATCGAAAAGCGCGCTGAAACTGCGTATTTCATCGCATGGTATGAATTAACAAGTTTTTGGATGTACAGATGTCAACCTATGAGTTGGTGCATGACTCAGAGTAAAAGAAGTGAAATATATTCACTATTGGAGTCGCAGTTATTTGAGAACATTAACTCCTTGTCGTACAATTTATTTGTCAGATGCAACAGTTGAAATTAACTATTCGCAGGTGTAACGTTCAAACAAACAATAATAATTAAAATGTTATAAATATTTTATAATCAGCGATCTTTGATAATGCAAATTATAGTTGGACCTAAATTTTAAATTGAGGACTATTACAAATATTAGTGAGATCAAGGGTGAGACTCGTCAAAGTATGATAAGAGGTTAATAATTTGAGGATGTAGCAATTTAGAGATATAGCAATTCGCAGCTGAAGCAATTTGGAGGTATAGGGATTTGGGAATTGAGGGATTTTCTATTCTGACCCATTGGAGTTGCAGCTCTTTGGGGATATAGCGATTTAGGAATACATCGATTTGGAGACATAACGATTTATGAACTTAACAATTTGTAAATACAGTAATTTTTATATATATTAATTTGCAACTGAAGCAATATAGAGCATACAATGAATTTGAAAATATAAATATTGTATAAGTATTGAGACATTTTTCTATTCTACGCAGCTGCAGCCGTACCTCTTCTACTCATCGTTCAACCACTCCAAGCACCAACTCATGTGTCGACACCAGTACTTCTGTTACGTTAAAACCGATTAAGGCGAACGCGGCGCGAGAAGAAAAGCGGAAAAGTGTCGAATTGACGAATCGATGGCTGAATCAAGGACGACGTGTTCCGTGATCGCATCGAGGACGATCACTTCGACTCGATTAATTCGCTAATCAATCGCGACAGCTAACGAGAGGCAAACAATTTACGTGTCCACATGTTCGTGGAAATAGTTTACACGGATTTGCACCGTGATGCTTCAAGCTTTTAATGGGCTGATTTTAATTGACCGTCCAGGTGGTTTTTTCCGGATCATTTTTGACGTGTAGAGATTTTTCTGAAAGAGTGAACTGACATTTTTGTTTGAGTTTTTATGTTCGTTTTGATTTGATAGTTAGTGGTGATTTGAGTTTTATTTGATTCGAGGAAGAGAGGTTTTTCTTTTTAAAAATTTGAAGGGTGGTTTTTAGATTTTAGAACTTTTGTATTTCTAAGTTTCCTAATACTAAAATTTTCTACTTTCAATCTTTTGATTTCTAAATTGTCAAATTCCACAATTTCTAATTCCAAATCTTGCGAATTTACAAATTTTCTAATTCCAATCTTTTGAATTTCTATATTGTCAAATTCCACAATTCCTAATTCCAAATCTTGCGAATTTACAAATTTTCTAATTCCAAATCTCCTGAATTATAAAATTCTCGAATTCCAAGTCTTCAGAATTACTAAATTCTCAAATCCAATTTTACAAATTTCAAAACTTCCTAATTTCTAAATGACCACATTCCAATCCTTCAATTCCAAATTTTACAAATTCCAAAACTTCTCAACTACCACATTCTCAAACCCCAAATCTTCAAATTCCTAAATTCTCAAACTTCCAATATTTACCAAAAATATCAATTACCCTTATGCAATTACCTCTATATTGCTCTGAAAACTCAAAGTTCTCAGTTTCAACCGTGTTCAACATTTTTTCTACCCTTATTTTTCCGCGACGGCGTAGAAAACGAAAGATCGCTCGAAGGAAGAACGAAACGAAGAGTAAGGGTTGTCTGGGTGGCGATGTCGCAACGAACGACCTCCCGTGTTCCCTTTGTCCGAGATAATCGCGATAATTGAGCCTTATTCCACGTGGTTCTCTTCCCTGTTACGACTTAACGAAATGTCTTCATCGTAACTGTTATATCGTTCGTTACGGCGATCGTAATGAGGCGTGTCAGGAACTGGAGACCTTGTTATCGGACAGTCGACCGGCAATAATCGTGATGATAGTTAAAACGGATTTAACATCGGTATAATGGAGCCACGGGATTGTAACGGAGACCTTTATGGCCGGAATATGGATATTACCTGCAATGGTACAGTCCTCTTTTTTTCGATTAAACGACTCGTGTGTTATTCGAGAGCATGGTACACGGTGCACCCAGAGACGGGGTTTAAACGCTTGGAATAAAATTTCAGAGAATTTCGGAAGCTCGAGATACAAAACTGGTGCTTTTTAGTCCTTTAATATACGTCGCGCTTTTTAACTCGTGCTATGGTCAGTAAAATTCATATCTTATGTTTATAAAGTGGTTGTTCATTTTCATTTACCATTTTTACTTTTTATTTCAGCTTTAATTTTCATCTTTACCTATTATCTGAATTTGCAGTTTTTATTATTTATTTTTATTCACAATCTTTATTTCTAATTTTAATTTATAGTCTTCAATTTTTATTTTCATTTGCAATTTTTAATTTTAATAGTAATTTACAATTTTTAATTTTAATAGTAATTTACAATTTTTAATTTTAATAGTAATTTGCAATTTTTTATTTTAATAGTAATTTGCAATTTTAAATTATTAATCTTCAATTTTATTTTTAATTTACAATTTTTAATTTGTAATGTTTCATTTCTAATTTTTGTTGTCCCTCTTCTAACATAACCTTTATTTCACACATGAAGTTTATTTCTTAATGAAAGCATCTAATACCTTCCTTAATAAAAATACCTATTAAAGTACCTAACATATGTATACATAATTTCTAAGATATCTAACTTCAAGATTAACTAACCTAACTTTCCGTAAGTCCACCTCAGAATAGAACATAACTTCCTAAAGCAATAAAGTATTTACCCCATAGAGGATTCGCCTAGAAGGAATGAAAACGATTCCCTCATTTCGTGTAAGCATAATTTAGGTACCGATTGCAAGAACGTACATTGTGATGCAAACGATCGGCTCCTCTCTGTTACACCCGATTTGGTTGCTCGCGTAGGAGATGGAAAAGGACCATTTTGAAAGAGTTAGAGGTCATTAAGAGCCGACGTATTGGACAAACCCGCGGGCGGTTACGATAAGGTCGGGCCAAATTGAATGTGTAATTAAATCGAACGGACGGACGAATGAAATAATGGGTGTCATCTGATAATGACCGCCTCCCTCGTTCGTGCCAGTCATGGCTCAGACATCGTGCGGCGAGACGCAAGATTAAAGTGGTGTCTCTTTTGTGATCCGATAATACTTTGACTCCACCCCGTGGTCGATAATTAATTGATCGACGGTCGTAGATATCGACATGTGTGTGTCGACCGTGTCATTAGTTACCAGTTCGATGAGTCTTAGATCGCGATTCGATGATTCATTAAGGGATTAAAATATTTCAGGGAAAAATTGGAGATGACTTTTTTGGGATATTGTTAATCAAGCTTCCTGATATAATCTTCCTAATTATGGTGCAAAATATATTGAAATTTAATATATTACACCTTTGGTGATTTTTATTCATTATACTTCTTTGATGCTTCACTTCCTCAAGGTTCAAGGTATTCAAGGTTTCAGGTCTACGAATTTAAAATAACAAAATTTTTTAATGCTAATCAAGTATTAGTTCCCACTTAGTTTGTTAAATACCATCTGTAATGTCCAGCCAACACAAAGTTCCTAACTAAAAAACAGTATAGGAAACAGCGAATTTCTACATCGCGTTTCAAAGCATTCAAGTTCCACGATCCTCGAGAAACTTCTCGTTGGTTTTTTATCCGTTCGTCCGCGATTCATTACCCTCGGACAGTATTTTGTTTCATTCTGTGCCGCGTGTTCGTGGAATATGACCGGGTTCTCGGTGCCGCGTCTCGATGGCAGCGCATCGATCATACGAGTCTCTCGTGCACAGTCGAGGAATTCAACGCGATCCAGACTCGAATTCCGGTTCAGCTCGGATCGTCGTCGTAACTCGCGAGTCGCGCGAACTTGGATTCGTTTGCATGGTTGGCGAACGTTAAGCGCAAATTAAGCCGGTCGCCGCGATAAATTTCATTAGCCGACTGTTGTGTGACGCGGTAACTGGAGCTCGATGGGTTTAGCCATTGGATACTTTCGTTTGCTTCTATGACGCGTGGAATCACCCTTCGATACGGTGAACGCGGTATTTTTTTTAGAGGCTGGTGGTTATTGGTCACTTTATAGTGTTTTGACGAGTCGGACTCGTGACGTAATCGTGACGCACTGGTGACATACTTATGATGCATTTGTGACGCACTCGTGACGCATTGGTATCACATTGGTGACGCACTGGTAATGAACCGATGACGCACTAATGACAGTAATGTACTCATGACGCACTTGTGACACACTCGTGACACATTCATGACATACTCATGACGCACTCATGACATACTAGTGACGTACTCATGACGCACTCATGACATACTGGTGACATACTCATGACGCACTCATGACATACTAGTGACATACTTATGACGCACTCATGACGCACTTGTGTTACACTCGTTATAAACTCATAACATCCTCATGACGCACTTGTGACACACTCGTTATAAATTCATGACATCCTCATGACGCACTCGTGACGCATTTGTGACATACTCATGACGCATTCTTAAGGCACTCATGATGTATTCATGATGCATTTGTGACACACTCGTGACGCACTTCTGACGCACTCGTCAAATGTGATCCATTTTACTTGAAATTTTAATACGCTCAAATTTAGGCTTCAAGTTTAATAACTTGCATAGTGAAAATTTCTGGTTAGGTTAGTTGAGGTTAATTCAACAAATGTCTGTCAAAAGAGAATATCAATCAAAAACTTCATTTCTAAAAATTCACTTATATCGAAGCTTTATTATATAACGTATTAATACCATTTTTAGCAGTGGGTTGACTACAGAAATCATTAAAATGGTTCAATAAAAATATTGTACTCTCGTCAAAAAGTATATTAACCTTTGTTAAGACGAAGAATAATAAAACGTCGACCAATAAATTTTCTCGAAAACGGTAACAATCGTTCGTCTCCAAGTTCGATAAAAATATCGTACGATTCACGCGTTTCTCCTTCGCGAGACTCATTGCGGATACAATACGCTCGTTGACCCACATTCCTGCGGGAATAATTTCTGGCCGGAACGTCTATTTCCGTGACAATCTTGGATCCACTCGGTCCTCTTTCCGTGCCGGATCGATTCGACGCCGCTGGAAATTTACACATTTCCTTTTAGCCGCGAGACTTTTGCATGGAAATGTTCTCGCCACCTTGAGCGTTCCTTTAATTCGAGCAGCTGGTCGAGACAGAGACCGGAAAGGAGAGAAAGAAGACAAAAGAAGAGCGTTTTCAGTGTGCTAATCTGGACCTGTATTTCTGACTGACTTCCAGAGAGTCGCGGACCCCCTTGCAGAATTGAGTCGGGAACATGAATTATTCATTCGAGAGCGAGACTAAAGGAGGGGTTACAACGAGGATGCAGTTTAATGCGATACACTGGTTAAAGGCGCGGCACGGCGGTTTACCGAATAAAATTTCTGATTGACCGGTAGCAACGATGACGACACCGGTAGCGATCGACATGTGGAAGGATTCAAGTGTAGGATGCGGTAGACTTCTTTTAGATGAAGTGCTAGAGAGAAACCATCCTTCATTTGTAGTTCATTCTGAATGTCCTTATACTAAAAACACATAGTTCATTTCGTTGAATATGATTAAAAATTAAGATGACAAAATACATTGCCAATTTCGCATTTTAATAAAAAAAAATTAAACGAAAAAGTATTAGAATATTTTTAAAATATTAGACGATTATAAACAGTTACAACTATCCTTCGTATCAGTAAAATTATTCCATCATTAAATTGCAATACAAATTTCATAAATATTAATATCAATAATATACAATATTCTCCACAATTAAAATAACAATGTTCACATTGAATAAAACTGAATATTGCAAATGATACATAAATTGTGATCACCCCACGTCTTAATTGACACATCCATTCGAATATTAAATCGAACCATTTAAAATAAAGCACGGTTTGTTCCGAGCGTATAATTACGAGCTCGATCCCGCAACCCGGAATAATCGAGTCCGACCCGGCGATCTTGTCGCGTTAAGATTTCCTTCAATCCGTCATTAATGCTCGATTAAATCCCCGAATCCTTACAAGTACCCCGAAAGACGGGGTGCAATGGAACGTTGGGGCGGTACACTCGAGAGCAAATCTAGCTTCTTTTGGGGACGAGTTTAAGGCTTTAGAATTTTTCAAGCTTGGACACTTAGTAATTTAAGAAATTGGCGGATGTAGAAATTTGGGGAAGTGGGAATTTGAGAAGGTAGGAATTATGGAATGTAGAAATTTGAGAAAGTGAGAATTTGGGGGTGTTAGAATTGGAGAATGTAGAAATTTGGAAAAGTGAGAATTTGGGGGATGTAAAAATTTGGGAAAGTAGGAATTTGAAGATGGAGATATTTGGGAAAGTGAGAATTTGGAAGTGTTGGAATTGGGGAATGTAGAAATTTGGGAAAGTGAGAATTTGGAAGTGTTGGAATTGGGGAGTGTAGAAATTTGGGAAAATGAGAATTTGAGGATGTAGAAATTTGGGAAAGTGGGAATTTGGGAATTTTGGAATTTGGGAATGTAGAAATTTGAGAAAGTGAGAATTTGGAGGTGTTGGAATTGGGGAATGTAGAAATTTGGAAAAGTGAGAATTTGGGGGTGTTATAATTGGAGAATGTAGAAATTTGGGGATTTTGGAATTTGGGAATGTAGAAATTTGGGAAAGTGGGAATTTGAAGATGTAGAAATTTGTGAAAGTGGAAATTTGGGGATTTTGGAATTTGGAAATGTAGAAATTTGTGAAAGTGAGAATTTGGGGATTTTGGAATTTGGGAATGTAGAAGTTTGGAAAAGTGGAAATTTAAAGACATAGAAATTTGAGAAAGTGCAAATTTGGAGGTATTGGAATTGGAGAATGTAAAAATTTGAAAAGTGGGAATTTGATCTCACAACTTGACTCTCTTACAAAAATGATATTTTATTCTCCTTCTTGAAATAACATCTTTCCACACATTTTCTGTTATTAAATTTTATATGAATTCGTACATATTCAATTACATATATTCAACAGTTCATACACGTATATCTAACACGCCAGATAATTATTTAATGTGTGTACACTTCACATACGTGTACTGCAGGTATATTTAACATACATTTAACGCACGCATACTTCATCTGCATTAAATGTAGATACATTTCACATGCAATTAATTTACGTATATTTCATATACATTTAATGCAGATACACCTGGTACACCTTTAATGAACGTACATTTTATCTATATCTCACATTATGTATATTTACACATACATTAAGCCCTGAACGTTTTATCTTCATACGTAATTGGACTGGCACTCAGTGATTACGGCAATCACGGTATCTAAATATATCATACACCCATCGCGCAAAAAGTGTAATATTTCACATTTGCGATGAAAATAACCCACAAACGATAACCGGCGTCACGTCTCATAAATCATTCAGAGCCAGATGATACGAGCGCCTAACGAGAGCGCCAAAAAGGGATCCTCCATTTTCTCTCGGCGCGCATGTACATCGTCAATTACGCGATCGGTCGACAAATCGCGATTACATCTGAGCAAAAACCCGCGTGTACTCGAGGCAGTGGACACTTAGACGCTCCCCTCGATTATGAACCTGTTTTCGCGCTAATAGTAATTTCCTGGCTGCTAGGAAACCCTTTCGCATCGTGAGCACACAGGGTGTAAACGAACAATCGTCCCTTTCGATAACATCAGCCCATTTACGGTTTCTCGTTTCTCTTCTATCCGTTACCACGGCGTAGCCTGAAAGGATACACAGGAAGGAGCTGTCGTCCGCGGTTCTCTAGGCTTTTACTAGAAAATGCACGCTTCTTTGCGCATCGAGCCGGCAGCGAGGAAAGACACCGAGGGAAAAAGGTCGAAAGCGAGCGAGTAGCAAAAGGGTTCCCCTGTGGGAACAGGGTAACCGAATACACAAACGGAAACCCCCGATGCGAGAGAAGGCGAAAGCCTCTTCTCGTCCACGGACAACGGACGAGGCTCGAGGTGATGGCTCGTGTCAGTTCACCTTATCTGACCGCGACTATCTGCCATTATTTCTTTTCACGCTCGGCGTCGGGCACTCGTAAGGCCTCGCCGGTATCCGATCGGTGAAACGGTCCCGATCGATCGTTCTCGGTTACTTTGATCCATCACGACCGACCACTCTCGCCACCTCTATTGACTTTCGCGGATTCCGAACACGCCAGGACCACCGTTTCCGACAGCGACGCGACGGACGTTCAATTTGTATCGCGGCGTCGGCTGATTTGGGGCGTAAATGATCGACGTCCGACTGCTTCACGGGTTTCGCTTCAAGATCGTACACGATGCTGCTACATCTGCTAGTCCTGTAGAAAGTTGCTTTCACTACGTTTCGAAGTCTAGTGTGGATATTTCGTGTTGGTCTTTTTGGGCTTGATTGATCGGTCGAACGGTTTGGAGAGGTTCGATGGGTTGTTCTGGGGTTTTTGATGTTTATGGACGGTTTGGAGGAATGTTGGGGTGGAAGTGGTGAGTGGGTATTGCGGAATTTGGGATTTGGGGTGGTTGAGTTGTTGGAGATGCAGAAATTAAGAGGTTTGGAAATTTGGGGAATTTGGGGAATTTGGGAAATTTGGGAGTTTTAGAAATTTTGGGAATTTTGGGACTTTTAGGACTTTTAGGAGTTCTGGGAACTCTAGGAATTCTAGGTATTCTGGGAATTTTGGGAAATTTAGGAAATTTGAGAAGTTTGGGAATTTTGGGAATTTTGGAAATTTTGGGAAATTTGGGAATTTGGGAACTTTTGGAATTTAGGAATTTGGGAATTTGGAAATTTAGGAATTTGGGAATTTGGAAAATTTGAGGAATTTTGAGGTTCTGGGAAAATAAGGAAATTTGGGAATTTAGGGAATTTGGAGGATTTGAGAAATTTGGAAAATTTGTGGAATTTGTGGAATTTGGAAGACTTGAGAGAAAATTTATAAAATTTGAGAGTTTTGGAATTTGCGAATTTGGAAATTTGGGGATCTGAATATTTAAAAATTTAGAAATTTGAATTTTTGGAAGTTTAATATTACTTGAAAATCTCCCTAGAGATTTCAAATCCCTATTTGACATAAGTGCTTAAGAATTCATAAAATTTTCCCCCTTAGAAATTTGAAAACACGTAAAGTCAGTATTTAAAATTCTTAAAAATTCAGCAATAAAAAATAAGCAACTCCAAAATAAAAAAATCTGAAAATTCAGTAATCGACAAAATTCATCAAACTTACACATTCCCGTCTTCTCAAGCAATCACACCAAAGTGCTTATTCGATTGCCATACAATTCCTATACCTATAAACAGAGCCTGCCTCAATTTCCCTCACCATTAATCTTCCACATTCCTACCTTTTCCCAAACGGTTGCATTCGACCAATAATTTCGCCCGAACCCTAAAAATAAATCACTAAATTACCGCAAGTTAGAGAGAATAATACTCGGTACATTCATCTTTAAATCAGTATCTCAGAATGACGAATGGCACTGTCCGAAGCCTATTATATCTTGTTGCTCAAAAGCGCAGCGGATACGTAATTATATCAAAGCGTTATAAAGTTTCGTCGCTTAAACACGACCCAGTTACGTTCACCTGGTGTTAGCTCGGTTCTCAGCGGCTGCTGACCAAGAAGTAGGGGAGTTATGCTAATTCCTCGATTGCACCTCGGCACAATTCCCGCGCGTTTGATCCTCCGCTAAATGTTCTTTGGATTTCGTTGTCTCGAACGTCGCGTTCCTCGTGGAATCTTCATAAACGGTTGAAGTGAAAGTGCACCTTAACAGTCAGTCGCGTGACGGATCTCGTATCCTTGGATCCATGGAAATATTGCAAATGCCGCTCTTGTGAAACACGCTTTAGCTGTTGAGGTCGTGCACCCCTACAGGTGATGTAGCTGAAATGGAACGATCTCTTGACAGCTGTCTCGTTCGCGGATGTAGACTGGCAACGTTTTAAATTATATTTTGCATTATTTTTATACCTACTGCTTTTAAGCCATCGCTCTGGGCTACGTTGTGAGAAACTTCGTGCTTCGATTGTTACGGGATTCAATGAACCTTCGTTTTTCTGCGGAGTTATCTTGAGGTCAATCTGCGCAACGTTCGACTTATTTAAAGATGTTAGTCATTTATAATATTTAAACACAAGTTTCGATAGCAACTGTCGTATTGGAGATTCGTAGCACAAAGTGTCTTGACCCGCTAATTGTCCTAAATGACTCTCTAATTGTCTCAAATGTTAGTGGAGAAACTGACACGAGTTGAACCTGAAGGTTAAAATTGATCGTTTCCTTAAGAGGAAGTTTTATTAAATTTCTGAATGAAATCGTTTCGGAAACTGACCCAGACACTTCAAATCGCCCGATCAATAAATCTGGCTCGTTTATTAATTATCAAGGTATCCCCGTATCAAGGGTTGCATGCGCGGCAAGGCCATGTTTGCCATTCGAACTCGAGCGTTCGAACGAACGAAATAGTTTAAAGCGCGATAAATCGTTCGTTCCCGATTGCTTTTTTCGCGGCTTCTTCTTCTACCAGGGATGATTCCCTCTCGCTTCTCGGTATCCCTCGAATATTCGTAGACAGATAATTGCGGCTATAAATTCAAGATTAATCGAGCCCAACGTGGCCTGTCGTTGCCTCCTCCTCGCGAAATCCATTTCGCATTATAAATCAATCGTTCGGTTTCTCTCGCACCACCTCCCGATAAAACTTCGACACTCTCCCTTTCTTCGTGGATGATGCTCGCGAAGTGGATTACATCGGGGTTGGAACTCTTCACTTTTAAAGGCAATAATCGTTCTTTCTGTTAAGTGGACATGACAGCGTCGGTAGCTGGTGAAGAGGGATTTAGAGAGAGAATAAATTGGAACTTCTCTTTGGTCGTTATACGTTGGCTAATAGGGTGAAGCTCGTGAAATTTGCTAGCATTTATATATTAATCTTCGTTGTTGTCTTAATTTTGGGGAGTTGCTACAAGTATTTCTAAGTCTGGAAAAAATAATTAGATGAGTATGTATATATTTGTCAAAGCAGGTTCATAATAATGTGAGTAATGTTCTATAATAAAAATTTGATTGATGTGGTAGGTACTGTATTAAAAAAAACTAAGGATATGAAGACAGACATATGATGATATAAAAGATGTAGGTACATATGTATATACGTATATATAAAGATATGAGGTTACAGGGAAGTAGAGATGTAAGACTACAAGCTAAACCAAATACTTGAAGATCTATATTATGTAAGGTCCTAGATAAACCTAACTATCCAAAGATCTTATTGTTAGTATCTACACATTCAAATATCTGACTTGAGCAATTAATCTTTTAGTCGCATATATACATATGAGGTAAATAATTCTGAATATATGAACATTCAAATACCTGACTCCAGCAATTAGTTTTTTAGTTGCATATACACATATGAGGTAAATAATGCTGAATATATGAACATTCACATATCTGATGTCAGCAATCAATCTTTCACTCACATATACACATATGAACTACATAATGCTTTCAACTAATTACAATTAAAATTGAATTGAACTAAACCAATCGTCTCTCAGCCTTCTCATGACACAACCAGTGCGTCACGATATAACCAACTCGATCCATCTCCATTTAATCCGTAACATGAATCAGCTTATATCAGGCACCACAGTGATGTCTTGCATTCGGCCGATTATTGAATTCGATTCCAGGAGAATCAATCGTCGAAACGATCGGTCCACGATCAAGAATCTCATTCCCGTAACAAGCCCGTACTCGATTTACACGGAACGCCGGTTCGTTAATCGGCTAATTCGCGGCGTGACGAAGGAGGCCAATAACACGCAGTCGGTGTAAATTCGAGAGCGAGACAGCAAAACAACGGATGAACGTCCGATAGCGTGGCGGGACGGTTAGGTGGTCGGGCAAAATGGGCACGCCCTTCGAGCCCCGATCTCGCGCGATTTAGGGCTCTTAATTATATGTGTGCGGAATGAAAGAACTCGCACGATCGAGGCGGACTCGAATCCTCTTCGCGTTCACGCGTGTACTGATGCACGTACGCGTACACCCTCTTGCTTCCACCCGCAACCCTTTATCTCCACCGCGAGCATTATGAATAAGTATACACGCCGTATTGACGCGTGCACGCGGGGCGTGGTGTGCCCCGAGCATCGACCCAGCCGAATCTGCTCGATCTTTTTTATGATACTCTACGTGTGCACGCGCGATTCTTCGGCTTCCTGAAGGGTCACTCGTTTCAGGCTTTTTCAACGCAGTCTTTGGATGAAAATTACTTTCCAAGGTCTCATATTTTGAATGAAAATTACTTTACAAGGTCTCATATTTTGGATGAAAAGTACTTTCAATTTTTAATCGGACTTCAGATAGATTTAAATGAGAGAAGTTTATGAGAATCCTCCAGAGCACTGGATCCCTATTTGTGAATACCTAAAGTAGATACTCAGATCCACAAATCTCAAGATTTCTAATTTATTCACAAGTACTTCTGCCTTCGAATTTGTAAACTAGTCAAATTCTTACATTCTTAATTTCCACAAGCCACAAACCTGTAGAACTATAAATAACATCACATTGTCGTCAAACTTCTGACTCTTTAGAAATTGGTAGTTTCTATCAAATCCTTGATATCCACATCTGCAGATACATAAACCCCAAAATTCCCAAATCTCAAATTCTATAAATTCAATAAATCCTTCATACACGTCGACATTTTCAAATCCCGAAAAATGCATAATCGATGAACTTTCTCTTTCTTCTCTACCTTCCAATAAAATTAGATCTCGAACGTACTCATTTCATACTCGATTGGCAATATAGACCGCGAAGATTAGCATAAATGGCCACTTATGCATCAAGTTTATTGGCTGATCGGTTTCACACCTGTTCTTTGTTCGAACACGGTCAGTCCATGAAATTAAATGGTAGACAATTTCTCCGTCATTAGTTACACGTGCATCGAGGGACTCGCGCGAAACTGGGCGTCGTGTTTCGTTTCCGTTTCGCAAATCATCTGTTCTGGAGCGAAGAGCAGGAACGCTTAACTTGTAAATTGCGTGGCTGGCGGGCACGCAGAACGCCCACGTCCAAGAAATCTCCGCGCTGAATCGGTGAACCTAGATCATCCGTGGCCGCGGAGCATGATCGATCGGTCGATCGTTGCTCGTGCAGAATCGATCGGGATTCGTGGTTCACCGAGGACGATCGTAATCCACGGTATCGGAATAACAAGCTACGCGATTGGACCCTATCGCTTTCGTGAGCGGATTATCGTAAGCGCGTCATCGATTCGACGGAGTTCGGAGTTTCATTGACGCGATCCGGATCAGGAACCGCGTAACTGCTCGTCGACCGATTGTTTAACGCGGATTTCGCCGGCTTCGGAATTACCACGGCACGATCGATCGATCGATCGATCCTTTATGCGAAGCACGAACGTAATTTCTGAGGCGTTCCGGAATTCTTATCGCTCGGCCTCCATCTCTGGTGACTCCTTTTGTTGTTGCTGAGGATTCCTCGCATATCAGTCATCTTTGCTACCACAGATTTATGCATACCTTCCAGATACGTACCTTCTGGCGTATTTCAGAATTTGAACAATATACCAAATAAATTATAGCAGGTTGAACAATATTTTCATTATAAACTTCTGTTGATTTATTTTATCGATCTTTTCACAAGTCTATGACTCCTAAATTCTAGTCAGTTAAAAATGTCCGAAGAAACGCTGCAAACGCTATTGGCGGACGATTAAGCGTTTAAGAGGACCGGGGTTTTAAGCTTCAGCTTAGGGACCAGGGATATCCGGGGGCCACGATCCTGAGGATCGAGAACGACGCGGGGGACGATATTAACCCGTGGTGTGGTCTGTCCCGGACAAATCGCGTATTTATGATCTACCAGCACAATAGGCGAATTTTTAATCCCTGAAGCTCCAGCCCGCGACTCGGACATCGCGTTATATTTCGTCCTCTCGTAGACTGGCAAAACGCGCACGCCCGCGTAAGTGGACGCTGAAGAGGGAACGACGTGGAGCCCGAAAGAGAGGCCGACGTGTGTACATAAACATGTCAAAGAACCATTATGCAAATTTTTAAATACGACGGGACCATATATTCTGACTGAGTGTGAAAAATAAAATTAGCAGAAATGTTTTTCGGCTTAACGCTCGACGTCGCGACCTCATCGCCTAGACTCGAGAAACTCATGCTGTTTCGCCAAATTATGTTCATGATTCGGAGAACTGAGTATTATTCGTTCATATTCATATAATAATAGTATATGGTTCGAGATAGAGTGCATGATATTTATTTAATATTAGTTTATGAGCACATGTGAGATAGGAGTCACATATGTAATAGGAGTCACATATGTGTATTTGATAAATTGACACGTGGGTACAATGTGAAATATATTGATGTGGCAATTAGGTAAGTAGGACTAGTTTTGACATTTATTCTTCTTTCTCGAATTGTAAGGACAGTGGTATGTTTTAGAGAAAGTCACATATGACATAAAAGACATTAATCATTGTATTGTTATTTGAAAGTTAGATGTTTAAAATTTTACATAGCTACAAAACTTTTATAAATTAACAGAACTACTTTTATAAACAGAAATGTCAAATGCAAAAATTAATTTTAAGCTACCTTCATATTATTTTATTTTAAAGTTATAGTGAGAAAGAGTATATAATACACATATGACATATGAGAATGTAATACATATATGACACATGAGAATATAATACATATGTGATACATGAGAGTATAATACATATATGACACATGAAAATATAATACATATATGACACATGAGAATATAATACATATATATGACACATGAGAATATAATACATATGTGATACATGAGAATATAATACACATATGACACATGAGAATATAATACACATATCATACATGAGAATGTAATACATATATGATACATGAGAATATAATACATATATGATACCTGAAAATATAATACATATATGATATATGAGAATATAAAACACATATGTAAAATGAAAAGAAAATGTATGTATAAAAAAACGTGGTATGAGGTGTCTACGCCATGTTCCAGACGTTTGACCAATAGAATGTCACAGCGAGGGTTTCTCGAGTCGAGCTAAAACCGCACATTAATTTGCAGTCGCCTCGAATCGCCGGAAGCTTTGGAATTCTGTTCGACAAACCGCACGAATAAAGATCAGTGACAAATAGGGCCTACCTGGTCGCGAATCTGTCATGGCAGCGCTCTTGACCGAGCGTTAATTTTTCATTGCTCGAAATTCGTGGAAATACTCGGAATTCTAAACGGTTACCGCGGTCGGTGCATTAATTTTGACGCCTCGAATTGATCGCCGTACCCGCGGATCGCTGCAATTTGTCTAGATAACGCGATAACGACTCCTCGAAGATCGCCGGTACCCCGAAGCCCTGAAACTCGTGACGAAGGCCCTCCGCAACCACGGCGGACAGACCAGTTTTCCTTGATTCGTATTCGGTTTTCTTATTTGATCCGCCGGCTTTCAGAATCTGAGCGGCAATTACACGTCGCTGGTGCATTACGTAATTTCCACCGAAGATTCTATTTTGCGAGATGTTAGATCGCGACGGCCATTTCCGCCGAGGCAAAAACGCTGATCGACCGACGCCGCGAGCATTATTACGTGCAAAGTTGAACGTGATACAGGGATGCGTGTAAGCTGCAATTTATAGCGTTTCTGAGATATTAAACTGCAATAATATTATCGTTTTGATACATTGAGTGCACTGTTACTGCTTCCTGATTGGCGCTCAGATACGGAGAATTGAAAATGGAAATTTGTGGTTGTTTTCTATCGTAATTGAAATTTATTACAGTTCATTGATTCGGGTAAAAATTCAGAGGTCAGTTTTTACAGTCCGTGACAGAATTAACAACTTTTTGAATGAATGAAAACTGATTTGTTTTAATTATTGGATTCAGTAAAAGTAAATTTGTTTTCGTTATTCGATTAAATGACGCTAAATTCGTTTTAATTATTTGATTAAAGGAAACTGGATTTTAATCATTTGATTAAAAGGAATTTATTTTAATTATCTGATTAAATGGAATTTATTTTCTTCCAATTACATATTTAAACGAAATTCGTTTTAATTATTTTAAGTGAAACTTAATTTGTTTTAATTATGTGAAACTAACTTCGATGAAATGGAATTTAAATTATTTTAATCCCGTACTGAAATAAAACCCTTGCTTTAATTATCGAGTTAGAAAATCCGGTCAAACAGCATTATTTTCTCTAAAACACACAATTTAGGTAAAATTTATGTCACGTAAATATATGTACATCATTGCTAAAAGGTACTTAATGATCATACCGTATCATTAAACAAAGTTAATTAATTTGTAACTTTAAATATACAGAGCACGTAAAGCATCGAATATTTGCATATTGTTACCGAACATGTACTCACACATCATAATAATTATCAAGCCTGTACATAAATTGATCAATGACGTATTGATTATAGGTTCAGCCACGCTCCTCAATAAACTACTCAACCTAATACCAATTCAAGCGACTTACAAGCATAGTACATATAATGGATGATATTAAATTGCGTCTCACGCTGCCATTAAAACTACTTGCTATCAGTTTAAAATTTAATAAATCGCCGCAAATTTTGCTTCAACAACCGACTTCCACTTGTTCGATGTGCGTTTCTCGGCCCTGTACTTCACGGTGATGACTATGTTTCAATTTTTTTGCAACGAGACTTGTTCACGACGACTAATGGAGCATGCAGATGTTTCCTGTTATTTTTTCACCGATATTGGAATGCATGGACAAGCAGAATCGACCAAGAAGCCACTGTATCACCGTCAAATTATCGCGTTTCCTTTCTTATTCAACTTTTTCAATTTCCTTCCACTGCTTTTTCAATACCTAACTAGATTGATAGGAGACAATCTTTTATTCGTAAAAAAGACTTTACATGTTCACTCTTTCGTAGTGGTTTTAGGTTAGGTTTATGATGGAGTCTCTTATAATTCGGACGTGTGTTACATATTGTGCACATGTGTGAAGAATTAGAATATTTCTCTTTTTGATATTATTTAAGGAGACATGACTTAGTATCTCAAGAAATATTTAAATCTTAAGGAAACAATTTAACGTTAGTGGCAACAATGTAACATAAGTGTCAGCAAACCTTGATGACAATTTATTGATACTAAATTGTATACCATATGGGAGTGTACTGATAATGTTGCTCAAGGAGACAATTTTTCTAAAGCTAGCAGAATGTAAAATAAAACACATCTATAAAGCAGAACTCTAACTTGAAGAAGAGTAAATTTAATGTAATGTCTTCTACAGTGAAAGTATACAGCATTTTGAGTCTCCAGCATGAATCTGATAAATCACAATTCCCTGTTAACATTGTAAAAAAGTACAGAATTTTGCACTGTTATGTCCAGAAGTTGATACAATTTGATTAGTTTTCCCAGGAAATTTGAATAGATATCCAATAAGAGCGTGTCTGAACAATTGCAAGTTCCCCGATCACATCCATTAAATACGTTTACCTTGAACAAAGGTCTGGGCGAAAGCTAGCCCCTCGAATCAGCCCCAAAACAGTGAGCGTCTGTAGACGGACGGCTTACGAGGCTCTCTATATCCCAGTAACCCACGGATACCCAAGTCTGCGGCGGAAATGAAGGAGTTGATATATCTGCTGAAGCGCCATAACTCACTTACCGCTTGCATATAGCCCTCCTCTTCTGACCGTTCGCCCTTATCTTCTCCCCGCGCATTCTCATAGACGCATAACTATGGAACCGTTTTCTCCTCGCGTGGGTGCTGCACTTGCACGAATGAAACGTGTAGGTGTAAGCGGAGTGACGAAGGAAACACGACACGACGATGAGGAAGAAGGCCGCCAGGCCCCGAAGAGGAAACGCGCGAAGATCGAGCAATAATCGAGAGACGATTACGCGAATGTTTAATGCCTCGCACTAAATTATGCAATTACCTTTATGTCCGCCTGAAGACCGTCTTTCTGCGATGGTGTGCGTCGACGAAGATGTTGGCTAAGTGTCCTACGAATACCAACGAATCGACGGGAACTAACAGACGTACCTGTTGTTCTATCGTGGGGAGATACAGGTACACCGGTGTTCCGTGTCTTCTGTGCCGGGCCCGAGAGCGACATATATCAAGGCTTGGCCACTATTAGCACCGCCATGCTGTCCACTGCCACCATTAACGATGTCCCGTGGGTAACGGTGCCCACACATCTGCCTGTGATATTATTATCGCTACTATATTATTCTAAAGACACTTTTCATAGAAAAACTGCAAAATTCCTGGTTTCGCAAGGTATGAGGGAGCTGGAGTTTCATGACTTTCAAATTTGATAGTACTTGTATGTACAGATTCTTAAATTCTCAAATGTTTGCATTTCCAAATCACTAAATTTCTAAATTCATAACTTTATAGTTCGTTAAATTATTAATCCTTAAATTGCCAAATTTCTAAGACCTCAAATTTCTACACTCTCAAAGTCCCAACCTTTCAAATCTCTAAATGTCCTAAATCTTCTTTCCTAACTTTCCTAACTTTCGAAATTCCAAAACTCCCAAGTTCCACGCAAATATCACCCCGTCTCCCTTTCAACTTCCACGCGATTATTTCCACGAGTAACTAGTAACGTCGTCTACTAGATTGAAAGGCCGTCACCGTAGTCGCGACGCAAGAAAACTCGTGCATCCAACAAGTTAACAATATGTGCAGACAGGAGACGTAGAGTTTGTGCGTAAAGATATCACAGACGGTCGGATTTGTGCGAGTCTCGTACCACTTACGGTTTCATTACGCGGCTATTAACGAGACGCTCCGCAACGAACGACGTCGACGAGACAGGTAACAAGTGTGCAGAGATAGGGACGTTTGATTATGCTTCGCTTGATGAGCGTGTTTCGTCGCAATGCTACGTTCACTTTATATATGTGCTTTCGTTTCGTGTTGCTTGCGTTTTTCGAAAAGGTGTTTGATGTAGACGTGGTCCGCCATTTTATGCTGCGCGCGGGCAAAATGGTTGCCGTCTTTTTTGAGACTTCAACGTCCAATGTTGAAGGGAAGAGTTAGAAATTGTATAAATGAAATTAATGATGAATGTTTGATAAACTTGTAATTACTGGAGGATAATAGTTAATGAGGAAATAGGTACATATCTGCCTAGGTACATATAGGTACATATGGCTCATATGTACATATGACTATTAAAATATGTACCTGTAGGTACATGCATTTTACTGAAAAGAAGTAAAATTATTTACAAGAAATAAAAATGACAAGTATTAATATTTTTGTGCGATATTATAAGTAATGTAAAATAAATGAAACTAACAAATAATAAGATACAATAACTAACAATAAGACAGAATATAAATAAGCAGATCTCGTATAAATTTCTTAGATTAAGCTCCAAATTCATAAATCCCAATGTGTTCATTTTGGTACCAGTGAATGCCACCTAACAATAATTATCTGCTAATCCATTATTAGTTCAGCCACCGTTACCCAAAACTAGCAATTTTATCAGCGCATCAGGCGTGAAAACGCGAGACAATAGATTTATCGAACGATGATCAGCACCGCGTTTATCGAGTATAGTCCTCGACATACGATCCATATCCTGCTGTCAGGCATATTTTAATAGAATATCTGAATTCTGTTATTTACGCAAGCGCCGCGAACGCAAACTTTGTAGCTCAATAAAACAGACGGTGGAGGAACGAGCGAATAAAATACAGACGACCGCAAGCACACCGACATTTCCCGACGTGTCAAATAATATTTTATTATCGGGCGTACGTTATCCGATTATTCGAGTCTCGGGATCGTTTAACGGTCGCGAACGTAATGTGGACGTAGGTGTGTCAATGGCGGCGAACGTGAAACTGTAAGAACCGCGTTCGCGCCAAGGTCCATCGTGTTCGCCAGCCTACACCGGCGTGTTACGATCACTCCTCTCGTTCAGGTAGCCTTCAATTACGGACTTCTCTACACGACTCGTAAACTATGCAACTCTTGTTGCATCTGGAACGAGAAACTGCCAGGGAATCGCTCGGAGACAGCTTGACAATGTTGCACAAATATAGAGATCCTCTTCGGACGACCTGGTAGAGCAATATTATTTAAACCGACGTTGGAATTTGTACGTGAATACGTATTGCTGAATTATCTGGTGGCAGAATATTCTGAATTTTGCTGTTTCTAGAATTTTGTTTATCCTTGAAGCCTTTTCGCGAGATACATGCAGGGTACGCGTTTAAAGGACATTTAACGAACAAGTATACACTTGTCGAGATGGTGTAAAAGATACTGGAATGAGGGGAATGGAAGTTGCAATATTCCACACCTATCTCCGTTGCAGCCGAGTGAGATAATGAATATCAATTACCCTGATATCGAGTAATAATTTGAAATGTTTATCGCTGCGAGTTCTTATCAATTATTTTATGCTTGACTTTTTTTCTTTAAAAGATACGAGTTACTGGAAAGATAAAATTCTAAAAGAAACACATATCTTTATTTATGTTATTAAACTCTTGAACTTAAAATTTTATAATATTATCTAATATTAATTCAGTAAAAAATAACTAATTATGTGTAATAATAATATTGCACCATTCGTGACATTAATAATGTAAGTAAATGTAAATAACCATCGTACTTTTGACAAATGCACTCTCAATTTGAAAATTTCGCCTTGAACAAGTCGAAGCGTTAAAAAATGCGAAATTTATGAAGGTGCTTTCAGATTATGAAAGAAAATCATTTATTTCAAATGCAATGTTCCAAGCAGGTGGTAATCAGTCGTTCGGCTTGCGCAAGGACATCTGGGTTGTTTATCTTGCATTATCATAAAGAGGATCGACACGTGTCTGTTGATCGGCGCTGAATTCAACATGGGTTCGATTAAAATTTTATTTGCATGTCTTAATATAGCAGAACTAAATTGCGTTTAAAAATTCCGTTGCTGATATACAAAACGACATACAAAATTATTTTGTAAATATGAAATGATACAACAGTAAATAAAATTTGTCATCAAGTTTAAAAAAGTAATTTTCATTTTTCAGTCATAGCAAACAGTTTCCAATAAACTCAGTATTTGCGCTCTATTTACAAATTTTGTCAGGTGTTGCAGTTGTCTGTGATCTATTTGCCAGAATTTATTCACTGTTACAATATTACAGAGACAGTACTAAAATTTCGAATATCATCATATGCTATATTTAACGATTTTCAATTCTGAAATATAACTTGAGCTTAAAATCGAAGTAAAAATACGTAGGATTTATCACACAAGTGTCCCAGCTCCGTAATGAGGTTAGGATTAAACCGTTCTATAAGATTGTCCGATCCTGGAAGAAGGATACACAGAAAAAAATGATCTTCACACGGTCAGGTATCGAAAACACGGTGCAGCATCCTTGAATTACGAAGAGCCTTCGGATAAAGCATGAAATATGTATCCTTTATTGAATCTAAAATAAGATGGAGATACTGCTGGACCCGCGCGTGTCATTTTAAAGCGGCAAGGTCAACCGATGCACGGTCATCCGAGATGATCATCTCGAATACTATTATCTGGATAATGCGAGATGCGCCTCCGCAAGGAAATACGTACGACGTGTAGCCAGGACAATGAATTACGCTCGAAGGGTGCATCCTGGCCTTTCTCTTCCAGCTGCAACCGACGGCCACCATGTATCCTCGAGAAAAAACGACCTTTTGACCTCCGTGCATGATCATCGATCTTCGTGTCTCTAGCCGTAATCTATAGCCTTGATGAGTTTTTAAATTATGGCGGTGTTAAAAAGTTCGTCTCGAGGAATCTCTTTGGGAACTTCTTTAATTGCGTGAATTCTTGCGGTACGAAGTGCAACTACTTTGGAAGAATTTTTGTTTATAAAAGTTTTCTGTTTGAATTTGTAAATTAATATTTGACAAGTGACTAACATTAACAATAATGCTGTGGGTCCGTGTTTTAAGATATATGATCGGTGACAATATCGTCATGTTGAATTTATTGTGTTTTCGATTATAAGTTCATATATGAACTACAAGTTTATATGTATACATAAGTTCATATATGAACTACAAGTTTATATGTATACATAAGTTCATATATGAACTACAAGTTTATATGTATACATAAGTTCATATATGAACTACAAGTTTATATGTATGTATATATAAGTTCATATTAACAAGTTTATATCTATATCACATGTACACATTCATAGATTTAAGTCAAGTCTAACTCCACAGATCAAAATCTACATATGGTCATTCACATATGTCAATCTACATGTCTTCATTCACTGATCCACATACAGGAATGTACATCTACAGATCCACAGCCATAAGTCTAGAACTACAAGTTCATATACATAAGTCCATATCCACATGTCCATATCCACATGTCTACATCCACATGTCCACATCCACTAGTTCATACCCATTGCTTCAAATCCTAAATCTAAAAGAATTGAAATCCACATATCCTGATCTACACACCCAAATCCACATATCTTCACCAAAAGCTTCAAATCCACAAATCTAAATCCACATATCTCCACCAAAAGCTTCAAATCCACAAACCCAGATCCACATATGCCGCCCAAAAGCTTCAAATCCACAAATCCACATCCACAGACATAAACCCCCAAATCAAACTCTACATCCTCACTCCCCAAAAATATAAAAAATCCAATACTCCAAGATACTTTCTCACAATTCTAACGCGAGCCAGATGTATCACTCCATAAATTGCGAAACGTCAGCAGTACTCCAGTAGTTGGCACCGTCATCGTTATCAAAGAGATCGGTGACCGACGTGTTCCGCGTTGTCCCCGCGAGTTACAGGGTCCAGCTCGCGGAACGAAATATTTTCGAGGCGGGCACATGCGTGCTCGCACGACTTAACGTTTCATTAACCGTATATTAGCGAGACCCCGGGCCGTATGCATACGTCACGCAGATAACCACGCCGGTCCTGGGCGAGAATGTACGACGAGGTTGGCAGATAAGCGTAAGGAGATACGGGACAGGTAAGTTACGGCGTGTCCACCGATGCGAAATGCGCTAGCAGAACGAGGCTTATAAGCTGCCAAAATCGTGGCTCGTGAAGAGACAGACTTGGAAACGGGGTACCGAGGACAACGATAACGATCGTGGCAGTTTTTAATCCTGACTCGTCACGAGCTTATGATACCCGGTCGTACGTATTTTTAGGGCTGTTTCGGATTATGTTTCGCGAGCTGGGCGGTTCTAAGCAGTTCCGGGGATGAAGAGTACGGATGCAGATTATGGGAGAGTTATTCGGTAGGATAAATGGACTTCCGTTCAAATTTTTATTACCGTATCGTTCGCTAAATAAAATTTTACTCGATGGTCCTTTTAATGAAAGTTCTTTGACATTTAATGAAAGATCGGGAGCGTAAATAAATTAAAACGTTGTCGAGTATTGGATTACCATTTTAGGTCAATTTAGCGGAGAGGCTTTATAGACTGCAATTTTTCATGAGAGTTATAATGAAAATTTGCTTTTCACTGATGAATGATCAGTATTTGGCAGATTACCGGATATCACGTTCGAATAAAAAATACGAGAACTTTGCTACATAATTTTAGTATTTAAAAAATTTATCGCAATTAGCAATTTTGAGACGATCGCTAAATTCGTTTCTATTAATTTTTATTAAACGCCTAAAATATTAAACGCGACTCGTTTTAATTCCACTAAAAGATTGCGGCGTTCGTATAATGGCGCCTCTGGACGAATGTAGCCAAAGGTGGCCAAATATATCCCGCCGCAAAACCGACACTCCAATTACACGTGATAACCAAAAGTGAAATAAAAAAAAGAGCGGAGAACAGAAACACGTATCGAAAGCAAAAGAAAAAAATCGCGACAGGCCAAAATAGCCGGAGCCACTCTGCACGCGGATACATTTCCATTCATAAATATACACCGTGAGCCCCTTTATTCAGCCCGTTCCGGTTGCAAAACACGCGAGCCTCTTTCGCGAATTCACACACCTTCCGATTAGCTGTGGAATGACGAGAAGCTTTGGAAAAATGAATTCGGTAGACGTAAATGATACTATTTCAATTAAAAATGATCGATGAGTTTGGTGTTTTACAACGTTAGAGTAAGATATTTACTTTGAGGAGTCAGCCATTTTGTATTGAAGAAATTAATTAAATTTTTGTCATTTTGAAATTGTAAGTTTGAATTTGAAAGTTGAGACATGCTGCAAGTATTATTTTACAGTACTCTTATATCACTGTAAGCTGAAATATGTTATATAAATATTCATATATTCACACATATGAATATGCATATGTTATATCACGTTATGTAAATTATGAATGTAGTTCTATATTATTATGTAACATTTTGTAACAGGTAAATGTGGTTGAATATTAGAATATACATATGTGCACCATATGTTACTAGTACAACATATGTGACCTCCACATATGGCACTACAAGACACTACCTCAAATTATACAAGATTGCAATTTACAATCATCAACCTTGTTGAAAATAAGGGAATAAATCCTTTATATAGTCATCATCCTCAGGCTTCAGATTCTTAAGTAGATGATGTTTCTACACGTGTATCTCGTCTACAAATCATGAAGAAATAATATAATCCGTCGGTGGATTGCAGTTCATGAAAAACATGCGTAGCATAAGGGAATCAAGCTATTTGCTACCTTTCGTGTCATCGAATCGTATCGAACTGCACATGCTGAACAACCTGGCATTAAGAGAACCACATAGGCCAGACACATAATTTAGCCATAGATGTATCATTGCGTTCGATATCCACTTTGGCGAACGCAAAATTTTCACACCTCGAAACCCCGTCGCGAGCGAATGGTCTTGTAACGAGCCAATAAACATCGGGGGATCTCTGTGGTTTTCGCCGTTAACGGCACCAGGAAGTAGTTGAGAGCACCTTTAAGGGTTGGATCGTGATCGGTTAGAGCTCGTCCTGCTCGATTTTCCGGTGTTCGGTCTCAAAGGATGCCACGTAGCTCGCGATCATGCTCGCAACGATCAGGTTCTGTGCGAAACGAGCCTAACGCTATCAGATTCGAGGCGTTGCGAAACAATTTCGCGAATGCGTCGATTCCACGCCGGGAGACGAGGAGAACTGCCTTCCCGTGTGATCACTATAATTATTTCTCTGCTCGTTAGAGCGTAATAGTCAATGGGTGGCTGGCCTGATCCTCCGTTGATTCACGAGGAAGGGAACCTTGACTTTCCTTCTTCATTTTGTTCGCGTTCAACGGATGAAATGGCGACCGTACGCGCGACACGCTCGTATGGGAATTAACACGTTTCGTGCCGTGTGAGCATTTGTCGATCGTTCAACTTTAATTAAGTGGGGAATCATCTCTTTCGCTTTAACGATGGGGAGAAAGGGAAATTAAAATGTAATGCGTTAAATTATAACGTGATTGCAATTGTTTTATAATACTGCATTAAGATATAATTCTTCGGAGGTTATAAACTGCGGTGTGAAATTTCAGGGTGATCATACTGATTTATGTGAAGGATTTCGAGGGTTATGTTTCAGCAATATTTGCAACGTTTTTAAGCTTATCTTCTGAGATTAAGGTTATCTTTCAGAGGCAACTCGTCAAGCCATCTTCGTACACTTTGAAAAATTACGAAATCTTTCAAGTTTGAAGTTGTGTATGTTCGACAACTTTTGAATCTTGAATTTTTATCAAATAGAGTTTAATCTTAAAATTACATTAGTTTTAATGATTGACTGAATGTGTCTTACAAGTTTAATGATTGACTGAATGTGTCAAGGATATTTTCACATATGTAAACATTTAATGTATCTTCATATTCATCACCAAAGATCACATATACTCTTTACATTATAAATCTTCAGTACCATAAAAAATGACAACTAAATTATAAAAGACAGAAAAACTAAATTAAAAGATCTGAACGTCCCAGCAAAAATGGTTTCATATTAACGTCCAGTATGCCTACAATTTATTCAACAATTATATCACATTGAAAAGAGCCCATACATCTTACACGACAAGACAAAGTTTGCAAATCAAGGCAATTTAAAGGAGGACCATAATCAAGATTAAATCTATGCAAATAACGCTTCCAATCGTACCATAATAATCTATCCCCTTAATCATATACACCGTTTATAATATCCACATCAAGATACAATATCCTTCTATGACCGATTATAATCTCACGAACGCTAATTTTGAACACTCGAAATTTAATTCGCTGATGGATCGTACAAGGAAGTTCAGTATCTAATTAATTCTATCTGGATTCTGAATAAAAATTATATTCGTTCCTGGGTTTTCAGTCGCTAATAGTTCCCCACGGTGAGATTACAGCCGGACATATTATCGTGGACGCGGAATTTTAATTTGCTGAAAGCTGGACGCCCACGCGCACGGGCCATGTAATTGATCGCGATTTAGAAGCGACTATGTAATATCCTGCAATTTCTTCGGAATGATTTGTAGTTCCGTTGAATTTGCGAGGCGAACGCGGAACACATAAAACGACAGATGTTCGCTGAGCAAACGAGCTGCTTGTCGAACCGATTTTTATTGCTGTGGGAGAGTATGGCTTTTGGAATTGAAGACATTTTGCTATGTTAAAATTTCACTTTGAGAAATTTTTTATTTTGGGATTGGTGAGTTTTGGTATATTAAAAACTAAATTAAAATTAAAATTAAAACTTTAATTAGGTTTATTAAAATTAAAACATTTATTATTAAACACAATATTGTAAGAATATCACGCAAGATGAACAGGAAGCAGAACTAAAATGTATTATCAGGATTTAATAAAAAATGCAACCGCAATTTACAAGATCTTGGTAACGAATGACTCGCTTATTTATTCCCAATTCATTTTTAAACGCTCTCTCTTCTCGCTCGCTTTAAAACAAACGCCTCAGGAATGTGAAGACGTAGGAATTTGGAAATGTAGGAATTTGTGAATACAGCAATTTTTTTATTCTGACCCATCGGTCTCTTCAAGCGCCACCTCGTATGTTGCCATCAATACACAAACGATTTCTAACAGTTCGATCTCGTACAATTAGTTTCGAACTGTTTGATCCGCGTTGCGTTTTCACGAGGCAAGCAATCAGCCCCGGAGCGAACAGTCTCCTTGCTCTCAAGGACCTCTCTGTTGTAAATGTATCCATGTTGTGCCGTTTAAGGAAGATTCTTAATAACGATCTACCTACCTCCCGTCATGTAAGCGCCCCGAGCGATCCTTCGATCCAACTCGTAGTTCACCCGGTGATCGCGTGTCCACATCGCGGCCTTGAACTTGTCACCACCTTCCGATTCTATGTTCGTGGATCTCTTTTCATGTAACTAATTTTTCTGATTTATTTTACTGACTGCCGAGTGCGATCTGTATTCGATGGGGCATTTAGAGTAGTAATGGGTTTATGAAGCGTTCAGACAATGCAAGATATACTTATGGGAGACTAAACATAGAGGAGAGCTTAAGTGTACCACTTTTCGAACTATTATGGATACGGTGTTTTATTTTTCAGGATTCTGAAATACAGAAATGCAGATCTTAGTTTGTAAAGTTTTTGTGTCACATGAGAACTTTATTAATTCTATAATTTTCAAGCTACAAAATTCTGAAATCATATAACCGAATTCTAAAACTAATAATTTCAGAGATAAATTCTAAAACTATAATTTCAGAGATAACTTTATAATAATTGTACAATTTCAAAATTTTAACAGAATTGTAGCTCAAGAATTTCGAACTTGTAAAATTAATAAATTTAGAAATTCTAAGATTTCGAGATCTTGAAGTCACAAAATTTCATAAATTCTTTGGAATATACAATCGGTATGTTCCCAAATCGCTATAACCCAAATATCTGCGACTCCAACAATCTTCTACCTCGACTCGCCATCTCATGGGTTGACATCTGTACATTCCTCTCGCCATTTTTCTCCGCAAACAGCTCTCAAAAGTGTCGATTAGTCTAAACCGGTTAACTGTCCCGATTACTTTGATCAGATACGAAAAAGATGTTGATTAGATTTTTCATGGAGCTTTGTGCTCCCCAATTTTTTATCGATTTCAAACTTGTTAACTTTCAATGAGACAGATCTTTGTACCATGATTAATTGATCATTTCGAGATGGTGTCCGACGTTCAAATAATTGCATCAGGAAATTATATCCTGTTCGTAACAAAATCTTGCGATCGAAGAATTTTGAGATATCGAAATAGTAATAAGAGATCGATTTACTCGGAAGAGATTATAGAGCGATTTTTCAAATTGGTCGTAAATCAGGGAGGAAAGTAGATAATTCCGCAACCGCAATGACATAACGTGGCGCAATATTTCTGTGGTAGTATAATCGCGCTCTTTCCTTGCGGATAATATCTTTGCGGGTCGTTCGCCAGATTGAAGCTGATTATGAAGCAACGTACACGCATAATCGATATAATTGCTTGCACATGTGACGAGTTGTCTCCTGTGCCTTGTTCAGGGACGTAGGGAGATATTTACGGACTCTATTGAGGAGCGAAATTAGATAGTTTGAAAGTCTACTTCGACGGTTTGATCGAGGTGGAAATTTTAGGATTTTGAGATTTTTGAAATTTTTGGAGTTTGGGATATTTTGGGAAATTTTGGGAAATTTTGGGAGTTTGGAGTTTTGGGAGATTGGGAATTTGAGGAGTTGGAATTTGGGAGAATTTAGGTTTTGCAAGTTTGGAAGATGAGAGGTTTTGGGACTTTGATAATTTCGGATTTGAGGATTTGGGAATTTTGTGATTTTAGGACTTCTAGTGATATGGAACGTTGAGATTTTGGGACTTAGAGAGTTTGTTAACTTAGAGATTTTGGAGCTTGCAGATTTGGAAACTTTAGGACTTTGGGACTTTGGTAATTTGGAACTTGAAGATTTGGGAATTTTAGGAATTTGGGACTTGGAGATTTGGGAATTTTTGAATTTTGGGACTTTTGATGATATGGAATGTTGAGATTTTGTAACTTGCAGATTTGGAAATTTTAGATAATTGGAACTTTGTTAATTTGGGAATTTGGGAATTTTAGAATTTTGTAACCTTGGAACCCTGCAACCTTGGAATCTTGGAACCTTGGAACCTTGGAACCTTGGAACCTTGGAACCTTGGAACCTTGGAACCTTGGAACTTTGGAACCTTGGAATCTTGAAACCTTGGAACCTTGAGACCTTGGAACCTTGAAACCTTGAAACCTTGAAACCTTGAAACCTTGAAACCTTGAAACCTTGGAACATTGAAACCTTTGAACCTTGAGACCTTGGAACCTTGAAACTTTGAAACCTTCGAACCTTGAAACCTTGAAATCTCGAAATCTTGAAACCTCGAAACTTTGAAACCTTGAAATCTCGAAACCTTGAAACCTTGAAACCTTGAGACCTTGGAACCCGAAGAGCCTTGAAACCTTGAAATCATCAAGCTTTAAAACCACCAACTCCTACTAATTATCCACAATACCTTCCCTATCATCACAACTAAATTTAGCATAATAAACCCCGATTACACCTCATTAATCCGTGTCATTGCCATTAATCCAGTCCCTCCTATCCTCTACCTCCTCTATATTCGATCGTCAAAATTTCAAATCGATAAGGATCGATAAAAATGTTAGCAGCTTTCTATCCGAGGTTCATTAGCGTTCTGAACAGATCGAATCGATCCTCGTTTCTCATTCTATCGCTCGGTTTTTTTCATCTTCATCGAGTATCGGAGCGGATATTGTTTTCGGAGGCGTCGATCGTTCAACGCTTTCAATATGACTAATGCCTCTCGAGGAATTCGCTCCTCTATCCTCTCGAGATCGCGGCGAACGCAGTGATTTATCGTTTTGGTATCCTTTTATCGAGGCCGACCGCCCTTGAACATTTGTCTTTGGACAAGCGTGAAATGGCCGGCGTTATTGCGTATCTTATGAACTCGAACAAAGTGCATTGAGGCATTGTTGGTAAAACTTGCGTCTGGCTTGTTGGAGAAAGTGCGTTTGCATCTTTAATCTTTGTCATTCGATGATACTTTGTGGACACCTGATAAATTGCCTGTGTGCTTGATGAACGGAAGTCCTTCTCTTTTTTTATTCATTTTCATTGTCAAATATTTTTATGCCTACTTAATTTCAATTTTCGTTGCCAAACATTTTTATGTCAATTTTATTTCAATTTTCATTGTCAAGTATTTTAATGTCAATTTATTGTCAATTTTTATTGTCAAATATTTTCATGTCAATTTAATTTCAATTTTCGTTGTCAAATATTTTCATGTCAATTTATTGTCAATTTTTATTGTCAAATATATTTATGTCAATTTAATTTCAATTTTCGTTGTCAAATTATTTTAAATGTTACATTAAATAACATACTTTATGGACCCTGTAAAAAGAAATTGTGAGTATGAAATAGATTCAATGAGTCTGAACATTATGTCTGATTTTGAAATTTAAGAATAACTTGCAGGTTTTTGAATTTATTTTTCCAGTGTCTACTGTTAGGCATAACCGACAAAATAAGCCGTTCGTACCGACGCACGTATGTACACATATGTACCGCCGAGAACACCTTATGTTTATGTCACCGTGAAATCGGCGGTTAGTTATAAAAGAAACATTCGACGAGTCAAGACCGTATTGCTGCGATATTCCTACGATTCCGCTATTGTGTAAAATATATATTCGTTTTAGTGCATCCACACAAGACTTGTTTATTTTTCATACCAAGTCCCAACAGGTTATGGGCCCAGGAAAACGCTAGTCGTGTCCGGAAAAATAAACGAACCTTCTTGTCGGTACGACGAATTTAAAAATTCGCGAGTGTGGTGCGCGCGTGAATCGTTAAAGATTTTCAAAAATGAGTTCTACCACAGTGCGTATAGAACTTCTCGGGAAAGACAATTTCGATACCTGGAAGATTCAAATGGAAGCACTTTTAATTAAAAATGAAAATTGGAAGTACGTGAACGGCGACAGACCGAGGCCTCACGTAACTCAGGAAGCAGCAACCGTTACGATGGCAAGAGAATGGGACGAGGCAGATGCAAAAGCACGATCCGATATAATTCTAGCGATCAGTCCGTCCGAACTAAAGCAAATCAAGCATTGCAAGACGTCGAATGAGGTGTGGAAAAAATTAGAAAGCATCTATCAGTCGAAGGGTCCTGCACGAAAAGCGACGCTATTGAAGCACCTCGCCCTGCGGAAAATGGCAGAGGGCGACGATATACGAACACATTTAAATTCCTTCTTCGATGCAGTTGACAAATTGGGAGATATGGACGTAAAAATTAATCCAGAAATGTTGGCTGTCCTATTGCTGTACAGCTTACCCAGCTCGTTCGAAAGCTTCCGAATAGCAATCGAATCCAGAGATGAGTATCCGACGCCCGAAGCTCTCAAAATAAAAATATTAGAAGAGAGCGATGCGCGAGCCAACAGAGAAGATCAGTCAAGCAACAGCGCAATGTGGATTCGGAAACCGAGTAAGCAGGACAAGCCAAGTACGATGCAACGATACGTCCAGGATGCAGAGCCGTATAAAAATACAAAAGAAGTTCCGAAGCCACGCTGTTTTCGCTGTAAGAAAATCGGTCATCGAGTCACGGAATGCCGGAGTCTACCCCGCGGGAAACGGCGATCAACCGCAAGAATGGCCGAGGAAGATCTACCGTGCAGCAGTGGACAAGGAGCAAAGGAAGTCGCTTTCCAGGTCTGCATACCAGAAAAAGGTGAGAAAAGGAAATGGTGTCTCGACAGCGGCTGTTCATCCCACATGAGCAGCGATGCTTTTTCGTTCGTTGAAATCAAACCGTCAATATGCGATACGTTAAATCTTGCTAGCAGCGCGTCAACACGGGTAGAAGGTCAGGGCACCGTTCGTTTAGATTTGAAAAACCCGAGCTCGAACAAAACGGTTAAACTCCGCGACACGCTGTTCGTACCCGACCTTCGCACGAACCTTATATCCGTCGCCAAAATTACCGACAACGGATATAATGTTTTGTTTCGAAAACACGACGCCACTGTATTCGAACCTGGCGGAGAAGTCGTGTTTACTGCCGAACGCAGCGATAACCTCTACTACGCGCACTCCGCGGCCTTCATTACTGATTCGAAATTAGAACCGGTAAATCGAATCAAAGGCATCGAATTGTGGCACCGGCGCCTTGGTCACGTTAACGAGGAAAGCCTGCGTAGAATAAATAGAGATAAGAGTGTACGCGGCGTTTCCTTCGAAAAGGATGAAAAACTTCCCACCTGCGAAGTCTGTTTACGCTCGAAAATGTCAAAATTACCGTTTCCAAAAAGGTCGGACCGCGCAGTGAATACACTTGAAATAGTACACACTGATATATGCGGACCGATGAGCGTCGAATCGATCGGCGGCGCGAAATATTTCATTCTGTTTATAGACGATCATACGCGATGGTGTGAAGTTTTCTTCCTAAAGCAAAAGAGCGAAGCGTTATCGGCCTTCAAGAAATTCAAAAACTATGCGGAAAATCAGACGGGCGCGCGAATAAAGTATCTACAATCGGATAACGGCCGAGAGTTTTTAAGCAACGAATTCAACCAGTACCTGAATTCGTGCGGTATTAGAAGACGGCTAACCGTAACGCACACACCCCAGCAAAACGGTGTTGCCGAGCGGAAAAACCGTACACTCGTGGAAACGGCGCGATGTTTGCTCCTCCAGGCGGGTCTTCCAAAGCGTTTTTGGGCCGAAGCGATAGCAAACGCGAATTATACGCGCAACAGATTACCGTCTCGCGCTCTCAACGGTGACAACGCCTATTATCGTTGGACAGGGAAACCACCGGACGTGTCGCACTTTAAAATTTTCGGGTCCAAGATCGTAACCCTAAATCGAGACCGTCAAAAATCTAAACTCGACCCTCGCGCCAAAGAAGGAATATTCCTCGGATATTCGGAGGAAACGAAGGGGTTTAGAGTATGGCTCCCCGGCGAGAACCGCGTCGATATTTCCCGCGATATTAGGTCCGTAAACGAAACATTAAAAGGGGCAGAAAAATCGGATCGCGGAGCTCGAGCGAAGAACGAAAACTCGTATTCCGACAATCATGTTGACGACTCGCGCTTTGACAGTTCGCACGATAATATAGAGATAGATGTGCAAAACGAAATAGTTCCCTCGAAAGCCGCGGAAAGGGGGGAACGGTCGGGAAATAATTGCCGAAGAACGGATCGCGATGATAGCATCCTCGAAGTACCCGTAGATCCTCGACGAGAACCAAACACTAATCCGACAAACGCAAACGAGATTAGGTATAGGGTAGGTAGACCGCGAATACTTCGGACCGGAAATCGCGGTAGGCCGAGAAAAATACGGAGTACCGTCGAAATTCAGGGTGATACTGAAAACGAATTTCAATTCGAGGAAGGAGAAGACGACGTATTCGACGTTATCGAGTCCTCAAGCCCGACAGAATCTGCCGGCATAGCCGAAGTTCCCATGCGAATCGCGCTTTCTGGCCCGGATAAAACAGAGTGGCGCGCCGCGATTCGGGATGAAATAGCGGCAATGCTCAAAAACGAGGTTTGGGAGATCGTCGAACGTCCCTCTAATCGCGATATTATTGGATGTCGTATGGTCCTCCGCGACAAAGTAAGCGCCGACGGAAAAATAATGCGGAGGAAGGCACGTCTAGTAGCGCGCGGTTTTGCACAACGCCCGGGCTTAGATTACGAGGAAACACACGCACCCGTTACCAGACTAAGCTCGATACGGCTGATTATGGCTCTAGCTGTCGAATACGACATGAAGGTCCATCAATTAGACGTATCGACAGCGTACTTAAACGGAAAAGTCGATAAAGACATTTTTATGACAGTACCGGACATCCTTCCTGACGCATTACGCGATATAATATCGTACGGACCCGCGGAATGTAGCGAAAGGGCGCAAAGAATGTTGAACGAATTTTCGAACGGCAATAAAGTTTGTAAAATAAAAAAGGCCCTCTACGGATTGAAACAAGCAGGCAGACAATGGAATAAACGCCTGGACGAGGAACTACGAAGTATGAATTTTACCCCCCTCCACGCCGATCCGTGCGTATATGTATTGCGAAAGGGGGAGCAATTTCTCATCCTTGCCGTATACGTAGATGACATTGTAATTGCCGCGAAAGACGATGCGTTATTGAAACACATTAAGAGAGATCTTATGCAGAAATTTAAAATGACAGATCTGGGACGGATCAAACACTGCCTAGGTATCGAATTTGAACACGACAACACGGGAATAAAGATGCAGCAAAGCGGATACACAAAAAGAATCTTGGAAAAATTCGGCATGCTAGATTCAAACCCCGTAAATTCGCCGATTGATCCCTCTCAGAAACTGATCAAACCCGAGAAGCCTGGCGTCGATGTAGAAAATTTTCCATATAGGGAGCTCGTCGGATCCCTCATGTATTTAGCTACCGCCACGCGCCCCGACATAGCTCATGCTGCGAGTAGTCTTGGCCAATACAGCTCGTGCTATGATCGTCAGCACTGCATCGCGGCAAAGCGCGTACTTCGCTATCTTAAGGGTACGATCGACTTAGGAATAAAATTCCAAAAGAGCGACGGTATTTTAAGGGGCTACGCGGACGCCGACTGGGGGGCGAACGTACAAGACCGGAGATCATACACCGGATTTATTTTTATGTTAAACAGCGGTCCTGTAAGTTGGGAGTCGCGGAAACAACGTACAGTTGCGCTTTCCACCATGGAAGCCGAGTACATGGCGTTAACAGAAGCGACAAAGGAGGCCGTTTATCTGCAAGGCTTTCTGAAGGCCATCGGAATTCTCAAACAAAGATACGTGCCGTTATTCAACGATAATCGAAGCGCCATCGAACTGGCCAAAAACCCTATCTTTCATGGTCGATCAAAACATATCGATATCAGGCATCACTTTGTACGAGAAAAGATAAAAGATGAGCAAATAAAGGTTATTCACAAAGCGTCAAACGATTTAATTGCAGATGTACTAACGAAAGGCTTAAGCGGACCGCGTCACCTGAAATGTATTTCGTCCTTTATGTATAGCTATAAACACTAGAGTAAGGAACAGGCGTATTGTAGTGGATTCATTCATCGTAGTTGAGAAATGTAAACACAAGCGATTGACATACGTTCTTATTTTGAGGGGGAGTGTTAGGCATAACCGACAAAATAAGCCGTTCGTACCGACGCACGTATGTACACATATGTACCGCCGAGAACACCTTATGTTTATGTCACCGTGAAATCGGCGGTTAGTTATAAAAGAAACATTCGACGAGTCAAGACCGTATTGCTGCGATATTCCTACGATTCCGCTATTGTGTAAAATATATATTCGTTTTAGTGCATCCACACAAGACTTGTTTATTTTTCATACCAAGTCCCAACATCTACATTGTATTAGAAGCACTAAATATTAAAATTGAGAATATTCAAACTATTCAAAATTATTTAGCTTGATATTACAAATTGTCAAATATAAAACACACAAGTGTCCACATAAGATAATTCAATTAAAATGTTTATTAATATTAAACATATGCAATAAATTATCGTATACAATATATTTTTGACAAACTCCCTATACATGTACTTACAAGATAATTTAATATTAAAGAGTACATCTGAGTACTTTTAATAAAAATACACAGTGAAACAATGAAAGGAAAAATCTAAAAACAGAGAATATCTAAATACATCAATGTATCCGCAATATATTTTCTCAAAGCACCCAAACACTTCTCAACATAAACGTTTACGTACTTAAACGTTTCCTTAAATAATTCGCGACTCAAGTACCGCAGAGAATGTCAGTCATTTCGAATAGACTGAAGGTGAAACATTGTTCGACGAGGTAGAATGGATGTATTCGCGTGTTTTCGAGACAGGAACGCGTAAAAGTGTCCACGGTTCAGAGGACCTTCATCCATCATCGTCAATCATCGTGCGTGACCCTCGTAAAAATTCCAGAGTTCCCTAGGGCACGCGTACTTCCTCCGTAACGACGCAGCCACGAGCGAGATACTTTCTTAATTAAAGTCTGAAAAGGCGCAACGAGTTCAAGGTCGGAGCCCCCGGAAACCGGAAGCAATTACAACGATCCAGAAAATTTATTAAACGATTCGTTGGGCCCAGCGTTCCCCTAAAAACTGCTTCTTGGAGCCTACCCTTGATATTGCTACGAAATTTATTGGGAGACGAAGTGGTTTCATTAACGCTATAAATATTGGAGGAAGGTGCTATAAGGTGGATTGTTTGGGACGTTAATAATTTTCTGTTGTGAGCAATTGGAGGTGCTGCTATTTGGGGAGGTAGGAATTTGATGGTGTAACAATCTGGGGATGTAAAGATTTGAGGATGTACTGATTTGGGGAAGGAGGCAATTTGGGGACGTAATGATTTGAGGATGTACTGATTTGGGGATGTAGACAATTTGAGGATGTAGGAATTTGGAAGAGTGAGAATTAGGGGATGTGGAAATTTGGGGACGTAGAAATTTGGGAAAGCGGTCATTTGGGGGTTTTGGAATTGGAGGATGTGGAAATTTGGGAAAGTGGAATTTGGGGATGTAGGAATTTGGGAGAGTGGAAATTGGGAGATGTAGAAATTTGGAAGAGTGGGAATTGGGGGATGTAGAAATTTGGGAGAGTGGAAATTTGGAGATGTGGAAATTTGGAGATGTGGAAATTTGGAAGAGTGAGAATTAGGGGATGTGAAAATTTGGAAAAGTGGGAATTAGGGGATGTAGAAATTTGGAAGCGTGGGAATTCGGGAATGTGGAAATTTAGGAGAGTGGAAATTGGGAGATATGGAAATTTGGAAGGGTGAGAATTAGGAGATGTGAAAATTCGGTAAAGTGGGAATTAGGGGATGTAGAAATTTGGAAGCGAGGGAATTGGAAGATGTGGAAATTTGGGAGAGTGGAAATTGGAAAATGTGGAAATTTGAAAGCCTGCAAATTGAATAAAAATCAGTATTTCGGTGTTTTGAAATTTGAAAAAGTGGAAATTTGGGGAAACATTAATTCGTGAATTTCGAAATTTGTCCATTCTGATCAACTCTCTCTCCAAATAACTCTCCTAAAAATCACCCCACCCCTTCATCTCATAACTCGACAACCGCAAACATCCCCCAGAACGTTAGTTATCTCCCACCAACCCCTTTCCCAAAGAAAAACGAAAGAAAATTAATTCTAAAGTCACCAAAGTAACACCAACAATATCTCTGCGCAAAAACTAGGCAAAGTTCTCAAACAAAACCCTCAAGAGAAAACCACTCCCTGAACGTTAGTACAATAGAGCACCGAGCAAACTGCATTAACTCTATCTCGTGTTGGTTTCGTTGCCGCAGTTCCGTCGCATTATAACGCCGGAACCGAAAACTCTTCCAGAAACAGTCTAAAGTTTCTCCTTGCTTACGACCAACATCCCAAGACATTTGTGTTAGACGTTGATGAATACATGCGGTTATTGATGTGCACAATTTTTCATTTTGTGGATGTATTCAGAAATATTGAAATTTTTGTACTTGCAACTTTTATGTATAAATCACAGTTTCTGGATTTTTGTATTTAAAATTGAACTTGTAAATTTGGATCTCAATTTGTAAATTTTTTAAGTGGAAATTTAGTAAAATTTTCAAATATCTGACATTTTTTAGGTTTTCAATTTTTCAATTTTTCAATTTTTCAATTTTTCAATTCTCCAATTCTCCAATTTTTCAATTCTCCAATTCTCCAATTCTCCAATTCTCCAATTCTCCAATTCGCCAATTCGCCAATTCTCCAATTCTCCAATTCTCCAATTCTCCAATTCTCCAATTTTCCAAGTTTCCAAGTTTCCAAGTTTCCAAGTTTCCAAGGTTCCAATTTTCCAATTTCGCAATTACCAATTTTACAAATTTTCAATTTTCCAAATACCCAATTTCCCAAGTTTTCAATTTTCCATTTTTCCAATTTCCAAATGACCAATTTTTCAAATTTTGCAATTTTCAATTTCCCAATTTTCCAATTCCCAAATTCTCAAATTTCCAAATTCCCAAATTTTCAAACTCTAACATTCCCAAATCTTCCAACTTCTAAATCTCCCAATTTCCAAAATCCCCAAATCCCCACCTTCCCGCTAACCCCAAAAATTCCCCAATCCCCATAAAATTCGAATATCCACCTCACCACAGTCCTCCCATGTCCACCAATACCTTTAAGCTCCACAGCAAGCGTATCTGCGCATCTTCACAATTCTCCAGTGTTCATCGTATCTCAAGAGCGTGCAATTCCTCAGAATCCATCAAGGGCATTGCCAACGTTGTTTCACTAGCAGTAGGAGTTGATCGTCGTAGCGCGAGTTTATCGTTCTCGGGGCAAGAGGGCTCGCGGTGCCCGCACGTACACGTACGTGACGGCGGGGCGTGCAACTCCTCCCCGCGGGTATACGCTCGCTTGTTCACCTGTTCGGTTATCCGCACGAAACCGAAGTGCCGGCAGCGGGAGAAGACCGTGTGAATGGGCTACCGTTCTGTGGTCTGCGGCCCGTGTTTTTCTCGTTGATCGGAATGCCCGAGCGAAGCGGAAGAGAGGCGCGAGCCGGGCAGAATCGCGCGAACCCGCTCGGTTTAAAGCGGTCTGCGAAACCGAACACCGAACGACTGGATAACAGCGGTAGAAATCTTAGGCGTTCCGTTAACCATCGAACCGCAATCACCCGAGAAATGTGTGACCATGGCCTCGACACGTCGCGTTATACACTTTACACCTTGTGGTCCCCATGGGAAACCCTATAGCTCGCGGAAAAGTGCGAAAACCATACGTGAGAAGTCGGAAATGATTTCTATTCTTCAGGTGTCGATTTGAAGAAGGATCTTGTGGAGGGTTTACATTGCTAAAGGTACGTTGACACGGTGTGAACAAATACTCGACACTTACTTAAGTTCAATATTCTTTGTATAAATAGAAGAAATTTAAATAGGAAGGAGATACAAAGAATGTTGAATTTCACCTGTGTGAGAAAAGAATAATTTTTTCTTTACTGTGAACGTACCTTTATGATCATCTCAGCTTAGTGTGGACGTATCTTTACGATCATCTTAACTCAGCGTGAATGTACCTTTACAATAACCTTAACTTAGTGTGAATGCATATCTAAATGCTGTACACCTGACACAGTTGCACAAAATTGATCCGCCATCTTGTCTCTGACCGTGAAATCAAACGCATGCGCAGTCGATAATCAAACATAATAAACCTGCGCAGTGAAGTTAATACGAAAAGTTCACTAAATTATAGTAATTGTAACTTCACTGCGCATAATTATTGCAAACAGAAAACAACTGCGCATACGTTGAACATTCGAGGTGATTACAAAAATCGTGAACACTGGAATTACCCATAACTGCACACTTTTAAATTATAAGATGAAGTGATAAATATTGAAACGACTAACATATGCAATCATTCTTTATCTCAATAAATTACGACATTTTGCAACACAATATTCCAGGCAACAATTTTGTAATATAAAACGTGAAAGCAATCATTACTGGTAATTCTATTGTTAAAAATATGCCTTTGTTATTTGATGTGTACTCTTGTAATTTGATATGTATTGGTTCTTATAATCTCATGTATATTTGTTCTGATAATTTTATGTGCTCTTATAATTTTATGTGCGCTTGTAACATCGTGTGTACTTGCTCTGGTAATTTCATGTAACAATTTGTAGACGTTAAGAAGATTGAGGCTTGAAAAACAGAATGAAAAGTTGATATCACGCGTATACAAATAAGTCATTTTCTGCTACAACGTATAAGAAGGGAATAATTGTAGGTGGTAGCATACCATTCGTCCCGTACGAGCAATTTCTTGATTGGATCGCAGAGATCGTATCGTACAGATTGAAACTCTAAAGTGGCAATTGGAAAGCAACCGATGTGGTATTCGATAGCATCGATGACGCAACCTGTGTTATTGCTTTTTTCCACAGATAACAAAGAAGATACTCGAATTGGCTTGCGTAATTCTCTCGGACCGCCTTCGGTCGATGACGGTGATTCGGAGTTTGACTCGACAAAAGGTCAAAATATATTATAACTCCAAGAGACCTGTTCCTCTATCGCATTCGCATACTCGTAGTAGCCCTAACGTACAATCGGAACGCGATATCTGATAATACAACACATTATTCAATCCCTAGATTGCTGTCAAAGAAAACGTGGGATTTCGATCGAGCTAATTGTCGCTCGATATTTTCCCGCCTACGCGACACACGAGCCATATTTAACGCTATAGGTCAATCTCGGGCATTTATGGCACCAATTTACCACGGTTCTCCTATCGTCAATTATCCAACACAGGAGTTGCACCTGGTCTCCCTCAGAAAATCGGCTATCGACTCATAAAACTCCGCCATTTGAATTATAGAACGTTTCTATGCATCCTGTTTTGATCTACGTACACTCGTAATATTACTGGAGGTGTATAACCTCCTGTTTCAGATTTTGACGTTTATACGCGAACGTTATAGAGTCCATATTTTACGGAATATAGTCCACTTAAATGCCCTCTACGTCCACATTTCTAATTAATATATGTTTTTCAAGATTTACGAGTTTAATTAAATCTGATGTACGTACAGGTCTGGATTTAACTTCAAGTTTAGGTTTCGTTATAGGTCCAGATATAGTTCACGTTTAGATTCAAATCTTAGTTCAGACATTTCAATTTAGATTTAGGTTTAGGTGAAAATAAGTTTAAGTCCAAATGCAAGTCTAGGTGAAAATTTAAGTTCAGATTTAGGTCTAGGTCTAGGTGTAGGTCCAGATGTTGATCGACGTTTAGGTACAAGGCTAAGTCTAGATCTAGGTCCAAGTCTAAGTCTAAATCTAAGTCCTAATCCAAGTCGATATCCAAGACTAGGTTTAGATGTAGATATAACCAGGTTTAGATGTAGATATGAACCAATAGTTAGTTCCAGTATCTCCACATCTATATTCAGATCACAATGCATCATAAATTTCTTTTTCCATCCACATTCCTCGAAGGTCCCCGCTCCCCGAGTTTCCGTTGAAACCGAAAACAAACGGTGAAAAACAGCTTCAGTCTTATTGCACCCATGTGTGCGATTCGAGCACTTTCTATCCGCAAACGAGCAACAAAGAGGAGGTGGATTCTGGAGAGGCAACTAATTGCGTGAGCGACCGTAAAGGATTTAACGGAGAAAACGGTCGATCTTTCGAAAGGCAGGCAGTGGAGAAACTCGATCGCGGCTACCATGGTGTGTACACGGATCAATGAGTCGTACTAGGACCCGTTGTAACCAATTATCCGCGACCATTAGAGCAAGTAACAGTGACAGCTATGGTATCGCGACAAGCGCGTAGTCGGTGAACGCCTTTAAATCGTTTCCCGACTGAGCTCGCCGCATATTAATCGATAGAAAGCAAACCTCTCGGTGTGGGATCAGTCGACCTTTTTCGTGAAATCGGAATACAGTCTGATGACGAACGAAACGGTTATTGTAGCATTATCGAGGAACAGTCGACCGCGATACGCGACAAATAACCCATGGCTAAAATTGGTTCGATCGACTTCACCGTTCGTCGTGCGGTTACGGACGGTGTTTTCAATCACTGGCCAAGATGCGCCTTCATTTCGCGGGTTGAAGAAACTTGGAACACCGACGTTCACCGGTGGATTTACCTGTTTTATAGCGGGAGTAACATCTCACGTTTATTCACGACATTGTAGTTGTTTATCCTTGACGGCTGTCGGAAAAAGCTGTGTTCCTCGTGTTTATTGCGATCAATTTTCGCTGCTGCAAGAACCAGGTAGTTTCTGGTGAACCTGAGATAGCTCTCTGAGATATCGCTTAGTTATCTTCAAGTTGTGGAAAACAACTTGGAAATTCATTTTTGACGTTTATTTCTCTTTAAATTAAAAATGCGACATTTATATTATGAAGTGAGAATATTTCAATGGAATAGCAGGTTTCTACATTTTACTATCTTGTAATGTTCAGAGGAGTTCATATGTTTAGCTAAACACTATGAGAGTACATATGTAATACGTGAAAGTACGTATGTAATTTGTACCTCCATATGTAACCTTCATATGTGTAACACTGACTCAGTCATCTAAATAAATCAAGAACTAATTATTATCGTATCTAAAACTATTTCGAAATGTCACCTTAATCTAAAAAGATGATATTTATTTTTAAGAATCCGAGATTCTTTCGAAACTATGCCACATAACTTTCACACATAAGATGACATGAACCGTAACCAGAAGACAGTAAGATTCAGCCCAGACAGGTTTACTTGGTGGAAACCTTCACGGCAAACGAGACAATAAGTTTTTCGCGGCCATAATAGCACCTGACACCTACAGGAAAATAAGTAGGAGGCGATTACAATGTTGTCCACCCAGAGTATCGAGTCGGACTGGTTCGTCCTGCATTCAGATCGAAGTCGCGCAATTTCGCCAAGTGTCAAGAGGATCGGGATAAGAACGAAAGGACCAGACGTGGCTTTCCCATACGGCATGGTAATACTGCTCGTGACGATCTTATCTCGCGGAGCGAGTTCTGCAACCATGAAATCGAATGGGCATCAATGAAACACAATGCGGTTTTAAGAGCACCAACTCGGGAGATAACCGGGTTCTCGCGGTGCCTCGTGTTTGCATCGTCGAAAATGATAACGCGTGTTACGGTCAGTGGTTCGCAGACGTTTATATACTTTTGAAATAGATTTTGTTGTTTTATTGTTTTAGAAGTTTTAGAATTTTTAGAGGTTTCACTTTTGGGAGATGTTTTGGCCTCGATATGTTCTGCATGTATGTCTTCAAGTTTGTAGGTCCAACTTCTAGGACGTCAAATTGGTAGGTTCTCAAATTCTTAGGCACCTCAAAATTTAGGACTTCAAAAGTTTCTATGTTATCCAATGTATATATTCCAAACTTCATATGTCACCAAATGCATATGTTGCAAATTTCCTATTTCATCAAATGCATATATTCCAAACTTCACATGTCAAGTCCACATATTCCAAACTTCCTATGTCACCAAACCCACATACTTGAATCTTCCTACATCCTAAAATTCTTAACCGACCCCCAAATTTCCAAATCCTCAAAACTCCTCAAAAAAAATGAACATAAGACATCCTCTCTTATAGTCCACATATCCTCTATGTTCTATCTTTCTATGTTCACCAATCCATGTATTCCAAACTTCATATGTCAAATGCACATGTTATAAATTTTCTATGTCATCAAATCCACATATTGGAAACTTCACATGTCATCAAATCCACATACTTGAATCTTCCTACATCCTAAAATTCTTAACCGACCCCCAAATTTCCAAATCCTCAAAACTCCTCAAAAAGAATGACCACAAGACATTCTTCTTTACAGTCCACATATCCTCCTTCATACTCCACATATCCTTCCACATACTCCACATAACCTAACCACATGTCCTCATACTATAACAAGTCGAGTTGAACTCCGAAGTAGAAGCACCTCGTAGAAAGAAGTAATTGGCGTCCACGTAGAATTGAGCCGCGACAGGTATCTAAGGTGGTTTCTTATCCGTTGAAGACGAGCATTAAAGGGAGAGCCTAGGGGAGCGGGCTCGAAAGCGCGTGTACGATCGATCATTCGGACGCTGGGACGAAACGGGTTCCTGTACGTCGATCCTCGAACACCTTTTCGTTCACGCCTCGAATCACCGACGGAGAACGATTCGATAGCTGGCACCATCTTAAAAAAGACGGAGAAAGAAGAGAGAGGGAGGATAAGTGACGCCGCGTTTTTTATACGCTCCGACAGATATGACGCGGTGCCGGAATCGTTCAATTTCACAAAAGGTGTCCGGCGACACCTTTATCTGGCTGCCTGAAAGGGTTAAACTATGCACGGATACGCGTCGCATTCCGAGGCGGGAAGTAAAGATAATGCGAAATGGTGGCTCGGATGCAACGGACGGAACGGCTGACGAAAGTGACGATAAGGATTTACGACGTTTTACGAGCACCGAGAAAAGGAGAAAAGGGAAATAAAGGGGACGATGCCGGGGAACGGTATTATTTTTACGAGCAGGCTCGTGCGCCCTCGTTGGTTTTTCCGTCGCACGGGGATTCGCGGTATCAATCCTCTTCGACGACGATCGAAAGAATTCGGAGTAAACTAAGCTACGGCGGAGTGAAAAAAGGTGCCTGCCACTATCGACACGTTTCTTTTACTGTCCACTGACACTCTGCAATGAGTCACGGAAATCTTTATTCCCTTCCATAATCGTAAAATCCTGCCCCACGAATGATCTTGGGACTGGAAGCCGTTACAGGGAAGCTGACGCGATGTACTTGATGGAAGGAAAAGTACATAGGTTTAGAACTATTCGTGGATGGTCAAAATATGGAAATTTTTGGAGAATGGTGGAAATTGGAATATTTGGTACATTGATTTTTACATAACCTCAGATGATGACTTTGCGAAAGAGAGTATAATTGATGGAAATGTGGATTGGCATCAATATGGGTCAAGCAGAGAATCAGAACTTGAAGTACAAATTAGAAGTTTCCGGGAAAATAGTGAAACTGTTGCATCGCTTCAATTAGATAATGATCTATCAAAAGTGCATTCGCTTACGTAACCTAAAATGATTTTACGAGGGAGTACAATCGATGAAAATATGAATTGGCAACAATATAGGTCAAGCATAGACTGAAGTTTGAAGTACAAATTAGAAGTTTTAGGGAAAATAGTGAAACTGATCTTTCCAATTAGTCAATGACCTATCAAAAGTTCATTCACTTATATAACCTAGAATGATGATTTTACGAAAGAAGCAGAGTATAATTGGTCTCAAGGAGTATTAATAATAATGTATTATAGGTTAAGCATAAATTGAAATCTGAAGTAAAAATTAGAAAAGCTAAGAAAAATGATAAAAATGACTCTGTTCATTCAAGTTAATGAATAAACTAAATTTGTATTCGGTTACATAACCTAAAATAAAGATTCTACAATCTGAAATATTCAGTCAAAGAGGTAAATGTACTAATTAATTAAAAAGTGTACCAATATAAAACCTGACTAAGGAATTTGAATAAAACAAATTCCTTTCCATTGAAACACAAAAGTGAATCATCAGGAAGATCACCTATAAGATACCTGAATAGACTCAAGAATACTTGATGATTTCAGAGTGCAGAAATGTAATGAATTCGATCTACAAATTCATTCATCCATTAGTAATGAAACATGAAGAGGAAGAAGCGTTTTACCTGGTTCCGCATAGTGAATCATCAATCAAGCTTACCTAACAAATCCTTGAATACGAATGCAAGGTTTCATTGATGGAAGGAAAACTCGATGACTTCACTTCGGTTGAAGATTCCGTGCTATGAATTGTTATAATCCGTTTTACATTTATGATTCACGAAGTGCAGACTTCCGTATCTTTAGATTCGTGGATTTCTGTATTCATGTAGGATTATACATGTATGTATTGTAACGTCTTTATATTTCTACATATCATAACTAGATTCATATGTTTGACACTATATGAACATACATGTATATACATATATGAACCTGTGTTTACATGTCTACATGCATATTTCTATATTCCTATATCTGTATGTTCTTAGAATTGCATATTTTTACATGCTTATATCTATACATGCACATGTGTGTATTCCTATGTACGTATATCTGTACGCACCTATACATGTATGTACCTATGTCACTATGTTGCTCTGTACCCTCTCGGTTTCCTCATGTCACTGTACTCCTACGTTTTTATATCTTTATGTTCTTATATCCCAACGTCTTGACACCCCTACAATCCTATATCCTACGTTTCTATATTTCCACGCTCCAATATTTGTACGCTCCCATATTTCCATGCTGCGATATCTCCACGCTTCGATATCTCCACGCTCTCATATCCCACGCTCCAATATCTCTACGCTCCGATATCTTCACGCTTTGATATCTCCACGCTCCCATATTTCCACGCTGCCATATTTCCACGCTCCGATATCTCTACGCTCCGATATCTTCACGCTTTGATATCTCCACGCTCCCATATTTCCACGCTCCGATATCTCCACGCTCTGATATCTCCACGCTCCGATATCTCCACGCTCTGATATCTCCACGCTCCGATATCTCCACGCTCCGATATCTTCACGCTTTGATATCTCCACGCTCCCATATTTCCACGCTCCGATATCTCTACGCTCCGATATATCCACGCTTCCATATCTCCACCCTCTGATATCTCTACGCTCCCCTATCTCCACGCTCTGATATCTCTACGCTCCCATATCTCCACGCTCTGATATCTCTACGCTCCCATATCTCTGCGTCCTTCCTCCTCTACGTCCCTCCATCGCTATATTCCAAATTTCCTCACATTTCCATACCACGAACACTCATCTAAAATTGCAATCCTCCAATAACAATCCTCCAAACTCACTCGCTAAAATTCCAAATTAAATCCATTCCCCTCCCAAAAATAGTAGGAATAACATTTCCAAAAAGGAATTCGCAAGAAGAAATCCCACAACGTTAAACCATAGACGCAGGGATTTAAATCACAAGGGTGGTTCGACATAAAGACGTCTCGAATTCCTCGGACAGATCGGCGAGGCGGGAGCGCGTTGTATCGTCGCAGGAGGCGAATCGAAGAGGAAGCATACCCGGGACCAGCTCCAGCGTATGTTCGCGCGTACATCGTGAAAATTTAAGGCCGTCCACAGTACGCGTTCGCGGGGCGTATAAAGCATAAACAATGGCCCTGATAATCTGATCTCGCGACACCTTCTTCGGCTTGCTGCGAGAACGAAGACGCGGGTTGCGTGCGAGCTTTACACGGGCTTCGATCGTGTGTGCACGGACCCGTTCGAAGACGAATGTAACACACCGCAACACCGAGACGTTCGTATGCGTATATCCGCGGTGGACACCGTGCAATTTTAATGTTAGTTAGGTGACTCGCGGAGAAACGTCGCCTGATAGCGTTCGTTCTCGGGAATTCGTTTTGTCCGGTGTCCTCGGATGTTCACTTTTTTGACGGAAGATTGCACGGACGATTATTGCTGGGGAATGATTTGTGCTCAGACGATGTACGCGTTTGTACGATCGTGTTGTGGTTTGTTGAAGTCGTAGAGAGAAAATAATACGATGCATTGGTGTGGAGTCTCTATTAATTGTGTGTATGTTGTGTAACTGAAAATAAGATTAAAATTAAACAGCACTATTTTATTCAAGTATTTAATGAAAAAATATGTTGAGACTATCTTGTTAAAATTGAAAAAGCACTATTTTTCATTCAAGTATTTAATGAAAAAATATTTTGAAACTATCTGGTTACAATTAAAAAAGCACTATTTTTTATTCAAATATTTAATGAGAAAATATGTTGAAATTGTCTTGTTAAAATTAAAAAAGTACTATTTTTTATTCAAATATGTAAGGAGAAAATGTGTTTAAATTATCCAGTTAAAATTAAAAAAGCCATATTCTGTGTATTGAAATATTTAATGAGAAAATATGTTGAAACTTGTTACAAAAGCTATGAATAATTATAACAGCCATCGATTTTGATAATTTAATTAATAGAAATATTTTGCATGTATTTAACCTCCGAGGTCGTAGTTAATTCTTCAAATATCTGAACTGTTAATAATATTGCTACCAACCTTCATAAATAACATGTAATAAACTCTCTCTATAAACATACAATATTTTATAACACACCATAAAGTTTGAAGTTAATTATAAACAACATACTTATTACACTTCATCATAATTTACAATGTAACATGAAGTATAAAGTACTTAAATAAATTGAACAATAACTTTTTAATTTGAATTAGTTATTTGCTCACGTTAACACAAGCCGTTCAATAAATAATAATAAATTGAAAATACGTCACATTAATGTCTTTTACGAACAAAATGAATGACCAAAAGGTGACTTAAGAATATAATTCTATTATAATCCTTTCTGACCAAAAGAATGATTAATAGTTCTAAATTATACACACGTGAATAATTCCGCCAAATCGAGCTGGTCGTAACCGTGCAATGTATCATCCTAAATAGTGGATAAGTATTTTCGACCACAATACTATCGATTAGCTAAATTCAAAAGCCGTCAACCGAACAAAGTCTAGCGGTACCCGTAACCGTTGTTCGTCGCAACGCTAACGGAAAAGATCGTCATAAATCTCGTTCCGCTCGCGGGAAAAAACGATCGCGGTCTGGTACACCGGGGGGCAACGCTGGTTATTTTTCGGCAAAATTAAATATGCAAATTTGGATTATCTACTTTTCAAGATTTTTAGATTTTCGAGATTTTTGGATTATCAAGGTTTTTAGATTTTCAAGATTTTGAGATTTTCTAGATTTTTAGGTTTTCAAGATTTCTGAATTTTCTAGATTTTCTAGATTTTCTAGATTTTTCTTGACTTTCTAGATTTTCTAGATTTTCTAGATTTTCTAGATTTTCTAGATTTTTAGATTCTCAAGATTTTTAAACTTTCAAGGTTTTTAGATTTTCAAAGTTTCGAGGTTTTAAATATTTTTAGATTTTCAAGATTTCTAGATTTTATAGATTTTATAGATTTTATAGATTTTATAGATTTTATAGATTTTTGGGTTTTCAAGATTTTTAGGTTTTCAAGATTTCTAGATTTTCAAGATTTCAATTATCTCAAGTTTCAAACTAATCCCCTCACCAACCTCCTCACCTCATCAAATCACCATCCCTCCCCTCATCACATTTTTCCTCCATAAGTCACCTCTTCCCCCAACTGTACACCAACCGATTGAATCGCCATAGCTCGCGTGGAATTTCGAGGTCAGACACGAGACGTCGCTAACGGAACCCGGCGCGAAATTGAAATTCGACTCGCGATCCCGCCAACTATCTCCGCGAATCGGGAATAGAGTCGATCTGCATTCTAACGGGGAGACACACGGGTGTGTGTCTCCAAACTAGACTCCTGTTACGAACGATTTACGACGGCAATAGGTGCACACGCTAGCTGCTCGACCGTGAATGCTAATACGCGGTTATAAAGTGGGCGGCCGCGTTGCACGCCATGACGAATCCAATCAAAGGTTACGGAGACGAAGTCTGATTTGCGCCTTGCACTGCGTTACGTTTCTGTCATAATTTTTTATAAATTATGTGCTTGTTTCGCTTTCGTTTTCCTTCGTGGAGGGTGAAACAGTGGAGTGATTTGGAGGGTTGATAATGTTTTTGGAAGTCGATTTATTTTTGTTACAGTGCTCCCTTAGAATTCCAAACGTTCTAAAACTTCAAAGTCTCCAAATCTCTTAAATTTCAAAGTTTCTAAGCCTCCAAAATTTCAAAATCCCCAAATCTTCAAATCTTACATTCCTAACTCTTAAATTCCTAAAGTCCCAATATCTAAAAATCATAAAACCCTCTAAAATCCTCAAGTCCCCAAATCTCACATTCCTAACTCTTAAATTCCTAAAGTACAATGCCTAAAAATCCCAAAATGCAAATTTCAGAAAACCAAAATTTTTGCTTATCAAATTCCTCTTTTTAATTAAATACATACCGACAAAAATTTTGAAGGTAAAGCTAAAAATCTCATCTGATCTCACATTCGCCCAAACATCCGCAGTCCAACAATCAGGCAGCCCGACTGGTCGTGAAAGGTTAGAGTCGTAACCATTAATCACGAACGCGCGAGACGTTGTCCCGCGAAGTGTAAAGATATCTCCGTAAAAAAGCAACCGAGAGCGCAAATCCCTCGATCTCTTATTTTTATCGGCGGAACCAAGCGAAAAATTCGCGTAATTGCGCGAAATAATCCAGCGCCAGACTGGATAAATAAACATCGCTGAAGAAATCCACGACGAAATTCCGCCAGCGACTAATCCAGGTTTAACGGTCGAGGGTAAAACGAGGGGCAGAAAAACGGTAGGTGACGAGAAGGACGGAGGAAAGCCGAAGGAGATGGCTGAACGAGCGACGAAAAAGTCGGAGGAGAGAGGGTGAAACGGCGACGAAATGCGCCGAAGAAAGAGAAAGAAAAAGAGCCGGGTCTGGACGATCCAATAAACACGAGAGTTTATCGAGCTGTTATGCCAGTCGTGGTCGCTTATCTCGTGGACACCCACTTAAACCTCGACCGGAGTCGTCCAGGTGAACCGCGTGAAAAACCTCACACGTCGAGAAGGACCCGACTGGACTCTCGTGTTAACGTGGACCATGTGAACGCGTGCGAACGCCGACGTGTAACACGCTTGCGGAGTCACGTATGATTTGACAATCTCAACGATCTTTTGACACGGAACGACGCATGACTTTTGGACGAAAAAGGGAACTCCTGTGTCGAAGTTTAGTGGAGGTGAATGAGGAATGTAGATGGGTTAGTTTTGATTAAGGTGGATTGATTAAGGTGAATGACTGCTTTCATTAATTTTTAAAAAGAGGGGTTTTATAACTAGGAACTGCATCTCAAGTTTTTATGTCATATTTCAAACATATTATAAGAAATTTTCAAATTTATGAAGCTTTGCAAGTATGGAAAGAAAGAAACTTTATAAGGTCGATTTGAATGATTGCTTTTATTAATTTTTAAGGAGAGGGTGTGATTTTTCCACCTAGGAACTGGATCTCAAGTTGTGATATCATGTTTCAAGCATGTTACAACAAATTTTTAAGTTTATGAAAAAGTTTATGTTGGATTTATTCAACACAATAAGTGTTGCCTTCAGCAAAAATTATCGGGTCGTAAACTTTCACTGACGTTGGAGTTTCGACTTAAGAGGTTGCAGATGTTTGTTTTTCACCGTAGGACCCATAGGGTCTATAGACTCGTAACGAATTTTTCTTCGACGAGTTTTCTTCATTCTTACGTGTTTCGTTGTCGAGTAAAGATATACCTCTCAGGGCTTCAAAAGTTAAATTAAAGTTTATGTTTTTAAAGTATATTTAAATTGTTGTTTTTTTACTTTATCTCACCACCTAATTCCAATAGTTTATAAATATGTAAAGAAAGAAACTTTATATGATGGATTAGAATGATTGCTTTTGTTAATTTTTAAGGAGAGGGGTAATTTTTCCACCTAGGAACTGGATTTCAAGTTTTGATATCATGTTTCAAGCCTGTTACAACAAATTTTTAAGTTTATGAAAAAGTTTATAAATATGTAAAGAAAGAAACTTTATAAGGTCGATTTGAATGATTGCTTTTGTTAATTTTTAAGGAGAGGGGTAATTTTTCCACCTAGGAACTGGATCTCAAGTTTTGATATCATGTTTCAAGCATGTTACAACAAATTTTCAAATTTATGAAGCTTTATAAGTTTAAGTTTCTATATTTTCAAATTTTCTAATTTTTAAATATTAAACATTGACAAAATCTTATTATGCAATAATGAAGAATCTATAATAATTGAATAAAGTTTATTTAGAGCATGACAGTATTTGACTTCATGTTTTGTAGAGGGTATTGCATAAAGCAGACTTCTCTTTAATATTCCCTGCCATGAGAATTACATAGCTTTTTTTTTATAAATTATTCCGTTATTGAAATGTGGAGAGTTGCTATTGTACACCTACAATATTCAATTGAAGCAGAGGATTTGGTGTATTCCGCAAATTTAGGTTGTGCAATAAAAACATAACGGTGCTTTTCATACAGAATAAACCATTTATGACGAAATACGTTCCACTTCATCAAAAAATATTGTGCGATGATAAAAATGGGTGTATAGGAAACTCATTGAAAACTATTAACCTCCATTACTAAATACATTTGTTAGAATTAAATTAACACCATTTATTATACTATAACTAGCAATGTAATAATATAATATACTATTTGATACATAAACACAATTAAAATTGTAATAATAAATATAAATGTGTAAAATAAATTTTAATAATAAAAATAAATTTGTGTCAATAATTATAATGTGTACCAATAAATTACCAGCAATGATATAAAATTTATAAAATATAATAATTATAATTTCTTATGATGTGAATAAGTTATAATTTGAATTAACATATTCCGTAATTGATACAATGTACGCAATTGATACGTTAATTTAATTAATATCCTGAATGTAATTGATACAGTCTAAAATTTAGTGGTTTATGAATTTAATTTCACGAAAATTTAATTAGACAAATTTGTTCCTCAAACCATTTCCAAATCCTCCATTTTGAACACCGTCCTCTTTGCACACCAACTCTCGAGTCAACGTCCGTACATTGCGTAACACATAGTGTGCAAGAGTGTAATCTAACCTACACACACAGATAGAAATTACTTGACAGCACATAAGGTAAAAGGATTAACGAGCTGTCGCTATCGAGGGTGACCATTCTTTGGAAACTGAAGACGCGTTATCAGCAATTAGGTGAGAAAATGTTCACCTGCACGATAGATCCTCTTCTCCGGTTCGAATCAACGCCTGTCGAATATAACGCCGGTACCGTGAGTCGATTGCGGGATAATAGAAGAATAATAGACCGTCGTAGAAACACGATAGGATACTAATGACGTGAGGGTAACAGTATTTCAGATATGTGGGTTTCGTGTGCCCAGATAATGGTCCATGTGGACACGTGTAGTTGACCCGATGTTAGGATGTAAAACTAGTAACGTGGGAATGGTAGCCTCGTTCTATGATTTTATGGTGTTTCGATGCTGACGATTGTATTTCGTTTGAATTGCGTTACTGGTTTATTGTAGGCAATTATAGAAAGGGTATTAAATCCTCTGAAATCTTGGATTGTACAGGGGTGACATTTTGAAGGAGTGGAGGATAATTATATTCCTGTAGAAAAATTTATTTAGACATCTTCATATATCATCGTGCAAAAGGAAATATTTATGCAGAAAGAAAAAATATTTTGAAAATATTTATTTTCATATTTTTATCTTTGGTCAAAAGGAACTATCTTTATACGCTTATTTTTTAATAAAAAATATCTCTACATAATAACCTTTATATAAAAATAACTGCACTGTACGTAACTGCAGATAATAACTGTACTGCAAATAAATTTGAATGATTTAAAAAATTATAATATTAAATAGTAAAAAGGGCTATACTACCCAATGCACTATAAAATTGTGTACAAAGGATTATCAATATAGTGAAACACGAATTTTACTGCATTTAGAGCTCATATTATAGAAAGTAATACAATTAGGTATAATACGGTCACGGTGTGAACAATGTATATACAGGTTATTGTTATAACATGCATAATACTAGGACGCATCACACTTTACATAATTACGCTATAATAAAATTATTCCATTAATGCAGCGTATTCTGCATACCATCAAAAATTGGACAGAATTTCAAATATAAAATCGAAACAAAAACCACGTTCAGTTTTCGAAGTGGGTTAATCATGACATTTCATTTACATTGAATATAATACAAAATTTTTATATGTTGAGAAAGAAAATTAGCTCTGTAAAATAAATATGGTAGAAAGGCACTTTTGATGTGAAAATATTGATGAGGATTTATTAAAAGCTTATTAAAATGTTAGACAGAAAAAGAAATTTCACATAAATTCACAGGAAAATGAAATTCACAGGAAAATGAAATTCACAGAAATATAATACATGTCAAAAAAATATAAATAATTTTATTGACTGCTTTTATTAAACATGTTATTGAAAAAGCTGTTGTTTGTATAACATATTATTAAAACGAACCACATTGCATTTGGTTATAAGCTAAGTACGTGTAGGTGTACGTCAGCCATTTTGATTACTGCAGACGTTGACCACGTCGCATGACAAACTCGTAGTTTCAGTCGAAAAAATAAGACATAAGCATGAACTATTAGATAATTATGTTACTAACAGCTGTATTAATAATAAATGTACTAATACATGCTAATAACTTATATTAATATATAATATTATTTATCTTATCAATTCCAAATGCCTCGTACTTATCTATCAGGTGCGTCAGAACTAATCACAAGTTAGTATTAAATCACAACAATATTAAAACAGACAATGACAATTAAAATGTTATGTCAATTTAGTATTATACAATCGTTAACTATACAAATTATAAAACTTCAATTCCAAATAGAAGCGTACTAAAAATTCTAGTAAACTAGATCGCATCTAAATTGATCACAAGTGCGTCATACTCGTCAAAATAGCACAAGGGGTAAAACGACCCAAGGTTAAACCGAATAAAGCACCCAGAGGAGGCTAAAATCGCACCTCGTTGATTCAGGAAATCCCGATCAAATCAGAATCAGCATTCAGCGATCTGTTTACAAAAAGTCACCCTCCGCTCGCGCCTAAAAACGCTCCAACAAAAGACTCCACTCGTTGGTTGAAGTTCGCGCGTTTCCCAAACGGTGTCGAGGGTCGAGCCCTCGAGTCGGCCCAGGAAGCGAAAGAATCGCGAATAATATAGCGCCCTTATCCAGGGCCGTGTATCAGCGTTGAAAATCACCTGCTCACAACGACATTTCTCTTTCTGTTTCAGGTAAGTGGCAGCTGCTTCAGTCTTTCCCCGATTTCCGATAACGTCCGACGTTATCCGCGGAGCTTTTCCCCGCTGTTGCTTTCATCCTGGCAGATGTTCGCGTCGCAATAACGGAAGGGGTTGCTGCACGGTGTGTAGGGTGTAATTAAACGTTGCCGGTGACGGCCAGTAGCCACCCCGAGAGAAACACGACACACACGAAACCTGGACCAGGTACCGCTAACGGATTTTTCCGGAAAATGTATTCGAGAGGCGAGCAACACGTTGCCGTTTATCCGGCACGTTGCCCGAGGGATACGCGAAAAGCAGTAAATCCCGTCGACGGGGTTAGGTAAATACGCGTTAGACGCTCAACGAAGGGTGGCGGAACTCGATCGAATTTTCGAGAAATCTGCTGTGCTTCTTTTCTTGCCTTTTTACGGGAAGATCATTGCATTTTTACATTTTTATTATTATTGGATTTTTTGGGTTCCCAATTTTTTGGACATTATACTTTATTATTATTAAATTTTTTAGGGTGGTTTAACATGTTCATGCAGTATTATATATTTGCATAATTTATACTTCGTGCAAGGAGTTATTAACGGCTTTATATTACCAGGAAAATTATATTAGGTGGCACGTCATGCTGCTCATAATAAAATCCAGTCACCTATGTTTTCTAAGAAAATTTTATTCCATATGCATCTTTTAATATAATTTAATTTTGTATGTACTTTTTTAGAAAATTTGATTTTATACATTTTTTAATGAAATTTGATTTTATGCATTTTTTAATGAAATTTGATTTTATGCATTTTTTAATGAAATTTGATTTTATGCATTTTTTAATGAAATTTGATTTTATCCATTTTTAAATGAAATTTGATTTTATACATTTTGTAAGGAAATTTGATGTTATGCACTTGTTAACAAAATTTGGTTTTACATATTTTTCAACAGAATTTGATATTATACATTTTTTAACAAAATTTCATTTTATATATTTATTAAAAAAAATTGGTTTTATATATCTTTTAACAGAATGTGGTCTTATACATTTTTAAACAAAATTTGATTTTATCCATTTTTTAAGAAAATTCAATTTTTTATATCTTTTAAGAGAACATGATTTTATACATTTTTGAGAAAAAACATGATCTTAGAAATTTTTAAAGAAAACATGATCTTAGACGTTTTTGACAAAAACATGATGTAAGACATTTTTAAAGAAACCATAATCTTAGATATTTTTGAAGAAAACATGATCTTACGCGTTTTTGACAAAAACATGATGTAAGACATTTTTAAAGAAACCATGATCTTAGACGTTTTTAAAGAAAACTTGATCTTAGATATTTTTTAAGGAAAACTTGATCTTAGACATTTTTAAAGAAAACATGATTTTATACATTTTTGAGAAAACATCATTTCATAAATTGTTTACAAAAATTAGATCTTCTGTACTTCTCGCGAGAAGTTTAATTTAATAGAGCATCCTCGGTAAACATGTGAGAAGGAAGTCCACAAGGCAAGACAAATCTGTTCCTTCATAATATTCAACGAAATATTCCAGATTTTAAGCTAACCATAAATACAAGAAATTCTTGGATGACCTCATAAAATAAATCTACGTCGTTCTTCACGTTCTTGGTACGGTCCATTATTTGCATACCCAAACAATTCGTGCAACAATTCCCAAAATATACGAAGCTAAAGAGGCCATGTTTCACTTAAACACATCTTAAATAATATTCCTTCCATGATTTTACACTTTCGCAATCACTAAATAATTCAATTAACTCCGCAGTTCGCGAACACTTCATACGTTACGAGCAAACAACCTCCTGACAAATATTATCGTTGGTGAAAGAGAGTGTTCGTTTATTCCGGCTTCCCACGACGCGAGCAAATTTACCGGGCATTTTCTTATCTGCGATTATATACGCGAGAATTTTCAACGCGTACATATTCGCAGGGTCGATGTGGATCGAGGAACGTTTATCGAAATCGTGGAGTCTCTCGAGAACGGTTTCGAGCAATTGCGTTGTGAGGTTGGCGCGAAACCACGGGGATCTTTTGCTCGTTAATTTCACGACTTTATTACACGCTTAAGCTCAGGGTAATGCGCTGATCCCGTGACCTCGGCTTAGACCTCGCTATCTTCACCCTGCAACCAGCGCCCGATGCGACGTGGGCGGACTCGAGCAACATGAAAATAGTTCCTACTCTTTTTATCAAGCCGTTGTTCCACTTGCGGCCAACACGACCAGATATTCCTTTGAATCTTCAAACTCAATGGAAACTTGTTTGTCTTTACGATTTGTATGCCACTTCACGCCGTATTGGAAGAATTTCGGATGTAGACGCTGATGACACATGTCGAAATTAATTTTTTTTACTAGGATTATAATACATCTTCCGATGATATCTTTTACAGTCTCTTTATGGGGATTGTAGCATTATCAGGGTGAGTTGATAGGCAGCATCTTACTAATTTCAGTTCTTAAAGAGATAGGTTATATTAAGGTTAGATGGTTGAGATGTCGTTAGGTTATTGAGGAGATTCAATATTGGTATTTATTATTATAATAAGCTTGAGTTTGATTGCTTTAGTTAGTTGTATTTGGGTGCATTGTAAATGAGAATACATACACAGTATGTCGTAGAAAACGTGTATGTAAACTTGATAGCACTCAATTCTTCACAACCAGAAAATTTATAAAATTGTCCAAAAACCTTGATACCAGTTAGTTGTATTTGGGTGCATTGTAGATAAGAACACATACACAGTATGTCGTAGAAAACGTGTATGTAAACTTGATAGCACTCAATTCTTCATAACCAGAAAATTTATAAAATTGTCCAAAATCCTTGATACTAGTTAGTTGTATTTGGGTGCATTGTAGATGAGAACACATACATAGTATGTCGTAAAAAATGTGTATCTAAGCTTGATAATTTATGTCACATTAAACGCTATAAGTTTACAATTAGTTAATCGATTCCAAAGAACTAGCACAAAGCATCTAAACAACGAAAATGCAACCGGTTGTCCCTGAACAATACCTCTGTCGCTATTTACAAAAATCAAGTTCTCAGCCACTTTCGAGTCCAGATCATTAATCTTATCTACAAAAAGGTAGATCCGTCTCTACATCTATTAGACAAATGGAAAACAGCGATACCTCTGCATCAAAAATTGGCATCGAAATGGAGAAAAAGATTTTGCCGATACGGGACACATCCGCACGTCCTTTAGACGCGTCTATCTGGAAAGGACATTATCGCGTAAGCTTCTCAATCGACGCCGATTTCCTGTCGACGTCGTAACGGGAAGAATGGTAGGAAAAGGGGAACACGCGGGATCTTGCGTCGAGCTTGACAAACGACAGAAGCGACGCGTTGCGTCTGGCAACGAGTCACGTAGAGACGGAAACGTATGGGGGTCGTTCTCACCCCTCTTTCGTCTGTCCTCTTGAAAAGGCGGCGAACGAAAAAGTGAAAATTTCCTCGAGCGGAAAAAATGATATTCAGCAGCCAGTCTGCTGGCTCCTCTTTCTCTCTTTCTTCCTGGCTCTTCTCGCTCGCTGACTGCACAACGGAATCCCACGCGTAAATCAGACGTGTTCCATTTACGATTCGCACCGCAGGGATCCGCTGCACGAGCCATTTCCCTGCAGATCAATCCTTGTTATCGTTTTCCCCGTTCCCTTTACTGCGCGCTGTCTTTCCGCCGAGGAAAGATTCTTCTAGCAACCTTTGAAGCTCTTTGAGTAATGCGATATCGTTTATCGAAGCACTTTCTGAGGGTTGAGGGAGAACACGGTGCTGACGCGCAAATCGACCACGTGAAACTTTCGACCGGTGACCACGTGTGCGTTCGTGTGTGGGCTCGCGTTGAAATATTTACTGGGGCTGAAGGAGTTCGACAAAATTGGGGTAAATAAAATTGGAGTGGAGTGGTTTATGTGAATGGGATTTGTTAGAGAAGACGGTGTAGAGGAAAGAGAACTTTTCATTAGTGTAAGTTTCATTCGGTGTTTGGTAGATTTTTGGGTGGACTGATTTTTCAATTTGGGGATTTAAGAATTTTGGGAATTTTAGGGCGGGAAATTAGAATGTTGGAGATTTTGAGAATTTAGGAATTTGGGGATGTGGGAATTTGAGAATTTGGGAATTTGGGAGATTGAGAATTTGGGGAGTTAGGAATTAAGGAATTTGAGAACTTGGGAATTTGGGAATTTGGGAATTTGGAAATTTGGGAATTTGTGAACTTGGGAATTTGGGAATTTGGGAATTTGGGAATTTGGGAATTTGGGAATTTGGGAATTTGGGTATTTAGGAATTTGAGAACTTGGGAATTTGTCATTTTGTCAATTCATCAATTCATCAATTCATCAATTCACTAATTTCCCAAGTTCCCAACTCAAAAATTTATTTCACCATTTCGATCCACTTTAAATCCCCGCAAACCCACAAGCATCCTCAACAGACACAAAAAGAAAAAATCACCCGAAAGAATGGCCGTTTTCTTTTTCCTCGTACTTAAGTCTTGTATCCTGCATTATAATTGTTGTCGTATCAGCTCACATTAGCATAATCCTGGATTAAGTAAATTTTTTATTCGAGAATGACGAATGAAGTTCTCGTTCGAACAGTCATTCGAGAGCCCACTTTAAAATTTGTCTGAATATTTATTTTATATAAATGACTCCGATAAAAAACCAGAGATGTTGAAAGAGATCCTCGAGAAAGAGGAGAGAGACACTCTCCGAATTAATTTATGACACTTTTAACCGCTTCTGCCACTTTCCAACGCATATTTGCAAGGTGAGGAATTCAGAGATATCAGTTTTTACCTAGGAGAATAGTCGAATTATGCGAATGATATTTCAAGAGAACGATCGGGTATGTTCATTCAAACTAGCACTTAGCGAGCGATCATTTCAACCGAGAAGATTCTCCATCAAGTCGGTGATTTACAAGAGCCGTCCAAATGACTGGCTGCGACGCTTTCGTGAATTTCTCACGAGATCATCCTTGTTTAGTCTCGAAAGCACCGATCGAAACTGGACACTGGTTCGAGTGTCTTGAAATGATCGTGTGACTCGAAGGTCGGCTGAAGACAAAGCGCGGAAGGCTCGAGGGAAGCTGAAGAACGCGAGGGTCAAACCGTGGATCTTCGTATTGCAACGCAACTTTCTTATACGAACGCGCGTTGAACTTTATAGTAATAGCTATCCATCCATACGTGAGTTATTTCCAGATCGTAATTTCGAGTTGCAAAGCCGCGCACTGAGCTTCTGCCGGATGCGCGAAATAGAAGTAGAGGAAACGTGGACTGGTAATATTACTTTTTACATGCTATTGTGATTGTCAAGGTAATATTACTTTGACAAAAGTAAATTAGTAAGTAAAGTAGTAGTAAGATTTTATTTTAGCAAGCTTTAATATTATGCAATTTAGGACATTCTGTCCGCCATTTTGACTTGGTCTGTTACCGCTCTTTTTACTCTCGTTTGCCAAACAACAAACACTGTACTCTCCAAGTGGAATGTTTGAGTAATACGATTTTTCTTTGCATACCATTTTTAATACACTCCTTTAATTTCACTGAAACAGAAATAAACAGCATGCAACATGAATTATCAGATTGAATTTCGTGCTACAACATGGCGTACCATACGGACGAAGTTTGTCCAAAAATCCACATGGAAGTTGATAAAAGACATCAACAAAAATAAAAATGAAAGTATTTTTGTATCAAGCTAAGGGGTTTCATTTTGCTTTATGCGAGACTGTACGCTTCGGTGAGATCTAATAAACAGACTACTCGTTTAGATCGAACGATAAGCGTTAGAGAATCGAGAAATCGTGCACGATTTCGTGGGTGGGAGAATTAATTGTAGGTTTTTCGCACGGCGGATATAATTGAAGGGTTGTTCGAGTTGGATACGTTTTTGCGTTATGAGATTGCGCAGCGAAATTTGTTTCCTGTGGGCGGTACCTTCAAAGTGGTTCGTTTTTAAATCTATGACTGCAATTTATCAGCTTGCAAATTAAACTTTGTTCCATTTTTCAAATAAAACTCTTTAATTAATTTCATTCGACAGGGTTATTGTGGGTGATCAGAGTTGTTCTCGGTTTGTAATGAATGAGATACTGGTTTATTATTATTCATTTCTCATCATTTTAATTTTCGTTTCTCGTTATTTTAGCGTTCACTGATTTTACTCAGAAATTGACTTTTTAAGCTTTATATAATTATATTTTAATTATTCAGAACTGAAAATTACAAAAATGTTAAGAATATATGAAGATTAAAAAATGTTCATAATCAGAGGATTAAATTTTAAAAAATGTTAAACATACACGTAGGTATATGTCATTATTCTTAAATAGTTTTATGCTATATTATTAAAAATTTAATGAGATATGAAATTTTTTTTAAGTGAGTCAAGACATAGTTGAGACAACACATGACGCACTAGCTGTGTCATCTCCGAACATTTCAGATTTGGAACAAACTTAATTATATTAAAACACAGATTCACCTACATTCACATGAAAAATGTCGTTGTGTACGAGGCTATTTGTACAGTCACATATGTGACGCACCATGTGCGTCAGCCTTGACCGTTTTAAATTTGGAACAAACTTGATTATATTAAAATACAGGCTCTTACATCCATCCAAATAAAAGATTTCGTTTCGAATGAACCATGTGTAGGTTCACACATGTACCCGTTAGATCGGCATCCATCTATGACATCAACAACCTCTCCACCGACCCACGAGATAATTGAATTGAAGAGCTAAGAAAACGAATCACGATCCACGCTTATTTTTCTAATTCCGTCATCTCAGTAAATCTATTCCATGATACCTCTTCAATAAGTGCACTCGAAGGAACCGCAAAACTTAAACATTAACTCATCCCATAGCAATTTCTCTTGAACGTTTTTCGAGATTGCGAAACGTTCATCTCGAAGCGTCTTTTTTACCCTCGGCACGAAACTACGCTCACAGCGGTATGCAGTAGGATAAAGCTTACTCTACAGAGGCAACAATGTACAAAATACGAGTTTAATCTCGGCTTTTGAGCCGCGGTTTCGATCAGACCAGAAACCGCATAACTTACCACCAATACGGCCGAGAGTCCAAGGACAAATGTCTGCGGGCACGCCCTTCGTTCCCAACTTCCAATTCCAAATACCACGGTGCGCATCTTTGTTCCGCGAATAGATATTAGGTGAACGTCGATGGTCCTTTTCTACCCTCCGAGCGGTCTCGTTTCCGCCCTCCCGAGCATGAACGCTGAAACATAGCGAGAGGATTCTAGGCCCTTGGGCGCCGGATCCTCAGCTATGGTCACTCCTTTTAACCCCTCAACACCGGCCAATCTCAACATCTTCAGTGGTGAGTCACTGGTCCATGGTGACTCATTCGCGAGCCTTTCAACTCTTTTAATTATCCTTCGTACTCGTGTCTGATTTATCCTGAAGGACGTGATTCAATGGAATGTCGTTGCGTTATTTCGCGATAATGATTGCGACAGTTGCAGTATGGGGATGTGATGAGGTTATGGTAATTTTCATTTGACAAGACTGCTTATTTGAACATTTGTGTGGATATTAGCAAGCTGTCTATTAACTTAGTTATCCTTTACTGACTTGTCAACTATTTGTTTAGGTAATTGTCTAGGTACTTATCTGTCTATTATAAGACAGTTTATAGGACAATTTATGTAGTATACTTGCTTATGTATTTACTTAGCAACTTGTCTAGACATTTAACTATCAACTTGTCTAACTACTTGTCTATATACTTGTCTAAATAAATATTTTAATACTAGCCTACAATTTTGTCTAATTGCTTAGTTGTTCATCGAGCTACTTATGCAGCTACTTATCTGGCCTCTACCTATCAAGTTGTCAAGGTACTAGCCTATTTGACTATCAACCTAGATATTTATCTAGCAACCTACTCATCTTAAATTGTCCTAACCAAGACTACCTCATACTTGTCTACCTAAATATATTAAGTGATGAAGACCTAAACTTGAATATTCTAAATCCTCCACACTCTTCATCAGCACATGAATGCATCATATGTTGCTAAAAGAACTCTGTTATTAAATAATTCGAAATAAATGTCTACGAAATAAACGTGATGTCTTTGAAATGCCTTTAAACGTGATCTGTCATGCGTTGTGATGTATCTGGAGCACAAATATTTGATCCTAATTCGAATAATCGTAGAAAACGGCCGATATTCCGCGAAGTTGCTCGTCGAATTAACACGTTCACCGTGAACCGAAGTATCTTGGGGTCGCGTGCGTTCGATCTCAATTAACGGCTCGGTGGAGCGGTAATTAAAACATTAGCCCGCGAAACGGCTTGATAAATCCGGCCGGCAAATCCCGACAATGGAGAACACGGGACCTCGAGCGTCGACCGAAGTAATCCATTACTATCCCGCTGAGTTAAGTGCACACTATGCGAGATAACCGTTCGCAGCCGTGACACGCATGAAATATCTCGCGAGGAAACGAGCCACGTATCACGGCACAGGGGTAGGAGGGGTGATTGCGTAACAGTTTGTCTAAGGTGATCCAATTTGTTGACTCGCGGCACCAACAAATCGCGTGAGCACTCGCGCTCTCGCTTCGCTTCGTTTCGCTTTCATTGTGCCTGGATCGGAGCGGTTCTCGATTCTCCTCGAACCTGCACGCTTCTTGCTACGGTACCGAGAGAAAGAGAGAGAGACCATAGCACAACGGCAAACGGCGTTGAATGCCTACCTACCTATCTGAATAACAGCCAACACATAACATAACACCTCGGGAACAGCCGGCCATTGAAGAGCGGCACCATATTGTCCTACGTTACAATGGGTCACTCAGAGGTACTGAATGACCCATGCCCAACCCATACAGCTCGCTATGGGACAGAACCTCTTTTTCCCTGTCCTGCTCGTGTTCCACGTGTTCCTCTCTCGCTCTTACTCTCGCAGTCGTTCGCTGTCTCGCTCTATTTTTTCTTCTTTTTTTAACCAGCTCGGAATTCGTCCGGGAGAACTCGGTGAAAGGAAAACGATGCACGGAACTTCTTCACCGTTCCTTTTTCGAAAACGGATGCATCATTTTCTACGTGGGGAATTTGCTTGAAAATCGTTAGGATGAATATTGTGTATGCATTTTGCTGTGGATTAATCTTGGTATCAATACATTTCGATATTTTATTCCTGTAATTTTATAATGACTCTTTTTGTACTGTGAGAGGGATTGTCTGTATACAACAAAATTATTTGTTTTTCGTCCACTTCAAACGCAGTGATGTAAGATTAAAATATATGTCATTTATGTGACATAAATATTTTATGGCAGAAGCTACATGCAAATAAAATTGTTACATTTATCGTAGAAAATTTTGTTTGATGTGATTGTAAAAGATTTATAGATTTGTATGTCAATTATCAAGTTATAATTATTACGTAACATTAATGATATTAATGGTCTGAATTCGTAATTTTGAACAGTCTATGAAGTTTGAAAAATTCTTTATTAATATTTCATAACATATGTAATCAAATTTTTGTGTATTCATGATGACATTTTTTTCGTGTCTTCAATTGTTGTTTTCCGATTAAATACGAGGAGAGACAAGTATCGGTCTAATAGCGATTGATCTGCAATTCTGTGAAAAAATCCTAATACACCGATATTAAAATCCGCGTTTCAATATCACCTGAAAGATAATGAAAAAGGCGGTACAAGGGGGGTTGATCCAAAGAGGGGAGTCGAATTCAAGAACACCCCCCTCGGCAGTTTTCGACATAATAGAAAGCGTCGTTTCGTTGAGTCATCGAGCAAAGCTCCAAGACGCGCTTTTGTACTGTGAAAGGAGACGAAACCGAGTTGGTTCCTTTTGTTGCGTTGCGCCTCCACCAAAAATCGCCTCCTCGACGGTCGCTTATTAAAAAAAAAGGGAAGAAGAAGAAGAAGAAGGCCGAGCGAATAACGAGACCATATCTCACGCTGTTGGACCATTTACCGTGGTATCCTCGAAGCGGCCGATGCGACGACACGCGAGCCTCTTCTGGAACTACCTCGAGGACCAACGAAAAGGACGTGGGAATAGCGTGGAACCGTTGCTTTTCGTCGAGGACGTTGTTTACTTTGGCGTGGCTGAAACCGACTAAAACACCCCTGCTTCCTTAAACAATCCAAATGAATCCTAGAATGCGTCTACAAGATGACAGACCACACAGAGTCGACCTCATGCGGTGTCTCATTTTTGAACGTCTCTACATTTCTTAACATTCAGGTTTTAACTTTCAACTAGATTTTGAAGTTTCTATTAACTATTAAGTAATTTAATACGTGAGAGTTATGTAATTATATGGACTAAAATATTACATATGTCAAGGGGGTCCAAGAAAATTTGACCTAGAATGTCATATTGTTGTGTCACACATTTATAATGTATATTCATTTTTTATTTAAAATTGAGATCTTTCAAATATATGTGTCTATGAAGGTTATATTTAACGGGTGAGATGTAAGATCATAGGTAACTATTTCTGAACCAGACATCTTGCTTCTGCAGTAATCATGAAACAGCTCCAGTGCACTAACTCGTGCACCAGTTATCTTATTTCTAGATACACGTTGATCAAGCTTGTTATATCAAAAGTTTCCTTACATCAAAACTATAAATTCACCTTACCAATTTTAATCGGAGCTCCATATTTCACAAAATGACACCCAAATTAAAACATACTGCAGTCAACCTAAATTGTCGCAACAGTCACCTAGTATAATTACGAGAATATAACCAAAAAGAAATAGCCTGACGAAGAGAATCCACAATTTATACGTAAATAAAAATCGCAGATTGATTTCCAAAATCGTCTAATAAATTATTGAATTACTGAACTGTTCGACTGGTCGTTTAGTTACTGTAGGAGATATCTTTTTCAAGACGAGTAACATCTTTATCGTCGAACGAGGACGATTCAATTTCGATACGCGTCCGGGTCCTCGATACTCGGATCGTAAAAATAAAATTAGATATTGATTTCCAGAGTGTCGGCTCCTCGAAATTTGTCCGTACAGGGAACTCGTAACTACAAACGGTACCGTCACGATGGGGTGTCCGATCGTAAAAGAACACCTCACGGTCACCCAATGGAGTTTGTTGAATTCCCGAACGGGATCGAATTAGTCGAGGTAACCTTTATTGGCATCTTTCAGGGATCTTATTTACGACGATGAGAGCGGTGTAAGCGTTCTGTCACGGACTTTGACCCGTTTCTTTCGCCGTAAACGGCTTAGCTGGACAACGGGATTAACGCTTGGACGGAGCAGTGTGCTTTAATTTGCCACGCTGTTTGCAGATTTACCCGCTCCATATCCTCTTCGCGTTGTATGCCATGCTGGTCCTTCATGGATAATCTAATTGGACTGTCGATGTAAGGATACTGAACAAATTTACTTTGGGATCAAGGAACTTACTTCTCAATGTTGCTTTCTTTCTTACATCTCGTAAATCAACTGGAACTATTGTACTGTATGCTGTAATTATATGGAACTCAGTTTATGGAACAAGATTTCACAACTACTCTAATAAACTTAGTTGCAATAGTCTGAACTTAGGAGCCAGTCTAGGTGGATAACTCTAAATAATTTCGCTGATGAGGAAACATATGATTCATTCATGTTTGTCAGAGTGTAAGTTCTAATGTCCTTCATGAGTAGTTATTTCATACAACGAAGTGTTAATACTCCTCTGAATTTTATACAAGTTTGACTCGATACTTCAAAGATCTTTCATCTTGAAAAACTCTTCCATCTTAAAAAAATCTTGCATCTTAAAAATGAAGTAATCCTCTGCCAGATAAAAATGGACTACAGCTGTTGTTACAATAAAGAAATCAATACGCGTTCCTTCTAAAAACATCTCCACATCTTCATCCCAGATTGAAAGAGTACACCGAAATCCAAACACAGATAATCGAAACGGAAACAGATCTGACCCTAAATCCACTCGGAAAGGAGTCGATTCATCGTCGTACTCGTGGTCGAAAGCGGCACAATGGATCTGTAGTGAACTATAGACGATCTAGCCGAAGACCTCCAGTTTCAACCAGGTAGATCACCGTTCACCAGCGAACCATTCCTCAAAGGCCGTGTTGTTACCGGTCGTGCACGATATTGCGAGCAAAGGCCGTTCTTCGCGTCCTGGCATCGCGTGCATTGCATCTCTCGTTCTGCCGACCACCCCTTTCTGTCCTGTCTATTAATTGCCCGATACTACGTGGGCGGCTTCCGCGCCGTACTAATTGCCCCATGGAGATAGGACGAGGAATAATTCGTGCATCGTCGAAGCAGACTGTGGGATCGCTGGGTGAACCGTCCCAGGCGAAACGGAGCTAGACTGAACCCAGACACACGAAAGATCAGAGGATCGACCTTTGTCCACTAATCGTACGAGACACTGACAAAGTTTCGCAGGATCGCGTTCCTGAACGCCTGAATTTTAGGACCCAGACTGACGTGAATGATAGCCTTCCCTTATACCTACGGATATCCGTCTCGTATCGTGACGTTTTTGGAAGTGATCGCATATGGGACGGAATAACTTTGAGCGTTCTATGGGGATTTTAGATGATATATCTGCTTCTTGTATGACCATGTGGATACACCGCTATAATGTAGTATCGGATCATCTGGGGTCTTCGAGTGCATATATTGCGGATGTTAGATCGCAGAGTATAGGTCTTGTATATTGTCAGATTTTGTCACTTTGTAATGTATGATCTGAGTATATTGGTTGGTATGTACATCTGAGGTCTACATGCATGCATATGATCCTGTATGATAGGACATGGTCGTCTGGGGTTTTCACATGTGTTACAGATATTGTCAGATCGTGTATAATAAGACATGATCATTGGAGGTTTTCATATGTTACAGATACTGTCAGGTCATGGTCATGTGTTTTCACATATGTTACAGATATTGTCAAGTCGTTAATAGTACATTTGATATCTTTATGTAAATGTAGTATGTCAGATTAAATCATATATACGATATTATTAATTTCATAGTGTATACATATGTAATACACAGTATACATATTCATATGTACACATATGTAAACATCTAAACAGTATACATATACATATGTAAACACATGTAAACATCTACACAGTATACATATGTGAACATTTATAAAAACATTTAAGATATAATATATTGTAAGATATTGTCCAACCACATAACCCATATGTGATCATGTGAGGTCCTCGCATATATTCACACAATAATCAGATGGTATAATATATGATCACCTACGGTCTCCATATGAATTACCAATATTGTCAGACATGTTATATAATCATTTCAGATCATCAACTGATATTAACCTTAACAAACCATCTTCTGTAACGAATCAAGAAAGAAATATGACAATACCAAACGTAACAATGGTTCATTTTTTAAGGACAACTTTTTAAACGATTCGTGTACTTCTCCTTTTGGTCTCATTCTGACACACAGTAGACTGTCAAACAAGGTGTATAAAGTTTTTGGAAACCTCCCCTTCACACCGTTTACAAAAGAAATCAAAGACAAACCTTCTCACGAAATTGCACTCGAAAAAGAAGATTTTTATTCGTCAGCTACTCTCATTCGTTACCAATTACTCGATCAAAGGGGGTCCTTTGATCCATCTTTCCCTTTCTCCTGGCGTAAAAGGCGTCTAATTAATTTCATATCTTTTCCCCCGTCAACGAAAATGCCCACGCGTCGTACGTGAGAACGGGCGTCAAAGAGCGCGTTGAAAATTTTAATCTCCGTCAATCTTCCGTGCACAAAGAAGAAGAGCAGGGGCCGAGGTGCTAGCAGGAAGCCTGAAAGCGTAATTTCATACACATCGCGCGATTCGTCGCGACGCAACAATGTTACATTGTTACGAACGTGGACGTTCCATTTGCAAAAATAGCGAGAACGAGTCGGGAAACAGCGACGTGTAATTCGTGTGATAGGAATACTATCGCAACACGGTTATCCTAAATGGAGCGATGCAGAGTTCGCGTGTTGTTCATGTTGCTTTCATTTACGATTTTTTTGAGGATGTGAAGTTTTGATAGATAGTTTTAATAGATATACATATGTGAGATATTAAGTTTTCTTAAGGATGTGAATATTTGATAGGTACATATGTGAGATATTAAGTTTTTTGAGGATGTGAAGTTTTCATACATACACATATGAAACATTAAATGTTTGATCTATGGGACACTTTTAATATTTTTGATTCATCAAATAATTTAAGAATTTGATCAACATATACATGTATGTTCATATGTGTTCCTACTATGAATCATAATTGAACATTGTATGTATATGTACTTATAACTTCATACACTATGAATGAAATACTTGAATATGATCCAACACTTCATGCACATAAATTAATAAATAATTAAATAATTTAAGAATGTGATCATATGTGACATATGTGCACATATGTGCTACTATTAATCATAATGGAGACACTTTTACTTTTGATTCAGGGGTATGTTGAAGTTATCATGAAATAATTTAAGAATGTCATCCTTTACATATGTGTACATATGTGTACTATATATCATAATTGAACTATGTACATGTGTGTATAACTTCATATAATATGAATGAAATACTTGACCATGATCGAATACTTCATCCATATAAATTGCATATAAACACATAAAGATTGAACGCAAAACAAATATATTAAACGATAGAGAATGTGAGATATGTTGATCGATTGAAGAATGAAGTAAAAAAGAAGAGTACAAAATGTGGAACGATAGATGTAGAATGCAAATAAGATTCATGAAGCTGTCAAAGCGTATGTACCCTTAATTTGTCTGGCGAAATAGAGCCGCATATACTGCAATGTCATACGAACGACGTGAATAATGAAGAAATCAAAGTTCACGTGGTCCCGTTGTTACACTCGCGTTATTCTAAATTGCTGATCCGCTCGGAACAAGTCCGCGGTGAAATCACGTCAAATTCCAGAGGTGTTATCATGAACGGTTCGGAAGCTGAACGCGATAAAGATCGAACTATCACTCTTGGCGTTTCCCGGCCTTCGTATCTCGGCCTTCGCCGAGGTGGTGCATCGTTTTATTTGCACGGTCAGGAATTAAGTGAAATGAGATAAGAGAAATGTTTCTGCTCGTTGAACGCCGGTCTCTCGCGTAAATTAATATCTTACGGTACGTGTACCAGGGACCTGCTCCGAACGAGAACGCTTGTCCGGACAATTGGAAACAATCTACGATGAGCGATAAGGTCTGGAGCCTGTACGGTCGTAATAGCCTTAGAATAAGGATGATCCAATTATTTCGATCGACGCTACGTATCTCGAGGGAGGAAGAATTATCGATTCTTCTCCGACTGGTTCGCCTGTAACCTGTCTTTTATCCTTCGATAGCACGAGCAACGTTACCGAGGCGTTAATCCTCCGCTCATTAGGCTTTCTGTCTTTTCTCTCCCTCGTCTTATTTTCTGTTCCCTTTAATTCTGCCCCGTCTTCGTCACCCGACGATTCTCACACGTTCGGAGAAAAAAACGTTTCCGTGAATCCTTTCCACACTGTCTACGTTCTTTACGATCTCGATTAAATTTTATCGGACCCGGAGAGCTTGACTTCGGCTCGTCCGTTTGCTTCGATACAACCGGGCGCGAACTATCGTTTTTACGACCAATAAACAGCTGAGAAAGAAATTCCGCGATAACCAGCCTTCGTAGATTCGCGGACCTTTAACGATAGAATAAGAACGACCCAATTATTTGCAGGGATCTATATGCGTCTCGTCGACACACCTAAAGCTGATCAGTATATAAGGGAAAGGTTTTAATTTTGTCTAATTATCGATTTTTGGTTATCTTATCTTCTTATTGAATTGGGGATGTTATGTTCTTAGTTGAGAGATCCTACATTCTCAAACGTCTGCATATTCTAATTTCCAGCTTATCAAGTTTTAATTTTAATTAGCAAATTTTTCATATTGTAACTCTCAAATTCCCTGATTTCTAAATTTTCAAGTTTCACTTCCTAAATTACCTAATTTTTGAATTTTCAAGTTTTAGTTCCCAAACTTCTTGATTTCCAAATTTTCAAGTACTGCTTCTCATTTTTCCTAATTTTTAAATTTGGAAGTTTCAGTTTCCGAACTCCGTAGTATAGAAATATCTTCTGTCTGTCCACTTCTCGTTCGCTCCCATTTTCATCAGTGCCACTAAACACGAGAAAGCACACCGCGTGAACGACGCGAAAATCCACGCCTGTTGGTTCCATACGCGAGTCGCGAGGACAGTCGCGAGTCAGGATCGCGTAATTACATAAATTAGTCGTCGGTGAACGAGGGGAAGTGCACTTGCATCTGCAGCGAGTGGGAACGAAGAAGAGTCCTCGAGAAGGGGGTACAAAAAGACAAACTCGGAGGAGAGGAGGTTTGGGAAAAAATGAAGACGGATAAGGGGATGAGAGAAGAGCGAGAAAATAGGGGGTCCCGGGTTAACGAGAGATAAAGACGGATGGTGCTCAAACTGAGATTAATTGACGTGGAAAAAGATAAAGGTAAATGGGATCGGTTAGGAAAAATTAGGTGTAGAGGTAAATTCTTTCCGATTCATTTGGTGATTTAATATGTGGATATTTCACAGAAATTAAATTGGTGAACATAGAAGTAGAGTTGCACATGTGATGATATAGTATGTGATAATTTCACGTATGATAATATAAAATATAAATGAGATATGTACTTGTATGAGCAAATGTAGTGACATAGCATATAGTTTCACATATGATAATACAAATATACAAAAATTGCACATGTGATGATGACATATAAATTCACATATGACAATGTAATATACATATACAAATTGCACACGCGGTAGCGTGTATTAATTTCCACCTATGATAATATATGTAACAATTGCACACATGATGTATATGTAATAACTTCACATATGATGTGTACGTGACAATTGATGACATAACATGTGATGACATAACGCATGACAATTTCACATATGTAACAACTGCACTCATGGGGATATAGTATGTGATAATTTCACGTATGACAATATAATATATGACAATTGCACACATGGTTTTATAGTTTGTGATCATTTCACGTATGACAATACAATATATGACAATTGCACACATGGTTATATAGTATGTGATAATTTCACGTATGACAATTGCACACATGGTTAAATAGTATGTGATAATTTCACGTATGACAATATAACATATGACAATTGCACTATGAAGTCGAATGTGAGAATTACACATATGATAATATAATATTTAGAAATAGCACACATGGTAGTGTTATATGTGAGAATTTCACATGTGATAGCATATGTAGAAATTGCACACATATAGCACAGTTTCAAACAAAAATTGACATACTAACGTAAAAGGTTAGTGACATATGTGCACCATAACTCCACATATGATGATCCATAAAAACCACACACGTAGTAACATGACAATTACACATATGTGACACTTCCATAATTTGAAAACGAACCTTTTCAATAAAAAATAAAAAAAAATTTCTACGTAAAATAGAAACAATAATGAACAAGAGCGAGCAAGAAAGAGTATACGGTACGAAAGAAGACAGAAGCAGGAAGAAAGAAAGCGAGAAGAAACGACGATGCGAACGCGTGTCTAATTTCCCTACGAATGGGCTGATCGGTGGACCCGCGGGCGGGCCCAGTGATTTATACGGCTAGTACTTACGGCACAGGGCCCTAATGTTAATGCTTACAAGTTGTTAAACGTCCTTAATGTTACTCAACCTTACTCGCCGAGAGCGGGAGTAGAGCGTGCCACGTTAACCGGTGTATCATCCGAATGGATGGATGCCTACGAAGATGGTTATTAGAGATTGTTACGTACAGTGTGCTTCGCTCTTCGTGGAAGTGTTATCGAACCGCAATTCTTCTCTGATTGGAAAAATCGGTATACCAATAATAAGATGTACCAAACAAATCTTCTATTAATTAAATCTTACGTAGGAATTTAGAATTGTCTATTCTTTGAGGTTTCTCTTTAAGTTTTGATTTGTTCGATCAAGTCTCAAGATTTTATAATTTATGATTTATCTGTTTATTTGCTGATCTATCTGTTAATTTTCAAACTTTATGTATCTAAATTTTGCGTTCTACATATTTTAAATGCAAAAGTATGCAATTTTAAAATATGCAAATGTTTAAATACATCATGTGAAAAAAAATCGTACAGAAAGTACTTGAATAAAAATGATGAGAAGTGCTTTAGAAAATCGACGCAAGTATGAATATCATCAGGCTATAACGATTGCTATTATTCAACGTGGGACGTCACTACGTTAATGCGATTAAATCGACTTTCCGATCGCACGTCGTAATAAACCGTAATAAAATTAGCGAAGAACTAGTTTCCCCGTATGAGTACGTCTCAATCGCCCGTTAGCGTGTCATAAATTGTCCATCGGTAAACTCGTTCGAGGTGTCTTGCGTCCCTAATGGCGGCCGGGGTAAACCGCGTGGCGTATTTTACGCGAGCACAATTAAAGGACGCGAGCACGGATGTATCTAAACGACAGGGTCCGTGGTATCGCGAAACGGATTAATTTCGATAAAAAGCCAATTAAATCTACGCGCTGGTAATCAATACAGCCGATACGCTCGGTTCGTTCGGTCCGTCGTAATTCACTGTCTCCTTCCATGGTAAACGAGCAGCCGGACAGAGGAGCAAGGAATCGCTCCCATATCGTTCGTCGTTGCATGGCCACGAGAAAGCCAACGTATCTAAATCAAAGAAGCTTAATGAGCGGCAGATTAGCGCCTGAGTAACGCCGATACGCGTTCCACCGTATCGAGAGATAGAAACGACCGGTTGCCGTTCGTGTATCGCCCTAGAAAAATCGCCGATCCGTCTGCCGTTCGAAATAATTGGATTGTCTCCGTTATCGGTCCGGACGTCGTTTGGGCAACCTATTGCTTGCTGAAAACCCACCATTTTTTTTTACAACGATTATAATATATCTTTCGATAACACTTTTTCTTCTGGTTAACGTATCTTTGTGTTTGTAACAGGGTTATGTCTTCAGTTTTGAAAGAGATAGGTTAAGGTTGGAATTTGTAGCATCAGGGTGATTTGATGGGGATGTTACTAATTTTAGTTCTGATAGAGATTGGTTATGTTAAGATTAAGTGGTTGAGGAGATTCAATACTGTTTTTATAATTGATTATATAATAAACTTCAGTTTGATTGCATTAGCTAATTGTATTTGAGTACATTGCAGATGAGAGTACATACACAATATGTTATTACAAACATAAATGTAAACTTGATAATCCTCAATTCTTCATAATCAGAAAATTTATAAAATTGTCCAAAATCCTTGATACTAGTTAGTTGTATTTGGGTGCATTGCACATGAAAACACATACACAGTATGTCATAAAAAACGTGTATGTAAACTTGATAATTCTTAACTCTTCATAACCTGAAAATTTATAAAATCCAAAAACCTTGATACTTAATCAACATCAGTGATCATATGCTTCATGCTTTCAACTCGTTTGCATCGATAGTAAGAATTAGGAATCGGTAATGACATTAATATTCATCCAAATGTTCGAACACGAATTAACCGTAGAAACTCGGCCCATTAAAGTTTACACGGTTCCGGCTGTTATTAATGGCCGACTAATTCCACAGTCGGAGCAAATTAATTCGAAGGCGTTTCGTGAACAGCTGTTGGTCAAATACGCTTCGAATTTAAGGGAATCGCGGTAAAGAACTGGTTTAGCCAGGCTGACAAATAATTAACCAATCGTCGAACGAAGGCGGGCCCGATACATCACCGGTTCGAACGTCCGAAATTAATGGTGTCGATAAATTTTCGTCATCGTAGGACAGCTCGTCTAGGAATTAGAAAATTTGCCGTTCGCTTTTAAGACGAAATTTATCGGGACCGCGAATCATTTATACGCAAATCGTAGCCGGGAGGTGATTTCTCCGCCGCGAGATTCATCTCCGTTATCTGTCGGACGTCGAGAGCCAACGCTGTCTAACTCTCGGCGAAAAGCCCTTGCAAATAAACGATTCATTAATAGAAATTCTAGAAATGAGTTTACAACTGTTCCGCCTTCGCCTCGAGTCCCCCGCCCCCACCCTCGACTTCGTGTTTCTTCAACGGCAGAGATGGATCCCGAAATAAATCAAAATCGTAATTAGCTATACTTTTACTTAACGAGCACGCTGCTCGTGAATCTTCTTTGATTTAAGCGTGCAGCTTAAGTATCCATTACTGTCTTTGTACTGGATACGGCGTAACGTGGTATTAATTTTGTTTCATGCGAAAAATATTTTGTCTTCTACGAAAATTCACTTCTTCAGAAATTTGCTGGTTTCTAATTTGAAAATGTTACTTATTATTACTACACATTAATTTGTAATTCTCTGACGTTGCGTGGTAACTTTGTTTAATTATTATTATAGAAATTGTTAAAAATACTTGGATATACAATATGCTATATGAAAAGGAAAATGAAGCTGATTTTTACTGAAAGGAAAATTTTACTGATTTTTGATTTTATTTTTTATTTTATACACTATTATAGATTATGCAAATTTTTGCGTTTGGAAATATGAAAAAAATGTGAGCAATCAGCTCGAAAGTTTAATGACAAAACATAAGCAATACAGAATTTATCTGATACTTCATCGCCCCGCTAAAGTAGCCCATTACACAATTAATTACCCCGTTTAATTACCTGGAAATTTTTCTCGTAATCTAAATAAGCGATAATACACATGATAACGCATCATCAAGTCCCATGATCACGAGTAAGAAAGTACAAAAGCAAAGACAAAGCAAAACAAGCTGGTTGTTCATTAAAGCAGTAATATCGAAGCCCACAGGCAATGACCCGTACGACGAAGCATAATTCGCGACAATCTGCAAAGCGTCGTATAATCGCGTATTGCGCGTGTTCAGATTTTTGGATCGCGGCGATAGCGTGTTACGCGGCTTAATTGAATTCCAGTGAAATCGATCGACTTGTTAGGAAGGGACGAGGGGAGTAGATAGAACGATAGGAAAGAGAGGAGGTGATCGAAGCGGAAACGGGACGAAGGAAGACGAGCAGAGGGTTAGAGGGAACGGTCGAGTTTATCAGCAAGTACGGGACAGCGGAGAGGGTATAAAGTTACAGCCACGGAGACCACATTCGACGCTCATTAGCCTAATCGCCTTCATTACATGAAATTAATATGCAAATACGCGGATGCGTCGCGTTATTTATAACGCACCGTGGAATAGGTATAACGGAGGCCCGATGCCACAGACGTACCAACACACGACATGTCACCCAATTAATTATCCAGCACGTAATTCCTAGCCGGTGCTGCCGCTGTTGCTGCTCGTTGCTGGCGCAGAGTTAACGGAGCCTTAACGAGGACTCTTCTCAGGTGTATCGTCGACGAGGCAGAAACGCGGAGGCGAAACGAAAGGGGAGAAGCGTGGTCGTGAAGATTTTTGTTCCCGGAGAGCCGGGAATATTACGCGGGTAAAATGAGGGGATACTGTAAAAACGTGTGATGTTACGCTCAGGGTGAGCCGTAAAAGCGCGTGTATTTTACAAAATTAACCCCTCTACGCTTTTTATTTTCTCCTTTCTCCGCGTTTTCTTCTACGTTTCTCTTCCACTTTTTTTTTCCTCTTTTCGTCCTGCCTTGATGGAAATGGGGTTCGTCCCTTTGCCCGTGGAACGTTTCACCTTCGGCACAGGTTCCTTGATGGAATTATTCGTAAGTCGGTGTCTTTTGTCGATGAAAAGGCTTTGAGTCCGTTCCTATGGATTCTATACGCTTCGGTTCAACTTCTGAACGGAGGATGCATCTTTGCTAACCTAATTTTATATCTCTCAGTTTTATTTTTTAAATTTTATGCCCGGTCTTTGGATATTATTTTATCAATATATAAAGCTCTTTCATGAGAAGCTCGTTTAATACCCGGGAATCGGAGCACCGTTTTATAACGCCTTTCAAAGGTGCTGGTCGGAATTCATTTACTATTCAAAAATTTAATAGAAGCAAAGGTATTGCTTGCTTTCGCATTATTTTATGAAATTTAATACCAAGGTGGGATTTATTTATTTTATATGAAGCGCGTCATAATTTTCATTTGATTCTTGTTCTTTTTAATTTGAAGTTATTTGCTGAATAATTTATAATATTATTTGTGTATGTAAAAAAATTGTATTTAAGACATAATTTATTTAAAGAACGATTCTTTTAATTCAACTGTCATTCAAGGCTTTTTAACGTAATTTTAACATGAACAGAATCTAAAACTCACATTGAAAAAAGAACAAAAAATCAACCAGTTTAGTTAATAAAAATTTACGATCATTTAAATGAATAAAAAGTTACAACTAATAACAACTTACAAAAACAACTACCATTCAAGGCTTCTTAACCTAATCTTAACCTCAATAATTTTGACCAGAACCTAACCCAAAAATCACACAGAAAAAAGCACCAAAACGTCCACAAGTTCAATTAATAAAATAGTTACTACCACTTAAATGAACAAAAAATTACACCTAATTAATAAAAACGTACAAAAACAAAGCAAAACTAGTAAAAAGTAGGACAGGTAAATAACTTGAAAATCTAGCATGAAAGAGCAATGAGTTCACAATAAAGTAATATCGCGAATTTATGAGAAATGCAAGGAATGCGAGTAGATTGGCAGAAATTGACACGACACAGGTAAAAGGGTTGTTTGACGAGCATTCATAACTGGTGACCCTTTATTAATATTTAGTGAAAAGAGCAGAGGACGCGTTCTTCGAAATGGAAATTGGTCTTTGGACTAATTTGTCGGCTACCCGGCCGAAACGGTATCCGGAGAATTCTAATTTCCAAAGGCATTAGGCTTTGTAATGAACTTCCGTTCTAACGAGACCATAAGGCCGGCATACTGGCGAAGTCGTAGTTATTGGAAACTATACATCTGGAATGTGAATCGTCGCCGACGAGGGCGTGGACTGATTTATTGGACGAAACGTGGCAAGGAAAAATTGGAATTGGTGGAATTCGTGTAACGATTTCGGTCATTTGTTCGAGTGTGATTAATTGGGAGGGTTGCAACTTCTGTAGTTTGTCTATTTTATAGTTACAAAAATAGATATTTTCTGGATACACACGATGTTTATAGATAATGTTACATAATTCTTCATACGCTTCAAAAAATTATTTCAAAAATTTATATACAATTTCGAAACTTTTTAAGATTCTACTTTTCTGAATTTCTTCAAATTAGAAACATTTCAAGATTCTACTTTTTAAATTTCTACAAACATACATGTATCGATATTTAATATATTCGTACTGCAATTAAAATATTTGAATACCTATTACGTATTTAAAGAGGCGTAATATGAAGTCACATTTGTAATACAATTTACAATTCAAATGTAACAAATCTGAACCACATTTATACAGTAATTAAATTTTAATCTTGGGTCTAATTACAGTGTGCACAGTTGAGGGTCATTAAAGGGAAAATATATGCATGATACATTTTAATCTACTTCGTTGCAGCAGTAAATGGTTAATTATATTAATCAGCTGCGGAGGTAACTGCACTTTTATCGATCATAAAAGTAAAACATATTTTAGTTATTACTTGATGAAGTACTTGGAGTTTTAATGATATTCGTTCATAAAAAAATTGGGAACTGCTTAATTATAATGCAAACAGCAGTTTATATTTACTAAACTCGAAGATTTTTGGGTCACGTATAATTTTGATATGTTTAAGAGAATATAGGGTGCTTCACTGCAGTCTGAATATTGTTATTTATTAGAAAAAAAGTTTGAAATATTTCATACGTAATTTTAATGTTGTTCAAAACTTAATACTGAGTAGATGTTTGCTTAATGACATAGAAATTATGTACAAGAGACTTTTTGTTTTTTTAATAGAGGAGAGGTATTTGGAGCTTCACACCCTGAATGAGACTCCACATATTCACATATATAAATATGTATTTGTATATGGTATTTTGATTAAACCTTTTCATTAAATTTTTTGATTAAAGTTACTTTTGACTATTCTTCCATTTTGATTTTACTACTTTCGACAGTTCTTCAATTTTGATTGTTCTTCTATTTTTGTTGTATTTTTTCTGACTGTCCTTTCATTTTGATTGTACTACTTTTCACAGTTCTTCAATTTTAATTATATTATTTTTTAATTCCTCTTCTACTTCGAATCTACTGCTCTTGATCATACCGCGAGTTGTTCACACACATCACTACATGATAACTCTCTACACCTGCCTTGCTACATCCCATGCACAAATAAACAAATCAAGCTTAAATCAGTAAAACACACAAACTGCAAAGTACCTGAATATCTTAACCACAGTAATCGAACACGACATTTAAAAACCTTAAAATCCCACAACATTCCATGGGCGCGGACTTTCGTTCCTCTGAGCGAGCGTCTGTACGCTCGTCCTTTCTCCGAGGAAGAAGCGGTCGATCCATTGGACGCAATAAATCGGAAAACTCGAGGGTTCCCCGTCTTTATCTAAATAGCTTATTAAGCGTTGCCCACGCGCCTGCATTTCGACTCTTTATTTATGAAGGTTACAGCCGGCGCTAATGCGCTAGTATGTACGCGCTAGCCAACGCGAACCGACGCTTGTAACGGATAATAGGCTCCACCTATGCTGCTCAACAATCATCCTGGGTGAGAGGGATAAACGAACGAAGGAATAAATTATGAAAATTTCGTGTGTCAGTTAACATCAAACGATACCGACGCTTGCTGCTGGACGTTAAATCCTTCTTTAAGTGGAGAATATGCATTGGTATTTTGGGTATTTAGGCATTTGTGGATGTGGAAATTTGGGGGTTCAGGAATTTGAGTTGTGGATAAAGGGTTTTGGAGGGGAAAGGTTTTGTGGATTTTTAGATGGAGGTTTGAGGATATAGGGATTTGGAGGTTAGAGGTTTTGTGGATTTGAGGATTTTTAGATCTGGGGATTTGGGGGTATAGGGATTTGGAAATTTGAGGGATGGAAATTTAGAAATTTGGATACTTCAAGATTTGGAATTTTGGGGATTTGGACACTTCAAGATTTGGAGATTTAGGAGGTTGGATACTTCAAAATTTGGAAGTTTAGGGGGTGGATACTTCAAGATTTGGAGATTTGGGGGGTTGGATACTTCCAGATTTGGACGTTTAGAGGGTTGGATACTTCAAGATTTGGATATTTAGGAGGTTAGATACTTCAAGATTTGGAGATTTAGGGGGTTGGATACTTTAAGATTTGGAGATTTAGAGGGTTGGATACTTCGAGATTTAGAAATTTAGGGGTTAGGACATTTAAGAGTTTAGAGATCTAGGGGTTTGAAAATCAAGAATATTGTGAATTTAAGGACTTGCATATCTTGGAATTTGATATGGTTATTTAGGAATCTGTGGAACTCAGGATGTAGGGATTTGGGGACCTAAAAGTTTGAGGAGCTTATGAACACCTAAGGATGTGAGCATCTAACAATTTGTAAATATGGCACTTTAAGAATTTGGATATTTCATATCTATGAAATTAAGGATTTTTAAATTTATAAACTTAAAATTTAATAAACTTGAAAAATTGAGGATTGCAGCATATAGTAATTTAGATATTTGTAGATCAGAAAATTTGAAAACACCAAAATTTGTATTTCACCCCAAATGTGTCTGAGAGTCCACATGTGAAGTTGCTAATATAACAAGAGCCCACCATACATTTTAACCCTACTCAGCCTAACTCTACCTCACATCCAAACCCTACTCCACCTAACTCCACCTCACATCCCAACCCTACTCAACCTAACTCTACTTTACATCTAAATCCTATTAAACCTAACTCTACCTCTCAACTCCACAAACTTCCCATTACATCTCCCACAACCCAACTCCCCACCTTCCCAACTTACAAAATCTAACCTAACTCCCTCCACAAAGAACACAGCATCCAAGTGACAAATCCGTCAAATCACACACCTCTAAAAAACTATCCTCTCATTACCCACGAATAAAAAAATCACCTGGACGTTCCCATAACCGAGCAAAAAGCGTAGAAATACGAGTATCGTTTAGCGGCCACGAGACGGCTGTTTAAGGGAAGCGAAGTACACGTTAACGCACACGCGGGCAGCTCTACGTGGCGTTCAGGCTGGTGTGAGTGCAAGCACCAAGGTAGATCCATTGATAATGTCCCCCGTCTGTTCTCGCGTCCCATCGTAAGGACTCGTTCATAGCTCATGGATGTTAACCAGCTGGAAAATAAGGGAGACTACGACTGGATCGTTGAAGGAAGCGGAGGTAACAGGAGGTGGGACGGTATGAAGGCAGGACTAAAGATCTCTTCGTAGGAGGCTAGTTTGTACTCGTTTGTTCTTCTTGGGCTTTTTCTTCTCCCTCTTATCCCTTTCTGTTCGCGTTTTTCTTCGGTAACGTTCTACGTTGAGTGGTTCATTATTAAATGCTTGCTCTTCCTTGCGTGAGACGAACAAATATTACTTGCAACATCCTTGCGAGATGACTTTGTGGTTGTGCTGGGCGACGTGTTTTGTACCGAGGTGAATTTATGTTCTAATAGTTCTTTTTTGGATGTGGAGGGATTTGTATTTGGAGATTTTTGAAGTTGGGAGATTGCATGTTTTTTGGGGAATAGATTGAGGATTTTTGGAATTTGGTGATTGAGGAATTTAGGGAGTTAGAGGTTTAGGGATCTGGGTGTCTAGGGAGATTAAAATGGAGATTTCAATAATTTCAAGTCCTAAAAATTTGTCCAATAAGTTTAAAAAGTCCCTAAAAAATTATTTTTCTTCAACCACATATAAAAAATTATTTTTCTTCAACCAAAGTAATTCATCCACAGACTATTGTAATAAACAGTCATTTCATTGTTTATTCATACGCTCCATATGTCAACCATTTAACAATATCCTCTTCCAATAAACAAAATACGAAATTGATTTTCCTAATTACTTTTCAACAGTATTTTGTCATACAAATTGACAATTTAATAATATTTCATTACCTTCGCAAAAAGCTTAAATTTTCGAATTACAATGTTTTTTTGTTCTCAGAGAATTAAACTGAAATCTCCATGAACAGTTATCAATAATAAAAATACATTATTTATTAACATCGACCGTTTTGATATCGGAAAAACGATTTGCATGAGAAATTGAAAAACACATTCATATCTGATCGCGCTAAAACGTTCCGGATATAATATTAACATCCATAATGCAAATACGAAAGGGAACAAGTTATTTGGTCGTTACGCCAGTTAAAAGTTAATCAACACTTAAGCTGTAATCAGAAAATTGTAGGGGCGATAGGGATCACAGAAATTTTCATGGAAATTTGTACAACGAATTACGACAGGTTGAAAAAGAGCAGCCACATTAATTTTAACGAGGACGACTGCGCTTCCCGTGTCCGGCATTATGTTAATAGATCTCTGGACGAGTATACTCGCGTGGAACTTGCTTGTTCTCTGTCCCCCGAAACACCTGTAATTAAACGAAACAGTAATTTCGATTCTCACACAAGAAAAATTTACTCCGCCCGGAAACTTGTGATACCGAGACCCTCTGTGTGTGTGTTCTCCATTTTTTTTTTATCGTCGAAGCATTTTTAGTGAGCAGATGTTGATAGAATGATAAATCACCGAGGAGATAGAGGCGGGAAACGAGGTATAGGAAATGAAAGAGGCAATGTACGATTCTTTCTCTGAACTTAACTCGCTTCTCTTTTCTCCATTCATCTTTCTCTCTCGCCCGTTATCTTCCCAGGGAATCCCCTTTTTTTCTCCTTTTTCCCGATCGCGGGCGAGCACTTCTCCTCGCAACTTCCTATCCGCCTATTAATCTGGTTATTAATCATCGACGCGAGCGGCGTTCTTCTTTCTTAATCGGTGAACAAGCTCGCGCCCAGTCAGCGAATACAAATTGCCTTTTCGACCAAGCCACTTCTTAACCGAGCACGAACAAAGAGCAACTTTTGCTATTAACCGAGATGTTCGTTCGCGGCTCGCCTAATCAATTCGACTTCGATTACTGTTTCGCGCGAGTGGACGCCTCAATGCGACCGCTTATTAATTTCTCGATTACCGCGGGAATTTTGCTGCGGTTTTCGAGAGAGCTCTTTCACGAATTTTTTACATATTTAATATTCAAATTAATATTTACATATTCTTACATATGTACATTTTAGAATTTTCAGACATAAATTTTTTAATCATATAAATTTTGAAATCTCACACTTTATAGGTTCAAGTTGTCAAAAACATATATGGTCCCACATCTTTATATGATCAAGTTACCAAACACATGTGTAATCCCACATTTCTATATGATCAAGTTGTCAGACACATGTATGAGCCCACATCTCTATATGTTCAAACTGCCAAACACATGTATGAACTCACATCTCTATATGATCAAGTTCTCAAACATATGTATGAGCCGACATCTCTATATGATCAAGTTCTCAAACATATGTATGAGCCGACATCTCTATATGTTCAACTTGTCAGGACACATGTATGATCCTACATCTCTATATGTTTCAATTATCAAACACACATATGATCCTACATCTCTGTACGTTCAAACTATGAAACACACATATGATCCTACATCTTTGTATGTTCAAACTGTCAGACACACATATGATCACACATCTCTATATGTTCGAACTATCAAATACATATATGATCCCACATGTGTGTATGTTCAAATGGTCAGACACACATATGATCCCACATATTTGTATGTTCAAATAGTCAGACTCATGTATGATCCCACATGTGTGTATGTTCAAATGGTTAGACACACATATGATCCCACATATTTGTATGTTCAAATAGTCAGACTCATGTATGATCCCACATGTGTGTATGTTCAAATGGTTAGACACATATATGATCCCACACGTCTGTATGTTCAAATAGTCAGACACATGTACGATATAAATTGTCACACACATTTTTTAATACGTACATATACAATATTTTGAAAAAAATGTACTTAGTCCTTCAAAATGGTAAATGAAAAAGAAAATGAAGAACGCACAACGACAATGAAAAGACCTCAAAGAAGGAACACAACGCAATTTTCCAAGGAAATAAAAAAGCTCGGTGCACATTACGTTCGCAAGTGGTGTTTTTTTTCGTATCACTAAAGAACAGTGGAATCTCGTTTGAAGCAGTTGCTTAAATAGTCGCGACACATCGCACGCGTTAGTGACCCGCATTGAAGTAACGAGGTGCTCGTAGGTAGAACGAGAGCGCTCGCTTCGCTTAATTAAAATCTGTTCGCCCCGTGTAAAACACGACGTAAGAAAGTTCGTTAAGCTTGAGGAATAGTTTCCAGGTTAAGTGAAGTCGAATTACGAGGCAAGAACGCCGAATCGTTTTCCGACACGTTTTTGTATCGAGTCGTTTCGCTTTTCAGCGCTCGTACGGATCCTCAAGAACTTGGATCTTGTTCACCTAATTTACGAACGTTTAAGTCCATCAAACTCCAGCGAGATGAATTCTGTCGAGGGAAACTGCTGAAATATGTTCCATAATTTCTACCAGTGTTCTGGATTTCCTGATTTTCGAACTTTTATTTCGTGACACGGTTGTAAATCAGTTTGGAGAACGCGGTACTTTTATTCAAGTGAATCTCATTTATCTTTGCTGCGACAGAATTTGTTGGAACTTTCAAGTTTTTACGTTTTGAGATGGAGGGACGGAATTATTGTAATTAGGATTTTTGTAGGACGGAGGGAGAGTTTGGAGATACGTGTTTTATTGCGTTGTTGGATTACTGAGAATTGGGTTACTAGGTGTTACATTAGTGTTAGATTAGCACGCGTTAGAATATCGCGCGTTAGATAAGTAATGGTCAGATTACTGCACGCTAGATTACTGTACGATGGAGTACTACGCGCTAGATTACTGTGCGCTCGATTGCTACGCGTTGGATTACTATACGCTCGATTACTACGCGTTGGATTTCTATACGATGGAGTACCACGCGTTAGATTACTGTACGCCCGATTATTACGCGCCATATTACTATACGATGGAGTTCTACGCGCTAGATTATTGTTGTGCTCGACTATTGCACGCTAGATTACCGTGCGCCCAAATACTACGCGCTAGATTTCCGTGCGCTCGACTACTACGCGCTAGATTACTACGCGCTCGACTAGTACGCGATAGATTTCTGTGCGCTCGATTACCACGCGCTAGATTACTGTGCGCTCGATTCCTACGCGCTAGATTACTATACGATGGAGTACTACGCACTAGAGTACTGTACGATGGAGTTCTACGCGCTAGATTACTGCACAATCGATCACCACGCGTTAGATTACTGTGCGATAGATTACTAAGCGCTAGATTACTCTACAATCGATTACTCCGCGCTAGATTTCTATGTGACAGGTTATTGAGCACTAGATTACTGAACGATAAAATACTATATACTATATCTCCACGTGTTGCCTTGTCTCATATCGTGACCACGTGTTCAATCTCTAAATATTACATCAGCTCCCAGTATATCACCAGACAAAGTACACTTACATCTACAAATTATAAATCCACTATTACTTCTGTCAAATTTAACTTACATTAGTACCATTATTAATGTCAAATTAATTAACAAATTTTTCTATATTTTTAACAAACACTGAATCAATATTAGAGACATTTTCTTTTATTAACATCTCATGACCTTCTATCTTTTGATAGTCTTGCTCTGAGTGAAGAGTCAAGAGATTTGCAATAATCTGTAGTTTATATAAATAATCTCCCACTACTTATACCCTTAACACTTTGCACTCGAAGGTAATTTGACTATTTACAAACAGCAACTTTAAGACTTGAATTTGAATTCTCGTAGAATGAATTCATTTGAACATGAATTTTCTTGAAGTTATTATTTCTCTACTAATAATTTCCACTATTGTCAGTTTCACTATGTATAAACATCACACGTGTCATCTTATAGAACCAGTTAAAAAATGCTTGTTAATGTTTCTTGTGTGTTGTTAATGTGCAAATTATTGTATTAAATAAAATGGTGACTGAGAATCACCTCTCGAGTGCAACGGATTAAAATTTCAATCGAAAGATTTGAGAAAGTACCAGGTGAGAAGTCGAACGGTTCACAATATTTCACCAGTCACCCAGTACGTGTGGCATTATGCGCCACGAGGGGATGCAGTACGTGTCACACACTAAATGTCCGCATGTATACCTAAAATACATACTTAGTCCCGTGTGTGGTGGCGCATAAAAGTGCATAAGAGATGGCTATCCCGAGCGAAGGGAAGACATAGGCACCTGCATTATAAGTTCTTGCCTACCACGTCTACAGCGTCCATTTATTGCCGGCTTTTCAGCCGTGCACGAGGCGTGTCCTAAAGCTTGCAGCTTTGTGCTTTCGCCAGCACGTATCAACGGACCTGAATGCGTTCGAGAATCGCTGTAAATCGGGTCGGTCGACCGTTCGCGCGAAATTATTAATGTATGTGATCATTAATGTTAGACTTTATGTGTTGCTTTGTTCGAGTGGAAATTCTCGGATTATGACGGTGGGATTTGGTATTTTAGGAATATTGGAATTTCGTGATTTTAATTACAGTGTTTTATCTCTTTGGAGTGATTGGATTGAGAGTTTCAAATTTGTTATTACATTTGAGTTTGATAATTTAAGAAATTCTTAGGTTTTAAATAATAAGATTCTCAAATTTGTAGATCAAGAAATCCAAGGTTGCAAAATTCTGGATCAAATAATTCCTAGATCAAAAATCTCTACAACAAAAAATTTGTATATTGCAATATCCCTAGATCCTCAAGTATCAAGATTTTTATATTTTAGAATGGCAAAATTTCTTAGATTAAGCAATTCCTAAATCTCCGAATTTTTACATTGCAAAATCCCTAGATCCACAAATTTCTACAGTAAAAAATCCCTAGATCCCCAAATTTCTAAATTGAAAAATCCCTAGATCTCTCAAGCTTGCAATCCCTAAATCCCTAGCTTCCCAAATTCCAACCCTGTAAAATCCCTAGATTTCCAAATCCCAAGGTTCCTAAACCCTCAAATTTGACATGACCAATCCTCCTTAAAAATATTTTTCCTAGGAAAATGAAATTTTCCGCAGACTGTACCAAGCCGTCTTCAGATCCCGCCACTTTTCTCGTTAATTCAGTAACAGAATTCGCGGTAGACTCGAGCCTTCTTACCCCGTAAGCTGGAACTAGTTTTACAGCGCTTAAAGACACGTTCCTTGGCAACCATCGACGTCACGTTTCTTCGCAGAAAGAGTTGTTTAACGAGCACGCAATTATATTATTCCGCTTACACCTGTTTCTCGGTTGCTCCACATCCAGACACTAGCCGTTTCCCCGCAATTTCGTTCCCCGAACGGGTTACGTATACGTGTACGTACATCCAGAAGACGAGGAAGAAAGTCGAGCTAGGCTGCGTTTCATGCCACTCCAGCGAAATTACTCGACGCTCGGGACGTCTTGAATGGAAACGAACTTCCGTGAAGTTTACAAAGCCGATGTCGATCAGGCGCCAACTCGAACGCGATAGATAACGAGTGCAGCTCCAAGCAACTTGCCTGACGCTTACCCAATACTTCGATATTGTTGTTATTAATGGGCCTTCGTTTCGCCCGCGATCAGATATTGGTTAATGGGATTGTTTTGAACATCTTAAAACAACATACTCGTACACTGCCGTCGTTGACTGATGCTACTTATCGGTTATTAAATATTATACCTACACCTCTTCGTTATTTTATACTCCTCCAGGAAATTTTCTTCAAACTTCTCTGATAACTTGCCTCTACTTTTATTGACGACAAGGTTTTAGACACTGAAAAATATTGCACTGGGGCACAATTATTAAATTGCTTCTTATTCGATAATTGCTGTACAATTTTGTTATTATACTCATATTCAATATTTTTTATTTGATCAACCTCTATATTACGTTATCAAATACATGTATGATTCCTTATCTCTATATGTTCAAACTGTCAAACACATGTATGAACTCACATCTCTATATATGTTAGATATCAAACACATATATGATCCCACATCTTTATATGTTCAAGTGACCAAATACATATGTGACTCCACATGTCTATATGTTGAAGTTATCAAACATATATGTGGTCCCACATCTCTATATGTGCAAGTTGTCAACACAAGTATGATCTCACACCTTTATATGTTCAAGTTGTCAAACACATATGTGATGTCACATCTCTATATGTTCAAACTATTCAACACATGTATGGTCTCACATCTGTATATATGCAAGTTGTCAAACACGTGTATGGTCCCATTCTCTATATGTGCAAGTTTTTAAACACATGTAGAATCAATCTTATTATTATATTTATAATATCAAGTATTTTTTACTTGTCCAATTTTTAAAAATGTTGAAAATGCTCACTTTTACATAAAATACTGAAAATTACCTATTTTTTATTATCACAAAAATGCACCTCTTTTTAACCCCGAATGAACCTTTTGTCTAAATTGACCGTCCATGAATTTTGAAGACGTATACAGTTAGTCATATATTTTTAGAATAATAAGGAGCAATTTGAAGTTGTAACATAAAAAGGACATAGCACGTCAGCAGCCCACTAGATCTTAAGAGGACGTATTACTACGTCTGCGACCGCAAATGCGTTAAACACGCGAGGTGAAGCAACGCGCGATAAAGCCGGCACTTTGCTCGTCAACGACCTCGTTTGTTGCTTCGTAAAAATTTCGACGTCGACGACAGTAACGACCCGCTGTGAACACGGTCACCCGGTATGCAGTAAGGACGAGCACCAGCTGACTGGCCGCATTTTTCATTAACGCGTTGTAAAGGCTCGCATGAATAGGTAAACCTAAAGGCGAGGAGTGGAAGAGTGGCGCGTTCTTCTCGCGACGAGCATGATTAACATTCCCGCAAGCTCCGCGATGACGGCCCAATGAAAATTATTAACCGACGACTAAATTTGCCGGCGATCGTATCAGTCTGTTTGCACGAGTTTAGTCTGGTTGATAGTGCCGTGCTTTTCGCTGTCATACCTTTCTTTAACTCTGTTTACAATCTTCGTGTATACTCCTCACGCTCGTAATTTTGTTAATTAGACGAAATTGACGTGGTAAAATTTTATGTATTAATTTAATATTAATTTGATATCAATTTGGTATGAATTTCGTATTAATTTGGTACGAATTTCAGATTAATTTGACGGTAACATATGTAAACTTGATATTAACTTGTTAGCGATGTGATATTAATTTTGAAATGGGATATGAATGTCGATTTTTATGTGTTTGTTCAGTGCTACATATGTGTAATGTAATCTACGTATGCACATATGTCTACATACATGTATATCCACATATGCACGTATGTCTACGTACACGTATATCCACATATGCAGGTATGTCTACATACATGTATATTTACATATGTATGTATGTATTATAGAAATAATAATTTTGGAAAAATTTTACAAATGTTCATGTAACATTATAAATATTTACTAGTGCATATATCTACATACATGTATATCCACATATGTGTATATATATTATAGGAGTAATAATTATGAAAAAATTTTATATATTTTCATATAATGTTATAAATATTTCCTACTACATATGAATGTCTACTACTGTAGTTTCAATATGGTTGTACAATTTAAATTCTAAATCATTTGCTGCAATACAAAGTGCATATATGCATGTAGACTTCATACACACACATGTATGCTATACACACATGAAATCATAAAAATAATATTGAATTGAGAACATTTAATTCTGCTTCGTTAACCAAGCTTTGTTTTACCCATTTCACAGAAATTTTGTATTTAAAATATTTTTCGTTTTCCCAATATTTTTTCATATCATTCTACCTGTATTCTATTTTATTACAAAAACAATGCGACGAAGCACGAGTGAAACTAAATAGAATGAAAAATTCGTGAAAAGGGAAGTTAAAAAAATAAATCTACGCAAAGCTGAAATGCAGAATTGAGGTTAGAAATTTTGTTAAGTTAGAAATGTTGAAATTTAAAAATTTTATATGAAAGTTTTTTAGTCGCAAATGAATATTTTCAATATATCGAGAATTGATTTAACAAAGAAATATGACTGCTGAACGGTAATGAATATTGATAAAGGTATTAATAAAAATCTCATACGTTCAATGATTTCCGATTAAAATATGTTCGTATTGAAAGGGCTAATTGAAAACTGAATCTGTTACAAGTACGAATATATATATTATTTCACGAATTTATTGGAACAATGTTACGATTAAAATTTTAATGTTTATAAATTACAGAGTATTATATTATTCGTTTAATAAAGCATGTATTTTACACAGGATTTATACGAAACGCAAACATGATCAAAATTAAATATTTTTGGTATTACAAAATTTGTGCGTTCTATGGAAAATCATTTCGAATCAGTCGAAGAGAATTTGATGTGAATTATATCGTATCTTGTTTTTCTTTTCAAATTTAACGCTATTGTTTGATTTTGATAAATCTTCATATTTACGTCGTGATTTATTATCATTTCAACTGTTATTTGCATTAAAAGTATTTTTCAAATAAAACGAATCAACAGAACATGAAATTACATTTCCAGTAAATTCTTTTCAGATAAAACTTTTATCTACATTTTCTATACAAATTTGCATAAATAATTAACGTCTATTAATGAAAGTATCAGAACTTGTAAAAGCATCAAGATTAGTCTTCAGAATCGTATTTGTGAGATTTTCTGAATGAATTAAAATACATTTGAATATTTAATCAAACATAAGTTTATCCAGGAACCTGGCTCGGTATTTATCGTACATATGGACAAAACTTTTCACTTATTAAGACATAATTAATTTTTAATTCAGGCTATATTTTCTCTGGAAGCATTCGCTGTCATATTCGTACAGGTGTAACAAGCCCTCATTGGTTAATCAACGAGTCGACTATCATTCAATCACTTTGTCCTCTCAATATTTTGATGCCATGTATTAACTTCTTTACACGCCTTTCCACTTCACTGTCTTTTATTGCTTTTAAATTTACCGTAACTTTGAAGTCTGTGATTTTATGGTGTATGTTATGGGGATCATAAATTTGGAGATTTTTAAATTTGGGATGGGAGAATTTTGTGTTTGGGTATTTTAGGAATTTGGGAATTTGGGAATTTGGGAATTTGGGAATTTGGGATTTTAGGAATTTGGGATTTTTAGAATTTGGAATTTTAGGAATTTGGGACTTTTAGAATTTGGAATTTTAGGAATTTGGGATTTTAGGAATTTGGGATTTTAGAAATTTAGGATTTTAGAAATTTGGGATTTTAGGAATTTGGGAATTTGGGAATTTGGGAATTTGGGAATTTGGGATTTTAGGAGATTGGGATTTTAGGAATTTGGAATTTTTAGAATTTGGAATTTTAGGAATTTGGAATTTTAGGAATTTGGGAATTTGGGAATTTGGGATTTTAGAAATTTGGGATTTTAGGAATTTGGAATTTTTGGAATTTGGCATTTTAAGATTTTAGCACTTAGAGACTTTGGAATTTTGGAATTTTAGTATTTTGAGATTTTGGCATTTTAGAATTTTAGTACTTTTAGGATTTTGGGACTTCAGGACTTTGGTACTTTAGAATTTTGGTATTATGAAATTTGTTAACTGTAGGACTTGGTAATTTCAGTACTTGGAGAAGTTGGAACTTTGTGATCTCACAATTTTAGAATTTTGAAACTTTACAAGTTTGGAACTTTGAAATTTTAAAATTCTTCAATTTTAGAACTTCGAAATATTGCTACCCTTGAAATTTCAAACTTCAAAACTTTGAATTCCTGCCTTCAGCACTTCCAAATTTAGAATTCTCTTAATTTAGAGTAATGAATGTTTTTAACTCTTTAAAATTGGAAATTGTGAAATAAGTACTATGTACAGAACTCCATTTGTTCAATTAATGTTTGAGCTTTCAGAATTTGAAATTGTAAAAGAAGTACTATACACAATAATTACAAAACTCCACTAGTACAATTATTATTTGAATTTTAAGAATTTAAAATTGTAAAAGAAGTACTATACAAAATAATGACAGAACTCCACTTGCACGATCAATGTTTGAACTTTTAGAATTTGAAATTGTGAAAGAAGTACTATACACAATAACTACAAAACTCCATCTGTCCCATTAATGTTTGGACTTTTTAGAATTTGAAATTGTAAGAAAAAATACTGTACACAATAATTATATAGCAGTCCCCTATACAATTCGTGCACCTCCTGTAAATATTGCCGTTCAAAATGGTGCAAGTTCCACAGGAAATCAAACCCCAGAATAATTAGATATGTCCGTGGCGCAATGTCTACAATTCCAACTCTGGAAACGATTATTTCGAAAGAATTTCAACGATGGTTTTTTACATAGCTTCTTCTTCTTCTTCTTTCTGTTGGTATCTTGTCGACCTCGGATATCTTCCAGGGATCCATCGACCTTCTTGCCTTCCGGCTTTGAACAGGCATCGATATCGAAACGACCCGAAGAAATAGAGAGGTTAGGCCTGCGGACGTGTACTCTTGTTGTGGGAACGCAGATGAAGATTCCTAACGGAATTGTTGCGTGCTCGGAATACACTGTGTCATAGGGTGTTTCATATTTAAATATGTCGGCAAAATTCTATTTTTTAAATAAATATTTTTAGGGAATGTATTTTGTGTCGTTGTTGAAGTGCAAATGTTATAACTTGAGGCACTTTATGATGTTTCTGTACCATAAAATTATATTAGAATTCTATCTTGTTGGGTATTTTATTCAATATTCTATTAGATATCTTATTCAATGTTCTGTTAGAAATTTTATTCAATATTCTATTAGGCATAATATGGTATTGTCTACTGAATATTGTATTCAATATTCTTCTAGGTCCATTCAATTTTATAAACTAGATATTATTATAACTCCTGTAGTCAGTTGTATAATATTGTAGTAAAATTGTATGTTATTTAATATTAGAATAACAATGTACATTTCATAACATTATGATAAAATACATTTTTTAATAGTGAAACAAAATTGTTCATTTTATGTTGTCATAATAAAGTTGCATTTTATGATATTGCAATAAAATTATACATTTTATAACATTGTACTGAAATTGTCCATTTTCTGACATTCTACTGAAATTGTCCATTTTCTGACATTCTACTGAAATTGTACATTTAATAACATTGCTTTAAAATTGTTCATTTTATAACATTGCTTTAAAATTGTACATTTTATAACATTGATTTAAAATTGTTCATTTCATAACATTGTACTAAAATTGTTCATTTTATAAAATTGTACTAAAATTGTTCATTTTATAAAATTGTACTAAAGTTGTTCATTTAATAAGATTGTATTGAAATTGTTCATTTTATAAAATTGTACTAAAATTGTTCATTTTATAAAATTGTACTAAAGTTGTTCATTTAATAAGATTGTATTGAAATTGTTCATTTTATAAAATTGTACTAAAGTTGTTCATTTAATAAGATTGTATTGAAATTGTTCATTTTATAAAATTGTACTAAAATTGTTCATTTTATAAAATTGTACTAAAGTTGTTCATTTAATAAGATTGTATTGAAATTGTTCATTTTATAAAATTGTACTAAAGTTGTTCATTTAATAAGACTGTATTGAAATTATTCATTTTATAACATCATGATATAAAATTAACAGTGCAGTCACACTACCTTTCCTTCCATTTTAAAAATTGCCTATTGCAATACATTTTATAATAAATGATTAAATAACTCGCTAAAAAGTGAGTACATTGACAGTTTGATTAGGAGATACACAAGTTATACCAAGTTAGATTATACATCATACACCGATGCAATCATAAGTTTACGGTGTTTGAGAATATCGATGATGTTTAGGATTTCTTGACAAGGAATGTGGATGATTATATGTCGTCGCGATTAAAATCGAACGGAAACTTTTTGAGAATAAGTGTATAGCGCGAGAAACCACCTGTCGGACCGCGGGCGATCTCGACAGCCTGTCATCTTTACCGTTCGAACGATCTTGAACGTCGTGTTACCGGTATGCTTATCGATCCACAAGTATGATCTTGTCGCGTGGATGTTCCCGTTGAATGCGAGCGTTCAATTGAAACGCCAACCCGCTGAAAATTGTTCTGCCGATACCGCGGGAACAATGGGAGATTCCAAGGAAGATGAAGTATCGAGGAATTTGTTTATCGTTGCGTTTAAGGGAAGTTTATTGACTTGATTGGTACATCACTGTTTCATAGACAGAGACACTAGACTCCAGGTTCTATAACTTTATTGCTCTTTCAATTATTTTTACTATTTAGATATATTTATTATAGATATACTTTTTTAATATTATTAATAGTACTATTGCAAGTTTTATATGTTTATATTCAACTAAATTATATAATGTTGTGGATTCTATAAGTTTAGATTCTGTTGCATTATATAAGATTACAGGTTCTACAATTATGTAGTCATATCATATAATATTGCATATTCTGTACTTATTCAGTCATGTCACATAATATTCATAAGCACTTATTCAATCACATCATATAGTATTGTTAGTTTTATATGCATAGACTCAGTTATATTATATAATAATGAAAACATATGCATATATTCAGCTGCGTCAACAATATTGTTAGTTCTAAATGTACTTATTCGGTCACTGCATATAATATTGAACACTTCATGTGCAATTATTCAGTTGCAACATGTAATATTGTCCTAAATATATATATTTAGTCTTAACATATAATAACGAAAGCTTTATATGCATATGTTCAGCTGCGTCACACAATATTGTCAGTCCTAAATGTGCATATTCAGTCACATTATATAATATTGAAGGTTTGACATGTATATATTCTGTCACTTCATATAAAATTGAAATCTTCATATGCACTTATTCAGTCACATCATATAACATTGTCAGTTTTAAATGTATATCTTGAGTCTCAACATAAAATAGTGAAAACATATGCAAATATTCAGTTGCGCCACATAAATGGATCTAAATGTATAGATAAAACAAAATGTGTACATTTAGTCACATCATACTATATTGAAAATTTCATATTATACTTAGTTGCATCATACAATGTTGTTAGTCTTAAATGTATATATTCAGTTAAACAGCTAATATTGAAATTTTTATGTGCACTTATTGTTGCATCATATAACATTGAAAACTTGATATGCATATAATTAGTCACATCATATAACATTGTCAGATCAAAATGCATATATTCAGTCAGACTATATTACATTAAAAACTTCATGAACACTTATGCAGATACATCAAATAATACAATCAGTTTTAAATGTCCATATCCAGTCACATCACACCTCATATTAGTCACACCATATACTGCAAGATTTCCATATACACAGTCATATCACATAACGTTGCAGTTCTAGGAAAAAGCCATGCACATCTCCTGGCCATAAACACCTTCCGGATACACCTCTAGGAATAATTAAATGTCTCGACGCGTCGGTATCGAGTGCGCACGAATGCGTGCCACGTCCCCCGGCAGAAAATATATTCCGATACGATGACCTTCTTCCTTCGTGAACGAATATTTAATTTTCTGTGTCCCGTCTCCCGGCGCATTGTTATTCTTCATATGGGAGCTAATGTTTCCTCGTTCGTGCCGCGAGGACGGCACGGATCGAATCGCAAGAGGAAGCGAGAGGAAGCTGGCTCGAATCGGTGAACCGTGAGTCGTAGATCGGGGCTACGAGTCCGCGACATGATACATCCAAGTGGCTGTGATTTCGACATCTTCGCGATGGAATTTCCTCTTTGATGTTCCACTGGCAAATACCTCACGCCAACTCATGCCACCGACAGGAATTCTTCGTGTAATGACGTTACCGGAACATGTGGCAATTAGGACACTTGATACGCGGAAATTGGATGAAATGTTCGTACGTGTAGTCGAGGCGAAACCGGAATTTGAAGAAGAGTATCTGTGCACTGGTAAATTCTTAGAGCCACTTGCATGTTAACAATTTTGTAGCAGAAGTTTTAGTAAGAACTTGAGCAGAAATGTCTTTTAAACAGATGTGCATTGTATGCAATAATATTTCAATAATATTATTATACTATGGGGAATGTTACATTCTGCACTTGACATTATAATGTTCATGTCTATTTGATCATCCAACGTGGGTGGGAGTCTTTCAAACAATATTTGAAGTACTTCAACGAAGATACATTTCCATATATTTTTATAATCTTCACCACTCGTCTTCATAACAGCAAAGTATTTCATAAACCAGGTCCACGATAAAAATTAATTAGGTATTAAGGTACCCAAAAATGGTCAAATGCTTCTCGTCTACCCAAAATTCACCTCCAAATTCATATAATCCTACAAATTCCAAGTAGCGTTCTCGAAAGCTCTCAACCATTTTCGATCCAGCTCGTTACGCGTTTATTTCAACGTCCGGTCGATCGTGAAAAAATCGGTGTGTCTCGGTGCGGTCCAATAAGCGCCCGGACCCGTAAACGTCGCTCGCGAGGCAAATATCGTGGAGTGATTTACGAAGTATGAGAGAACCGAGGACGAAAAGTAAGCGAAGAGGGGTGGGTGGGTGGTTGTATGAACGGAGGGCAGAGGGCTCGTTCGCCGTTCGTATGGAACGAAGAGGACAGTAAATCTTGGCACGATTGACACGTGTGAAATGCGTCGGTTGGCTACTCGGAGCCGCTCGTTTTGACTTCGACCTTATACGAGAGTGTTGAAGACACCTAAACCGAAGGGACGAGGTGGTGACTATGTACAGTCAAGAGCAAATCTAGGGACAATGTCGAGAGTTGCATGTGAGGAAGTACATTTGGTCGGTTTTGGGAATTTTTAAGAATAGAGAATGGGTTTGGATGTTGAGTTCAGAGAGAAAATATAGATGGAAGTTTGGAGATTTGGGAATTTGGAGGTATAGGAATTTGGAGATATAAGAGATTGAAGATATAAGAGTTTGAGAACCTACAGATTCACCAATTCCAACGGGTACCAATTCCACGCGTCGTAATTCAACACACGGTAATTCCACGCGTGGTAGTTCAACGCACGCTAATTCTACGTGTGATAATTCAACGCGCAGGAATTCCACGCGTGGTAATTCAATGCACGCTAATTCCACGCGTGATAATTCAACGCGAAGGAATTCCACGCGTGATAATTTAAGGCGAAGGAATTCCACGCGTGGTAATTCAACGCGAAGGAATTCCACGCGTGGTAATTCAACGCTTGCTAATTCAACGCGCTGGAATTCCATGCATGGTAATTCGACGCGTAGGAATTCCATGCGTGGTAATTCAAAGCGTGTTAATTCCACGCGTGGTAATTCAGCGCGTGGTAGTCCAATGCGTGGTAATTCAGTGCGTGGTATTTCAGCGCGTGGTAGTTCAACGCGTGGTAATTCAGCGCGTGGTAGTTGAACGCGTGGTAATTCAGTGCGTGGTATTTCAGCGCCTGGTAGTTCAACGCGTGGTAATTCAGCGCGTGGTAATTCAACGCGTAGTAATTCCACGCGTGGTAATTCAACGCGTAATAATTCAGCACATGGTAGCATTTTGATGCCATACGAAAGTTGATGATCTATCTCGCTATTTGGGGTTCTAAAAATTTAGGAACATAGATAGTTAAAAAATTTCTAACGTATGAAATGTGGAATCTGTAAACTTCTGTAAAATCAAAAAATTTAGAAATTCGACAATTGTATAGCTGAACGCAAAAATGTTCAAACTTAAAAGTATTGCAGCCTGCATACGTGTACATATGTTAAGAGTTGCCCACGAGTGTACCGGTCGAAATGTTCGCGTTAAGGTTACATGACCGGACAGAAACTCGGCCGTAAAGCTTATCTCCAATTCTGTCCGAAATCGATTTGACCTCCGTCGAACCGGCGAAAACGAACGTGAACCGGGGGCGTCGTTCGAGCCGTCTTTGCGTATGGCAGCACACTATACTCATAGTTAGCGTCCGACGAGCGAGAAATCGTCTGGTGAATTATAGACAGAGGTTGTATTGGAAGGGCCAAATTTACCTACGCTATTTATTTCACGGTAGGCAGAAAAATAAATTGCTCTTTCTTGAGTAATTCACTGCCGTGGCATTATTGCGCAGTTTTAAGAGGATGATTTAGAAAGAGGTAGGTGTGCGAGGGGAGTAAAGGGAGCTTAGGGGAAATGAGGAGAGTAGTTTGTGAAAACAAGCCCTCGCGAAGGTACGACCCTCTTTATGTCAAAAGACCTGCATTTTTTTGGCGTCAAGATGAGGTGGGGATGGCGTGAACGCTTCAAAGGGTTGTTGCATCGAGCTGAAGACGTTTTTTAGGGTGGCCTCTAAAGCAGAGTGTTTTGAAATGAACTGGGTTATTTGCAGATTTTATAGCACAATTGGAATTATGATTGTAGGTCTCATTTTTATGGGGACCTAATTTTTTAATTGCCTCCAGTTATACGATGTATAATGTTTAATTTTTATGTTCAGTATAATCCACGGTAATTACATGAGATATACTTAAATTTTATTACCTCTTCAATTTCTTATTTTTTTGTAGATTCATGTATACAGAATTTTATAAAAAAAATTTACAGAACTGTTTCAATACTTAACTCACTTTAATTATGTATATCATATTTTTCTACGCCTATTATTGTTATTATATGTATTCAATTTTTATCGTAATACTTGATATACTGAAAATAATACGTTTTTCAAATGACATGTTAAAGATATATTTTTTAAATAAAATTTGAATATAACTAATGAATTGATGTATTCAATTTTTATCGCAGTACTTGATACACTGAAAATAATACATTCTTCAAATGACATGTTAAAGATATATTTTTTAAATAAAATTTTAATATATCCAATGAGTTGATATATTCAATTTTTATCGTAACACTAGATATACTGAAAATAACACGTTCTTCAAATGACACATTAAAGATATATTTTTTAAATAAAATTTGAATATAACCAACGAAGAATGAGTCCAAAGAAAAAAATGAAGGGTGTAAAGTATTGTGTACATTTTTACCCCGTGTCAAAAATAAAGCAGATGTGATGCTGATGACTAAACGAAGAGTATCAAGCACCGCAGGTTAAAGTGCAAAGTGGATGGAAACATTTTCAAGGTCCCCAATAGACAGTTAATTGTGAAACGAAATAACGTTTCAGCGAGATTAATTTCATCGGTGTTCGTCCGACAGGAAGTGAAGGAGAATGGGGAAGCGATTATCGCAAAGTTACAAGCTCACGACGACACACGTTTGACGGACTAACAAGCGGAGGAAAGAACACGCGAAGGAGGACGAATTCGAAGTGCTGTCAGCGCGAGGCTCATCCTCCGATCTGCTGTGAGCAACACGGGCCCTGATGCTGCGTAATCGTGCGCTTAGCGGTACTCCATCGACGATTAGAAAAATCCTGGATACGTGCGCTGTGCATGCTTGGTTACCTTGTAATCATCGGAGAAAGATCCTGCGAATAGTATTCTGAGCACCAACGATCGGACAGTATACCGTTCGAACGGAAATGTGCATGAAACGATGCCAAGGCACAACGTCGAGAAAGAACAGCCTGCTCTGTCACGAACCGTCGTGCTTTTTTTTTCTCTTCACGGAACGTTAGGGAATGAATTCTTGATCGACTATAAAACAACCGACTCGAAATAATTCGGTCAGTGTTTTCTACGCTGCATACTTTCTTGTGTGCTGGAAAATGGAACAGGAAGTACGGTTAGAGGTTTGCATTGTTCGATTTCTTAGGTTATTGTGGAATTTGTGGGAAATTGATTACGTGTGTTGGGTTGGTATGTGGTTGCAAAGGGGACTTTTGGAGACTTGGGAGTTTAATTTGGGAGATTCAGGATTTGGGAGCTTGAGAATTTGGGAGTTTGAGAATTTGGGAGTTTGAGAATTTGAGAGCTTGAGAATTTGGGAGCTTGAGGATTTGGAAGCTTGAGAATTTGGGAGCTTGAGGATTTGGGAGCTTGAGAATTTGGGAGCTTGAGGATTTGGGAGTTTGAGAATTTGGAAGCTTGAGGATTTGGAAGCTTGACGATTTAGGACCTTGAGGATTTGTAAGCTTGAGGATTTGGAAGCTTCAGGATTTGGAAGCTTGAGAATTTGGGAGCTTGAGAATTTGAGAGCTTGAGAATTTGAGAGCTTGAGGATTTGGGAGCTTGAGAATTTGGGAGCTTGAGAATTTGAGAGCTTGAGAATTTGAGAGCTTGAGAATTTGAGAGCTTGAGGATTTGGGAGCTTGAGGATTTGGAAGCTTGAGAATTTGGGAGCTTGAGAATTTGAGAGCTTGAGGATTTGGGAGCTTGAGAATTTGGGAGCTTGAGGATTTGGGAGTTTAAGGATTTGGGAGTTTAAGGATTTGGGAGCTTGAGAATTTGGGAGCTTGAGGATTTGGGAGTTTGAGAATTTGCTAGCTTGAGAATTTGGGAGCTTGAGAATTTGAGAGCTTGAGAATTTGAGAGCTTGAGAATTTGAGAGCTTGAGGATTTGGGAGCTTGAGGATTTGGAAGCTTGAGAATTTGGGAGCTTGAGAATTTGAGAGCTTGAGGATTTGGGAGCTTGAGAATTTGGGAGCTTGAGGATTTGGGAGTTTAAGGATTTGGGAGTTTAAGGATTTGGGAGCTTGAGAATTTGGGAGCTTGAGGATTTGGGAGTTTGAGAATTTGCTAGCTTGAGAATTTGGGAGCTTGAGAATTTGAGAGCTTGAGAATTTGAGAGCTTGAGAATTTGAGAGCTTGAGGATTTGGGAGCTTGAGGATTTGGAAGCTTGAGAATTTGGGAGCTTGAGAATTTGAGAACTTGAGGATTTGGGAGCTTGAGAATTTGGGAGCTTGAGGATTTGGGAGTTTAAGGATTTGGGAGTTTAAGGATTTGGGAGCTTGAGAATTTGGGAGCTTGAGGATTTGGGAGTTTGAGAATTTGCTAGCTTGAGAATTTGGGAGCTTGAGAATTTGAGAGCTTGAGAATTTGGAAGCTTGAAGATTTCAGAATTTAAGTATTTGGATGATTGAGGATTTGGTTTGCTAGAAATCTGAGGACCTGAGAACTTTCATACATATAGAAAATTTGGATGTCTACAACTGCAGGAGTTTAGAAACTCAAACACTTCATGATTCATAAAGTTTATTCCAAGCACCCAAATTCACAAATTTAATAATTTCCATATTTCTAAACTACTACCCCAATAATCTTAAACTCCCAAATCTCCATCCCTCTTACTTAAATATACTTCACCCCCCAATTCTCGATCCTCAAAAATCTCATAAATCCTCTTCATCAGTTACACTCATCCCTAGAAATTTGCTACCGACTGTACCCGAGTCTGTGGCGAGTTTCTCAGAAAAGCCGCAACAACGCGAGCACGTCACCTTCCGATTTTTTCCACTATCGATCAAGCAACGTTACTAGGTATCGTTTCGTCGTTCAACCGTGTCCTGAAACGTGTCACGATAACTCGTTCCGCGCCATAAAATTCTCAAAAAGCTCGTGAAAGACGGGTACACACGAACAACTCGCACAGAGGACGAAGATTAGCCAGTCAAGGGTTGAAAAGCATGACATACGGCGCGCGAGCGGAAAGAGTCGACTAAACGTTCAAGGATCCTACCGTTCCACAGGATTTCTCTATTTTTATAGCCGCTTTTGTGCGCAGACCGCTCGCGAGCAAACCTTCGCAAATGAGCTCCTATTGAAAATTAGTCGATGACCAAAACAGCTCGAGGTTGCGCTTTGACGAACGCATTTTTTCAGACGTGCTCGGATCTGCTTCGTTGTGGCTACTGGTTGAATTACCAATGGTGAACGTTCGTGGAACTTCTATGCACTTCGATCTTTTGATGGTGCGGCGATAATTTGTAGGTTACGTTGGAGAGTGATGGATGAAATTTTACTTTAATTATTGACGATGTTTGCATTTTACATTTTAGTTTGGTTACTTAGAGCTTGTACAAGTATGAAGATTAGAGGTAATGTCTTTGAAAATTTACTGCTATTCAATCATTTTGTAAAAATTGAATTAGTAAGCTCATTTTATAAAAATTGATTTAGTAAGGTCATTTTATAAAAATTGATTTAGTAAGACCATTTTATAAAAATTGATTTATTAAGGTCATTTTATGAAAATTGTTATAGTAAGGTCATTTTATAAAAATTGATATAATAAGGTCATTTATAAAAATTGATTTATTAAGGTCATTTTATAAAAATTGTTGTAGTAGGGTCATTTTATAAAAATTGATTTAGTAAGACCATTTTATAAAAATTGATTTATTAAGGTCATTTTATAAAAATTGTTGTAGTAAGGTCATTTTATAAAAATTGATATAATAAGGTCATTTATAAAAATTGATTTAGTAAGGTCATTTTATAAAAATTGTTGAAGTAGGGTCATTTTATAAAAATTGATATAATAAGGTCATTTATAAAAATTGATTTAGTAAAGTCATTTTATAAATATTAATGTATTAAGGTCATTTTATAAAAATTGATTTATTAAGTTCATTTTATAAAAATTGATTTAGTAAGACCATTTTATAAAAATTGATTTATTAAGGTCATTTTATAAAAATTAATTTAAGTAAGAGCGATACAAGTATACAATAATAACCAATATAATCCTCATCAATGAACAATATATTCCACATCTTATTCACATCATACCCTACAACCTAAAGGGATGATACAACATGTATGACTTCCGAATGAAGGGTAGCGGATGGGCACAGATGCCCAGAAAATGTGCCCCAAAGGCGAGACGAGGCCGCAAGTCAAACGGTTGGTCAACAAAGCGCACGAAACGCAAACGTGCTGTCACGAAATTGCCTTCCACGAAATGTCGGACAAGGAAAACATCTGCGGGCCGTGATATGGGACCGCAGTCTCCCCTTGCCGATTCTTCGCCATGAACGAAGCAAATCATGGCGACGCGTGCCGTTCGTTTGTTTATTAAACGACCAGCCACTCAACTTCTTTCTTTGGGCGACAAATTGCGAAAGAATCGCTCGAACGATCGTGGTGACTCATATACCGTGGAACTGCTTTGGGGTTGTTAGTGGTTTTTTAGAGCGTCAGGGTGATTTACAATGGAAGGGATGGTTGATGGATCACGTGAGCTACGAAGATGAATCTAGGTTCCTTGATGGTCTAATAGGCCAATGGTTTTATACTTCCATTTGGGGAATTATCTTAACGAGGATATATTGTGAATGTCACGGAAATTATGAAGAATGGCATTTTAAAATACTCTGGAAAGACGGTTTTTATTTGAAGGCTTGAGTACAATTTGTAAATAAAGTTCTTAAAGATGAACTTAAAAAAGAAGAAGATAATACATTAAAAGGGAACTGAAAATTCCAAAACTCGAGTGTCATATTCTAGCCATACATCACGCACTAAACATACACCACGTAACCATACATCAGTTACATGAATCACTAGGTCATAAAATATTAAAAAATTCTGTACAAGCAAAAACCACACGAAACGGTATACAAAGTTCGCGATGCAAGATAGCCGGTCTCGCGGAATACAATCAAGTGCAAAGCGGATACCATAAATCCAGCAAATTTTCGTTTCCCATGCAACAAGGATTTACAGCAGTAGTCAGGATCGAGTCGACGAGAGAAAGAACGTAATCGTTCTCGTTCAGAAGGCATGCATTCAGTATCCCCGTCGTTATTTTATCAACGACGACGCTTTTCGCAAACGGAAATACGCTTTGAATCCTCGTTATACGGTTGATGTATGTTGCAAGGGGCTGCCAAGTGCGCGATACAGATGCATTATTCATGCGGCACCGAAAGTATTTCGGCGAAACACGAAGAGTGGACGGTCCGCTTATTTCGCCGGATAACTATCCCGCAGTGGACGTAGGGATCCGCGGAGTACCGTTCGAAACAACCGGAACAACCGACCAGCCGATTCGTCGTCGTCGTCATCGTCGTTTCGCGTTTTAAAAGTCAGCTAGCCCTCTCACCCGGAACCGCCGTTTGACCAGCGAGGATTCGATCTCCAGCCGGTCGGCGAACGCTCGGCGAACGCTTGCATTATTCATAACCAATTCCCGAATCTCGAACTCGAAATGAACCGGCGTCCAGGTCAGCTGCCTTTCCTCCCTCTGTGCCTCTGTCCACTCGTATTCCTTTAATTTTTTCTCCAACTCCGCGTTTCATGCGATTTCTACCGATACCCGTTGTTTCGTCTGCTTGCTGCTTCTTTTACAGCTCTCTTCACATTCAAGAATTTTAATAGTAGATTTGGATTACTAGAAATCTGAGGACTTGAGAACTTTTATATATATAGGAAATTTGGGTTTCTGGAACTTTGAGAGTTTGGGAACTCAAATATTCCAAAATTCGTAAAATTTATTTCAAGTTTCCAAATTCACAAATTTAATAATTTCCACATTTCTAAACTACTACTATAATAATATTAAACTCCTACGTCTCCATCCCTCTTATTGTTAGTTAAATAAGGTACTTCATCCTCCAATTCTCTAGATGCAGTGATAGTAATTTCTATTTTCCTTACAAAATTCTGAAGCTTGTATTATAATATATTCTTTGTGGATTTTTACGGTTGAATATAGTATAATATAGTTGTGCATTTGAGCATTAGTCATGCGGGGACCATGTGTGGACATGTACCTTATTACTGCACGTGGAATTAATACATGTTGAGTTAAAGTGTATTAACACATGATGAACTATCACATATTATATTAGTACAAGGTGGAATACGTGTCGAACTATTACGTGGAGTATGTGTTCGCCAATAATTTATTGGAGTATCGTGTATTGAAGTGTGATGTGTTGAGTTATTATGTGTTAAATTACCAGGAGTTGAAGTACGACACGCTGAATTACGACGTGTTGAATTATTACATATTAAATTACACGGGTTGAACTATCGTGCGCTGAATTACCACGCGTGGATTTTCTACTCGTCGAATTATCGCACGTGGGAATAGCAAGGGTTGAATTATCAAGCGTGGAATTATTACGCATGGAATTCCTAAGCGTTGAATTACCACGCGTGAAATTTCAACGCGTGGAATTTGCAAGCGTTGAATTACCAAGCGTTGAATTACCACGCGTGGAATTAGCAAGCGTTGAATTACCACGCGTGGAATTCCTACGCATCGAATTACCACGCGTGCAATTTCTACGCGTCGAATTATCATGCGTGGAATTAGCAAGCGTTGAATTACCACGCGTGGAATTCCTACGCGTCGAATTACAACGCGTTGAATTGCTACGCTTGGAATTTGCAAGCGTTGAATTACCACGCGTAGAATTAGAAAGCGTTGAATTACCACGCGTGGAATTCCAACGCATCAAATTACCACGCGTGGAATTCTTACGCGTCAAATTACCACGCGTGGAATTTCTACGCGTCGAATTACCACGCGTGGAATTCCTACGCATAGAATTACCACGCGTGGAATTTCTACGCGTCGAATTACCACGCGTGGAATTTCTACGCGTAGAATTCCTATGCGTTGAATTACCACGCGTCGAATTACCACGCATGGAATTTCAATGCGTTGAATTATCACGCATGGAATTAGTACGCGTTGATTTACCACGCACTGAGCTCACTACCCGCTGAACTACCATGCGCGGAATTAGAGCGCATTAAATTAGCACACAGTGCAACCATTCAAAGTTTCAAATCAAATCAAAGAAATCTTCTAGTGAATCTACCATAATGAACAGACGAATTAGCATGTAACTCCACATCCAGCTACACACAGTCCTAACTTCCAAGAACAAAAACAACTGCCTTCCGATTGAAATTACGTCAACCACGAGTTGAGCTTATAACAATAAACCCGGCGTTTCTCATTCAAAGCGTGCAATCGTTCCATGACGGTGTCCCGGTTCCCGCGATTTCGTCCATCGAATGTCACGGGTTCTCCAAGTTTTTCGCGATCGATCGTTTTTTACTGACAACGAGTTGTATCAACTGACGGTATTACACAAGAACTGTGAAACAGGTGATTACTGTGTCTTTCACGCTTGATGTCACTCAAGGTAAGATATCGTTGTTGCCATAAGCATCTGACGTCACACGATTCGTGACGTGCATAATAAAAGGACCTCCGAGTGACATCAAGTGTGAAAGTCTCTATACCTTGCTTTTTGCAAAAAGAAGCGAGAGCGAAGTCTAGCTGTGACGAGCAGCCGGCCTCCGAATATAGATCAAAGATCCGATCTACTTTACGATCGTTGCTCAAAGTACTGTGAGCCCTTTGCTTCTTCCACGGACAGCCGAGTAAACGGTATTAGCAATCAGAAGCTCGCCAACTCGCTCGGCGGTTAGTTCGTTTTCTTCAGCCTTCTCGTCGTTTTCTCGTCTGCGGTGACACTTCAGCGTCAGAATGCGTCTCGAGACTATATTCTTGGACGATCGTGGTCTCCTACTGTGAACGAGGGCGTGGAAATGCCACTGATTATGCTCGAGAGCATCGAAGGCCATTTTACTGGGAATGCGTGGTTAACTGCTCTGATGGCACTTTGTTGTTTAATTCGGGAACTATTTGAACTTAGCTTCGTTGGATGTAGATTCAAATACTCTGATGACTAGAAGGTTTCGTAGGTTTTAGATAAGTGTCGGTACTTTTTCTTCTTAGTCATTTGTTAAAAATTTTTTGTTGTTTTATACATGTAGTTTGTACTCAGAAATTATCTTGTGAGATCTCTTTAAATTATTTCAAAAAATAAAATTAAAATAGAATGACATTCTGTAATTCCTAACTTGGTCTTCTTAGCCCCTAACGCAGGAAAATATCGAGATTTTAAACATGTCTCTCTTCATCCAACAAAATGCAATTCCATCGAATAATAAAAAGTGAAAGAACCACATAAAACATCCTAATTTGTAATAACCAATTAAGAATAAAATCAGTTAAAATTAAATGTACCTTTCACACTAATCTCTTTACACCAAAAGTTCAAACAAAAATTCATCGACAGTACGTAATTAACATAATGTACTTTAAGTACCTCATTGAACAATAATCTTCAACTTCAATTCCAGACAACAGGGTAGTGAATATTGGTGTCACCATCCAGAGAAATATTTGCGAGGCTAAAGCAGCAAGTGGGCGGACGATGAAAAGCTTTTAACGCGAACGAAGATGAGAAAAAAGAACTGGAAGGATAAGAAGAAGCAACTTTGAAGTCACAAAGATAAATACAAGCAGAACGATCCAACCAGTCTCGACTTCGAGTCTTGAACCTGTAGCGCATTCGACAAGCCTCTTTTATTCCATTACGGTTCCAGCACAGTAATGCGATATTGTTATCAACTCTTGAAAATCTACATATTTGCTTGGGTAGCAATTCGTGTTACATGGGATGTGACCGACATCGAAGCTAATTTATACATGCCGTGATTTTGAGTATCACTTGTCACGTTTACTCGTTCGACATCGTCAATGATGTTCGAGGTAATCGTTGACAGACACCGTTATTGATAAGAAATTTATAAAACAGGTTTGACAAAGTTGCATGTGAATCATTGAGGACGGACACTCTGTATTCAGTGCAAGAATGTTGAGTTTTAAAGGAGGGTCTTTTATGGGGAGTAATTCGCATGGTGATTCAGTGATGGATTCGACGTGCGGTCATTTAACACGTTACAAATCAGGGTGTGGTATTTTAATCGGTGATTGACCAACACGTGGTAATTTAGCGCGTGGCAAGTCAATACTTGATAATTCCAGGTGTGGTAATTCAGCGCGGAGGAATTCCACGCGTGCTAATTCCACTCGTGCTAATTCTACGCGTGGTGATTGCAGTGCGTAGTTAATTCCACGCGGGGCGATTGCAGCGCGTAGTTAATTCAACGCATCATAATTGCAGCGCGTGGTAATTCCATGCTTGGGAATTCAACGCGCTCTAATTCCACGCACGCTAATTCCACGTGTGGTGATTGCAGTGCGTGGTTAATTCAACGCGTGAGAATTGCAACGCGTAGTAATTCGATGCGTGGTAATTGCAACGCGTGGTAATTCGACGCACGGTAATTACAACGCGTGGTAATTCAACGCGCTCTAATTCCACGCGTGGTAATTCAACGCGCTCTAATTCCACGCGTGGTAATTCAAAACTTGCTAATTCCACGCGTGGTGATTGTAGCGCGTGGTAATTCAACGCGTGATAATTGCAACGCGTGGTAATTCGATGCGTGGTAATTGCAACGCGTGGTAATTCAACGCGCTCTAATTCCACGCGTGGTAATTCAACGCTCGCTAATTCCACGCGTGGTGATTGCAGCGCGTGGTAATTCAACGCGTGATAATTGCAGCGCGTGGTAATTCGATGCGTGTTAATTCGACGCATGGTAATTGCAACGCGTGGTAATTCAGCGCGCTCTAATTCCACGCGTGGTAATTCAGCGCGCGCTAATTCAACCCATGGTACTTTGACATATGATATTACCATATTCATTAACGAAAAATAAAACAAAATGCAATTAAATTACACGAATAACAAGGAGGCCATATGAAAAGCTATAATACATGCAACCCAAAAACAATGACAAGTCTCTAAAATTGTTTAATTTAGAAATGTTTAAACGGAAAATAAAAATGTACTCCTCAGCTACCGCTACCCCAGAATGTTGCCCGAAGCGCAAACATAAAAGAGCCCGATAAAGGTTTGATTTATCAGAGCGCGCTGAAAATTACATACGACTCGTATTTCACACGAACTATTACAAAACACATCTCTGATCGTTTCTTTTATGCCCGCCTTACATCCCTAGCCTGCTGGCGTCGTACATAGTGATCCATAGAACGTCGTGTTCGAGTATCCCCATAATTCAGCGTAATAATTCATCTCGGTTTTTGAATTTTCCTGATCGTAATCGTGAACTTTCACCGTTCGTAAGATCGCCACGACCGGCTGAAATCGTGGCCGGGTCCTTAAGTAAGTACCTGCTCGTACGTAAGTACGTACAGTACCCGCGTCTAAGCATCAGAAAGATAGAATCCAGACAAAACCGTTCATCGTGACTGGGCTCTCTCGTAATCCTATCAAGCGGTTGTCCAGATCGAGCCAGCCTCCTGAAGGCTTCTTTAATAACATCGAGTACGTCAAAGATCGTATCGGCTTTCCCTCGCTCGAGATGCAGAACAATGTTCTGGGTAGGCGCGACGGGGCGCGGTGAACCTCGGGATCTCCACGAGATTTTTCACCAGGAGATTTCCTTCAATCTTCCGCGATGTCGCGGGACACGATAGCGCGTGACGCTTGATCTCGTGAACCTAGGAGGTCCCGGTGGCCGGGGACCGACAACAGTGGTCGTTATCTCGGTGGACGGGGCCAACGGCAACAATCGCCACGGTGGAAACTCGACACGAGGACATCCACTAGTGCCAAGTCTCGGCCGAGGCCCAATTAATACGCGTCCATTGAGAACGTTGCCTCGTCCGTGTGTGTGCGTCATCTTGCGGGCCCCGATGCTTCTGCTCGCGCGGAAGAGGCCCGCGCTGGATACGAGATCGTGAGGGAGATGGCGACGTGGAAACGGAGGCCGTGTTGCAGAGATGGCTACCGCTACGAGCGGTCCGTGAAAAGGGTAGCCCACGGAGCATAAGCAAGTAGCCGCACGACAATAAGCAGGGAAACGTTTTATTAATTGCCGAGATCTGTCAGTGTCTCCGGCGGGAGCCGACTGCCATATTAAAACGGCCGACCGAAACCGACGCGGTAGGCAGAGCGCCTAGGACCACGACCGTTGTCGAGGAGCCACCTTCTAAGTATTACGTTTCCTCTGCTGCAGCGTGGTAGCGCCCATGCGAGCGGTCCCACTACGGAACGGACACGCCGCGAGGAACAGAGATACACCGGTAGCCCAGAGATCTCGAACCGGTCGGAACAGGCCTGATGCTGCCGACCACCTGTAGATTTTGTGGACGGATACGTTGCTCCATCCATCCCTACGAATTTCTACCTTCTAATACCGCGTGTTCCTGGATTTTAACCTCTTGCACTCGATGCTATTTTTCCTACTGCCAGCTACTTTCTGATTGGAAAGTTTGCTGAGTTTTTTTAAAATTATTATTTCTGCAATATAAATCACTACTATGTCACTACTGCTCTCTGTGTTTATACATAACACGTTTAACGTTATAGATATCTAGTTCGATATTTAGTTCAAATTGTATTAAACTGAGTGCTGAGTCTGAGTTATCTTTCAAGTACAGAAGATTAATCAATCTTAAGAGGGATATAGAAGACGTAATCTCTAAATCTAGAAAGCAGTGTACCAACACATAATTTTATTACCCAAAACCATTCAACAAAAAATTTCAAACTGACCCTAAATTTATTCTATAAAAATCTGGCTAAGACTTCTTAAGCTCAGCTCATAAAAGACCAAAAATATCGTCCATAAATATCGATAACACAATTACCAAAATTGTGAATCACTGTATCACAAATAATAACGCAGGGTTTATCATAAAGATAAGATTTAGGGATTAAAGTAGAAGCAACGTCAAGCATAAGACATAAATGTCTGTTTTGTGGAGGGAAATTGGGTGGATTTACCGTGGTTACACTCGTCAGGTATCCGTAAGACGTCTTTCTCATGTGCTGAGGTGTGTACCGGAGAAACTGGAAGCAGCGTGAGTACGTATATCAAACAGCATGAGAAATGTAGGAGATTAGGCTGTGAGTTATAGCGCAGCACGGGCGAATACACAGGAGCAACGTAGCTACGAGTTGACTACTTTCTCAGGAAACACGTGGTAACCTTAGTAACATTGTGTCTACCTCAGGACTATTGACATTAATGTAATTATTTGAAAGTTCTGTTGTTCTTTTTTTGATTAAGCTGTTATATGTTCTGACTTTATTTGGGGATTCGATGTTTCTTAAGTGATACTAGTTTTTAGGTCCTTAATCTTTGAAGTTCCTACTTCATAGGAAATTTCACTTTGGATCAGAACATTAGAAGCGCCATCTGGCTTTAATAATTCTGCAAGATACCTGATTTGAACTAACCTAGATACTAGGTAGGTCTGCTATAACTAACCTGTGAATAATCTGCTATGACTGACCTATAAATAACCTAGTCTCTATGACTGGCCTGTAAATACATAGTCTCCATAACTTATAAATAACTGAGCCTCTAGAATTAACCTATAAATGACCCAATAACTCCTAAGTTGTCTCCAGACTATAAATTTTCGAAGAATTCCTCTCAGACTTCCAACTTTTCCCGACCACTCCGCAAAGCCTTACTCAGTGCCAGGAACCCCGCGGCACGTGATCTGGCCTTAACTGACTTCCCATAGTCTCAAAGGAAACCATAATGCAAGAGCTGTCGGTCTCGATCAGTCATTGTTTCCGACACACGATCGTAGCCTGCGGAAACGTTCTCGTTCCGATTTCGAAAGTGCAGCTGAGGCGTAGAATTACGAAGTATAATTAGCAGCGGAGCGGGCGGATAACACGGAAACGGAGCCGTGGTAGCTGTCGTGACCGATCTTTCTCATCGCGGGTCCCAGGCGGATTCCGCGAGTCGCGCGTTAATTCTTGCACGCGTCGACGAGCGCGAAGAGGCGAGACGAAAAACGGTTTGCCCGGCGGCGAAACAGCGAGAGGAAGCGAACGTTGGAGCGGCGCGTCACGTACGTTACGTTCGGTACACGATCGGCGGATCACGCGAAAACTCTGCCGCCAGTATTTACCGTAAGGCGCATAGTATATATCCACGCTAATTAGTATACTCGCGCAAGGCAATAACCCTCATAATCCGAGGTCGCACCAGGTCGGCCGTAACTCAGCCGCAACGATTCGTATCGTGTGTTCTCCGCTGTTTCTAGCGGCCAGTGACGTTTAATGCCCGCTGAAGAGCGCCACGGCAGCCGTGTACTAACGGTCGTCAGGATTTTTGCGGCACCCACCTACCAACGGGTTTCTTTGCGTTTTCCAACAATAAGGATCTTCACGCCGGACGACTCCCGGTGGACGGTTCCGCATTGCCCTACCGAGTTTCTCGCGATGAATCATGTCCCGCTCGCTCCGAGCACGAAGCATTCTTCGAAAAACGTGGACGAATGTGACTGATCATGTGATTCAAGTTCACGCTACTGAAAGGTCACAATCGTAACCTCGCTTCAATCTCATCATATACTCTCATCATATACCATCGTATACATATATCATATAAAATTGTGATATCAGATATCTCAATACGTATCATACAAAAATTCTGAAAGAGTAAAAACACATTCACTAGGTGAATTCTTAAATTGATATCATATATGACAATACGTGTCATATAAAAATTCTGAAGGAGTAAAAAGTCACTCATAAGGTGAATCCTTAAATTGTGATAACATATATCACAATATGTGTCATATAAAACTTTTGAAAGGGTAAAAAGACAGTCACAAGGTGAATTCTTAAATTGATATCATATAACACAATACGTGTCATATAAAAATTCTGAAGGAAAAAGACACTCACAAGGTGAATCCTTAAATTGTAATAACATATATCACAATATGTGTCATATAAAACTTCTGAAAGTTTAAAAAGACAGTCACAAGCTGAACTCTTAAATTGATATCATACATCACAATACGTGTCATATACAAATTCTGAAAGAATAAAAAAACATTCACAAGCAGAATCCTCAAATTGTAATACCACATATCACAATACGTATCATATAAAAATTGCAAAATAGTAAAAAGACATTCCTGAACCCTTAAATTAAGACCTAAATAACAAGGTACTTGATTCCATACTGTAATTACTCTGACCTATCAAATGATGGATAACCTGTCCATCACATTTTTCCATGCAAAACAAGTTTATCCGACAAACGATTAATTAATAAAAATTATTCATAGGTCAAGACCATATGCGAGATATCTGATGGTCGGTAGATTGACGGGCCGCATTTTTCCAGGGTTACCCGATGTGACTCACATGGATCCTCCGGCGATTTCCCGTGTGAATCACATCTTTAGCTCGCATGTTTTTTCGCTCTCACGGATTCAGTGTCATCGACGTAACTGTACTCGCGGTAAAGAAGTCGCGGGCACGAAATTTCTATCCTCGAGATCGAATCCCCATTAACGGTACGAATCGTTGAGGGTTTGATTGACGTTGCCCCGTTGTAGCCGGGGCCGATTTCACGCGGAGCGGATGAGGTCACGGTGTCCGATATCCGGCATCGAGATACACCCGCGCTGTGTCGCTCATTTTCCCGACAATGGTTCGCGACGGTATCGGCTCGGCCGGGCCCGTGTTTGCCTTGTTAGGCAAACATTCTTCACGATTCCGGCCGCGTTAAAGGCCGACATCGATCACCTCTTATGTTCGGCCACGTTGTTCGTGCTGTTCCAAGCTATATACGCCAGGTTTTACTCTAGGGTTACCTTGTATCCTCGCGGTCTGTTGCTCGTCTCTATTCGTCCCGCTCATCTGTCTCGCGTCTTTGTCGTGCTCGTGGATCCCACGAGCTATCGTCTCGCGTTTCTTCGCCCGCACCAAAGAGCTAGCTAGCGTCTATAACGGAATCATACGTATGGGAGACAACGGAGACACACTGCTGCGCTGTGTACCGGCGACTAATGCGTTTACGATGTCTCGCTGACAATGCATCAAAGTTCTGCAACCGCCTTTCCTTCCTTTTCCGCTTAGACCGCTTCCGCCCTTTCGACTTCGCTACTCGTCTGCCGGGTGTTATGTTGGGGTGGAAGCTCGGGATTTATGTTTTGAGAGGTTCGCTTGGAAATTTATAACTTATGGTGGATTATTGTAGATTCAATTTTGATATGAGATGTATGTGAGTTGTAGGTCTTCGTTCCGATTTTTCATAGTAAAAATTTTGTATTTGAGATTGTAGTATTACTGATTCTTAAATATCAGATATACTTTCAATTTTTGTATTATAGATTTCTATATTTTCTAAATTTGTGTATATCTACATCTTCATATTGTATATTACTATATTCGATATCTACATACTCCAGGTTGCTGTACATGATATCTTCATACTCTAAATTCCTATATGTGATGTGACCATATCTCAAATTTACATATGTCGAACACCTACCTCACAGGTATCCATATCACACATACTCCTCTACATACTCTAGATTCTCACATCCCACATTTCCATACTCCAAATCCCTATATCTCTAGAGTGCATTATTCTTCAATTTGCATATATGTCTTCAACAGATCCTAATACTCCAAAGATCCACAAATCCGCAAATCATATGTACACATATGCTACATATGGTATCCTCCACATCCCAAATCTCCATTCACCAAATCTCACATACACACATCCTACATATGATCTCCTCCACATCCCAAATCTCACATAGACACATCCTACATATCCTCCACATCCTCGCACCCCCCTTAAAATCTACCTACTTCTTACCTCAAATATTTCCTTACACTCTACTTAGAAGTGTAACCTCTCTAAAACACCATTACTTTGAAACGGAATAACACTAGATAATTCCAGTCGAACGTTATTACAAGGGCACTTCGACCGTTTATCTCCGACTAGAAACGCAAAGAGTAAAATGAAGGATGGTAACGGTTGTGCATTCGATTGATCTTTGCTCGCTCGTTGTTTTTTCTTAAATAAAATTAAGCCGGTCGATTAAGTCCGTAATGTAGACGTAGCGTATTTGATCGTCGTACATTCTCAGTTCTCTTGAATTTACATAGGAAAGCACGTACAGGAGCGTGTCGAGTACTCAGACTGGTCCGAGTACCATTTCCTTTAATGAAATCGCGTATAGCCAATACTCTACTGATACTTGAAACGCGTAACATCGTAAAATATAATTTTCAATAACCATCCTGCATGCCTACTGATATTCGATCTTTCAATACTCGATCAAGTGTCTTGCTTTTTTAGTTTGCCTCGGCTTTTACTCGCTGGTTGGAAACGTAACTCTAAGGTCGTTATGAAAGGGAAAAATACGGTTTGTACTAGGAAGTAATAACTCTTTGATTTTACGCCTTTTTGTGGGACTTAAACTCTCGTAAACGTGTGTTTCATGTCTTTAACTGTGGATGTTCGATGTGTCGCTCTTGTTGAACATAAGATGTCACTTCTAATTTTATATACATGTTATATGCAATTAATTTTATGTACATATTATATACAAGTGATTTTATGCACATATTATATATAATTGATTTTATGTTCATATTATATACAACTGATTTTATATACATATTATAGACAATTAATTTTATGTACATATTATATACAATTTTATATAGTAAATTAACCTTGTGTGTATACAACTGATCCTTGACAAAATGAAGATTAATAGCAATCATTTAAAAAATATTATTTAAAGTGTCATTGTATAAAACCAAGATGTGGTTCTTAGCTCCAGAACAGATCATAATAACTCAACCTCTCATATGTTGTAATTGATCCTCTTTCCAAGTAACGATTATAAAAAATTGTTTCAGAATTACAATTTAATGTCCCATCAGTAGAAACCATGATGTTACTGCTAACTCCATGAAAGAACACAATAAATCAATCTTATATACTTACAACTGATCCTCTTTCACTGTTGAGATCACCAAAAATCAATTTAAAAATACATAAGTAGAAATGTTACCCTTAACTGATGTTATCCTTAACTCCATAAAATGTACCTCTAACTCCACAATAAATAAACCTATGCAATTAACCCTTACATAAAGTACAAATTACCAAAAACGAGTAAAGTCGATAAATCCTATACGTCAGAAAGTATGTCAAAGGTAAATCAGTAAATTTTTGTATTTTCTGAGAAAATTGTCGCCTCCATTCTTCCGATGCGTCTTCTTTTCTCTCGAAGTATCGATGCTGGCTCGGTTGTCCGTAGATAGGCATCCATGTCGGAGGTCGTTGATCCATCCCTGGAAGATCGTTCTCTGCCGCGAGGAAGGCCTTTAGCTGCCACGGTGGGCATCTGCACGGTGCATTCAGCGAGGTGTATATACCGCTATGCGGACGAATACACACGGTGTGGACGTTCTTGCCTGGCTCGACGATAAAAAAAGTCGCGAGCCAGGAAATCTTCTTGGTCAGGACACTGGATGTTCCTCGAACGGCCGTTGAACGGTAATGATCCGGCAAGAAGAGGTAAAAGAAGTTCGGACAAAAGTGGTGAAAGACCACTGTGCAATGAAAACGATTATCTTCGGCTGATAAACGTGTACGTGAAAGGGATTCGTGTAAGGGAAACTGAACAAAAAACTGCATTCTTTTAATTATAAAAAGACTCTTTGTGAGATGCTACTTGTGCAAACACCGTGTATACGGTTTCTTGCTTGTTTCGGAGATTCACTTTTAAAGATTTGACGCCTTCCGGTACAAACGGATGTTTGAATTTCCCGCTGGACGCCATCTTCATATGTTCTTCTTACATTTAGGTTAAAATTCTATGAAGAATTAAAAATTATTAAAAGTAAATATAAAAATTGAATATAATTGTAAACTAAACTAAATATGAACTATACACTTAATTAAAAATTAAACTTAATCAAAAATTGTTATACATGTAAAGTATTGCAGTATTGTACGAATAAATGTAGAATAAGAAATAAAATGAAAAAACATAGTAATTGATAAGTGAAGAATATGCTTGCAAGTGCAATAAATTCCAAAAGGAATAAATCTCGCAAACAATTACGAAGTCCAGTTTGAAGGTCGTATTTAATAATACGCAAGGAGTAAATATTCATCATCCAACTCTAATTTCTGACAAATGATAGCATTCAAGATTGAAATAATAAGCAGCATAATAAACCCAACATTCACCCCCGTTTTGAAATCACAAATCATTTAAAGTCTCTCAAGTTTCCTATTACGACCGTTTAATCCCCATCACTCGCGCGAGGCAAATTCATCTTCGTTGCCTTAGCCCGAGCGAAAGAAGAAGACGCCGGTGATTAATCGAAACGTTTGAGCAAGGTATCGATAATCCTGGCGCATAATCGTGCGTTCACGCCGAGCGTTGCGTGGTCAATCGCGAAACATCGCACTCCCTGGTACGCATTGATGATAAAAAACGACCAGTTGAATCTTCCTCTCTCTGGTCGTTAATTAGACAGCTAAGGGGCCACCGTGACCGATGTCCACGGGGACGGGGGAGGCTCACGGGGTCTCGGAGAGAAACGGGAGACGCCTGGAAGAATGGCTGGTTTCTCCGTAAAAGAAAGAAGCTGGTCATCGTCTGGAAGTTAAAGCTGGTCGCCGGTGCACGGCCCCTTATCCCGAACCGTTTCAGCCCCGTTGCCATAAACCATAAATAACTGGGCGAGAGCATAAAAGTGTTCGTCTACCCGCTCATTAATTTGATTAAGAAGCCTGTAGATTAGCAGTTTCGCTAATTGCGTGGTCACGGTCCCCGTCGAGACGGGGATCTACGAGCCAACGAGGAAACGAGAGATGACGCGATTAAAAATCGCGTGAAACGATCGGTAGAAAAAGCAACCTGCGAGAGAAGAAAGCCGATAGATCGTAGTGGACAGAGCACGCGATCCCAGGGGTCCGAGGAAATTCATGCAAACGACAGGTCAGCGCCTCTGCGACCAATCGGTTTGCCGTTTAAGGACGAAAAAAGCCCTCCTGTGGCAGATGCGAGAACCGTTTCGCGTGAATCGGAAGCAGTTTCGAGTAACGACGACTCGTAATTCCTCGCGCTACTGTGCCAACTGTAACCAACGCTTCATGAATTATTGAACGATCCACCGAGAAACGACGTTCCTTTTTTTCCACGTTTGATAAAATTCCGATCTGAATACTACACTGTTTCTGAGATTCGTCATTTTTGCTGGACAATAAATCGATCGGAATTTATCGCCTGTGAGGGCGTCGCTTGTGGTCGGGCGTTGAAGTCTCTGAACGGTGCGAGACGCTTCTGTTGAATTCCAACGTCTTCATACTCATTTTGCTAACTTCATAAATTCCAATAATTGTACAAGTTTCAAATTTTAATACTTCTAATAATTTTAGTGACTTTACTTGTTTTAATAGCTCGGAAAATTTTTACTGTTCGAATAAATCTGACGACTTTAACACTAAACCTACCGGTATATGTGTACTTAATTTGGAATTAAAAAATAAATGAACAAACGATAAAACATAAATTGGTACACATATTTATTCTCTATCTTGCTGAACATCAATTTTGATTTCATAAAATATTATTTAACAAAATGTGTACCTTATAATAAGAACCTTGTGGAGCGGTTTGATAGGTTCAGCAGTTTTAGTATTGAATTTGAAATAAATTTTAAGTGAACACTTTTTTGTGAAATTGTTGGAATAAAATTAAAGTTATAACAACAAAACTGGTTTCTGTGAGAAGTATACTTAATTTGAAATTAAAAATGAAATTGGAAAATAAATAAACAAACGAAACATAAATTAGTACGCACATTTATCTTTTATCAATTCTGATTTTAAGTAATGTATTTTAACAAAATGTGTTTGTCATAATAAGAAGCTTGTGGTCATTTAACCTTTTTGGTAGTGTTAAAAATTTTACCAACTTTGAAAATTTACAATAATCCTAATAATTAAAGAACAGCAATTTATGTTTGCCAACTTCCATAGATAGTCATTACCACAGAACAAGTATATAAAAATCGATCGGTTCCAAGTAGAACGCTAAGTATATAGAAAGAAAAATTCCGTGAACGGGCCATGTGTCAAAGATCCGAAAAACGAACAAGTTGTTTTTCGTCCCGCGTCCGAAAGCGGGTAATTGCCAGAATTAATCGGGCAGGACCGTATCGGGGCAACAGTTCCCAATTATTTCGATCCCGATCCTCCAGGCGGGGGTTAACACCGTGCCAGAGATTCCAAGCGAGCGGAAAACATTCCCGGCGACACGAGGGCTAGCAGAATTTCGGCGGGGGGTTCGGAAAGCTTGTCGCGAAATTAAGTCCGGTCGCGTTGGCGAAATACCGGGACGAAATGCCAGTATTCCGTGTATCGGCGGGAGGGCTTCGAGCAGGTGATCACGCCCACGTACGTCCTCGGGGCAAAGGATCGTAGCTCGCAATTCGAAACGCGTTCGCGGCGAGCAGATCCATCGTGAACGGAAGACGTTAATTTGTCTTCCGTCGTGGAATTATATCACATTCGCCTCGTTTACATTAAACCCGATAAAAAGGACCGTTAAACGAGCTGTCTCCTCGGAACGGTACCCGATCGCGGCGGAATGGCAGAAAAACGAAAGCGAGCCGGACGGCGCATTAGTCGCGTTGTTTCTTCGCGAGGCGGAAAGGTGGAACCGGTTTCGCGGCGCGATGACGACGATTTCACGGCCGTCGGTGAAAATTACACGAAAGAAAAACTTGGTTAGATCGTAAACGGAGGCACGCACGCCACGGGAGTCACGGCGAAAGCCATGAAAACCGAGCGTGCAGCGGAGCGTATTCTACGCGACACCGCGCTCAAATTCCAAACCGTCACGGTACGATCCCCGTCTCTTTTGTGCAGCGCGAATCGGAAAATCGCTGGGACAGCGGATAATTAATTAGCCTGCTTATTGAGGTTCAAGCCGCGGTTTCCCTTTTCTGTTCCATCCTCGCGGGCCACGTCCTCTCGCTAATTAGTTGCCTGTGACGGCCACCACCGATGCGATCGTTCTTAATTAATATTCGTGCCGCGCTCTCTCCCTCTGCTCGAGACGTCCAGGCTGTTTCCAGCGAGCGCCGGGACAACATGGGCAAGTAAGTAGCTGGTCGTCAATAGCGCAATCTGGCCAAAGAAATGGTTGCAATGGTCGCACAGACGATCCACGATTCATCGGGCGGCATTCGAGAATACGCGACAGAAGCTGGTTCGTTCGGCTCCACCAGATGAATGCTGGCCCTCGTTGATGGAACAATTTGTAACCTCGCTCCGGTGTTGAATGATGTTTTGATACGACGGACTGTTTTTTTTTCCAGAGGGAGAGAGAGGGAAAGTTTTTTTCGATTAAACCAAGACGAGACGGCTTATTCTTAATGGGACTGTTGCACAATATGCCTGAATGCAATGTGCCAGACGTCTTTTAGCGAAATGAAACAAGGTATGGATGGTACCGTTAAAAATTGTGTTAAACAAGATTGCATTTTATTGAAGACGATGTTAAGAGAGAATCAAAATGGTTACTTCTAATTGATGAGTTGCAGTTCAGTCAACTCTCAAAACTTTTGCTTTTATAATATTTTCAACAAAATACATTTTTTAATATTTTCACGAAAATACATTTTTTAATATTTTCAAGAAACTACATTTCTTAATATTTTCAAAAAAATACATTTATTAATATTTTTAACAAAATACATTTCTTAATATTTTCAAGAAAATACATTTTTTAATATTTTCAAGAAAATACATTTATTAATATTTTTAACAAAATACATTTTTTAATATTTTTAAGAAAATACATTTCTTAATATTTTCAAGTAAATACATTTTTCAATATTTTCAGGAAAATACATTTCTTAATATTTTCAAGGAAATACATTTCTTAATATTTACAAGAAAATACATATTTTAATATTTTCAAGAAAATACATTTTTTAATATTTTCAAGAAAATACGTTTTTTAATATTTACAAGAAAATACATTTTTAAATTTTACATACAAAAATAATAAACAAACTTCTTAATTTTAAAATTTAATTTATTTGGACATTTGTAAAAATTCTTCAGATATGTTCTGTGCATTTCTGCAATTAAAAAAAATATGCATGAAGTCTTAAATGCGACCTTCATATAAAATCTGAAGAAAATCTATATGATATACGTAATTTATGCAGTGTATAATAAAATCTATAGCGTACGTATATAACATTAAAACATTTGCAGAAAGCACACGAGTAAAGGTCATAAAAAAACTGCCCATAAAAATCACGAGAATGACCATCAGATCTACATAAAAATCCGAGAAATACGCACACGATATGCAAAAACTTTGCACTATGCAAGACACGCACATCCCGCTGCCTATAAAGATATGCATTTGCATAAATGCCTATCGTTTATTGATAATATTTATGGAAGTCTATTACTTGACCCTATCGCACCATCTGTGCATTGGAAATTGCAGTTCGTTATTTTATTCTGATTTAGTATGTTCGCTAACTGCGTCATGTGTGGAATGGGTTTCAGGTTTTACCATTAATTGTTTTACGTTTAAAAATGATGTTCAATATTTTGTCTTACTGATATACCAAATTATATATGATTAGAAATTTTATCATTTTTTGTATAATTTTATAATTGAGACAAAATTTATTTTATATCGAGAAAAATTTGATAGAAGAGTTTCATGAATTTCAAAATAAATTACAATAAAATCTTCCTATAAAGTATGAATATATGTCAAACGAATATATGTCACCTTTAAACGGAGTTTTATACTGGAAACAATGTAGCACATTATCGTTAACAGATTAAAGTCCCTCGATCGAATGACCAACCGTTCCAACAAGAATTATCGTGGCACATTGGTTGTGTTCCGTAGCAAGCTAAAACTACTCTGTTCTCCTCCGAAGGTGCTCCTTCGATTCGATCTGATACACGGGGATCCAGAGGACCCCTTCTGCGAGCGGGCAACACCGTGTCGAAGAAGACCGGTGAACAGAGACAACTAACAACGCGAACCCGGTTGAGGGAAGAGGCAACAGGGTTGCAGGCTGACGATAGGAATGTTTCTGGTTCCGATATCGCGGAAAAAGGAACGAAGCCACGAGTATTTATAGTCCCGTGCTCTAACTTACCACCTCGGTTTGAAATTGAACTGGACATTCCCTTTCTCGACCTCAAACTCTCCGCCTATCTCTTCGCTACTTTATCGCGGACTTTTATCAGATCACCCAGTGATCAGAAGTAACAGATTACGTATACGGTGTCATAAGAGTTGAGCCTTTGTCGCTTTCGAGGGGTCAGAAAAAAGGAAAAATTCATGCGAAGAAAAAAAGGGTGAAGAAAGAGGTGGAGCCTGTCATGGTGCTCGTCTTCGTCGATGGGAGAAACGGAGACATCAAAGAAGGCGACATATCCGTTCACACTCGGTTCTCGTACACGTTCCCCGTGTTCCAGCATTCGTTGCTCGTGGACCGTGTCACCATGATCGCTCCCTCTCTCTATATATACACGCACGAGCACACCCTTCGTATGTTGGAAACAGCTGAGGATATGGGTAGCATCGGTCGGCTGCGGGTCTGCGAATAACACGTGACGACCATAATGCGGCTGAAGGCGTCTTAATAAAATGAACTTGTCATTCCGAAACAGCTAACCAGCCTTCGGACCAACCGTCTCTAACTTGCCGGCAGACTTGAACGCCACTTCCTCGCGTACCCTTCCTCTTCCACCCCCTTCTCCATCGTTTCCCCTCACGAACCCAACTCAAAAGCCTTTCCAGCTTCCTCCAGCTTGCCCTCGGGCTTTATTTATACCTCGTTAAATTAGTGCCGATCAGCGAGCCGCCAGCTCCCCCTGCTTCGTTCCCGCTTGGGAACAGGCTTCCATTTTGATATAATTTCGAACACCTCGACGCGTTCCGCGCGTCTCTGCCTGTCATCGACTGTGTCGCCGGACAGAAAAGGTTCGATCGAGAGATTAATTCTGATTTAATATGATCGAAAAATTCAGGACAGTTTCATGTTCAAATTCTTATAATGGAACTTACTATTCTAATGGAAATTATAAAAAGATAACACAGTTTTAAATTTAGGAATGTACTTGAAAGTACAAGTTTGAAGACCTGTAAAATTAGTGATATAGCAATTTCTGTAGATATTTGGAGAACTTGAGCTATGTACTAGTTATGTTACACATCAAAGCGTGCCATCAAGAACCTAAATATGGAGAGTTCCTGACGTCAAAGCTAGAACTCGTAGAAGTACAATATTGTCCTGTTAGTATTGGCCAGAAGTGCACTTGGAAGTCTACTTGAATAGACGTTTCAAGAGTTATGTCTCCTGTCTTATGTCTTCTACCCCAGATACGATTGAAAACTATCTCAACATAGTTGAAGCTAAATATCACTAATTTCGTTGCAGCTTTAAGCCAAGAATTTCTACGAGATGTGAAACGTAGATAATCTCGAGTTGCAAGTTGCAGGAACTGTTGGGTATGACTGTATAACTATTAAGCGGACATTATCGTACTCTTGTTGCCCTTGTACCGTCCCGTACAGTAACTTTCCAGCTCTTGCACAGTACTTGAATCCTGAGAGCTGTCTCGTGCAGATCTGCAGGCCGTAAGGTTAAAGAGTGCAGTTGTGCGGTTATCAGGCTCGAAGCGCTACCGTCGCGTCGATCAAGACAGGGATCGCGAGAACTCGATTCCCTCGAACACAATCCGTGGCCACGAAATTTTCGCGGTTGCAATAAATAACGAGAGGCAGAAAGAGGGGGTGGGTAGAAAGAGCGATGGGTAGAGCGCGATGGCCTCGGAGAAAGGGCAGCCACCCACAAAAGGGCAGCGGAGCACTTGAAATGAAAGGGCGAATGGATGTGCCTAGGCAAGTGCAAGAGACACGTAAAGGCATTCATCTCATTCAAGGTAGCCTTAAGTTTCTGATCAGATAACGAATGTACACTCCTCTCTCCTTGGCCGGCAGACGCGTCGTCCTCTCCCTCTCTCTGTTCCACTCACGGCTTCACACGGACCATCCCTGTGCTCCATGGCGTCTTTCTCGTGTCCGTCTCTGTGCATCGACTCTTCCTCGTCTTTTTCTTGTCCCCGGCGTGTCCAGCTCTTCGTGGATCCTACGTCCGCGAAGAGAGCTCGTCTTGAACGTGCTCCACGCGCGAAACCACGTTACGACCGCCTTTCTGTAGCCCGTTGCGACGCTTGAAAAAAAATGGGATCACGATTAGAGCAGGCCTCTGGCTCGTCCCTTCGTGTGGCTGGTTTACCTGGCCTGGTCGTCGTTATTAATATACCCCGATCGGATCTACGAATAAGAGCGACGGCGGGTCGTAGGTCGAGGAAAATAAACGATTAAGGGGTTACACCACTTTGGAGGCCTCGATATCATGAACGACCTCGTGAACTTTCTGGGAAAATATGCTCCAACGTGAAAGTCATCCGAGTCAAAATTCTTCGAGAATCGAAATCTCCCCTGAGTCACCTTTTTAGCGTACAAAATTTAAATGCATGCCTTACTATATATTCCTTATGAATATTTGCGTACTAACAATGTTTGTTGTCATTACTTGCTAATTTACAAACTGTAGAACTTCCTTGCAGATAGATAAACTTCCTTTCATATAGTATTACCTCAGTGCAATAATTATAGAGACTATGTAACAGAATATGTAATACAATAAAGATTATATGTACAATATTTTTTAAGGATATATAATAGAGTCCTTAGGATCCAATTTTCGATTATTCAATCATTGTTGTGGAGAAGGTTACAGCCCCACCCTGAGCATTTTCCCAGAAGAAGTTACCTATGATTCTGCGGTTTTCAAGATGGCGTAAGCCGTGAACGGGCCTAGGGTTAAGGAGCGGCCGATTTTTGAGATACAATCGCGAACTTTACGACGGGGACACGGCGGAACGTAGAAATTCCCTGTCGATCGTCCAATTGAAATATCGTAATACTTCACGAGGTTGCCATTATCCCGTCAAAATTTTCCTCGTACGACGACCGGTACGAAATGGTGGCTCGAAGCCTGATCGTGGCCACGGAGTTGTAACAGTTCCACACACAAAAGGTCGTTGCAACGTTCCGGCGAGCAATACAGCGAGAGGGAGGTTCTATTCATCGGCGCGATTTATAGCGTAATTATCTAACCGAGATTGCAAAAGCGGCGAACGATGGGAAAGATAATCACGTCACCGGGATTCCGAACGTTTCTATCGTACTAGCTACGCGAAACGACGTCGGTTCCCTGAGAATCCCGAACGTATCCCTACCTCTGCTCCTTCCTTCCTTTTTCATCGCCCGGCTCCTTTTGCTTCCCGAGTTCTTGCTTCAAAGTGCATTCCATAAGTTCTGAATTCGCGCACGAAACCATTTCGAATTGTTCGTTCGAGAGGCCAGAAGGGACCGGGATAGCCGGCAGACGCGAAACGTTCCGCGAGAGACGATAGTCCGTGATTTATTTGATGTCCCTCCGAGAGAGAAAACGAGGAACCAGCGGCGGATGGGACGTCGGTGGTATACGGCGCCCCGTGAGCAAAACGACGCAACGACAACGAAACAAACGGCTTCCAGGCACCGGCTACGACGCCCTCGAATTTCTTACGAGCGACCGGGGTCACCGGGGTGATTTCGTAGTACAGATCCGCTGGCGGGCATAAAGCACGCCGTCACCGTAATCGAGAGAATGCCTGCGGAATTGTTGGAAGCTCGTCGGAAACGCGTGCACGCGTGTATACCTTGTATCGTTTCACGATGGTTTAAAAATAATTTTCTCTGGCACCGTTCTGAATCATTCCGTCTCCTTTCGTTTGTTTCCTTTCAGTCGGGCGATGCTTTTTGGATGTCATTCTTGCTTGATGGTCGATGGTTATTATTTCATTGTGAAGACCTGTAATTTAGGTGATATGATGCTTATGGGAATGGTGTTATTTATGGAGAGATGATTTTGTGAGGAAGGAATGCGAACTGTCTTTGGAAATTTAAGAACTTGGGAATATAGCAGTTTAGGTAGTTGAAAGTTGCAGACTTTCGATATTTAAAAATTTGATACATAGAGTACATAATTTAATCTTCTTATAACTACACGTGCAATTAAACCTTCTCATAACAATAGACATAAAATTATGTGCAATACAAAACTCAATATCGTTCGGGAATTTTGCTCCTCGACTCTCGACCCAGATTTCAATAAAATTCATAAACAACTAAAAACTTGAGCTCCTATAAAATATTAAAGTTTACATATACGGATATATTGAATTATCCTACAGAGTACATTAAAGCATGCAAACACAACGTAGCAGTTTGGAATAATCAATACAGAGTTCATCAGAAGAGAGGAAGGATCAGATGAACAAACTGCAGGGATTGTATAAGGTCAAGATCGGTGTACATTTTGATTAATACAATTGTGAACTCGTCAAGGAACAATGTGTGACACGAGTCCCCGCGTCCTACATATTTAGCCGCGTTTCGATGAAGCGAGTCCACACAGAGGGGGTCCTGCGTTCAAGCGATACCGACGTTTCGTTGGAAACGAAAGCGTCAGCCATTGGAATTCGCTTGGTGAGCCTGTTCGAGGACGAGCAACCGTCCGATCGTAACAGATTTCTCAATATTTCTTCGGGTCGATCGGCCAGAACGCGTTGTTGGACCCTTTATGGCCGTTCTTTTGATCCCCTTCATCGATCTGAAACGTGCACACCGGACCAAGGTACCACGGTGAGCCGCGGTTTAATCCCTTTCGACTTCACGAGGCGCTCGTAAAACGACATCATAATTCCCTTTGAATGTCCCTGTCGTAACCCCTGCTCGACCCGATCGAGCTCGTACCTGACTCACCGAACGTTCTTCCTCCAACCATAATTTCAACGGATCCACGGCAGGTCGTCGATCGAATGCCGATTTGTTTACTTTATCGCGAATCTTCGATGCCAGTTCTGATCTTCGATATTGTTAGCTTGGCTTGATAAAATTATGCTGAATGGCTCCTTGCAACATGCGGCTTGTAATCATTTTCAGCAGTGATTTGTGTGACCATACACAAAAAAAAAATAGCTGATAACATCTGAAATATCTGTGACAATATTTTAACTACATATCTGATCTTTCATTCAAATATTCAATCTTTTAACTTCATATCTGATGAACATGCTGAAGTCTAGCTTGCTAGACTAATCTTTCATAACACTTATGAGTCTCTCACATATGAGTTCTCCATAAACCTATGTAATTCCTGTTACACTAAACGAAGCTCATTCATAATTTCCTGTTTCAAAACCAAATAAACACAGAATTCCATTCAAGTCCACCACGAGTGCAGAGAAGGATCTCCCTGGAGCACATAAAATTAAGCCGCAAATAAAATAAGCCGATGAGCCATGCTGTTCAGAGGTGTTCGCGCCTGCCCAGGAGGCTGTGAATCATCGCACCTAAACTAGTGACGTTTACTGTCAGGGATAACATTTGTCATACTAGACGGAGAGCGGCTTTCGGGCAGCGCAACGAGGCAGACCGGATTTGACGATGTGCCGGTCAGAAAGATGCAAAGACTGCCCAAGAGGATCAGACTTCGTGGGCTCATCCATGGACCCAGTACTCGAAGCACCACCGTAAATCTGCTGGCGGGCAACACTCTCCGGACTGTTGAATTAACGGATCGCGATCGTAAAATGACCCGTCGCATTGCTTTTCTCGCGACGTCTTTGGCGGAGACTGTGATTCACGATGCGGAGGAAAGCCGATTTTCTTGGAAACTTGTCTCGACGAAGATTCTGCAAGAACTTGAAGAATATTCTGGGGAAGTCGATGATTTAAGCACTGGCATTTTTGACGGGGGAGTCTTAGATTCATATGTTATGGTGACATGTGCTAGATAGGCATGTGATAGGTTGTTGCAAGTTACCAACAAGGTCTTTACAAGGTTTCATCACTAGTTGGGGTAGGTTACTAGGTATCAAACCTCCACTTGTTGGATTCTGTTCTAGAGTAGTTAGATCTCTACTGGATCTACACTTAGGCTGGACCAAGTTCATCCACTAACTGTGACGTTCACATTTGATGTTAGCCAAATATTCAACTTCCCTTTGACATACACTGTTACACACTAGGTCCACATATCAAGGTTTGCTAGACCTATTATGACCTATTATTTGTCCACCAAAATCATACGATTACCATAATTGGTATAGTGACTATAGCCGCACTACAGTGATATGATCATGCAGCGTTCAGTTACTCATAAACACAAATGTTACTTCATTTAAATCTTTGTGAGATGTTATCAAGTGTGAAAGTGAGCAGAATGACCATGTGACCAGAAGTAGATTTGGAGTACATATCGGTACATATAATTTTCGCAGGTCCGCCTGCAGGTTGAAGCATAACACGCTGAACCGCGTGTAATCAAGGAATTACGAGTTGTAAAGAGCGTGGCGGCAAAAAGGTCGCAGGCTGGCCAAAACGGGGTCTGGCTAAACCCGTGGTGTGCCCGCGGTGAATCCTCGGCGAGGAGATCGGTACCGACTTCCCGCGCCAGGGTGCTGTCAGTTATCAGTGCATAAACATTCGTTCTCGACGCCGGCGCACTGTGGTTCCCCCGGGTTGCGAGTTATACGCGGCAGGGTACGGCCGGAGGGGGACACCGGCACGCATAAAGTAAAAGCAAAGGAAGAAAAAGGGCTAAAGAGGAGAAAAAAAATGAAGGTGGACGAGGAGGGAAAAAGGTGGAGGTGAAGGAGGCGGAGCACGGCGAGCACACGGAGGAACGCGCGACGGAAGGGATGGAATATGATATAATACAAAGGCAAAAAAGAAACGCTGCGGTCTGCCGGGTTGGCTGGAGAGGCTAAAGGGGGAGATTTAAAGCCGCGTGGACATTGTCATCGGACGCACGGCTATAAACCAAACCGTGCCGCGCTGTGCTAACTGAGACGCTCTCTCCGTTACCGGCGTCCTGCGTGTAACACGTTATATGCGGGGTGCCGTGGTCTCTCCGCGTTATCCATGCCTCGTTCTCGGTACAGATCCCAGGGCCCCCCTTTTTGCCTACGTATATATCGAGCTGCGTTTACGATCTTGGCAGCCCGGCAAGGACAGGTGTTATTTTTCATCGATTCGTTCGAGTCACTGCCTCGCCGACCATCCTCCGCTCGCTCCGATGCTTTCGAACTTCCACGCCAATTTTCTGACCTGACTTCACGGGGATACAGCGAAACGAACGATCGAAACGAGATCCGATCGAGATCGAGATCGTGATAACGTGCTCGCCAACGGACCGATCAACGAAATGGAGCAACGCCTGTGATGGATAAGCAAAAATCAAACCCGTTTGATACCAATCTCTCGGTAGCTTCGAAATTTAACACCACTTCGCTACGAATCATACCTCCTCATCATTTGCATACTTTACTTTACCAATTTTCATTACTTTACTCATCAAAGGGTATGCATCAACCGATGTATATTAACACCGAAACTACCAAACTGGTCAAACAACCGCTCCACAAGTTTCTTATTATAAGGTTCACATTCCTTAAAATCAGCATTGATTTTCATCAAGATAAAAAATAAATGTGTGTACTAATTTATGTTTCGTTGTTTGTTTATTTTTTAACTTCATTTTCAATTTCAAATTAGGTACACATATGTCGGTAGGTTTTAAATAATTTTTAAAAATCTTACTAGACAAATTGATCATGCGAAAATCTTGATCTGAGAGCTTTACGTAACTTTTACCAACGTAACTTAATTTTTACTGACTTAATATTACACAAAGAAGTTTGTAGTTCTTCAAGAACCTCATAAGAAGAGTTAGGGTCGACGTTTCGCTATCATCAATTGTTCCGTTTGGTACGTCGTTCCCCCTCCCTATCTGTTCGCTTAGTTAGAGAGGATCTCCGGACAAGGTTTTCAATGAACATTTCTCAGCGGATGTCACAGGCTCGCGCGCAAATATAATACTCCGTCGTGCTGTCAGAGGGTGCGGGCGGGGGCCAGGGACGTCTAATCCGAGGAGCAACAGGCAGACTTCTCTGTCGGCTATCGTCGAATTCCATCTGCGGTTATTTAACTATAATTCACGCGTGGCGAGTCGATGCGGAATGACGGCCTCGCAGCGACTTATTATCGCGCACTCGAATTATCTACGAGTCTTAGGCTACGAAATTAATAGACGCCATTTGCGAGACTCCGCTGATGTTACGTCCCGAATATCCCTAGATTGCCAAGTGCTTAGACTTTTAAATTCTTCGGTTCCCATATCCTTAGAACGCCGGTACTTTTACATTCCTGGATTCCCATATTCTTTGATCGCAGGGTACTTACACTTTTATGTTCTTAGATTGCCAAGTTCATTTTTAAATTCCTTGCTTGTTCGCCGAGTATTTGCGCTTTTGAATTCCTAGATTCTACTACTTTCGAAATCCTTCAATTTTAGAATTCTAAATTTCTTGATTCTCATTTTCTAAAATCTTCAAATTCTTACATCATATAAATCTCGAAATTTTCAAAGTCCCAGATCTTCGATTACCATCTTCAAATTAAACCCCAACAGTAAAATTCCCTCAGGGTCAAAAGTCCCTTGTAAAATTTCAAGCTGTTCCATTTTAACCACTCTTAAAAAATCTTAAAACTCCTAAAAATGAACGAGTTGCCTCTCGAGATGTTCCGATATTATCTATAGGGAAATCAGATTTACTGTCGACTGTACAGCGTGAAAGAAAACGGCAATGGTGCATGGGTATTAAGTGGAACGAGCCATTTGGTCACGCTCGAACAAACCACCGACACCATCGCGTTTAGCAGCTACGTTGAATCACCATCGATCGATCAGATTTCTACGATCATCCGAACGTTTACGTCGAATCTCGTACATTGTCACGTAGGTGGTTTCGGTGTAATATCGGTTAATGTAAGCTTTCTGGGCTAACACATTGTGGCACGGTACGGCGTTGAGATTTGTACCGTGATTTATGGCGACGGGACGCTAGACGCAACAGTTGGACCCTTTATTAACCGAGCTCACGAAACGTGGTCTTCTGTGGAGCTGCTTTAACATACGTGACAATCTTTGCTTTTGTAATAGCAGCCTTATGCAGTTTTGTGATGTGTAACTGGGCTTTGATTTTGGAAGTTGTACTTCTTTTAACGTATTTGATAGTGAAGTTTATGGTTAGCGGTATATGTATCAAAATCTTTTTTGTTCTTGTGAAGACAAGTTGTTCGATCCTACATATTTATGTCACATACTCAATCTAAGTAGTGTTTGGATTTAGAAGTTGTACTTCTTTTAACCTATTTGATAATGAAGTTTATGGTTAAGTGTGTTCTTTGCTTTTGTAATGACAAGTTCTTCAATGGTACCCATATGTGATATACACATAATAAACATATCTCATATGTGACACATAACATATGTCATATCATATATTGTCCTAATCTATTTGAATTTGAAGTTCATAATTAGTTGTATATGTATAATGAACATGTCTCATATGTGACACATAACATATGTCTTATATCATACATTGTCCTAACCTATTTGAACTTGAAGTTCATAATTAAATGTATATGTGACATACGACATATGTCTCATATCATATATTGTCTAACCTATTTGAACTTGAAGTTCATAATAACATGTATATGTATAATGAACATGTCTCATATGTGACACATAACATATGTCTTATATCATATATTGTCTAATCTATTTGAACTTGAAATTCATAATAACATGTATATGTATAATGAACATATCTCATATGTGACACATAACATATGTCTTATGTCATACATTATCCTAACCTATTTGAACTTGAAGTTCATAATTAAATGAATGTGTGACAAAACGTCTTTGCATTAAACCTACACTGTCAGACATATTTATTTGTTACAGTAAATTCCTGTCAAATTTTCAGAATAACTTTTGAAGTACATCGCACAATTTTGTATAAAATATATTCCATGTATTCCTTAACACTCCATATTGATGTCAGCAATATCTAACATCATAAACCGTTACGTACAAATCAAATTACTCTCCCCAACACAAAACAGAAAATGATGAATATAGCTCCGCAGCGCAACAAGTAGCCACGTTAACCAAAACCGATGACGTACCGCCGAAACTTGCAGCAGTAGGTTAGAATATTCCCGTGGTAAAATAGGTCGAGGCTAAACCGCGTTAAAGGCGATTCTCCGTGTAACAGTGGCTAATAATAATCGTAACAGGACCGATAGCATCGTGCAACTATGCAGGAGCAGGAATCGTGATTCGGCGGACTTCTGTGCCGTGAGCTGGTAACCTTTAAAGAGATGCAGTCAGATGATAGAAGATAACAGAGCATTACGGATAACGGTACAGTGGAAACAGCATGGTAGTCGATCGATGGCAGAAAAGCGGAGATTCGCCTCGATGTCCACTTAGCAAATCGGACGATGTTGTAGCGGGATGTTGTGTAAGTTAGCTTGGAGAAATCCAGATCGAGGATGTATCCCTGCGAGTCTTCGTACGTGTGCGATTTTTGCGTCGAACCGATGTTCTACGTGGACTTAGGTGCCGCGATGGCCTGCATAACAACGAAGCGAATCAAATCGCAATAGCTTTGCGAACGCAGCTAATCCTTTCGTCATGGTAATATTCTAGCTGCAGATATTCACACTGTATGGACAGGTAGGCGCAATAAACTTCCTTTGATTTAATGTTTTTACGCCAGTGGTTACGGTGCACTTCTTAACGAGGAACGAACCGTTTCACTTATGTAGGTGCTTTTCATTTACCAAGGGAAATTGTTTCGACATAAATTTTTATGGACTTAAGCTGCTATAACTAGTTTGTGTAATCTAAGGATCTAGGTATCTAGGGATCTGGGGATCTGGGAATGTGGAAATCTGGGAATTTGGGGATACTGAAGATCTGGAGATCTAGGAATATTGAAATTTACAGATATTGGGGTATAGGGATGTTGGAATCTTAGGGATATTCGGATCTAAAAATATTTGGATCTAGGGAGATTTCAATCTAAGGAGAATCGGAAATTTGCATATAGAGTGCCATCTTTCCAAATACCCAAATTTGCAATCGCCATCCTTCACATGCACACATCCCTTCCGCTGACATTAATTTCACAGCGCATGCCCGAAAAGAGGGGTCCGTCCCACAACGGTGCCCATTTTACTCGTAAGGTCTGTCGAAATGGGATTTGCAGGGACCACGTGCATACGATAACGTTCTCGCAGGTGCAATCCCGAGGGCACGACGAATTACGAGCGTACGAATCGACTTTCGGCTACCATCGATGCCAGCGCAGATTAGCCCGGCGATACATACGTACGCTCGCGCGGATACCAGCTCGTTCTGCGCGCGTGTAAACTGTCGGCCAGACCATGAAACGAAACAGCGTGTACCATGGGTGGTAACTTAACACCTTAACGGATATTTATGGGCTTTTGCTAACGCAAAAGATAAAAATACCGTTTTCGTCTGGCCCGGGGCCAAACTTGTACAACAACGCGGACCCGCTCACACGCGGTTGTGACGCGTGTGCGTGAGTCTTGAGACGCGACACACCTGCCTAGAACCGCGCGAAAACGGCTGCACTCTTCGAATATTGGATTCGAACAGGTATTAGCTTCGTTACAAGCACTTCGTTTCGTGTGGCGGTTAAGACACGAGTTTAATTCTCTAGGACGATGCGTGAGTGCATCGCGGAGGTTGCGTGCGGAAGCAAATATGGGGTTTGGGGAGAAAATATGGTGGTCGAAGATGTGGAAGCTTCCTACTTGTTGAGATAGGGGTTAGTATGAACTTTGAATGCAGAAGTTGGAAAATTGCAATCTGCAAATTGAGGAATTGAAGAATTGAAGAGTTGAAGAATTGAAGAATTGAAAAATTAAATAATTGAAAAATTAAAGAATTGAAAAATTGAAGCATGGAATAATTAATTAATTGAAGAATTGAAAACTTGAAAATTTGACAAATTGACAAATTGACAAATTGACAAATTGAAAAATTGAGAAATTGAGAAATTGAAAAATTGAAAAATTGAAAAATTGAAAAATTGAAAAATTGAAAAATTGAAAAATTGAAAAATTGAAAAATTGAAAAATTGAAAAATTGAAAAATTGAAAAATTGAAAAATTGAAAAATTGAAAAATTGAAAAATTGAAAAATTGAAAAATTGAAAAATTGAAAAATTGAAAAATTGAAAAATTGAAAAATTGAAAAATTGAAAAATTGAAAAATTGAAAAATTGAGAAATTGAAAAATTGAGACCTTCAAAACCTGAAAAATTGAAAAATTAAAAACTTGAAAACTTGAGACCTTCAAAACTTGAAAAATGGAATATTTGACAAATTGAAAAATTGAAAACTTGAATATTTGGCAAATTGAAAAATTGAAGAATTGAATATTTGACAAATTGAAAAATTGAAGAATTGAAAATCTAAAAAATTGAAAAATTGAAAAATTGAAAAATTGAAATTGAAAAAATTGAAAAGCTACTTAATTGAAATATATGAGTCCTATATTTGAAAATTTACCAATACACATATACGTATAAAGCTTCAATAACTAACAATTTACACGTGTTCCACGCATGTACCTATATAAAGAAGGCCTACATTACAGCCGGGTGTACAGAGCTGACGATACGCGTTCGCAGAGGTGTTAAATCTGCCAGATGAATGCACGTTGTTGGGGCCGAGTGGCCAGTCCACAAAGCCGTATACAAGGATGCGAACGCGGGTGTTTATGACGACGTTGCGCGAAACGCGTTTCGGGGATACGTAGCCCAAGGCGGCAGCAAAATCTGAAATCTCGGCCGTGACTCCTTCGCTGGACACGTCTCAATTATACCGTTAAAGGGCCTGTTGATCTTAATCGGATCGGTAATATTTTTCAATGCGACGGGATTACGCTCGCGGATCGTGCAAATCTGATATAAGCGGCTGATACGGATCGACGAATGTTATGGGCTTAACTGAAAAGAATAATCGACAATCGCCCAGAGAGTTTACGAGACAATTATACCCAACTTCTAGAAAGATTCACGACTAAATTAACTTGCAACGCGACAACTTATTGCTCTCCATAAAATTTCGAGTATTTACATATCGTTTGGGGTTCTAGGATCTCAGGAAACGTTCTTTCTAATTGGGTAATTAGTTTTCGTTGATTTATGTTTGTCGAGTTTTCAGCAGTAAATTAAGCGTGGCTACTTGATGTCCATCACCGTCACTGTTAATGCTATGCAGTACGTGAAATAGCAAAATGTTAATTGCAAATGGGTGTGACTCAGCTTCATGTTTTGTTTACTGTGTATCATTTGTTGAGGCCACACCTCCTTCTCTACATTTTAAATTAAGGATTGCATTAATCTAAATTCGTTATCCTTTCGTTTCTAATATATTCGCCAACTAAAGGCTACTGGTAATTAGTGTCCTAAATGTGCACCAAGAAAGGTGGAATATGTTTCTAAATTCCCAGATTTCCATATTATTGAATTCTTACATTCCCAGACATATACATAAATTTCTATGTTGGTATATTTGCTTCTGTGTATACTTTTGGACATACGAAAGAGCCCTAAACCACCATATGTCCTAATGTCTGCATCCACAAACTGTATCTTCATAAGTACCATGTCCTCAAATCTCCATGTCCTTAAATTTCTACATTGTCAAATCTCCAAATTTCTAAAGCTTTATATCAGCAAATTGCTACATCTTCATTCCCTACATCCCCACATCTAAAGTGCCATCACCCACGAAACTGAAGTACATAATTCTCAAAATTTCAATCTCCCACAAGTATCCAGAACAGCCGTCTGGTGCCCGACAATTTTCTTCTCGCTTACGGTGGAAGTTACAAAGTAAAGTCAGTATAAGGGTAGCTAGAGGGTGCAATCAAAGTCGGGACTGGTATTAATGAATTAAATTTAGCGAGAGCCAGTCGAGTGGCAGGTAAAGTAAAGTCAACAAAGAAAGTTTAACAACGTCTGGACCGTCGCCTCTGCACACGTTCGTAAGAAGAACAAAGAGATCCACAGATAGACATCTCTTAAAATTTCGCTAATTGAAATTATTATATCGGGCACAGTGCACCTTGTACCTATCTTGAACGTCATCTCTTACCGTCCAAGAAGAAAAGAAGTGAAAATGAAATGCGTTCAAGCTGTTAGTTTATCAATCTTGTTCACCTGTGTGTTCGCGGTTAGGCAAGGGCAGAGCGATGCCCTTCACCGTTCTCACCACGGTTTGCATCCTCGTGCATCTCGAGGTGGCAACGTCTAATTATCTCGCGAAAAGTTGATCCTCCAATTAGAGAAAGGCCGCCGCCATTGTTAGGGCTTTTTCGTTGCGCTGTTATTATCGTGCCTTTCGCTGCCAGCTAACTCGCGTCTCATTTATTCTTCGATTCGCTATGCAAACTTCACCGTTTTAGCCCTGCACGCCATATTGGGCTCCCAGGTACTTCACTCAAATTCGGAAGTTTTTGGGAAAAAAGTTCGCCACTATGGAAGTTACTCGTTTGCATGAGGGTTTGAAAATTTGGTACAAAATGGGGTTACGTTTTTATAGCTAATGGCAGAGGTAGGTGTTTGATGAGTGTGGGACTTCTTTATTTTTATGATACTTTGGTAACAAATTTTTTAACAAATTGTGCAACTTATGTTCATTGTCAAAGACATGATACATTAAATATTTGCTACTATTGATAATACTGTTGATATTTATGAACACAACTGGACTACTGCTGTTTGGACTAGTTGGTCTAGACTCTAGATTCTAGAGACACCATAAGTATCACTGTGATAGGTATACATCTAGTTATCTACATACAGATCTATATACAGCAGCTAACTTTGTTACGTATCCAAGAAAGTTTTTGTCATTGAAGTTTGCTAGATTTCAAACTATTGAACTCCATAACAGAAATATGATAAAGATTGACTCTGTATGAATATGTGAATTAGGTATTCAACAGGTCCTCGTTAATCTGGCGAACATAACAGTAACATTCTGAAAGGTTTCGCTTTCCAATCCACATGCTATCATTAGAAGTTTCGCCATACAATTTCCACTTCCCCGTGGAAAGTTGTTCCGCGTGTAACGTGTCCATTATGCGGTCCGAGGCAACGACGTTATCTGGCTAATCGGTCGGACCGTTTTTCGCTAATCCCCGACAGACGGTACTGGTACCATTTAGTCGACACGTCGGGCAAATCCTCTTCTTCCAGCGCGATTAGTGTCCCATGGACGCGTCGCCGCCACGGAATCGATTCTATCTCGATCTCTCGATCTCTCCTCGCGGGGGGATTAGCTAAAAACAGCGAATGGACTAGGGTCCCGTCGACAACCACTGGGAACTCGGTTTTCTCCTGGCACGGCAAAAGACGACTCACGAGCCAACGTGTACCTTACCTCGATCGCCTTTTAATCCCCCGATCCCCGGGGAGGGAGAGCGGCCAGAGAAACAGACGTCCGTACACGACATAAGCATATCAATAAAATGTTTAATTGGCGTTTACATTTCTTCATTCGGCCCAACAAGATCGCGATACCGATCTTCCGCTCGGTTTCTCGTTCAGCCCCGTGTAAGCTCGTCCTTCCACCGCGTCCTTCCTCCGCGATGCGCCTACAGTGGATGTCAGACGTCTCTCCGGAGGTAAGCGGCCTTTCTACCAACGAACACCATCAAACCGCAGAAAGAGAGAGAACACGAAGAGGAAATGAAGCGAAAAGGTTGCCGGACGAGACGGACTACGAACCTGGAAATAAAGGGGATGCTGCGGAGACATGTCCTTTCGGTGTCTCCTACAGGTGCTACTGACATGATACCGCTCGGGCTGTGTTGTCAACTTCAATGTCTGACTGACGAATCGCTTCTATCCTGATCTTCGCAATTTGCTATTTCCTTTACATTTTACCGATTAATTGACAACTGCTTGTCAACTTTTATATTGGGTCAGAGCTAATTTGGTTCAGAGGTACACTTGATCCATATATTTGTTCAACTTCATATATTTGTGACAGTAGATGTATAGAAATTTGTTAATATAATTTTGGTATAGAGATATGTATATCTAGCTGCTGCAGTCTCTGTGTGTGAATAATATATACATCTCCATATTTGGAAAAATATTATTACACATAATATTTTTATGTATATAGATCAAATCTCTATATAAGTGGATCAAATTAAATTTTGCAAGTTTCATAGATGTGTGGACATCTTTTACACAATCTGTCTTTACAGTTGAATCTATTAAACCTTGCATTTAACGACAGTCAGATGGCAAGATACCAAATCCTGACGTATATCCACCTAACTAGACTTTCAAGCAGCCTCGTCACCCACGTGCAAACGCGTAGGTGTAAACGCGACGTACAAGGTGTCGCAGTTAAACGGTCAACAAACTGGTCAGCTGCTGAGGATAAATGAACGAAATTTCGGCACTTGTAGCACCATGCTCCTCGACACGGACTATCGTGGTTCATACACACGCCTACAAGCGCGGGCAAACGGTGTCCGCGTGTTTACACGTTGCTACGTCTCTCCCATGAGAGATCGTCAAGTAGTAGAGGCCGTTAATTAAGCGATTACCTTGTTGCGTGATGTTCGCTTCAGCGTGAAATATCGCGCAGCATCGATCCTGTATTTTGCACGAATCAAGAAATATTTCGTGTTGGGAAATATTTGGGTCTGCTGCACCTTAAATTGCGGAATCTTGACATTTTACGAAAGTCACTCGTTACTGTGATTTGCTTGTTAATTAATTACGAGTTAAATTATTTGATGCAGACGTAGGTTGATAATCTTTAAACACCTAGTTATGCAACTATTTCAGCTGAGTAAAAATTAAATACTGTAATAGTTTTTTTATATTTAGTTTATGATTTGTAATATTTTATTTCTGACTTGTCAGTCATTTTGAGACAACCGAATATTCGAAAGTTTGAAAGCCACTTATTTCTGAATTGTCAGTCATTTTGACATATATATTCTAAAATTATTCTGAACGTATCATGAATCTAGTCTTTAAAAGCCACTTTGTGTTTCTGACTCGTTGTCAATCATTTCGACATACTAATTCCGCAATCATTCAAAACCCATCAGGATTAAAATGCAGAATTTAAAAGTCAGCTCATATATCTGACTTATTGTCAGTCATTTTGATGTATTCTAAAATACTGAACCTATCATTTAAATTGACACTTTGTACTCATTATCAGTTTAACATATTTATTCTGATACTTCAAACAATTTGATTCTAAAAAAGGAACGAGAAATGCAGTTACCGAATTCCGACGTTCGAAATGTATTCACCATCATCTCTCGTACGATTCGAAAGCGAGATACAAAGATTGAAAGTGTTCCTGGGGATACAAACGTGTACCCAGGAGAAAGATACGTGTAATCATGCAGGTGTACAAACGAAAAAGGAAATCATGAAAAGTATTCGCACCTTCCCTGGGGCCGGCCCTCAATGGTATGGTATCGCCTTTTGGACTGATGAACTTTTTCAAGAAATTCCACGCGAACCGAAAGAATTCAACCGCTCGATCCCTTGTAACTGCATATCTGATGTGGCTCATTAAAATTGCACGATGCCTACAATTACATGAACGAGAAATGGCGGGAAAGTACACGGAACATCCTTGTTGATGGCTGCCGCAATAAGTCTTTCGGGGTGTAATTGTTAACAGTTGTATGACCGTGCTACCTGTTCAAACAAAATGTCTGATACCCTTCCGTTTCAGAGTTTGACATTTTTTCTTTTGGAGATAATATTCTTGACGGAGTTTCTTTAAAAGTGTGAGATTAGAGGCAGACAACTTTGGGATGTCATAAAAGTGTTAGAATAATAATATTTTCTTTGTGGAGTTTCTTTAAAAATGTGAGGTTAGAAGTAGACAATTTTAGGACATCATAAAAATATTGGAATAATAATATACTTTTGCAGAAATTCTTTAAAAATGTGAGGTTAGAGATAGACAATTTTAGGACATCATAAAAATATTAGAATAATAATATTCTTTTGCAGAAATTCTTTAAACATGTGAGGTTAGAGATAGACTAAAATATTAGAATATGTAATAACATTCTTTTGCAGAGGTTCTCTAAAAATGTGAAGTTAGAGGTAGACAACTTTAGGGCGACATAAAAGTATTAGAATAATAATATCTTTCTGTGAAGTTTCTTTAAAAATATGAGATTAGAGGCAGCCAACTTTGTGACATCATAAAAGTATTAGAATAATATAATATTCTTTTACGAAGTTTCTTTAAAAATATGAGGATAGAGGTAAACAACTTTGTGACATCATAAAAGTGTTAGAATAATAATATTCTTTTGCGGAGTTTTTTTAAAAATGTGAGATTAAAAGCAGACATGTTTAGAACATCATAAAAAACCTAACCTAAAACTTATCGTATCATTGAAATGATTTGCGATCTCGAAACGATCAGTTCTCACAGAAATCTCAGAATTTCTCGCAAACTCACCCTAAAAATATAAGTACCGTTTATTAAAGTCGTGTAAAGCTAATACCATTAATTTCAAGAGCTTCGTTACCCTTTCATTAACGCCCAATTGCTATAATCACGATTAGAAATAGACAAGAAAAGTCGGAATATCACTTCGGATCAGCTCAATGTCCGGTGATTAAACGGTGTACGCGACATTACGGCTTTATTAGCGACTAACGGTTGGCGCCCGAGGAACGTGTTTGCGTTGATCGAGGGATTTTTATCTCGACGGCTCAGTGCAATTTTAATAAGAAAATGAAACTTGGGACAGGAAGGACCGCGGGTGAGGGGGGAAGAATCGTTAATAATTTACCGCGGCATCGGCTTTATACCGCGAATTCACCGTGGTCGCAGACGCCGAACTCTCGCGTCGAAAACGAACACCGAGGTAAGAACGCGCCACGCCCACGATTTCTCATCTTTTTCGCGTCTCATTCCGTGAACTTGGGATGCACAGTGTCGGACATGGCGGGTTTTACTAGGGAAAATGGCGGTATTGAGAAAAAATGATTTTCAAAAATTACTATTTCAGATTTTCAGATGTTGAAATATAGGAATGTGAGAATTTTGAGGATTTGGAGTTTTGCAAGTTTTAGAAGTTGGAAATTTGCGAATTTGGGGATTTTTGGATTTACGGATTTGGTTTAGGAATTTGGAAATTTAAGGATTTGGGAATTTTGGTATTTTATAGTTTGGAGATTTAGAAATTTAGGGGTTGCAGGTTTCAAGAATTTAGGAAACTAGGAATTTTGCAATTTGGGAATTTAGTAACTTGGGCATTTGAGGGTTTAGCAATTTGGGAATCTAGGGAATTAGGGATTTAGGGGTCTAGAGATTTAGGGATTTAGGAATCTAGGGATATTGGGATTTAGCCTGATTGGGATCTAGGGATATTTGGATCTAGCCTGATTGGGATCTAGGGATATTTGGATCTAACTATATTGGGACCTAGGGAGATTTGAAACTAGAGTAATTGGGATCTAGGGATATTTGGATTTCAGGAACTTAGAAATAACCAAAAGTGCAGTATTCGAAAACTCAAAAATATTAGAAATTTGAAAATTTGAAAATTCAATAATTCAAGAATCCAAATATTCAAGCTTTCAATCCAAATATTCAAAACTTGAAAAAGAGAAAACTAAAAATTGTATCAATGTAAAAATTTGAATATTAGAGAATCTGTGTAGTTAGTTCGATAACCAATGCACAGTTAAGAATTATACAACGTCCATTTCCCCGTGTTTATAACGGCGCCGGCGGTTTTACACGCCGTTTGAATTTTTGTCCCAGGTGGTTCGAGCACGCTTTATGAGCGCATCGTAAAATGATTAACAGGAGCGTGCGGGAAAAATAATTATCCTCTAGTTGGTACACGTCTGTTAACGCTGTGTAGCCGGCTGCGAGCCGAACGGGCCTGCGGAACGAAGGATCTCGAGTTACGTGGAAAGTTTGACGTTAATGAATAGTGGTAAACCGATCCAGAAATAATGATCCTCGAAATAGTCCGCACGTCCGGTTACCTTACGCTACTTTCCATCTTTTCTAACGGGAATCGCTTGTTTTCAGGTATACCGAACCGCGTCCCTTCGTTATTCTTCGCTTCGGCTATTTCTTCCTTTTTTCACCGTCTGTTCCCTCTTTTCTCGACACCCGACCCACCACTACCGTTTTGCCCATGTGTTTTCAGTTAACGGCCTCGATCGTGATTTTAAGATAACAGCCCGTCGATGAGGTTACGTATTAGTTAACTACACTTTTTCAACGAGTCACTCCCATTAATGGGATTTCGCGCAAAAACCGTTTTCAACTTGTACTGCCCCCTTGTTCTTCAATTTAACTTTCGGACTGTGATGCTATCTGATCGCGATTCGGGACGGTTACCGCGAACCAAATTTTCTAAATGTTCGGTTGAAACATTGTTTTCTTCAGTCTTTAACTTCTTTCATCGACGTAACTTTTACCTGCTTTTAATTCCTTTATTAACATTTTTACTATTGGCATACACAGTTAGATACACAATTTTTGAATATTTTTAATTCATATGTTTTTTATGTGATGTCTTGTGTGTTCGTTTAGGTGATGTAGTCTTAATGTGTTAATTTGAGGTTATGTTCTAAAGTATTTCATTTAAGATTATGATTTGAAGTATTTAATGTGAAGTTGGAATCTAAAATGTTCATTTTTAGGTTAGAATTTAAAGTATTATTTTGAGGTTATGTTTTAAAGTATTAATTTAAGGTTATGATATAAAATATTCAATTTGAGGTTAGAGTATAAGATATTCATGTAAGGTTATTATTTAAGAAATTAATTTAATGAATTCATTTGAAGTTTTCACTCAAGTGATTTATTTAATGCAGTTATTTAAGGTTTTCACTCAAACTATTAATTCAATGCATTTATTTAATGTTACAGTGTACATATTCATTTAAAGTATTCATTTAAAGTATTCATTTAAAGTATTCATTTAAAGTATGCATTTAAAGTATTCATGTTAAGAATTCATTTAAAGTATTCATTTAAACTATTCATTTAAAGTATTCATTTAAAGTATTCATTTAAAGTATTCATTTAAAGTAATCATTTAAACTATTCATTTAAAGTATTCATTTAAACTATTCGTTTAAAGTATTCATTTAAAGTATTAATTCTTAATTTGAAATAATAATATCAAGTTCATGATACTTTCCAACTAATCATTTCTACAGCCGACAAAATCAGTATGTCTTTAACCCATCACTACCAGTACCACAACCCATAACTTTCTCTAAACGACACATAATGATGTAGCTCAGAAATTATAACCCTGATGTCATCCAAACGGGATCTCCGCACATTTCGAGATAAATAAAGAACAAGTACCTTGCATTCCATCGTAGATATACCGTCCGCGGGGGATCGTTTCCCGCGATTCGAGCCTATCGATTCTCTCGCGGTCGCTCGGAACAGGCGTGGTTGTCCCGCGAAGAAAGATATCCATGGAAGCCACCGTGGATCATGGTCGAAGGTGTTCGCGACCACGGTGGTTGCGGTCGCGTCCGTGGCGTACGCCACAGGCCCTTTCACGCCGCGATAATGGATGAGCTTGAGTTCTTAATGATTTTTTCGTCGTCGGTCATTGAGTAATGATCGCGCGTACGAGATAACGCCGAACAACCCGGCACAGGAGATTGAAAGGGGGTGCACGGGGGGCGCCAGGGAAAAGAGAAAACGCGTTAAGACGAGACGCTCCGGGCGCCCGTACGAACGGAACCAGCCTCGTATCGCGACCAGAGATTCGCTTTGTCGGGTTTATTTCCGGAAATGAGCCGGCCTGTGATCCTTCCGCGGCACAAAGCCTTCAAAATGGATCCGACGCTTTGACGCAGCTGGTATTTTTAGAGAATGTCGTTTATGAACCTCCTGCTTGGCTAATTACTTCGCCGCTCGTGTCTGTTGCTTTGTGTTGTTTTTTTCAGACATTTAATAGGTTTAGTTGTTGCAGTGTTCCGGGATAAGGTGTGCTGGTCCTTTGAAATGCTTCCATCAGGGCTGGAAATTAATGGGGATATTAACGACGAAATTGAATTCTCAATTGTCTGTCAAAGTATTTATTGATTAACTATCGTAACTTTGTGGAAGCACCTTTGACAATATTAGATCTACTTTGAAATTGAAAGTTCTACTATGAAATCGAAATTGAAGTGTTAGTTCTACTTTGACATTGAAACTTGGTAAATGTGCAAAAGTTAACAATTTTTAGAAACTTGCATGTTCAGGTGTTTGAGGATGTGTGGACTCATATGTCCTGCAAGTTTGAAAACAAATATTACAATCTACAAATTCTAACATCTGAAAGTTTGCAGATGTTCCCAAACTTTTATCTGCCATTACAATAACCAATATTTTCAATAATTACACCAGTGTTCCTCTTCTTATACAGCCATTTTTCCCACCAAGTGCTGTCTCTCCCTCGCATCCTCCATCTCAGGTGCATCTGAAACTCCTGATCCTTCGACCTAAAAAATCTGAAAGTTACAACAATCGTTACTCAGAGGTGACTTCGTGAAATACAAACCAAGAAGAAGAGAAGTCGAACAATACAAGTTAAGTCGTCAGAATAACAAGTACTGAAAGGACAAATACTAAAAGATCTTCGACGCCTCAGGCTGTTATTTCCGCAGATTCTTTGTTACATATCTGTACTCTCCTAACTTTGACTTAATTAATAGTCACGAAACTATGCGACAAATCCTCTCTGCGGCGACCTTAAAGCACCGATATGAGGATTTTATCTTGGAGTTATGCTAGTCTTTTTCTGTGAGGTGTCCCTTTTGTCCGCGTTCGCTCGAGGAATCGCCAGCCTCGCTTTATGAAGCTGCTATCTTAATGAATCACAGGAAATTACAACCGCGGGCTATTTTACCGCAGATGTCCGTGATCATGATTCTTTTGGAAATTTTTCTTGTTTCTGTATATTTATCAAGTTCACACCTATTCGCTGTGAAATAAGAACAGGAAGGTTTACTTGGCATTAATCTCTTTTGATCAACGTAACTGTTTCCTGATAGAATATATGACATTCCTTAGACCATTACAACTACGTATACAACCATTTTGGTCCAATATTATAATTTTGGTCCAATTATTCATACATTTTGTTTGAAATTATTTTTAACTTAATTTCGTTTTTCAAACCTTCACATCACTTCATCAATTTTAAAAGAAAATACATTTTTGAAATTTGAGTAGAAATTATAATAATTCCCTTATTATAATTTTATCTGTTTAAACCTCCAGGAAGTGTGAATTAAACGAGAGTCAATCAAGAGCGCATCTTTCATAAAATCGTTCCTTAATTCAGTGAAGCCAAACAGAGTACAATAACATATACATTTTTTGTAACATTAAAAACTGAAATCACCTCAAGTTTCAATAAGGAAATGAAGGGAATCAAGTCTACATAAGGTAATGTAAGAGACAGGAAATGAACGTACATCATAAAATAAAATTTCATCGACGTCCGCCTCGTCTCGATTGTTGTAATAAGATGGACAACGGCACTCGATCCCTGTACATTGCATATGCATTAATCGGTATCACACCGGGTCCGATTAATATTTTATGTTAATGGCGTTCGATTATCATGGAGTATTATACGCGGTATCGGTGACCGACGGCGTTTTGTCATTATTATTAATTATGTCACGGGGCGTCTATCGTGAGAATGCAAAGTAACTTCCTATCGTAAACACGTCGATGATAATTATTACTTGGCCGGCTAGGACCCCGAGGCCGATGATTACCAGCGAGGAAGTCTCGTTGAGGATATCGATAAATTAATCGCGCGTACTCTCGCGTATATCAATTAAACGTATGATGAATCATTAATTTCCGGAACCCCTCCTCTTTCCTTCCAAGCCTTCTTTCTTATTTTCGTTCGCTCGCAAAAATCATTAGGCTCTAAACTATCTCGAATCTGTGTTGAGTCAGGATTGCTTTCTGGACGCATGCGCGATTACTGTAGCATCGATTTTAATTTATAATACATGTTTGGATAGCTGTACATAATTTTACATGCTACTTTAATTGATACAAATTTTTTATCTCCTGAGGTACACGTTTTTTGTCGTATATTTGTTTCGTTGATGTTAAATATCTAAGAGAAAATGGCGCCTCACAGGTCTCTTTACTACACTGCTTCAAATTGCAAATAAAGATTAAACTTCAAATTAAATTCTACAGAGAGACAAATTAGTTATTTTCTTTTGAAAGATATAATACTTCACTGCAAATTTTAAACGTGTATAGTTTATTGTATTACTGAAAAGAGATTATTATATAGAGATACGTAATGCGTCGTGCATGTGCGCATGCGCCGTACATATGCGTAGTAGGAGCATAAGACGTATGCGCAGTACATCTGCGCATGCGCCGTACGCTCCTACTATGCGCACGCATACCATAACCCTCTGTCACTCAACAAATTATTAACTTTTCTCCAACAAATACTTTAACAACAGCAATAATAAAAACTATAATAATTACAGCCAAAAATGGAATATAAGCAAGAGAATATGTCCAATCAAAATGCGTCGACTATTTTTAAAAATTTGGTAGGGTCACAGGGGTCAGTCCCGTTGATTGGTCATTGAGATAAAGATTCATGACGATCACCGAAGTTTTCTGCGATCCTTTTACGAAGAGTCTCAAACGTCCGATCGCGACATTCAATTACTTCGGCTGACAATTATCGACGAGACGGTCCAGCAACGTTCGATTCGACGCCGGACAAGAATTCAATTTGTATACGTTTTTGAACGCGGTTCCCTTTCGCGCAGAGACGCACGACAGGCTTTACGATTTCTTGATGGTGCTTTTTGACGGCCAGCGTCACGCTGTATCCCCGTGAAAAAGAGGATAACCCCGGCGAGGATATCCGCTGATTGGACATTGAAGTCCCCTCGTCGCGCGATGCAACTTCACGCCCACGTCGAGCTGTTCGACGCGTGGACAAAGCGTCGCGCGATGCGGACGGAATCGCGCATCTCCTTTTGCGTTCGTTCAGGATGATTCGCGATACGTGCTGAAAAAATGGAGCGCGACAACAAAAATCGCGTGTGGTGTCAACGATGACAGTTTGGAATTATAAACTTCCATTTTTAAAACTTCTCGAGAATTTCTGAACGCGGAGCTGAAAGTGAAGGTAAAAATAGGATACGCTGGTCTACAGATACAAGAATAGGAATCCTACTATAGAAACGTTTGAAGTTGTAAATTTGTAATTTTATTATTAAGAGTTCTTTGGTATCGACATCAAGTCACGCCTGGATGCCATTCACATATCTGCCTATACAACGTATGTCATCCATCTTGTTGTTCCGTCAGCACGACTAATAAATCTTATAATAAATACTATAGGCACCGCACAATATGACATTAAACGTTAATTCTTGCTTAACGAAGTCAAATTTATTCACGACGCATTGCATTACGAGAACCGGCAAGATAATTTTAACAGCGATTACTATTGTAACAACTCGAATACAGATCACACAATAGAGACAACAAAAATACTCTCGCCACGTCTCCGCGATTCAGATTCCTGAATACCCAGAAGTCCAGATTCAAGCCAGAAAGACTGGAAAAGGCTTTCTCTTTCTTGACTGCTGAATCGGAATTTATTCAAGGATTAACGTCCATCTAGACTACTCTTTAACCAGTCGTACTTTTCTATTCATCCGGGGATATCGCGATTGTAATTCAAAGTCGTGAATTAAAGGGGACACTCGGCGTGTCTGGTGCACGCGATTCAATGTCCCAATCAACGAGCAACCGGTTCATTCTTTCAGTCTAATGTACTCGCACTGTCCAGCCGTTCGCTAATAAAGCACTCGGTGAAAGTTTCCCGTGTGATCCGCTTCTGTGCGATGCTAGTAACTTTAGTGACCCGATATTTACATGTCGGCCGATTTTACCATAATCCTACACGTGGAAGTTGGGTTGGGCTTAAGCTTAAGAACCTTGAGGTGAGATCTATAGGAGTTAGTCGTATTTAGGTTTAGGTGTGATAGGTCCAGATCTGGGTCCAAATTCAAGTAGTAGGTCTAAGTCCTAGTTTCAGGTCTAAGTTCTAATGCTAGGTCTAAATTCTACTTTTATGTCCAGATACTAGCCTTGAAATTAAGTATTGAGACTTAGGTCTAAGTGTCAGAAGCTAAGTCCAGATTGTAGTCCTTGCTCTACAGTTATAGTCCTAAGTCCAGATTCTAATTCTAGGTCTAAGTCCTAGGTCTAAGTATCAGATCCTAGGTGTAGGTCCTAGATCTAATTATTAAAAAGTTTTGATAGGACCTAGGTTGAGGTCCTAGACTAAGTGAAATTGTCCTAGATTGATCTAGGACCAAACATACACTAAAGGAACCCATACCTACCTGCATGTGGACATTCTCATACCTAGTCCTAAAGTTACATCTATATCAAACTAAAAGAGTGTATATCTCGACAAAGATAGCTCCAAAAAGAACCTAATCCTAGAAAACCTGTAACTACAGAAAATATCTCCTCTGAAGTACAAAATCCGAATGCTTCTGAAAAAGTCCACATAGCTTGGACGTACAAAGAGAATCACGTTCCCGCAGAGAAATCGCCAATCAGCAACGGTTCAAACACTGGCTCTTGGCCGAGGATGCAGAGCAATTAGCGAACAATCGGGCAAACGCAGGAGCTTTCACGGTACAACGTTGGCTTCGTCCAAAGAAAGTTGCCGGCAACGATATTCGCGTCAGGTCCAAAGCGTCGGGAACGTGACGCGGAACGCTGCCCGTTGGATATTCGAGTGGCGTGTCGTTGCGACGGCGATAAATTTCGCGGTTCGACCGTGCAAGCGGAACGGGCAGCGTAATCACAATAGCGGCGAGTTTAAGCGGTTACAGGCCAACGCGAAGTCCGGTGCACGCGCGACGCTTTGTGCGAACTGCTGCGACGACTATTCCCTTACGAAGCGACGGGACCCGTTGCGGTCCAGACGTGCGGTCACAATAGACACGTTGTTGCGCCGCCTTCCGCGTGCTGGACAATAAGACGACATAAAGGAGCGGATTAACGATATTCCGCGAAAGCGGACCGGATATGGGGGTGGCAAGAGAAGTTGCTTGGATCATGCTTCTTTCTTGGCAACTAGGCGTTCGGTAATTAGACCTCGACGTTAAGTGGACGATTGTTCGATTGTTGCTTCGGTAACAATCGTGAGCATGGACATGTTTGGATTAGGCAAGTTCTTGCCTGGGTGCCTTTGTCTGAACCTGTACGAGAGAGATACATGTGGTCTCTTTGTCAATTCCAGCTACTTGTCTCGGTAATTATGGACCTACTTTTATGGACACTTAATTGGTTAGTTTGGTTACCTACTTCTTTAGGTACTTGGCTACTTGGTCAACTACTTGCCTGTCTGGCTTGTTATACGATTTTTTAGCTACTTGTCTAGCAATTTGTCTAGCTACTTGCCTAACTACTTGCTTAGGTGATTGCCTAGCTACTAGTTTAACCTACTTGTTTAGGTGTTTAGCTACTTGATTATCTATTTTTATATTCATTTAATTGGTTAGTTTGGTTACCTACTTCTTTAGGTACTTAGATTTTTAGCTACTTGGTCACTTGCATACTTGCCTAGCTTGTTAAAGGATTTTTTAGCTGCTTGTCTAGCAATTTGTCTACTTACTACCCTAGCTACTTAGGACTTGTCTGGCTACTAGTTTAAGCTACTTGTTTAGGTGTTTAGCTATTTGATTATTTACCTGTCAATTTGTCTACTTGTCCAGTGATTTACTTAGCTACTTAGCAATTTACTTATCTATTTATCTAGCTACTTGAATATTGATCTGTCTACTAGTCCAACTATTTTGAAGTTTAAACAAGTCTGAAGGTTTGGGAACATTTTTAGAATAATCTGAACATAATGTAACATAGAATAATCTGAACATAATTGATATAATGTAGCATAGAGTAATCTGAACGTAATGATTGATATAATGTCACATGTTGTGTATCACATACTCTTCTACATGTATAAGAATAATTTTGTGTCCATCACATATGAATTCACGGTGACGTCAAGTGTGAAAAGGTGAACAAAGAATTGAACGAGTACTGTATAAATATCAGATTGGCGTTCTCCGACTCCATCAGGGACCACCGTGCAAGAAGAAGGTCCAGACGCATTGTTCCGAGGCGTTATTACCATCCGTGCCGAATGTCGGAATGATTCAGTAGAAGCGAAATTCACAATAAATAATACCGATATTAAAATGTCGGAGAACACCGCGGCGTCATTATTAACTTGAGTATCGATCGACGCGTTGGCTACAACGATCGCGAAAGATAAGGTCCCTTTCTTTCGTTGATTCGTTCGTGGAAGGACCCTCGTAAGATCCTTAGAAGTTCTAAAGAAGCCCGACTCGAGCAAGGCTATTCCATGGGGGCGATGGTGTGGGTCAGCCACCGATGGTGGCTCGGACAGCCCGAAATCTCGATTCCTCTATGTCAAGCCGCACAGTCGGGGTTAACGTGGCGACCTGCTGCCACCTTTCTTCGGCTTTATTAATACTCGGTAGGTGGCCGGCATGACAATAATCGTCCGTGATTACCGCGGACGACCGCGGGAATAATGCCATATTAAAATGATATATAGCGGGAAAGGGTTATTCCGTACCGCAACCCTTCGCGAAATGAACCGAGGACAATCGCGTCTGCGGAAAATTAAATCGCGGAAGTAATGATTTATTCAAGTACACTGGTGTACTGGTAAAAATCACGTGTACCTCGAGAAAATAGCATGGAAGTGCCTCCTTCGCTGATTTTTAAATTCATTAACTATCAAACTTGCAATTTTGCATACTCTTGATGTCCTCAAATTGAAAGTGTGGACTGTGGAGAATCTTGAGAACACGTAATGAAGAAGATTGTATGCAAAATGTGAGCAAAACTTGTTAGAAATAAATAGAAAAAGTTGACAAAAGAAAATGAAGTATGTGAAAGTGCATCGATATGGAGAGAAAGATTAGAAACTCGGTAAAGTGAAACCGTTAGAAGGTTTTTTGTTGGCGCGTTATTAGTATGCAAAAAACATGAAAGAGCTACCGCGCAGGATAAGAAAGGATAAAGAAGATGAAGAAGAAGAAGCTGCCGCGAGATGCAACCGAAGGTGAGCCTCGGCGGGCATGAAAGGGGAAGCGCGGTAGTAAAAACGCGCAGGTGGGAGGATTAGTTCGTTGGTCGAAATGGCCGGCGCCGTTGAATGCATTTGGATTTCGTCCAGACGTAATACTCGCGTTCTCGTGCAATGCCCATCCGTCCATACACTACCGTCGGCCCATCCATCCATCCATCCTTTCCATCCATATCCCCGCTCGCGGCTCATTCGTACTTTGCCAAGCAATCCTCATTCCCATTTATCACCTCTTCCACGGCCCTTTTCCTTTTCTATCTGTCTGCTCGGTCTCTCTCCGTTCTCCTTATGCGTGTCTCTCTTCTTTTTCTTTTTTTCGCCGAAACCCTTCGACTCCAATTGGTTTCTTTCCCGGGCTCTCCCTTTCTTCCTCGTCTTCATCCACCGTCGGACCACAGCGTCTCTCTCTCTTTCATCGAGTTCCATCTCGATCGGACTCCGCGTGTTTTCTTGTTTCTCCACGGCTACCTCGAAGGGTCGGCCAAGAACGGAGATCCTGAAAGCGGCCCTTTCTCGCTCGACAAGTAGGCAAAAGCACGCCCGAAACGCCCCGGCCCTAATAGACGCTCCCTTGCACACGCTTTATTACACCAACAACAGACGGCAGACGAACTGAACACACTCGCGGACTCTCACAGCTTGTGTATCTTTCCTGGAACCTGCTCTGATAGTCGCGATTCGATCCGTTTAATGGCGCCCTTTCAATGCGAACTGCCGGTTCTATGGGGGGAGACCCTTCGATCGAACGCCGACCACCGTTGTTAAACAATAAGTTAATTGATCTTGTCGAGGGATTACGGCTTCGGAGTTAGTGGCGGAGATTTCTTAGTCTGGAAATACTTTAATTACAAAATTCTCAGTTACTAGATTTTTATATTACAAATTTCTAATTCTTCTAGCTCTCAAGAATTTCTGAATTCTCAGATTACTGAAGTTCACTATTACTAGATTTCTATGTTTGCAAATTTCTAAATAGGGAAATTGTCAAATTTTGGAACTTTCATATTTCCAAGTTACCCAAATTCTCAAATTTCCAACTTTCAAATTCTCAAGTTTCCAACTTTCCAAATTCTATACTTTCAAATTTCCAAATTTCATATTTTCAAATTCCATACTTTCAAATTTCCAAATTTCCAAATTTCAAATTTTCAAGTTTTCAACTTTCCAAATTCTACACTTTCAAATTTCTAAATTTCATATTTTCAAATTCCATACTTTCAAATTTCCAAATTTCTAAATTTCACATTTTTAAATTTCCAACTTTCCAAATTCCATACTTTCAAATTTCCAAATTTCCATATTTCCAAATTTTCAAATTTCCAAAGCTTCAAATTCCCCAAATCTCCAAATTCTCCAAATTACCCTAATTTTTAGAATCCCCCAAATTCCCTAAATTCCCTAAATTCCTCAAATTCTCCAAATTTCCAATTCCCCAAGTTCCCAAATTTCCTATTCCCAAATTCCCTGTTGCCTAATTTCCTGCTTCCAAGTTCCCTATGACCAGATTTCTACATCCCCCAATTCCTCAATCTCTATATCCCCAAATTTCCAAATCTCAAGTTCCCAATCCCCAAGTTCTCAAACAACCGAATCTGAAACTGCCCACCCAAAGCCATTGATTCATGCCTGCCACGAATGATTGACGCTACCAGTAAATCTACACTAGCCATCACATTCGAAAATCCTAGTTACGCCACTGGTAATAATACTCGTATTTATACCTCTCACGAGGCTAAGATGAACGCGCTGACCGACAGGTCGGTCGAAGGGAAACACCACGCCACGCTGCTAATGAATCCGATTGTTCCCGGTGAATCGAATTGTTAATGAATTATATATCGTTGCTCACACCTTCTTTCTCCCTTGGAACGATCTATGGTCCCTTAGCCTGAGATTTCACGGGTTACCATCGACCGGTATCCATCTCTGTCGGCTCTCCTTCTATTTTCCCTCGGTCCAGACTGATCGTTCCTCGCCGTTGGTCTACCTTCGTTTCTATCTCCACGTCGTTCCGAGACAATCGACGGAAAGAGAACCAGCTTCGTAAATAATACTCGGTCTATCATTGATTCGAACCTCGTTTAGATTCGAATCTCCGTTCGATGATCCTGAAGGGATCTTGTAGGTGTTGCGAGCGTAGGCCGATCGATCCTGTTAGAACGTTTCACCAATTATCAATTTTTAAACAGTTTCTCGTCGGATTATGGAAATCAACGTTGCCCAACTTTCCTCCTGCTGAGGAAGAATTTCGAGTTTTATACTGTCGTAAATCTTGCGTAATCCATGGGCCGAAAGACTCGCAGTTTCAAGTGCCTTTAGATTCTTCCAAGGGCTGAAATCTTCCAGGGACTTCTGATGAAATAACTGTTCTCTATATTATACTGCCATCTTTTTTGCAGTTCTTTAAGTTCATGCATGAAAATTGCTGTCAGATATTGAAGATGTGTTTCATTCTTTTTTTAAGTGGCACCAAGTACTTGTCAATTGAAAAACAAGAAATTAATTCTTATTATTAAATGTGCTAGACTCAAATTTTCTGTACGAAGTACACATAGTTGATACATCTAGTTATAATAGTCAGATGAATCATATGTTCATGTGATGTGTAGTAACCAGAGACAACACGAAGTTGATGTTTGTGTTTCTATAAACAGTATGCAATGAATGGTTGCTATTAATAGTTACTATCAAAGTCAACAGCAAAAGTTGAAAGTCAACAGTAAGAACATTCAATCATCAGAAGATTTGTCCTGAGACAAAGGTAGAGTAACAATTCAGTAGCAGAGTTGTCGAGGAACCGAGTTCATTAATACAAGAAAAGAAGCGAAGGTGCAACAGTCCATACCGGGTCTAGTAATTTCGTCGAGATGCAGCCTAAACGTTTCTCAAGAACGTTTACTCCTAAAGGATTAATAACACAGCCGCGGCGGCGGGTCATTATCCTTCTCCCTGTCCATATCCAGCATTCGTCAGCCACTGCTTCCACGTAAGAACGCATTGCGTCGAGAAAGGGATGCCTTTCCGACGAAACCGGCCCGTGAAATCGACACGTCCCGAAAGATTCATCCGGAACGTGGGTATTTCCGCTCGTTCATAACGAGCCAATCTGCAGCCAGAGGCGTTTCTCTTCGTTACCGTGAGAAACTCTTCCGCTTCGAGCCTATGACACGCGCTCGCAGCCATGAACCGACTGAACGTTGCTCGTCGTGGCTCCTGTCAGCAACGCTAATTATATTTCTAGTCGATTGTCATGGAACGATGGAAACACGAGAAAAGATGAACGGGAACGTCGATGCAGGATAGCCTCTGGCTGGAGTTTGTTAGGAATTGAGACGTGAAGGGGTTGAAGTTTGCAGTCGCAAAGGTGAAGCGCTGATAAATTATAATTAGGCTCGTGGTAATTATTACCACATACTGAAATGTTATTTAACGACTATATTGTACATTTCATAAATACAGGATCATATATCTGAAACTTGATATTTAGGAAAGTGAGATGTGTCTCACGAAGATGTTTCTTATGAATCGAAGAACTTGGGACATGGAAGTAAATGTGGATTTTTCTTTGAATTTAAAACTTGAAAATTGTTGGACTTAAAATTATTAGACATCGTTGCATCTTCAATATTATGTTGCTTCATACCCATAAATATTTCATACTCAACAATAAATTCTAAGCTACATATTCATATCTACCTCCTACATATCCTACATATCTACCTCCTTCATAAAATTACCTCTACAATTTCAAAGTTCTCCACTATCATAGAAACTAAAGCCAAAAATAGTGCATAGTACAATTTAAACAAATATTTCAAATACGCAGAACTCTATCCTTAAAAAGTTGCCGACTCTACATATTTTAGTTTGTATCCCATTTAATTACAAACGAAGACACTTAACGTCATATCAGTTTCATGTGAACAATTAAATGGATCAAGAGAATTCCTACTTGCAGGAACAATTCCATGCGATTACTGATTCGAAGTTTTACTACTACAAGTGCACAAACACGATTCTTTTACGAGTCCGTAACGCAATGCACGTTTCGAAAGCAGCACGCCTGTAAATTCCTGAAAGTCGCGTAGCGTGGACCATTAACGGAGAAGCTTAAGGTCGCGATAAAATGGCGGAATCGAGGATTAAAACGCTAAGGTTGCTCCCGGGAGTAGCTGGGTTAAACGAGAGAAGGTTGCGTTCCTTCTAACGAAAGACCTCCGTGCAACCGCCTGCACGACTACTTTATAATTAAAGAAACGGTAAATCGATAGAGAATCGAGATACGGGGTATCCCTTTGTTCTAGTACGATCGACAGACAATGAACTCGAACGTTGTCCGTTTAGAATCCGATGCAACTGTGTCGTTCTAGATGGTAATGTAATACTTGTTTTATGTGGAGATATATTCGTGAATTTTGTAGATGTTCATTATTTTTGTTTATATTTATTTGTATGATATGTGAGGAGTCAGTCTTATTTTTTATATTATGCGTTTGTATATAAAGTGGTGTACTTCATATTACATATGTACATATGTGGACAGAGGTATAATACACATTCTATATGTATACATGTGTATATAAAGTGGTATACTTCATATCACACGTGTACACATATGGACAAAGGTATACTTCATATCACACATGTACATATATGGACAGAGGTATACCTCATATACCATATGTATATTTATAGAAATATATGTATATTTATACATCATATTCCATATGTATACATATGTGCAGAAAGTGGTATACTTCATATTCCATATGTGTATGTATAGAAAGTGTTATACCTCATATTCCATATGCACACATATGTACATAAAGTGGTATACCTCATACTCCATACGTACATATACATAAACTGGTAAACTTCATACACCACATTTCTCCCACAATTAAAAATAAAAGAACAAACACAACACAATGAACATTCATATTCACAATGGTACCTGCTCCCTAATAAGCATCATACACTCATAATTCAGCCAGTGTTATCGACGTCGAAGAAAAAGTCGCCATTTTAAATATCGTGCATTCATATATGCGCGAGAACAACGTGGTACACGAGCAGATTCCAGTTACAATGCAATAATTCACGCCCACATTGCAACGACCTCTAACGAAGAAACTTACGACATAATCAAACTGGAGTGCATCGAGAGTTATTCGACGCACGTAATTGAAACGCGGTCTATTCGCGGTTGGAAGAAAAAAAAGTGCACGAAGAAAAGCGACTTAATAAAATACGATTGACCAGGTAACCACGGTACAATCGTAAATAAGTCACTAAACATGGAACGAATTACGAGAGGAACCTTCTCGCGGGGATCTTAAAATACGTCCTCGAATTAAGTTATTTCCACTAATCGGCTTCCGAGCAACGTATGAAATATACACGATCGTAAAGTCGAACTTCATTTCGGATTCTTTCATTCCTTCTTCCACCCTCGGGATATCGTTTTCTTTATTGTTCCTTCGAGTTGACCGTGTTTCCTCACCTTTTACGACTTCGTCGTGCGACAACAACAACGAAGTTAACAGTCGAGAATGAACTTAAACGTCGACTACCAAACGCTGCCGGACACTTCGGATTTTATGGCCGTTCTAAGCCGATTTTAGGCCTTAAGCCGGGATTAGGTAGGTCGAGAGGCAGAAAGTCAAGGATCCTCTTCGCGTGACATCCTTGAAGCTCCAGGGTCCGTCAATGAACGATTTCTTATTAAACGTTACTTTACGGGGTCCCGTTTCGACGGCCATGAAAGCAGGATACGATTTATTCGCTGATACTCCCAATCGAGAACTTTATATTTCCTGTAGACGCGATTAATTTCAAGGACACGCCAGGCCTCCCTTTTATTACCCAGCATTAGGTTTTAATTGACATTATATTACGGGAACGCTAATAAATATGTGGAAGTAAACAAGGGCCCATTAAGAGGCCCGATAAAACCCCCCCTTTTATCAATTCCTCCTTTTTAATGGAAGCGACCCGTTGTATTTCACGTGTCCATTTAGCCGATTGCCGCGTCGATCGCGAGATTTACGACGCTCACGGTTACGTTCGCAATTTATGCATCCCACGGGAATTCGCGTTTTCGTATGGTGTTTCGTCAGCCGGAAGAATGGGGATTCTACATCTTCAAGATTTGCTTACCTTGCATAAATCTTCGAATCACTTTTTTATACATAAAACATTCTTCTATTTGACACATTTTTTTTGACTCATTTCATGCTTGATTGTCGACAATTTTTTATTATAGATTTGATAGACATTTTTATAGATTTTTTATTATAGACAACATACATTTTTTTGTAATGTAACATAACAAAATATTTCTTCTACAAATATGTATATTTTTTGTAATATAATGTGGTACATTTTCTATAATATAATAATGTAACATACAGTAGTAAAACTGTAAATATTTTTTCAAAAATTATGTACATCAAATAATATGAAATATAAAAAAAATATGAAGTAGGAAAATTAATATTGAATCGTCAAATTATTCATCCACTCAAACTTGCAATACAAATTTTTAAAAACCATGAGCAACTTAAATTTTTGTACCAATTTATCAATTTACTAGGTCTTGAAATTCAAAACAAAGAAATGTCACATCTTCCTTAAATTCAAAATTTTTAAAGAACATCAAAATTTTAAAAAAGTTTGACAGCGATAAAATTTAATCTACGAGGGTTTCACCCCTAAAGCTGGAATATCAGTAGATTAATAAAATTACATCAAAGTCAGAGTGTGCGAGATCAGCAGCAGAATTCATGAATTCTCGATCCGCTGCTTAGGATAAAGTTTCATAATGGACCCTTTATCTCTTACTTCTTTCGAATATCATTGCATAAATAAGCGGTTTCCCGCGCAACGACGTTGACAGTAACGCGAAAATCATGCTAACAGTGAAAAAAAAAGGAGAAGGAAGAAGTCCGGCGAAGGATTCGTGATTTGACCGAAGGCACATTTGCAATGCAGCGTAAAGAAAAGATAAAAGGGCGAACGGTGCATCGGTGCTAGGATCAGCTACGAGGGGACCACGCTGGCACGGTCGCGAGATCACGTTTTGCAATATTTATAAGCCGCATTTCAATGATATTATTCCGCCCGTTCCATTTCGTATTTCGCCGCATGGCCTCGCCAAAAGGCAGTGGCGAAACGGGGTCTAACGCTGACGGAAATGTAAATATTCCGGGATGATGAACATCCGTGTTGCATCTTGACATCGAGATGAGTTTCAGATGCTGAAATGTGGGATCTTTGGCAAGGAATAATCTTTCTAAAAAAATGATCTTTAGACTTGAAATTGCCTAAAGATTTACTGAGTAAAAATACTAAAAAGACACATAATTATTAAGTTGCACTATAAGAATATCTATTCTTAAACACTAATATTGTATACGTTTGCAATTTTGTGTAATGAACTTTGGGAGACTTCATTTTGTTTCATAAAAATTTAGAGATAATTTAAAAACAGTATGGAAGTGTAAAGACAATAAAAGTATGAGAAAGTAGAAACAGTAATTATGAGGGTGTTCAAATATTATTTTTATATGTAGTCAGAATAAGCTTCTGTAATAATTATTGCAATGTAAGAGTAAGATATATAAGGAACAAATAGTAGTAGTTAGAAATGTAGTAGTTTTTGTAACTGACTGCAAATCAACATGTTTTCTGTAATAGTCTATCAACTTGAAAATTAAGTTACTAGTATAACGAATTTAAAACAAGCGAACGTATAGATAGCTGTTAGTTTGGTACACCTCTCACAGTAACTGAGCGTTTAAGTCCGAGCAGCGCACAGTTACGACGTGACCACAGTAGAACAATTCTAAATATCATAACAGTTCTAATTAAGTTTGTGTCACTAGTCTAAAGCTTACAAAAGTGTAAGTGTGGAGGTCTTATTACACGCCAACTTGAAATTTTTTAACTTAAAAATGAATATAAACTTGAGAACCAAATTTAACCATCGTAAAATTAAAAACCGTAGAATTTTAAAAACTTGAAAACTCTCTGTCTAAATATTCCTACCTAAAGCAATCCTACTTCATACTGATGTGATACTGTATACTTCGATTCGCATAATTGCACCAGTGAACTCAAACTAACAATGTATCGACCGGATTCGTTCGATACCGTCTACGCATCAGAACAATGATTCGAGTTCATGAAATTATAAATGGAATCAGGTCGATCGCAGGGCCTTGCATTTCACACGTGTACAAGGTGCGTAAGGTCGGCAGCCTTGTCTCGGTTGTACGTGCGAACAAGTGTGAAGAGAAACGAAAGAAAGAAAGGATGAAAAGGGGTGGCGGAGAGCAGCACGTACGCCTCGAACGTGGGAGATGTTCAGGTAGCTCCGACCGCGAATACGTTAGGCAGATTACGTATTATGATGCCCTATTGTATACAAATACGAATACCTACCGTGGCCTGTGTCGGTATATGGGCGTAGACACCGAGATAGCTTTGTCTCTCGTGGAAACGCGCCAGTAGTCCTACGGGGAACGCGTTCTGTTCTTCCGAGACCCATTTCCTTCGCGCCGGGAGAAATATTAGCTACCATATTGCTGCTAATTGCACAGTTTTTTTGGGGTAATACTTATCATACTTGAAATGCTTAGTTATATTGTAAGATCTTTTAATTTTTTACTTTTATTATTTTGTGTCAATTTGTTATTGATGGATTTTGAGATGTGTCTCTCTTGATGAAAATAGTAGAGGTACTTGTACAAAGCTTTAAAAGAGAGTAAAAATTTTTTGGAACATCCTATCAATTTTAACTGCCTGACCAATTTTAATTATCAGCCTATCTATAACTTGCCTATCAGCCTATCTATAACTCAATTTGCAATTGACTCTGTAATTTGAAAACTACTCCTTGAGTAGCCATATAACGAGAGTCAATCCTCACAACAATCCTTAATGTAACCAAAGAAGTTTGACATGGTATTGCCAATCGAAAGATCAGAGAAGCTTAGAAATAAAAATAGAAATACCACCGACTGTCAGTCGAAAGCAACCACGCACTGAAGTTATGTAGCTAAATAGAATTGCATCGGTGCATTCGTTAACCGAATATCATAGTACACGGCGAAATGCGTAAATGACGTCCGGCTGGCAATTTGTATTCGACATAAGTACGATTGAACGTTACCGGACATGGCATGTTGTCCATTTATTCGCGAAACTTTCAAGCGAATACCATACGGTCGAACGAAATTAAGGCACGCGCAGTGTCCGTGTTGTCTGGGTCACTACACGATGCGAGGCTCGTTTGCATAATTGATTTAGCCGTGAACCGAGGCACTTGACGAACGATAGGCACGCAAAGGGACAGGGAAAATAAGCACGCGTGTTTGAATAACGTTATATCGTGACTCACCAATGACTGGAAGTAATACCTTTAATACGAGGAATTAATGGATGTGACAATTGAAAAATTGCGGGCTATATTCACGCGGTTGCTTAATGGCAACATTCCGGTTTTGATGGTTTATGTCGATCGGACTTATTGAGGTTTCGTTGTATGGGAGTACAAGTTTTGGTGCTTTTTGTTTCAAGAGTTTGATGTAGGATGATTTTGTTGTAGTTGATGTAGTTTAGAGACCAAGTGTCTTAGAGTCTAGACATCTTATTGTTAGAGTCGCAATGTTGTGGAACTTATGAAGAATTTATAGGATGATGATCATCTTTGTTACAGTTAATGTACACCAGAGTCTAAATACCTTAGAGCCTAAATATCTTAGAGTCACAACGTTCTGGAGCTTATAAAGAATTTATAGAATGATGAGCATCTTTGTTACAGTTAATGTACACCAGAGTCCAAATGTCTTAAAACCTTAACATCTTAGAGTCACAACGTTATGGAGTTTATAGAGAATTTATAGAATGATGATCATCTTTGTTACAGTCAATCTATACCAGAGTTCAACACTTTCAAAGTTCCAAATTATCTCAGACTTCAAAAAACTTGAAGACCAAACGTTGCACAGCCTTAGCCTCTTAGAGTTCCATCACATCATATTTCCAAAGGTTCCAATGTTCAAATGTGTCACAATTTAAATGTTTGATAATCAAAATGTTCCACAGTCTAAATAATACAGGTTCCAAATGTTCCAAATCGCTAAAAGATCCACATATGAAATGTCCATGATCTCAAATGTGTTAAAATGATCCATAACCCAAATCCTCCATTCTGAACATATCAACAAATCTTCTTACTGTCCCATTATCAAACTACCACATCCTAAACTAAAATTGCAACCTTGCAATTTCTCAAAGTTCAAAAACACTAAAATAAAGTTTGCAAAGTTCCAACCAAGAAAACATCAATTCCCTTCAAATTTTGATTAATCTCTCCAATAACTCCAACAGGCAATAAATTCGACTTGGCATTTTGAAAATGTCCGATTACAAACTGCACCTCAGACTCAAATCTTGATTCATGACAACGATAAAAAAGAACAAGGCTGTCTCCTTTCCAAACCATGCATTCCTGTACAACTGGAAAATCATCGTGTCATCTCACCTTGCGATAAGCCGCCAAAAACCGGCCCGGACCGGAAAGTACGCTTTTCGATGGGGGTCCCGGAACTCTTCAAAGCCCGAAAACTTGAACATTGTAATACATAGTCTCTGGTCATTTCTTTATTACTCCGCAGATGATTCATGTGCCTCGAGTACGATTCGTAAATCATCGGAACACGCGACTGCGCGTCTCCAGCTGCCTCTTTGGTCCGCTTCCTCGACCGCTCGACTCGTTTCTCATTCCTCTTCGAGTCGATTCGAGATCCGATCGAAATTTCGGCAGAGTCGTTAAATCATCCGCGACCGGCGGTGTCGATCGACGTTATTCATCTTCCTCGTTTTCTGCCGTCGTTTGTGGATGCACACGCGAAGACCAGTCGGTTGTCGTTAAGGCTATCTCGCTGACACGAAGAGGATTACGTCGATGACGAGAGGCTATAAACTGAAATGAACTGCGGAGAGGTAGTTAATTAATGCGTACGCCGTGAGCAAATCTGGTTATCTTGGGGAAAATATGATGAATAAGGAAGGGTTTGTCATTTGTTTGTTTTTAGGGATTTTTGGGGAGGGAAAATTTGGAGATGGATGAAGAGTAGTGTTGGGTATAGAGATTAGATGCTAGGTTGGATATTGTACACACACACGTGATAATTTGGGAATTCACATACCCAAATTTCTACGTCCCCTTTCCACTTTCTACAATTCCAAAACCTCCAAATTCTCAGTTTCCCAAATTTCCACATGTCCTAATCTTCACATGTTCAAATTCCCACGTGTGCAAATTTCGACATATCCAAATTTCCACATACTCAAATCTCTACATTTGCAAATTTCCACGTGTACAAATTCTCATATTCTCAAATTCCCACATGTTTAAATTTCCACATGTCCAAATTTCCACACATGCAAATTCTCACATGTCCAAATTTCCACATATCCAAATCCCTATATTTGCAAATTTTCACATGTCCAAATTCTCACGTGTCCAAATTTCCACATATTCAAATTTTCACATGTCCTAATCCCCACATGTTCAAATTCCCACATGTCCAAATTTCCACATATCCAAATTCTCATATGTCCAAATTTCCACATATTCAAATCCCTAAATTTGCAAATTTCCACATATTCAAATCCCTAAATTTGCAAATTTCCACATGTCCAAATTCCCTCATTCTCAAATTTCCACATGTCCAAATCTCCACATGTTCAAATTCCCATATGTCCAAATTCATTTCTAAATTTCTACATCCCCAAATTCCTATATTCCCAAGCTTCTGTATCCCCAAAGTCTCAACTTACCACCAAACCTTAAAATTCCAACTCTTCAAAATCCCAAAATTTCAATACCTCAGAACACTAAATTCTCAGAGCACCCCAATCAGATATCTTCCGAATCTTCCCCCACAAATCTCCACCAAACCCAAAATGGCGCCATGTTCCTCCACTCATAAACTCAAGTACGTGTCGAATGTAGGTTCCACATTTTTATACTTCGCTACAATAATGACGTCACATTGTACAAAGGATCGATACATAGCCCCTCAGCAGTTCTTTTTTTTTTGTTCCTTTTTTCATTAACAGGCGAGAGCGCACTTTCAAAGCGTCACGGCACAGAGAGCTTCGTTAAAATTATTTCAGCGCCAGCTTTCATAATTCCCCGATTACGGTATTCAGAGAATGAACACGGGGATATTATATTTCGTTGGAAATTCGAGCAAGCTCCGATTGCGCGTAGGACCGTGCAATAACACACGTAGGGTCATGTCGACGGTGCGTGACACGCCTAATAGAAAAGTTCTTTTTTACCGGTTGCATTATCCATTAGCGTTCTTTGAACGGTGCCAAACCTTTTGACCCCGGTTAAAAATAAAACAGAAAAGCCCATAGCCTATCGATAGAAATTGATTTTCGATTGCGCGCTGTTAAAGCGCGATTCGAGCCTGGATATTGCCACGAAACTAGTTCTTTGTCGTGGTAACGTTGTTAACGCGCAAGATACATGAGCCCTCCGTGCTTCCATTCTGGGCAAGAAAAGTGCAAAGAAAATATGGGATCTTTAAAGAAAATATGGTAGACAAGGTGATCAGACCTTCACTGGTAGATTTTTAGAAAAATTGAGAATTTGGAAAAGAGTTAAGAATGTGAAGACAGGAGAACTTGAGGATCTGCAAATTTAGAATTAAACACATAAATCTGAAAATTTAATAAGAAATTCTAAATTTAGCAAACATAGGAATTTAGAAATACATGATGATAAAAAATTATACATTCATAAATCAATATCAGAATTAAATTATCATAATGGGACCACATCTGCAATAAAACTTCCTTGAATTGACTTCGAATAACCAGCCAGATATCGAGCACTTTTGGCCAAACGTTTCACGCGTCTCGATTCCATACAATCAACGTAATCAAATAATTGCAACGTTACATCAAGTCCGACTAATGTCTCACGGTTCACGAGCTCCACCGTACGGTAATTGATAAAGCGCCATGTATCGTGAACATCTCCGAAAGTAACAACGTATTCCAGGCCATTAAGTCCAAGGCGTTAGGGTGAAGTATCGAAGGTAGCAGCGGTGGCCAATCAATCTCCTTGTTCCCTTAGGAAATGAGACTGAGAGCTCGCGTAATTTTTTTTCTGTTGCCGATATAGTGGCCGTGTATGCTCGGACGTAGGCTTCTTTGGGTAAAAAATATATGTGTACGTTTATTAATTTTGTGTTTTGTGATTGTTTTCGGAGCTTACAATTTTTAAGTTCAACAAATTCAAAATTTCACAATTTTCAAATTCCACAAATTCCAAATTCCACGATTTCAAAGTTCCACGAATTCCAAATTCCACGAAATCAAAATTCCACAAATACCAAATTCCACAAATTCCAAATTCCACAAATTCCAAATTCCACGAATTCCAAATTCCACGAATTCTAAATTCCACAAATTCCAAATTCCACGAATTCCAAATTCCACAAATTTCAAATTCCACAAATTCCAAATTCCACAAATTCCAAGTTCCATAAATTCCAAATCCCACAATCCCCAAATCTCACAAATCCCAAATTCCACAACTCCCAAATTCCACAAACCCCAAATTCCACAATCCCCAAATCCCACATTCCCCAAATCCCTCAACTTCCAATTTCCCAAATTTTGAAATACCGAAATTCTTGAAATTCCCAAATTCCCCAAGTCCAAACCCTAAATCCCAACTAACACGTCCCAAAATAAAAAAGTACCAAATAGAAATTTCTCCTAAAATTTTAAGAAGTCCCTCTTAAATATTCCAAGCCGCAAGTAGGTGCAAAAAATTCTCAAGGCAAAGTGCATTTCACCACGAACCATCTAATAGAGACACCAGCAAAGATACGCTATCACATTAACAAAGTAGGTTAATCGGTTTTTACATAATACCGACCGACTAACGATACCGGTATCGGTAACATCGATCTCTGATTACGAGACACCCTATGCGCACCGGTACGTGTACCAAGTACATACGTGTGCAAGCCGAAGACCTCACCCTATATTCCTCGTCTCTTCTATGCAACCCTCTTCGCTCTCTTCGTCTACACGCATACATACATGCATAGTCGGTCGTGCACGAACCTGCTACAACGAGACTCGGCTACTAATAACGGCCACTTTGCGAGTGTGAAATAATTACTTCGAATGGCATCCAAACCAGTTTTCCCCGCAAAGATTAGCATAAGTGATCGAAATGATCAATGAGCCCGTGCCCTCCGTGCGACATGACTCACCCCTTCTCTTTTCATTTTATTCTTTACGTTTTCTCCTTTTTCTTTTCTTCATAGGTCCATTGGCGGAGGAACATTTTTGCTCCTTTGACAGAAGTAGGTTAGATTGAATTAGATTTTCATTTATTGGAGAAGATTATTGGTGGACAATGTTACATTAGCATGTTCAATTTTGATTAATTGTATCATGACGTACATATATTCTGTAGGTAGCACTAGCATATGTTCCATTACCAAAACTAATATTACTACATGTTGTATTTGCTCGTGTGTACACTGTCATGCATTGTATTATCATAGGCTAGAATTAGCAAGTATTGTACTATCACATACCCTCACTAACATGCGTTGGAATAGTACAAGGTTATACTACCACGCGTTGCAATAGTACAAGGTTATACTACCACGCGTTGCAATAGCACAAGGTTATACTACCACGCGTTGCAATAGTAGAAGGTTATACTACCACGCGTTGCAATAGCACAAGGTTATACTACCACGCGTTGCAATAGCACAAGGTTATACTACCACGCGTTGCAATACTACAAGGTTATACTACCACGCGTTGCATTACTGCAAGGTTGTAGTACCACGCGTTGTACTTTCTTATGTCCACAGTACCGCGCATTATAGTACCACGCGCATCTTTACTACGCACTGTAGTATCACGCGCAGCTTTACTACGCATTGTAGTACCACGCGCAGCCTTACTACGCACTGTAGTACCACGCGCAGCGCTACTGCGCACTGTAGTGCCACGCGCAGCATTACTACGCATCGAAGACTACCATACGCTATATTAGCACGCGCTGCACTACTATGCGCCGCATTCTACTATCTACCGTGCTACCACGCGTTGTATTACCACGCGTCGTACTACCGTGCATCGAACACTACCATATGTCATATTACTACGCACCGCATTCTACTATCTACTGTACTACCATGCATTGTGTTATATCGCGTAGCACTACCACACATCGAACACTACCATATGTCATATTACTGCACGCCGTATTCTACTATGTACCTTACTACCACGGGTTGTATTACCACGCATCGCACTACAACGCATCGAACACTACCATATATCATATTACTACGCGCCGTATTCTATCATCCACTGTAGTACCACGCGTCGTATTACCATGTGTCGTATAGTACTATATACCGTACTACCACGCGTTGTGTCATCATGCATCTAGTCTCACCACGCGATGTATACAACCATAGGTGGCACTACCACGTTCCATATCACCATATGTGAGCTCTCCACGCACTGTACTATCATATATTACTATTATATAAATTGTAGTATAGCAAGCACGGAACTATCACGTGCCATACCTCCATATATCAGACTACATATTACCATATAACTTTGTAGTACGACACTATCAATATACTCCCATATGACGTATATCATATATTTACCATATATACTGAATTGTAATTTAGCATGTATAATGAGTTGTATTACCATATGCACTACTGAGAGCCACATTACCGCGCGTTAAATCCATACACGTTAAATCCCGCGTCATTACGCCAATGGTCGCTCCGAGGTCTGACTCTCTTCCAGACGATCACGTACGAGTAACTCCTAGCTAGGTGACTTACTATACCCCTTTACGTAGAATGCGTATATACTCAAACTAGCTAGTTACTCTCAGCAGGATTTACGATCGCGTAGACCATCGCGGTCGTTCGTAAGTCGCTAGTCGTTCACCAGGACACCAGACTCGTCCACAAGAGACTTTCACTCGCGAGAACGTTTTAACGAGATAAAAATGAGGGAAGCTGATTTTTTGCCTCGTTTTGTTCGCGGATCAACCGCAAATGTCGCTTGCGATTTTCAAGCAAACGATGTTGGTTATACTGTCGGACGTGTAGTCGCTTTTATACCGATGGCTGTACCGTTGTCGGCGAACGTTTCACCGGCAAATAGTCGGTAGTTCTGTTTTTTGAGTGTCGGACACGGTGCGGGCGATTAGAAAGTGGCAAAATAGCAGGGGGCGTTGGGGAACGAGAGAAATTACGTGCTGCTGTTGACGGATGAGGGATTAGTCTCCGGGGGATTATTATTCTTCTGTTTGGCGTTCATGGAGCGATTTCATATCGGTGACTCGGATTTATTAATCTTGTGTGTTAATTTTATTTGTTTTAATTTACATTGACGTACTTTTTTTTTCAATCTAATTTCTGCAATTTCTGCGTTCTTTTCTGTCTGAAGAGACAGATTACAAGGTTTTAGAATTAGGTTATAAGGTCACAATGGTGCAAGTATAATTGTTAAAAATATTAATAAGTGTGGACATGTAAACCACACAGTGCATGAGTACATTGAAACTTGATGAAATTTTTAATTTTTTAGAAAGTTTCATTTTTTATTTGGTTCGTCTAGGAAGAATTATCAGCTGCACTGAAATTATAGCAATCTCGCCTAATATTCTCGATAAAAAATAATGAACTGAAAGTACAAACTCGCAGTTATTACCCGACAGGATGTAATACACCTCCCGTATCTTCACACAAATTTTGAATGTCAGATTGCAAGAACGGTGCAAAAACCTCCGGGATGACCGCAGGTCTCTTCTTAATTTCGTTGATCAGACAAGAAACAACGCGGAGGCACCGTCGTTAACCCGAGGGTATTCGTTACAAGTGGATGCTGAAGAATGACGTTCCCGTGAACGCCACACCGAAAATTAGGATAATAAGAAAGCCGGCGGTGGCCAATTCCGGATGACGATTAGCGTACCCGAACATGGCACCGGTTTTGTTGCTGACAAGGCAGTCATTCTTTCCTCTTGTATTACCGCTCGTGAGCAATGCATTGTCCTATAGTATTATCATTCCGTATCTCTTATACGTTTGCACAAATACTTTAACTCTAAAATTATCGGGTTGATCACATATCACATATGCTCTTTTTTTTTATCACATATGTTCTTTTTTAAATAACAAAATTTATTTAGATACTTTTCTTAAAATTTTTTATTAAGATGAAGAATTACGTATATTAATTTATATTTATTTTTCTGCTGTTTAAATTATGTGTGCATTATGCTTCACAAGGTTTAATTTTACAAAGTGTGTAATTTGTAACGTAAAGTTTAATGTTACACTTTGTAACCCTTATTTTTAAGTTCCTTCAAGGTTCTTGAAATGATTATAAATCATGATTGTAAAGGTCTACAATTCTTTCTCTGAAGAGATACTACAAACTGCTGGAATGATAAGCATTGCAGATTAATCATGAATTATAGGCTGAGCAGGTTATTGTACGTTAATATCATTGATTCCATAAGTGCACTGACATACTATCGTTAAGTTGGCATTCAAAGCATTCGAGCATGAAATTGACATTCTAGCTGCCACCTTCCAGATATATAGAGTACACTATAACACGTAAAAATGGCATTCATTACCTGTTTTTAAAGTTGAAGCAAAATAAATCTTGTGTATGGTCTTAATATGCAAAGTTTTAATAAAATAGAGTTATGACATATCTATATGTGCTTAATTTCAATGTATCTCTAGTTTAAATCATTGAAACTTACTTATTTAAATAATAGCTTAAATGACTATCACATTTTCACCATTTTTGCAAAAATTAGAGCTTATTACTTATTCACATATGTGGACTCTACAACATATGTGGATTCTGAAAAACATCCACAAACTAGTTAATTTCAATGTTTTCTGAATTTAAATCATTGAAACTCACTTCAAAATAGTAGCTTAAATAACTATCAAATTACATTTTCACCATTTTTGCAAAAATTAAAGCTCGTGGTACTTATTCACATATGTGGACTCTACAACATATGTGGACTCTAAAGAACATCCACAAACTTGTTAATTTCAATGTTTTCTGAAGTTAAATTATTGAAACTCATCACATTATTTTCACCATTTTTGCAAATTGGAACTCGTACTTATTCACACAACATATGTGGAGTCTACAACATATGTGGACTCTAAAGAACATCTACAATTTCTCCACCGAAAGCATACAGATTATAGGTCCACTTTCTCAAGCAGTTCTGAACAATTTTCTACCCGAATCCCACGATATAAAAATAATTCCGCAAAGGTCTTTAGATTAATTTCGCAATCTGGTCCAGGTGTGTTAAATCGGCGCACACCTCTTTTAATCCCCACGCAGCTGGTCGTATATCATCCGATCGAAACGTTGCACGAATTTACGCGCAATCAACGCTCCTCAAGTCGGTCACACGATTCAAGCATCACGAATTCCGGCAGCCTTATTACGTTACGGTTGATCCGACTGGACGCAACAGCTCGTCAGCGCGATTCGTTAAACGCGAATTAATGATCCGTCCGTTGTATGTCCGCCCCGTGCCGCTTCTCTATCCGCTCGGACGGCGATTAACAGCGGATTACGGGCACCGTTCATGTCCGAGATAATGCCCGGTCCATTGAACGTGGCCCACCGATTAATTTCGATCCAAACCGCGAAAAAGCGACGATCCGCGTGGGATTTCGCGAGCTGAAGCCAATTTTCGATTTAATGCGACGACACACGATGCCTCGCAATATCATTCCGACCTGCGTACGATAGGTATCACTTTGACGGGGTCTCGTTACGCGAAATTGTGTTCTGATATTGATATTTCTGATGAAACATAGGTACAGCCCTGGAGGGGTAATTGACAATTTCCAGACTATATCAAGACCTCTGTTTTTAAATTAGTTTCAGGATGATGGCGAATATTTCAGGTAATCGTCGTGTACCTTCCTTAATTTCTTAGGTCTTCGTCAGTTTTTCGATTTTTCTTTTTCTCAAATTTTACATTATCAATCTCCAAATTTACAAATTAACAATTGTCCAAATTTTCAAATGTGAACATCAGCTTCTTAAGCTACAGGTTCTATGATAGGTCAGAGATACCTTAATTACTGCAGTGTCGAAATAAAAAAAGAACCCTGAAATGTTAGGTACTGAACTCAAAACTCGATCTTTCTGCAAATACTCAGATTTGCCACATTTAAACTGCAAAGTCTGACTTAATGTTACAAAGGTGTTTTCTTCAGCATCATCGAATGTCCATAACCACGCCCAAGACCGTAAAACTAAAACATTCGATCATCTGCATACCATCGAGAGGGAAAGTAGAATTTCTTGCACAATAAACGATAAATCTAGTAATTCGCGGACAACGAGCAATACATCTTGTCAACGAGATATAATCTGAACAATGTTACGTGATGTCCGTCAATTCATCGTTGCTCGTCAACGACGTTCAAGAAAAGCTATTCTATGTCTCGGATCGTCAGCCGTTGGGTCGTGAGAACGCGAGCGACCATTGGCCCCATCGTGGCTGTGCCCTCTTTCGAGAGCTTGAAATCCTCTTCGTGGCTCGTTCCATCAGCGAACCTGACACTTTCTCATACAGTTTAACGTGACTTTTTCAGGTCGTCACTCGCGACCAGTCGCGCGGTAATGGTATGCAACTGCTCGCTTGCCGAGGTCGTTTCCGTGTCCTCAAGAAGGAATTTCGAGATCTTGCATCAGTCGGGAATTTAATTCCGTGTAGTGCCACTTGAGTTTAATCCGACAATGTCTTACTATTTTCGAACGTTTTTTTGCTAATTGTATGTTTGCGTTTCAACTTCGAGATTTTAGTTTTTCATTTTTTAGTTTGCTATATAAATGAATAAACAAAATCTTCGAATTTAAATATTTCTTCGGTATCTAAGCACTTGATGTTTATTACAGCGTTAATTATTTTTAAAGGATTTATTTAATTATTTAATTAAAGGATTTAATTATTTTTAATTATTTTTAAAGGATTTTCTTTTAGTGATTGTGAGTGAGACGTGAAGATGTACACCATTTTCTTTTGATGTGAAATCAGGACTTTACTTGAAGATGTTGAAAACATTGAAAACTTGAAGACATTGAAACCATTGAAAACTTGAAGACATTAAAAACATTGAAAATTTGAAGACATTAAAAACATTGAAAACATTGAAAACTTGAAGACATTAAAGACATTTAAGACTTAAAGACATTGAAAACAATGATAATTTGAAGATATTGAAAACATTGAAAACTTGAAGACATTAAAAACATTGAAAACTTGAAGACATTAAAAACATTGAAAACTTGAAGACATTGAAAACATTGAAAACTTGCAAACATTGAAAACATTGAAAACTTAAAAACATTGAAAATATTGAAAACTTGAAAACAATGAAAACATTGAAAACTTAAAGACATTAGAAACATTGAAAACTTGAAATCATTGAAAATATTGAAATTTTGAAGACATTGAAACCATTGAAAACTTAAAGACAGTGAAAATATTGAAAACTTGAAAACAATGAAAGCCTTGAAAACTTGAGGACATTGAAGACGTTGAAAACTTGAAGACATTAAAGACTTTAGACTTTATATGTGAGATTCTTTACAAGATGCAAGATATGAAAAGTCAAAGAACGACACTAGTGCTCACTATACGAACTAAATATAAAAATGGCCGTCCTAGTGCTTCAAACAAATGCAACTTTATCTGTAATAAAACTTCGCAAAAAAGTCTTCAATTTCTAAATGAACCAGTCTGAACTTTAAGCAGAAATATGTGGCTCTACAGTACTATTTAGCAGGAAGCATTAGAAAGTTAGAATGAAGTAGAAGCCTATGAGGGGGTGTAGCGACTATAATTCTAGAATTTTTCAAAATTAACTTACATGCGTAGATACAGTTCATTCAGGTTTGATAGAAAAATGTGGAGATCGTAATTCTAGGTAGTGAAAGCCACAATGTAACTCAAATTGTTTAAAATATTGTATTGCGTGCGTACACACAATTTATTGGCCATTGAACGAAAAAGCGATACTTGCTCTGCAACAAATAGGAACTTGTAGAATGTAGAAACGCTGCACTATGGTAAAACTAGAAGTTTTCTCAAAACCTTATACATCACAATTAATTTTATCCTTCGATATTAATTTTACCCTTCCTTATTTGTTCTTATACTTCGATAAGTTTGGATTCAAAACATTGAATTAATTTCAAAAACGTTAGAATTATGTTCGTCCTTCCTTTCGTATAAGTCTCTATATAAAAAGACCGTTACGTAGGTCATTGACAGTATTTAATTTATAGCTACTCCAAAGTGCTAATTCCTGGCGGTTTCTCCTTCAATCTATTCATTTCAAAAACCGTTTGGACTCTATAAACGCGGCGTTCGATTGGTAAACAGGATTGTAAAAGTCTTAAGACGAACAATAGAGCACGATCATAAACGAGACGTACATAAATTCACGGGAAGCCATTAAGAATGCCAGATAAGGCAATTTCTATTCCGTGTAAATCGAATGAAGGAAGTTTCGATAAACGCCACGAGAACAGAGGAAGCTCTCTAGCGGTCGGCTTATCTGCAGGGCCGAAACTTTTAAAGGCTCCTTAGTCCAGTATCTCGTGCTATTAACCAAGAACCGAAAAACTTCTTGGGTGGCGGTTACCACGTATCACAAATCACCGTGGTCGTTTCCACACGTTCTGCTCTTACGTTCTTTCATTTACCATCGACGTCCCTCGGCTACCGTTCACGAAACACGCCATGGATTCCTCTCGCATACCAGTCGGTCTACAATCTGCTCTTCTGAATAAAAGCTTAGTCGAGATCTATCGTTTTGTTACAGAGTTTCACTCTTTGAAGGGTTAGTCACATTTTATTTAATACAGTAGGATAGGTATTTTTTATTTTGGGGTGGGTATTTTTTACTTCTAGCATACATTATTATATATTATAGTATACATTGAGTGACGTATACATTATGGAGCATACTAATAATAATTAATATTAGGAAAGATAACTTCCAAATAATTTATCAAACTCAACTAAAAACTTTGAAGTTCCATTAGCAAAATTTTCGAGTGCAAAATTTCATTCTAATCTATAGGTATTTGATAACATACATATATGAAGAATGAAGTTACTATCAGCACAGAGTATGAATAACATTCCAACTACAATGCTACAATCGACATCTTGTTTAACTCCTCATTATCATGTCAAGTGATGTAACAATTAGCCTTCTTTTAGTCTTCATTGAGTTATAAATTATTAGAGAATTGCATTGTGTACACTGTTTTCATTCACTGTGTCATCCATCTGTTTATGTCCCTGCAATCCCATTCCGCAATTATTCTATAAATACATTTACATGATGAATTCATGCAGATTCTATGACGGATTCATTCATAAATTCATACTTGGATGTGTATGTAATTATTCAGTTATGATCGTTGTCTCATTCATACTTCTATTCATCCGTATCTGTTCTCGTGAAACATTACTGAAACGATTTCCTTTGATATCCGCTGATATTTTATTTGAGGGATTTCCTGTAAATTGATTTGACTGGTTTTGTGAGTTAAATATGGGTTTGATGGAAATTTATTAAACAGATGTTTGACCCAATAATTAGGAAGGTAAATTATTTTATTGAGAATTAAATTTGTATTTATTAGTTCGAAATATAATTGCAAAATGAGAGTTGTACGGAATTTATATTATTTTTAGGGAAGTTCAAATTTGAGGTTATAGAAGCTTATAACTCATTAAATTTATTCTTTGATCCTCTTTTCGTAATTGTGAACGAGTAACCTCGAAATAAAGTAACAAATGAAAATAATAAAATAATAGAAGTGAAAGCAATAAAAAAAGAAATAATAAGAAAAGATAGACCTTGATTGTATAGTAATTGCCAAGTAATGAAGTCGTTAAACCGCAGCGATCTAATCACTTGAAACGGTGCATTTTCTTGAATCAGATACGTCAAGATAATTATAACTGCTCCGATCGTTCTCAGTATCCTATTTCAAGCTCCGTTAATACTTGAAGAGTTACCATGTTGATTGTCAAGGGGAAGATATGGATTGACGTCTTCTGTCCAAAGATGAGACGAAGACTACTTTATATTTATACATCTATTCTACCATTTGCAGTTTATCCTTGAAATATCTTCCCCATAAATACTTTCGTTTATTCAATTTGTCGGTTCTGATTGCAGTAACAGAAATACACGAACTAATTTATTATAGTTAACGATAATAATTGCAAGCATAAAATTGCAAGAAGTTTCTCATATATAAAATTTGCTATTATGCCAGTCATTTATTATAAATATAATTTAAAAAAACAATTAAAGAAAAATTACATACAAATAAAAATCAAATCTCAGAATTCAAAAAAACCTAAGAAAAAAATACTCAAATTTGAAGATCTTCCAGAAAGAATAATTCAATAAAAATAAAATACTAAATCGAAAATCAAGTACTGACATCAACACACTCACCCTAAAATAATTTTTCAAATATTATCAAATATTATTATTAAATAAAAAATTGTTGAACAAGAGTAGTTCAACAAGTGGTCCACTAACAATATACAACAGTACAAGGACTAAAAAGAGTAACACCAAAAAGTCAAAATATGCAAATACATTTTCCATTGTACATGCAGATTACATCGTCTGCCGGCATTTCGCTGGCGTTGCCATTGACGGACTCGTATACTTAACCCGAACCTCTCCAGCGTATACACATTGTAAAATATCGTTCAACAGCTACCTACATGCGTGAAAAGAAAGAATCAGGCGTCGGTGTGTAGCGATGTTCGAGAATACCGGATCTTCGCATCGACGTAGGTGCACGAATGTGAAAGGGGATGCTGAAGAGAATGCTTTGAGTCGTGGTTAATGATACGCGATGATACGCGGCATTCGTCACTGTCCGATGTCCAGCTTGATTGCCGCTACTGTTCCCTACCCTTTATCTGTTGCAGACTCCTAACCAGCTACGTGTATGCCGCTATGTTTAAATACGTCCACGTGCATAAAAAACGTCAATTTCGTGGATGACGAGAATAAACGAGAAACTTCTGCATACCTTTTGTATACCTGTGGCGGGAATCATTCTTGTTTATCATCTTACTTTTATTAATTATCTCTTTTAGATAGTATGGGCAAGATATTCAATTTTATGAGATTAATACGCTTTCAGTTTGAGGTTTGTCTAAATTTTAGGGTAGTTTAAATTTGAGGTTAGTCTGAAGTTAGTTTGGATTTAAGATTACTCTTATTAGAAGGTTAGTTTGATTTTTAGGTTAGTTGAAGTTGCAGATTAGTTTGAATTTAAGATTACTCTGATTTTAAGGTTAATTTGATTTTTAGATTAGACTGATTTTGAAGTTAGTTTGAATTTAATATTACTCTAATTTTGAGGTTAGTTTGATTTTCAGGTTAGTCTGAACCATTTCGTTATTAGCATTCAAGTTTGACATGTTAATAAGTGACACATATGTTCATACATATTCATCATAACATTTATAATATACATCAATCTGACTCAATTTACCTAACCAACAAATACCACATTTCTAAGAAAATCTCCTAATCAGACATTTCGTCGCACCTCTTCAAAATGGCGGACACCATCAAACATGATAAAAAGTAATTCAATAGAAGAAGCTGCATGTAATACAAACCTCAATATAACACATCACAAAAAAGTCCGTAAAAAGCTAGTATTTATCAAGCCGATAATTCACGAAATAAAAACGCTGCAGCATAATGGTTCTAATTGTCGGGACAAAACCTTGCGGAAAAATGTGGTGTCGCGAGACGTGGCATGATTCAGCTGGTCTGGCAATAAACGCGAGGGTTGCCGCAAAAGTCGAGCAGAACGGCACGCGAGGGGACTGATTACGATGTGCAGCTTCTTTTCGGAACCGGGGTCTGGTTTCACGCTTAGAATAAGTTAACTTTTTCCGCGGCTGCCTGTCAGTGGGTAACGGAGAACAGAGCTGGTCCGCTGTACACGCTCGTCGGATGAGTTACGGCCGATCGTTTCGGGTCCTCCTCGCCCGCTAATGGTGGAGTGTGCCAAACTGACTTTTTACCTTCGTTTCACTCTCTTCGTGGCCTTTGCATCGTCCGTATGTAATACTCCGGGCAACTTCGCTCGATAGTTACGAGTTCAAACGTCGATTGCGTCGGGAATTTGAATATGCAGCGGTCTGATGAATTTTCGAAATACTGTTTCGGGACACGTTTGGAGCTTTCGAATGATTTATTTTGGAAGTGTTCTTAATTCGAACTGAGGTAGCATTAGATTCATAGATCGTAGCATTGAAATATTTAAGTTTCTTGCGAGACTGAGGTTATTTTTAGTGAAGTCTCATGAGACGTCTAAGTCTGACGAGACATCTGATCATCAAGTTTGAAGTATTTTTTAACAAATAATTTCTGTCTTTTTCTGAACCTAGAAAGCTAATTTATAACACGTTTGAACCTAGTTTTCATACCGGTCTTCATACGGAATCGCTGAAAAGTCACAAGGAGGATTAACAAGAAATTGATGGTGTTAAATCAGAGCTGATTAATAATGATAGTAATTTCACCGCGATACCGATACAGTAATTAGCATGATACGAAAACAGCAATTACAATGTATCCTTATGAAACTGATAATGTATCTTAAACACTTGTATCAGACTCAATTTGCGATACTTTAACAAGCAGTTTCTCTCGCAACGATAATCATCAAACGTTACGAATCGGCATTCACCAGCCAATAAAACGCGTACAAATCGATACAAATTACCAAGATCCGCATCAAGGAAAGTACAAAACTCGACTCGAGTGTCGTAATCGCTAATTCGACGATTGCTACGCAACATTCGCCGCTTACCCGATCAAACCGCTCATTGAATATGACCCACTAAATAAGAACGATATAATTGCTCGTCCTACTTCGTAATCACCGGGTTTCGATTCCGGCCGCATGATACGCTTTCGATAGCGAGCGTCTGGTATTCTATTCACTGGTGCACGCTCCAGAGAAACCGGCATCGTTCCTTTTTTCGAACGGCGAAACGTAATATCCTATTAATTAACGTTAATCAGCGGTACGAGTCGGTCGAGCGGGACCAAAGCGTGAGCCAGGGAGACCTGGAAGACCCAACGTCTTCACGACGTTACTTGAAGATCTCAGGAATGGAGCTGGATGACACGAGGTTAGGACACGAAATTTAACCTTTGGTATGGGGATTTAATTAGGAAGGTGTAATCAAGTTTTGAGAATTGTTTTAAGGTAAGTTAGAGAGAAATTTTAGGGAGCTTAGAAATTTGGGAGGCTAGAAATTCAGGAATTATTTGGGATAGTTGGATAGTAGGTAGGACTCAAAATTTCGATGTTAACGTAATTAGAGGGATGAATTCGGAGATGTCAATGCTTGGGAGATTGGAAAAATAGAAATTTAGGAATTTGGAGATTGGGCACTTCAGAGAGCAGAGAATTCAGAAATGCAGAAGTTTAGTAGTTCTGACATTTGGATTTTAGGTACTTCAGAGAGCAGAGAATTCAGAAATGCAGAAGTTTAGTAGTTCTGACATTTGGAGTTTAGGTAATTCAGAGAACAGAGAATTCAGAAATGCAGAAGTTTAGTAGTTTTGACATTTAGAGATTTGTTGAATCATATGGTTGAAGGTTTCAGAAGTTTACAAGCTTCATATGGAGTTTTGTTAAAGCAGATGGTTGAAAGTTTGAGCAAATTACAAGCTTCATATAGTGTTTTGTTAAATCAGATGGTTTAAAGTTTGAGAAACGTACAAACTTCATTTGAAGATTTGTTAAATCATATAGTTGAAGGTTTGAGAAATTTAAAAGCTTTATATGGAGTTTTGCTAAATCAGTTGGTTGAAAGTTTGACAAATGTACATGCTTCATATAGAGTTTTGTTAAATGAGATGGTTTAAAGTTTGAGTAAATTACAAGCTTTATATGGAGTTCTGCTAAATCAGTTAGTTGAAAGTTTGACAAATGTACAAACTTCATATAGAGTTTTGTTAAATGAGATGGTTTAAAGTTTGAGTAAATTACAAGCTTTATATAGTGTTTTATTAAATCAGATGGTTTAAAGTTTGAGAAATATACAAGCTTCATATAGAGTCTTATTAAATCAAATAGTTTAAAGTTTGAGAAATGTACGAGCTTCATATAGAGTTTTGTTAAATCAAATAGTTTAAAGTTTGAGAAATGTACGGGCTTCATATAGAGTTTTGTTAAATGAGATGGTGGAAAGTATGAGCAATTTACAAGCTTCATATAGTGTTTTATTGAATCAGATGATTTCAAGTTTGAGAAATATACAAGCTTCATATAGAGTTTTGTTAAATCAAATAGTTTAAAGTTTGAGAAATGTACGAGCTTCATATAGAGTCTTATTAAATCAAATAGTTTAAAGTTTGAGAAATGTACGAGCTTCATATAGAGTTTTGTTAAATGAGATGGTAGAAAGTATGAGCAATTTACAAGCTTCATATAGTGTTTTATTGAATCAGATGATTTCAAGTTTGAGAAATAAAAGCTTCATGTGTACATTTGTTAAACCAGATGGTTAAGAGTCTGATCGCTAGAAAATGCGAAAAGTAGAAAAATAGTAGAGAACCCTGAATAGAATGTATACTTGAGTGCACGTTGACATTCATCAATGCTCAGTTGAAATTAATATAGCTCAGAGCAAGAGCGGATCACGAAGACAGAAGAATGGGCAGAAAGGTACGACTGTGTCCGAGGCGTGGGCAGGCAGGACAACGGTCACGTTGCCGCGAACTCGTCCCCTGACGGCGTTCATACGATAATACCGGTCGTCGATGGCATATGGAGCACAAGATCGATACCTCGTCGATGCACCGATACATCCGTGACGAAGGTATCGGGGTCCCCATTAGACGTTCCACGGAGCTAGGGATCTCCGTCGCCGCTGGGATATTCTTAGTTTGCACGAGGACCATCGGTGTCCCCTCGGTGCTCTTCGAGAACCCTCTTCGTCCTCCACTTCGTCTTCTTCGTCTCGTAAGACGTCCTTCTCCCGTAGACGTTTCCATTCGAGCTTTGTCAAGGTAACTGATCGCTACGGGCCCTCACGATCGATCGATACACGCTCGATCCCCTGTAAGCAACTTGCAAATGCGATTGGCGTCGGAGATGGAGGCTGCCGGAAGCGGCGGGGAACGGCGAGCATTAGATGTATTAGAGGGAAAAGGCGTTGTTCCTGGTTCGACTGATGTTAGTTAACCTCCACGGTCGCATGATGGATAGGGGGTTAGACAACATGGCGGAGGTCACAATTTCAAAATGGATACTCTGCGGACTCGCAGATCGCATCTATCTGAAACTTTCCCAACTATTCTTCTTTAAATATACAATTAACAAACATTTTTATTTTTATTAGCTATTAACATGTTAACAATTAACATTTTAAACTTAATACATTAGCATGTTAGTTTATGCAGTTAGATATATTACAATTTCAAAATTAATTTAAATTTTAAGGTTAAGTGCCATTAGTTTTAAAGTATGAACATAAATCTAAAATATATAATAGAGGAAATAATTTATGTATGAAAAGTTTTAATTTAAATAATATATAATATAAAAAAAAATTGTTGTTTGCAACAGGAAATATTATAATAAATATATTAATCTCTATATTATAATATAGAAGTGCACTGATTGAAAAATGGACATTTTTCATAAATTTTATGACGTTCATAAAATTTTACAAATGTTAGTCAAATAACTCCACCGGTTAATTAAAACAAAATCTATAAAAGTCCACAGCATATTTTACAAAATAAAATGACTAATTTTACAACCTCAGAAATAATTAAAATGGACGACGAAAACGTTTCCCAGACGATAATTTACGAAACGTTCAATGATTCTTATATTTATAGCGGATTCGAAATAAGGAAACAGACTTTTTATTCTAGATTATTTTATAAACTTGCGAAGTCCATTACAATTTATCGTAGTAATTCTGTGCGAAGAATCTAGTCGTAAGTAGATTCTATAAAAGCAAACACGTCGACGTTAAAACGAAAGACATAAAGGAGTGTCGTTTTACGAGCTTCTGAAACCGAGCGAAACGTAATGCAGAATGTCATAACAATCAATTAAGCTGTCGAGGGGTAGGTTTGAATAGAAAAAAGCCATTTGACAGCGAAGAACGTCGTCCGGCCATCTTATTGCATGATAACACTTAACTGCTTACTGCTACCGTGACTCGTCATATAATAGTAAAGTTTGCTGGGGAAATTTTATTCTTTGGATATCACTCTTGGTGATCATAATACAGTTGCCAACGAGGAAAAGATTTTATGGTAATTATTAAATTAAGCTGTCTGTAATGAATCAATCGAGGAGTTATAATTACGGTTGCTTAGTAATGATAGGATAACTGGAATTTTTTTGATGTTCTGGTAAAATTGGAGGGGGAGTTCATAAATTGAGGGCTGGTGTTGATGATGGGGAAATGTGAAGGTTTGGAGGATGTATGTGAATTTTTGAATTTTTATATTTTTATATTTTTACATTTGGAAATTTTCAAATTCCATATTTTCATATTTCTAATTTTTCAAATTCCGTACTTTCAAATTTCTAATTTTCCAAATTCCATACTGTGAAATTTCCAATTTTCCAAATTCCATATTTCCAAATTTTTCATTTTCTAAATACTATACTTTCAAATTTCCAATTTTCCAAATTCTATATTTTCCAATTTCCCATTTTCCAAATTCCATATTTTCCAATTTCCAATTTTTCAAATCCCATATTTTCCAGTTTCCAAATTTCCAAATTCCACATTATCAAATTTCCCATTTTCCAAATTCCACATTATCAAATTTCCCATTTTCCAAATTCCATACTGTCAAATTTCCAATTTTCCAAATTCCATACTGTCGAATTTCCCATTTTCCAAATTCCATACTGTCAAATTTCCCATTTTCCAAATTCCATACTGTCAAATTTCCAATTTTCCAAATTCCATATTTTCCAATTTCCAAATTTTCAAATTTCCCATTTTCCAAATTCCATATTTTCGAAATTTCCAAATTCCATATTTTCCAATTTCCAAATTTCCAAATTCCTAAATCCCCAAATCCCAAAATCCCCAAATCCTCAAATCCCTAAACCCCCAAATCCCTAGAATCCCCATATCCCTAAACCCCCAAATCCCTAGAATCCCCAAATTCCTAAACCTCGAAATCCCTAGACCCCCAATTCCCCAAATCCCAACTTCTCACCCAAAAAATTTGTAACTCCCCAATTTCCCAAATTTCCCAATCTTGAAAACCCTCCAAAATAAATATTCCAATATTGAAATTTCAGAAAATGAATGAGTAAGGAACTAACCTGTCGGCACTTACAACTTCGTTAAAAATAATGTAGGTTACTATGTTCATACCTCTCAACCGAAATCTATCAAATTATCGCCACATTGTGTGTTAATTAACTCTGCCTACATTCTTCGGATAATACAGGTATTAAATTACTAGTAGCCCTCGCCGCAGAACGTACTGATTCATATCTACAAAAGAACAATGCATGAATTTAACTTCGAACCATTGTTTGCTGTAGTCGACTACCAACCATTTTGTATTAAGAAACTTAATGAAAGGTTTATGTACTCATTTGCGTCGGATTTTAAACTTCAAATTGATGTGGGATTAGAACTATTGTGTACTTCCTCTATGTTATCAAGGATAGTTAGGCTTTAATGTTCGCAAATTATAGTGAAAGTTTAACAATAATAAATATGGTGTTCAAGGTGAATATTTCACGTCAATTTTGTCTATAATATTTTCCTGAAAATGTATTTAAATATTATTAGTTACTTTCATGAAAATTTAGATAAATATTATTTACTTGTAAGAAAATATATGTACCTTTTTTAAAAGGGGACAAGTGTTATTAAATAACTTAACTTGGAAATAATTTGATGCAAAACAAAGTGAAAGTGTAATAAACGTTAGGTAAAACTACAATAAAAAAAAATGTTACAAAGTTAAATTACTGAAATTTACAATTTAAGTCTCCTCGACATACTGCAGAGAAATACAATTAGTCCACATGTAAGTGTATGAAAATGGTAATATAACCAGAGTGTCCTATATAATTACAATTCCGTATAATCACGCAACAAAATTTAATTTTCCCATTTACAAGTCTTTCGTTTAACACAATCTTAACCAGTTAATCACAGCTATTACCTTCGTACTCGCATAATTTTGACCTTAAAACCCCGTCCAAAGAATAACGTTACAATTAAGACCTAAAAATAGCTAACAAGAAAGGAAATTACGACGAAAATATCTTCAATATTCCTCAAGTCCCGAGCATCCGTTCCCCAAGGATTTTCCTCTTTCATCGTGTCCGCGTTACGAGGCAACTTCCCGTTGGAATGTCACGACGGACAAACGTTCAATAAGCCACGTTAGTAGCGTTGAGTGATATATTCGCGGCTGTTTCACAGCCCTAGGGACGAGCTAATCCCACGATGGTAAAGGCTACAGTCTCGTCGTTACCGACTCTCCTACTGTGTTTCAATATTTCCTTTACACCCTGAGAAGCGCGTTAGTGGCCGGCCTTTATATCGCGAGCACGCATAAAACCGGGCATAATAACTTTACACGCGACATTTTCCTCGCGTCCCCGACCCCGGCGATCATTAAACCGCCATGCTCTGTAAATATTCGCGAAACGTTCACCGGGTCCGACGATTCCGCGTGCAAGCTGTCGCTGTGTTGTAAACTTTTGCCCCGAGTGTCGATCGTTCGCCCGCCGCGCCGCTTTCCTGCGCTCCTTTAAGCTGCGTTTACACTCTGTTGCAAGCAATATCGCTACGAACGTATGGCCACGGTACACGGTTTACATTCGTTGCTTGTCACGAACAGCTTCAAAGCTTTTAACTGCTGGGACTCGAGTTTTGTACAATCGTGGTTTGAGAAATTAATATTTTAATAGAAGAGAGAGTATGAATACCGTTAGACTTTAATAAACATTAGTCTGAACGCTTGTGAAGAGACTTTATAACGTTTGGTTTCGTTAATCTCAACGTTTGAAACTTTGATTTTGTTCAAACTTTACATACTTAGAACGGTAGTGATGGCTTTGAACAAGTATAGAGCACAAACAAGTTTATGTTGAAAGTATTTGAAAATCACTGAGTTAAATCATAGGCTACATAAATGAAATGAACATACAGCATGTTTTCATATAACAAATGTAAGCATAGAAATACAAATACACACATAGTGCAATATCTTGAAAGTCATAGAGTTTGATCAAAATCATTAGCATCGATTAAAGCAAGTAAGAGTAAAAAAGTATAAACCGTATTGTCTTTGGGTGTTTTGAAAGTACAGGGTTCGCGCTAAATCTAGCAGAAGGGAAGGAACAAAGTGATTCGGCGAAAAGAAGCAAAGAGGGACACGGTAGGACAAAAAGGCGAAATGGAGGGGAGCGTAGCGAAGGCAGGTACGATCGTGAGGAGATCCGCGGGCAGATTTAGCGGCTCCCGCTGACAAGACAATAGCTGTTCCCCTCGTTTTCTGCGGACGCGCATTCCGCGGGTAGGTATGCGTGCTTCACGAAGCGCCCCGACGCGCGCAACCGAACCCTCTCGCGCCTCCCGTAGCCCCGAAGAGGACTTCTTCTTCTTCCTGTCCTCTCTCGCCTTTCCGACTGGCCTTTTCCCTCGGCCCAAATGCTGCCCACCTACTTTTTCGCTGCTTCTTTTGCATCGAACGCAGGAATGGTTTCCATTCGTCTGTCCTGTTCGCTCGACTCCTGCACATGTTTATCGCCGCCACGAAAGTGACACTTTCGCACGAATAGCCCGGGCGAGAAGCGGCGGACAGCAGAAGAGAGCTTTCGGCTTCGGTTCCCTCGATTCGGTTTTGTGCATTCTGATGTATGGGGTGCCGGGTCCCACGGGTACCCGTGCAAATAGAGCGGTCCTTGACTAGAGAATGGGGTAATTTTTTAAGGACGCTCTGGAAAAGTGGTATCTTCTGGCGTTTCTTTCTTTGCGGCACGATATATGCATTTAATGAGATAATTCGAACTTTGTGGAAGAGCAGCTGGTTTACCTAACATGACACGTTGTGTATGAGCGAAAACATATTCCCTGGAGGGACATGTAGCACCCGTATTGTATTTCCGTTTCGTGCGGAACCTGTTGAGTTTCTGACATTTTTCTCTAGCGTCGCAACAGGCATCAGGTACTTGAAAAATTGTTAGCATATAATTACTTGTCTTGTAGATGTATTCATAAAGTTCATATAATTACTCGGCAAACTTAAAAATTTGGATGCAGCTGCAGTGTTGTGGGGTGAAATGTGGGAGAAGGAAGGTGAACATTTCCGTCCAGCTAGTGGACTTGTCAAGTATCATGACAGACCCGTACCTTACACGGGATGAGTATTAGATGGACAGGAAACGATATGTGGGAAACATAGCCCTGCTAGCGAGAAGTCTTTCCCTCCAAGTCAAAATAAATCTTATGTTCTTCACATAATTCCCTATGACCATAGCAGTAACATCAGTTAATTAGTCAGTAATCAATAAATCAAGTTAAATTAGATAGTAAGTAAGCACACTACTCCCTCATAAACTTCAAACAGATCCATAAGAATCTTCACACTTGCCTCAAATCCACCTATATCCATAAGAGACTTCATTTACTTTATATAACCCAGTCTCATCTCCCACTTCCACAAGTTCGATTTATCTTCCACTCCCTCAGATAACTCGAATTAAGCATTGCGTATATACCACATTGCGTGTACCATGTTCAACCTTTCCCATATCCATAGAGAGATAGTTTCTAATCGAGCAAGTTCGAACTCGGCCACGAAATTAACATTCAACCGGTCAGACAGCTGGAACCCGCACAGAGAGCTGATACTCCGGTTGGAACGCAGTCGTCAAGCTTTACGAACGCGTGTTCTCTTCAAGTACCTTCGCTTTTCAAGGGATCCGAGTTCGTAAACCCGGCACGATCGCGTGTGGCTAGGTGTACGCAGAGGGCCGTTACGACGCGCATTTCACGCACCGCGACGCCGCACCTGAACCGCGAAACGTGTGCTGCGTAGCTGCGGCCTCTCCCCTGTGTTTACATGCGTTTGCAATCTTGGACCATTGGCGTAACTGGAATTTTTGGGGAAAGTATATTGCCACGAGTTGTAGGGGCATATGGTGAATTGTCCATGCGTTGAATTGGTAGATGTGTGAGCATATGGTTAGTTGCCACGTGTTGTTAGTAAAAGGTAGGTGTTGTATTTTCTGGCACAGAAGGTTTTACCATGTGCTATGCTTTCACGCTTCGTATTCACATGTATTATATTTTCTCGTATAGTGTTGGGACGCATGACACTACCACGTACTGTATTGGCATGTTTCATAGTTTCATATGTTAGATTTGAAAGCAGTAAACTACTATGCGTTGTACTGCTATGCATCGAACTACTATGCGTTATACTGCTACGCATTGGACTACTATGCGTTGAACTGCTCCGCACTGAACTACTACGCGTAGCACTATTATGCAAAAAGAGCTACTACGCGTAGTGCTACTACGCATCCAATTACCATGCACAGTACTACTACGCATCCAACTACCACGCGCAGTACTACTACGCATTATGGTACCACGCGCAGCTCTACTACGCATCGTGGTACCACGCGCAGTTCTACTACGCATCCAGCGATACCCCGCGCAGCGCTACTACGCATCGTGGTACCACGCGCAGCTCTACTACGCATTCAGCGATACCACGCGCAGCCTTACTGCGCATCCAGCTTCCACGCGCAGCTTTACTACGCATCGAGCTCCTACGCACCGTATTACACACATCAAACTACCACTCGCCATATTACTACGCATCAAACATTCACCCAACATAGTCCATTATACTACTGTGCAACGTAATGCGACGCATTAGATCTCCACAGACCGTTCTACGTATCATACTTCCACGTTCTAAAGTATCACGCGTTAGATCACAACACGATACGTCCTCAGATGTCCACTCGTATGACTCTACAAACCCTATATCCCTACATTCTGCATCCTGCATTCGGCATCCTGCATTCCAATGGGGTCCAGATTTACCTGATTCCTACCTAGTTACGCCACTGTTCAGGCCCCAGTTGGTCTACGATGCAAAAAGACCAGGTGTAACCAGCGGCGTTACGACGCGAGAGCAAATCGCTGGAGTTCACGCAACGCTACGTGACGGTCAAGCCGGAAACGGTCGCCTCGAATCGATAAGCCCGGGTAAAAGCGAACGATGAAATTTGTAGGCTGTCTCTCGGGCTGTCCCGTAATTCGTCCGCGTTCAATCTGCCTGATTACCGCCAACTACTCCGAAAACGCTTCGATCCTGAAATGCCGGATACGTTCTGAATGATTGAGCGCGAGTATTTCGGAACTCGATATCCCCGCAGTTGGAGAGCTTCGAAAACTTTTGAACGGATTGAAATTGGGTTACTTCCGAACCCAGTCAAATTACTGCTGCACGTTTCTTTCGCTTGATATAAGCAGCTTTTGCTTCTGTTGAACTTCGGGTTGAAGCGTTCCAAATTTCATTCCGTCAGTACGATTTCGCCATTTCTACTAACAAGATTGTGAAATATAAATGAGGTCTCTGTTAATAAGTGGGGTTACGCTTCGAGAGTTTAACGACGAATTAAGCTTCGTGGAAGTGTAAAAGCAGAATAGCTTATTCGGTAAATACCCATTAGTAATGAGGTAAATGCACCCATTAGGGGCTGTCTGCTTTTTACTCTTTACTGAAAATGACAAATAAAATACTTGGTCCGAAACTTTAAGTTAATAGCTTTTCACTGATTTCTGTAATCTCTTCTAAAATATTCGTTCATTACTGTAAATCTTAATAAGTAATATCTTTTAGACATACATTTTCCGAGTAAAATAAATTAAATCTATTTTAATTTTCTGATCATAAATTTTAGATGACAAATAAAATACTTGATCAGCAGAAACTTTAAGCTTTCCGCTGATTTCTGTAACTTCTAAAATATTCGTTCATTATTGTAAATCTTAATAAGTAATATCTTTTAGACATACATTTTCTGACTAAAATAAATTAAATCTATTTTAATTTTCTAATTATAAATTTTAGATGACAAATAAAATACTTGATCAGCAGAAACTTTAAGCGTTCCACTGATTTCTGTAACTTCTAAAATATTCGTTTATTATTGTAAATCTTAATAAGTAATATCTTTTAGACATACATTTTCTGAGTAAAATAAATTAAATCTATTTTAATTTTCTGATCATAAATTTTAGGCAGCAATTTATTTTATGACGATTTGTTTAAAAGAAAGTACATGTTGTGATATGATGAATTGTGTAGTTTCATTAGTGTACAAATAGTATTGGCAGCGTAGTTGGAATATTAGATAAATAGAGATAATTAATAACTAGAGTAAAAAATGAGTAAATAGTCAGTGTAAACAATCTCCGTTATTTAACCACAATTTATTAAACATATTGCTTTCCAATGCGTTCAAAAGTAACTGTGATTGCATTCGCACGGCAGATAAGATGAGAAGTTCCAAAAGGATCTGCGGAAGACAAAGAGGAGCAGAAAGCCGCGAGGCAGATTCGGCCAGAAAAGGAGCGGCCAAGACTTTGATTTACCTTCTCCCTAATTACAAATGAAACGCGGGCTCTTATTGGCGCGTCAGTAGCCCGTAAGAAGGATGAGCTTGTCTGCGCATGCGTGAGTGCCCAGATGCGTGCGCTCATGCGCACTCGTTTCTTCCTTTTCCCGCCGATACGTCTTCGGAACATGTGACCGGGAGTGTGCGCGCACGCATATCCACGGGGTTTTACACGTGTAAACGCGTGCAGAAGGTAACGAGCGAGTTGACGCGGACCAAAAGAGGGAAAGAGTCGAACTACACGCCGTGCGAATCTTCTTCGCTCCGGCATTTATCACCCGGCAACCGCGCCAGTTTACGCGCTTTTAGGCGAAGCGTGTGTGCGTGTGCGACGAATCGGAACAAGCGGTACAGAAGGAAGATCGCAACCGCATCCACTTAATGAATGTAGATTTGGTAGTCCCGCTTGGAACGGATATCGATGGCTAGAAATTTGTCTCGCCAGCAGAACCCGAGAGATCTCTCCGCCGGCCAATTTCTTCCTCTCACAGCCGGAGACGCGAGCTTTGTTAATGTCTTTCTGCGTTCATTTTTTAACAGGACCCCCGGACGATCCGGGAAATATAGCGTGCACGTTGCCACTCCGACTGTCTTCGCTCTGATGAGATCTCCGGACAGCGGCCCGCTAATTGCCAACATTTTTGTACTCGACGGATACTCTCTCTTCATTAACACTTTAAACGCTCAAACTTCCACCACATGTTCGCTCATACCTACATCTCCATCCTTTTACTGTATACCGTTTTTACCATACCTTGATACTATCTGATGTTTAATGTAATCGTGTATAAGCACCATCGGATTTATTAGTACTACATGATAAATCCTCTTTGAAATTCACTCGTCATTGTACCTTGCTCAAATTACAGGTACATTGTTTCAGTACTGTGTATTTAATTATTGTTTGATGTCTTCAAACATTCTTTGTCTGACTGACATGATTGATTCTTGACGATGTATGATGGAACTAAGAGTCTAATGTTATCTGCTTGATCATGTAAGGAAATTTTGTATTAAAAAATTGAACCAAAGTGATCTGTATTTATTACGAAAAAAATGTACAAGTAACCATGTATAAATTGTAAGAAGTAAGTAGAAAAGTTTGTGTCGATAAACGTCTTATCAATAATTTATGAGGTAATTTAGAAGAGAAACGCTTGAGCCGGAGGCTCGTTAAAAAGGTGAAACGGTAAATTTTTCATTGGACAAATGTCCATTCTGTGGAAGGAATTGCCTATGCCTAATATCTAACCGGCGTTTACGATCCGTATTTGGAACGGCGATTGTTACGAGTGGCACGATGGTGGTCGCGCGTTCGTTTTAAAGAGGAAAAACAGAAACGCGAGCGAGAACAATGCGGCGCAATTTCGAGCGGTGTAACAGGACTGCGGCGCAGCCGGCAACGAAGGCATTTGTCAGTACACAAGCGCTTAACGACTTGGAGCTGGAAAGAGCAACAGGTATCGATAGCTAGAAATTAGTCTTCGCCCGGAGATATCGTACAAAGTTTAAAAGCACGTGTACTTTTTTTGTCGAAAAAGAAAAAGCACGGCTAATAACGTGTCGCTACTACGGTACGAGGATTTTGTAGGGACGAAACGAAACGGTTTGTCGATACGTTCCTGACGGTAAGAAAAAATAAAAGAAAGAAGCAAGAGGAACGATCCACAGATCAACGTCAGAAAAAGTAACAGCTCGACGACGTCGATGGAACGACGCCGAATGGGGACCCGCTTCTTCGACCTAATGAATATAGATTCGTTTCAGCAAGAAGCAACAGATATTGATCGCCGCGAATACGTCTCCACGTAGGAATATTAAGTTATCATTTCACGGGGATACCGTAGTCGTTCGAACCTCGACTCCTATCCGGTATTATCATCGCGTAGCTGTAATTGCTAGCGAGTCTACTGCAATAAGGTCAAAAAGGAAGTGGTGCAACACTGATCGTATGATCTTCCACGGCGAACGCGTTGTCGAACGAAAGTAAACGCAGTGGGTCGCATTCCGTGACGATTATATGCGCTTCGACGGAGCAAGAAATCATTACATTGGCGTAGCCAATATTTTTGATTCAATATATATATGTTTATATGATCGTATGTTATATTATAGTGCGTTATTTTACCATTTCGCAAATTGCTACTCGTTAAATTCTTCTGCGTTAAATTCCTTTGTGTTAAATTCTAACACATTGGATTGTCACGTGTTCGAGTTCGACAAATTAAATGACCACGTGACAGGTCACCACGTGTTGATTTAGTAAGAAATTCTTGCATTCTGCAATTCATAAATCATTAAATTTCGAAGGTGCACATTGGGAAAAATTGCTAGGTCCTACAAACCCTAAATACCTCCCTATATTCCTAAAAATCTCAAAATTCCTAAACCACTTTATCTTCCAATCTTACAATTCCTAAATCCCTATATCCCCAAATCTAAAAATCCCTATATCTCCAAATCTCAAACCCCTAAATTTCAAAAACCCAAAATTCATCACCCATTCTCAAATTTTCAAACTACCAAAAATTTCCGTTATTCCTGTATTTTCATAGGGAAACCAGAATCGCTCGTCACTGTACTGCCACGCGCCGTATAACCGGGTGACATAATATCACATACCGTGCAACCACGCATCGTATGCTGTTACGTGCCGTGCTACCACGCGTCATGTACTATCACACATCATGCTATCACTCGCTGTACCATCGTGTGTCGTACTATCAGGCGTTAGGTCACATCACGTCACATTATTATCACATTACATCACCACGCCTTGTATAACCGAATACCGCATTCACACGTGTTGCTAAACCTACCCTCATATATGCCCCTACATCAAACTTTGAAATGAAGTCTCAAAATAAATTAAATACCTAATGTAACATAAATCATACTCGTTGACTCTTTATTTAATTACTGAAATTGAATGTTGACGAAGATCAATATCTTCAACACCTACCTTGACAAATTTTATAACTTGAAATGAGAGAAACCTCTTGAACCTCTTTTGGTCTTTCTGATAGCTTGTCATTTCTGACTGCTTCTATGTTAATTCTTGTGTTATATGAATATTACCGTGGCCAGTGGGTCAGATCGACGGTGGCCTCCTCTCAGTTACGCCAATGGGTAGCGATGAACGTCAGGAGAAAGGTACGGTGCGATAAGGGGCCGAAGAAAAAGAAAGTGTAAGAAGAAGCGAAACAGAAGGGGTCGGGTAGCTAACTCCTGTTGGAATTCGACGTTGCAATGGAAATGAAACGTACAGCCGCGTATATGGTACACATCGACACCGTGACGCGGGTATCGATATCGATTGATTTATCTGAACCGATTCTTCGTGGGCCCGGTCGATCGATGACTGGCTCCCCAAAGACGAAAGGGTGTATTGGCCTCTGGTAAACCGTGTGCAGTGTGCACGCGCGCGCGCTCGCCTACTTAATGACATTGGCTCCTCGTGCAGCCGCTCTTAGGGCTGATTAAAAATGGCATAATGAAAGAAGCTGCTGCGCCGATACGACGCTACTACCAAGAAGCCGGGAAGCTACGGCGCGGAGAAAGGCGGAGAAGAAGAAGATGAAACGAGAGAGCAACGAGACAAAGCTTGAGACGAGAAGGATGAAACGAACCGGCCGTAGAGTCTTCTTGGTCCTGAGTGGAGTTTAGTTTTTTAAGCGATCAATCACCCGCTCTACAAGAAGTACATATCCCACCTACCGAAAGGAGAAGCGAGTTAGAGAAAGGGAAGACAATGAGAGAAATCGAAGAACAGTGGCCCGCGAGGAAGATGAGCCGAGATTTAGATGAAGATGGAGTCGGCACGCTCGGATACAACCGAATCATCCTTATTAAACGCCCCATTGAGTCCTCCCGTGTATTACAACCCTACTGCCTGTTTACTAGCTGCGTGGAATTCCACTCTCCTGTTGCTCGATCGTGTACCAGAGGTTTTTGCATTTCTGCGAAAATCACTTTGCATGAACTCAAAGATAGGTCTGCGATCTTCATACGGCCTGGAATTTGTGCTTGTTCCAGGGACAGGTTTTGAATACTGAACAGCGATATATTTTATGGGGATTGCTATTTGTTATTTGGTTTTGTATTATTATTTTACAAGTGATATTTGGATATCTTTCTTCTGCACACAAATTTATTTTGGGAATGTACGATGTACATATAGATATACATAGATGATATAAATATGACACACATATTTTTAAGCTTGAAAGTACAACAATGTTTACAAATGACATTCATTCCAAAACACAACAAGGAAATTTCAAAGTGCATTTTAAAAAATAAAATTTTTCAGGATTTACATGTTGAACCAGAGTTTCCAAATATTCAAGCGTGCCCTATAATTTTGATATGACCCGATTCGCAGTTTGTATTTGCAATAATAAATGATCGCGTCGAACGAATTCGCGTTACATAAATAACTATCGATAATACATAAAATCCATCTACGATCGATACCTCGGTCAGGAACAATCGGCGGACCGATTTCTTTGTAAATTGCTTCTCGATCCCTCTTCCTCTCGGTTTCTCCTGATCCACCGGGATCCCCCTTCATTTCTCACTGGTTCGTCTCGATCCACCTCGAACCCTTGACGCTGCCCGAGAGATAATAATAAAATATCACAATCATCACGGCTAACTACTGTTTCATTAAACGATTAATTAACCGACGATATATTACGTAGATAGTGGCGGAGTTCCCACTCCGCCCGTTTCGACTCTGGCATTGCGATGCAACTTTCACACAACCGTCGATAACCTTCTTCAGCGTCCCTACGCATTCCTCTCGTCTTTTTCTGGGCCAAACATCCTCTCCGTTCATTTTAATTCCCCGCTCTGAAAAGATGCGTCGGTTTGTCCTTGCACAAGGACCATCAGCGTCCCGTCGCGCGCCTCATCAGCATCGTGTTTACCGCCGAGACACCCGTGAAGAATCGCCGAAAATTAAAAATTAACCAGCTCTTATTTACACTGCAACTTTGATTCACCGTTACATCACCGACGATGGGAAAACGGACCCATCGAATCACGATAATCACCGGCCGCTGACGTTACATTTGTCACTGAACCTGCCGCGTGCCTAATTCGACCCAATGCTAGCTTTCCGGAACGAGATGACGGCTATTAGTGATTGTCAACGGAATACGAAGATAGTTTCTCGAATTTATTGGAACCTCACTTGTCTACGGGAACTTTATTATGTTGGGGACGTATCATCTTTCATGGCTGTATAATTAAGGTGTATGGACTTCGAAGGTATTTGTTGTTTAGGTTTAACGATATTAGCTAATGGATTTTGATGTGGATCTTTTCGAAAGATCTTCGTGATGGTGATATAGAGTAAGATAGGGTTGATATAGGGTGAGTAGCTATTGAAACTTTCCAGTTTTCGTTAATTAGATACTTTAAGAAAACTGTGACTTATAAGACAGAGAAACTCAGAAGTTATCCAACCTAAAGTTACAAATCTTCAAATCCATAAATTCTTAAATTCATCTTCCAACTTGAGTTCGAATTCTAAATAAGCTATGATAAATAAATCTATAAATTTAAATAAATCAATTGTATATGAATATTATACTGTCATGAACTATTTTATCTTTCAACACCCCTTTGTCCATAATTATAGCTACTGCACATAACCTATAACCTATAACCTCTGTCATAACCTATAAAACTCTATGTCTAACCTATCACCTATGCCTAACCTATTATATTTGAAAAGATATATCAAAAAAATCGCAAGACAAATTGAAATGTTGTGAACACAAAGATAAAGAGATAAACATGCAAAGGTTGAGATGAACTAACGTGCGACCGCAAACACGTTCTCACACAAGGTACCGTATATGTACGTTTGCATACATAGTAAATATTATCGAACTACACTGTAGTGGAATTCACGTCGCTAATATGTTCGATTTTATCGATGAAGACTAATTGCCTGCTCGTTACGCGCGTTATTTATATTCTGACTAAAAAGTCCTGTGAAATACATACAGCATTCTTCCATTTTTGCCTGTTATTTATCTCGCGCAATCGGTAATTCGTTTATCGATTGTTTGTCAAATTTGATGAGTTGCGCCATCCTCATCAGCTAACGAGCACTGTTAATTATCGGGTGACCGGTAGAAATCTTGATAAGCTTAAAATGCATATTCATACATAGATACACTTTCTACCGGACAAATATTAAATGTTACAAAATCGGGCGGTCGAAAATAAAATTCGTTTTGATTAATTTCTATGGCTCGCTGGTATGGTGTTAAATCAATTCGGCAAATTGCGGAGTTCTTTTGTCAATTTTTTGCAAATTGAATTCTTACGTCGATGAAATTATTAGGGTGAGCGATGGATTAGTGATGGATCATGTTATCGAACTTTTATGATTCTTCGTGGTCTTCGAGGTTTTCGAGTTCTGGAATTTTTTGGGTTTCCAGTTTTCTGATTTTCATAGTTTCATATTTTTGATTTCTCAAATTCTCAATTTCTCAAATTTCCAAGTTCTCAAATTTCTAAATTTTACGTATTGTAATTTTCGAAGTCTCTACATTTCCAGATGTTCAAATTTTTTAATTTTAATATTTGCAAATTTCTACGCTTTCAGATCCCTAAATTCTCAATTTTCCACGTTCTCAAATTCCTACATCCCCAAATTTCAAAACTTCCAAATCCCTATGTGCCCATATACCTACATCTCCAAGTCCCAAAGTCTCCATTTTCCAACGTCTTCAAATTTCTACACCTTCAAGTCCCAAACTCTCCAATTTCCAACGTCTTCAAATTTCTACATCTCCAAGTCCCAAAGTCTCCAATTTCCAACGTCTTCAAATTCCTACATCTGAAAATTGCCAGATCAGAAAATTCCTATGTCCCCAAGTTTGTACACTCCTATATCTCCAATCCTCCAAATTCCAAATTTACCTATATCACAGTCCTCTAACGACCTCCATGTCCTCAATTTTCTGTCCTCCCAAAATATCTCCTATCTCCAAATCTCCAAACCTACATTCTAAGAAATCAACAAGTGGTTTCCACCATCTAGATCGTACCATTTTTCCTCGGGAATGCACTCACCTTTTCGCGAACACCCCCAAACGACGAAGGGAAAGAGGAAGCAAAGATACGGTCCACAAGAGGCTCGCCATCTTCCAATTGCACTTTATTTATCACAATTTGCTGACGTTGATATATCGTTACACGGCCTCACGACACATATGTATGCGTCATCGCAATTTACATTGGCCATCTCTCAATGTAACCGTCTTACTTAACGACCGGTCCATGGCGCGGAGTGTCCTTAGAACGAGGTCTCGAAGGAAACTCCGTTGGAATTTTCACGCGTACTCCGACACCTGGACCAGCCTGGCTGAAAGGTATACAGCGGCGATACGCTTATCGAAAAATAGTGCATTTTGCAATGGGAACCGGTTCCACGTCAGATAACTCGAACCGCATAAATACACGCCACAAAGTACCTTCGGGTAAGGACGACGAACATAAAGGGACCGTCATATTGCACGTCTCTTTTCCCTTATCTCCTACGACTGACAACGACGCGGAGAGAAAAGCCTTTGAATTGCCCTCGAAAAACATGCGAGTAGGTGTGTAATATGCTGGAATGCAAACCAACGTTTCGCAATATGAAATACGTATATAGATATGGAGTTGCCTGTGATCGGATCAGGTGGAGTATGCGAGTTTACCTGCGGATTATGGCTTGGAAAGTTTGTCTAATTCTTGGGAAAATATGGGGGAGTTTTAAGGTACACGTAGAGGGAAATTTTAGTCAATTTATTTTGGTTAGGTTCACTGTCTTTTTTTCTGGACACAGTCATAAAGGTGATCAAATCTCCACATTGATCATTTGGAGGATGTTATAGTCATTTACCTAATTTTTATTTTATTATAAAATTCAAGTTATTCTTTGACATGTATGTTTGCTAACTTGGAGCACTTTTATGTATGACATTGTCATTTTAGCTCCCTTTGAAAAAAGTACATGGAGTGCAAATTTAACCACCTCTAAATCTTCATGTTATATTATTAATGCAAGACTTAGACTCCACTTATATCATCTATGATTAAATATATTTTCAAGAGTTATAATTATTTGTTCATACATATTTTCAATAATAAACCTTGCATAATAAACTCTACAGATGTTTATGCATTTACATCAAAGTCTACAAAATGAAAATAAGACATGTAGTTTACAGACCATAAATCTCATAGATTACAATTATCATTCTCAAAGATTATCATCTTAAATATAATCCTAAAGTTACTTCTGCAAAATAGAAATGTTATAGCCCCATTCTATAAACCAAGAAATATGAAGAGTACCTGAAATTGAAGTTTGCAAGAAATGTCCAGCACCCACGAGTGCCAGAGAACCATACGTCTCCCAGAAGAAAATTCTAGACATAACAAGTGTTGAAGCGGATAAAAGCGAGAAACACGTTGGATCACAGGAAACAGGATTTAAAACAATTAGGATGTTAAGTGTCGACCATTTAAGGACGCGTGTCACAACATAATACCCGTGTCCTTCTATCCATTCATTCATATTTCTCGTCCCACGCGATTCTTATTCCGCTCTTTTTCGTCCGTTCGAGACTTGGCTCTGTAGTGTTTGCGAGGCTTACAAGAGTTCCTCTGGTGGAGGAGAGACGATGTATCGATCATCCGGAGATCTTGTAGGTGAATTTATTGTCTAGGATTGTGAAATTGAGAGAGGGCGGTAGGTTGACAGAGTGACAAGGTGGTAAGGTGGTGAGGGACGTTGGGGCACTAAGGTGTAGTTGGATTATAAATTTGTAAAATCATCAGTTCTGTATTTTGAAGTTTTTGAATGTAAAAATTTGGACATTTTTAAAGTTGAATATTTATTGACTAAAAAATGTGACAAGTGGAAATTTGAAGATTTGTTGAGCTGAAGATGTGACAATTTTAAATTTGAAAATTTGTTGAGTAGAAGATGTGACAATTTTAAACTTGAAGATTTATTGAGTTGAAGATGTGACAGTTTTAAACTTGAAAATTTGTTGAGTAGAAGGTGTGACAATTTTCAACTTGAAGATTCGTTGAGTTGATGATGTAACAATTTTAAACTTGAAGATTTGTTGAGTTGAAGATACAACAATCTTAAACTTGAAGATTTGTTGAGTTGAAGATACAACAATTTTAAACTTGAAGATTTATTAGCTTGAAGATATAACAATTTTAAACTTGAAGATTTATTAACTTCAAGCTATAACAATCTTAAACTTGAAGATTTATTAACTTCAAGCTATAACAATCTTAAACTAGAAAATTCATTAACTTGAAGATGTAACAATTTAAATTTCAAAAATTTATTGCCTTGAAGACATTACAATTTACAATTTGACAACTTTAAATTCACAAACCCATAAATTTTTATATTTCTCAGTCCCCAAAAAAACCTACCAGTTCATAAATACCTAAAAACCAAACACAAGTACTTAAACAGCAAAAACAAATTCCTTCCATCCTTCCAATTCCCCAAATTCCCAAAGTACCAAACTTTCAACTTCACACATGAAATTGGAAGGATGCAAACTCAACCTTCACTAAACAAAAAAGTCCCAGCAAACAAAAACCCTGGTTGCACGAAGTAAAACATACAACACGTATGTACAGACGTTTGTTTGCTATACGCAACATTTTGGGCCTGAAAATCACCTCTCCGGTTCCACTTAACCATCCATAATGATCGAAAATCGCCACTTGCCAGCGCGAACTTCCCCATCCCGAGGCCAATAAATTCCAACCACGGCGAGAAAAAGATCGAATCTTGCAGACAAAGAAGCAACGAGCCAAATTTTTAGTACCAACCTCTTCCACGAAAATTACGGCAACCTTGTTTACCGATCTGTACGGATCATCTGACCTTTGGAGGTCAATCTTCGTATAAGAACATTTCACATGATTTTTTTTTAAGATGTACTTCAATGGAGGAGAAATCAGATGCAAGAGTATTCTTTTTAGGATTTATTAATTGGAGAATTTTTATTTATTTTAGGAATGTATATATTATAAATTAAGAGGTAATGATGAACTGTAGTTTTTACTTTCTTCATGTGACTAGGTTTCTTCATGTGGTTCAACATAATCTATACTCAACATAACCATAGAATTCTACATGTATACATATATGTATTGCCATATAGAATTATTTGTTTCAGCACATGTCATGTCTCATGTCACACGTCACATTTGTCCATTAATATTAAACATTAATATTAAACATTAATATTAGGCATAAATCTTAAACATTAATCTTAAACATTAATATTAAACATTAATATTAAATATTAATATTAGACATGAATCTTAAACATTAATATTAAACGTTAATATTAGACATTAATATTAAACATTAATATTAGACATTAATCTTAAACGTCAATATTAAACGTTAATATTAAACGTTACTATTGGACATTAATATTAAACACTAATATTAGACATTAATCTTAAATGTCAATATTAAACATTAATATTAAACGTTAATATTGGACATTAATATTAAACATTAATATTAGACATTAATCTTAAACGTCAATATTAAACATTAATATTAAACGTTAATATTGGACATTAATATTAAACATTAATATTAAACGTTAATATTAAACGTTAATATTAGACATTAATCTTAAACATTAATATTAAACATTAATATTAGACATTAATATTAGACATTAATATTGAACATTAACCTTAAACATTAATATTAATATTAAAAGCAGGAACGCTAATTAAATCAAAACTGCTAAAAGTGTACCCAGGTCTTCAATTTTCATCACCACGCGATTAAACACCGAGTGAATTTGATATCGAATTGTTCAGCGATGATCGGAAGGATGAAATAACACGATTATCAGGATATTTAATCATCGTATTTGTGTTTGGTTAGAGATTCGCGCTAGCGAAATGATAGAGAAACGGGCACACACGGTTTATGGGGAATAGACCCCATACTGTTCCAGAGGCATCGATTGCAAACGATGACCGGCAACAATCTCGGCAATAGTAATCTCCGAGCAGCTGGCCAACCTAATGAACGAACGATGATTCGTCAGTCAGACGAACGGAAAAAATTCTTGCGCCGGATTTGGTGCCCGAAATAACCGGACGTCGATTAAATTCGTATTCTCCCCCGCTGATCCAGAAATGCGTGGTCAGTGGATCAATGGGTCTCTTACTTTTTATCATTATTTTTTTAATTATTTGGTTGAATTTCTGGGACTGTGGATATGAAGGGGATCTTTTTCGTGCATGTTAATTGATGCTCTTGATTTTTATTATTATTTTGGAGATTTTTATTTATTGGTTTCTACAATTGTAGATAAATTAGCGAATTCGCTATTTTTAGCGAAGTGAAGATTTTGAGATTGAATTGAATGATAGTATAATTGTTATAATGGCCGACTTTGATGTAGTATTTAACCTAACCTCTTCGGAGACGATTTTGAGGTTAGGAAACAAAATGGAGGAATTCTTTTATATAACTGCATATTTTACTCATTTTAAGTGGAGAACAATTAATAAATAATTTGTAATAGACATAAGAATATCCATATATGATATTAATAACAATAGTAATCATAATTAATGAAGATATTAATAAAAGCTTAAAATGACAAATATAATACAAATAAATAAAAATATACACACCATGCAAATAAAATTAACATAAATATACAAGTAGAGTAAAAAACATACACAGAAAAAAATAACAATAAAAATAAAAAGTAATAATATTATAAAAGTGCACACACAGCAGTAATTATAATATAAAAATTGCAGACTAAAAATGTCACCATAATAGTACTGAAAGTAAATGTTTAAAACATCATCAAAGTTTAACACAATCAATAAAACAATAAATCCATCGAAGACAATAAAGTAAAAACGGAAACAAGATCGCGTTAAAAGCAACAAGACATAGACGAATCGCGTCGATACGAAACAACGCGGAAACCGCTGAAACATCGAGGCCCGAGAAAGGAAGGGGCCAAACAGAAGAAAAAAGGTCCGACAAAAAGGGAACAAAGGGTTCTTCTGGAACGAGCGCGTTAGCAGGCAGCAGGTGTAAACGCGGTGGCAAAAGTAGATGCGGATAAATATGCGAAACACGAGGGATCCTTCGAGACTCCTGCGAAACTCCTTCTTCTACCTGGCCGAGCGCTATAAACTGGTGCGATGATAATTAGAGCTGCGCGCTACGATTATCGCACCATATTTAGCGAACTAGAGCCGACCACAAGGGAACCCTTCGTAATTGACAACGGGTGTACAGTCGGATGCAATGTAAGCTTATGTTGAATGGAGACTGGTATACAAACTTGATAGTTCTCTATTGCTAGACAAATTTGAAATTGTGTGTGAGCATTGTATATGGTCGAGTGTTTGGATTTTTGTAAAAGAGTGTATTTTAAAATTTTTTTGGTGAGGTTTTTGGGACTTTCAAGGTAAGGTTATCAAGGTTTTTGAGATCTTGAGTCTGCGAGGTTTTAGAGTGCCAAAGTTCTGGATGATCAAGTTTTCATGTTGTAAAACGTCATGGTTAATAAATAGCAAGGGGCTGAAATAGCTGTCTTCACATTACTAGGTTTTCAAGTTCATAGCTTTCCAAATTTAGAGATCATTAAATTTTGAGATTCCCAGGTTTTTAGATTACAGTATCCTTCAAGTTCTGAATTCCAATCTTCACAAATTTTGAAGCACCCAAATTCCATGACTTCAAATTCCAAAATACCCTAAATCCAAATATCCAAATTCCAAAATATCCAAATTCCAAGTCTCTAAATTCCAAAACACCCTAATTCCAAGTCCCTAATTTCCAAAATAGCTTAATTCCAAATTTCCAAATTCCACATCCCCAAATTCCAAAATACTCTAATTCCAACTCTCCAAATTTCAAAATATCCCAATACCAACTCCCCAAATCCCAAAATATCCTAATTCCAAGTCCCCAAATACCAAAATACCCAAATTCCAAATTCCCAAATTGCACGTCCCCAAATTCCAAAATACTCTAATTCTAAGTCCCCAAATTTTAAAATACTCCAATTCCAAATCCCCAAATACTAAAATATCCTAATTCCAACTCTCCAAATACCAAAATGCCCAACTTCCAAATCCCCATATCTACAAATCTCAAAATTATCAAAATCTTCAAATTCTCCACATCTCTCCACATCTCTCCACATCTCCAACATTTTCTCCACATTTAAAAACTTCCTAAAAATCTATAGAATAATATAAGACCTCCTTTCCCTTGGTTGCTATATTTTCTCTAAAGAAATGAGATTTGCTATTGACTGTACAACTAACACCTTACACGGTTACGCTTATTTTCCGCTTCGAGGAGAACGTCTCGTCTGGGTGGCGTTCATTTGCCATCGGGCACACGGACCCTTTAAGTTTTCTCAATCGTGTGAAAAGTCAGGTTTGACGTGAGTTCCGGGACTGTAACAAATCTCTAAGATCTTAACCTTCTCTTCGTTAAGTCAATAGGAAAATTTGCTCTGTTACTTTGTTATACTCTTTCGGTTCCACTAATGGTTAGGTTGGTTACAAACGATAACAAATTGAAATTTCAGTATAATTTCTTAATATTTTGTTTCGTTTTTGATAAATTAATTTGAACAGTAAGATGTATGATTTTGAAAGACAATACAGTTGAATTCGAATGACAATATATTTAAATTTGAATGACAACATATTTGAATTTAAACAAATTGAAATTTCAGTATAATTTCATAATATTTTGTTGCTTTATTGATAAATTAATATGAACAGTAAAATGTACGATTTTGAAGGACAGCACACTTCAATTTGAATGACAACATATTTCAATTTGAGTGACAATATATTTTTTAATTCGAATGACAATATACTGTAGTTAAATAACAATGGATTTAACTTTGTTACCCTTATATTTTACCTTTAACAACATATTTAAACTTGACATTTAATCTTGACTTGATATTTAAATAACAATATACTTGAATCTCTTAACAATAGATTTGTATTTTATCAGCACCAGAGGCCTCGTCCGTTTCACACCAAAATGGCGGGCAATTTCCCTCGAAGACAACTCAACTCAATTCACCAGATTCTCAGAGTAATTCTATCTCCACAATATTGTCTCAAAAATCAGCACAGTCATCGACACGAAACTAGCGATACAACATCACAATCCTCGAACGCGCACAAAATCATCGAGCAAGTACAAAGCGCACAAAGAGCAACAAGGAGAGAATAGTCGTCGAAGCGCACCGTTGAAAGTGATGTATACCGAGTGGCTGGCTCCTCGGTGCTAATTACCACTATTAGTAACCCCCCACCAGTACCGGTACTCGCAAACATTAACATAAGGGACAATGACAAATGACAATAACGCGCTGCGACGCGGTAAAGCACTGGTGTGTCTCCTTTTCTCTTTCGGTTCCTTCCTTCTGTCGCTTCTTCGACGTCGCTGCACTTTCTCTTACCTTTCGTCGACTTCTTAAATCCCACTGTGTTCGATTGTGGTCGCCATTTGTTTTGGCTGTTGAAATTTGAAACCATTTTCCTGTAAAATAAATACTTAGGGTACACTGCACCTGACACTGATCTTCATAATTAAGTCGGAATTCTAATATTTTTGAAGGTTGTTAATGGGAATTTGAGATGATTGTTAGTTTGTTAAAGTTCTTCGATTCTCAAATTTAAAAATTCGTAGATTTATTTATTAGACTGACGCCACGGTTATTAAATTTCATAACTCCCACATAAATATCATAAGAAATAGTTACATTCACAGGTTATTAAATTTTCAAGCCCCCAAATTTTACAACTTTTAATGAGCCTTGCAAAGTTTCACATTTCCAGATATGTATTTATACTTGCAACTGTGAATGACATGAAAGTTTCTGATAAACTTCAAAGTCCTATAAATTGACAGACAAGCAAGAATCCAGCACCTTTGCACCTTTGAGCCTGAATCAAATAGAACAAGATCAAGTCAGATCAAGTGAACCCAAACAAGATAGTCCATCAAAGTATGGACTCCATATTCAAATACAGTAATCTTTCAACACACAACAATATGCAAGACAGTTGCTAATAAAGTTGATGCGTTTTTGGAGACCGAATTCCATTGTCGGCCTCTCCTTTTTCGTCGACCACCCCATCGATCGTCGTTGATCCTTTCCGATCCCTCCGTACATACGAAATTCGACGAAAAGGGGCCCCGGTGACGGCACGTCCGGGGACTTCCGCGTGTTTCGCCTCACGACGGACAATTTGTTTGTTGCAAGGACGAGGCCGGAGAAAAGTTCGAGGCTCCGTTTCACCCTTCTGGTCCGCCTTCCCTTCCCACCTTTCGATACACTCTCTTTCCTCGAGCAGTTACGTACCTAACGAGGCCGCGAGATGGATCGGCTCTCCGTCGAGAATGCGCCTCTTTCTCCTGGTGCCTCGATCCGTCCTTCCCTGCTCCCTTCAACCCACCTTCGTCCTGTACGTCGTCCTCTTCTCATTCTTCTTCCTCGTGTCCGCGATCGAACAGGAGCACCGTCCTCTCGACCGAGTAAGTAATTTGTGCGCGAAGACAAAGAATTCTTCCTCCCTTCTTCCTTTCGTACACGTCGCTGCTCGTCGCCGGAGAAGTTCGTTTCGTGCCGCGAACCGGATAACGAGACGCGGAAACTGATTGATTTCCCGTCGTGGACGCCTGCCAGCGCGATAGTCGAAGCATTAATGAAGTTGTCCAAGTGACCGCCTCGGCTCCGAGCTGATCGGTGAAGGCTCGCGGCGGGAAACGCCGTCCTCTCGTTTACCGCGCCGACCGTTCGGACGTTTCCGAGCGTCACAAGACGATACTCTTCTTTGTTTCTTGATTGACTCAGAATATTGCCTTTTCGAAGGCTTTTGTTCGCTAGAATACCTCTTCGACATACTGGAATTTCCTACTTTTTTAGAACATTTCATTGCTGATGTTCTGCGAACTACCTAACTTTAGTCTGGAAACTCTTGCAGTTAGTCTTGAAATTATTTACATGTCGTCGGTAGCATAATTTTTGTCTTCAATGTAACGATGATGCAGTACAATAACATATGAGAAACTATTTCTTATAGAGCTACAATAAAGAAAAATGTGAACAACATGAGAATTCGTGAGTCAATTCTTGACACCTCTTGATGGTTCTCTATCTTCATAACATATGAGAAATTATTTCATATACAGCTACAATAGAAAGAAAATGAATAACATAATTTGTGAGTCAATTCTTGACACCTCTTGATGCTCCTCTATCTTCTGCAATTCTTCTGTTCCTACGAAGTTAACATGCAAAAGACCAGTTAACCTTCTGCACCCTTAATTTGACTGTTTATAAACAGCAACTTTAAAACCTAGTTAAAAAGTTAATATTTCTTATTTCTTTACTAATAATTTCCATTATTATTTGTTTCACTATGTTCATCACACATGACACGTTATAGAATCACTTAAATGGTTATTTAAAATTATTATATTAAATATAATGACTGTAAGTCACATCTCAAAAAGGGTTCAAATAAATGTAATAAGGTACATTAAGTATTAATGATCACAAGAGTCTATAGAACGTCTTCACATAAATCGAAGATGAACCCAGCGATAATTGGGTACCGTTCGGTCCGACATTTCGTAATGACCAATTTCGATCATCATATATTCAGTAAATGAAGTCCGCGATAACGTCAATTCCCGCAAAACAATCTGAAAGAACAAATGGTACTTAAAAAAGAAGTCGATGCATGACAAGTCGGCTATCACGAAGCAATTTTTTCCCACTTCCCACCTCAACATCTCCTTTCCCGATCTCCGCCCATATATCTACGCTAAAAACGTCTGCATCGCTTAATCACCAATCACTGGACACGCCTCGCGACGAATTAAACACCGTGCCGGCCGATTAACGAAGAGGACCAGTAAGTTATCGCCAATTTAGCTAGTGTACCGCGTGAAATTCGCGAGAAGAGGGAACGTTGCGCAACGTTATTAATTGAACGGGCGTTTCAATTATCGCGTAACGTGTGGATAGCAAGGATCGCGTGGATATGTACGCAAAGGAAGAGAAACGATCGGCGGAGGTGGACGAGGGGGAAGAAGGACACGGCGTCATCTTGTTCACCGGCAACGCTATTGATTAGGATGACTGGAAGTTTCGAGATAAGCTGGTACCCGTCGTTTCCCTCTCCTGTAAAGCCCCTTACCTTTCCAGCCAGCTTGATTGAGTTCCGATGGGTGTGCCGCACTTCAAACGCCTCCGCATTAATTATTAGGCGTCCGAGGGATTCTGGAGGCACGTCGAAATCCCTGCGTCGCTTTCTTCACATTCTTCCTTACTCGCAAGCACTTCGCTGCAAGGATCCCCAATTTGAGGACCCAATTTTCGGAGGACTTCAAAGCTTTTCTGTATATATCCGAAGTCATATCGTAAAATATGATCGGGACACAATGAAGAGACTAACCGCAAATTAGGGCCGCGGCACCAAGACGATATTTTGGTTCACTTTACAAACGATCAAAATAACCGCGTTAATTGTGTTCATTTACTTTATTGATTGCTCCGATCTCATCGATATTATTGATAACTTCCAATTTTTTAAGGTGCGCTACCCCCTGTATTTAGCTTTGCAATTTCGCGGAACAGCTGAAGATAGATAACTTAATTAGCAGGTAACAGACAAATACCGTTATACATCTAAGTCCCTTTCACTTATCAAAATTGACACATTGTATGAAAATTAAATAGAACTGAACTCTCAGATGTGAACATATGATCATATTTGAAAGGAGTAAAGCAGTGTTTTGAATACCTCGTGTTCCGGAAAGTGGCAGTTCGGCAAAAAGCGACGAAAAAAAAGAAAGGTAAAAAGATCGTCGGAAAACGGTTTACGAATTTATGACAGCAGCAAGGGGTCCGCGAGGATTTATATTGCAATATAAATTTTTTACCGTGCGCAACGGTGGAGGCTACCGCCTCTTCTGCGATGCAATCACAAAGCTATCGATGCCTGATGGCTCCTACGAACGACGCGGCGCAATATTCGCGGGCCTGTATAGTAAGCTGAAGAAAGAGAGAATGAGGAAACGGACGAAGAAGAGGGAACAGCACGAGGAGTTACGATGGCTCCCGGGCGGCAGGTGGTTCCTCCTCCTTCTTCTTCTTCTTCGTCCCATCCTCCTGTTCGTTCACCGTTTTCCCATCGTTCGAAGTAACCGCGTCTCTCCGTGGCCACCTCGTCGTATCGTCGTTGTTCCCCGCTTTTATCATCACTGTTATTATAATTTCGTTGAACCTGGCTGATGAATCGATGCGAAGTCCCGCTCGAAAAGGGGAACGAGAAGAAAAAAGGGCTGACGAAAAAAGAGTTGGAAGATGGACCGACAAGGCGAATGGGGCGAAAGAAGAAGAAAAGAAGTCTGGTACGAAGAAGGAAGTGGAAAACAGAGGAGAAGCTCTCTTCTTCGTGGGTTCGTGGTTGGCCCCCTCTGGTAATTTGTAGCCTCGATATCATCGCGGAGAGTTATTCAGAGGCGCACCAGAGTACGTACCAGAGCTGACTACCTATCTACCGATAGCACCTCCTCGTTTCTTCTCCTCCTTGCCCCGTCTCCGTTTTCTTCTCGACTCCTCCCGAAATCCTCCCAATTTATACTTCCTTCTTTGTAACTTTACCAAGCGGGATGTAAGTACAGAGAGGACCGCTCCAGAGTTCACCATCTGTTGCTATCGACGCTCCAAGAAACATTCTCGGGTCCGCGAAATTTACTGGATCACCGTACACGCGTTCCCTGAATCGAAAACCCGCGTGTTCGTAGAAGCAATTCAATCACGAGTACGGGGAACCAACGGTGTGCAGAAATTGAAACCCGAATGAAGCGGAATGGACCTTTTTACTGAACCACCAAAGTGTGAACATGTGAATACTCATTTCTTGCAAGTGAGTTTCGTGTATTTTGATGTCTTTAAAATTATTGTCGTACAGGTTTGCATTTAAGAATTATGGCGAACGTATTACCTTTTCCTTATGTTTTTGTTTAGTTAGATTTAAATAATTGGAATGTGATTATCAAGAGTTCGATACGACTTCATATGTTAATTGCTCTTCAATAGATATAAAGTTCACTTCTAACAGAAATGTATGAAAACACTGATTATGTGGATGTGTGTACATTTAAAGCATCACAAATTGTGATCACAGTTTGAATATTAAGAGCTCAGTTATCAATTCGTCTAATCAGAACAGAGTATCAGTACAGATAAGTGAACTACGGATAAACAAATATTTGCTGTATGTTCGCTAGTACGGAAAAACAGTTGCATAGTAACCGTGACCTTAGTATGAGTCATCGAGTTAGAATAATGAAGCTTGGTAAGCTTCCAGGAAGGATCAAAAAGTCGAACGGAAGGGCGCGATCGGCACGCATACAGGCGCGATCGCGAACCATGAAGAGAAACGTGAGACAAGCGGGTACCGTCCGGGTCGGGATGCGTCAGGCCGATTGGTCATCGGAGTAGGACGATCCATCGAAGCGGCTCGATGGTTGCGGGTTAGGTCTGACCATAGCGTCGGTCGCCATGGAGGTGCCAGGAGGTCGCGATCACACGCCTACCAAGTTGGTACCGCGCCTCCCTCTTCCTCATCGCGTCCTCTTCGTCCTTTTCGTCCTGGCTGGCGTATTTCACGCGCGTAACACGATAGCGTGCAACGGACGGGGGTGCGAGAGGAGACGGACGGCCTCTCTTTTCGCATATCCATCGTTACGGATTTCCAGCGGACGAGGAAGAGAGAGCAGCGGAGGTTCCGCGCGCTCGACGCCGACGCCGCCGCGACGACACCTGGAAAAAACAATACGCCGTTCATGTACCGGGGACACCGTGTCGCCAGCCTCCTTCCTCTCCGTTTCTCGCTCGATTCCTCTCAATGGCGCGGCGTACAGTCCATGAAGTTGGGTCCTGGTCGCGGTCGCAATGCTTGTCAACATCGGTTAGCGGGATATTTCCTCTGGAGCGGGCATTGGCCATTGATGTCACACCCGGTTCTCTCTTACCTTCGTTCCTCCCTTACCCCCTTACTCCTCGTCCCTCTCCCGTTCCCGCCTTCGTTCGTTATAATCGGGCCCAAGCGAGAAAGCGGAGATCTCTTTTCACAGGAGCTCCGTACCAGAATGTTTTCGATGCGAGAACACACCTATGAGCCCACCTCCTCTTCCAACCGATTCTCCCTCTGTTTCTCCTCTTTGTTTCGCTCTGTTCGTCCCTGTCTCTCCTTCCACCGATCCTCTTTTCCTCGCCGCGCTACCCCGGCTACATCGGCCGCAAGGATAAGGAGCGAGAAAGAGGGTCTTTATTTCACTCGGGGCTGTTTTGTCGAGGCGCGGTCGCTCGAGTGCGGGTTTCTTCATGTCTTTGTTAGCGAGGCGAGAAATTCTGTCTGTCCTCCACAATTACGCCTCGAACCGGGCCACACCGTCCCTCTACCGGTACGCAAAGCGGTCCGCTAGCTCGCCGGGTCTCGAGGTGTGATCCTGGACCGCCTGTCGCACGTACACGCTCCAACACGCTCGAACACGCACGCACACGGCCCGGTGCATTCTGCTCGCCACGAAACTTGCCGAGTTATAGCCACGGCTCGCCTCGATACGCTCTCGAGTAGCTAGCTCGTGCAATCGGGCTGCGATCAAGCGGATCGAGATCCTCGAAAGACCCTCCGGACGCCAGCGACAACGCATTTTCCCTCCCCGACACGTTCTACAATCGCGAGGGGCCACCGTTTCCAATGCAACGACAAGTCGTCGATGGTGTAATTGACCTATTAGTGCGAGCCTTTCAGACCCACCAACCACACGGGCTTCGTTATTGCGATCCATCCAGATCGCTGCGTATGGGGTACTTCTATAGCCTCGATGACTAATGCGAGAATATCGCGGGGATCGAAAGAGGATCTTCGAGATTTCTCCATGAATTTTTCCTTTGATTAAAAGTATTCGTATACGATTCTTTGATTATTCACTGTGCGAATAACACTTGGAGAAGTATTGCTTTGTCGTTTGTTCTTAACGTATTACGTTTTCAAGTAATCGTCTCAATGATTTCATATGTACAAATATCTCTATATTTCCATATCTTTAAGTATTACATTATGTACATACTACATTCTATGATCTCTAAATACATAAAGTTTTACTTTCGTATGTTCTGAAATTTCCAAATCGAACCCCAAGATGTCCACATCCAGAGATCAGATAGATCCACAAATCCCAAAGTGTCTAATGTCTCTCAGTCTGCAAATTCCGACATCCTCAAATTCCTAATTCATCAATTTTCTTCACTAAAGTCTCCAAAAATGAACCTTCAATTATACAAGGGTACATTTGTGTAGAATTGTAATATCGCGTATGACTATGATTAAACTGCACACGTTTCCGAGAACGAGTCGCACAAAATAAAAGTAGAGCCATTTATTTTTTGTAAGCGATGAAACTGCCGGCACGAAAATAGAAATCACAGGGGGCAATTAAAAAGGGCCAGGCTCGCCCTGTACGTAGCTCATCCATATTGATCCGTCGCTCTATTTTTATCTGCTCCTAAAACGCCAAAAGCGAGCTGGTCCCGGACGAAGGCTATTCCCTGACGACAAGACTGCTCGAAATATTATCTCGAATTTCTCGCGTAAGGAATCGTATCGACAGGCCATTTACAAAACGAGGACTCGCGATACAGCCGAAAGCGAAATCGGTTGAAAAAAAGTGAACGCAGGATAAAATGTAAGGTCGGTAGCCATGGTGGTAATTGCATTAGATCGATATCCAAATATGGCGAACGACAAGGGGCACGAAAGGGTTTCGTGAAGTCTATCGTGCCCCGGGCGACTCTTAACTTTTACACGGCCACGTGAATACATTAAGAGCGCGGCTCGACGAGATACGCGGTTTCTTTAATCTTAATCAGAAGACGTATGGACATAGCAGAGCAACTACATTCGAACACGAGTACGCCATTAGCAAACAAGATCACCTACCTGACCCGCCTGCTCGCTCGCTCGCCTCTCGCCCCGATCGGGTCGAGCTTACCTCTCTTAAAACACCTTTGTAAATTGGTGATAAACCAACGGGTACGGGTGTCCGGGTCGCTGAAAAGTCACGGATACGAGAGGGATCGAAGCACAGGGCTCAGGGCACAGGTATCGCCTCGCAATTACGTGAACCACCGCGTAACAGGTGGCCGTACACCTTTCTTCGTTTCTCAAACGAAATTTTCGATGGACTGAATCGTTCATACATGTGTTCGTTGTTGGATTCTTTCGAATGGAGAACATGTGTGCTTAACATGGCGTCGGGAAATGGCGGACGTTCAGACGTTGATCTTTAAGTTAATTTGAGTTAAGTTGATCTTTAGGTTAATTTAGGATAAGTTGATCTTTAGGTTAATTAAGGTTATTAAGTTCTGAATTATTACATGTACAAACTTTTTAATTTATACATTTTTAAGATGTGAATGTTCTAAAATTTCAAGTGAAATAATCAAATTTGGCGATTAATGCGGTGCACGAATGTGAAAGTGGCGAGGGTTCACATGTATGCATTTGACAATTTATATATTTGAGATTTGCTAATTTGCAAGATAACAAAGTTTTAAACTTTCAAGCTTGATAGCCCAAATTTCTTCAAATCTCCACATTTTTAGAGTCTTATGTTTCCTTATTATCTGATATTGAATTTCGCAAATTCCTGAAGTTCTACATCTTAGAATTACTAAATTTCTAAGTAGCTGAATTTCTAAGTTCCTAATTTTCCAATTCCCCAATTCCCCAAATCCATAATTCCCCAATTTCCCAATTCTCCAATTCCCTAATTTCCCAATTTCCCAATTTCCCAATTCTTCAATTCCCTAATTCCCTAATTCACTAATTCACTAATTCACTAATTCCCTAATTCCCTAAATCCCCAATTGCTAACTTTCTAAATCCTTAAATCCTTCAATTTCCAAATTCCCAAATTTCTAAAGTTCCAAAACCCTAAAATCCCAAAAATTCCGTCTCCACAAAATCCCAAAATCCTAAAACTCCATCCCTCCAAAAATCCAAATCCCTAAAATTCCATCTCCCTAAGCTCCCAAATCCCTAAAATTCCATCTCTCTAAAATCCCAAATCCCTAAAATTCCATCTCTCTAAAATCCCAAATCCTCGAAATTCCATCTCTCTAAAATTCCATCTCCCTAAAATCCCAAAACCCTAAAATCCCATCTCTCTAAAATTGCATCCCTCTAAAACCCCGAATCTCTAAAATTCCATCTCCCTAAAATCCCAAAACCCTAAAATCCCAAATCTCTAAAATTCCATCTCTCTAAAATCCCAAAACCCCAAAACCCCAAAACCCTAAAATCCCAAAAATCTCCAAAATCCCAGAAATCCCCAAAATCCTCAAAGTTCCCAAAATTCCAGAAATCCCAGAAATCCCAAAAATCCCAAAAATCGCAAAAATCCCTAAATTCCTAAAACCGTAAATTCCCATTTTTTCCATAAAACATCAAACCCATCAAAATCGCAATATCACCATTTTTTACCGCAGCAAAATGACTTAAACCGCCCCTAATTGCCTTCGCGTCGCATCATATTTCATTTGGCCGAAAATCTCTGGACGTCGACGCGTCAAAAAATGATGAATTCAACGGGAGATGACTCCGTCATAATTTTTTATCGCGGCACCGGTTGTTTTTCTCGCCTATCCGTAGTCTCGCGAAACTCTGTTGCACAATCGAATTGCCCGTTGTTACATTGTGCGAGCAGACGGCTCGTCGTGAGCATTGAATCAATTTGAATTATATTTGAATGCTCGCGTGTTGAGTCGAGGAGTCGCGGGTAGGATGAGGAATTTCTGTTGTTTGGACGTGGCGTGACGGTGATGTATGGTTTTCGGTATATTGCATGTCGAGATGCGTTTAAGTACGGAGGAAAATTGCGATTGAATTATTCGCGATTGAACGACTTTGTTACATTAGTCTCGCGTGTAGTTAATCGCGGTGAAAGGTCTTGAAACTATTTGTCTTGTTTGTACTCGGCGCTGTGGTAGAAGAGGAAAGTGAATTATATAGTTATTTAGCTGTTTCGTACTACGTTGCTGTGTTTTATTAATTGCGGCTGAAACATAACTGTTCTAATTATCATATTTCTGAAACGTTGGAACATGCTGGAATTATTAAGTAGTTCGTTCGAGAATAATTATTAAAATATCATTATTTTATTATTCGGTACTCTTCTAGGGAAATATTGTCTTACATCTACTTTTGATTAATACTTAATTTTATATGAAATTGTGTGTTGTCTCAGTACTTTATTATTTTATTGTTACACTTGACAATTATTTCTGTCATGTTCATTCACATTCTCATTCATAGCAATACTCAAAAAAAGCACCACTATCTGACCTACAAATCTTTTGTCATTTTTAAGTCATTCTACGATAAAATGAAATTAATATTGACACACCAAGTCAGTAAATTATGCAGAATTGATTGGTTGTATAAAATCGATTAACCATGTAAAATTAACAGGTTATGTAGTATTTGCAGATTATGTAGAACCAACATATCCTGTACAATTAATAGGTTACACAGAATTCGTAGGTTATGTACATATTTATAGGTTATGTAGAATTAATAGATCGTACAGAATTAATACATTACGCAGAATTGATTAAATACGTGGAATTAATAGGTCACAAATCGAATAGGTTATAATCAACGCAATAAATAGGATGTACATATAATATAGAATTAACAGTTACATATAACAAATGAAGGTATAAAGCTAATAAATACAATCCTATTAACTTTTCTCACGAAGGTCCTATAAATCGGTGATCGCAATGAGCACACCACAAAATCGAAAAAAAGCACATTAACGGTGCCGTGATCGGCGTCGAAATTGCTGAAAAGAGTATCGGTAATAATCATCGGTGGCCAGAAGCAGTTTGGTCGCGTAGATTGTCGAGGAATCTTTAACACGCGTGCAACCGCAAAAGAGGCGTATTTTAATAACACGAATTCCATGCCGCACTCACACCGTATCGTATAGAGAGCAAAACGTGTGCACACACGTCGACGTCCGGTGAGCACACCCGAGATAGATAGAAGGCGAAGGCCGGCGACTTTTATCTGGTTAATGTCTCGTTACTGTAATGATTTCGCCTCGGATCTTCGCCTCTTCATTTATTCCCGTCGGTATTGGCCGATCGTAACCCGATAACTGATCCTCTCGTTACGCTAACGGTATTAAAAGGCCCGGCTTCTCCGCGGGTACGTTCAACTTTCGCCACCAGTTTACGACCGCGAATTTCGTGGACGGTCTGCCTACGAGAGAGGTGATTTATCATCGGAGCACTGCCTACGGTGATCCAACAGCGTCCCTCTCGTTCTTAATTATTGAGAATTTTCCGCTACGTTCGACGACGTGCCGGATTCTCGGCCCTGACGCGACCAACGACCACTTGATGAACGCCAGCCTGAATTATAACTGAGAATTGATGCGCTACAGATTGGACCTCTTTGGACCTTCTTGGTAATTAAACCCTTTCGGCTTATCGTAGGAATGTATGGACACCAAACATACATGTGGATCTCAGTTCACATACGTGGCATATGCTGCTCATTTTTTTCTGTCACGTATAAGTATATCATTGACAAAACAAAATGGTGTATGTTCATGTAACAAGAATGGTAAATAGACATAATCCCATAATTTGAACATTCGAAGAGGCACTTAGAGGCTCAAATGTGAAGAATGAAGAAAATTAACATATTGTGTTCATATGTGCACATGTGTCCAATACAAAGGACCTCGCTCAATTCACCAAAGACAAGATCAATAAAATAGTTTAACAATGGTGAATAGACATAGTGGTCCCATAACTTGAAGATTTGAATTCAAGCACTTAGAAGCTCAAATGAGAAGAATGAAGAAAATTCACATATTGTGTCCACATGTGCACATATGTTCAATCTAAAGGACCTCACTCAGTTCACCAAAGATATGATTTATAAAATAGTTTAAAAGTAGTAAATAGACGTAGTGTCCTATAATTTGAGGATTCAAACACAAGCACTTAGAAGCTCAAATGTGAAGAATGAAGAAAATTCACATATTGTGTCCACATGTGCACATATGTTCAATCTAAAGGACCTCACTCAGTTCACCAAAGATATGATCTATAAAATAGTTTAAAAGTAGTAAATAGACATAATGTTCTATAATTTGAGGATTCAAACACAAGCACTTAGAAGCTCAAATGTGAAGAATGAAGAAAATTCACATATTGTGTCCATATGTGCACATATGTTCAATCTAAAGGACCTCATTCAGTTCACCAAAGATATGATTTATAAAACAGTTTAAAAGTAGTAAATAGACGTAATGTCCTATAATTTGAGGATTCAAACACAAGCACTTAGAAGCTCAAATGAGAAGAATGAAGAAAATTCACATATTGTGTCCATATGTGCACATGTGTCCAATACAAAGGACTTCGCTTAATTCACCAAGGACACGATCTATAAAATAGTTTAAAAATGGTGAATAGATGTAGTGTCCTATAATTTGAAGATTCAGACACAAGCACTAAAGAGCTCGAATGTGAAGAATGAAGAAAATTTCCAAATTGTGTCCACATGTGCACATGTGTCCAATCCAAAGTCCTCACTCAGCTCACCAAAGACTCGATCTATAAAACCCTATAAATTGAACGTTTCACTCTCGATCTCAAAACGCTGCTTAATTAATCGTGGCCTTCCTAGAAGGTCTCGCTGACGGATCAGTCGTCGTTGACGGACGTGTACTAATCACGTAGTGGTCGCGTGTCACGGCTCGTTCGGCGTGGGTGTCAGGAAGTACCTGAAGGAGTCAGGCAGAATGTACGACGGGTCCACGGTCATCCACGCAAATTACTTTGGCCGCCATTAATGAGGGTCCCCGGTCGGCACACGTCGAAAGTCGTTGCGGTGCCGGGAGATCGACTCGCTGCGGCGGCCACTTAATTCTTTCGAGGCTCGTATCTGCGCGGGTCAGCCACGGAAGAAAGGAAATGCGAGCGCTGCCTTTCGCGGGCTAATTAAAACCGTCGTATCTGGCCGGGCAGCCGTCGTTAATTACCGCTAATTACTCCGGCTCCCTTCCGTGCACCCGCGTGTCTCGTTACCGCGAGATTTTCGGCCCGACGACCCACGATTACGCCCGGTGTCCATCATATTTCGTCAACGATAAATAACGCGCGATAGGTGCCAGCCTGCATACGGACTCGACTTTGCAGTCCGCTCGAACGACACTTGCCTGTTATCTTCGTAAGGGGACCTGATGCGAATGACCGAGATAACGCGAAACTTATAAATGCTGCCTTATTAAACGAAATTCTGGTAGTTTTTCATGACCTAACGTTCGAGATTTAACACATTGATTGCTCGTTTATCTAAGGATGTGGTCAATAAAATGGGATACGTTAAAAGGGAATTATTTATGTGCACAATTTGAGCTTAATACGTATTCGATTTAGGAGATATTTGGTTATCAAGTTTGTTGAAAATGAAAGTATAGTAAATCATGTAGGTATAAAGTTAAGAATTGTCCACGTACAATTTTCCTTGAAATATTACAGCTTCTTAGTGAGCAGTTCGCATGCGATTTCCCGTTAATACCAGAAAGGGACACTTAGTCCCTAGAACTTACCTAGCTGGAACAAACGGTACGCCTGCAATCATGCAACATACCTGAATGATGGCTATACAAAATTTTATGCACGATGCAACCTCCAATCGAGACTTAACCTGCACCTTTCGAGCCCCATCCTGCAATTGCATGGGCAAATAAATCCGCATCCGAGATGAAGAGCCCGTAGCATCGGCGCAGTCCGTCACACCCACGTGGCCACCTACAATCGGCTCGCGACAGAGCGACGTCGGGACGTCAACGTCTCGACGTCTGGCGGCGTATCTGAGAGAGTACAGCATGATTTAATTACCGTCGAGGAGCGGATGCAGTAAACTCTCTGGGTCTCTATCCATTCTTGCGTTCGAATAGGGCAATAGCTCTGTCCGGTCGGAGATTCACGATCCCGGCGCGATAGGACGCGACGATACGATCGATGCGATCGATAAAAGACCGCTAAGGAGGATCGAGCACGGACGTCGATCGTCGCCGCGCGACACTCGAAAGCGAGCGCCGCCACGCTATAAGAGTTATTCAGTAATTAGCGGAATAGCAATGGCCGAGGAGGGACACGCCGGGATCGAGAAACGAGCTTAGTCGCGGGTAGGACGTGCCTAACACGGGCCCGACTGCGTAGCTTATGTACAGTCAGTGGCAAATATCGTTTTCATAGGGAAAATATGATTATTAACTTGAAGGAGACGTATTATTCGCTAGTTTATAGGGATTTGGGGATGGTAAGGTTTGAGAACGGGGGTCAGGATTTGAGGGTGTTGCAATTTGAGTAGATTTGGACTTGGGGGTTTGGGTATTTGGGAATTTGGTAATTTGGGAGTTTGGGAATTTGGGAATTTGGGGATTTGGAGATTTGGAAATTTGGGGACTTGGGGATTTAGGGTTCTAGAGATTTAGGCATTTAGACATCTAAGGATCTAGGGATCGGTGGATTGAGGGATCGATGGATCTAGGGATCGGTGGATGTAGGGATCGGTGGGTCTAGGAATCGGTGGATATAGGGATCGATGGATCTAGGGATCGGTGGATATGGGGATCGATGGATCTAGGAACCGGTGGATCTAGGGATCGGTGGATTGAGAGATCGATGGATCGAGGGATCGGTGGATCTAGGAATCGGTGGATCTAGGAATCGATGGATCTAGGGATCGGTGAATATAGGGGTCGGTGGATTGAGACATCGATGGATCTAGGGATCGGTGGATTTAGGAATCGGTGGATCTAGGGATCGGTGGATCTAGGGGTCGGTGGATTGAGAGATCGGTGGATTTAGGAATCGGTGGATCTAGGGATCGGTGGATCTAGGGGTCGATGGATCTACGAATCGGTGGATCTAGGGATCGGTGGATCTAAGAATCGGTGGCTCTAGGAATTGATGGATCTAGGGATTTGAAGATTTAGAAATTTCCAAGAATTCCAAAATCCCAAAATCCCAAAATCCCGAAACCCCAAAACCTCAAAACCACAAAACCCCAAAATTCCAAAATTCCAAAACTCCATAACCTTGTACACCAAAAAATTTTCCTCTTACCAAATTCCCTACATCAAAAAATAGTCCAAAGTACATATGTATGAAGATCCGTAGAGAACGTATGTTGCACCCGAGTGTACGTAGCCAGTGATGCATGTTTACAACGAAAGAGAGAGCCTCCTGGTCGATCGGTGGAATTGAAATGCTCCCATGGAACTAATAGTCCTCTGTTCTTTAGCTACGCAAACGGGCTGCTGAGTTACGGGCGTTCGCGTCGAATGCCGCTTGTAAAGCGGCCAGAGAGAAGACGCGTCGCGAAGGATTTCTTGCTGCGATCGGCAACGGGGTCGTCGGACAGATTCCGTGGGTGATAATGCGTGCAACGTGGCGAGGAATCCGTCGTTTCAGTCGACGTCACGGAAGAAATAGCTTTCTAGATAGATTTTTATATTGTTGGGTACGATTGCGCGATGCTTCTGAGGTAATTTTAATTGCGATGAAATCGGGGGATAGAAAGCTTCTTGTCACTGTCACTTGTTGAGGTAATCGGTTGAGGATCGTGTCCCCGTTAGTTCATTGTCTATTTTGTTCAATTTGTCAGATAAAAGGATGTATTCATCACAATCTTGAAATGTCGGAAATAAAAATATTTTCTTTTAACACATGATTTTATTAAACTGTTCGTTAATGTGTATAATTATGGATTTTGATAAAAAGAAAAATATATGTATATGTACTTCTGACATCCCTAATTTTATTGAACAACACTGAAATTGCATTATAATATTTTTGATATTTTATTGGTAATTATAAAATTTTTTATCAATAATTAAAATTAGAGTTGTATTAAAAAGAATTCAATTTTTAATTTACAAAATGTAGATATTATAATTGAAGATTGAAATTAATTTTTCATACGTTTGATCAATTTCTGCTTGATTATATGTTTAGTCATTTTATAATAAATTTTATTCTGTCCTCAAATTATAATAAAGTTTATACAACATCAAATTATAAATTAATAAATTTGAGATAAATGTATAAAGGTAATAAAAATGAAAGAAAATTAAAAGGAAAGGGTTTAGAAGATACCCGTACATCAGAGTTAACGATGTAAGTATGAGAATCTAGGTTCTTAAACCTATAGACATGCGTTTAGTATCGCGTTATGACTATTTGTACTCGTTACGAAGGAAGAGAATCGAGTAAAAAGGTGGGAACAAAGTTTCCATCCTCTGGTGCCCCTCAATTACCTACAAATATTAGTCTAACCCACGCTGATCGTTGCAACCATGCTCTAACATGTTCATGTCATAAAGACAGGCCCAAAGGAACTCTAATTTCCACGATGGTCTACCATTTCCCATCCGATCGTTCCTGACATTAGCCGCTTCGTGCAAAGCTCGACTATCTCTTGGTAATCGACGTGATCACGCGACATTGTGAGCATACAGCTGACGGGCAACTTTCAAATTTTCATATTACCAACTTGAATTTCTTGAGAGTTGACTGTGCAAATTTTATTATTTATCAAGGTTTATAAAATTTAGGGTTTCAAATTGAGGTATTTTGGAAATTTTTAGGACTTCAATTTTTACGTTGGTGTATTTCTAAATTTTTTGGAGGATGTTCGAGTTTAAGGAAGAGGACAAATTGCGAGATTTGAGAAATTTAGAAATGTGGGAAGGGTAGAATTTTTTAATTTTAAATGTATAGGTTGATTTTGCAGTTTTGGGGAATTTTCAGCCTTTTTCAGATTTTAGTACTTTGTACATTTTCACTCTTTTTAAATTTTAAAACTCTTCAAATTTCCACTCTTTTTAAATTTTAATACTCTCCAAATTTCCACTCTTCCAATTTCAGATCTCCCAAAATTTCCATCCCTTCAAATTTCAAATCTCCCAAAATTTCTACCTTCTTCAAATTTTAATACTCCTCAAATTTCCACCCCTTCAAATTTGAAATCTCTCTAAATTCCAACCCTTCAAATTTTAATACTCCTCAAATTTCCACTCTTTTTAAATTTTAATACTCTCCAAATTTCCACTCTCTTCCAATTTCAGATCTCCCAAAATTTCCATCCCTTCAAATTTCAAATCTCCCAAAATTTCTACCTTCTTCAAATTTTAATACTCCTCAAATTTCCACTCTCTTCCAAGTTTAGATCTCCCCAAAATTTCCACCCCCTTCAAATTTTAATACTCCTCAAATTTCCACCCTGCAAATTTTCCACCTTCCTAATTGCCACCCCTTCAAATTTGAATTCTCCCCAAATACTCTCGTTTTCCAATTTCTGAACTTTTCAAATTTTCTCCCTTTCGGAATTTTGAAATTTCCCAAATTTCCACCTTCCCAAACCCTAAATTCCCAAATTCCTAAATTCTCAATTCTCCATATTTGTAAATATTCCAAATTTCTAGCTTCCCAAATGTAAAACACCACAAAATCCCCAAATTCCCAGCTTCTCAACCACTACTATCTCTAACTACCCAAATCTCCACGTTCTCAAATGTAAAACACCTTAAAATTCCCAAATTCCCAGCTTCTCAACCACCCCTGCCCATAATTGCCTAAATCTCCAAATGTAAAACACCTTAAAATTCGTAAATTCCCAGCTTCTTAACCACCTCTGTCTATAATTACCCAAATCTCCATCTTTCCAAATGTAAAACACCCCAAAATTCCCAAACTCCCAATTGCTCAACCACTCCTATTTCCAATTACCAAAATCACCCTCAAATCATCCGCAAATCACCCCTAAATCACCCTTCAAATTCCCAAACTTCCACTTCCCAAATTCCCAAATTCCCAAAATCCCAAAATTCTCAAATTTACAAATTCCCCAAAATTCCCAAAATCCCAATTCCTCAACCACTCCTATTTCCAATTACCCAAATCACCCCCAAATCATCCGCAAATCACCCCTAAATCACCCTTCAAATTCCCAAACCTCCACTTCCCAAATTCCCAAATTCCCAAAATCCCCAAATTTACAAATACCCCAAAATCTCCTCAAACTTCCTCTAAATCAATTTCCCTGACATCAGTCCACATATTAAACTCACCCATGTCTCCGTAATCGACGCGATCACACAACACTGTAAACAGACGTCCGTCGGCCAAGTTTCGATGCACATTTCGGTGCAGTCCTCGTCGAGTGGCCGCACAATGGACGATAACGCGCCACCACGCTAGTACATACACCTGTGGCTCAAAACGGGAGAAAGAGTTCAATCGATGGCAATCCTAGCTGGTCTAGCTGCACACGTTCCGACCATTCACCTTCACTAACATCGTCTACTATGTCCGTACACGAACGTGTGCATGTGCATGTGCGAAGATGAACGGGGCAACAGGTGGGTTCACGCTGAATCTGCTTCGACCCATTTCAACGAGCTTCCTTTCCGTGTCCCGTCCGAGGAAAAGAAATTTTCTCTGCGTTTTCCGTGTTTCAGGAGATGAAGGTTACTGGATTTTGGTTTGGAAAAATGAATTATGTTGATGTAGCTGGGTGAAAGGATGATGTGTGAAATTTTTGGTGAGGAATGGGAGAGTTATGAGGACGTGTTTTGGATAGGGGAAGGATGAGGGTGAAGAAGGGGAGGAATTGTAGCTTGCTTTTGGTTATAGGGATGTAAATATGGAATCTTGACATTTTTAGGTTGATTTAATATTCGAAATTTTAACAAGAGTTTTAAATGAATGAATGATTCAATTTTGTCAAGAGTAGCAAGTTTTTAATTTGTTAGATTTCTGAGATTTAGAATTGTCAAGTTTTTAGATTTAGAAATTATTAAATTGAAAGAATTCGCAGACTTATGAGTTACTATGTTTACACCAAGTTTTGGCGTGCTTAATTTTCGAATTTTACAAATGTTTAAGTTTCTAGATTTTTAAATTATCAAGTTGTCAAGTTGTCAAATTATAAAATTATCAAGTTGTCAAATGATCAAATTATTAAGTTATCAAGTTGTCAAATTATGAAATTATCAAATTATCAAATTATTAAATTATTAAATTATTAAATTATGAAATTATTAAATTATCAAATTGGCAAATTACTATATTATTAAATTATCAATTTGTCAAATTATCAAATTATCAAGTTGTCAAATTATCAAATTATTAAATTATTAAATTATCAATTTGTCAAATTATCTAATTAACAAATTACCAATACTTAAAATCTCCATATCTTCAAATCTCCACATCTCCAAATTTGCAAATCTGCAAATTTTCAAATTTATAAATTTCCAAATTTTCTAGTCTTCAAACCTTCAAGTCCTCAAATCCCTAAATTCCCAAGCACCCTAATTCTCAAGCACCAAATTCCTAATTCTCCAAATTCCAAAACACCCTAATTCTCAAGCCCCCAAATCCCTAATTCTCCAAATTTCCAAGCACCCTAATTCCCAGTCCCCAAATCCCTAATTCTCTAAATTTCCACGCACCCTAATTCTTAAGTCTCCAAATTCCCAAGCACCCTACTTCTCAAGCCCTCAAATCCCTAATTTTCCAAATTTCCAAGCACCCTAATTCCTAACTCCCCAAATTCTCAAGTTTCCAAATCCCTAATTCCCCAAATTCCCAAGCACCCGAATTCCTAAATTCCCAAATTCTGAAGTCTCCAAATCCCCGAATCCCTGAATCTCTAAGTCCCCCAATTGTCAAATCTCCCAATCCCTAAATCCTCCAATCCTCAAAACTCGCAATTTCCTCAAACTAAAAATATACTCCCCACCATTCCTTACATCTAATTGTCCCTAATCACCCACTCACCTCAACCCGCCATAAACGATCACCTACCTAACGCATTCAAAATGGCCGACACAAATGAATCGCATTCATCAAGAAACTGCCTCGCGCGAAATGGATTCCGATCGAAAATGTCCAGAACGCAGGTATGCAAATCGGTCGATTTACGAGCGGTAATATCGCCGATACCTAGACTCCAGGGCAACCACGCGATTTCACGGTTTTTCTCACGCGAAAATTACGCTCAACGAGGCACGGGGCGTGCGTTTCACGGGCGTGCTTTTTGCAACGCGGACCGCCGCTGAATAAACGTTCCCGCGCCCCAAGGTATTCCGGATCGTTTGTTCCTGCATGATCTTCATTACGTGAAATTAGCGCTGTGCAAATATGGGCGCACCCACGCGTTCGGCTCGTGTCCGACCGACAACCGGCTTTCAGACGTTCGCTTGCTTTTTCCCTTCCAAGGGAAATTAACACCTGCGGCCAGGCGCGAGGTTTGCCAGGATTTTTCTCAACATTCATGAAAACCCTACTACGATTCTCTCGTATGGAAATTCTTGGCAAATGTCTGATAACTAAATTTTCTACGTGTTTCATGTTTCTTGTACACCGTAGATCATTAAACGTCGCGTTTGTTCTGTAATGTGGATTCAGGGCTTCGGAAAAATCTACAATTTGAATTGTCACTGTTTTATGTCGCTGAAATGCATTAATTTGGGTGTGGATTCTGTAAAAAGTCTGTTCATTAATTTGAATGTAGAGTTTATAAAAAGTCTGTTTAATCATTAATTTATGTTTCAAGATTTATTCTATGATGTGAAGAGTTGAGGTTTATAAAATATTTCCAATTTAAATTTTCAGTATTTTATTTCTATGAAGAGTCTGATGGATTAATTTGAATATGGAACCAGTGTAAAAAGTCTGTTTGATTAACTTGGACGTAGAGTTTATAAAAAGTCTATTTAATCATTAATTTATGTTTCGATTTATTCTATGATATGCAAAGTTGAGGTTTATGAAATATTTTTAATTTGAATTTGCAGTGTTTTATTTCACTGAAGAGTCTGATGGATTAATTTGGATGTGGAACAAGTGTAAAAAGTCTGTTAGATTAATTTAGACGTAGAGTTTATGAAAAAGTTTGTTGCATTAATTTCAATGTAAAGTCTATGTAAATAGGATTAACTGTCGAGTCTGTCCAAAAAGTAGGTTGTTATAATTATGATTTACTGTTGGTTTCATGCTTGTTAACAGAGCTGATTAAGGACTGGTCTGACTAGTATCTATTTGAAGACATAACAGTGCTTAGTTTCTAGACATAACTCACTAGAAACATAGCTTCTAACCTCACTTTTTTCTAACTGAAAATGTGAATGACTTAATCACATATGCTTATGATCCTCAAAGTGAAACTTTTATTAAAAATTGTTCAAGATATATTTTCTTGTGCTTTACTTTTGAACTTAAGATCCAGTTAAGACAAAGTTGCCTCATCAAGAGGTCCTTTTCGAGTCCAAAAATATTTGCGAATTTCTCGTCAATGTTTCATTGTAAAAAAATGTTTGTCCAGGAAGGAAATTCAAGAGTGTCTAATTCGTCGTGTAAACGTTCTCACGAGAAAAGCGTAGCCAGTTGGACGAACGATCCTGAAAGCAAACCGCTCGCGGTTGTTACACAAGCACAATATTAACGGAACGCTAAATAACTCGGGCTAACTGGACTCCGAAGCAGCTGGTCGGACCGGCCGTGGCCACAAGGCGTGGGAAGTTATGCAAAAAGAGCGATTGCTCTGCAGAGAAGACAGTAAAGCGATATCACTAGTCTTTTAAACCGTTCGCAAAGGATGACGTACTGGTACGTCAAAGCTGTACTTTGCCATTTGCACGGATGATGTACGGGGACATCAAAGACATAGCGGGCACCATCGCGAATGATATATCAGTCTTGTGCTTCTTATTTCTATAATAATCGCGTTATATTTCAACAACAATTTTCTGATTATGGTCTTGCAATTTTTTTGCAATAATAGTTACTTCGTATTTTATAGTTGAGAAATAGATAGTGGAGCAATGATATGATTATGAACAATGTCATACTTTAATAACAACTGTGCACTTGCATCAATAGTTGTGTGATATTTTAACAATATTAGGCTGATTATATTATTTCCTATATAATGTTTGAACATACTCTAATAACAACTATGCACTTGCATCAATAGTTGTGTGATATTTTAACAATATTAGGCTGATTATATCAATAGCTATATAATGTTTGAACATACTCTATTAACAACTGTGCACTTGCATCAATAGTTGTGTGATATTTTAACAATATTAGGGTGATTATATCAATACCTGTATAACGTTTGAACAATAATTTCGTAACTAATTAATCAAATATATAAATATTTCAGTAACATCAATGTTGTTAATGTACATCAATAGTTAAGTAAAATAAACATTCTAATAGAAACATTAAATTGAAGAGTTATGATAATGCACATGGAAGGAAATAAAATATTAAATGAAGCATTGAATACAATATTAAATATCTATATCCTAAATGTAACAAATATTAAAACAAATAATATGTTTGTTAACTTAAATAATATTTGTTAACAAATAATATATTTGTTTTAATATTGATAGAATATTTAAGTCACTCTTAAAATGCTATTTTAACAAAACCATGCTATAAAACTAAAATTAGTCAAACACCCTCTAATTCTCGAAAATCTTCTTCCTCCCATAACGTAACTAACACGTCAGGTTACCCTAATCTAACCTAACCTATACGTCAGATTGCTCTAATCTAACCTAACCTATACGTCAGATTACCTTAATTTAACCTAACCTATACATCAGGTTACCTTAATTTAACCTAACCTATACGTCAGATTGCTCTAATCTAACCTAACCTATACGTCAGATTGCTCTAATCTAACCTAACCTATACGTCAGATTACCTTAATTTAACCTAACCTATACATCAGGTTACTCTAATCTAACCTAACCTGTACGTCAAATTGTTCTAATCTAACCTAACCTATACGTCAGATTACCTTAATTTAACCTAACCTATACATCAGGTTACTCTAATCTAACCTAACCTATATGTCAGGTTACCTTAATTTAACCTAACCTATACATCAAGTAACCCTAATATAACCTAACCTAACTACACCGCGCCATTAATTCAAACATGGCGATTCACGTCCCATCATCAACGTAACTAGACTCAGGAAGCTTACCCTCCACGACGGCCATGTTGCATCCTTCGTCAAGCGTAAAATATTTTTACCGCGACACGTTTCCTCGGCATCTCCTCTAGGAATCCCATACCCCGGGAATAATCACGCGACACTGTCCTCGATAAATCGGCCGGAGCAAAACAGGTCTTGAAATGGGATCGCCCGGGAAATTACTAACGAACCGGCCAGGTCGGAGTTCGTGGACGCTTAAACGAGCAGCACGGCTCGAATTAACGTTCAAGTACCACCGTGAAACCTCGTGTTGCCGTTGTCGTTATGAATTCTATGAAACGACCTCGTCAGCGACTTACCTCGATTGCCTTTACAAGGATTTTCTTGCTGCATTGCGTTATTTTGTATCGATACGCTTTGGGAGGTTAGATACGTAGGTATATTAGGGGTTTTGTGGGAGTTTTATAGGTAGAATATGATTGGGTTAGGTTAGATACGGTTTGCATACTTGATTTCATGATTCTATGACTGTCTATGATTTTATGATTTTTGTGGCTCAAATATAAAAGTAACATTTAGATGAAATTGTTTAAATGTTACTGGTTATAGAAAATATGTCGACGTATCTCATAGTCAATTTCATGATTCTATGACTGTCTATGATTTTATGATTTTTGTGGCTCAATATATAAATTCGTATAAGAATAACATTTAGACGAAATTGTTCAAATGTTACTGGTTATGGAAAATATGTTGACATATTGCATAGTCAATTTCATGATTCTATGACTGTCAATGATTTTATGATTTTTTTGGCTCAATATATAAATTCGTATAAGAATAACATTCAGATGAAATTGTTAAAATGTTACTGGTTATAGAAAATATGTTGACGTATCTCATAGTCAATTTCGTGATTCTATGACTGTCTATGATTTTGACATGTTTGTGGCTCAATATATAAATTCGTATAACCTTAACATTAAAATAGAATTGTTTAAATGTTACTGACAAATAAGTTACAGAAAATACGTCGACATATTATCTCATAGTCAATTTCATTATTGTATGACTGTCTAGGATATTATGATTTTTGTGGTTCAATATATGAATTCATATAAGAATATCTAGATAAAATTGTTTAAATGCTACTGACGTACAGATAAATTATAGAAAATATGTTGACATATTACATAGTCAATTTCATTATTTTATAACTGTCACTGATTTTATGATTTTAGTGGTTCAACATATAAATTCATATAAGAATAACATATAGAAATTGTTTAAATGTAACTGGTTATAGTACATATGTTGACATATTACATAGTCAATTTCATTATTTTATAACTGTCTATGATTTTATGATTTTAGTGGTTCAACATATAAATTCATAGAAGAACAACATTTAGAAATTATTTAAATGTAACTGGTTATAGAAAATCTGTCGAAATATTATCGCATGCCCTCCAGAGTTAACGGGTTAATACCGAATACCTCTCCCAAGATACCTTAGAGTTGCCACCGTGAACAACGCGATGAAGGAACGTGCCGCGTAAACTCGTCGTTAGGTGGAAGTTAATTAACCGTTATCCTCGAAGCCCGTACCGTGATCCATTCGCTTAACTTACGATCGTCGTGTTCGCGAAAAGTGGTTGTTTAATTGTTGCCAGGAAACCTGGCGCGTGAGTTAGCTTTCCCAAGCGTGTAAAATGAAAGCAATTAGCTACGGGGAAGACGAAGGGTTTCCTTGAAGACTTAGCAGTGTCCCTTGAGAAAATTAATTGTAGGATTTTCCTTCGGACAACTTCGTAGTCGATAATCGTAGCTTTTCTCTGTGACGAAATGTTGTAATAGTCAGATTAAACGTTTGTTGAGGTAAATATTAAATACGTTGAACGGTTATTTTAGTAATTGATTAAAGTACGGCTGCTTTGGATTTTAGGTGGAAGGAGGATTTTTGAGGTTGTAGAGAAATTGTTATAATTGGAGGTATATTAGATAATTTCATTCGTTCATCGGTTGGGACTGAGTGTGCAGAGTTTGCTAATTTTCTAGCTATATAATCTCCAAGTTCCCTCATTCTATAGGTCCCTAATTTTCCAATCGTCATATTCCCAAATTCTCATTTACCTAAATTCTCACATACCCAAATTTTCATTTTCCTAAATTCTCACATCTCCAAATTACCACGTTTCCAAATTCTCACATCCCCAAATTACCACGTTTCCAAATTCTCACATCCCCAAATTACCACGTCTCCAAATTCTCATATATCCAAATTGTTACATCCCCAAATTGTCACATCCCCAAATTGTTACATCTCCGAGTTGTCACATTCCTAAATTACCACGTCTTCAAATTCTCATATCTCCAAATTGTCACATCCCCAAGTTACCACGTCTCCAAATTCTCTAATTCCCAAATTGTCACATCCCCAAATTGTCACATCCCAAAATTACCAAGTCTCCAAATTCTTATATCCCTAAATTGTCACATTCTCAAATTGTCACATCCCCAAATTATCACATCCTCAAATTGTCACATCCCCAAGTTATCACATCGTCAAATTGTCACATCCCCAAATTGTCATATCCCAAAATTACCAAGTCTCCAAATTCTTATATCCCTAAATTGTCACATCCCCAAGTTACCACGTCTCCAAATTCTCTAATTCCCAAATTGTCACATCCCCAAATTGTCACATCCCAAAATTACCAAGTCTCCAAATTCTTATATCCCTAAATTGTCACATTCTCAAATTGTCACATCCCCAAATTATCACATCCTCAAATTGTCACATCCCCAAGTTATCACATCGTCAAATTGTCACATCCCCAAATTGTCATATCCCAAAATTACCAAGTCTCCAAATTCTTATATCCCTAAATTGTCACATTCTCAATTTGTCACATCCCCAAATTATCACATCCTCAAATTGTCACATCCCCAAGTTATCACATCGTCAAATTGTCACATCCCCACATTGTCACATTCGCCAAACCGTCATATTCTTAAATTGTCACATCTCAAAATTACCAAATCTCCAATTCTCATATTCTTAAATTGTCACATCCTCAAATTGTCACATCTCCAAATTCTCATATTCTTAAATTGTCACATCCCAAAATTACCAAATCTCCAATTCTCATATTCCTAAATTGTCACATCCCCAAATTGTACCAAACCTATAAAGGAAGAAAATAATAAACAATATTCGCCCATAAAACGTCGATTACCATCACCAGACTATCAACCTCCAACCAGAGGCATTATCGACAAACAATTCAGAACACCTAATCACTCTCCATCCGCAGAACCTCTAATTCAATAAAAATTTAATGACGATGACTAGGCCGAAAGTATGGATAGAACTCTTAGGTCCGAGACAAGCTGATCCTTGTAGCCCGCGGCTAGCATCACCGTGGTAAGGATCAGAGAGTCCTTATCAGATTTACCGACCCCTCTTTCGGCTAAGCGGAACGATAGGACGTGGCCAGAAGAAAGGAAACAAATACAAAGAGGAAGCGAGAGGAATAGCCGGGGGGCGCGACGTCCACGACGACTCGTTGAATATTTCAAAATTCGCGGGGGATCAGACCGCGTTCACAATACAGGGGATGCACTCGAGCTACCCTCGGCTACCAGGGATATCGTCCAAGATATTAACAAGGCATCGTTATGACTAGTATCTTGCGAGGACACCGACGCCCGATTTGTCGGGGCTACTTTTAAAACCCATTGAAACGTTCGAGACGTCTAAGAGGGTATTCTAATATGGATACATGCTGTATCAAGTTTTCAAAATTGTTTCTTGTGTGATTTCAATTATGTTGTATGATTTCAAGTCTTTCTAGAGGAAAGAGGTTTTTGGAGGAATAATGGGAATTTTGATGGGAGGCTTCATTATGAGTTGAAGATGTGAAGTTTGATGGGATCACAAAATGGCGGCGAGGTGCTGTTGAGGTTATGTTTTCAAATTGGTGTAGTTTGAAATTTCAGAATTTTTTATTTCTGAAGTCTTGCGTTTCTTGCAATCAGTAGAGAATTAAAAAATTTTCAGTTCTCACATTCCCAAATTCTCACGTTATCAAATTCCCATATTTCCAAATTCCCAAGTCTACAAATTCCCAAGTTTTCAAATTTTCATTTTCCAAAATTCTCACGTTATCAAATTCCCATATTTCCAAATTCCCAAGTCTATAAATTTTCATATTTCCAAATTCCCAATTTTTCAAATTCTCATGTCCCCAAATTGACACATTCCCAAATTACCGCGTTCCCAAATTACCACGTCTCCAAATTCTTATATCGCCAAATTACCACGTCTCCAAATTCTCATATTCCCAAATTACCACACCTCCAAATTCTCATATCCCCAAATTCTCACATCCCCAACTTCTTACATCCCTAAATTACCACGTTTCTAAATTCTCACATCCTCAAATTGTCACATACCCATATTACCACATCTCCAAATTCTCATATCCCCAAATTCTCACATCCTCAAATTCTCACACCACTAAATTACCACGTCTCCAAATTCTCACATCCCCAAATTCTCAACCCACCAACTTCTCATTTCCCAAAATTCCCAAATCTTAAAATTCTCATCTCCCCAAACTCCCACACCCAAAAACTCCCATTTTCCTAAACTCCCACATCTTCAAATTCTCATCTCCCCAAACTCCCATCTTCCTAAACTCCCAAATCTCCAAATCTCCAAATTCCCGATCCTACATCTCTCTAAACCTTCCATCCCCCAAATTAAAAAATCCCCAATTTCCCAATCTCGAACTCTCAACCCCCCACACCCCAAATCCACCATCTCCCCAGCTATATTCCATCACAACCGCTTATCGTCATATTGTCAATACAATTCCCCTCGTTCCTTTTCTCAGAACGAAAAGTCTCCTTTTGTCCTTGCGACATCGCGGAAAATCGGCCATCCTATTTCTCTAGAACAGGGAGCGAAGAAATCTCCAGGAGGGTTCTGTGCCACTCGCGTCCCTCGCGATTATTATGCTCTCGTCATCGAGCCATCGAATGTCGGGGTGGAATCAAATGGACTTCCGTGACTAGGTGGATTACGTACACCGTTGTGGAAAGGCGAAATTAATCAGAGAACACACCGGCCCTCCCTTAACGTCGAATAAAACGGATCGAAGCTTGGAAACCTTTTGTTTTCGATTAGGAGAGTAAGTTTCCTTTCGAACGTCGCTGGGAAAAGGGGAGGCCATTCGACCCAGACGTTTTATCCTCTTTGAGCCGTCACGATTGTATTTCGTAGATGGACTTCGGTACAGGAGTCTTTGAGTTGCTTGAAAATTCTCTTGGTAGGCTTTGATGAAAAGCGTTTCATTATGAGCTAATTGAACACTGCTGTGTTGCTGTGTTAGATTACAATGGAGGCTGGAATTTGATTTCAGTGAGTTATGTAGGATATTAGGTGATGATTTTGTAAAAGGTGTTATAGGTAATACTCGTATTAGGTATTGTGATATAATGAACAAGATGTTGTAAAAATATTTTGTGAGATGCTGTATGTCATCATGAAAATGTTCAGTAAAGATAGTTTATGTTGAGAAAATATTCAGTAAAGATGACTTATGTTATTGAGACAATATTTGGTTAAATGTCTCACGTTAATGTTCAAGTATTTCGATGTGGTAAGTTACTTCATGTAATTGAGAAAATATTCAGTAAATATGATTCATGTTATTGAGAAAATATTTGATTAAATGTCTCATAATAATGTTAAACTATTTTGACCTGGTAAGATACTTCATGTCAATATAAAAATATTCAATAAAGACAGCTCATGTTGTTGAGAAAATGTTCTGTAAAGATGACTCATGTTATTGAGACAATATTTTGTTAAATATCTTATAATAATTTTAAAGTATTTCAATCTAGTAAGACACTTCATGTTATCATGAAAATATTCAGTAAAGCTAGCTTATGCTATTGAGAAAATATTCAATGAAGAGGACTCATGTTATTGAGAAAATATTTAGTTAAATGTCTCACAACAATGTTAAAGTATTTTGACCTAGTAAGATACATCATGTTATCGTGAAAATATTCAGTAAAGCTAGCTTATGTTATTGAGAAAATATTCAGTAAAGACAACTCACGTTATTCAGAAAATATTTGGTTAACACTAAAACCTCAAATGACCGTTCCACAAGAACAAGAACAAGATCTCCATCAAGATAAAGAATTAATGTATGTACTAACTTGTATTTTGTCGTTTGTTCATTTATTTTTTGACTTCATTTTTCGTCTCAGATTAAGTACATATACGCCAGTAGGTTTAGTGTTAAATGTCCGACAATAATGTTAAAGTAAAACCTGGTTTAATATTATATAAGTGTTAAATTCATAATCGTTCAATGTCAATATCCATTTTGAAGATCCATTTTCAACATTTTGAAGATGTCCACAATTTCGCAGCAATATCTCCTGCATAATTGTAACTGTAAGAAAGAATGTCTCCATCCGAATGGACCGTTCAGAAGAAAATGGTGTCCATATTTCACGCGCGTTCCAGCGCGCGATACACAACAGTCGATGCAGAATTACGCGTCCGAACAGAGCAGGGTATTGGTAATCTCGCATTGTCTCGGCAATGTCAGTGGCCGAGTGACAAATGCATCCTCGAAGGCAGGACCTAAGGATACCTGGCTATCTGGGTACCTGCGACCTATACACGTGTAACAGCGAAGCAACGGAAACGCGTCGTAGAAGCCAGATTAGGCTCTAAAACCCTTCCTCAGATAACGGAACCGCTAAGCTGTCCATTCGTCTATTGGTCCATCCTTCGTAGCTGTAATGGAACTTGAGAAACATTGGCTCGCGATTGGGTTACAGCCGATAGGGCCAACTAAGGCAGATTTCGGTCTTACGATACTTTTCGGGAAAGATAATAAAAAGAGACCGATAAGGGAAATGAAATACTCGGAATTCTTCGGAGGTACTGGAGATCGACTTCGGATTCGGGTTTATGACGCGTTTATGTCGACACTTGATTCGGCTTTTCATTCGTCAATGAAATTTTGTTCTTAGTGGATCGTTAGATATCTATTTTTTTATGTTTTAGATTACCTAGTTTCGGAAAGTTTTTATAGGCTTTTTTTTAGGTCGTCGTTTATTAGATTTCTAATTTATTGGTTCTTAAGTTTTCTGTGTCTTCAAATTTCTGTACTCTGAAGTTTATAATTTCTGTATTTTTAAATTTATAATTTTCCTTTTTTTGTAGATCTTCAAGCTAAAATATCTAATATCATACTTCATTTTTAAATATCTAAGTTTGTACACTTTTATATTTCTAAATTATCAAGTCACAGAATATATAAATTTACAAGATTAATTTATAAGACTTGTTCCAACCTGACATGAACACATTTAAGTACACAGAGAATTAATGTGATTAGTCACTGTTGATAGAAGAGTACCAAAAAATTGCATGTTTCTGTCCCAACACGACAGTCATGACAAACAGAAATTCATAAATAAGAGTAATAAGTAAAACAAATCTGTAAGTGATCATAAAAACAATGTTACACTTTTATGAGAACGTCACGCTTAAAAGAGTACAAATTGCGCACCATGAAATCCTATCGATTTTGCCTAACATATAAAAACACCCAAACAATCTAACTTAACATAACCATTTTTGTCTCTACTTTCCAGTACCGAAACATAATTCCTGAAAGATTGAATCACCAAGTAGTAACCCCCGTCACAAGTACATTAAGTTAGCAAACGAGCGAAGTATATTTTTCGTTGCGTCTCCCGAACAGAAGGGTTCATGCGGCCAAGAGAATAGATAGTGACGAGTGAAAGGTACAGATACCCAACGAGATGACAGTTTGACGACACGAGAAATGTTTGAGTTATCATCAGGATGACAACCATATTTAACCTGCCATAAAATAGCACTCCGTTGTGCTTTTACGACGAAAGTATGGCGGTCGCGGGCTTGAACGTCAGGAACACCAATGCAGATAAGTTATTCCGATGCCTTACAGGGCATTCCACTTTTCCCCGTTCGAACCAGTTGCCTTCTGGGACTACCGTCTCCTATCTAATCCTACGAATTTTTGTCCTCGAATTCCTCCTTGGAACAGTCTTTTCATTTCAGACACAACGTATTCAGATACGTTGTTTACTAAACTCGAGAAGAATAAATGGAATTATGAGGAAAGGTAAATATTATATTAAAGTGTTATATTAAAGAGTTATATTAAAGAGGGATGAATATTAAGGAGGTATGAATGCATTAAAAATAAGGAGAGTTTGTGTGGGGACGTTGGTGCGCCATTTTGCGCTCCTATGGCGGCCATCTTGGTTGCAGGAAGTCACTGTCACCTTCGAAATTAAAAACGATAATACAGAAAACTTAAGAACGGTCTTCTTCTAGTACCACAGCAAATAATTTCGGAAATGAGTAAAAGAGCAATAAGAGAGAGAACGATCTCTTAATATTAAAAGAAACGAGTTGTTTCAATCTGCAGCTCGAAAAAAAATTAAAATAAAATTAACAGTATTACAGTAAAATTAAAAACAGTCTGCATGATTCAAAATAAAATGAACAGTATTACAGTAAAATTAAAAACAGTCTGCATGGTTCAAAATAAAATTAAGTATTACAGTAAAATAAAGAACAGATCGACCAAATTTAACAGACTCATGAATCAAATAAATAATAAGAAAGATATGTGAAAGAGTAAGAAAAATTCCTTGACATAGAAATAAGAGTATCAACTCCATCGAAAAAAGGTCCGATAAAATAAAGTTGGTAACAAGGGTGACCCAGCAAAGATCCAAATCCCGTTAGTTGGTAAATCGCGTTTAATTCGTTCGGAAAGCACTTAGCAGCCGTTCGCCACCCCATCGCCAACCCCCGCCATCGCAAGTTTCCTCGTTCTCGCTTCGGCCGTAATCACGAGATCAAACTTTTACGAGGGGAAAATCTGGCCCGTGTATAAACCCATGTCGAAGGTCAGGGAAGATACACGTACCTATGGGACAACAATGGTAAAGTCTCGAGGGGTGCATCCCATTAGCGGCGACGGTGTAGTGGCTCGAAATGATTGCCGCGCGCCCGAAGCAATACTGCAAGAACATGTCATACATTATTAACGCGCGCTAGCATGGAACAGACGCCTACTGTCTAATAGCCAATATATATTCATCGACTTAATTGATTTCTCACGCGTACAGGACCGTCTTTACGAAGGTCGTGCATGTGCCACTTGCAACCGCGGGCCAATCAACTTTTGACCGGTTCCTGTGTTTTGGTGCACGCGATGCGCATTTTTTGCGGGAACGAATGTCACGGTGAGATGATGCGGATGAGCGTGATATTGAGGAGACACGGTTTTTGTGGATTGTTTTGTAAGAAGCTCGATGAGGTAATATTAACCCTTGTGTGGTCAATTACTTTGGTAAACGGTTTTATGTTTTCTTCGTTGATTTAGGTTTTGGAGATGTGTGAAATTGTGTGTGTGTTAGTTAGATTTGATGTTGATTTGGGAGGTGACAAAATTATTATTCTTTTGACAATGATTTAATAGTGGTTATATGATGGAGGAGTGAGATGTATATTGTTTTAAGGATATAACGTGATCGTAAATTTAGATGTTTGACAGTTGAAAAATTTCAATGCTGAAGAGGTTCAAAGTATTACAGACTCCTGAAAGTACAAACATTTTAAAAATTCTAAAAAATACAAGAATTCCAAAAATTCTGAAAATTCTAGGAAATACAGAAATTCTAAAAATTCTAAAATGACTAAAAAATACAAAAATTCTATGAATCCTAGAAAATAGAAAAATTCTAAAAATCCTAGAAAATAGAAATTTCTAAAAATCCTAGAAAACACAAAAATTCTGAAAATCCCAGAAAATGCAAAAATAAAAAAATTTCAAACTCCCGTATCTCCAAATTAAATTACAACAATAATCCTCGTATTAATTCACAGCCATGCTCCCAGAACCGACACATAATTAGTAAAATTCCACGAACACAAAATTCTCCAAATAATGTTTATTTATTAATATAATTACCATTCGTTAATAACCTGACAACTTTTGTAAATCATCAATCTCCCCGTAATTTAATTCATACCGAAAATTTTGCAATTTTATTGCATCGTAAAACAGTGACCATCCTCTGATTGTAAACAAATGCTTTGTAATATCAATCATTTTGATAAAGCCAACAGAGAACAATAATATAAATTCATACATGTTTGGTTTTGATATAATTCTACGAATTTATATATTCAATTTCTTTTTCACAATAAACAGAGAATTAATTAACAAAACACTTTGAGGTCGAACGCTTTGTGGTATACGACAGGAATGTCATTGATAGAAATTAAAAAATTGTCTATATTATATTAAATTTTAACCTAAAAATATGTCCAATACAATTGTTTTTGGTATGGACTCATCGACTGCAAAGGGTTAATTATAGAACCATTTATTGGCGTTTCATTATCAAGGGAGATGGTTAAACGAAATTTAATCTGACTAGCTGGGAAATTGAAATTGCAAAGCGTTGGTGATTCCACGAATATGTTGCGTAAAAGCTAGAAATTCCTGTTTCCCTTGAGGATATTAAAGTGACCGTATTTTGACAAGTGTCACTCGTCTGAACGAGCTGACATCACTCGAGTGTGTTGAAACATTCATGATAAACGCTTTTATGATTTCAAAATGTCGGACAAGTATCTCTTAATTAGAAATAGCAAATGAAACACCGTGAGCATTGTACTCGAAAAAATTATTATTTAACTATTACTCATTTTGTTGAAAAATTACAAGCTTAAACACTTTTATACTTTTTTCATTTTTAAGTTTTCAAGGTATATTAAATTTCTAATTTTGTCAACTTATAAATTGAAAATATAATATTTCTACATTTTCTAAGAGCCAAATTTTATTTGTATAATTTCTAAATATTTTCAAATGAAAATAAAATTTTCAAATGACTAAAAACTAAAATTTCTTGATTTTTCTTAAAAATTAAACTTCAGAAGTTAAAATGGTGTATCCTATCGCAGACCATTCGGTACCTGATCTGCCCAAATCACCCTGTCTTCCATTAAACAAACCCCACAGCCTCCATCACGCGCAAAACGATTCCCCGTAACGCAATATCCGATGAATCAGTACCTACAACCGCAGATGCGCTAATTTTATCCGCGACCGCAACCGTCACCGGTCAATGAGATCATGTCACTTCTTCAGCCGCAAATGGAATTAATTTCCCGGTGGCTGGCTTTGATAAAAAAATCTCTGGAAAATGATAAAATTTCAGTGGGGCTTTCAAAGACAGAGAAAAGTTGAATTACCAGGGGTAACTTTGTGTTATTAACAATTTCCCTGTTCCGTCATCGTGAGTCGTTTAATAACCCATGAAAGCTAGTCCGGTATATCCTGGAGAGCAAAGGCGGACGATAAAACCCGTGTCCAAGTCCCCATTCAGTGTATGACCCATAAACACGGTGAGCACGGTGGTTATCTTCGGGGTACGTGGCAGTCAGCTGCGCTCGGTCTGGCCTAGAATAAAAAACGCACGGTAACGGTGTCTCATTAACGCGGACGGATTCCACTTTGAGCGTGGTGGCTCAAAGGGTGGAAAATAATTGAGACTGGTCGGTGACCGAGTGTAGGTACAACAGAAAGACAAGAGAACCGGGGTTAGGACAAGGGGTTGGAAAAAGGAGAGTGTACGAAACGTCGTCTTGCGGCGGCCATCATACATGTTCGTCTTCGTCTGTGCACCTTTCGTGCAGAGCTGATTCTTTCGAACCCTTCTTATTTTACATGGAGACACCCCACGGCGAGCACGAATGCATTCAGCAACCCCCGTAGACGCGCTTCGTCCCTCCAGGAAAGGGAGTAACTCGCGAAGAGAGAGGGATTATAAAAGGAGAAAGATTTACAACCCTCGTATGAAATTCATACGCACTTCGCACCTACCACTGTCTACGCTCCGAAGGCATCAAAGAGTCCTCTTCCTACTCTCTCCTGGCACCCTACATCTCGGTCCTGCTCTCTGACAGCCGGAAAGGACGAGGGGCCGATGGTGCGAACAAGAGATATCCTGCACTGTCGTAATCGAACTTCTCCTTCCTACTCGACGTCCCTTTAAAAACCAGAGGAAAACGAGACGACACAAGGAAAAGGGGTGATGCTCGATGACGATCGCGAGATTCCTCTGATATAGATACAGGAAAACGCGAGATGGATCGTTCATGCTTAGTGTCGTCCCTAATAATACCCTTCGCGGTATCCTGCAAAGAGGATCGCGCGAACTTGCCTGCCTCTTGAACGAAGTGTACAGTCGAGAGAAAATCTGAAGAACGTCAGGAAAATGTGAAGAATAATGTGGAATCGTATTTGTTTGCTTTTAAAGATTTTTAGGAAGTATGTAATAAATAAAGGACATATGTATGAGCGTTATGTATGAGTTTTATGTATGAGTCTTATATATGAGTCTTATGTACGAGTGTTCTGTATGAATCTTATATATGAATCTTATACAATGAGTCTTATGTATGAGTGTCATGTATGACTATCATATATGAGTATCGTGGATGAGTGTTAATATATGAGTGTCACGTATGAGTATCATATATGAGTGTCACGTATGAGTGTCATATATGAGTGTCATGTATGAGTATCATATATGAGTGCCATGTATGAATGTCATGTATGAGTGTCATGTATGAGTGTCATGTATGAGTATCATATATGAGTGCCATGTATGAGTATCATATATGAGTGCCATGTATGAATGTCATGTATGAGCGCCATCTATGAGTGTTAATATATGAGTGTCATGTATGAATATTATATATGAGTGTTATGTTTGAGTATTATGTATAAATGTTCTGTATAAAGTGAGTCAATAATTTCAGGATATTATTTCAGAAATTATGATTATGAAAGTCCATGATTATAGCAACATAAGAATTTGAAGGTATTAGGAATGTAAAGATATTTTGAAGTGGGCAGATGTGGAATTTTATGAATTCGAAGTTGTACAAACTAAGAAATTTTAGGATTTCAAGAATTTGGAAGAATTTCTCGATTCAGAAATTTAGAAAGCTGAAACCTGGGAAGTGGAAGATCTAACAATTTAAAAATTCGATCATCCTAATATTTTAAACATCTGAACTCCTGAACTGAAATTAAAAAATTCATAAACTTGAAAACTTGAAAACTTCTAAACATGAAAACTTGAAATCCTGAAAACTTGAAAAACTTGAGAAACTTGAGAAACTTGAAAAACTTGAAAAATTTGAAATCTTGAAACCTTAAAAACTTGAAATCTCAAAAACTTAAAAAATAAAAAAACTAGAAAACAAAGAAATGCAAAAGTCTGCACACGAGTATCGAAAGGAAGCGTAGGTTGCATTCGAGTGTACCGGCTACCCCTCGATACTCACCCCTCGGCCAGCACGATGGACGAAGCGAACGAGCGTTGCCAAGGGGTGTTTCAGCGAAATTATTGCCGACCGTAATAATCCCGGAGAATTACGGTGTAGTATAGCCGTTAAGAGAGGGATTTTCGAAGGGAAGACTTTAGGTATCGGGAAGATAGAGGCGACTACTATGGGTGATGGAAAAAATGCCAAACAGCCTGTTAGTTCACCTCGTTTCCAGACCCAAGTATTTACGGTCATGGACATTGTCTTGATTGTTAGAACCCGTCTTCGGGCAAACTGTTCTTTTTTTCGGATTTAGAAACCCAGAGGAATTTGTTGTCTGAGTCGGAATTTATGAAATACACCTATATAAAAATTTCAATATAGAAATACAAATCTAGAAATTTTAATATCGAAATTTCGAAAACAACAGATTGTTCAAATTTTTCAATTTGAAAATCTGGAAAGATGGTAATTGAAAGATTTAGGAGTCTGAAACTATAAAGATGTAAGAATTTTAAGAGTCAGACATCTGAAGGTTAAAAAATACAAAAATTTAGAAATTTGGAGATTCTGAAATCTAAAAATCCAGATAACAAAGAGTCTAAAAAATTTAGGAACCTAAAATTCTAGAAATTCAACAATGTAGAAAATCTGAGAACCTAGAAGTCTAAGAATTTAAGAATGTAAAATCGTAGAAGTTCAACAATGTAGAAAATCTAAGAACCTAGAAGTCTAAGAATTTAGGTACCTAAAATTCTAGAAATCTAAAAATGTAAGAATCTAAAAACCCAGAAGTCTAAAAATTTAAAAACCTAAAATTCTAAAAATCTAAAAGTGCATAAATCCAGAAGCCTAAAAGTCTAAAAATGCAAAAACTTAAAAACACACAAATTTACAAACGTAGAGCTCTAAAAATTAAAAAATTAAGCGAGTACATAAATAAGTTTTCCAATTTGCAAATCCTCAAATAAAAAAATTCCCAAAATTCTAAAGCGAAAAACGAACTGCACAGTGCATCTTCCACAAGCGTCCCCAGCCCAGTTGCCCGTTACTGATCTAGTCCAATCTGATTTTGTTTATCACCCAATTTCACGGTTTATGCTAATTTCGTTGAACTGTACGACTCGTTATTTATTCTAATTTATGCTGATCGACTGATTCCCAGGACATTGTCTTGTGAATTCGGAGGGGGTGCCGAGGAAAGCGGCACAGGTAGACTCATAACTTCCAGCTGGTAAGCTCAAAGGGTCCTAATCCTCTTGACGAGGACCTCGTCGATATTTCGACCTGACACCGTACAACAAAGCCTCTTCCGGTCTGTAAATCTTGCTCCGCAAACGTGAACGTCATTGACGTTCGTTGACGAACGTCATTTCATCTGGACCTCGTAAAGTCCCAGCCTGTAAACAGACCTGCAAAAAGAGGATCCAAAATACAGCAATAAATCACCGCTTTCGCACGAGTTCTTATTCTTTGACCTCCGTTATATTGCTACAGATTTTTTATTCGTCAAAACGCTCGAAAAAATGTGGCACTTTTTTACTTTTTTGCTGGGAAAAAGTTTGGAGGTTTTTTGCAAAATAAAGCTGTAAAATACACGGAAGTTTCGCAGTCGGTAAATATGCGTGCAGTACATGTTTGTACCAGATGCGCAATAAAATTGAATGACTGCAATAAAATTGTAGTGAGAATCTGTCGAAGAATTTCGAAGCTTACAGATTTTTGTTTGCGAACTTCCACGTTATTTAATTTCCGTATTTACAAGGTTCTCAAGTTTTTTTTATTCTTTCAAGCATTACATTATGCACTTTCAGCGTTAATATTTTTCTTATCTTCCCAAATAAAAAATTTAGAATTAATTAAAATTTTAATTGAAAATTTTGAAGCGAAATGTTTAAATTTCTAACTCAAATTTTCAACCTACGAAATTTTCAGATTTCCAGTGTTTTTCTTCCATTTGATTGTTGAACGTATAACCCCACAAGTTCCATAGAGCATAAAAAACGCGGAGTCAAAAATTACGAACGAGAATTAGTAACGAATGAAAATTTCCGGTGAATGTAGAGCGTAACATCTGTGACATAACGGAAAGCTTTCAGCAACAGTGTTGCCGGTTCCATTTTATTTAAAATCAGTCTCATTACTTTTCTGCCATATCCACGTTCGAAGCGTTGCGTTTGAAATACTTTTAGAAAGCAAAGGTTCGTTTAAATAGACGTTAAGCCTCTGTCAGGGATCACAGAAACAAAGCGAAAAATAGGTTACAATCGTCTAGTAAAGACTATCTCCGCAGTCGAGTTAGCGTTTCATCTTTCGAAGAGCAACGGTCCATCGTTTCGAGTAAAAGCATCAGCAACATCAAACGCTCGTATCCGCAATTTTCCGACGAAACTCGATTCTTGGCGTCGTTGAATACGACACACGAACGTTCGCCACCTTCCCGCTAATGGGTGTCGCTCGACGAGCACCAGTCAGATAAGTCGTAAATATAATTCGCGGCTTTTAATGCCGACAACGCGGCCATAGACGAGGCATGTTCGAAGTCGGGGCTGATGGAAGTCGCGAAAGGGACCTGTTTCGGGTCGCCGACCCGACGATTAATAACGATTTTTCGTGGCACGTCGCCCCGGCTCTGCTCGCATCCGTGCATAACGCGCTGAATGGCCGAGAGAATGAAAGTGCGGAAGGAGAACGAGAAAGGGGTGAGGGGGTGAGACGACTGAGACGAGGGAGAAGCGAAGAACGGGGCTTTTTTTTCACGGAAAGACCACGAACGGAAGTTGCCAGGGGCGGCGCACCCTCGGTGGGTGGGCCGACTGCTGAATTAAAATTGATGGATAAGCGCAGACAGACTCGCAATTTTCATCGAATTAACCATCCTACGTATTACCTACCTACTGCTACCCTCTTTCGGTACCTCTTTCCTTAAAATCGACCCTTTACTCTCTACATTCTGCCCTACTGCTCGACTGGTCCTCCATTTTGTTGTCGGGCAGACTGTTGCGCGCCATGCGTTCCATGTATCAACTTCTTTAGAGTCTTTTGCATTTTTTTTAGATCATGCACTTTCAGTATTAACCCTTATAGTGATTCATTTAGTTTATATTTTATACTGCACTCACGTTATTGTTTTTCGTGCGTTGGAAACATTTTTGCTTGTTTTTGATGCATATTGCTAAGTTTGATTTTTACTGTATCAGTAAACTTTATTTTACTGTATTTACTGTATTTACTGTATTATTTATTTAATGGTCTCCAGATTATGATGTTAGTTACAAGATTTATTTTCATTATTTTTTACTTAAGGACCTCCTAGACGTATAATGTTAGTTGTAGTGCAAGACTTGTTTTTATTATTTATAATTTATTTAAGAATCTCCTAAATGTATGTTGTTAGTTGTGTTACAAGGCTTGTTTTTATTATTTTTAATTTATTTAAGAACCTCCTAAATGTATGATGTTAGTTGTGTTACAAGACTTGTTTTCATTATTTAGAATTTATTTAAGAATCTCCTAAATGTATAATGTTAGTTGTGTTACAGGACTTGTTTTTATTATTTATTATTTATTTAAGAATCTCCTAAATGTATGATGTTAGTTGTGCACAAAATTTATTTTTATTATTTATAATTTATTTAAGGTTTTGCTAAATGTATGATGTTAATTCTATTACAAGATTTATCGTCATCATACATTGTTCATTTAAATATCTTCTAAATATATGATGTTAGTTATATTGCAAGACTTATCTTCATCCTTCATTATTCATTTAAAGACCTCATAAATATATGATGTTCGTTATGTTACAAAATTTATCTTCATCATATATAATTTATTTAAAGATCCTCTCCATATATAATGTTCGTTAAATAACAAGAAACATGATGTTTAATAAAATTGATAGAAGTAAAACGCCAAATAAAAATCCTAGAATTAACCTACTTTTCTTTACCCACTTTTCGCAACAAAACCGTCATCCGCAAGAGAGTAGCAAACTGTAAGTAGATTACAATTATTAGTTCAACAACTTCTTAGTTATTGCAAACTGAAAATTCGAGAACTTTTTTAAACGAAGAAAACTCTAGAGAGACCCGCTGAAGAATCAGTTGCGTTAACAAGTTCTTTTTGTCAAGCCAGGAGAAATTTCTGTCTCTGGAGCGTTCATTATAATTCAAACACGACTACAATTTAAACATCAAGAATTTAGAACAGATTTAAGAATCAAAGTTACACGTCACTTTTTATCTTTGTCCAGAGTATCCTTGTTAGGAAGACTTTGATTCTCCTAAGGGAACTAGAAATTAAAAGCCGTCTAAAGTTGGGGAAAGGATTTGGAACATTTTTTTCATATCTCAGATACATAGTAATTTAGACTTGTTCTCTCAACGGAATATCTTCGGATAGCACTATACTCGTTCTGAATAGCAATTCCGACTCTTATCTGCTATAACGAGAAGCAAATTTATTGGAGTTAAAAAGTCCCGTAGCTACGTTGCAGGATTTTCTGTCGTACAATTTTAATTTCAAGTTTTTCATGTCTTTAGTAAGAAATTATTCTTTGCTTCTAGCTTTGAATATTAAATTGATTCCAACAAATATTTTATTATTCCCATCATTTTCTGCAAGGATGTATCACTGAAAATATTTAAGTAAAATGTATTTTATAGCGTTTGAATATTATCATCTTCATTACATTTATTTTAGAGGCATTATTATACATGTGTTGCTATATTTATGGTGCAAGAGGGATGGTTTTTTGTGTTAAAATAAATTGAAAATGTACAATGAAGTTTGTAAGAAAATTTATTTTAATAAATGTATTATAATGTTAATAGTATAATAACATAACAAATTAGTATTATAAAATTATCTTTATAAAATTATTTCAAAATTGAAACGACTACTTCTGTGAAAAAATTAAATTTCTTTAAAATTAAATTAAATCGACATTTTTGTATAAATAAAAGTGTATTTTTGCTCATATATTAAATAAAAATTGAGCTCAAATAATTTTGTCTAATATCAATAAAATAATGTATAAGATAATTGAATTTAGCAGCAACCCCGTCCGCGTTAATCGGCCATCAATACAAATAGCGAGTCGTATTGTTTAATTATGCAGTATCCTTTCAATCACAGTCAAATTGACCTCACCCTAACCGAATTACGCAACCCCCCCAGGTTTCGCCCCGTCGGGTTTGAAAATCACGCACTCGTTGCAACACCCTATCCTCGCTCCCCGTCGCTACATAAATAACCACCCACAAAATTTATGGTAATAAGCTGCCAGGCCGCTGTACCGCCGCCATAAACAACAATACCCGAAAATTCCTCGAGTTCGACGTTTCTAATTACACTGTCCATCTTTTTTTTCTTTGTTGCAGGTACGTAATCCAATCAGTCATTAAAAGTCATGGGGCAAAACGTAGGCCAAAATCGACCAATAGTCAGGTAAACGATAAAAGTCCTTTCTTCTCTAATTTACGACAGCGTATCAACCTTTCGATAATCAGCCTAGTAACGCGTCGAAGCAGTGTCGCGACCCCGGTTATTTTTTACCGGCTCGATTAGCGACGATATCGGCGTACCTTGCTCGAAGGAAGAAAGGACGAAGAGGGCAAAAACGAAGGCGAGGAAGAAGGGGGGAAAGAGAGCGCCACGGTACAAAGAGAGGAGAGGCACTTTATGCGTTTCTTTCGTCGCGGGGTTTCGTTTGCAATAATTTATGCCGGGAGACAGCTTGAGAAATGACCGCTGGCTCCTTGTGCAACCTTAATTTGCAACAGTTTACTTCGGGAACGTTTTGAGAAATGGCCGCCGACCAGATACCGAGAGCACGGCTCGCGGTTCTGGCGGATCGCATAAAGACATTTATCGCGCATCGAGCGAATCGATGAGACGCGTGAAAAAAAGAAGGTGTGAGACTTCTTTCGGGACCTGGTTAACTGGTACAATTAGCGATACGTTCGCGTGTGGGCGATTCGGTTCAACGCTCTTTATCGATATCGAACGCCATTGTAACGGGGATGCGACATAATATACGGACGCGTTCCAACGAAAAATAATAAGAAACTGTCGTGTCTGACTCTCGTTCTTGTTTTATTGTTCTTGCGAACTGCTGTTAGACATTTAACACGTAATGCAACGGAGCTGATAGATGTTCGATAAGATCTTACAGGAGGTATTTTTAAACTATTTAAATTCTTAAACGATTTTTTTTAATATTTCCGGACATTTTTAAGTTATGCGCATTTTACCTTGGTTATCAATTTCGTAACGTTTCAACCTACTTTCGAGGTCCTTTTCAGGCTTTTATCACGAGGACATTAATATGCATGTACACGATAGAGTCACGTGTTTAAAATAATAGCTATGAATTATTAACTCAAATTAATTAAACTGCCAGATGCAAATGGAAGACTACTTATAGCTGCCACAATTAATTTTATTCATAAACAAGTCTGGTGTTCTACAGTAATAGAAATGTGATTTTATTTTTTTGGGACAAATATGCTGTCTGAATTGGCAATGTTATACTTTATTAGTAACTTAAAAATGAACTTTTATGTTTGTACATATTAGTATTATGTATATTTTTAATATTAACTTTGATATTCGTATACATATGTGTACATTGTACATCCACATATGTGGATGTAATTACAATGTTACTCGTATCAAGTTAATATTATACTTCTATAATAAATATCTAAAACTAACCTCAAAAGTAGCTTCAAACACTGTAAAATTAATAATCTATAAATCGTAAGTAATTCACTTCATATAAATTATTCAAGACGTTCAAACACCATACACATATGTGTATATCGAATATAAAAAGCTACCACTTAACAAAATCGATATACAATAATAAAATACATGAGATTAACAACTTAAAACTTAACTTTGTTATGTTTGTACATATTAGTATTATGCATATCTCTAATATTAACTTTGGATTTCGTATACGTATATCCACATATGTACATATATGCAATTGCAATATTACTCGTCTCAAGTTAATATTAAACTCTCATAATACAAATCTGAAACTAACCTCAAAACTACCTAAAAACACTGTAAAATTAATAATCAATAACTCGTAACAAATTCAATTCCTATAAATTATGCAAAACGTCCAACAGCATACACATATGTGTATACACACACCCAATAAAAAGAGCTACCATCGATATAAAATAATAAACTACATTATATCAAAATAAAAAGAAAGTATCCATAAAAATATTAAGAAACAAGAATAATGGATTCGATTCAGCATTCATCATCCACGTAAAGTGCAATGAGACGCCATTTCGTTTCAGTCTGCGGTGTCGAGACGACGGATAAACGAGCGAACGAAATCGTCTCGATGTCTTGAAACGACTCGGATATTGCCGCAATCGGAGAGATCACGAGTAGATCGTTGCATCGTTCGCTAACCTCTGATGTATCTGTCAGTGTAAAGAGTCGTTGAAACATTAAACTGACCTTTCCGGTTCACTGGACATATATATCGGGCCCCGTTGGTCATATATATACATCTATACCCGTGAGACAATTACTCCGTAACGACTCGCGACCACGATCCATCAGAATTCCGTCACGCATTGTGAGCATAACCGTGATTCAATGAAATTCTCTTTTCGGTTTATGCGATGGTGATGGGCCGACAGAATGCACGCATGTGAAAGTGGCGGTTGTTCACATGTGGGCGGTTGACGATTAACTTGAGATTTATTGATTTCTTTTAAGTTGAGATTTATTGATTTATGCGTTTGTGTGTAGTACTGAATTCTTCAAGTGTTGAATACCTCGGTTTTTGAATGTCGAATTCTTTTGTTTTCAAATGTCGGAGTGTTAGAATTCCTAAATTCCTGTGTTACTTAATTTCTATAGATTCTTGTATTTATATAGTGGTATGCACAAGCTTTTATGTTGTACATTCTCATATGTGCAAAGTTGCAAATCTGTAAATTGCCATGTCTCTACGTTCTTGTATCCTTAGTTTCAACCATGGTTCAAATACTCTAATGTCCCAGATACTCATATTCTCATATTTCTATATTTCCAAACTTCCATATGTCTAATCTCCCACATCTCTACATATCTACAACTCTAAACTTCCATATTTCCAAATTTCCACGTCCTCAAACTCTCACATCCCCAAACTTTCATATTCCCAAATTTCCACGTCCCCAAACTCTCACATCCTCAAACTTCCCAAATTCCCAAACTCTCATATCCCCAAACTCTCACATCCCCAAATTCGCACATACCAAACTCTCACATCCCCAAATCCCCAAATCCCCAAACTCTCACATCCCCAAATCCTCAAACCTTCAAATTCCCAAATCCCCAAACTCTCACATCTCCATATCCTCAACCCCCCAAATCTTCAACTCTCCAACCTCCGACATCCTTAAACTCTCATCCCCCAAAATACCCAGATAAAAGCCAAAACTTCCAACCACCACTTCAAACCGACATAAAGAGAATGCACTTTATTCGACGGATTTCCGGAAATCGAGAAATAAACGAAAGCTCCTCTCGCTGTTATATGGATTATTTTACGGGAGGATAAAATGGAGGCATCTCAGTATTATTACCATATATATTTTATTCCTACCCGCACATTAGCTGCCTCGCCCAAGTCCCGACGTGAATCGAACTCTTCATGCTGTTTTATTTGAAAAAATTCCAGTCATACACGTACACTGACGGGTAATCTTTTTTATCTCTATTTCTACTGTTACAGCTTAAAACTCTATTGAATCCATTCATTCCTGTTTTCATTGAGAGATAAATTTCATGAATTGTGAGATGCCATAAACGGTGAAGTCGTAATAATTAATTATCGTTATCAAGTTCGATAGTTTACTGGTTTCTATAATTAGATTATGCAGGAAATGAAGTTCGATCTTTTTGAGATGTAGACTGGTTTTGTTGAGTAAAATAAGGGTTTATAAATATTTTATAATAACTCGCAGATGTACTGAAAGTTTATTATGTTGAACTATTAAATATTATAATAATATTGGGGATGTAAATAATTATTCCATAGAAATTCAAAAATTCGAAAGGATTTTTACGACAGTAATATATTATGAAGTTTAATTTAGAATAATTTTAAGCAAGCTATAATTTTTAGATATGAAAGCGTTTGAAGTTATTGTATTTTATAAAAGTTCAAAAGACGTAATTTTTATGTATATTACTATAATTAAATTTTAAAATACCATTCATTCTTGGAATGAAATTTTAAAGTAATTACCCATTCTATTCTAACAGAATTGAATTAAAGAAGGATTTATACAGATTTTAATTATTAAACACATGCTTGAATACTAAAGCTTGCTACATAACATAAAATTAATACTAAAATAAATATTAAATAAAATTTGCACCCCATTGTGTCTCCACACACCCCTCCTTCCCTCAGAACCCTCGGCTCTATATAAATATCCTCCATAAAAATATCGCAAGAATGCTTCAGCTTCTATTAAATCGCCCTCTCGAAGCGCAATGTCTTTGTAAATTCATGCGGCACGACATTAAATCACACAAAATGAACTGATAGTAATATTCGCGCGCCATTTTACGACGAGACGGAACGTACCAGAAATGCGTCTGCACCTTAAACGAATCAGACACCTGAGACTTCGCTTAAAGAAGTCGGTAAAAAATCGCGAACCGTAGATTATCGTTCACACGCCTGCGTGAGCTGGCATAAATGTCCTTAGGATGCCGCGCTACAAGTAATATATTGCTTATTGGACGAACGAAAAAGAGGATGAAAAGCTATCTCCGATGGGAGACTCGTGGATCGATCTGAACGTTTTCTATTCTTAATTCGATGGCTATGTGATTGGCTAATTATCATTGTCATTACAGAGTCGCAGATGAAAAGAATTATAGAAATATAGGTAGCTTGCGAATTTTAGGTAGCTGGTAGCTTGTGGATCTTCTAGGTAGCTGGTAGCTTGTAGATCTTCTGTTTTTGGAATAACATAGTGTTGTAGGTAGTTCAATATTAATTAATTAGATTTGACAACAGACTTATACTTTTGTGGACGCCATTGGAGGTTATGGTTGATCTTCTATTTTCTGAATAACATAATGTCATTGTTAATTCAAAATTAATAAAGTAGGTTTCACAGCAGACTTATATCTTTGTGGACGCCATTGCAGGTCATCGTTGATCTTCTATTTTTGAAATAATATAGTGTCATAGCTAATTCAAAATTAATTAAGTAGGTTTAACAGCAGACTTATATCTTTATGGACGCCATTGGAGGTCATCGTTGATCTTCCATTTTTGGAATAACATAGTGTCGTTGTTAATTCAAAATTAATTAATTAGGCTTAACAGCAGACTTATATCTTTGTGGACGCCATTGGAGGTCATTGTTGATCTTCTATTTTTGAAATAACATAGTGTCATAGCTAATTCAAAATTAACTAGGTTCTAGGACAGACTTATATCTTTGTGGACACCACTGGAGATCATCATTGAATGTTTCAACAAGTTCTTTCTTTCTTACAGTTGCATGTTACTGTTTTGTAAGATTGTTTCCTCATATATACTCCATAATTGCACAAAATTTAACAAAATCGTACTGCCCAATATTGTGACTATAGCTTGAGGTATCACCTTTACCTTAGAGATTTGACTCATCATTTAGTGAATTAATTTTTGCAACCAATATTGGAACAGTAAAGATGGTCAGACAGTCGAGTTGCGTGTGAAGGTCTTGTTTCCTCATATGTACTCCATAATTGCACAAAATTTTAACAAAATCTGTCCATGTGACTCTATAACTTGTACCTTTACCTTAGAGATTCGCCTCATTATTTAGTAAATTAATTTTCGCCACCAAGGATGGAAGGGTAAGGACAGAGGACAGAATAAAGGCGAACGACGAGGCGAAAAGCGTGGTAGCGCGGGATGAAGTCAATTACATTATGCATATGACTGGTGGAAGGCAATACAAGAAGCAATCGGCCAGCGATGGAGGCATGCCACCGCTAAATTAACTACCTACCTAGTTGTGCGTAATGCAATAATGTATTAGCTGTACTACCCTTCATCCTCCTTCGTTCCCCCTTTCGCGCATTCCACCACCGTCCATGGCGCGCCAGACAACCTGGCTCGTCCTTCTTCCTCGCCTGTTCGTCCGTTGCACATTTGTTCGCGTGATTTCTGTCCGTGAAAAATTACAAATATAAATCGTGATTTATTGGCTGTGCCATCCCTGTCGATTCGCAACGTGTTCTTTTTAACACGAAATCGAGGCTTTTCCTGGAGTTTTGCGGTCAGTGAGTCAATGTGTGAATCATTGTCACGCTTCGATTGAAAGAATGTTTATGCGTGTCATTTCCGGGGAGAGTCTGAATGATTTTCTTTGATATGACGCGATGTCGGATGGAATTTGAAGTCGGGTTTATTAATAGCGATGCTTTCATGTTAGATTTGTGGACTCTTGGAGGAATTATTAGTGTTGATGTGTTGGGATTTGGCGTCTTTAATATGGAGTGGTTAATTAAGGATTTATTTGGACACATATGTTCATATGTGATACGTATGTCAGGGATGTTGCAAGTTGATGTTTTGGAGAATTTTATTTATGTATTGTTTTTGGAATGAAACTTTGTCTGGGTTGTTACTGCAAATTTATACTATTTTACTTATTATACATACGTATATGAGCAAAATAATTTACACATATGTGTGAACCATATGTGAAATTAAAAATAAAGATATATTTTCATAGTTTTAAATATAAGAACTATGTATTCAAAGTATACTGAGCTAAACTTCTTATAAAAAATATTTCAAAAATTTCAAAAAATTTCAAAAATACCAAAAATTGACAAGATACTAAAAATTTTTTAAATTCAAGAATACTAATAATTTCAAAAATTCAAGAATATTAAAAATTACAATAATTTCCAAAATACTAAAAATTTCAAAAATTCAAGAATACTAAAAATTTCAAAAATTTCCAAAATACTAAAAATTTCAAAAATTCAAGAATATTATAAATTTCAAAAATTCAAAAATACTAAAAATTTCAAAAATTCAAGAATACTAAAAATTCAAAAAATTTACAAAATACTAAAAATTTACAAAATTTACAAAATACTAAAAATTTCAAAAATTCAAGAATACTAAAAATTTCTAAAATTTCTAAAATACTAAAAATTTCCCAAATTTCAAAAATACTGAAAATTTCAAAAATTCAAAAATACTAAAAGTTCCAAAAACGTGAACACCAAGGTATTAAAAAATTGATGTACCTACCAAACCTTGCAATCTAGAAAACATTCGAGTACCTGAAAGTCAAGCAACCTAAAAAAAAATAATTTAACAATCGACCAATGCAATTGTCGCTATCGCAGATCAACAAATTAGTCGATCTCTAAACCCAGCAATAAAAAGCATAATCAACGCATTCTCCAAGGGTCAACAGGTGCGTGAATAGTTAATACTCGTGCGACTACAGTGTGGTGTAGTTTTATGGTGTAATAGAGGCCACAGTGGCGTACCTCGAATAAGGTCTGGCTTTCGCAATACCGCGTAAAGCTCGCAGTTTATCGGTGCACTTTACGCGTCCGTAGAGCGAGTGGAAATCCCGCTCGTGTATCGGGAACGAGTAGAAACGGGAAGAAGAAAAAAATCGGAGAAAAAGAAGGAAACCATGGAGCAGACGGATTCTCGACACGTGAGAAACGAGTTCTCGCTTACGCTACGTATTTCTCGAGTCCGCTCGCGGAAGCGCGAGACGCGAGCGTCGCGTTTTCTCGATTTTCTGCCGCAATTGGAAATCGTAAAATACGATCGCGGAAGCGTAGTTGAAGAGAGTTCGAACGCGGTAAGGGTGTTCTCGAAAATTGGCTCGCGGCGACCATGAACCGTCGATCCGCGCACTGTTTTACGATCGTCGCGAAAGGAGAAGTAAATTTCTCTGGGAAAGCTTCTCGCCGATAGAATCATCCCTGATAAAAATAATCCGCCGACGTATTGACTCGCGAACGTGGAGGAGATTGAACGGTGCTCCGTGTTGGAATCTACGGCTCTGAATACTCTTCGTATTCTTCTGAGATACGTTTCCATACCACGCGAATTCTGTTGCATCGGAATGGAGATGCTGAACATTATCCGTGATTCTGTTGCATTTAAGTAGTTCATTGAGAAATGGATTGTTTGGTTGTTGTGGTACGCAATTTTCTGATTTGGATCAGTTCTGCTTGCGATTTGAGATGAGAGTTTTTTATGTGGGAATTGTTTGTGGAAAAAAGATAGTTGATAGTTTATGTATTTGTGAGAAAGGGCAGATAGTAAGTGTAGGAGTGTTAAAATCTTTGGGAAAATAAATATGTTAGTTACATTTGAATATTTAAGCTGTAATTTTTTTCTTATTTGAGTTTTTGAGATTTATAAATTAAAATTTTCAAATTTACATTTTTGCAATACGAACACTCTGAATTTTTATTTTTGAGAGCTCTGGAACATCAAATTTTTAATTTGTGACGTTTATAAGTAGAAAATTGACAAATTCTTTAATTTCCAAATATTCATATTAAATATGCAAATTGCCAAGTTTCAAAATTGTCAATTCCCTAGATTCTCAATTTTCTAGATTTCTAATTCCCTAGATTCCCAATTCCCTAAATTTCCAAATCCTTAAATTTCCAATTCCCTAGATTTCCAAATCCTTAAATTTCCAATTCCCTTCATTTCCGTTTCCCTAGATTTCCAATTCCATAGATTCCCAATTCCCTAGATTTCCAATTCCTCAAATTTCAAATTCCTTAAATTTCCAATTCCACAGATTCCCAATTCCCTAGATTCTCAATTCCCTAGATTTCCAATTCCCCAGTTTTGCAATTCCTCAAATTTCAAATTCCTTAAATTTTCAATTCCCTAAATTTCCAATTCCATAGATTCCCAATTCCCTAGATTCCCAATTTCCTAGATTCCTAAATCCCTAGATTCTAAATTCTCTACATTAAAAATTCCCTAGATTCTCAAATCTTTAGATTTCCATATCCTTACATTACATATTCCAAGATTTCCTTATTATTACAAATTATTATAGATTTCTATATCCCTAGATTCACATATCTCTGCATTCTTAAATTCTTAAATTTCCCAATCTTCTATATTTTCAAATTCTAAATTTCTCAAATTCCCAAATTTTTTAATTTCTAGATTTTGAAATCCATAGATTCATTATTTTATTAATTTATTAAATTATCAAATCCCCCAAATTCTCAGATTCCTAAATTCTTAAATAATCAAAATTCCTAATATTCAAATCCCTAAATTCTCAAATTCGTAGGTTTACATATAATCAAACTTCCAATTATCCAAATCCCTAAATTCTCAATTCTCCAGATTCAAAATTCCCTAGATTCCCAAATCCCCAGATTCGCAAATTCTTAATTTCCCACATAATCAAACTTCCAAATATCCAAATCCCCAGATTCTCAAATTCCTAATTTTCCATATAATCAAACTTCCAAATACCCAAATCCCTAGACTTTTAAATCCCCAAATTCCCACATCAACCCCTAAATTCCGAACTCCTCATAATCCCAAATTCCTAAAACTTGAATATAAACATCGACCAACTAAAGATCAATAACCACCAGTGTCCACACACCTCGATTACGTCTTCCTTGCCCCACGTCCCTAGAGAAAACAGCTTTGCGTCCGACTGTACATAACGCGGCTCGTCCCCGTCGGATATTCAGACTTTATGTTATGCCCGATTACGTAGGTGTGTGGCAGAAGTACACGAAAGCAGGCTTAACGGAGAGGCAACCCTTTATCTCGACACGGGTTGCGTACGGGCCAGATCCAGCGAAGCGTGAAAAACGCTCGCGCGACCGATCTCTTAACAGGCCGGTCAACCTTATCGCTTAACGGCGGCTTTTCATTTCGCGAAACTCGCCTAACGGCCACCTTTAACGGTCGACAGAGATACTCGTCGCCGATCGAGTATCGGCCAGGTAAATCGGCCAGGGAGCCTGATCGATCGAACCGATATTTATTATTGAAGTATCGCGTGCGAATCCAACGCGTTCACCGACCGATTCCTTCGACACCTTTTCTTTTTATCGCGGGCAACTTTCGTCGCGTTACAAGGGTAATTAGACTGGTTCGATTTCCTCGCGATTTACTGCCGGTACAACGCTATCTCCGATCTGTCTCGTTAGCGGTAAACGTATCTATAGCACCGAGTTGATTAAACGCGAATTTTATTGATTTTATGAGATCATATTTTAGTCGATAACACGGAATAGTCGCAAGGTTGAAACGTTCCGAATGAAATATTTGTACATTTTTCTCGATAGAGGTGTTATCTAAGATGGAATTGCATTATTCAGGCTTTTTTTCAGCGTGACAGGAGTACATAAAAGTTTCAGATTTAGATTACGTTTGTTACTATGTTATTTATCGCTGACGATCTCGGGGAAACTGAGACAAATTAATTGATGTATATCATTATGGCGCGTCTGACCTAGCCATTTTAATGCAGCCATAAAGAAATGCACGAAACGGGGACTTCGATGCTAGATTTTATCTGTACGTTATTTTAAGCACTTTTTTCAAGGATATAAATTACCAGACACTTTATTCAACCTGTTTATTCTCACCAGAAAGCCGAATGAGGAATGTCCTGCATGAATTCCGCCCTCTTGACATTTAGACCTCCCAGAAATCGCCTTGTAACGAGTTCTTGTTTTAACTCGTTTCTTGGTTATAGAATATTTAATGTGTGTGATGGTTCTGGTAAGAGATGTGTGTCGACATATTTTTATTTTAATATTCTTTCGTTGAGAAAGAGGAAAGTTTTCTTTGTGCTGGTTACTTTTTTTAGTGGAGTCAATTTTCAATTTTTTGGTTATTTGGGAATTTTTTTGGTGGCAAATTTATTTTACAATTTTTATTTTTGGGGTGTTCAAGTTTGTTCTTGAATGTCTGCTTTTCGAAATTTTTATATTTTCGGATTTTCATATTTTTAATTTGTGTTCTCCAAATTTTTGTATTTTCTAGATTTTATATTTTTTAAATTTTTATGTTCTTTAATATTGCTCTTCAATTTCTATATTTTCAAATTTTTATATTTTCTAGTTTTTATATTTTTAATCCATGTTCTCCAAATTTTTTTATTTTCCAGATTTTATATTTTTTAAATTTTTATGTTCTTTAATATTGTTCTTCAATTTTTATATTTTTAATCTATGTTCTCCAAATTTTTGTATTTTCCAGATTTCATATTTTTTAAATTTCTATGTTCCCCAATTTTGTTCTTCAATTTTTGTATTTTCTAGTTTTTATATTTTTAATCTATGTTCTCCAAATTTTTGTATTTTCCAGATTTCATATTTTTTAAATTTTTATGTTCTTTAATTTTGTTCTTGAATCTCTATATCTCTAAATTTGTATATTTTTTAAATCTCTATAAATCTTCATATTTTTCAACTTCTTTACTGTCAAATGATTATATTTCTAAATTTCCACATTTCTCAGTAGCTACATCTCAAATTTCCATGTCTTCAAATTTCAGTATTTTTCAATTTTAATATTTCTCAAATCTCTGCACCCCAAATCTCAATATTCCAACTTCCATATTCTTATACATCTATATCTCTAAATTCCTACATTTCCTAATTCCCTTCAAACTCCCATATTTTCCCATTTTCACATTCTGAAGTGTCTATCTAAATTTCCCTACATTCCGTCACACCTGGTTAATTCAGTAACTAATGCGAACCGCACATACCAGAGATTTTCAAGAACAGACTATCACCTAGAATTCCATTATTAGATTGAAACATATCAGACTTGAAAATGTACTTCCCTGCTATCTCCTTCTAAACAGTTAATCCTATCTAAACCTGAATTTCCAGTTATCAAATCCACCCATAAAAAGGTCCCACAAAAAAAGAATCCAAAACCACCAATTTCACCACAGAGGATCCACTGTCTACTCTTCACAGAGGATCTACCGTCTACTTTTCACCAAAAACTGCCCTAAACCACAATTTGTCGAATTTCACCAAAAACTGCAATAAACTACAATCTGTCTAATTTTACCAAAAACTGCCATAAACTACAATCTGTCTAATTTCACCAAAAACTGCCCTAAACTACAATCTGTCTAATTTTACCAAAAACTGCTCTCAACTACAATTCGTCTAATTTCACCAAAACTACCTTTCCTAATCTTGAACAGAACTAAAATTTCACCGGTGCAAATTTGCAACCAAGAAATCCCATCCTAGATATCCAGTTTTGTCACATGTCCAAGTATTAAAAAGATAACACCATCCTAACCGTTATCTAACGATCGAGCGTAATCCGCTCTGGCTGAGCGACCACGAAAGGTCAACTGGCCCAGTCTCGTTTTATTTCGTGCAACAAACAGGTAGGAATGCCCCGGAAAATAATACTTTAATCTCACGGTCATCGTTTTCACACGGCGTGCCATTAAAACGAGCCGGTAATTTGTCCGTCGATACACCGGTCGATTTGCCAGCGAGGAGAACGCCCGCGTCGCGCTCGGTATTCCCGTTACTAATGCCTTGACTCACTGCAAAACCGCAAAAACAGAAAACTTTTCTTATCGGTCGTCGCGGAGACCGCGAGAGACTGGTCGCGTAGAGAGCCGGTTTCTCTCGGACGTGCAAAAATCCACGAACCCGTTTGTATTTTCGAAACGGTTTACGAGAACTCGATTAATAGAGTCCTCCGTGCTGTGTGCATCGGGAACTGTTATTCTGTTTATCTCAAAGTCATCGCTAACGATGAATGTGTTACCTGGTCATTGCTTTCTGCAGCTTTTAACTGCTTCGGATATCTTGCACGTTTGACGAGTCGACGCTCTTCCTGCAGGCTTTGCGGCGCCATTTTGATTAGGTAGATGCGGAAATGTGTGAGATGTGTGATACGTGGTGTTCAAGTTTTAGAATTTTTTTAATTAGAGTTTCAGGTTTATGTTTTCTCAAGCTTACAAGTGTAGTTTCAAATTTTGTAATTTCTAGGTTTTGTTGAGGTTTTGCGATTTTAACCTTTTAAAATTTGGATGTTTTCAAGTTTCCAATTTTCTAACTGATGAAATTTGCAAATTTCTGTATGTGAATATTTAACTCCACACATATGTAGATCCCCAAATTTCTAACCTACAAATCTTCCAATGTCTATGTCTCCAATTTCTTAAGTTCCCAAAGAAATTTCCCAAATCCCAAAAATATTCACAAATTCATTGAACAAATTCTAAAATTCGTAGACCACAAAATTCTACATCCACATCCTTAAACTATGAAATCTCTAAGTTCCCACATTTGTACACATCCAACAAAGAAATTCCTAATAATAAAACTAGCTCAACGCGATATTAATATTCGTTAGCCCACAAGGAACAATCCGTCCGCCTCCACCTATTTCCGGGGATCCCATAACCGAGAAACGAAGGCTGAGACGACAAAGAGGATGATTAACCTCAAACCGGAGGTCAAAAAAGGGCATCGAGGATGCTCGAGCACGGGTCGTCGTCGTTCGCATAATGGCGAATATCGCGGGGAACCACGGCCATCTTTGTTGCCGGGTCTTGGCATACAGGCCGAGAGAGGTGTCCGCGGGTAACACGATCGAGGGTGGGCTTATGGAGATCAAAACCCCGTATCGGATTCCTTATGTCTCGCAAATGGCTGCCCTGGATGGTGTTGGTTACAGGCATCAGCCATCTTTGGGACCTTTGCGTGCTTCTTTCCCAGAGGATTTCACCAAGAAAGGCTCTGGTGTCCTCCATACGTCTTCGTTTCTTAAAAATTATTCGAAAAGATTTTAGGAGGCAAATTTTAGTAACTGGTAATTAGGAGGTACTTGGTAATTTATAATCGATGACAATTTTGTGTACTGATATTTCAGTAAGAGGGAGGTGGTCCAAGTGGTCCTCGAAATTAAGGATCCTTCTGTAGTATCGATTGCACTTTTGCTCTTTTATCAACATCTCTTGACACTTTGACAATTACAAGGTTCATGGAATCCAAGAAGTTTATGAAGGTTTCAACCTTCTGAAGACCTTATTTGAAACCTATTATGGAGACCTCTCATGGAAGACCTCATGTAGGTTGATATTGCTATATATTACTATCTCGTTGTCAGAAATATTCACAATACTAAAACTTTGACAATATCATGTAATATTCCATGTAAGAATTCTATAGTACATAAATAAATTATTAAAAATTGCAGTGAATTTACTAAACTCGTTAAGAACAAAATGGCTAAGAGCAATCGGATCACATATATGACAGTGTATAAATAGAAAATTATAATCCATGAAATCAACTTCTTAACGTTGAACGTTTCGAAAATTTAAAAAGGTTTGGAGAGCAAAGAATGGCTCGAGACTGTCGGATAATTAATACGCGGCTTCTCTCCATTCTTTCTGCCGCTTCCTCGGTCCATCCTTTACCACAAGGAGGTACCAGGAGATCTTTCTGCAGAACGCGTCTCGAGAAAGCCGACGAGATAGCAGCTCCATTAGGTCGTGGCCGGCGATCTCAAGGGTTTAATGAATTATAGGTCGTACGGTAGTTACATCGGCGGATAACGCCTACACGGTGATCCAGAAAGACCGGTATCGGTCGGGCGTACATCGCGATTTCGCGTGGGTGACGTCACCCTCGATTTACTTGTCCCTGGAAGAACGTATTTTAACCCGAAACCGGTGTATCGATTCAATTTGCCACACGCAATCGTCTCGTTTCGGTGTCGTGTATATCTACTCGGATAAAACTGAAGGAGAAGCTGAGGATGATACCGATAATTAATACATGCATTGTCCTAGTCCTTTTAATTCCAAACTCGTTTTAATTTGAGAGATGACCGAGAATGTCTCCGCGATGAATCACGCGGTGTACGGTAGTTACATAAGCCATTGTTATCGAACGGTAAATCAATGGGAACTGTACGGGAGGTCTGCAGAGGTTGTTTTAACTTGTTTTTGGAGAAGACTTCGCCGACCGCTTGATCGAGTTATTCCTGTTTATTTCACGGGAAACTTGTGGGTTAAGGGGTTACGGATGGCAAATAAATTCGATGTATCTCTGTCATGGACGTAACCAGGTTATTAGTCACAACGAAATTTGCTTCGAGATAAATTTCATCGTATTACTTTCAAATCGATTCAACTTTTCAGGTTATGTTGACAAAAATATCTGATAATTTTGAACACGAAAATACACTTAACTCTTTCAATAATTATTATGAAAATATTGGTAACAATTTACTTAAAACATTTCCTGTTTATACTCTTTTACTAAATGAATCTTAAAATACATTTAATTATAACATTTTAAATGCAGTTGATTTTCCCGCTCTTTTTAGGTTATGTACAGTAGACAAGTATATTAAAAATGATTTTATAATTTTGAACAAGAAAATACACTTAAAACGCTCAATAATTATTAAAGAAAATATTGGTAACAATTTAGTTAAAACATTTTCTGCTTATACAATTTTATTAAAAGCATCTTAAAATACATTTAATTATAACATTTTAAATGTAGTTGATTTTCCCGCTCTTTTTAGGTTATGTACAGTAGAAAAGTATATTGAAAATGATTTTATAATTTTGAACTAGAAAATACATTTAAACTTCTCAATAATTATTAAGAAAATATTGGTAACAATTTAGTTAAAACATTTTCTGTTTAAACAATTTTATTAAAAGAACCTTAAAATACATTTAATTATAACATTTTAAAAGTAGTTGACTTTCCCGCCCTTTTAAGGTTATGTACAGGTATCAAAACTAACTGTACAATCTTCATAAAATATACATTTTCTAATTGTTCTAAGCAATAATAAAAAAATAACAATATACAAATAAACATTAAAAATATTAATATAAAGACAGTTATACAACATTACAGAAGTGTGACCTGTTAAAAAGACAGAAAGTTATAATCACAAAAAATAAGAAATTCTACAATTTATATAATTGTAATGTTTAAACAATTACGTTTAGCAACAGTAAATTAATAATCATACATACAGTATAATAGTATTAAACTAATACATTCATGTCTCATATAGTAAATTTATGAACTTGTTAGGAAGGAAAGATGGAAATAATCCTTGAACTTGATTGAAAAATTAGGATCATTCCGTTGCACACCTAATAACTGGTTGAACTGGATTCCCAGTGTAGCCGTCCATGTTGAGAAAGGGCAATTAATGACGGTGTCGATCAAATTCCGCGCGTATCAAATTAGTAATTAACTCCAACTGCGCGACAAATAGCATCCGAACCCGTAAACCGAAACGTAACATGTACATACATTCGCTAAAATAGTTTACTTGGTAATGGATACTGCGGTCATCGGATTAAGAGGAGCCATTACGCGACGTTTTAAGCTGAAACGTTCTCCAACCGGCGATATTACCGCTAATTAATACGAAACGTAGCCGGTGTGTATCGTTCCTGCTCGCTCCATCGGTTCTCCGCTCTTTTCACGCGAAGAGCACCCTGGCTGGATAACAGCTTCTCCGCATCGAAGGCAAGAATACCGCTCTAATGAATTATGAGACGTACAGTAGTTATATCGGCGTGTACCGGCTATATAACAACCAACGAGGACGTGGTTGATACCTAGAGAGAGTGGGCGCTCTCTGCCTCTCTCTAACACGCTCTCTTTTGTAGCTCCGTGTTCCGCGAACGAGCAAGCGAGCGAACACGCTCCGGGTTACGAGCGAGAGCGAGATTGATTTCGCAATCGAAACCTAAGAATAGCGTTGTAAAATGTACAGAACGAACCAAGCTGAGTGTGGGTGTCGGGCACTCGCGAGCGCACAACCACTACCGGTTTTGGGACGTAAATCAAGGATAGCGGAGTGCAATTTCGCGGGAACGGACATTGCAAACGAGTTTATTAGCCTGGCGAAAAAGCCGAAAAACCTTCCTAACGAACAAGCATAATGGAGTCTGTGATGTTGCTTTATGAAATCTGATATGATTCTTGTATCGTCTTAATTGAACCACTGTTGCAATGGTGACCATTTCTTATGATCAAGTACGTATGCTTCTCATTAAGATCAATGATAATGCAATCCCAATAAGGTGGACAATATGCTGTATTACAAGAGTTATTGATATTGTTACCGTAGCACTGAGAGTGCAATTGGCTTTGTGTAAATTGGGGAAATATTGTGGGCATTTAACGAGGATATCACTGTAGGCGATATGGCCATCTTTAGTGGTATAGTAGTTGGAGACATGGTAGTTCAGTACGTGGTACTCTACGGCAATCGTTAGTGGTATAGTAGTTGGAGACGTGGTAGTAACGTGGTATAAGAGATAGCTTGGTGCATAGTAGCTTGGTGCAAAGCAGTTCGGTGCATAGTAGTTTAGTGGTTGTAATATGAGACGTGGTGATACAGAAGATAATTCGATGCGTAGTAATTGAACACATGGTGGTACAATACATAGTAGTTCGATGCGTAGGAGTACGATATGTAGGTACGAAAGATGATACTTCAACGCATAGTAATTCGTCACATGGTAGTTTGGTGCGTGGTAATTCATGTGATAGTAATACGACACATGGTAGTACCAAAAATGGTAATTCGATGCGTGGTAATACAGAATATAGGATTTCGATGCATGGTATTCGTCATATGAGTAGTACTACGCGTGGTAATACAATAAGCGGTAATTCGATGCGTGGTAATTCGACACGTGGTAAGAGAAAAAGTGGTAATTCGACGCGTGGTAATACAAAAAATGGTAATTCCACGCGTAGTAATTCGACGCGTAGTAATTCGACGCGTGGTAATACAAAAAGTGGTAATTCCACGCGTAGTAATTCGACGCGTAGTAATTCGACGCGTGGTAATACAAAAAGTGGTAATTCGACGCGTGGTAATATAAAAAGTGGTAATTCGACGCTTAGTAATTCGACGCGTGGTAATACAAAAAGTGGTAATTCGACGCGTGGTAATGCAAAAAGTAGTAATTCGACGCGTAGTAATACAAAATGCGGTAATTCAATGCGTGGTAATACAAAAAGTGGTAATTTGACGCTTAGTACTTTGACGCGTGATAATACAAAAAGTGGTAATTCGACGCGTAGTAATTCGACGCGTGGTAATACAAAAAGTGGTAATTCGACGCGTGGTAATACAAAAAGTGGTAATTCGACGCGTGGTAATACAAAAAGTGGTAATTCGACGCGTGGTAATGCAAAAAGTGGTAATTTGACGCGTACTAATATAAAAAAGTGGTAATTCGACGCGTTCTAATATAAAAAAATGGTAACTCGACGCGTGGTAATGCAAAAAATAGTAACTCGACTCATGGTAAATCGATGCGTGGTAATCCAAAATGTAGTAATTCCTTGCGTGGTAATTCGACACGTGACAACACAAAATGTAGTAATTCCTTACGTGTTAATTCAACGTGTAACACAACACATATTAACACAAACGATAGAAGTTCAATGCATAATCCCTCAACACAGTCCTATAAAATATACTAGTCCAATACGCAATACAACTAACAATAATTCACTAAAATCTGTCAGCTTAATAATTCAACACATGATAAGAATAATAGACCAGCACATGGTAGCTAACGCATAACCATACAATGTGGCGATTTACCACGAAGGCACATAACTCGAAATAATTTAACGCGTACCCGATGATTCAGCACCTACCCATACAACTCCGCCAACATGTAGCAATTTCCATGACCATACAACGCAATCTCACGCATGACCATAGAACGCATAATAATCTACTGTATGTATAACGCAAAGTTCTCTTCGGTCATCGTAGTCACACGAAAGCCGTGAAAAAAGCGCTGTCAAATGATCCCTCCTTTCGTGTCGTGAAAACGAAGACATCAAGAGGGACTCGGTTTCTTAACGAGATGAAGTGAAGCAGCATTGATACACTCGATGGAGACGAGTTCGTTAAAACAAAAGTGCAACGGGATGGGGACTCGGTCGAATCTCCTCTTCCGAGAAGCTCCGAGTGCGTACGCGTTAGAAAGCGGCTTAATGAAGACGCGTTTCCATGAAACTCGAAGTAGCAGCCGCAAGGAAGATTATACGAAGGGCGGACTCGTCTTGCCTTGTTCTTTCTCCGTATGAAACTGAAACTACTTTATGAATAGGATTAATAAAATCTTGGACGAAGTGGCGAGGCAAGACCTCTGCCTGTAGCTCGTTAGCTTTCTTACGAATGATGCGCGATCAATTATGAAATCTAGTGGAGGATTAGTGCGATGCGTGGTTTAATGTACGTGGGGTCTCTGAGGATACAAGATAATTTTGATGTGGACTTAAAAAACTCTGTCTCAAAATTTAAAAAATTTCAAAGTCCCTGAATTCCTCAGACAACCTTGTATGATCACTCAAGAATGAGATATGAGACCAATCTGTAATTCGTCAACTAAATATTAAAATACTAAAAATATTAGTGCAATTATTATACCAGAATTCCAGGGTTAATTGAATTGGTCCAAGATTTGATTATCGCAAGAAAAAACACTTGCACGGGACCGTGACCCTTGGTCTCGACCTCCATCAACCTGTTTCCAAGCGAGACAGGCGAAAGAGGCGAATAAAAAAAGAGGACAAGTTTGGACATATCTGCAAAAGAGTCGAGAGCAGAAAGAGTCGTCGGGCAAAACTGGAAGTAACTGGATCTCCGCGCAGTTCTTCCGTCTCTGTTCCCTATGTTCTTTCTGGGTTGTATTCTTCTTGAAACCGTGGACCCTCGATCGTAGCTCCTTAGCTCGCGACAGCAGCACCATAATACCTACGGCCCCAGAACCGTTCGAGTGCCATACGAGGGCCACGGTTGCAGCCGACCATTTCTTTTTTTGTTTTTCACGCGGTATTGCTGCAGCTAGACCGGTGGGAGGTGCACGAAATGGTCCTGGCATCAAAGAACGAGGCGAGAGCAGGACGTCGACATAGGTGTGAATGTAGTCAAATCACATCAGCCTCACTTTGGCCGACACTCGAACGGAAGAAGAAAAGGAGGCGAAGAAACGCACCCCCTCGGGCCCTTCTTTACGCCCCCACTCCAAAAAACCGCCTCCATATCCGCCATTCTCACGAGGTACACCGTGTATTCTACACCGTATTCTCTGGAAACCTTGCGTGTGTGCCCCGTTCCCGCTTCTCTTTTCCATCCTTTTCTGATCCCCTGCTCGAGCATACCACCGCACTTCCGGTAGACGCGTAAAATATATCGCCTCCCGCGACCGGCTTTGTTCCGTGCTTGTCTTCTTCTTACCTAGCCGACAACCGAGTCGGAAGACCCGTCGGCGAACCTTTTTCGAATCTCCTATCGGGACTCTTACTTCATTTCTCTTAGAACCTCATGCATAATTCTCATACTCTTTTTCTATCTTCACATATTTTATTATTGCTACTCAAAATAGTTTTCTTTATTACAATCTTCTTTACGCCATAATATAAGATTTCTATCTTCTCTACATATTTTATTATTGTTACTGAAAATATTTTTCTTCTGAGTTTACGCCATAATACAAGATTATGGAGCAAGGTTATAAAACTTGAGAAAGACAGTCAAATATTGTATCATATATTATAACATTTTCTGCTACAGCATGAACAGTAAGTGCCATTTATTTCTGTAACGCCATTAGATGACATTATTGGTGTTGAATTAAATGCTGAATTAAAAGCTGAATAATTACATGTAAGATTCTTATTATCTGTTAGACAGACTTATCCAAAAGGCACAATCTAGTGAGAGGTTAAATATAAATTGACTACATAAAGTTATATATGAATATACACTTAATTTAAAGTACATTTGCTGTACAATAATAAAATACATTTGCTGCAGAATTGGAGAGGTATAATTTACATTCGATGACGCAGACCAATACTTTGGTGGGCCATATCACTCCTCAATGATACGCGAGAATTTGAATTTCATGTAGATGGAGTTCTTTGAAGAATACTAATCGACAACATTTGTTGCTAAAAAAGTTGATCAAAATGACTGTCTAAATTTTTTAATCGAACAGCAAATTGCGGGAACCGTAGGAAGAATCGTATTCAGTCCAGCATCGTTGGCAGCGATCGATGGACTCAAAAGCAATTTCACGGAAGCGCGAATCGTTCCATCTGCGTATACGAACCACCTCTATTAAGACTCCGCGTATAAAGCCGTTCGAAAGTACCCGGTATGCAATTAAGAAGGAACGAATAGCAAGTTTCCTATAGAACCGAGACCCTTGACCAAAGAAGAGCGTTCGGTTTCAACGTTTATTTATTTTTCCATCGTGTGTGAGAATCGAGGCCTAGTCATTACTCAGCAGCATGAAGCACCATACACACAATCCCCGTTAGCAAGAAATCATTGTTTTCGCCGGGTGCTATCAAAGGAGAGCCCAGGTCCCGGCTTCCCTCGGTTCAATCACCAAGCCACTGAGCACCGGCTGACGTTATCCAATGATTTTTGTCTCTTTCTCGTTAGCATCGACACGCGTGCATTAATTAATCGGGAGCCCTGGAATAAACCCTCTCGCTTTTCTTCTCCCTCCGTTGTGGGACGTCCACGGGATCTCCGCGTGACAACGTGTATACCTCGTGAACTCGCTTTCCAATCAAACTTTCCCTACGATGCCCTCTCCCATAGGTATAAAATGTATAACGAGTGACAGGAAAAAGGAGACGAGGGACGCGAGAGAACGACGGGACACAGAGGGGAGAGGGACACATCAGCGGGTGTATGTAACACGTACCGGGGGGGAAGAGCGAGAATATCATACGAGAAACCATGGTGTTCTCGAACGTGGGCCCTGTAAGAAGATCCGGGCCAACGATTGGTCGATGGCGCACCCCTTGCGTGCACGTGGGCGTGCATACGTGGTATTGAAGCGTGTCGGTGTGTGCACGCACCTCGTACTCGTATGTGCGCTACATATGTGTGTGTGCACCCAACGCGAGAAAAGGGGTTACTATACCCGGTGCATGCAAGCAACCCCACGACAGAGGGGCTGGAAGTCATTCTGTCCCCTTTTTTTCCCTTTTGTTTACCTTAGGGCCGATCATTAAAATGGCCGCCGTATCGGCGAGCTCTCATTGGCCGAGGGCCTCCCTTCTGCCCTGCGCCCCTCTCGCGCAACCCTTGCAACGATAGAACACGCTCATTGTCGAGCACGGACCGACCGCGTGTACCGTGGTGGCTAGCTCCCTTCCGAGGGAGTTTTTTCTTTTTTTTTTTTTACACGAGAGCGCTTCTTTGCGCGCACCTACTAGAAGACCTCTCCTCGAGGATCGACACGGAACAGAATGGAAAGCAGGAAGGAATCGCTTTCAGCTGCGAGATGGGGGAATTTGTTTTGATTCGAAGCTACTTGGCTGACTCAGCGACCGATTCTAAAAAATTAATCTCCCTTCCGGCCGTCTTTATATTCTACCATTCTTGTTACACCGGTCGTCTCCCTGCTGTTCTGCATTTAAGCTGGTTGTATCACAAACACACTTTCACGATATTTCTTTGCCTGCTGTTTCTGAAAAAGATCGATCTCAATAGTTCAAGTACCTCTTCAGATTTTTATATTGTGCTACTGTGTTTTAAGGGTACACGTCTCGACGATTTTTATGGGTGTTACAGATAGAGGAAAATGGGATTGATACATTTAATGACAAAGAACCTTTAGTTACAGATTGCACATTCATCTTCAAGCTTATGATTGCAAGATACACATTTAATGATAACAAGATTCATTAAGAAGGTTCATTCATGATAACTGAGATCAGTGTACTGTCACTGCGAGGTTTTTGTTATTTCACTGTGAGAGTCATTCAGACTTTTTTTCTAGGGAGGACACTCTGTATGTACTGTCAGAATATGACAAATAAACGACAGATGCAGATTTTACATCAAGTTACACGTATGTGATGCTGATATGTGGATGGACAGTTTCTAACTGCGGACCACATATGACACATATGTGATGAGTTGCTGTAATACGACATTTGAAATGTTAATATGTTTTGAACTAACATAAATGTATGAACAAGATGTATAAACCAGATGTACAAACAAGATGTATAAACAAGGTGTACAAACAAGATAATATTTAGCAAAGTGCATACTTTTTGTAATAAGTACCAAACATTTCTAACAGAAGTACCACTGCTGAGGTAAATGTCTGATCATTCTGTCAGTGCGGTTAACATTAAAGACTAACTGAGAAAACCATACTGTCGCCCCAGACTAAGTACCACCGTAGAATAAGAACACTTCCAGTGAAAACAAATCAGATTTCAGTTAATTTTCCGAAAGTAGTGACACGTGAAACCCTGAAACGCACGCGACAGGGTGACTTGACAAAATTCCTCAGCAGGCAAAAGTTCTCGCGTGAGAACAGAGACGTAGTTGGAGCACGGATCGGCCTCATTATCCCGAGGCAGGCAAGAGGACAGTATAATTCCCGATCGCCTTCTCGTCTCCGCGAGACGTTCGCGTAGAGATACGTTTCCCGAGGGCCGCATTCCGAAATCGGGAATAGGGAGGGCGAATCGAGGCGCCCGCCGGTGCCGCCTTTATTTGCTCATTTCCCTCGAGCGGAGCATCGGGTGTGCAAAAGGAGGGAGCCGCGACAAGGGTTCGAGGGGGACGGACGAGATAAAGGAGAACGACGAGATGGACTGTCACCGATGGTAATACATCGTCGCCTTCGTTGCTGCCCCCTTATAGACGGACGTGCGGACAGACGGCGGACGGGTTCGCGCAAACACGTGTTACGAACAACAGGTTCGTCCGTAATTCCTCCGCCTCCTCTTCTTCGGCTGTCGTCTTGGTCCGCCACCGTCAGACCAGGTAGCCTCGCTCGCTTTCATTCCGCTCGGCTCGGCTCCGAGGGGTCGCCAGTCGCCGCGGGGCCCCTCGGCGGACTACAAACGAGCCGTATTCGCCAAATCCAGCTAACTCGAGCCGAACTGAATCGAAGGAATCCGCTCGACCATGCCGCGTGCATCTCCCTCGCGTTCCCGAAAACCCTCTGCGCGCACCCTTCCCGGTGCCTCCACCACCCACGGCTTACCTGCCGTTCAGAAATTAGCGAGGGAGAAAAGGGAGACCGTGGAATTCTACGGACCAGACCGAATTTCGAACGCGTGCAACAACGAAAAAATAAGTGACGAGGAATCGTCGGCAAGCATTTCTTAATAGGTCCAGATAGATGGGTTCGACCTCTGAATATTTTCGGCTGAGCGCGAGAATTCTACCGTTGCCATTTTGGGATTCTGAACTTCTCTTACTCGTATACTAAAGACTCATGTATCATATTATACATATGTACATCAAAGCAACGTACTCTAAAAGAGTCTTCTTTAATCTCCATCTCCCCTTATTATTTTAACCTCCTAACCTCAAAATGCACGTCCGAGCTAATAAGGAATATTTAATAGGCAAAAACCCTGTACTTAGATCCTCCAGTGTTAATGTAAATATAAACGTATCATGAATACCTAACTCTTCAGTAGGTTTACCGCTTTTTACCCTAATATTTAAGAGGCAAAAAGACATGTATCCTTAAGAGCACTTAGCATGAAAATGAATCATAAATGAATGCTGGTCACATGGTTAATAGAAAGCATCGTGATCCATTCATACCCGTCCTTCCATCTTATCGTCGTCTAATAAATTCATATTCGGAATTAATTAACGGGCGATTTAATTATGGTCATTTTTAATCTGGAGTCGACGTCACGACAGCTAGCGCCGATGATCCGGGACGGAATGAAATATGCGAAACGCGGCTCGCGCCGACGGACCTACGTTCTTTACCTGGCAATTAAAGCCTGACCGTTACCACGTGCTTTTCGATGTTTTGTAACGCTACTTTTCCCCGGTTCTGATCTATGAAAGCGTCCTCGAGGCCTGCAATAATTCATAAGTCGCGTCGGCGAACGTGAAATAACCGGGGGCCCTTCGGTTTTTGGGACGTTACGAAAACCGGAGCCGCCACACCTTCGCCGCTGCCAAATAACAGAAATAAAAACACCGACGTTCTTCGAATCGATCGAATAGTTCACAAATGCTTAACCGGATCGGGGAGCATCTTTAAACGTGTTTCGAGGTCAGGTATAATTAAAATCAATACGAACACTTCGATTCGTCATTTTTAACTTCTAATCAGTGTCGCGCTTTGACCCTGGACCGAAGAATGATTTCGTTCTCCGCCTCTTTTTCCAGTACGGGTTACTCAATCTTTATGATTTATCGCGCCAGAAACTTGGAACTCGTTAATGCATAAATTCAGGGACCCAAGATCTACGATGTGCTTGGATGTTCGATATTAATATTTAAGTAGTACGGTTTAGGCTGGAGGAATCTTTCATACTTCCTGAAAATTGTTCACATATTTTTTTGGTACTTTAAAAATGTGTTTTAATGTTTTTGATTAGTTGTTGACAGTTGTGATTTGGATAAAAAGTTTCAAGTTAAAGTTACAGGTTCAAGTTGAAGGGAACGATGAGGGAGTTTTATGAGAGGTTATGTTGCAGCCATAGGTAGATCCTTTGTGCTGAAATAATTTAAACTCGACAAATAAGCAACAAATATTTTTAATATATGCCATGCTGTAAATTAGATGTTTAATCATTTGAACACAAAGAAAGAGACATTTAATGCAGCAATTTTAGAGAAATATTTTTTAACAAAATTTACAGTGTCAAGCATGAATGTAGTCAAACAGACGACGGTGATAGACCAATTAATAATAGAAAAGTGAAAAGTCAAAATGTAATAGAAATATCAAAGTTCAAAATGTAATAGAGATGACAATAATCAAAATATAATAGAAATATTAAAAGTCAAAATTTAATAGAAATATTAAAAGTCAAAATGTTATAGAAATATCAAAAGTCAAAATGTTATAGGAATGTCAAAGGTCAAATTGTAATAGAAATATCAAAGTTCAAAATGTAATAGAGATGACAATAATCAAAATATAATAGAAATATTAAAAGTCAAAATGTAATAGAAATATTAAAAGTCAAAATGTTATAGAAATATTAAAAGTCAAAATGTTATAGAAATGTCAAAAGTCAAAATGTTATAGGAATGTCAAAGGTCAAATTGTAATAGAAATATCAAAAGTCAAAATATAATAGAAGCATCAAAAATCAAAATGTAATAGAAATGTCAAAGGTCAAATTGTAATAGAAATATCAAAAATCCAAATGTAATAGAAATGTCAAAGGTCAAAATGTAATAGAAATGACAATAGTCAAAATATAATAGAAATATCAAAAGTCAAAGTGTAATAGAAATGTCAAAAGTCAAAATGTTATAGAAATGTCAAAGGTCAAGCTGTAATAGAAATATCAAAAGTCAAAATATAATAGAAATATCAAAAGTCAAAATGTAATAGAAATGTCAAAAATCAAAATGTTATAAAAATTTCAAAGGTCAAACTGTAATAAAAATATCAAAAACCAAAATGTAATAGAAATGTCAAAGGTCAAAATGCAGTACAGATGACAAAAGTCAAAATATAATAAAAATATCAAAAAACAGAATGTAATAAAAATATCAAAAGTCAAAGTATAATAGAAAAATCAAGAGTTCATTAAAATTATGGAGTTATGCAACAAAAATACTCTCCTCTAAATTAACCCTCGGTTTAACTATAAAAATCTACGAATGACGAATAACAAACCTGCAACACCTATAAGCCGAATAACCCAAAATCCTGTAAATAACTTAATAAGTAAATTCCACGAGTATCTAAAAAGCCCCAAAAATATCAAAGGGGGTTAAATATGTGGGCAGCTATCAGAAGATAATTCGCATTCACAGTAGCTGCCACAAGGAAATTTTGGCATCTATTAGCGTTCAGGTAGTCATGGATGAATCTATCGGGTCAAAAGCCTAGACTCCGGGGGATTAGGGAGAAGTTGGAAAGAGAAGGAGGACTGGAGCCGTTTAGAACATCACGCAAGTAGAAACTCGTGTATTCGGAGCAGCCGTAATTAGATACCTGAAGGTACCACCGACGTCGAAGGTGCCTCTGTTCTCGGTCACTCTAAATCCTTCGACGAAATCGCCGCACGAAAGCGGCTGCGTCGGCAGCCATAAGGCGTCGCACTTTCGGTTCTCGATTATTGGAGGTGACAGTTTACAACGAGCGACGCGGACTAACAATAGGGACGCGCGATGTTCCTGGATCGAATATTAATCGCCACGCCGGAGAACGTGTGGGAACACGCTTTTCTTTGGGTACATGTTTTTGTGTGGAAAAAGGTTATTGAAATCGACCGACCGCAAAGGAGAGAAAGTTCAAAAAGTTCAAAGATCAAAATATTCTGCATTGAATTAGGCATAACTTCGTTGATTTATAGAGCCTCTACTTTGTTGATTTATGGAGAGGATCTTCATTGATTTATGGAGTCCATTTGTGGAACCACGAATTTAATACGTTTTTGATTATTCGAAAATTGTTGACACTCTTTTATGCGATCGATAAAATATGAACGTGTTGAACTGTAGTTTGATGGCGGTTTGTTGTTGCATCGATGGTTTTTTTAGTGCAGGATTGTTTTAACCCACTTCTCTCGCCTACGCTATCACAGTCCGTGTTTCTTTTAAACGAGACTAACTTCGATGCAATGAACACCCAACAAGCGGAGAATTGACCGACATAAAAGGGATTTCGAAACGTGTAGCCTTCTACAACCGTGGAAAAAAAGTAGCGAACATCGTTACGACATTTTCCAGCTAGTATCTAGACGTACGAACCGATACAAGCCGATTCTTGTCCCCGATGTTGTGGCAATTGTACTTTCATCGAACCGCGAGTTTCTCCTCGACCTTCTACTCTGTGTTCCAGTGATCCTTCCTCATTCTTTTAATCTGAGGAATTTAGGCATTTTATGAGGGAATAGTTGTGGGTCTTTTTCTTTTAATTTTTGGTGATTTGCAATTTTTTATTTCGATTCTTTTTTTTGGGACTTTTTAATTTTTGGATTGCACAAATTTTGGAATTCGAAAATTTCAGATTTTTCTAATTTTGGAATTCGACAATTTCAGATTTTTCAAATTTTGGAATTCTCGAGATTCAGATTTTTCAAATTTTGGAATTCTCAAGTTTCAGATCTCTCAAATTTTGGAATTCTCGAATTCAGATTTTTCAAATTATTAAATTTTCAAATTTTAGATTTTTAGATTGTCACATTTCCATAATCCAAAAATTTCACAAAGTACTCAAACTTCCAAATCTTAAATTCTCCAAATTCTCCAAATTCTCCAAATTCCACAAATTCCACAAATTCCCCAAATTCTCCAAATTCTCCAAATTCTCCAAATTCTCTAAATTCTTCAACTTCTCCAAATTCCTCAAATTTTTCAAATTCTTCAAATTTTCCAAATTTCCTAAATTCTCGAAATTCTCTAATATTTCCAAATTTTGCAAATTCTCCAAATTCTCCAAATTCTCTAATTTTTTCCAATTTTTCAAATTCTCCAAAATTTCATAAATTCTCCAAATTCTCTAATTTTTCCCAATTTTTCAAATTCTCCAAATTCTCCAATTTCTCCAAATTTTCTAAATTCCCCAAATATTCGTACCTCCACATTATCAACCTCTCCAAAATTCCCACATATCCAACTACTTCAATAAATCCCAAATTTCCTAACATTTCCTTCACTCAAATTTTCTAGAAATTACCCTCATCTTTGAACAATAAGCATACGCACCATACGCGAACAGTAAATTATGAGGAAAGTCATAACGCCAGCACCGTTTATTAGAATTTTATTATGAAATGAATACATTAAAGGAACACCATGCACGAGTAAGCCGATTATGATAATTCAACGAGCTGTCGCTGGGAGCTTCGACTTTATCGACCTGGCGAACGTGAATTCGATTCGAAGAACGCGTTTACGCGGTCCCATAATTTTGCTCCAACGCTGTCACTTGTGTTCCTTGAATCTTAACTGTTCTTGAGGATTACTCGAAATATTTTCTCACTTGAAAATTGTAATTTAGGCTGGAAATGTGGAGATATACTTAAAATTAATAATTTGGGAGATTGAAATTGAAATATGAAATTTGTTGGATTTTTCAACCCCTTTGGCAGTGAATCTTTTACAAATGATTTATATTAAAAATAACTGTAGCTTCGTATTAAATTTATGATGGTATTTTTTGAAGAAAACATTGAAGAGGAAGTGTTACCAAATTTATAAGTTGTTTTAGGGTAGTGTAAGAAATTTTTAGGTTATGTGTGATGATTTTAGGGGTATTTTTAATTTTGTGAATTTTTAAGTTCTCAAGCTTGTATGTTTTTAATAATGAAATCAATTCTTCACTATTTTTTGAACCACAATAATTGTATTGAATAGGTTATCTTTAATTTTGTGAATTCTCAAGTTTTCAAGTTCAAACGTTTCTAAAAATGGAATCAATTCTTCACTACATCTTTGAACCACAATAATTGTGTTGAATAAATTGTACTGCTTCAAATTCCAAGTATAATATAATAATGTAATTTCAAAAGGAAATAAATGAAAGCTAAAGTTAAATAGAAAGTAACTAACTAACTTGAAGAAACATAAAGATAGTATTATATAATATATTCATATTCGATTGAAACATCTTTCCAGTCGTAAATAACACGGGAGTCCACTAACTGCCAGTAGAAAAATCTAATCGAAGAACAGGAAGAAATTAAAGAGAACTCTCGGTAGCAGCATCGACCGAAGAACTTAGATTGAAAAATAAAATTATCGTAAAATAAGAAATTAAACAAGTTAATAAATTTCTATATAACCTAACCTGCTTTTCCGGCAGCTAATATTAGCGAGAAGGTCTAATCATCTCGATTTCTTCATTCGTTGAAAGAACCAGTCGGTGCATAATCGACGCCATTATAGCATCCAGTATCTCAGACGTAAAAAAGAAACATTCCCGATCGATCTTCGATAATCTGCTAAAAATCAGGGTGCGCGACATGAAGTTCTCGAAAGATGGAGTCGATGATTGTGGTTTTAATTCCACTTCATTACCCGAAACTCACCGAACCGACCGAAAATTCGCGGTTTGGTTCGTGTATAATTTCGAGCAGAGTTTATGTATGCGATTGTTGGTGTATGCGGGGTGGTACCGTTCCGAATGATCGGCCTATTCGATTTTATGCACCTGGAATCGGCAGAAAACGGTCCGGAATGGGGAGAAAACGAAACGAAACGAAATGAGACGAAACGGAACCGTAACCATGCAGTTATACTCGGTCAGATTTCTTAGGAAATAATAGAGAACGGTTCGCCCGAGTGCCGTTAATCTCGATACTTAAACGGAACACGGGGGCCGACGAGTTGTTTCGTCCATCAGTTCCATGGTTGAAAAAATATTTGTGAAATTTCGACTGCAGTACACTCAGGGGCAATATAGGTTCTAATAGTACGTTCATAAGTACGTTCGTAAACTTACTAGAGAATTTTTTTAATTTCAGATTTTTGGGTTAGGTAGATGGTCAAGTTTCAGAATTATTACTTTTCTAATTTTTAAGTTTGTAAATTTTGGATTGCAAGGATTTCAAGGTTTTATATTGTGTAATTTTCAAGTTTCGAGTATCTCAAATTCATGAATTTCTAATTTTTCCTTAAATCCCTAGATTCACTTTCTATAATTCGAAATTACTACATTTCTAAATTACTATGTTCTCATAGAAGTGTCTCAAATTTCTAAGCTCTCAAATCCCTAAATCCATAAATTTCTAAAGTAAAAAATCCCTAGATTCTCAAATTTCTACCGTCAGTAATCCCTAAATCCATAAATTTCTACAGTCAGAAATCCCTAGATCCTCAAATTTTTAGTCAGAAATCCCTAGAACCACAAATTTCTATATCCAGAAATTCCTAGATCAGAAATTTCTAAAATAAAAAATCCCTCGATCCACAAATTTGCTCGGTAAGAAATCCCTAGATCCTCAAATTTCTACAGACAAAAATTCCTGGATCCATCAATTTCTATATTTTGAAATCCATAAATTCAGAAATTGCTACTGTCAGAAATTTCTAAAATTTCTAGAGTAAAAAATCCTTAGATTCATATATGTCTATATTGACAAATCCCTAGAACCACAAATTTCTAAATCATCAAATTTCAAAATCACAAAATCTCAAAATCTGTAAATTCAAAAATTCCAAGATCCTCAAATAGGTCCCCAAATTCCCTTATCATCAATTCCCTATAATTCCTAAATTCGTAAATTCCTAGATTTTCATATTCCTGCATCCCTAAATCTAAAAATCCCTAGATTTCCATATCCACAAATCCCCAAACCGCAAGCTATAAAAATTTCCATATCCATAAATTCCCTAGATACCCACATACATCTCCAAATACATCCCCAAACTCCCACATCACTAAATTGTGCCCATTCTTAAAATTCTTCAATTTTCCCATCCCTACACCCTCTGATCTCAATTTTCCCATATTTCTACTCTCTCAAAATTCCCCCTCCATCCACAACACCCAAAAATCCTTAATAATCCCTAGATAGATCTCCAGTAGTAGATGTCTTGTCTCCCTCAGTAGTTTCTCTACAGAATCGGATTTGCTTTCGACTGTACCACTAGAAATTCTGACGGCGTAGCCGCGGGCCTTGTCTGGCCGATACCCGTCGATTTCCAGTTGTCAAAATATACGTTTCTGCCGTTTCCATCGGTTGTCTCTACTCCCGGCTACACTTTACCCTCTCGCTAATTCGCCGCTTCCTCGTGGTCCTACTAGTCTACCGACAATCGCTGCTGGTTGCATGCCCCTGGGCTCGCCACGATTAGCCATTACCCTCAGATTAGAGCGTTCCACGCCAATCGTTTCGTTCTTTCTTCGTGACCGTTTCATTTCGGCTCTTCATCGTGAAACTGGCGCGACGCAGCAGAAAAAGAACGTTTCTCTGTCTGGGACGAATATCTATTATGGCCCGAACCTGAGTCACTGAACCGATTCCTGAAACGCTCCGTGAGAATCGAGCCTCGCAGGATTTTAAGGGCTTCGAAGTACAGTGCTGTTGTTACGAGGTTAGGTTAATGACTCTGTTTGTCGCTTAACCCTTTAGCTGAAGGATTCTTTACATTCTTGGGTAAGTAGCGTAATTATCGGGGGGACTTAGGGACACTGAGGTGTCGATGAGGTGTCTGGCTACTGTGCTGAAGTTTAATAGCTCTACTGCTGACAAACATTTAGGGTTCACATAACAGTTCTTATCACATTATTTATATTATTAGTTCATGTTATTAACCCTTTGCACTCCTCAATTTCTTTTACCTACCGACTCCTTAATACAAAAAATTGATCAAGATAGGTGTCCTCAGTAAAATTTGTTAGAATAGTGTGAAGTATGTGACAAATACATTTTTCATTTATTATAAATAGTAAATAAATAAAAAAATATATATTTAACCAATCTATTTATCTGAATTATTTGTAAGATCCAAGAGAAATGTGATGTCGAGCCACACTCGACAAAGGAGTGCAAAGGGTTAATGTTCATATAATATTTCGTTATTTATATTACATTCGTGGTACGAGTACTTTCTGTTATGTAAATGAGAGAACTAATGCAATAGCAAGTATTTCTACTTCATGTGTGGTGAGTTTACATATGATAACATTTGCAATGTATACAACTATCAATACCAATGTATACAAGTTCAAATGTCATACACAAATATGACCTAACAACCAACACCACAAATATCAAATTTCAGTGAATCTCCACTAATAGAATCTTCGTTAAACAAAAATGATACCAGTCCCAGTCCATACCATTTCTCTCATTTCAAGCCATGGCACGATTCGTCAGAGTTCATCTATAATTATGCAAAGTTCGAACCTAATCGGTATAACCGAAGTGCACCCTCATCAGACACCAGAACAAATCATTATACCCAGTTTCCGCAATACCGACCATTAAGAGGAATTTCTATGTGGACATAGAGAACAACGTTAAAAGCAATGGTAATTATAAGCAAGGTGTCCGATGAAATTCTGATCTCGTTCGATGGTTGACATGTCGATCCTTTATGGATGAGATTCATTCGGCGGGCAAACAGGGACATAAGGTGTGTCATGACGTAAAGGGACATCGAGGAGCTCACGATTGCGAATATGTATGTCCTTTTACGCGGAAAACGTAATTAAGCGTTTCGTAATTGGTATTTAACGGGGATCGTTAAGCCAATTGGCAGCGGCGTGCAGCCAGAACGGACGGCCGAGGTCAGATTCGACGAGGTGTGGGAGAGAGAGGCCCACATGTGATTAGTGTCAACGAGTCGGTGAAAGGAAATTTCTAATTGCATACATATGTACAGTCATGAGCAAATCTGGTTTCCTTGGGAAAATATGGTAATATTGGGGTGAAGGTAATTTTTTCGTTGAGATGGAGTTTTCAAAATTTGGGTGATTTGAAGGGATGAGGATTTGGAGATTTTGGGATTTGAGGATTTTGAGGTAGGGGATATGGGGATTTGGGGATTTTGAGAATTTGGGGACGCAAGGTTTTGGGGATTTTGAGAATTTGGGGACACAAGGTTTCTTGGGAATTTTGAGAATTTGGGGATTTGGGGATTTGGGGATTTGAAATTTGGGAATTTTGGAATTCGGTGTTCTACTGATATAGGAATATAGGGATTTGATGGTGTGAGAATTTGGGGACGTCAGAATTTGTGGAAAGTAGGATTTGAAAACCTATGAAAGTGAAAATATAGGGATTTGATGGTCTCAGAATTAGAACACATATTTATTTCAAATCTTTCAAATTTCAGAACTTGGAGACCTAATATGTAATTCAACTAAACCTACTTTTGGTATGTTCAAATTTGTATATTTACAAATATGGAAACCTAAGTATTTAGAAAGACCTCACATTTCTCCAAATACTTAAATAATAAATACCCAAGATTTGAAAATACGAAAACCTTGAAAATACACCAACATGATATCCTAGCTAAACCTATCTATTTGGAAACTCACAAAACTCTATAAAAATATTTAAGAATCTAGAAATTTCAAAAATTTCAAAACTTGACAATCTAAAAAATGTAATTGAAAATTTTTGGAATTCAGATGGTTTGAAGTTCGCGTCTGCAAAGGAAGGAATGCGAGTCGCTGCACGTGCAACTTCGAATCACGACGTACTCGTTACGCCCTTATGCGCTTGCTTGTACGCCATCTTATTTAAATTCAAATCGAACAGGTGGTTGGCGAGGTTTATGGCGATTAGTGGAACGGTTCGCGCTCGAATTGTGCTTGGTTGTACTCGGTATTAGTATCTCTAATTGCATACATTGTCGTTTGGATACTTTCGAATTTTAATGAATATCATTTGTGTTATATCTGTGTTGATCGAACGTTGAGAACGGGAACGCTTTTTAGTAAACTTGTATATTGAACTTCATTCCTATTGTGCTACGCCATTTTGAATGTCTTGAACAACTTTGGTAGTTCAACTACCTTCATGATAGTTTTAAAATGAAACTACCTTCATGAAATGTTTAAAAAATTAACAAAGTATGGTCATTTATTGCACATTTGTTAAATGGTTCTTTGTCTGCAATTTCAAGTTTAGTTCTTTGAATGTTAATACTACAGAAGACGTCACATTTCTTCTGTTCCTATAATGTTCAATTATATTAAAATATTTATATTCTTGTGTTTATTAATTACATTCAGAAAATTTGTATTTGAGAAAGAGAGAAAAAAATGGTAAAACACAATTTGATAATAAAAAGTTTGCATCAAGTGCCTCTGCCATTTCCAGTCCCACGCCGCCATTTTGTCCGCAATCTTACATCATAAAATATCGAATCGTACATAAAAGTCCATAGAACAAACATCTATAAAAGGCAATCCCATATCTATTATACTTTCCGCGAAAATGATCTGCGAAGTTATCGAAGTCGCACAAAATGGCGTAAGCCCGTAATCCTCTTTCTGCCGTCACCACACAAGAATCTCCCCGAGCAAAAAAAGGGTCCATATTTGTCATCGATAAAGCTGTAGAACAGAGTTTAACGTCAATTAAAGACCTCATCCGTGTATCAATGAAAGCAATGAAAAGGTAAACAGCATCATCGATCAAAGTTGTACGATCCATTTGACGTCTCGCTGCTCGATCGTCCTTAGCGAATGAAATGTTTGTCAATACAATTTAAAAAGGCGTGTGAGCAAAAACAACAGAGACGAGAAAAAGAGAACGGTCGAGGCCGAATCGAACAGGAATCGACGGATGATTATCGGTTTCAGAAGGAATCAGCACGCGAAGGGTACTAGGAGAAAAAATAATTTCATCGTGGAAACGCACACGTGTTATTATATCATTTCGGTAAGAAACAGGCTCACCGACGGAAGATATGATTTAAGAGGATCCGCGGATGTCATTACGTGTATCACGGTTAAATACAATGTAGGCTTTTTCGTGCCGTGCGAATAAATACGGGTTCGCCAAATCGATACTCGCCTTTAACCGATAACTTTTACGATGTAACAAGCGAGATTTTTAATGATATGACCCGCCTTTCAGAGAATAACTTCGATGAAATCGTTCCGAAATTGATATTGTTACTACAATTTGTGGTAAATCGACTCTTATAGTCTTCTTGTAATTCCACTGTAAGGTACATTGTATAGGTACGCCATTTTTTTATCGTGAAAATTGGACAGTTATGGAGTGAGCAATTTCTGTAATTTTATATGGAGGAGATTATTTAAATTTCGGCGATAAAAATATATTTATAAATGTAACTACAAAATTACAAGTATTGTACTATATTATTTCTCATTTTAATTTATTTATGTTAGGTTAGGTTATGTAGCAAGCTCTATTTGAACATTTTAAAACAATGTCACCAACATAGTCATTTTAGATACCTAAAATAATATACAATTACTAGAATTATAAGTTTGATTCAATATTTCGATAAATATTTTACAACTGCAAAAAAATTGGACAGTAAACTTAAAAATTTCAAAGTTCGTTTTTTCAAAATTCCTACAAAATTTCTTTATAAAATTTTGAACACACTGCCTGACACCCATATTTTTCTGTCATAAGACGTCTCTGTGAAGTGTCGATCCAAGATTGCGCAACAAAGATGCAAAGATGGCGCACAAAGAAATTCAAAATTAATCACGTCGTGTTAGATCAATAGTCCAATAGTCGAAGCTCATTAAATATCCGTGACTACTGCTTCACTCCGGTTGTCAGAAGGACAGGTAAGTCAGGTAATCGCTTAAGAACATTACGGGGTTTACGTCTCGCAATGACTAGGGTATCAAAGTTCCGGAGCCGATCGCGCAACCGACGATGCATTAATCGCCGCCGCCATTCCGCGGAGACAAACGAGGCGACCCCGTCGACGTGGCCGTCGAATCTCGCCTCCAAGAATTAATAACTGTCTGCTGTATAATCGTTAATGGCCGTTATTATTAATAACGGGTCGGAGACGTGCGATAGCCGTGGCTGCGAACCATTAAACCGAGTTACAGGCCGTTCGATTTCTCGCGGTCCCGCGGAAACGCGATTATTTCGCAACGGTTGTTCGCGAGTTAAGTGAGACGCACGCTGCTGTTTAACCTGATCGATCGCATCTGGATTACGTTGGGATGATTCTTGACGGGAAATGAATCGCTGGTAATCTTCGTACTACTGTGTACTTCGCTATTTGTTTCTTTTCTTTGGATTATGTAAGGAATTTTACAATGGGAGATTCGCAAGAAAGCATTGCATCAGCTTTGCGATTTAATCACAGTGTAAATAGCTAATTTTTTAGGAACTAAATACAGAGTTTTCATAATATTTTTTAGAAAAAAAAATTTTATTTGATTAGTTTTGTAATTTTTTTAAAAATACAATACAGCAAAAATTTTTGAAATAAAACACAGTGAAAATTTTCAGGCGTATTTATTAATTAAAATCAGGAGAGATTGTTCAATAAATTCATTGTTTGCTATATAAAAACGAAAATGGAATTTAATTGGAGCTTTATTAAATTTAAAAGCTAAACATTGCAAAATGAATGCAACATGTGTTGACATCAGTATTAAATAATCAGTTAAAATTAAAAATACTTTCATACAACTAAAATCCTACAAACATTCGAGAACAAGAACATACGAATACAGAAAGGAAATTGTATAAAAGAATATCGAAACTAGCAAATGAATGAAATAGTACTCATCTATAAAACCAACTAATCTAATCATTTCCCCTCGATTATCCTCGCTTCGTAACAAATTCGATTTAAACACAAAGAAAGAAAAGGATTCTTCACCGAAGCGAACGGAATCGAAACTGCCTTGTTCGAGTCATGCTCATCAGCTAAATCCTTTCCAGGCGTTTCTGTTTATTTCCAAACCGTTAGCCTTCGTTTCGATTCAACACGGACGAACACAAATGTTTCGATCCGGATTCAAGCTTTTCGCAAAGCGCCTAAGGCCCTACATGTTTCAACAAACTCGATTATGCTCGATACAGAGCGCCATAATTTTACTAGTACCCATTGGCGTATTTGAAGGTTTTTATTAGGAGAAGAATTGTAAATCACCGTTATATTGACATGCGTTATGCGTTAAAACGTAACGAGATATAAAATATATCCGTGCGTTGAATCGTTATGCGTTACCATAAGTATTGCTGTAAATTGTATTACTGTGAACCGTTTTGGCACACTTTTATTGTCAATTTTATTGTCAAGCATTGCTTTGGAAAGTGTGGTATTATCTGGTGCGGAGACACGCGGTGCATCTATTATTAAGCACTTTATTACGCTCTATATACCGCGGGCTGTTTACTACGCACTATGTACTTTATATTACCATGCGTTTGTTACGCTATAGAATGTAAATTAGTTTCGTACGGTTGTACTGTTTTGTACGACCACGCGCAGGTTTAGTACGCAGCATATACTACAATGCGCAGGCTCTACTACGCAGTATATACTTCCACGCGCAGACTCTACTGCGCACCCTACACTACCACGCGTAGAGTCTACTGCGCAGCTCTACTACGCAACCCATACTGCCACGCGCAGTCTCTACTGCGCAGCTCTACTACGCAACCCATACTGCCACGCGCAGTCTCTACTGCGCAGCTCAACTACCACGCGCAGCTCTACTACGCACTCTACACTACCACGCGTAGAGTCTACTGCGCATTCTACAGTACCACGCGTAGCTCTACTGCGCACTCTACACTACCACGCGTAGCTCTACTACGCACTCTACACTACCACGCGTAGAGTCTACTGCGCACCCTATACTACCACGCGCAAGGTCTACTACGCAGCTCTACTACGCAACCCATACTACCACGCGCAGTCTCTACTGCGCAGCTCAACTACCACGCGTAGCTCTACTACGCAACTCATACCACCACGCGCAGACTGTACTGCGCAGCTTAATTACCACGTTCAGCTCTACTGAGCTGCTAAAACAACCACGTGCTGGCTCTACTACGCATACTACTACTTATCTCATACTCCCACGTGTTATATTACTACACGTCTCATATTACTACACATTATATCTACCACATCCTAGATTGCTACGTGTTGTACCACCCATTGTATCTATCATACATTACAACAGAATGCTCCACATTACTACAAATTCCAAATCACCACATGTTATACCTCAAATCCCATACTGCTATACGTTACATCCACATGTTAGATCACACCTCACCTTCTATACAATCAGCCACGAAATTTCCTATACTAAATTCTTACCCGTATCCTTCTTTTATAGTCAACTTGCATTTTATAGAAATCCTTCCTACTACCGTCCTTGCAACAAAGTTACGCCAATGCTGTACTACACCAAGGTAACTGTACCGTCGATTTCTTCATGGTGTGTTACGGGGTTATCAAAAAAAGACGTTACCGGTTCTTGATATTGTGGCATAAATATTGAACGATCGGCCTTCGACTACCGTGCACGCCTATTTTATCGCAGTCTTATTGACATTTTCGAGCGGTACGTGTGTCCGCCGATCGAATCGACCACGATCCTGTAAATTATTAATAAACCGATGTGGGATCGGCAACGTTTCGCCACGCGATAACCACCGTTTTTTACGCGCGTTTTACGACCCCGCGATTTTATTCGCCAGCTGGAGGCGCTAACGAACGACATCGTTGATAGTTTTCGTCCCTGAATTATTTATTGGAAAATAACTTTTTCAGCGTCGAAATATTCAGTTTCGTTAAATGTTGGACAGTTTTATTGCGATGATTCGAAGCAGACGGTGTAGAAATGCGCTTCCTTTTTTGTAAAAGCTTGCTGCAACCCACGTTGCGTTTGACTTGCTTCCACGTTCGCGGTAACTGGGTGTAATTGATAATTGATTTTGAAATCGATGCCGGCGTTCAGATGGGTGTTCGAGTGGGCGATCGATTGGTGCGAGATTGAATGATAATCATGCGAGGATTGCGCATTGTTAATGAGAAGTACCACAAAGATGGTGGTAGAAAGATTGCGAATTCTTTGATTATTCCTTTCTTAACACGCTGACTGCCGATATGCGCATTTGTTATATGACATATTGCGACTCTTGTGCATAAAGCTAATGCACAAATGCACTTTACGTGGGCTTTAGATAAGAACAGATATGTTTTTCAATCTCTAAACTGTCTGTAAATTTAACTTGCACTCAAATGCACTTAGGCTCTAATTCCAAATCACCAAATTTTTAAATCTTTAAAATCTATGAGAATTAATAAGTGACAGCCTATTTTATGGCTGCTGTATTTTTCATGATAAATCCAGACTCTTGACGGAGTACTTGAATAGCGAGGTTACATCAACAATTTGCATGGTACGTCCAGATCTGCAATTAGTACAATTAACCTCGGTAATAATCACAAAGGAGCGACACTGTGTCCTCGAACTTGAATCGCCCAGAAAAAGCGGTCGGTTATTCGAGGAGGTTCGGATGTCCAGATGTTAAAGATTGTTCCCCAGAAAGAAAGAGGTTGAATGTTTCAAGGGCCAATAAAATCCAGGTGGTACATGGTGTTAGAAAAATCTCGTACCAAGAAATCGTCGTTGAGGTGTTCGATGACTCACTAGACCTTTCTTACGCCCCGTGCATTCCTCCTTAATTGCGTGGTCTTTATTGCAATCGCGTCGATTATTTTACAGTCCGGCCGCATAAATACGCCTGGTTCGAGCCTGAATTATGGCGAAACGTGGCCGTTGGATCTTTCGGTTAATTTAATAACGAGAATCGAGAGACGGGGTATAAGAGCCGCGATCGAGGGCAAACACTAGGATATGCTAATTAGATTATAGCGGGCGTAGCTGTGCGGGAAAAATGGAAAGAGCCGAGCTGGCAACCAGTCCGTACGTTGTTGCTACACGGCAACGCAACAACGTTCCAACGCTAATGCGATGCATTTTTCAACGCGCCGCATTCTACGTTTCAATTCAATTGGCCGGTGAGAATAATTGACCGAGCGTGTTTCTTTACATGATGGAAGCGTATTGCACACTCGCGAAGATACAAATATCAAAACGCGGATCGAGACGTTCGAAGATATCAAGCTACCTCGAAAGGTAATTATTAATAACTGTCCGACGTGACAGACCTGTTCTGGACATGGTAGGCGTATAATGTGAGCTTAATACCATTCGAGTAGGGCCTTTCTGAGCACACCGTCCGGATATATGGCCGCTACTGTCGGTTTGTGATTTTATTTGCTGCAAATAGATTTCTCTCTTGTTTATGATTAATTAGACCTAACTGGTTTTAAATTATTGTAATTGAGAGAATATATTCTTATATTCTTTGTTGTAAGCTTCGGTTTTGTTTATTAATTCTGCTGAACATGATATTTAATTTTTTTTCATCCCTTACCTACTATTTTCTATTATGAATGTCTCATACATATAAAATGGCATTCTATGTTTTTCTTTAAACGAAAGCAAAAATTAAATTAAAAAATTTGACCCTCAATAAAATAAATAAAACGTAAGAATTAAGAGAAAAATAGGTAAAGCAAAAAATGAGAGTATTAGAATATTAGAAAGTGATGGTTGGTTAAATTTTTAAGACCAACATTCGCAGACTTTAATAAATTATTAGAAAATAAAGATGAAGTAAGAAATAACTTCCCGGTCATAAATTAAGTACTTCTAATTATAAGTGAAAGGGGAACACGATGTTTTGGTCGAAAGAATTTCTTGACGAATAAACTTGCGTCGATACTTATTAAATCGATGTCCGCATGACTTCCAATGATATATGTTCGGAATAATTCATTCGAACGTGCTCGTATCTGAATATCTGACCAATAAACGTCGCACGTACCACAAATTACGAAGGAGCTCTTTCACTTTCGACCGGGTATTGTGCGTAATCTCCATGTAATATAACGGAGAATCCGCGGTTACGTGTTGTCGCAAAAACTTAAGCGCCTCTGAATACGCGTTGATTGAGTCATCTGTCTCATCCCATTACTTTTTATCGGCCCATAAACTCGGTAACTGACTCTATACGCTGCACGTAAGATGCATTACTATTCGCTAGTTACAACTGCGTTCTGATTACGGTGTGTTACGTGGAAGAAATTCATTTGCACCTACACTTCGTGCTGTTCTTACGTAGTACACGTAACTGTACTCGGGTTCGACGGTGGCTTTGTTGAGTGCACGTAAGCTTCAGAATTTTTAATTGAAGCTTCTTATTAACTTTTAGGTCAAACTTTTGTATTTAATTTTTAAATTGTAGGAATTTGATAATTTTTTTTATGTATGTACTTAATTGACGGTCAGATAGATACACTTATAAATAAGAAAATCATAAAAAAACTGATCATTATATAATTTGATATAAGAAGTAACATCATATAATATATAATATATAACATCATATAACATCATATAAGACCATATAACATATGACATCACATAACATATAACATCATATAACATCATATAAGATCATATAACATATGACATCACATAACATATAACATCATATAACACATGAGATCATATAACACATAACATCACATAATACATAACATATTATAATACACATATAACACCAACTGATCAATGAACTAAAATTGTCATCTCCACCATAAAAACCCTTTCTCACAACATTTTTATAAAAAGTCACCAATCTTACTTTCCTTAAAAAATTAAAAACGTGAACAAAGACAAACAAACCCAATAAAAAAATATTACTTTTTATTTTACATTTATTTGCATTTATTTCTGTATACATAAAGAATGTCCAGTCCATGCCACAATTTTAGGAACACCCTGTACAATAATATAATATCCGATGCACGATTTCTCATACATTTAGTTACGGAATCACTTTTACTTCGGTTAGCGCCATTACGCTACATAAACGCAAGGTTAGGTTAGTTTCGCGTACGCGACGCTCGCTCGCAGTTTTAATTGCCACTCCTACAAAAGCCTTATCTTATCTCAAGCACCGCGACGAGGTTTCTTTCAGAAACTAGTACACGAGGTGAACCTCCGTTCACCGCGGTTCAGTCTCGTTTATAAACAACCGCGTGGGCGATTGAAACTGCAAAATTCTATCGAACGCTCATTTTCAGGCGTTACAGGGCTGGTACTCTTTGAAAAAGTGCCTGAGTACGAAACATTCTTGAAATCTCTAACAATTTTGTAGGAATAGATGAAGGTGAGGTGATCTTTTTGAAGGTGGGGAAAGTAAGAGAGGCAAATAGACAGCAGGGATTTAGGGAGATAAGGATACTGGAGATCTAAGGATTTATTTTGAGGGAAATTGGAGAAAGTGGAGATTTAGGGAGATAGTGGTTTGGAGATCCACAAAATTAGAAAATTGGAAATTTAAAAGTTTGCGAATTTGAGAATTTGGTAATTTCAGAGATTGGAAATTTGAGAGTTTGGAAATTTGAGAGATTGGAAATTTATGAGATTGGAATTTTGAGAGATTGGAAATTTGAGAGATTGGAAATTTGAGAGATTGGAAATTTATGAGATTGGAATTTTGAGAGATTGGAAATTTGAGAGTTTGGAAATTTGTGAGATTGGAAATTTGAGAGATTGGAAATTTATGAGATTGGAATTTTGAGAGATTGGAAATTTGAGAGTTTGGAAATTTGTGAGATTGGAAATTTGAGAGATTGGAATTTTGAGAGATTGGAAATTTGGAAGATTGGAAATTTGAGAGTTTGGGAATTTGAGAATTTGGAAATTCGAGAGTTTGGAAATTTCAAAATTTGGGAATTTGAGGATTTGGTAATTTGAGAGTTTGGAAAATTGGAAAATTCGAAATTTTGAAAATTGAAAAATTGAAAAATTGGAAAATTGTAAAATTGAAAAATTGAAAAATTGAAAAATTGGAAAATTGGAAAATTGGAAAATTGGAAATTTGGAAAATTGGAAATTTAGAAAGTTTGGTAATCCAAAAATTCTAAAAAATAGAATATCAAAAACCTTTATTCCAAAAAATTCAAAAAATCGAAAATTGCAATATTTAATATCCAAACAAAGAACAAAAAATCTCGACAATTTCGATTTTTTATTAAATTAAAAAATATGCAAATGCCTAAAAATAAAAATAATAAAAATATAATTTATCATAAGGAAGAATATGAAATGATTTAATTTGCGTCCCCTCGGTGCAGCCGTCCCTGGTTCCGCAAGAGGAATTTCAACGAGGAACAGCAAACGATCGGTTTTTCTCGCACGGCAGGATAATACGTGCAATCATCGGACGATTATGTTTTCGCAACGTGACAGCGAAACAGGATGAAGTTCGCGTCTGTGGAAGGCGTGAGAGATCGTCGAGATCGGTGCGGATCAACGGCTACTATTCGCTCGTTCGCGGACAATAGGTCGAAGCTCGCTATAGATAATTGAAATCGAGGGAGAACGAGCAGGCGAAACGGTTTCGCTTTTGAAACTCGGTCGCTCGTGGACGGGTCGCCGTTAATTAAGAAAATTTGCATGATCGTAATCGCGGCTCGTTAAGCAAAACGGTTTGTTGCGGCGCGCGTTCCACCGCCTGCCGATAAATCGGTAGCCGGGGAATCGACGTCTCGGTTTCGAAAACGAGCAGAGAAGTCGTGCCCCGATAGGCTGGCTGGGCCCAGCTTCTCGATGGATCGATTTCTTTTTCGAACAGACCAACCTCGGCTCCGCTCTCTCATGATCATGAAAGTGTAATTGCTGGAGCAGAGACAACCGCTTCGTGTATGCTGCTTGGCCCGCGCGTTACCGTGCCACGCATTGGCGTAACTAGCGTTTTGTCTAGGGAGATTATCTTGATTTATTTATTGACGACGTACGAATGTCAAGGTGGTTTGGGGATATTTTGATTTTAGGTGAAGAGATTTTGAAAATTTCGAAATTTCCAAACTAGGAATTTTGGAATTAGGAATTTTGGAAATGGGAATTTTGAAATTGATAATTTAGAAGCTAGGCAATTTTGGAATTGCTAATTTAGGGATTTGGAGATTTTGGAATTGGTAATTTAGAGACTAGGGAATTTTGGAATTGGTAATTTAGACTCTAGGGAATTTTGAAGTTGATAATTTAGGGATTTGGAAATTTTGGAATTGGTAATTTCGAAACTAGGGAATTTTGGAATTGGTAATTTACAGATTTGGGAACTTTGGAATTGATAATTTAGACACTAGGGAATTTCGGAGATGATAATTTAGAGATTTGGGAATTTTGGAATTGGTAATTTAGAGACTAGGGAATTTTGGAATTGGTTATTTAGAGATTTTAGAATTTTTGATTTTATAGCTTAGAGTCTAGGAAATTTTGAAATTAGTAATTTAGAGACTAGGGAATTTTGGAATTGGTAATTTAGTGATTTGGGGATTTTGGAATTGGTAATTTAGAGTCTAGAGAATTTTGGAATTGGTAATTTAGAGAATAGGGAATTTTTGAATTAGTAATTAATGATTTGGGGATTTTGGAATTGATAACTTAAATCTAAGGAATTTTTGGAATTGGTAATTTACAAATTTGGGAAATTTGGACTTGATAATTTAGAATATAGGGAATTTTGGAATTAGAAATTTAGAGACTAGGGAATTTTGGAATTTATAGCTTAGAGTCTATGGAATTTTGGAATTGGTAATCTAGGAATTTGGGGATTTCGGAATTGGTAACTTAAAGTCTAGGGAATTTTGGAATTGGTAATTTAAAAACTAGGGAATTTTGGAATTGGTGATTTAAAAATTGCGAAATTAACAATTCAGAAATTCGAAAATTTAGAAATTGGTATTTTAAAATTTAGAAATTTTGGAACAGTGGTTCGAGAATTAATAAACTAGAAATTTGAAAATTTTATCATTGTAAAATTCAGAAATTTGAAAATTGAATTTCCACATTAAAAAATTGCATAATTTAAAAACACAGAAATTTGAGAATTTGATTGAAAAGTAAAGATTTCATGGATTTATAAATTTACATGTTCAGATTTTGAAAGTTTGAAAATTTTAAAGATTTAAAAATTTGACAAAACAAAAAATTCACTAAACTTGGAAATTTAATACTTCGCCCCAAAAATACAATAAATCCCCTAATTAGACAATTCAGAATCCAAAAATAAAAGATTTGTATCAATAAGAAATAAAAACTTCCTATCTCCCCAATCCCACATCCAACATCCCAACAAAAAACACCACTCGATATTTCATATCGATCCCACCTCACCTTACGCCACTGGTAACAGTCTGATTATTCGCTCATAGAAAATTCATCGTTCAGACTAATTGCGACTAATGGTCCCAGGACTAGGATCAGCTTGGGTTCAAGCTGCCAGAAGAACCGATTGCGAAAAGGCGTCACTACGGACGAGTCTTAACAAACGCTACGACACGCTGGAACGAGGACAGAGTACGTGGATGAAGGAGCGTGTAAATACCGGGAATGAAAGAGAGTCGAGGTCTGTTAGAGACAAAAGACGCGCGTCGTCGTTCGAGCATTATCGTTGCTGTTACAGTTGCACGCTCGTGACTACAATGCCCGGACCCTATGGAAAAGGAGGCTGCCAATCGGGCAGATTCAGCCAGTTCCTGCTAACTTTCTCCTCTCGACTACGGCAAAACTCGACTAGCTTCGAGTCATGATCTCTTATGTAGATCTACTTCTTCCTCCTCCGCCACCTCCCTCGCAAACTTACCACCACCGCAACGTGTTCTATACAGGGTGTCTCGTGACTTCCGAACAATTCCCTGAACGATTTATTTCTAGCGCTTGAGAGTTATTTCAAGGCGAGTCTCATAGCCTATCTGAATAACTTGATAAGTATGGGTCGTACAGAAAAGTTTTGTATACGAAAGTGGGATGGTTTAGAGGGAGATTTTTAGTGGTAATCATACTTTTCTTATAGATGTTTTAATTTCGGAGATTTGGAGGTAAGGAGGCTGTGTCCTAGTTGGGCGGATATCATAGCCTATGTGAATATCTCAAAAAATATAGGTCGTGGAGAAAAGTTTTTCATACAAAAGTTGCATGGTTTCAAGGAACAATTAGAGTGGTAATCATACTTTTCTTATAGATGCTGAAATTTCGGAGATTTGGAGGTTAGGACACTATGCCTTAGCGGTGCGAGTATCATAGCCTATGTGAATAACTTGAAGAATATGGGTCGTAGAGAAAAGTTTTTTATACAAAAGTTGCATTGTTTAGAGAGACAATTAAACTAGTAATCGTACTTTTCTTATGGATGCTGCAGTTTCGGAGATTTCGAGGTAGGACACTGTGTCCTAGCGGTGCGGTTGTCATAGCCTATGCGAGTAACTCGAAAAGTATAGGTCGTAGAAAAAAATATTTCATACAAAAGTTGTGTGGTTTAGAGGGACATATTGAGTGCTAATCACACTTTTATTATAGATGCTGTCATTTCGAAAATTTGGAGGTTAGATCACAAGGCAATATCACTCGTCCGCCAGGCCTTACTCGAAATCGAACATATTTACACATTTTCTAACACAGTATTCACCTCAAATGTGGTTGAGAGATCTCCAAAATGAAATTCACGAAAAATAAACGCACTGTGTTCATGAGACTTTTACGTAAAGAACCTTATCCAAGAATGTGTACTTAATAAGTCATGTGAATACATTGTGGATCACCCTGTACATGTTCTTCTGGTTACTTCTTGTCTCCGTTGTCTTCAGCTCCGCCACCTCTACGTTCTTGCTCCGGAATCGTTCGCTTACCTCACCTCGTTGCAAGATATAACGACGATCCTTGGAGACACGCTGCGCTTTCTCGTCTTCCTAGCCGGCACGATCCGCGGTTTCACACAGGGAAACTTGTAAGAAAGCGCGTTCCTCCAGGTCCGACACCCGTTTCGTGATGGGAGATACATTGTCGTGTAAGCCAGCGAACGGGAACCCCTTTTCCTTTTAGTAATTTATGAACGGCTCTCCAGAGAAACAATTACGCGTGTTTAGGTGTACTGCTACCTGGATGCTAACGCTCTTCTGGATTTGTTAAGTGAATGTAGTTGCATTGTTGACGTAATGGAACTAATTTGCAATCGAAATACTTTCCGCTACTGTACTTTTTTGCTTCTTGTGAAAGTTGGCTACTGATGTGGACCACATGTTGAGGACATGTTGGGACATTAAAGATGTCCTTAGCCTCCTTAGTTAAGCATTTTATGAAATTCGAGGCTGATAAATCACACCTAAGTTCCAGAAGCTTAAACACCAAATCATTTCTCTAATCTCCAAATCTAAAAGTGTCTAAATTCCGACATGCCAAACTCACATTACCATATCCTTAAAATTCCCCAAGCAGATATAAAGCAACCGGTAGATGAAAGGTTTATTAAAGCATAGACAAATCCGAGCACGGATCTGGTTTGATCTTTAAATTACCCGGACTCGTAGAAAGTTGCCAATTAACTGTGACAAATAAGCGATCGCCGTTTAACACGCGAGATTTATTAGGTGCGTACACGCGTTGCCCGTAAACGCGGTTGTCTTGAACAGACCGCGTTTCAGCCACGAAATTCGAGTCAGCTCGTTATTTTGCATTGACCGTGGTCGTTTTGCAATTTACTCCTCGATACGCATAGTTGCGACGTGAAACACAGACACTGGCGCCTTTTCTGCCTGATCTGTTCGGGCCAGACCCGAACGATTAATCGATTACGATCACCGATCTCGCTTTCTCGTCGCGTACAATGGACTCCCGCGAAAAGTTCACGAAAGCTGACTCGACGATCAACGATCCGTTGTTGAACATCGTCGTCCTGTCGCGTCTCGTTTCGCGTTGCTCAATACGACGACCTAAATAATTACAAAGACCATGCAAGTATACACAATCAGCATTCCTAGCGACGCCTATGAGAAACACCCACGCCGCCGGTGAAGTCCCCGAGACTGCCGGACATGATTTCACGTTTGGTTCGAATAGTTTGCTCTCGATAACGGGTACATTGTTCTTTTTAGGGTAAGTGGATGTTGAGATGTGACTAGGTTATGTTCTCAGACTCTCTGACTCTTCAGATTCCAGGTTAAATTTTCAAGATTTTATATTTTTTTATTCAAGTTTGAGAGACTGTCAATAATTTCACGTTCGTTTGGAATATAGTTTTGCTCTCAATAACGGGTACACTCGGGACATTGTTCTATTTAGGGTAAGTGGATGTTGAGGTACTGTGACTAGGTTATGTTCTCAGACTCTCTCAGACTCTTCAGATTCCAGGTTAAATTTTCAAGATCTGATATTTTTTATTCAAGTGTGAGAGACTGTCAACAGTGATTTCACGTTCGTTTGGAATAGTTTTGCTCTCGATAACGGGTACACTTGATACATTGTTCTTTTTAGGGTAAGTGGATGTTGAGATGTGACTAGGTTATGTTCTCAGACTCTCTGACTCTTTAAATTCCAGATTAAATTTTCAAGATTTGATATTTTTTATTCAAGTATGAGAGACTGTCAACAATGATTTCACGTTCGTTTGCACCAGTTTTGCTCTCGATAACGGGTACATTCAGGTGCATTGTTCTTTTTAGGGTAAGTGGATGTTGAGATGTGACTAGGTTATATTCTCAGACACTCTTTAAGGACTCTCTAGCTTCTAGGTTAAATTTTCAAGATTTAATACTTCATTAAAGTCTGAGAGACTGCCAAACTTGATTTCACGTTCGTTTGGAATAGCTTTGCTCTCGATAACGGTATACTCGAGACATTGTTCTTTTTAGGGTAAGTGGATGTTGAGATGTGACTAGGTTATGTTCTCAGACTCTCTAGGCGCTCTCTAGGTTCCAGGTTAAATTTTCAAGATTTGATAAACACGTTTCAGGTTTGTTTGCAATATAGTTTTGCTCTCGATAACGGGTACACTCGGATACATTGTTCTTTTCTAGGGTAAGTGACTATGTCAGGTTCTCAGACTCTCTAGAGTCTCGATTCTAGGTTAAATTTTCAAGATTTGATATTATTTCATTGAAGAGACTGCCGGACATGATTGCACGTTCGTTTGGAATATAGATTTGCTCTCTATAATGGGTACACTCCTACATTGTTCTTTTCTGGGGTAAGTGGACGTGGAGATGCTGTGACTAGGTTATGTTCTTAGAGTCTCTCTAGGCAGTCTCTAGGTTCTAAGGCAAATATGCAAGATTTGATCAGTTTGCAGTGAAGTATCTGGAGAGGGTTTTTGAGAGACTACTGGTCATGATTTCACATTCCTTTCAAGTATTTTTGTTGTCGATAATGGGTACACTCGGGTACAAAGTCCTTTGCGGACGGTGAGTATAGAGATGATGTGACTAGGTTATGTAACTCTTAGATTCTATCTGGGGTCTCTATAGGTTCGAGGTGGACTTTTGAAGATGTAAAATTTTTCATTGAAGTATTCATCATTGGTTCAAATAATCAAGTATTCAAATACAAAAATCTCCAAATCTCTAAATCATTAAATCCCCAACTCTCCAATTCCATAAATCCCAAAACTTCCAAAACCCAATCCCCTAAATCCCCAAATCTCCATCCACTATAAAACCATCCAAATACCTAAACTTCCGTATTATCTCCTAAATTTGAATATCCATATAATTTTTGTAGAGCAAGCATGAAATTGCAGCACCCACATTTAATCTCGGTTAAGTGTTGCCTACGTTGCAGCCGACTGTACATCCAGTCTAGTGACCCAGATTCGTTGCTGGCGCAGGAGAAGCTCGAGGGAATTCCCGGCCATTAGACCGGTTGAATCTAACGAACAATAGAGATTCGCGGCAACGATAGCTGCTCGCATGCCCTTCTAGCCTCGATAATTCCGTCCTTTATTTTATTTTCGATTTGCGGCCACTTTCGAGAGGCCCCCATTCTATGTAGATAGCAACGAGTCCCAGCAGTTTGCACCGCTTTCCGGCGTGCACGCAGCCGCGCACCGAAACCGCGATTCAATAGCCTCTAAATCTCGCCGCTCTATGAATAATTTACGCGTGTCGCGTTTTCTAATTGACAATTAGTCGCGACAAATAGCGTCATAAAGCTGGCCACCGAACGTACACGATTTTTATACTGGTCTTTTCTTCGTCATCTATAAATCTCTTCTAGTTATAAAAACCGTGCGATGCTCGAGTGTTAACCTCGAAACTTCTTTTTAACGGACGATAGTTTTCACTAGCGCTAGTGAAAGTTTCGTGATATTTATCGGATACAGTAGCGTATTTTGATGCTAATAACCCGGCGCAGACATTTCCCGTTTTATGTTTTTTTTTTTGTATTTTTATTTGAATGTTTAGACTTAAGGACTGGGAATAAACATGGCTGACGTTTGTCAGAAAATGGCTGAAGTTCGTTACAAAATGGCTGACGTTCGTTACAAAATGACTGACGTTCGTTACAAAATGGCTGACTTTTATTACAAAATGACTGACGTTCGTTACAAAATGGCTGACTTTCATTACAAGATGACTGACGTTCGTTACAAAATGGCTGACTTTCATTACAAAATGACTAACGTTCGTTACAAAATGGCTGACTTTCATTGCAAAATGGCTGTTTGTTTATGGAAAGTGAGGTGGTCAATTAAGTTATTATTAAATATATTGACATAACAATAATTTACAAAATTTTATTTTTTAAAAATGAATTATTACTGAAGTACTGCTATTAAGATGTTCCCAAATGTTACTCTTAAGATTTTAATTAAATCAAACTTATATTAATGAATAATTCCACTGAAAGCAAATGGTGCCTGTAACATCTAATTAACACTAATTAAGAAAGTTCAGTAACATCAACAGGTACGAAAATTAGTGTTTAATCTCATCTAACACAACAATACCCCATTTGATGAGAAGTAATTGCAAGACATATTAACGTTCGTCTACGTCTAACAAGACAGATATTACAAAGGTCGTAGATTCCACGAAACTCGCGACCGCCATAGTATTAAACACGGTATAGTGATTTCACTTTGTTCTTAATTAAAAAGGTTCGAGGGAAAGCTGTGCAAAGAATTCTTCGCATCTGCTCAGTGACCCGTGGGCGCAAGCGTGAAACATAAATTCTTCGTTCCTTTGTCTCAAATTCCTTCTAATCTTCCAGTGTGACGCGAATAAATTTCGTTCAACTGTAACGTAAATTCCGTCTAATCTAGTATAATCTTCGGTACAATCGGTACAATACTTTCTATATTCGTTTAAAAATTTTTAAATTTGCATTCTTCAAAATTTCTAAATTCCATGAAGTCTCACATGAGTAACCTATACTGAACTATTAATCAAATATATTTCAGTCCTTCTCCTTTGCATATAAAATGAATCACCCTGTACCAAAGAATACTCAACAAAGAAACAATACGAGCCTACTTAGACGATAAAATTCCCCTATAGTTCAATAAAACCTCCGACTAAAAATGAATACTGCACAAATCAAGTGTTCGTCATGGCAATCTTAAATAATACATCCTCGCAACAAGGCCCTTAACGATCGCATAACGCAATAACAATTGTTTACAACCTTCTGGTGCGAAAAAAGTCCGGCGATAAAACTGGCGGAATTTTCCGGTAGATTCAATAAAGACCTAGTCGTAAAACATCTGTGACAATGGGTTCACCCACGTAGTCAGAGTCCGTGGACGTTTTCATCGAAGGCATCGAAGGCGCGTGTCGAATCGCGATCCGAGGAGCGGGCAAAAGAGCCAGCTCGTTGTAGCGGCCTCTGAGCGTGATATCATTGCGGCGTTAAGGAGTGAGTCATTTCCTATTGACATTAAGAACGACAATAAAGCGTTGGAGGCTGTTCGCCTCTGCGCTCCTGCCTCCGATTTTCGAGCCTCTCTAACTTGTTACGCTCTCTAACTGGTGAACTCGTGTTCTGAACCCGGCCAACTTGACCCCGTTGCGCAATCCTCGATCAACGCGGTACGTACACTCAACGGTAAATCTCGTTTCCATGAAGAAAATATGGGAATTGAGAGGAGAAAGACTTTCTAGTTGGTGATTTTTAGGGATTTGGGGATTTGGGTTAAAAATTGTTAAGTATAAGAAGTTGAATATTTTGAGATTTAGATAATTAGAGATGTAAAAGGAGGTGAATATTGGGATCTAAGGATGTACAGGTCTAGAGATAGGTTTAGGGATATACATCTAGAGACATGAAAATTCGAGAAATAGTGGATCTATGAATTATAGATAGAATTTCATATATTTAGGTATTTGAGAATGTAGCAATTTGTCGATCTAGAAATTTGAGGGCCTACAAATTTAGGGTGGTAGGAAATAGGGGTTCTAGGGATTTGAAAATTTAGTGATTTTATGATTTAGGATTTTGAGACAATAGAAATTTATGCACTTAGGAATTTGAGAACGTGGACCTCTGTGGATCTAGAGATTTAGGAGTCTAGGGATTTTCTTATCTAGGGACTTAGGAATCTAGGAATTTTTGTGTATAGGGATTTGGGAATCTAGGGATTTTCCTGTATAGGGATTTGGAAATCTAGGGATTTTTGCACATAAGGATTTTTATATTTAGGGATTTGAGAATCTAGGGATTTTCGGATCCAGTGATTTGGCAATTTAGGGATTTTTGTATATAGGGTATTTGGAAATTTAGGGATTTTGGTATTTGGGGACTTGAGAATCTAGGGATTTTTATATTTAGGGATTTGAGAATTTAAGGATTTGGGAATCTAGGTATTTGAGAATCTAGGGATTTGGGAATCTAGGAATTTGGGAATCTAGGAATTTGGGAATCTAGGAATTTGGGAATCTAGGGATTTAGGTGGCCAGAAACATAGAAATCTAGGGATTAGGAGATCTAAGTGTTTAGGGTCTAGTGAATTGAAAATTTGAAAAATTGAGAAATTGAAAAATTGAAGAATTGGAAAAATAAAAAATTGAAAAAATGAAAGACTGGAAAATTGAAAAATTGAAAAATTGAAAAATTGAAAAATTGTAAAATTGTAAAATTGAAAAACTAAAAAACTAAGAAACTAAAAAATTGAATTATTGAAAAATTGAAAAATTGAAAAATTGAAAAATTGAAAAATTGAAAAATTGAATTATTGTAGAATGAAAGAACCAAAAACTTTGAATGCTTATCCTCTTAACAATTAAAAAATTCGACATCTTCGATACCCTTAAAGTTACCAACAAAAAATTAAATAGTAAAAGAATAATCAACTTTGTCTCAATACAAAATGAACATTGCACCCGAACGTATCAACGTGCACTAGTTCACAATGAATCTAGTTACAAACTGAGAAGCATTTCTAGCACAAGACCCCTCGAGTTCCAGGAACGCGAAAATACGCGGCCGGTATGACTTCCTACGATCTACGGTGTGCACGTGACGGAGCCGAGAGAGCAACGCTGGGCAACCAGGACGCGAGAAGAGGAAAGGTTTTTGCCGTCGATGCATAAATTTCGTCGACTTTGCGTGCACCGTCTCATGAACCCCGGGAATCTGGGGTAAAAAGGGTCGGACAGGTTTACCAAGGTTCTTCTGTGTCCGCCACCTTGTTATCGTTATGCTCTCCTCTCGTTTTACGCTTTAACCGACTCGTGTCGCCTTGTTCGCTAATTTATCGATCGATGAACTTCGTTCTTGGTTCGTCTGTGGGAATCGACCCATAATTCTCTTCGCTTTCTTCTTATAATTAATTTCTAAGGGTGTCTTGTTGTTCGTGCAGCGCAGTGTGCGCTGGGTAGGGAAAATGGCGGACTCGAGAAATTACAGACGCCTCACTTCGTAATTTCGGTAGTCGTTCATTTTTAAATTAGTTAACTTGCAAGTGTGCAATTTTAGCAATTTTAAAATTTGGAAATGAAGAAATATAACGAACCCAAACTTTAGGGATTTGGATATCTTAAAATATTTTTATTTAGAAAGTTTGATAAACATAAGAAGTGTGAGGAACATAGTAAGTCTAACTAATTATGTAGATTTACGGATTTAGACATTAGCAAATGCAAGAATGTAAGAATTCGAAAACCCAGTACCATAAAAACGGGAAGCTTTAAAAATAGTTAAGATTCTAATCCCCAAAATCACATAAATAGAAGTAGTATTCCTGAGGTTCCCGAAAGAACCTTATTGCCCCCAAATAAATAAAATCTCTAAGCTCGACAATTATCTGTGGAAACATTGGTTATCTCCAAGATAACGATCAGATTTTTATGACGCCATTCCAAGCCATTCATTAGTAGGTAAACGATCATAATGATGTTTCATGATTGGTTCAATGGTTCCAAACTCGTTCCCTAATGAGTCATCTTTCGCCTCCGAAATATTAAACACGGAAACAGGTGGTGCTTGGACCGTTATCGTAGATGATCGTAGATACTGAAGCTAATCTCTTTCAAAGAAAATCCTATTCAAAACGAAACCGAGAGGAGCTAGTTTATGCAAATTTTCGGATTCCGGAATTTAAAAGAAGCTCGGATACACATTCCAGCCGCTGTGTCATAATTCAAATTGAACGTTTTATGAAGCTTATTAAACTTCAAAGAGCTGCTAAAAACGCGAACATGGTTATTTGAATAAAATAATTTTACAAATGATATGTTTGCAAAAAATGGTTCACACCTTCCGATCTACATAATTACAGAGAAAACTAGTAATTACTTAAAAATTATTTGCTTACCAAGAAATTAAGAACAGGTGGATACGCTATGGAATAACGGTAGGTACATTCTTTAAATAAAATTGATCGAGGTGGTCGATTTCGAGTGACCTCTGTATGGGTCATTGTTCGTTTTCGACATTCACGAACACGCGTTGCTCGTTGCGGGCCGCGTTCCACGAGAACGCGTGGAGAATCGCGAATTTTACACCGAAAACAAATCACACTCCACCTTGGCCTCCGTCATTATTTAAGTACGGAGTGTACAGGGTGTTCGAAAATTATATCTCAGGAGTACAATGTTATTTTACACCTGTGTGTTGATGAGGTTCTGTAAGAGAAAGTAGAATTGACCTTCACCTTGAAATTCTTGGAGGGCAAATTTTTTTAATGGTGTATTGGGTGAGAGGATAAAATACATTGAAGGAAATTTTCAAATTTCCAAATTTCCAAATCACAAATTTTTAAATTCCAAATTTCCTAATTGCAAATTTTCAAGTTCCAAATTTCTAAATTCTAAATTCCCTAGTTTCCAAATTTTCAAATTCCCAAATTCTCTAGTTTCTAAATTTCCAAATTCCAAAATTCCCTAGTTTCAAATTTTCTAGTTCCAAAACTTCCTAGTTTCAAATTTTCCAATTCCAAAATTCCCTGTTTGCCAAATTTTCAAATTCCAAAATTCCCTAGTTTCCAAATTTTCCAAATCCCTAAATTCCCAAAATACAAATAACTAATCTCCAAATAAAAAATTCCTAAATTTACCAAATAAAACATCACGAATATAAAAAACGTGACCAACGTCGTTAAACGCCAACGACGTTCAAATCCATCACCAAATTCCCTAGAGAAATTTCCATGGCCAAATGTTCGGCCCTGACCGTGGTCTAACACCTTCTTGTTCATCCCGACGGTTGTTTCGTACGTGACACGAAAGCAATCGCTTTTCGTCACTGTCCACCCGATTCTCATTCTCATACATTGTCACACTGACGTGGTCGTCGTCTTTAAGAGACGTTTAAGTAGCTTTAGTCTGGTCGGTGTCGGCCGTCTCGTCTCTCCACTGAATGATAATCGACGCTCGCGTCGATGCTTAATCTCGAATCGAGAATTCTGGTACCTGTTGATTCAATGGCCATTGAACATTCCGGTTCTGTGCCAGCTTTTTGCCTCGTTGGAAACGATCGACTTTGTCGTTCGTTAATTTTTCATAGAATCTCCGGCCGTTGCTTTGGAACTCTGCTATCGGTGTTTTCTTCTATCGCTACTTACGGAAATTCTGCACGGATGTTTTCGATGATAATTTTATACTGACATGATGAAAATATTTTCTGGGTTTATGCGGTTGGGAGATTTATTGAATTGTTTATGAAAATTATTCTTGGTTGTTATGGAGATGCGTATAGGGTGTTTCAGAATTTGTGTAGGTTTCTGAAATGGAGGGTAGATGATTTTAAATGAGATTTTCCTTTGCAAGAATGGGGGTTGGAGCTTCGTTTTTGAGTTATTAAGGGAATATGTGGACTAATCAGAGAGTGAGGATTGAGACACGTTGGATTATCACGTGTTGGATTATTACACGTTGGGTTACTACGCGTTGGTTAATTACGCGTTAGATTACCACGCATTAGATTCCCACGCGCGGAATTACCATGCGTTGAATTACCACGTGTGGAATTACTACGCGCCGAATTACCACGCATTGAATTACTACGCATCAAATTGCTACGCGTGGAATTACTACGCGTTGAATTACCATGCGTTGAATTACCACGCGTGGAATTACTACGCGCCGAATTACCACGCATTGAATTACTACGCATCGAATTACTACGCGTGGAACTACTACGCATCGAATTACCACGCGTGGAATTACTACGCGCCGAATTACCACGCATTGAATTACTACGCGTGGAATTACCACGCGTGGAATTACTACGCGTCGAATTACCACGCATGGAATTACCACGCGTTGAATTACCACGCGTGGAATTACTACGCCTTGAATTACCACGCGTTGAATTACCACGCGTGGAATTACCACGCGCCAAATTACCGCGTGTGGAATTACTACGCGCCGAATTACCACGCGTGGAATTACTACGCGCCGAATTACCACGCATTGCATTATTACGCATGGAATTACCACACGTGGAATTACTATGCGTGGAATTACTACGCGTCGAATTACCACGCATGGAATTGCTACGCGTGGAATTACTACGCGCCAAATTACCACGCATGGAATTGCTACGCGTTGAACATCCACGCGCTGGATTATGACGCGTTGCATATCCACACGCTGGATTTCTACGCGTTGGATTACTACACGTAGAATTACCACGCGTTGCATTATTACGCGTTGAATTACCACGTGTTAGATAACTACGTGTTATCTGAACCTGTCACTCTCGCGCCTGCGCATGCTCTGATTGCATCGTGTTTTTCCTTATTAATTCAAAAACGAAGCTTCAAATCTAATTCTTGCAAAGGGAAATCTTATTCAGAATCACATCAGCTACCCTCCATTTCAGGGACGTACACTAGTTGTGAGACACCCTATATACTGGAGGAATACATACTCTATGCAGTGGATGTAAAAGATTGATATTTAAGGTGAATTGTATTTAAGTTATTCTGAAGGATTAGCGCTTATGGATGATTCTAACTATTATAAGCATATCCTATAACTGTAAATATATTTCATATATTTAGACTTTTGTTTAAAAATGGAGAAGTTTGTCTCCACCAAGACAATGTACTTGGTATATGACATTAAATCAAGCAGTCGTAACTATAATATCCTTCCACCTTGCCAACCAATTTGCCAACTTTGCCAAATTTGTCAACCAATAAGTAGCAAAACCTAAATCGATATAGGGTCAGTCTCCATCGACAAGAATCTCTTTTTCGTGAGAGGGTGTAAAATTTCTCGCTGTGATCCTCTACGTTCCGGACTATTACGATGCGCCGTTGGAACCGGTTGCTACCGATTTCGTTGTTATAAAATAACGTGTATTTCGCAGGTGTACATTTAAAAGACGACGGCCCCTCGTAACAGCCATTTCCCCTTGCTTTTTCGCGTTTTGAAACCGAGTATCGATGGGCCCCGAAATATCGTCCTACGATGGTTCTTACATCGTCCAGCGGTTCTTATATAACACCGTGAATCTCGAAGCATAAATTAGGCCGCGTTATTACGTTGACGGAAGGTGGAGGTGATAAATTCGCGAGATAAATTGCGATAGCTCGCAAAGTGAGCCGTTGTTTCGCGAGCACGTTATATATCTATAATATTCAGCAGCCGTATTTCACGGGTCTGTTAACCCGACGAAAAGTCGGGTAACTTTTAACGATTACGGCGCGTAAGCTTCTCACGGATCCGCCAGATTCGGTCGGCTCATGCTGATCACGTAGACGCTCAACGTCGCGTCGGCTAAGTTTTTCGCTATTCGCATTACCGTTCCCAAGTATTCAGACGCTTGTTCACCTTCTATCGCGAACACGCCTTATTATATTTCCTTATCGGGAACTCTAATTATCTCTTTTAACGATGCTGTTTACGAAAGTCAGGAATCTCTGCAAAATGAGTAACGTGAGATTTTGAAGGGTGGTGTAGAAATCGATCACCTTGAAAATTGTCACGCATGTTATCATAAATCACTTTTATTAATACTTATTTTACAAAGTTCATAAATAAACTAATCTCTAAATTTTCAAATCTATAAATTTTCTTAAATTCGAAATTTACAAATTTACCAAATTTTCAAGTAAAAAAATAAATAAATTTTACACAAAAACTTCTCTGAAATCCTAAATTTAAAAATTGTTAAATTGAACATGTAGTATGATTTCTTCTCCTTATATCGCCATTTTATGATCACATGTCATTATTGATCATATGAAGAATTATGTTGTACCATATGTTATATGACCACGTGTGATATCACCACACATTGTATTGCTATAACTTCCTCTTCTTATATTGCCATTTTATGATCATATACTAGCATTGATCATGTGAAGAATTACGTTGTACCATACGTTATATCACCATATGTGATCTAACCACACATGCGTTATTATAACCTCGTGTTATATTGCCACTTTGTATTACTACTTGTTATTATAACCACGTTGTATAAACTACACGTTATATCACCATATGTAATCTTACCACACATACATTACTACAACCTCGTGTTATATTACCACATTGTATCTTTACCCATATCGCCACACATGCTACCATCAAAAGTGACCTACAAACAAAATATCAAATCCGTTCATTTATTTCACAGTACCCAAAATGCTTTGACTAACGCAGGTCAATAAAATTCATAATAACTCGCTTCTTCGACAATTTGCTGGTTGAAACAAACTCATTGAATCGGTTTTGTTGCTCGCCACGCGTATTCGTGGCGGCAGAATCCTCTGTTCAAATATTTTCAAACAGTCGCAATTTGCGTGTCACCGCGAAACCGTACGGCTCGTTGAGGTCCGCCCAGGCTCATGTAATTAATTAAACGATATCGTGACAATTGAATATCGCTGTTATTACACGCTGTATTATTCAAACCCTTGCGTTGGAGAACGACTGGGATGCGCAACAACGCGTTAATTTATACATCGACGACGGTAATTCATAGGACCAACTGGAACGATTTTCTGCTATTTATTGTTTATTTACAAAACGTTTGTGTTGCGGTTACATAAGCTACCTCGTAATTAGAAACATTGCGATTGTTCCCTGTAATTTTCGTTCAATTTACTAAAATTCGAATTTTTATGATGCAAGTTTGCTTGCGTAAATTTTTAAAAACATCTACTCCATATAGAGATGATGCAAAAAAATGTTGTATAATCTTCTAAGAATGTATTGAAAAATATATATCATTTTATTATGTAAATGCACGATCTTTTGATCATTGTACTCCACTTTAGATTTACCACACGTTCAGGATTTATTACACATGTTTGCGTATGCTATAAATGCATTGACATACGTAGTTTAATCGTGACATTTAACGTCATCTGAAAAAGAGACGTATTGCAGCAAGGTCATTTTTAAGGACGTAAACTGACATATTTACAAAACGTGTTATCAAAGAATATTTGAATAATACATCTTTGAATAATATCATTTTATGTTCTGATGTAAAATAGACGTTCTACAATTTCCTGCTAGCGGGGCTCTAGCTAGTCTGCTGATGCGTCTTCCAAAAGCACAGGAACTTACAAAGCTTCTATGAATTAGAGAATTATCAAGTATTATATAAGTATAATAATTGTCTAAATCATTGTCAAATATGTATATTGATGTATTCGTTGTTTGATTTATCATCAAATACATATGTGTACATATTCATTGTCCAACTCATCATCAAGTACATATGTGAATGTATGCATTATCTAACTGATTATGGAATACATATTAATCATATATTAATGGACTAACTTATTATCAAGTACATATGTATACATGTATGTATAATTCTTCATCAAACGCATATGTGAATGTACTCATGATCTCATCAAATACGTATTCATACATTCGCTAATTCGTTATCGGAAGCATATCTGAATATATTAATCTAACCGATACATTTATTGTCTTACCATAAACACGTAGACATATTCATTATCTAATTCATAATCAAATACATAAATTCATTCATTGTCTAACTGCCAGACACGTACATAGATGTATTCATTGTCTAGAGAGGTGCGAGCAGAGGGCGTTGCAGGAAATTATGTGCCAGGAAATAGTCGGGTGGCCACTGTACTGTCAGAGAAAACGCACCCCTAACGTGATTAACGCGTTAGAAATTAACAGCCGGCGACTGGCGGTTAACGAAAACGCGGCAACAATTATCTACGATAGCAGAGCAATCGATTTGCGTAGTTAGAAAACGCCGAAGGCGTCTCAAGGAACGAAGCGGAAGAAGATAAATATCTGCGACTGACAAAGCCGACCATTATAAGCCGGATAAAAATACATAGCTAGCCGGTGTAGTTTTTAGCTTTATCGATCAACTTTATAGCCGAAAGAAGGCATAAACCTTACTTATTACCACGCCCACGCTTTTATGCGGACTATTAACGTGCGAAGCTAATTCACATTGTGCCGCGCGCCGACCGAGACAGAAGAATCTGGGCCACCGGCTAAACACCGGCCAATAAATCGAAGCATTATCGATACCCTGCCGCGGAGAAAGTGTTCGATATTCCGTAGCATAGATCGGGCATTACAACATCGAACGACACCATGGACAAAAACCGCTTTTTTCTCATGAATCGAAATCTTTTGTCGCTGCGATGTAATTGCTAGAAATCTAATCAGGAAATTTACTTTCGTTTTGCGGTTTTGTATTTACATTCTCTTGGGGAATTGTACAAGAAAAGTACTGTCAAAGCATTTGAGGTTATTTGAAGAGACAAGAATTTGAATACATGATTGTATATGCATGATGCTTTGGGAAGGTGGACATAACCTCAATGTAAAATTAGCATCAGATTTATACGTATAATATATCATAATAAATAAATACATTTATATTATGTATAATATGTAACATTAAATACAGCGTGTTTATCAGACAGATATAACCTCAAATATAACATAGCATCAGTTGAATATAATATTAAATATGACATTAAATGCAACATGGCTATCAGACAGACATAACCTCAAATATAAGACAGCATCAGTTGAAAATAATATTATATATGACATCAAATGCAATATGTTTGTCAGACAGACATAACCTCAAATGTAACACAGCTTCAGTTGAATATAATATTAAATATGACATTAAATGCAACATGTTTGTCAGACAGATATAACTTGAAATATAACACAGCATCAGTTGAATATAATATTAAATATGACATTAAATGTAACCTGGTTATCAGACAGACATAACCTCAAATATAACACAGCATCAAATAAATATAATATTAAATATGACATCAAATACAACATGTCTATCAGACAGACATAACTTCAAATATAAGACAGCATCAGTTGAATATAACATTAAATATGATATTAAATGTAACATGGTTATCAGACAGACATAACCTCAAATGTAACACAGCATCAAATGAATATAATATTAAATATGACATCAAATGTAACATGTCTATCAGACAGACATAACCTCAAATATAATATTAGAATCAGATAAATATAACCTCAAGTACACTATAGTGTATAACACTAGCTGATAAATATGTATATGTATATGTATATGTATGTAGTATATACTACTAAACGAAACATCAAATATATTTCTCTCAGACATACATAACCTCAAATGTAACATAACCAATATAACACCAGCATGCCAAATAAATATATCGAATATATGTCACAAAATTTCCATCGAAAACCCGTTTCAAATGAGCAAAAAGACAGTGTCAAATCTAGCAGCATAATTACAGGAATGACCATTTAAGGTTAGAATTCCAGATTCCAGAATCTGTAGTAATTAAGTCTATATCGGTACCCGAAGTGCGTCAAATACGGAATCTGTTGTAAAAGAAGGAACTCGAACGTGACATTAGTCTAATTACACGCTTGTTGCTCTTTATAGAAGAACACTCGATCACGAAATTCTCGATCACTATCTTCGCGAGTCGAAGGCCACAGGTCGAGCCGAGGATGGAAGGTCGATTGGCCCCCTAAAAAAAGGGCAGATGTTATGGGTTGATCCTTCGAAAAAGGTAAAGCAATTGGACGAAAACTTCTTTTCGCTCGATCAGGCTAATTGCTCTGCGAACGATTAACGTAATCGTTTTTGGCTTTTTCTGGTAAACTTGGACGAGAGATGTTATCGGCGGTTATAAATCTTGAGAAAATTTGAAAATTGAGAAAAGATGGATCGATGGCTGTTAAGGTATTAACGGTGAGGAGGAAAGTGGTGAATAATTTAGGTTATATGACCGCCATTTTGAGGTCCTTGCGCTCTGGCATACAAATGAAAAGGACTTTTCTTAGGTGAATAAGAATGAGGGTATAAATAGAATATATTGGGTTTGGAAGAAGCAAGTTTTAGAGTAGTATTAATTTATATTACTATTCATATTATTGAAAAATAAAATTATAATTATATATAAAATCTCATTACATATACATGAAATAAAAATTGAATTTTACTAAACAGATGTAAATTTACATTATTAAAATTTTTATTACTAAATTAAATTATTGTACCTACTGCTATCTTAAATTATATTTTATTAATTATAAAATATATTTCATTTTTAGCAATTATTTTTCTTCTAACTTTTACTTTATTTTTCTTTTATAAATTTACGAAAAATATTTTTGTAATCAAGAATTTAGAAAATTATTTTTTTAATGGAACAAGAGTGTCGTACAACAGAATAAACTTGTGAATAATCTTTCTGTGGAAACGATCGAAAATACCCTCGAGAACGGAAACTATTCACCAAACAATTAGTCCCAACTGAACAATAGGATGACTCAGTTCGCAAGGGATTTCTCAAATATCCCCCAATTCGATCCAGCCCGAATGTGTCCCGGTTATATCTGGGTCTCGTCAAAGTGTCCATGAAACAACGATGAATCACTTATGATCTCCATTTTTTCGTAAAGCTGGGTCTATTGAAAATTTCCAACCCCTCGAGAGTTATTGAGAGTTGAACTTCTAACACTTTGGAAACTTTCTTCCTGGAGGTGAATACGCATATGTATATTCACATATTATAGCTTCACACATTTCAATTCTGAAGTTTTCATATGCTTGCATTTTCGGATTTTCTGTATTTTTATAAATGGGAATGGCAAATTTGATGATTTTCTATTTGTTGTATTTGTCAAGTTTTAAGGTTATTAAATTTGTAGATTGATATGTTTTTAGATTTTCTAGTCTTTGTAGAACATAAATTACTGGGATTCGAAGTTCCTAGATATTCAAGTTTGTATATTTTCAAATTTCTGGATTTTTGAATTGGTAAATTTCTACATTTCTATCTCTCAAATTCATAGAAGCTCTACTTCCTATATTCTCAAATATCTTGATACTCGAATCTCTAGATCCCTGAATCCCTACATTCTTAAATCCACACGTTTCCAAAGTCCTAAACCTCCGAATCTCTGCATTCCCAAATTCCTATATTCTCAATTTCACATATTTCCAAATTCCGACCCTCCCGAATCTCCACATCCCCAAATCCACGTATTACCAAATTCCAGTCCCCTCGAATCTCCACATCTCCAAATCCCTATATTCTCAATTCCACATATTTCCAAATTCCGACCCTCCCGAATCTCCACATCCCCAAATCCACATATTCTCAAATCCACGTATTTCCAAATTCCAACTCACCCGAATCTCCACATCCTCAAATCCCTATATTCCGAAATTCACATACTTCCGAATCCTTAAACTCCCGAATCTCCACATCCCCAAATCCACACATTTCCAAATCCCTAAGCTCCCGAATCTCCACATTTCCAAATCCCTAAACCCTCGAATCTCCACATTTCCAAATCCCTAACCCCCCGAATCTCTACGTCCCCAAATCCCTATATTCCCAAATCCACATATTTCCAAATCTTTACACCCTTAAATCTCCACATCCTCAAATTCTAAAACCTCCAAATGTCCACCACCGCAAATCCACCCATCTCCAAATTCCCATGTCCCCAAATTCCCAAATCACTATACATTCCCAAACCGTCTCCAAATCTCAATATCTTCGTCTCAACAGCAATATGACTCATTCCCGATTCATCAAGGTGCAACCATCGTTGAACGCCGCAGAATCCACAGTCATTCAGAAGGCAACTGGCAGAAGGCAGACAGGTGAAATTACGCATAGACTCGCTTTCTGCGAGAAAGCTACCAAACTCCCTTGCTTCATTCGTTGCACACCTGTCTCCACTCGCATTGTTACCGTTCCAGTATGATAGATCTGAAAGGCCATTGGGTAGTCGATCACGTATTGCGAGCAATCGTTTCAGGTGTTCGATCTGCCATCAGTGTACAAGAGCGGTAAAAACGGTAGGTGTTGAGGCAGCTGAATTATGTCGAATGCATAAGTTATCTGCTGACGAGGGTTGATAGTAAATATGTAAGTACACGGTTTCGGCTTACTCGATTACTTATAACACTGTGAATGGTAATTTTATTGTCGTGCAATGCAAATCTGTTAGCGGAGATATATGTTTGCGGAGTCATTCTTGTCGAGGTAGAAAAATGGAACAGAATGATCATTGTTGGAATATTTGACTCTCAAATTCTAAGTTAATTCTGATTCAACATACAAAGTTTGTATAATAATGTAGGTGTACTTAAAATTAAATATTAGCATTTTTAAACTTGTTTATGAGTTACCTTTGTATGTCATAAAAATAAAATATTCAAAGAAATACAAAATATAGAAAATGACAGTCAAGGTGAATTTGAGCTACTATTATGAACTAACCTATAAAATTATCATTCTTTTATTATCTTACCCATTAGAATTCCTGTCTACATATTTTTCTCACTATATACACCCAAAAATGAAACAACATTTTATGTTTAAAATAATATGTACAAATAGTATAACATCTTTATAAAAATTTTTGTAATTTACATATTATATAAAAAATGATATGTATCATAACACATGTATGAACGTACACACATGTATCATATCACATATGCAAACTATGTATGCTATCCAAAGACATTTTCATAAAAAATTAAATGACAAAAAGTGTACCATTCATTTTCATTAAATAATACACATTAAATACTTTATTTAATATTTTACAAAAATTTTACAAAAAGCCTCCATGTATCATGTTTCCAATCAACGTAACAAGAATAAGCATTGATACTAACAGTAAGTTTAGCAAAGATTCTTCTCCACCCGAGGGTTAAAATAGAAAAAATTCTTGTCTTAAAAAAGAAGAGAAAATTAGAAGGTAGAATCGATTCGAAATCTGTTCTCCCATAATATACGAGTTCTTTTAGCCTCCCTAGTGTCTTCGAAGTCCTGAGGTTAATCCTCGGAACGCCAAACATTCGTAATTCCGTTTCAGTGCGCAAAGCTATCTTCGGCTTTTTCTAAAAGTGTCTTCGAATGGTGCTCGAAATACCCGCTAATCTGAGCAAGACTATACAGAATTATTAACAATATCATTATTATTTTTTATTCATAATTTCCGAACATGTCATACATTATAATTATGAAGAAACATGCAAAAATTGTACATCTTTTGATGAAGTTGATCTTTTGAAGTATTAAATATCTTTTGATAAGTTGACTCATTAATTGAAGTACCAAGTATTAATACATTATTATTTATGTATTATTTATACTTATATACATGTCATGTTACCATATATGAAATCTCGTGTTAAACTACCGTGTGTAAGATTCACATTCGATACTCTTAAAGATTTGTGAATTTGTGGAAGTAGAAGTTCCACACGTTAAGTAATTGTTATATCGACATGTGATGAACTATCACGCGTTAAGGTACTATGGGTCAGAGTATTACATATTGAACTATCACGAATTATACCACTTTGCATTGGATTACCACATATTAGACTAACACTCATTATATTAACATACATTAGACTACCACGTATTAAATTGCTATGCATTATATTGTCAAGTGTAGAACTTTCAAGCGTGGAACTATCAAGCGTTGGATTATCAAGCGTTGAATTTCCAAGCGTGGAATTACCAAGGATTGAACTACCAAGCGTGGAACTATCAAGCATCGAATTATCAAGCGTTGAATTACCAAGGATTGAACTACCAAGCGTGGAACTATCAAGCGTCGAATTATCAAGCGTTGAAATACCAAGCGTTGAATTATCAAGGGTTGAACTACCAAGCGTGGAACTATCAAGCGTCAAATTACCAAGCGTCGAAATACCAAGCGTTAAATTATCAAGGGTTGAACTACTAAGCGTGGAACGATCAAGCGTTGAATTTCCAAGCGTGGAATTACCAAGGATTGAACTACCAAGCGTGGAACTATCAAGCGTTGAATTATCAAGCGTGGAATTACCAAGGATTGAACTACCAAGCGTGGAACTAACAAGCGTCGAATTATCAAGCGTTGAACTACCAAGCGTGGAATTACCAAGGACTGAACTACCAAGCGTGGAACTATCAAGCGTCGAATTATCAAGCGTGAAATTACCAAGCGTGGAATTACCATTAACCATTGAACCATCAAACCAAAACTATCATGCTCTACATCACTTAACTATCACGTCCCTACCAATTCACCACAAATTATCACACCCAATTCCAGACACCCAGCAGACCATAACACCGAAGCAAAACAGAGTAACCGCGAATTCCTCGTCGCGTCAATTTACACGTTTTTACCCCACGTCAAAATAAATCTCTATAAGCAACGATGTGTAGCCAAAAAGAATGCTGTTGTACAAAGTATCTCGAGTATCCGTGAAAGTTCACAGAATCGAAAGCATAAATGTTGCGTTACAAAGGAGGGAAGGATCCGCCTCCCCGGCAAACGTTCGTTCTGTGGACCGCATATTTCCTGTGTGCCGGCGCGCGAGAAGTAACGGAGCAAACAAACGACGGGTCCAGGAAAAAACGTCGGTGAGAAGGCAAGGCTAGGGACCTGTTCCGAATCATTGCCCGCAATTTCTTATTCCCTCTAACCGCAGCGAGGACCGGGACCACGAAAAAGGGACGCAACAGACAATGCTGGATTAACCAATAAGCAAAATAAGCGCTTGGGGTAGAAACAAGGACTTTGCAGATGGTTTTAAATTGTTTTTATCTCATTTTTAAAGGGTTTTAATTGGGTGCTGGATAATTTATTTTATTTGGAAATTTTTATATAAATAAATTATAAATTTTGACGAAGTTATATGAGGGAAGATACTTCGGTTCTTCAAATTTAGGAATTGGGGTGTTTTCAAGTTTTGAAATACTTTGAGTATTGGGTTTATAAATTTACAAATTAATGTACAAGATTTCAAACTGTGAATTCTTAAACCTGAAAAGTCTCAAATTTCTAAATTCTCAAAAATCAAAATTCTCAAATTTCCAAGTTCTCAAAACTCAAAATTATCAAAATTCCAATTTCTCGAATTTCCAAATTTCCAAAATTTGAAATTCTCAAATTTCCCAATTCTCAAATTTCCAAATTCTCAAATTTCCCAATTCTCAAAATTCCAAATTCTCAAATTTGTAATTTCTCAAATTTCCAAATTCCCAAGTATCCACATTCTCAAATTTCCAAATTTTCAAAATTCCAAATTCCCAAATTTCCAAATTCCCTAGATTCCAAATTTTCAAATTCCAAAATTCCCTAGTTTTCAAATTTTCAAATTCCAAAATTCCCCAGTTTCCAAATTTTCAAATTCCAAAATTGCCTAGTTTCCAAATTTTCAAATTCCAAAATTCCCTAGTTTCCAAATTGCCAAATCCCAAGTTCCCTAGTTTCCAAATTTTCTGGTTACAAAATTCCCTAGTTTCCACATTCTCAAAGTTCCTAATTTTCAAAATTCCAAATTCCCAAATTTCTAATTTCTCAAATTTCCTAATTCCCAAAATTTTAAATCCCCAAATTTCCAAATTCTCAAAATTCCAAAATTTGAAATTCTCAAATTTCCAAATTTCCACAATTTCAAATTCTGAAATTGCCAAATTCCTAAAATTTGAAGTTCCCAAATTTCCAAATTCTCAAAATTCCAAATTCTCAAATTTCTAATTTTTCAAATTTTAAAATTCTCAAGTTTCCAAATTCTCAAATTACCAAATTCTCAAATTTCCAAATTCTCAAAATTCCAAATTCTCAAATCCCAAATCCTCAATCCCCAAAATTCTCCCTTCCCCAACCTTACAATTTCCAAATCCCAATTTTCGCACCAACCGATCTCCCAACTACTCTCCCTATTCCCAAATTTCTCCAACGTCCTCCAAAACTCTCCAAAGCACCCCAGGCACCATTCTACCTCTCCACGTCCCTGAGAACGGATGTTAAATGTACCCGCTCGTATATGCGAGGGGGTAGGAAAAAATGAGCGACCATGATTCTTCGTGTAACAGCGAAATGAAAGCGTTAAGAGGAATCCCGGTGTCGTTTCGCGATTCGAGACGGCTCGTCGTCCCCGGCCAACCGGCCATAAATAAAGCAACATCCACGTTGCCGTTCGAAATCGATTTCATTATTCTACGTACGAGAGGAAGAAGCTCGGATACGACCGCTTATCAATCGCCTGCATTGATTACGTGCGACACGTGCACGGTCAAGCTCTTAATTAATATGCACCACCGCAGGGAAAGAGGATTATTAAATCGGGATGATGAATGACCAACGCAGCCGGGGATGAACCGATAGTATCCAAAGGGGTTGACGCTTGTTTAGGGTTTACTTACCGATGACAGTGGTTACAGGGAAAAGAGATTCAAGGGGGGTAAACATAGAGGAGTCGAGATATTGGAGAATGATTTCATAGTTGCATTCCAGCGAGCAAGGGAGATGCCCATCTGGAATAATAGAATACCATTTGCCATTGTACTCTTCTCCATCTTCCTCTTCTTCTCTTTCTATTATGTTTCCCTCGATCCTTTCGTTTTCTTCCCTTACTCTTTGTTCATTGCTGGATACACTGCCACTCAAAAGTATTTGTTTATTGTTATAAGTCAAAGTGTTATTATTAAAACATTAAAAAGAAAATAAGATGAAGACGTTAAGATTTAATATTTTACTAGAGAATTAACATTTATTTTAGTAAAATAAAAGCATCAGATGTTTAGGTCTTTGTCATACTTAAATTATGTATGACAAATGTATTAAAAATTTATCTTATTGTGTGATGGAATTGGGATGAGGATTTTCTTATTGGAATTATTATAACAGTACTCCTTGTTTGGGAAACAATTTTAGTGATGTATTTGAACCACCATCGTTTTGCTGTATTTAGAACAAACGATAAGTTAGCACAAGTAGATCAAACTTCTCTACACAGATACAAGTCTTTCTCTTATATTAATACATTTAAGAACAGCAGTTTCTTAGTTAAAATATTACTATCTGATTATCTAAGTTTCCTTAAATTGTATTATTATCTACTGAAGGTCTAACAAAAAGTTGCACTGTCATATGCAATGCAACTGCTTCCAAAAAATTAATTAAAATGTGATGAACTATCACGAGTTAAGGTAGTATGTGTTAGATGATGACATATTAAATTATCACGAATTATACCACTTTGCATTGGATTACCACACATTAGACTAACACTCATTATTAACATACATTAGACGACGTATTAAATTACTATGCATTATATTGTCATGTGTTCAACTTCCAAGCGTAGAGCTATCAAGCGTCGAATTATCACGCGTTGGACTATCAAGCGTCGAATTATCAAGCGTTGAATTACCAAGCGTGGAACTATCAAGCGTCGAATTAACAAGCGTTGAAATACCAAGCGTGGAATTATCAAGACTTGAACTACCAAGCGTGGAACTATCAAGCGTCGAATTATCAAGCATTGAATTTCCAAGCGTCGAATTAGCAAGCGTGGAATTATCAAGCGTTGAATTAGCAAGCGTCGAACTACCAAGCGTGGAATTATCAAGCGTTGAATTATCAAGCATCGAAATACCAAGCGTTGAATTATCAAGGGTTGAACTACCAAGCGTCGAATTATCAAGCGTTGAATTTCCAAGCGTCGCATTAGCAAGCGTCGAAATACCAAGCGTGGAATTATCAAGGGTTCAATTACCAAGCGTGGAACTATCCAGCGTCGAAATATCAAGCGTTGAAATACCAAGCGTGGAATTATCAAGGGTTAAATTACCAAGCTTGGAACTATCAAGCGTTCAAATACCAAGCACCGTCATGTGCAGTGCAACTATTTCCAAAAAATTTCTTTCTCAAAATTAATATAAATAATCACGCGTACATATGTATACATATAAGAAGTCCAGTAATGTAAGTGAAAAATATGTTAATATTTAAGAATGGCTTTGTCCGGTCCCATTCACCCGAATCACCCTGTAGCTCAACCGCAGATAGGAATAGATGCGTGCGAGTCTAGATAAAATGGCTCCCTCTAAACACGGTAGAGCAACGGTGAGCCATAGGCATTATACCGCTGGTCGGCGCGTTTCAGCGAGGATTATGCAGCCCGTACACGTATGTTCGCCGCATTATGCCCGTTCGATTCTCGAGGAATCCTCGTGCTTCGAAACCGCGTGTATCGTAACGGAGGACTCCTGAAAAGGCGTTCCAAAGGGACGCTTCGAACTTGCCTCGTTGCTCGAGAAACACACGCGCCCGCGCCGCGAGCATAATTTGTCGACCATTCAAATGCGTAATGATGTAAGTTGTGCACGTACGATGGCTCACGTCTGGTGACGAAGCATCGAAATGTATCGTAGGAAGTACACCCTCGAGGAACGTACCGCATGATTTTTCACGGACATCCCCGGCTACGTGCGTCGATTTCACGGGCAGGTGTCTCGTGCCCTTTCAATTATTACGCGGACTCGGTCGGAGAAGAGGGTTGGCATCTCTCGTCAATGGGAGTATAATAATGGATAGTCTTTTAAGATTCCAGACGTGGCCGAAACAATGGGGGTGAGGGGAGGACCTTTGTCTTGGCGCCTACGGATCTCTGTGTCGAATTCCAGCGACGATAAAGATTTTTTCTCATATATTTTTATCTTTTTGTGCTTAGAGAAATCAAGAATTTTGGAGAATTATCCTTGATAATTATCCTTGATTAATGACTTAAGTATGTAGTTGACTGTTTTTGTTCTTGACCAAAAGTAAAATAGTAAATTTATTTTATACTTTTAGATGAAATCTGGAAAGAGGCACATACTTAAAGAAAGACGTAAAGATACTTCTTCTTTCATTTAATTAGCTGTGAAGTGTTGCAGACATAACCTAACCTGTTGCCGAACATTTTAATCAAAGTTCATATATGAAGCAGCAATTATTATGAGATTTATTTTTGTGCGTAGGAAAACATTCTTCTTCTTACATTGCTCTATTTAAGTATCTGGTTTATAATACATATATAAGGTCTATATGTATATGAGTCACATACAGTCAGGTCTATATGTATATAAGTTACATACCATCAAGTCCATATGTATGTATATCAGTCACATACAGTCAGGTCTGTTAGGAACAAAATAAAAACTTCGTAATATTTTAGAGGAACAATAAAATTGCAACATTTTAAAGGAACAATAAAATTGCAACATTTTAAATGAACAATAAAATTGCAACATTTTGAAGGAACAATAAAATTGCAACATTTTAAGGGAACAATACAATTGCAACATTTTGAAGGAACAATAAAATTGCAACATTTTAAAGGAACAATAAAATAGCAACATTTTAAAGGAACAATAAAATTGCAACATTTTAAATGAACAATAAAATTGCAACATTTTAAATGAACAATAAAATTGCAACATTTTGAAGGAACAATAAAATACAATAAAAAAAATAAGAGACTTAATTTATTTAATAATGAATCCACTTATATTTGATTCATGAAGAGAATAAAAAATTGTGTTGTTAAATTATATCGCGTAAAGCATGTACAGAAAAGGTAAAAGATACATCAGAATAATAAATTCATTCCATTTACGAGTACATCAATTTCCCTCGTAAATTGAGTAGATTTTTACTCATCAACGCGAGTGATCTTGCGTAACGCTCGAGTCGGAGGCCGCAGTACCCTTTGCAACCGTTGACAATACCATTCACCGTTAATTATCTTATTCGCCCAAAGGAGTTTATGGTATAAGATTTTTAGCGTGAAATCTTTACGGCAATCAAATAATCTCGAAGAAAATTTTCATGAAAAGGACTTTAATCTTTTATTCCGTGCAGTACAATAAAGGCAGGACAGAAATTCCTTGGCAGATAGTATCTCGGGTTCACGCGTTCCCCGACGCCAGTGTTCACGCTCGCCGCCAAGGACACTCGATCGTTTTACAAATTAAATACGCATGCACGGTCGGGGACCAGGTGAGTCCGATGCATTATGCGAAAAAGATAGCGGAAAGCGTGGTGTTGAGGCAACGTCGGCGTTCCTAAAAGAAGGCCGTAGAAATCGATGCCTATTTTGGTGGCTCCATTGTTCCGGCGGACATCTTGACGCGCGTAAACGTTGCCTAATGGCTAATGGATCCCTCGCGATCGTGTCCTTCCGAAATCTCTTTCTACCGAGTGCCAATCCCGTCGCGGTCGGGATCAATTAGCGCGACCGTATCGGAGATTCATCGTTCCTAAGCTCTGTCTCTCTGTTTCTCTGCGAAACGAACCGAAATCCCTTGACGAAGGTACTGACGCACGATGACGCGTTTACCCGCTCGACAGACGTCTCGAATCACGATCGACGAACGGATCGATGCGACGCGTACGATCGCAGGTTCAAGGCAGGGTCAGACGAAGATCGCCGCGATGGATCGGTAATGAAGCGAAATGGATTCGACTCGGCAGAGGTGTGGAAACACGTGTGTATGCGTGCGTACCTGATCCTATAGGTGTGTCGGTTGATACGCCGCTGGTGAATTCGGCAAACGCCGGTGAATAATGATGATCGATGAGCGTTAAGCATTTTACAAGGTGCGACCAAAGATCACGGTTAACCGCGTGAATCGAGGCAAACCGTTCACCACGCTCCGACGGGAAGTTATTAAAATATGATAATTCGCTCGGACGTAAGAATCGAACGCAAGGACGTCCTTAATGGCGAGATTTCTAGACGCTTTCGGAACCAAGTAGGCTGCGTTATTAAACTTATCTTTCATACGAACTTTCTTTCAAATTATAAATTACGAGATAAAATGTTAAGTCTTTAGTTATTTTCATAAAAATTAGTATACATTTCAACCTCGTCAAGTTATATACTCGTACTTAACTTTAATTTTAGGAGTTTATTACAGGTTTTGTAATAATTCATACTTAAATTTAACTTTGATACTAAGTTTAAACTTCAAGACTTAAATTTAAAGCTGAACGCGTCGGCCATTTTGTAGGTTTAATGTAAAGTAAATTTAGTAAGAGTAAGTTCAGTAAAGTAAATTCATACAATTACATTTATATGTTATTTTCATAAAAGTCAGTATAGATTTCAACCTGAACAAGTTATATAATTACTCATACTTAATTTTCATTTTAAGACTAAGTTTATTACAAGTTTTGTAATAATTCATACTTAAATTTAACTTTGGTACTGAGTTTAAACTTTGAGACTTAAATTTAAAGCTGAACGCGTCGGCCATTTTGTAGGTTTAATGTAAAGTAAATTTAGTAAGAGTAAGTTTAGTAAAGTAAATTCATACATTACATTTATATGTTATTTTCATAAAAGTCAGTATACATTTCAACCTCAAGAAGCTGTATAGTTACTCATACTTAACTTTAATTTTAGGACTAAGTTTATTACAAGTTTTGTAATAATTCATACTTAACTTTAACTTTGGTACTGAGTTTAATCTTTGAGACTTAAATTTAAGCTTGATTCGGACATTTTGTAGGTTTAATGTAAAGTAAATTTAGTAAGAGTAAGTTCAGTAAAGTAAATTCATACATTACATTTATATGTTATCATGCGAAATTGATATACGTCTTACGAGCGATTTAATCTTCCTCCAGCTAGCATTGTTTTCTACAACCATTGTGAAATTATTTTCGACCGAACAGATTTATAGAAAATACAAAGACACGTTCATCCACGACCACATTTCAATCAGGACAATATTCTAAAATACAGAAGCTACAAAAGAAAGCTGCTTTCTGAAATATCTCATAATATATTTCATAACATTATATTATTCGATTATAATAACGATAATATTAAAAAACGAAGGTTTCGAAACCGTTAAAATTATTAAAGATTTCTCTCACAACAAACAAGTTTCCAGAACATAATGCACACTTATAAGAATGGAACAAAGCACATTTCCAAGCAACCTAATACCCTGTTGACTATACGGTTCAACACAAACTTCCATCAAAGGTTTCCAAACCAGTCGGTCTTTATAATGAATTTTCGAGTACCCTCGGAAAAGGGAATTCTTGTGGGACAGGTAAAATCCTGGGCACACATTAGGCAGGAGCTCTTTTCCAGTACAGTCGGGGGCAAATCTAGCTTCCCTTGGGAAAATGTGACGACTGAGGAACAAGCTTCCATCAGTGATTTTTAAGGATTTTAGTACTGTTTGGAAACTTTAAATTTTGGGGGTTGATTAAGTATTTACGATTTGGAGGTGATTGGGGTTTTTGAAATTTGAGGAGTTTGGAATTTGGTGAGTTTTGGGTTTGGGAAGCTTGGAATTTGGGGAGCTTGAAATTTGGTAGCTTTAGAATTTTGGGGAGTTTGGGATTTGTGAAGCTTGGAATTTGGTAGCCTTAGAATTTGAGGAGTTTTGGGTTTGGGGAGCTTGGAATTTTGGGAGTTTCGAATTTGGTAGCTTTAGAATTTGGGGAGTTTGAAATTTGGTAGCTTTAGAATTTGAGAAGTTTGAAATTTGGTAGCTTTAGAATTTGGTGAGTTTGGGATTTGGGGAGCTTGGAATTTGGTAGCTTTAAAATTTGGTGAGTTTGGAATTTGGGGAGCTTTGGGTTTGGGGAGCTCGGAATTTGGGGAGTTTGAAATTTGGTAGCTTTAGAATTTGAGGAGTTTGGAATTTGGTAGCTTTAGAATTTGGTGAATTTGGGATTTGGGAAGCTTGGAATTTGGTAGCTTTAAAATTTGGTGAGTTTGGAATTTGGGGAGCTTTGGGTTTGGGGAGCTCGGAATTTGGGAAGTTTGAAATTTGGTAGCTTTAGAATTTTGGGGAGTTTGAAATTTGGTAGCTTTAGAATTTAGCGAATTTGACGTGGAAATTTAGGGATTTGATGATCCAGAAATTTGGAGGAACTGAAATTTGCATATAACCAAAATCGTCAAAACTACAAAATCCAAAAACTTGAAACAGAAACTTGCAAATCTTCGAGTTTAATGTATTAACCTAAGCCTAAGAAAGGCTACATAGAGTGTACTGTTGTTCAAGGGTCGATCGTCCGGACTGAATGAATCCGCAGTCATTCGGTAAGGCAGGTGCAACGATCCGGAAATGGTAATTCCGTGGAAAGTCCCTGGGCGAATACGAAATCCGAAAGTTACACTTGCTCCCTGGGAAGCATGCCGCATCAACGTCGATAATTCAACGGCGAAAGATCCTATAATCACTTAATGGTCCTTGACTTTAATACTCCGAGCCGGTTCGATTATTTCCCCTCCCTCCCCACCATTCGAATCTTTGCTAACCCTTCGTATAGCGGGATCGGGCCGCGAATCAAGAAAGTTGCAGTATTATTAATGTATCGGTATCGATGACGTTACCACTGGAAATAAATCACCTCGAGGCGCGGACCGATGATAAATTAATCCGTCGCTATTGCAGCGATTTATTACACGGATTTCGACGATCGATCTCGCGATAGTGGCCTCCTAGGCGGCTACTACGACCGTCGTTACGATCTCGCCCATTTTGGTACTCTTTTATGTCTCCTAAAATTTATCCACTTTTGTCAATATTTATCTTTCTCTCATTTTATAAAATTTTCTGCATTTACGGATTATAAAACTTGTCTAGTTTGTATATTCATAAAACTTGTGTAATTTGTAGAATTTATAAAAATAGAATAATTAGTAGTTTGATCAAAAATGTACTTCCATAGTCTACAACAAAGTCTGATACTAAACTTAGCGATGTATAATGTGTACTTTTATTTGAAATTAAAAATGAAGTTCAAAAAATGATAAATAAGTGGTGAAACATAAATTAGTACACACATCTATTTTATTCACTTTGGTCACCATTTATCCTTATTTTAAAAAATTTTCTGTATTTATATAACTTGTAAAACTTGTCGAAGTACATTTATAAAATTTGTGCAATTTGTAGAATTTATGAAAATGGAACAATTAGTAGTTTGACCAAAAATGTACAACAGAGTCTAACACTAAACCTACTGACACATAATGTGTACTTTTATTTGAAATTAAAGATGAAGTTCAAAAAATGATAAACAAGTGGTGAAACATAAATTAGTACACACATCAATTTTTTATTTTGATGCAAATTTATTGTAACTTCAACAAATGTATTTTAATAAAATATGTACTTATATTAAGAAGCTTGTGGAGTAGTCATTTGATCAGTTTGGTAGTTTTAATATTAAAAAAAAAGACTGAACAATTGAACCATATTTATTATAAAAAGCAACTATTCACATCATTTAAATTCATCAATAAAAACGTATAAACCTTGCAAACTATAAAAACAAAATTAATTATGAAACGACGATGTATAAACTTGATACATAATGTGATGAATAATTTCAAAGGATGTAACAAAAATAGAAAGTAATGTTTGATATTTACTGATCGTACCACCATTTGAAAGTAATAGAAGTACTAAAAACTGCAAGAGTTCAAGCAAAGATAATTCGCAAAGAATCGAAAGAAACTCAGCTAGGTAGCGATGGAGCAATCAAGCCGATCGAGAACTCGAAAGTTGTTCGAGCATGAATTCGGATCGGAGCAAACAGCAACCGTTTGCTGATTTTCCCTAAACGTTACGAGTGTTCCTCCTAAATCGACACACCTGCCTTCCGGAATGCTTGCGGTTTGCAGCAGTTGGTCAACCGAAGGACGGCCCTTGAAACGAGCAGCTTGTGTGCATAGGATTTGGCTTTTCCTTTCTTTTCCGAAGTCCGCAAGAATAACGATCAATATTTACGAAGCACTCTCCATGACTCGTGGTATTTATACAACCTACCGATCGAAGTGCCACTTCACCTCTTTATCCTTTAGGCGTCCATTTTGATATCTTTATCGTCTCGATTGCACGCGATCGAGCGAGATGGCGGAACGAGAGGAAGATAGCTAAGATGTGTAACAAACGAATGGTAGGTCAACGATCAGAGCCTCCAGCGGATTCGTTTGAGGACGATTTAAGGATCTTGCGAGGAGCGTGACTTGACTTTATTAAAGGCAACCCCAAAGCCTTTTTCTTTGGACTCTGTTACTTTGTGGAGACTATTAACATGCTGGAGATGGGAAATTATGGGGAAACTACTCGTTTGTCTGGGAAATGCGATTTTTAGGAGACGGGATTTTATTATTTTTAGGGGGAGAGGAATAAACTGCTCTTTTAATTTGATGGAACTTTATTTGGAGATCTTGTTAAATACAAGTAAATATACATATGTGAATACAGTTCTACGGTGCCATTTCTTATATCACACATTCGTTATAATACTACATGTCGCCATTATGTGGTCACAAGTACTGCCACTTCTTACATTACTCATTCATTATAATACGCATCGACAGTATATGACAACAATTACATACATCATCACACATCAGTATTATAGCGTTAATAAAATAAAAATTGACTTCCACAATTATAAAATAAAAATTGACCTCCACAATTATAAAATAAAAATTGACTTCCACAATCATGAAATAAAAATTGATTTATACATTCATAAAATAAAAATTGACCTCCACAATCAAAAAATAAAAATTGACTTTCACAATCATGAAATAAAAATTGATTTACACATTCATAAAATAAAAATTGACCTCCACAATCAAAAAATAAAATTGACTTCCACATTCATAAAATAAAAATTGACTTCCACAATCATAAAATAAAAATTGACTTCCACAAATAAAATAAAAATTGATTTCCACAATAATTATATAAAAATTGATTTCTACAATCATAAAATAAAAATTAACCTCCACAATCTCTGAGACTCTATATGAAATAAAATAAAGAATATTATCATCAACTTCATCACTCAAATTTCTTTCGCAGTTTCATTATTTATTGCTCTCCATTTGATTTTTTTTTTAAAGAAAATGTTATTTAAGTCTCACTTCAGTTTCTGAATATCCAAATACATAAATTACGTAAAGTACATAGTGTTTAACGATTAGAATTATAGATTTGTCATACATCAGATACATTGCTATGTACAAGAAGTCACCACTAACCGACACGGCAGTTAACGCGTTAACGAGCCACTGAAAAGTCCATTTCGAACGCAACCAAACACGAAGAAACGCGATTGTTTAATCACCCATGACGCGAGAAAAAAGCAAACCAGCGAACATAATCGATTCGCTGTATTCCTTAGCGGTTCTTCCACTCTCCTGACGATCCTGTCCCCCACATGACTCCACCACGAAACCCCAAGAAATCGGACATTAATGGAAACCTCTCTATCTCTGACTAATGAGACGCTTGATTACCCTAACAAGCTGCGCTTTTAAGAACTTTGAAATTGGAAAGTGAAAAAGTTGCAAGGGTATAATTCAAAGTTTTATTGAGTTAAGTGTGCATTTTATTATCTCAGGGACGTTACTCTGGGGGTTGATGAAATTAAATATGATATTATTTCTGTAATTTACACAAAAAAATATCAAATTGCAAATTTAGCGATGTATTCTGAAAGTTTAATAGTTGCATTGTTGTGAAATCTCAACATCTATAATTATAGAAGATCAAAGTTTAGAAATTACAGAGGCTCAAAATTTAATGATTAATGAAGTTTAATATTCGATGATTTAAAAATTTCATAGTACTAAATCGTCATAAAAATTCAAAGTTCTGCAATTACATAGGTTATGAAGTTTATTTAAAGTCAATTCTAAAATTCTTTTAGAACAAGAAAAAACTTTAAGGGCCTCAGATTTTAAAAGTTACAAGATCTCATGGTTCAAACTTCTGAAATTTCCATATTCATAGTCTTAAAATCTCAAGATTTTCTACTCTGAAAAAAGCTCCAAATCTTCAAATTCCCAAACCTTCAAGTTGCCAAACCCTCAAATTCCCAAACCTTCATGTTTCCAAACTCTCAAATTTCCAATCACACAAATTCCCAAATCTTCAAGTTGCCAAACACTCAAATTTCCAAACTCTCAAATTCCCAAACCTTCAAATTCCAAAACCTTGAAATCTCTAAATCATCCAATTCCCAAACCCTCAAATTTTCAAACTCTCAAATTCCCAAACCCTCAAATTCCCAAACCTTCAAGTTTCCAAACTCTCAAATTTCCAATCCCACAAATTCCCAAATCTTTAAGTTACCACACACTCAAATTTCCAAACTCTCAAATTCCCAAACCTTGAAATCTCTAAGCCATCCAATTTCCAAACCCTCAAATTTTCAAACTCTCAAATTCCTAAACCTTGAAATCTCTAAACCCTCCAATTCCCAACCCTTCAAGTTCCCAAACTCTCAAATTCCTAAACCTTGAAATCTCTAAACCCTCCAATTCCCAAACCTTCAAATTCCCAAATTCTCAAACCTCCAAACCCCCAATCTTCCACTCTCCTAAAACCCACCACCAAACATTGAAAACCACTCTTCACAATGTACACTAACCAGTTAAACTCCCCTAAAAAATTGTCTACTACATCTAAAAAATTTTGAGTACCAGTCTCATGCCTAAGAGCACATTACCCCGATGGAAAGTACAGTATCATCGTAACCGGGCGTGTTCCTCCGTAAACGATTCGTCGACTTTCTAGTGGGAGGATGCAACGTGGCCCGATAGAATTTGAAGCGTTACATTAGTCGGACTAATGACCGACATGACTGTCCGTGGGTAGATACCGGTTCTTGAAGACATAAGAGAGCCAAGAAGCATGCCCTCGAGAAGATCGTTGCAGAAGACGAGGCAATACGGGAGATGATAGCCTCTGCTCGCGAAGAGGGCGCCACGTACTTGGTCGTCTTTCGTTCTCGTGCTATCACTACTTCTTTCGCTTTCATATTCTTATACTCTCGTATTTAAATTCTCTTTTAAATATTTGTACTTTGAGGAAATTTGGTAAATTACTTTTTTGTATTAGATATTATTTTGTCTTTCAAAACTGAAGACTGAGTAAAATTCATTGGGATAGAATTTTATGTTGAGGTACAAATGTGAGGTGCAGTGAATAGTTTGCTATGGCGACTGTATTTTGTATAGACTAATAAATTAATTTTAGAATTTCAAGCTTAATATTCTTTTCATTCTCTATATTCTTTTTCGTTCATTTTTAATATTTGTACCTCGTTTTTATTTCATTTTATTGAAATTAATATTGTGTACGTTATTTAGAAATTGTTCCAAAATGGCTACCTTTAGCTAACACTTAAATGACGAACAGTTAGATGATTCTCCTGTATTGTATGCATCTACTATTTTTTAATTGTAAAATGTTAGTGAATAGCAATTTTATAATTTTCTTAGTGCATCACAAATTAATTCTAGTTTAAAATACAACCTATTAAAGTTTAACAAAAGAAGACTAATGAAGAGTTCATGAATGTTCATCAATTTATGATATTCACAGACTATTTTACTAAACTATTTAGAACTTTACGATTCATAATAAATGACAATAATTTTATTGTAAACCCACATCATTCTGACGATGTTTAGTTCCATCAATCAATAAAATTATTTATAATTGGATAAGTAGTTTCTACAAAAATAAATGAGCATTCGTATCACTAATATGCCCGTCACGATGACCGTCAATCTCAGCTAACGTTATTAATTATTTGCATTTAAAAATTAATCAAGCAAAGAGCCCATCGATTTTTCATCCCCTAAAAATCGCATTTATATCTTTTCTAATTATCATAAAAAAAAAGAATAACGATGTAATTGATATATCCTACAAATCACTGCGTTGTAATTTGATTTCCATCAAGACTAGTGGGTTAAAAAAAATGATCGAAAGATATTCGATTCCGGAGAGAAAGAGAGACGATGAAACGGGTAGAAGGACATTGCTGGCAGATTAATTTGCATCTTTTCGATACGTCATCTCCGAAATTGCCTCGGCCTAATTGACTCGCGTGCATCGACGAATCGATCGATACCGACAAAGGATCCTCAGTCGTAAAGATCCTTTTCATCGCGGACCGCGTATTTATAGGTACGAATTCGATGAGAAGCTTTTCGATAACGTTAAAAACGGAGGGCTCGGAATTGAAACAGGAAACAGGGACTAACGACGATCGTAAGTCAAGAAAGCACTCCGGCAGTGTTAAAAGCGGCAGTATAACACGGGAAAACGAAAACGAGGGACGGTAATTCATAGCCCGCGAAGGACTCGGGGCAAATCGTGATCCGGACGCGCCTTCTCGAGACACGCGGTTGCCCGATCCCGTGAGCCGTATGGAAATTTTCAGTGACGGTAATGAGGCTTAAGGGACGGTTGTGTAATCAGTGTGAACCAACTCGATGGAAACAATGTTCAACGGCGACTCGCGCCCTGAAAATTAAATTCCACGCGAGTTTCGCAATTTCGACCGCTCCGTTTATCACCGCTGCTGCTTGCTTTTGTTAACGAGCGTCAAACTGTCTTTCCGACCGTCGCCACACAAAATTCGTTCTACCGACACTCTTCTTGATTAACCTGTTAACCCACTCATTTTTCCATCGACAATTTCTCTGATAAATAATATTTTTTCAAAACTTCAAACCTTCATTAGAATTAACTTCTAAAGGGTGCATTTTACTTTTAAATCTAAATTCGATGCTCCACATTTGAAATGTGCAAACTTGATACGATTTATTCTGAATTTCATGGTGTACATGGTGACAATTTCTCTTTGATAAATTTTTCTGATAACATCTTTTTTCAAAACCTCAAACCTTCATTAGAATTAACTTCTAAAGGGTGCATTTTACTTTTAAATCTAAATTTGATGTTCGACATTTGAAATGTGCAAACTTGATACAATTTATTCTGAATTTCATGGTGTACATGGTGACAATTTCTTTTTGATAAAATTTCTGATAAGTAACATCTTTTTTCAAAACTTCAAACCTTCATTAGAATTAACTTCTAAAGGATGCATTTCACTTTTATATCCAAATTTAATGTTCGACATTTGAAATGTGCAAACTTGATACAATTTATTCTGAATTTCATGGTGAACTTTCAGTTTGATTGAATTCAACATTAATTTATGCTGTGACATTTTTTTAGATTGCTGTCTTTTCGATCTGTATCTCACTAATTTCACACTTGACAAGATTTAATTTCGCAATAGTACTTGTCCGTTTCTTTCATGTCGCAACATAACATTACATGCACTGCAAAACGTACATGATCAGACATCTAACACATAATTCAAAACACTCAATTTTTCAGTTTGAGTTTATACTACTTTATTATCCAATTATTTGAAGCTTAAAAAACCTTACAAAAAATTAACACATCATTACTATTCGACCTGTCAAAACTTTCGATAAATTTTTCTAAACTAATTAAGCTCAAAAAATCCATACATCAATTTCACCAAAATGGACACAGCAGATTTTTTACTGGAACCTGAAAGTTAATCAGCCGTCGAGTTAACTATCGCTGACACGTTTACACATTCACCATCACGACAATCACCAGTGACAGGCACTATGATTTTACTGCGATAAAAAATGAAAACACTAGCTCTGGGTATCATTAAAACCACACTAATAATTTGAAATAGCGGATTGACATATCGTATTAGAAAATTAATTTTTAATATCTGCACCAATTCATTTTATCGTGTCTTGCTACACATGACTACTTCTACTGTGACAGCGAATGAATTAACTTCTTAACGGATCATGTACATAAGTATACTGCAAACTAAACTTTCATTTATTTCCTTTTTTCGGTGTCAATCATACATGTCGTGTAACACGTTCCACATTTTTCGATGGATAACGATGGAATTTTAATATTTTTGTTGATGACAGATGTAATTGATTTTGTCTACTATTTTTATAAATATTAGTCGTATTTGTCTAAATGTCTAGGTATTAGTTTTATAAAGTTAAAACCTTACTTTTTCCAAGCAAAAACTTGAAACGCGGTAAGGGTTGAAGTTAAACGAAAAAGCGTTGTCACAAAGTTCGTCGAAACTCATCGAATTTCACCGTCACTAGATCGACGCACAAAGTAAAGAAAAGCGCACAGACGCATATCTTTCTCGAAGAGCGTGAAGCGCACAGTGAAATTAGGTGGACTTAAGCAAGAAATTACGTATCTTATCCGCGGCTCGTAATTACGCGAATTCGTTTAATGGTGTTCGATCGACTCGAAAAACTCGGCCGTCCGGCCAAACATGGCACGCGATGAATAAAGCCCCCGGACGAAATGTAATTCCCTCGCGAAAATTGCTTTTAAAAAAATCCAATTCCCCGCACCTCGTGATTTCGCTGCGATGAAACTCGACCGAAATTCACGCCTCTCCTTCGCGCGCCGGCCAAATACTCTCACGTTCACGGTCCGCGTTCGAATAATCACTTCTGCGAAAATCTGCGTCTTCGTGGCCTCCGGTGTGTCGCGAACTCCTCGCGGACGTCTCCGACCGAACGCTTCGATCTGGGGAGAAGCCGTCGAGGAAAGGAGGAGAAAGAAAAAAAAAATAAAAAACGATCGCACCGTGCGAGAAACGAGGATCTCGCATCGCGTTTTCCAGCACTTGTATCCGCACTCTCGAGCTTCGGTTCGAACGGAGCCGAGCCGACGGGAGCTACACGCTCGTAGGGAGAGAGCCACTCGGAAACTCGCGTCTCGCGAGCAGGCGGCGTAATACCGAGCGGAGCCAAGACACGTCGACGAGCCACGGAGGGAACGAGGATCCTCGTTCGCTTCGTGCGTCTCCGGCGGCGCTCGGCACTCCCCGACACCCCCGGTCGCCGTTCGAGTCTGCCGACGCGAGACGAACGGCCGCGACACTCCGCTCGGCCGACAGACGCGTCCGCGACACCGAGCAGGAAGGTACCGTTCTCTGCGTTCACGTCCCGACGCAGCTCGTGGCCTCTCCGACGACTCTTCTCGTCGCCGTTCAACCGGATAACGCGGCATCGACACGCGACGAGAGGTCCGTTCAGTTACTACCACGATTTCTCTCGCAGTTTTTCATCCGAGATCCGATCTCCACCGCGGAGATACTCGCGCGTGGTGGACAGTGAGAAAGCGTCGCTCCGTTTGGCTGGCTAAGCGACCCGTGCGAATCGCAAGTGCGTGAGAAAGTACGGGGGTGTGCTCCGGGCGAGGATACCGCTCTGTTTCGCTAGCTTTCTTGTGCCTTCTCCCGTGAGATATTCCCCGATCAGAAACGATCTTTCGAACGTCGTCGTGTCGTTGGAACGTCGACACTTGGTGCTTTCGATTGTCAGTGTCCCGAGGATTTAGTGGTGCAAAACGTTTCTGGTGAAAAGAGAAAAGTTTTTCGTCATCGTATCGTTTCACGGAACAAAGTACGATGGTTAGCAAGTTCACGGTTGTTCGATGGTTGTGATCCCGTCGCCGAGCGTCGGATACCGTTCTGGCTCCGGAACACCAGCCACCGTGCCATAGTGCGTCCGTTGGAAAAAATCGTGTCCGATGCGAGCGTATCACGAAGGATCCGTGAGCTCGTCACCCTGATAGGATTCTAAGAAAAAGTTGTACCAATGAGAGGGCCAGCAAGGTGCAGTCCAGGTGAGAGAAACACGGGGTGGACCCATGGGACGCGCAGCTCGATGGACCTCTATGGAAACAGCAGAACACCGAGGGAACTTTATCGGCTCTAACCGATCGAGGCCGCTCGTCAAGGATTCCGGCAAAGAAGTTCACTCGTGAAGACTCCGTTCGACGAAACGTGGAAGTGCACCTTCGCTGAGACGATAACATTCGAACCGGGGAAGAAAATAGGATACGCGAGTCACGGTCCGATAATCCGCTAGAGAAAAGTAAAAACGTGGAAGAGAACAAGCGATCTAACACACCGGAGAAAGTGAAGTGTGGATGTGGTGTTTGTGCAACGGTGGTGGTAGGTGGTTGTGGACGACAGCGACAGAGGTGCAGGTGTCGTCGTCGTTGTTGTTGTTCTTGTTGTTAGTTGTTGTATCTCGGTGAACGGTGGTGACGCGGTGCGCGCTGCTCGTTCGTCCACGTTTTTACCATGGTTTCCACGTCCTTTGTAACTTTGGTGTTCTTCGTCTGCCTGCAAACGGTTCTACTCTCGACTGTGAGCAATTGCGCGAAGACGATCAACATGTATTGGAACACCACCAATTCCATGTAAGTGTTCCTCCATATTCTACGTTTCGCCGGCGATCATTCCGCCACGTGGTGTCTAACAGATTTTCGGTGCGCGTGTTGTCGCGATTTGGCTCCGATGCCAACGCGTTTGAAAGTCGTCGCCTGGCAATCGATTTCCCGCGGCGTCGTCGCTTTTGAGTAACGACCCTACGCTCGGTTCGCTTCCGGCGGAGCTTTTATCGGCGTCGGGGCCGTGGTATCGCGTCTGCCAAAATTACAGGGTGCATCGCGACGTCGAGCTCGCTTTAATGCGCCCACGGAATGGGCCGTGCCGCGGAGATCGTTCCACTGAGCGTCGTCGTCCAAATCGTCGACGATAAAAGCGAGGAAACGACGATTTCCACCGGCCAACCAGACGGGAAATTGCGTCCTTGCGAGCGATCAATTTTTTCTCACCGACTCGACGGTTGTTAAAGTTTGCCTAACTGCTTCTACAATACGTCCCGCGGTGTCAGCTTCTTTCTACCTATCGCCTTAATCCGCTTCTTTACGACGTTTTTAATGGCTACCGAAGCGTCGCGACAACCGAACAGCAAATCTATGGAGTCTCTTTCTACGTTTTCTGATGTTACGAAAATTAAGCTGTCATACTTTTCTCATAATATATTCTCATATATTACTTTTCAATCATAAAGTTCTGGCATATCATACATATATAAATATATGTGTACTCAACTCAGTATGTAAAATGTAGAATAATTTCACTTGACGATTAATGTGTACATTGTTACATGTCGAAATGTACCAAAACACCGAAATATTCATTCTCTGCACATGTTGCCACAACACGTGATATTAATGTGTCTATCCTCTACATTGTTAGTACATAACGTGAAGCGTGAGAAATATAGAAAATAACAAAATATAGTATGTGGTTTGATATTAATGTGTCTAGCTTTAACATTGTTAATTCATGAACTGCGAGCCGAGTATGCAAACATCCAAATATACATGTGTTCTATGTATCGTTCAAAACACGTGATTTCGTGTTACATGTTTCTACCACATCGTTACTGTGACACTCGTAAAGCACGTCAAATACAAACACCCGAATATAGATAATTCTATATGCATATTTCTGGAGCACCTAATTTCACGATACTAGTCTCTGTAATGTGTCATTAGATCCTACTCGTAGAATGCAAACATCAAAATCTTAAATCGTTCACACATTGTGTCAGCTACAAATTTTGTGTCCATTATCAAAGTCTCAAAAATGTAGAAGTTGGGGAAGAAAATATGAAGTGTCGGAATTTTTTAGTTATCTTGCTAATTATCTCTGGAACATGACATTCGTAGAACCTACTCGTAGAATACAAACATCAGAATATAAAATCCTTCACACATGATGTCGACAGCTCCAAAATTTTGTGTCGATTATCAAAATATTAAAAATGTAGAAAAGTCAAGTAAAAAATTGAGGAAGAACATAATATTGGAATTTTTGAATTACCTTGCTGATTATCTTTGTAACATCACATTCATAGAACCTACTTGTAGAATGCAAACATCAGGATATAAAATCCTTCACATATGATGTCGACAGCTTCAAAATTTCGTGTTGATTATCAAAATTCCAAAAATGTAGAAAAGTCAAGTAAAAAATTGAGGAAGAACATAATATTGCAATTTTTAAATTATCTTGCAGACTATCTCTGTAACATGACATTCGTAGAACTTACTTGTAGAATACAAACATCAGAATATAAAATCGTTCACACATTATGTCAGTTCCAAAATTTCGTGTTGATTATCAAAATTCCAAAAATGTAGAAACTTCAAGTGAAAAATTGGGGAAGAACATAATATTGGAATTTTTTGAGTTACCTTGCTTATCTCTGTAACGTAACATTAGAACTTACTCCTATTCGTAGAATACACACATCAGAATCTTAAATCGTTCACACATGTCAAAGCTCCAAAATTTCATGTCGATTACCAAAATCCCAAAAACGAATCAAGCAAAAAATTGTGAAAGAATATAATTTTCGAACAACCTTGCTGATTATCATAATTTTACGCGTAACGTGTAAAACTGATGGTGTAATAAGGCTCGTTACTCTATCTGGCGAAAAAATCTATAAGCATTCTCAGAGTCGCTTCCTGCTCGGAAGGCGGGCAAAATCCTCGGCGCTCGTCAAACCGAACCGGCAGCCCCGATTCACCACGCCGTCAATTAAATCTACATTACGTGTGGTTAATCTAATTTGTCACGGTATTTTTCTGCCGTTTTTCGGGCCAGCAACGGCAAAAACAATCGCGTTAACCGTGTATCGTACGAAAATTGCGTGTAAAGATTCCGATTTCCAGCTGGCGTCTCGCGAGAGGAAACGCCTCACGGCTTGTTAGTCGAACAATTTCTTTTCTGCAATTTTAGCTGTTGGTATAGATTCGCGTGGACGTGAACAAGCTCACGATTCGCGTCAACAGTATAATCGACGCCGTACGGTTTTTTTTTTTGCGGCCGCGAAAAACCTGCTTGACGCGTAATTTTCTCGATCGTTTGAAATTTCTTGCTCGATCGACATGCTGAAGGTGCATCCGCGAGCTAATACCCGGGGATCGATCGTAAAACGAAACGCCTGTCGTAAATGTTCAACCGGTGAAAAATCGCGTCGACCATTGTGCTAATAGCCTAAGTGTTAATGACTATATAACTAGGGTACTAAGGTGCGTAGTATGCAAAAGATTAGCGAAAAATTTGAGGGACAGTTGCACAAGTTTTTACGAGATCTCTCGGTGCAAGAGGTATGCGTGCACAACGAAATCCGGCCACCCTATTCTCCTCTCTCGTATAAGGGCCCAACGTCCGGCTGACTTTGACGATCGGTTTGAAGTCGCGCATGCATTACTTACAGGCCAGGACGAGGTGGCCCGGCGAGCGTGTGCGTGCCCGTACGTGTGAGAATTCATTTCGCGAAGGAGAAGGACGTTGTCAGACTGTCTTCTTCGTGGGACGTACGGAGGGCAGTAAAAAACACGTCCTGCGCCGGGAGAAAAAATCGAAAAGGAAGTAACGCGTGTGGCGAGCAAAACGAGAGAAAGAAAGAAAAAGGGAAAAAAGCGGGTGAAAAGGAGGAGAGTTCTCGTGCGCGAGAACGTGCTCCCGAGGGCTGTAAATCTTTGCCCGCTTATTGGAAAATCGAAATTCGCTTTAAGGGAACCGGACGTAAAAAAAGCGGGAGAAAAAGATGAGGCATGAAAACCGGTGGCTCTTTGATTACCATAAATCCGTTTGCACGAGTTACGAAGGTGTCCGGACGCGCTACGACTGACGTTTACAGCCTCGTTGTGTTTTTGGACAAATTCTCCCTTTATAAACTTTATTATTTATCTTGCGAGATTTTAAAGGAAAGTGATTTAGGTTATTAATCGATGGAAGGTATTTGGAACGCGAGGTTTTCGCGAAATAACGTCGGCGGAGTGAATATCGTGGCAGATGCTGCAGCGCCGCTGGAGACTTCAATGCCGGGCGAGGAGATCTGCCGCGGCAGATTATTGAACTCTCTAGTCTCTCTCGTGCGCGGCTAGACGATTCTATCGAGTTCAGGAAGGCATGGAATGAACCGTGCAATAAGTATTTCTGCTTATCGTGCGCTTACGGTTTCGTATTCTACATAGCCGTGCAACGCACGCGTAACACGTTCTGTCGCATTTTTGGCCGACCACCTAGTTAATTCTCGCGCGGGACAAACGTGCTGACAAAGTATTAAATCGTGACCAATATTTCACGATAACAGTCGATCTGTCGATACCCCGGATGATTACTTGAAATATTTATGAAACGTTCTAGTCGAAAAAAGGTGTTCTATGCATGCTTTTAACGCTCGAACAACGATTCCTGTTGTTTCGAAAAAAGAGACACGAATACATGAATATAATTACCCGACACCTGTCCACCGCAAAAATGTCACTATTCATCGAGGTGCTTTTTCTTTTTTCGAAAAACAGTTTCGGTTATTTTTAGCCAGAGCGGAGAATAATTCCGAACAATCCTGGAACACGCGTCGAAAAAGCGAGGCCAATAAGAACTGGTTGACTCTTTACGAGTCGTCTTCCGAGAAGTTGGGAAACCAGCGAAATCCCGGGTCTGCTACTTTAACGCGAGCCCAATTATTCCGTACAGTAAGTCACGTACACTGGCATGCACGAGTTAACTTAATGAATGGCAAGTTGTCAGAGCAGTGAGCCTTGTGACACGATCTACCAGAATTCCTGATACCAACAACCTCGCGATGCTCGTTCGAAATCGTCCTGTCACGATGTACACTCAACTCCATAAGTCATTGGACTTACAAAATTGCACGCAAAATTCTCGCATTTTTTGCATTCTTGAAAATTTAGGTTTTCTGAAATTTATATTTTGACATACTTTAATAATATTTATTAGGTGACAGATAAAACTGAATGTGTTCTGATAAAAATCATTTGTGTTGGAAACATATGTACATATGACACATATGATACATGTACGTATATGAAGCAAACATGTATGTCAAGTTTTTTAAAATTCATTTTTTGACACTTATAATTTAATAATATTTATTATAGTAATACATAAAATAACTGAACGTGATTTGACAGAAACAATTTTTGTTAGAAACACATATGTACATATGACACATATGATACATGTATGTATGTGAATTAAACATATATGTTAAGTTTTTTTAAATTCATATTTTGAGACTTATATTTTAATGATATTTATTATAGTAACAGATGAAATAATTGAACATGATTTGACAGAAACAATTTTTGTTAGAAACACATATGTACATATGATACATATGATACATACATACATACACATATGTATATGAAGCAAATATACATATCAAGTTTTTTAAAATTCATACTTTGACATTTGTAGCCTTCAACACTTCATAAAATTTATCATAAAAGTAACAGATAAAGTAACTAAACATGATCTGACAGAAATGAACAATTTTTGTTAAAGACATATCTACATATGTGAAGTAAATAATGTATGTAATTAAAATGATGTACTGCAGTGTCTGACAGTGAAACTACATATGTTTATTAATAAAATTAGAAATTTGATAATATAATTCAGTATACAATAAACAGTTAACCAATGTTATAGTACAGTAATTTAATAACATTATCTTTCACATAAATCTAAAACTATTTTATAATGATTTATAAACAAAATTATTTAACCTTATTATTAAATCTCCTGAAATTAAGTATCTTGTCAATATTCTACCTTTTGACATAACATACCTTTTGACACTGAATTACAATGAATTAACTCAAGATCAAATAATTGCACGTGATTATGCAGTAACAAGAAATATTTTGATAAATAATTTTTCTTTAAACGAGACACGTTGTTAATAAATGTGAAAATTGAAGCGTGAACGATAGGTTAAATTGAAATTAACGTTCGGTGGCATGTAACGTCGAAAATCTTAATTTCGGTCGGTGTAGATATCGCAAACCGTTACACTTTAACACGGCCTCGGTACCGTTATTAAATTGCCGGTGTACAAGCGGCGAGAAGCTCGTTTTTGAAAAACCACCGGAGGTTCCTATTATCCTCCGGTAGCTCCGTTTCGTGGCGCTTTATAGCTTCGTGTATTATGGCAACATCGATTTGCAGCGGCCACAAATCAATGGTTTCCTCGAGGAAACTAGTACCCTCCATACTGAAGATCGGGAATTCGCTACCCGATTCATGGAAATAACCGTCGTCGGTGCAATGTCGAATCGCGCGGAAACAAAGAAACGCTTCGCACGACGAAAACGCAATGAAACACGCTTTCATATTTCGTATGCTTGAAATTTTAGTTGGTATGGGAGTGATGGAATGGATTGAAAATACGTTTAATCCACAAAACTTTGAATTTCAATGACAGAGAAAAACCACCTCTCTGAAATATGCAATAATACCTAATTAATATTAATTTTAATAGCATATTTGAAGTCGGAGATCAAAAGAAGTCTTACTGTACAATATTTCAAAGTGAAAAGAATTTTAAGATTAAGAATTCACATTTCTGAACATTAAAGCTTTAATCCTCTGATTAGTTGTTCCAGACAGTTTATACCGTCTGAAGGTGAGATTTTCTTTTGTATTTGCGATAATATTATCTGTAAAAAGACACCTATTTGTTTGATACGTTTTTGTGGGAATTAAGAGAAAGGTGTGAAAAATGAGGCAAGATAGAGCTCGAGTCTGACTGTACCCATACGGTGATGCTCTACCTAGTTCACTAGAACGCCACCGTACCTGTATGGCGCCACCTCCTGAACTCTTAATTCGGACTTAAAAACTTGACACTAAAATACATAATTTGTTTTGTAATTGCACATACAGCTTTTAAATATAAGATGAATAATTTAGTAACAGAAAGTTAATTGACAAATAATAAAATTAAGGTAAATAATTCATTGAGAATGTAAAAGAACCAAATGATAAAATTCACTGTGATTTTTTTATAAAATAAAAAGTTGATAAATGTCAATTCAATGTTGCTTCTCTAAAGTCAGTTTTTAAATGCAGCAGAATATATTCACTATAAACTGAAAGATGAAAGGTGAAATTTATGTAAGATCTGATTTATCGACCATCACCATTTAATTACACAAACAAAATTAATGTATTCTCTTTCTACATTAATTATATATTCCGTGTTCACTTTAACTAATTAATGTATCCATACATTCTCTTCATCCTTTAAAAACATTCAACCTTATAAAAAGCCTGTATTATACTTGCTAATCTTAATGAGTCTTAATAACTTTAACCTTTAAAACATAAATAAACCTCAATTATAAACTCCTAATAAATAGTAAAACCACCCACAGCGTTCCTTCAAAAATTAGTCTTACAAAGCCCCGAACACGGTAAAGTAGACATAATTCCATAATTAGCCATTAATAAAAGAAAAAGTCGAACGACACGAAACTCAAGGTGGTTGTCCAAGCAGCGTTTAACGAGTTTCAAATTAATTATTCATCATTAAAGGCTAACGGGCCCGTCAGCAACGCGCGAGAAAAACGAGACGCGAGACACCGCGTTGACGTTTACGAGTGCGCGGACAGCGCGTAAATATCTCCATGAAGTTGCGGGACGCCTTCTTCCTGTTGCCACGTGTTTCGCGTTCCACCGACTGCGTGGATCAAAGAACGCTCTTCTTCGTTCCCGCGGTATGCGAGAACACGCGCGACTCCGCCGCGAAAAAGCACGAAAACGTTGCGATCGCTCGTTGAGAGCCGGGAAATCCTCGCGACTGATTTACGAAGCCATAAGTAGCTCCACTTTCGCGCGTGATTTACTTTCGACGAGGTACGGCTCGTCGTTTTGCCGCGGAACCGCCTCTGCGAGCGGATCAGTGCGCTTAATTAGGCAATAAAGGCTCGCGAAAAAGAAACATCACTGGCAGAGGCGATACAGATTTGCGGGACAAGATTTGATGGATTTTTAGGGTCGGTGGTTTTTGAGATTTTCGGATTTTTATATTTGTTGGATTGTTGTATACAGACTTGAAATTTTTTAAAAATTATTAGAGTAAATTAGTGTAATGTACAAATCAGACGTGATCTACATAAGGTACATATAAAGGGAATTAAAGGAGAGAATCTCTTTACAACCTAACATAAACTGACCTCTCTATATAACTTAACTAAAGTGACCTCTTTCTATAACCTAAATTGACCTCTCTTTATAACCCAACTTAAACTGACTTTTCTTTATAACATAACTAAAGTGACCTTTTTCTATAACCTAAACTGACCTCTCTTTATAATCTAACCTAAATTGACCTCTCTTTATAACCCAACTTAAACTGACCTTTCTTTATAACTTAACTAAAATGACCTCTTTCTATAACCTAAACTGACCTCTCTTTATAACCTAACCTAAACTTAACTCTCTTTATAACCTAACCTAAATTGACCTCTCTTTATAACCCAACTTAAACTGACCTGTCTATATAACTTAACTAAAGTGACCTCTTTCTATAACCTAAACTGACCTCTCTTTATAACCTAACCTAAACTGAAATCTCTTTATAACCTAACCTAGACTGACCTCTTTGTATAACCTAACCTAAACTGAACTCTCTTTATAACTTAACCTAAACTGATCTCTCTTTGTAACTTAACCTAAAGTGACCTCTCTCCATAACCTAAACTGACCTCCCTTTATAACCTAACCTAAACTGCCCTCTCTATAACCTAACCTAAACCATGCCTATCAATCGCTATAATATTAGGTATTTTCGAAGTAAGAAAACCTTGCTAGGAATTAATTCGAACAAACTTCGAAAACCCATAAGAGTATCAGATGGCAATTGCCCAGCGCTAAGGGTGGTACTGTCTCCGAAGGTAGCCCTGGCAATGCGCCATTAATTTACGAGAAGGTACAGCACGATAATCCACGGCTACCGATATCGACGCAGCGGCAACCCTGAAGAATATTGCATTTTCTTCGTCGTTAACGTCGCCTCGCAGAAAACCGAGGAAAAAGCTGTCTCTGCGAGGCGAGCCATAGGCTGGGTTTCTGAGAGGGGCGCGTTTATCTCCTGCAGCCTCTGCCGGCTGGCAATAAATCCCGGCGTTATCAGTATTAAATATCTTCCTTAAAAATCTGCAAAGAGGCCGAGAAACAAAAGATCATTATTAGCGTAAGCACGCGTGTACATCATTACTCGGTGTGTCCCGGGTAGAGAACGTCTCTCTCTCTTTTTCCGTCTCTCTTGCTTCCTGCTCCGGCAACAATACGATGCCTTGCACTCGAGAGTCACCGGTGCAAGGGAGAAAAAGCGTACGTCGGGGCGTTACGAGCTACGAGGACCGCGTTACGGTTAATTAAGCGCGAACCGGGCTGCTGGGGCCAATAGCTGGATCGCCTGGAAACTGGAAACCAGACGGCTAGAGAAAACACGCTACGGTGAGTGCTCGGTGAAAAAGGGGCTCCACGAAATCGTCAGAAAAGTGTCCTTTCTAACGGCAGCTGTTTCCTGTTACTACAACTTCTGGCTAACGGACCAGCGGGGAGAGAACAGGGGCAACGGGGGTTAAAACCCCCTGTGACGTTGCGGTCGGGTCTTACATGCGATTACGTGTTTTCTCACAGTGCCCCTGTATGACATGGTAATCCATAAAATGCGCGTGTCCGTTTCCTCGGAATTTATGTCCCACCTAATTCCCGCTCGCTCGTTATTATCGCTGCAGATGCCTGATGAGGCGAACACGGACGTAAATTATGTCCGGATTTCTATAAAAACAGTTTTTTACGTTTAAACGTTTTATTGATTCAGGTTTGATGCTTTGATAAGCATGCGAGAGGGTAGCTACCCCTCTTACAAAGTGAAAGTTCCTGTTTTATTATCGCGCTATTATATTTTTGCATATTTATCTAATAATCTTAGTTTCCTTGTAACGTACAGGGTGTTCTATTTACCAGTTAAATTAAAGTATTTCACACTTCCATGGTGTTAATATCTCGTTGAAATCGATAACACTGAAATTATTAAGTATGAAACATCTTTTACGGTTTCATAATTAAGAAAGATAAAGAAACGCTCTGATAGTGATCTACACGTGTATCGTTAATAAGGTAGTTTATTGTGTGCCATATATGGCACAAGCCATGTTTTCATCCAGTTTTCTTGTAGTGAAGGTATCATAACTCTGTCGTGTGGTACGCCATGTGTTTTTGGGGCACGCAGTGCCATCTGTAGTCAAAAAGGTTTATTCACATTCGTTCTGAATTAATTTTCTGAATTCTTTGTACATATTTTGTACAAAATTTTACAGTACATAAAATGTATACAAACACTACTTTTTGTTAAAATTTTATTAAAAAATTCATTCGTAAAAATTACATTTAAAATATCTAAATAATTTTCATAAGTTCAAATGTAACTTTTCAAAAATTTGTGTATGTCACACAAAGTAACTACCAAAAATATTTCTGCATTTTTATATTCACAATTATGTGACGTACCTTAAAAATTATTATATTTCTTCTCGTTAATAAATTTTAAAAAACAGCAAACACTAGTGACCTTTCTTGAGATCGTTCCATTTTTCTTTGAAATGAAAAAGCTGGTGCACAGTGACCCAGTTTTAAGGCTTTGGAATTTCATATAAGCCGTCCATAACTAACGTAAACATCGGAAAATCAATTTTCCCGTTTATGGGAATTAATATTTGCACAACACGAGTGGTGACTAGTAAAGCTATCGAGGGGGATCGGATCGTACATCAGAGTTACAGAATAATCGACTATTGTGTGGCGACGGATAGTCATCTTTAGCGACAAAGCGTGAACGATACACCGTATTACCCACGCATTTCATTTTTCCGACAATATCCGTGGTCATTGCACGCGTCCTTTGTCAGCCGATATAGCGGCTCGAATCGACGACGTTCCCATACCTTTTGTCCTCCCCGTATACGGCAAACACGGACGCAATCAGAATTTCCATGGCTCAGCAGGTGGCGACTCGTAGCGCAGAGGGCGTTATTGCCCGCGAAAAAAAGTGTATCGTTTTGATTGTAGACGGGACAGCGTAATAATCGTTATTACGCCAATTAATTCGCGCCTACGTGTACGCACACCGTGGGCCCTGTTATCCGTGGTCAGCACGCGATTCCATCTGCGAAGGAACGTCATTAATAGCTGCTCGGATATCGCTATACACTTAAAATAATTGCGAGTCCGGGCAGAGTGTGTGCACGCGTGTTGCACACGCTCTATACTCCTCGTTGCGAGGAGGAGAGACCGCTCGCACCGTAGGTGTGCGCCGAACAAGAGGAATAATGGTATTCCCACGGGAACCCGCCGGGAGCTTCCTCGCGATCTACTCATTGGCGTAACTAGGATTTTTAGTTCTGCTTTGCTAACAGTTATACGATAAATTTACGCGTGCTATGTTTTCAACCGTTAGATTAGGTTGCGTTGGATTTTTAAACGTCTGATTACCGCATGCTGCGTTACTGCACGTTCGATTACTACGTGTTGTGTTAATGCGTTAGATTTCTACGCAATCGATTTGCATATGTTTAATCGTAGCGATGTAGTATTGTTAGATTGGCACGCGTTAGATTAATGGAGGGTAGATTATCACGCGTTGGATTATTACGCGTTGGATTACTGCGCGTTGGATTACTACGCGTTAGAGTACTACGCGGTGGATTACTACGCGTTAGAATACTACGCAGTGAAATACTACAAGTTGGATTACTACGCGTTAGAATACTACGCGTTGGATTACTATGCGTTAGAATACTACGCGCTGGATTACTAAGCATTAAACTACCACGCGTGGAATTAGTACGCGCCGAATTACTACGCGTGGAATTACTACGCGCTGAATTACCACGCGTGGAATTACGACGCGCCGAATTACCACGCGTGGAATTACTACGCACTGAATTACCAAGCGTGGAATTACTACGCGCTGAATTACCACGCGTGGAAGTACTACGCGTAGAATTACCACGCGTGGAATTACTACGCGCCGAATTACCACGCGTGGAAGTACTACGCGTAGAATTACCACGCATGGAATTACTACGCGCCGAATTACCACGCGTGGAATTACTACGCGTAGAATTACCACGCGTGGAATTACTACGCGTAGAATTACCACGCGTGGAATTACTACGCGTAGAATTACCACGCGTGGAATTACTACGCGTAGAATTACCACGCGTGGAATTACTACGCGTAGAATTACCACGCGTGGAATTACTACGCGTAGAATTACCACGCGTGGAATTACTACGCGTCAAATTACCACGCGTGGAATTATTACGCGTCGAATTACCACGCGTGGAATTACTAAGCGTCGAATTACCACGCATGGAATTACTACGCGTCGAATTACCACGCGTGGAATTATTACGCGTCGAATTACCACGCGTGGAATTACTAAGCGTCGAATTACCACGCGTGGAATTAGTACGCATCCAATTACCACGCTTGGAATTGCTACGCACCGATTTACCACGCGTGGAATTACTACGCGTCCAATTACCACACGTTAGAATACTACGTGCTGCATTACTAATCATCAGACTACCACGCGCCATGTTATCACGCATTAGATTACCTCCTTACCGAATTGCTATCACCTTGATTACTTCCTTGTCGAATTGCTATCACTTTGATTACCACACGCCAAATTACTACTTGTTATATTATCACGCGTCTAGTTACTACTCCCCGATTTACTACGCACTGAAGTACTCTACATTCAACCAGTACACGTTAAATTACTATTCATGAGATTTGCATAAACCATTTTACTACATATTAGATTTCTGCGAGTTGTATCCATCACGACTCATACCGTCATGCGCTGTATCGTCCCGCGTAAATTACTACACATTGTACCTTCATTCACCGCATTTCTACATATTAACTACAACACACTAACATGCATATACCGCGCCATAACACGTGTATTCTCACGCGCCCTATTACCACGCTCCATATTGTCAAACGCTATATTATCACATCATATATCTTATCTCTCGGTACATTAACACACATCGAGTCTTCAAACAGTACATTGTCTCATATTTTCATGCGTTAAATCGCCACATGTAACATCGACAGGCATTATATTGAAACCCACCTGGATCCCCACCTAGTTACACCGATGATTGTGCCCCAATTAACCGTTGATCGACGCCTTCCTTTTTTGTCTGCGCCAACAACCTTGTCCTGTCTTCCTTTTCCAAGAATTTTAACGCACTTTAATAGGCCTCGCTGCTGCCATCGGGGCTCAATTATCGATCGTAATTGACGGAGTGCTACGGCCGAGGATGAAAACGGTGTTTGATCGTGAAACATCACACTTCGCGAGCCCCGATGCAATAACGAAAGATGGATTTTAGAGCAACTGATGGGCTTTAACCCTTTCAACGCTGGATTAAATACTTTTTCGCGTCTGACAAGCTCGATACGAATCGTGTATTAACGCCTTATCGACGGACCAATATTGCCGTGCAAGAAGTGATGTTCATGCGTGTTCGACCTCGAGCTCGCTTCGGATGTTCGTGCAAATAATAATAGTGCTCTTGCTACATGCTTTTATCAGTGAATTCTTTTCTTTACCAGATTTTAATATTATAGGTACTTATTAGAAGAAGGTGTAACTCTTCTTTATGTGCTTTTTAGGGTCTTAAGTATTAGGTGGCTAATGACGTTCGCGCCATTTTGGAGGAGCTTGAGAAATAGATGTTAGCTTGCTTTGCTGGTGAGGTGGCCACTGAAAATATTCCTTGATCACACGGCAATTTATTGAAAAAATCACAAAAAAATCTGGTCTCATTTGTTTGAGTTTGGACCAAAATGGCAACATCAAAATTTATTTAGGTTATGTCGTGGTATGATAGCTTTGGTATTTCTACTGTCAAATTGTACAGAAATAAACAATCATAAGAACATATAGATCATTACTTTCATAAGGTAGAAAATTATTGTTGTTGATATATTTTGTTCTTGATAAATTTGCAGTATGAACTTAAACTTACAAGTACTTTAAACTTCCTAGCCGCCATGTTTGTTTTACACACCAGCGTTCCTAGCGACTGTCTATTTATTTCATATATTTATACTTCTGCAAACCGCATTTGTCTTCATCGCAAACCGATCACTTCTAAAAGCATTCAAAGCTCGCAATTCATCGATCATTGACTCAAAGTAGATAACCCCCATCACAGTAGACGTTTGATCAATCAATTACATCAAAGAGCCTCGATAAAAATCTAAGAAATACTCCATCTTAAGAGATGTATCAACACGGAAGGATATAAAGCCGCGAATCGTTCTCCAAGAGCGTAAAAATGCCGATCCGCGTTAGAGAGACGGTTATCGCGTTATCTCTGCCCTTTGTTCCCGGTTTCCAGCCGTGACGGTCCCGTGGCCCGAAGAAAATCCCGTTCCTCCTCTTGTCAGTCGGTGTCTTCCAGGGACACCGTGTACCTCGTGCAGCAACGGAACAATGCCGATTTCCGCCCCGTCACACCCGGAAGAGTCGAACGTCGATGATTTCCCTGCCTGGAATCAGAGGGGCGGCGACGTCGAGCTTCAAGGGACACGCGTGTCCGCGAAACAGAAAGGGACGTGCGTGTAAGTGCACGTTTTGCCTACGAAACCGTGCAGGAGATTGCACCTCTGCGTTCCGAGACGTTGAAGAAGAGGGAAGAATTCTTGGGCCGCTTCGGGCATTGGCGTAGCTCTTTAAGAACTTGAGTGGACTGTAATTCATGTGGATATTATGGAGATTTGTAGTTTCAATGTAGTATGTAATTATTAGAAGAGAGTCGATTTAGGGACTTAAGAATGTGATGTGTAGGATAGATAGGGACGATGTGTGGAGATACGGAGCGGGATTATATCGCGAATGGAGATAGAACGCGTGACAATATGGCGCAAGGAATTACAACGTATAGAGATGTAATGAATAATAGTATGGAACGTGACAACGTAATGTGTAGGTGTCCAACGTGTAGTAATACAGCGCAATTTAACGTATACAGTTACATAACGCACACTTAACCTATAGTATCACATCAATGATTAAATATTCAATAGTATAAAGCTTGTCAAGTTATTAACAGTATAAGTAGTAATATACAGTAACAGAGTACAAACAGTAACAGAGCACCCTGCAGCAATAAAGCATCCACTAACGCAGCAGACAATAATATAGCGTGCAGTAACATAGTACGCAGTAACATAACGTACAGTAATATAACGCACAGTTATATGGCGTGCAGTAACAGAATACGTAACACGATATAAAACGTGGTAACGCATCTATGGTACAATAAAAATCTTATTTACGCCAATGGTATCCTCCTATCCTCGCTCACTCGTCCTCATTTGTCTCCTCGGTTTTGGAGCCACCGGCCAGAACTCTCGGTGCCTTTCTTTCGCGCTCGAGCTGGCCGCGCGCTGGGTTCTTCCATTTCGTTCCCTCCTCTTTTCATTTTTTTCGTCCTCATCCTTTTTTCTCTTTACGCCATCTCGCTTCCAATCCATCGCTCGCCTGGGATCCTGAAAGGGCTCGCGGCTCCGTCAGCCTGGAGGAGGGAACGGGACCGAGGCTTTTTCGAATCGAATCCCTCATTGTCGACTCGGTAATTCGAGGAGGATCGAAATAACCCATTATCCCGTAATGAGCGGTGCATTCACGTCCACGCAAGGACCCACGATGCGTGTGCTTTTGCGTGCGTGTGTCTTTTCCTGCGTACACGTTTAAGTTACTTGTGTACATGCAATCATGGTACGAAGACACCGAGATCGTTGGTAGGACGAATTATCTGTTTAGTGAGAACGATCAACAATCACATTTCTTCGTGTTATGCGGTATTGACGAGTGAGAAAATCTACGTGCCTTGTAACATAATTTTCTTGTGTAGGTACGTAGTTAGGAGCTAGTTAAGAGCTACCTTGTTAAGAGCTAGTAAGAGAAAATTGATTTAAGTTGGTGAAGATGTGCATCTTATTAACAAGGCTGTTAGTAATTTGCCTTATTGAGCAACATGAAACAACTACAAAATTTATTTTACAAAATTATTAGTGAATTAACATATCTATTGAACTAATTTACCTCTAATCCAAGAACCATAATTTTTATAAAAATATAGAAAGTCGATTGACGTCCAAGAGTACCATTTGCAAAACCTATTATTAAATGGGTTTAACGATTATAAAATGTTTGAAATGACTATTTTAGCTGCTAAAACCACTGCTATTTCAGTCAATTATACCTTTAGAAGCTTTCAATTATACCTAAGGAACCCTTCCTTATATAGAATACTTCATAGTTTAATTTTATCACAGATGTCTTTTTTTGCCTCCTACAATTTCGCAAGTAGAACTCACAGTTTAGCCCAGTTGCATAGAAGTATATTTCTGCGTGTATTCTTTACACCTGATGAACTCGAACGTTACAATAAGTTATAAGTAATGTTCGTTGCGAGTTAAATGTAGACATACGAGACTATTTATACCTGCATGGTAGGCTGCTTCTTTTATAGACATCACGGAAGAGAACGCATATGGCACAGATACGAGTAGTATGCGTCGAGCATGCTAGATCAATAGTTAGGAACTAGATAGTCTAATCTCCGTTACGCTAGTCAGCTTACATTTTCGATTACTGTGTCGTTCGATATCTGTTTGAATTCGTTTAACCCTTCTTTGGAGAGCAGTATTCTGCGAATATTTCATACTTACTCATGTCTTCATTTTGTTCATGTCATTTTTATATTTTCATAAAATTGTTAGTACTTTTAATTTAGTGAACAATAGTTACAACAGGTTTCGTTTATTGTACAAACTTTATAAAAATCTCTAATGTTTACAAAACATATTTCTAACGTCAGTTTCCTTAAAAGATAGATCTGTGTAAGAATTCTACATATGGATACCTTAATAGTTAATTGTATGTTAATATGTGATAACATGAATATTTAACAAGTTACATTAGCGAATTAGAAAGAGAACCTATTTCGTAAAATTATCTGCAATATAGAATCAAGTAAAATCGCCTGTGTAAAATAAATAATAAAAAAGCACAAGACACCGTTGACGCCATTTTGTCTTGCAACTCAGACTCCGCGCGAATTACAAATCTCAAACCGTTCGCAATAACAGATCTTATCAAATTCTTCAGAATTCAAAGCAAGTTCAACCAGTTTCGATAAAACAGATAACCCGATTTACACAAGGGTATCGCAAGCAACCAGGTGCCATCTAATCCTCAGCTTTCTCCGCAACCAGTTATCTCATGAAGTTCGCATAAGTTCCCGATTTCCGGAAACTCGAAGATCCCGTTCAGAAGTTGATCAGAAACTTGTCCCCAAAATTCAAGCCAAACTTCCCGGCGCCGTAACCGACAAACGAGCAGAAGAAAACGTTGGTCGCACGCTATGCGTCGGAAATTACAGAGAGGCCAGGGGTAGTCGCCGAAGTGGCCGGAACGCTCGAGAGGTCTTCGAACCTCGAACGAGTAGTTTCTTTAACGATACAGCCGGCGCCATCTGTGGAGCCGACCGGAAACCGCTGGTTCGCTCGTTTACGACTCCTTCAAGGACCCGGCTGCACACTAAATCCTTGCTCCATGAGAGCGTGTGCAGTCTCCTGCAGCCGCGGCTGTTGGCGTTCGCTGTTCCGCTTCGGAGTCCTCGACATACCTTCGATGAACGGTACGACTTTCGCGTACCGGCCGGTTACCGGCATCGCGTAATGAAGTAATCATCCCCGTTATCGGCCCTCATTAATCGATCCACCGCGAGCGGACCCGACACTGTTTCCTTTCCATGAGACGACGCTACTGTCGTCGCTATAATACCTGCTGCAAAACTTGATGAAATTGTTTAGAAAAAATGATAGATGCGTGGATACACTATTAGTCGTTTTTGATCGATTTTTTAATCTAGGAGAATTTGGGGAAATTCGAGGGATTTGAAGGACTTGAGGCATGGAGGGATTTGGAGTATTGGAGGAGGTGCAAATTTAGGGATTTCGGAATTGGAGAATTTGGAGAGTTTGGGGTGTTTTGAGGGTGAATTTGGAGATTGTGGAGGTTTGGAAATTTGAGGTGTTGGGGGTGGAAATTGAGAGTTTCGAAATTAGAGAATTTGGGGTGTTTTGAGTGTGAATTTGGAGACTGTGGATATTTGGGAATTTGGGGATTTGCAAATGTGGACACTTGAGAATTTGGGGATTTGCAAATGTGGACACTTGAGAATTTGGATATTTGGAAATTTGGGATCTAAGGAAATTGGGGATTTGGAAATGTGGAGACTAGGGAATTTAGGGATTCGAAAATATGGGAACTTGGAAATATGGTAATTTGGGCATTTGGGGTCTGGGGAATTTGAGATTTGAAAATTTGGAGACTAAGGAATTTGGGAATTTGGAAATTGGGAATCTAGGGAATTTGGGAATTTAAACATATGGAATCTAGGGAATTTGAGAATTTGAAAATTTGGAAACTAGGGAATTTGGAAATTTGGAAATTTGGAAATATGGGAATTTGGAAATTTGGTAATTTGGAAATGTGGAGTCTAGGAAATTTGGTAATTTGGAAATTTGAAGCTTTGGAAATTTGGATACTAGGGAATTTGGGAATTTGGAAATTGGGAATCTAGGGAATTTGGGACCTAGGGAATTTGGAGATTTGGAAATTTGGAGATTAGGGAATTTGGAAATTGGCAATCTAGGGAATTTGGTAATTTGGAAATGTGAAGTCTAGGGAATTTGGGGATTTGAAAATTTGGAGCCTAGGAACTTTGCAAATTTGAAAATTTGGAAATTGAAGGACTTAGAAATTTAGAAACTTGATAAATCTATGGAACTTGAAGAATTCAAAAATTCTGAAGATTTGAGAACTTAAATCTTGTCAAAGATGGAACATTGTATTGATCATCAAATTCTCAAGTTTTCAAATTCCTAATTTCCCAGCTTCACAGTTTAACAACTCCAGAACATAAAAATTCCGAAACCTCAAAATTTTACTACTTAAACATTTACAATTTTTCTACTTACCTTAAGAGATCTAATCACTATGGAATCTTCAAAATTAAGCAAAAATGAGAAAATCTAAAAATGAAGAAATTGATAAATAAACCTTAAATCTCCCCAAAAACAAAAGACGATGTAAGATCTTCCCCCATAGACTACGGTTATTCTTAACAAGCTTTTCCTGGCCGATCCCGTTAGTCGACAAGGTTCTCGTCGGAAAAACAGGACTCAGGATTTTCGTTGGGGATCGCAAAGTCTTACGAGATACTGTTATTTCTTAACGAACGATCCTGGTTAGGCTACCTTGACAATGTTCTTTGTTCGCAAGCTTTCTCAGGACGTGCAATTATGGAGATACTGGTATATTGAAGTCATCTTTATTATATGTTTCATATATCGTTTGATATGAGGGTAATTTGAGAATATAGAGCCGACTAAATAGTTAAGTGCATTATTCTTCATTTTTCTTTTGTAAACATCTTACGAAATACCTGCAATCAGTACATTTCTTTGAAAACGTTCAGATTTTTAGCAGATACTTGTTTAATATTTATAGAGTTTCGAAGAGCTGTTTAAGACTTCTGTTTTTTATTTTAAGTTTTGCTGATTTTAGGTTTTGAAATAATCTTAAAGAGATTTATAGGTAATTGAGGTGTAATTGAAGCAATCAATGGAGTTGTTTCGACTATTTGTCGCCTGTAGCGCCACTGGGTACACCTGTTATCGGAGTTTTAAAAATGAAAGACTAAAAATATAATATTATAGAGTTATAGTAACAATTTATCTTATTTTTTACACCAATGGAATTTACCCATTCGAATAAATTTCGTATCAAGTTCTTCGTTTTCTCATAATAATAAGTACGATAATTTTCCTCCATGATATTTTTTATACGAAATCTATTCATACCTTTCGAAGACGTTTAAAATATAAATCTAAATAAGTCAAGCCAAGTTATTTTCGCATAAGTCAGTGTTCCGCGACAGAATATTTAAATTAATTCAGAAAACAGGCCTCTTAAAATTGCAGACTTGCCCAAAATGAAATCGAATATTCCTAAAGATACAATCTCCAAGCTTTATCATATTTCACAAAAATCCGAGCCATTCCTGCAGCGGTCTCCATTTTTTATCTACACACGTATCTATTCCTCTGTTTACCATCTTGAACATACTTACGATTCCACAAAATGGTCGGTTTTTCAAACGGAACCGAACTTTGCACATCTTATTTCCTACGTCCATTGTTCTACTACTTATCTCTAAAGACAAAGAAATCCAACGGAATTATCTTCGAAAATTATCTATACATACCGACACTCGCGTGTTTGTTTCCTAGATCCGCACTAATGGCCGCAATATGGATTTACATCGACAACAGAATTTTCTTGCTAATGGATCCGCGTGTTGACACGAGGGGTTTGTTTATGGCAAGGTGAAACTCGGTTTGAGGCGCCGTGCGCCTATTATTTACAATATCCTGCAAACGAAAGTAGTTACCTGGTTTTGTTTTAGAGGTTATCGGCGAATCTCCCTAAAAATATTTGTTCCTCAAAGTTTGGCGAGGTGTACAGGCGGGCGCCATGTGCTACGAGCTGGAACAATCTCCGATCTGGGGAATCTACTAGTGTAATACGATAGGAGGCTTTAAAACAAAGACGTAGAAACCTAGGATACGGCAACATAACACCTGGACCGAGCTACCTGCTGCTGGGTTTTGACCCACCGTTTTGTACGGGCTCCTTTTGCACGTACAGTCAACAGCAAAGTTTGCATATAGAGATGTTGATTTTTAGGCTTGGAATTTTTGGATCTGAAGACATTGCAATGAAGAAATTTAGAAATTTGATTTACTTTAGAATTTGAAGATTTCAAGGTGTTCAAATTTTTTAAGTAGCAAATACATAGTCAAATTTTGCAAATTTCTCAAATTAATTCTCCAAACTAGAATCTTAAACTAGAGATTCCAAATTAGACTCTCAGAACCCCAAAGCTTCCCAATATCGGCGCAAGTTATTCAAATGGCTAGCAAATACATAGTCAAATTTTGCAAATTTCTCAAATTAAATCTCCAAACTAGAATCATAAACTAGAGATTCCAAATTAGACTCTCAGAACCCCAAAGCTTTCCAATATCAGCTCAAGTTATTCAAATGAATCTGGACGAGTGGGAGTCCTACTCCCTCACCATATTTTTCATATGGAAGATTTGCTTGTGACTGTACAAGTTTATACCAGTTTCTAAGAATGGGTTTTGAATTCGTGAATATCCCGCGTATGAATTTATAGGACGTTAACGCAAAGCGATATTGACGAATAAACAGTTTAGCGCGCTGGCCGGGTGGGTTGATTCGTTTCCTGTTAATAGCGTCCGCCTAACGAACGACTCTTTTGTGGTCCGCGAACGAGCGGAAAGATTATTCGAAACGACACAGTCAAGCCATTCGTTTCCAGAAAGGTTTAACGCAATTCAATGGGGTATAACAAATTCCACGATTCGAAGTCAGAAAAAGGGATCTCGACGCGGTCTACCTGGATCCTTGGCTCCCCGTGACCAACCTTCGGTTTCCCTCGCCGATCCTCCTTCATACATATCTACACACATATATTTTCTTTCTTTCGTTTTTTTTTTTAATTTCGGAGTTTCACCCGACAGAAGAGGATTAATGGGTGCTCCGAAGCAACGAAACCGTGACGCAGAAGGAGAGAAACGAGAGGCGATGCGAGAACCGGGTATATCCTGAAACACCCCATTCCGTCCACCCCAGGTTGCCAGGTTCCTCGAAGCAGGAATGCCATAATCTAGATAACCGAGCATAATAGAATACCTGGACCCGGACTGGTCGCTTTCTACCTCGTTGCACCTTCACCTTTTTTTCTCCCTTCCCGATGCCACAGCTCGTATCTCCCTGACTCCTCTTCGTCGCTCCCTCTTCGTCGAGCTCGTCTTCTTCTTCTTCTTCTTCTTCTTCTGCTTCGTACCATGTTCCCATCTGGCCGGTTGCTCCAGCTTTTCCAACGCGATCATCATCGGCAGCGTGCTTGTTCCCGATCTTCTTTACAGCTTTTGTTTCTCGGTGTTCCAATGACAGGGACGAGAAGGCATTCCTCGTGCTCGACAAGAGACGAGGAATGCCGAAAGCAACGGGAGAACAACCCCGACCGTTGTACATACGTCCTGCAGACAGGACACGTGTTTTCCACCACGATCCCGGCCACCGAAACAAGGAAAACTCCTGTCGAGTCGCCACGATGCTATCGGGTTTCTTTTCGGAACCTAGCAAAGAAATTTCGTGAATGTCCAGACCGTGGCAAACACCCAAGTCCTCGTTATTTCTTCCCTCGTTAACGGTTCGACGATAATTCAACGAACGTGTCGTGAGATCGGGAGCCGCGGTGGCACGCAGCTCTCGTCGAAACTGTCCTTGCACGCCGCACGAAAATTATTCCCGCCGTTGCTTACGTGCCGCTTATCGGAGACCGAGACTCGCGCAAATTAGTATGGGCATACAATTACCAGATCGTCGTTTATTTGGTGAACACGTTGTATTTCGGTTCTCTATATTTACGGATAATTTTTAGGAATTTTAAAATGGAGGTTTAACGTAATCTTCTTCATTCAATATCTAACAATGTATTTAGTTCTTCATTTTAATAAAAGTCAACACTGTAATACATGCACATTAATCAATTTTTTTATTCAAAAAATAAAGTTGATACTTTAATATCAGTCCGAAAAAACAAGCTGTGAGATCCACAAAACAGTTGCTGTTATGATACAAGCAAGTAAAGGTCAATACAAATAATGATTAATTCTTTACAATTGCATGTTGAGATTGATCTAATGTTTATAGATATGTATGATAACAATTTATATGTATATATAATAATACTAAATATGTAGCATCATTTGAGGCCACAAGAAGAAAGACTCTAGTCCTAAATTAACTTTGATGATGTTGCAACATGCATGAAGTGACTGCTGCTAAAATATACTACTGAAATAATAATAATAATAATGTATTACTAAAATACGTTATTGAAAGTCGAAATGATAAAAATTAAAATTGTTTTAATAATAATAGAAATGTGTAGTAATAATGATAATAAATACATGGCACTAACTGAATCCTAAATAAAAATGGCGCTAGGGTCAAACTAACTTCAAAGAAGTACGCCGCAGCATCCACAAAGCAACTGTTACTAAAATTCGTTCTTGAAAGTCAAAATGACCAAAACTAAAATTGTTCGAATAATAATAGAAATGTATACTAAAAATAATGATACTAAGCACGTGGTATCAATCAAATCTCAAAGAAGAATGCCTTTAGCGTCAAACAAACCTCAAAGAAATAAGCTGCAGCATCCACCATGCAACTGTTACTAAAATACGTTCTTGAAAGTCAAAATGACCAAAACTAAAATTGTTCCAATAATAATAGAAACCTATACTAAAAATAATGGTAATAAACGCATGGTATCAATTTAATCTTAAAGAAGAATGCCTTCAGCATGAAACTAAGCTCCAAGAAGCAAACTGCAGCATCCACAAAGCAACTGTTATTAAAATTCGTTCTTGAAAGTCGAAATGACCAAACCTAAAATTGTTCCAACAATAATAGAATTGTATACTAAAAATAATGGTAATAAACGCGTGGTACGAATTGAGTTCTAAAGAATACCAGCGTAACCTCAAAGTAAGCCGCAACAAAGCAACCAAAACGCGATCAAAAGAGTAAAAAACAGAAAAGATTGTAGAAAACCGCGAGTCAAGTAATTGATCGGAGGACGGCGATCGCGGCGTGCCATTAACGAAGCGTTCACGAACGAGCCGGCATTCACAGAATTTTAATTCGTATCCGAGCACGCCGGAACGAACGATACAGCAACATTCCGGGATTGTGTCTACACGGTTGGAAGGCGTCGTGCCGCGATCGTTTGCCTTTACGTTTATGTCGCCGTTACGAAATCTCGGTTCCAATTGTCCTTCCAGTCGGCCGATACGGATCGTTGCCCCGCGACTCTTTATCTAGATGGATCTCGGCCGCCTTACTTGCTTCGAAACCACGAACCCGCCACGAGGAGGTCAAAGCTCTCTCCTTCCTTGTTTCTGTTTGTTGCTTCGTTTCTCCGTGTCGCGAGATTATCGGGAGAAAGCGAAGGGTAATTAAGCGCTTCCGCAGAGAAGGTTTCTCGTGACGATTAATAGAGAGGACCGCGATATCAAATGTTACGAGACGTTCGCGGGAAATCGCAAGATAAGCGTTCGCGCTGTTACCCTTCCGGTTATGCTGATAAAGCGAAACACTGAATGGAGAGCTTGAGGACATTGATATAGGAAGTATGCGTTGCACCTGGGAGAGAACATCTTTCATGGGAAACCTGTTCGTTTTGACATTAGTCCGCACATGTCGCAGGAATGATTTCATGGTCAAAGAGAATGATGCATGACGGATCTCAGATGCTTATTTCGGGGAACAGAGACTTGTGCTCTTGCTGGATTTGGTAACAAGAGACTAGTTAATGAGGTGCAGTCTCTGCAACTTATTTGTCTTTTAGTTTTGGAGCTTCAACACTCTTTAATTTATGTTTCCATAATTCTATATTTATGAAATATTGCCATGTTCTCATTGTACCATGTACCCAACAGTTTCATGTACCACTTCATATTTCTAAATATCACTTCATATTTCCAAATGTCACTTCATATACTCAAACTTATGCTTTTAAATTCAGTGTTCAGAAAAAATTTATTAAGAATACAGCACTGAATAAATGAAACTATTTATCTATTTATCTAACCGACTAAATTATTTTAATTATGGAAATATGAGGAAGGTAACTACTCTTGCCACGCATGGCGCCACTAGCTTACACGGTTTGAAATAATTAATTATAATTCCAATTTAATTCAGCGCTGATTAACAATTAACGTTTAATTCGTAATTAAACTTCCTTCAATCAAGAAATCAATTTGAATGAATTTCAATTAGAGGTTAAAAATACGATCTTTAATTAAACTCGATTGAATCATACATTTCAGATTATTTCACTGCTTTTCTCTTTTTCTATTCGTTACTATTGAAAAAGTATAAAATTTAAACATACTCTCTATGTAATTTGTACTAAAAGCACGTCTGTAATGTTGTAAAAAAATTTAACTTAATTTAACGTTTATTAGTTGTAGTGTCTTTGAATGTTCAGAACATAACCTTACTTTTTATACTGATCTTTAATTTTACACCAGATGGCAATCTTTATTATTGTATATATATTTATATATTTTTATTAGTTGCATCAATTACACAAGTATTTGTGTATATAATATAACTATTAATTCATATAACACAGGTGGTTCAAGCTTGAAAAATTGTAATATTCGGCCATTTTGGATTTGTAGGTCTTTCACAAAATGGTAGCTAGATACGTACTCTCTTCTTGAAAAATTATAATGTTTTGTCTACTGTATATTTGCACATCTTTCATAACATGGCAACTAGATATGTATTTTATACTTGAAAGTTTGAAATGTTTTGTCTACTGTGTATTTATAGATCTTTCACAGTACATCAACTAAATATTTTACACTTTAAAAATTGCAATGTTTCGTAAATTTTGTTCTTGAAGCTCTTTCACAATATGTCGGCTAAAAACGTACATTGTACTTGAAAAATTATAATGTTTTATCTACTGTATATATTTTTTGTAGGTCTTTCATAGTGTGTCAACTAAACATTCATTTTATATACAAAAATTTGTAATGTTTTCTCTACTTCGTGTTTGTGTATCTTTTACAAAATGGCAGCTAGATACGTCCATTATACTTGAAAAATTATAATGTTTTATCTACTGTATATTTTTTGTAGGTCTTTCATAATGTTGCAACTAAATATGCATTTTATATTTAAAAAATTGTAATGTTTTTTCTATTTTATGTTTGTGTATCTTTTCAATATGGCGTCTAGATACGTACATTCTACTTGAAAAATGTTAAAAATTTTATCTGCTGTGTAAATGTAGGTGTTCCATAATATATCTAGATATTTTATACACAAAAAATTGCAACGTTTTGTCTGCATCGTGTCTGTAGTTCTCTACATCGGCAACGTCAAACGCAATACAATTTTCACGGTTGAAAGTTGTTTTTTCCGAGCAGCGTTACTCAGATTTTCCCCATGGAAATGAAGCTCGGTGATCCTTCATTCGGCAAAACGCTCATGAACTGTGCATAGAATTCCATAGACGCGGCCGTGGGTACGTGACTGGCGTAATTAAGCGCAAAACTACACGAGCGGGCACTATATGCCACGGAATATTTCGAATTTAACGCGGAATCGCATTCTCCGCGCGATGAAAGTAATTCCGGGCTTTGCGCAACCCGGTTCTCTACCGTGTAAACACGCGCGAGCGCCGCGATGATGATTTCCGTCTAAATAAAATATTTCTCATCTAATTGTTATGCCACGAGCGCACCGTTACGTTGCCATACTATTATCGTTATATTATTATTCATTTCCGTGGTTACACGAATAACATAATATTATATCAACCGCTAACGATCTCGTTACAGCGACATATAGCTCTTTCGTGCGCGCATTTGCGATTCTGCGTTGCGGAGCGAATTGATTAGATCTATGCGTTCGTATTGCGAATTTGATCTTCCATTAATTCGGAGAAAAAATTCAAATATGTACATTTCATTACTGTTAAAAATTTTTTTTTATTCAAGAATTCTTCTTATGGTTTCTTAGAAGTTTTATTAGGTCGCTCATTTTATTATTGCTTCTTATTATTTTTTTTTTCAAAAATTCTTCTTATGGTCTCCTAGCAGTTTTATGAAGTCACTCTTTTTATTACTATTAATTTTTCTTTTATTCAAGAATTCTTCTTATGGTTTCTTAGAAGTTTCATTATGTCACACATTTTATTACTATTAATTTTTACTTCTTTTTTTCAAAAATTCTTACGGTTTCTTAGCAGTTAATTTTCTGAAATGAAGAAGTTAGGTTTAGTTACACTTTTGTTTGAATGTCATTTGCATAGAGTAACCCATGCACATTTCATACAATGACAAGTGCTTCACACAATTTTAATATGAACCAACTACTTTCAACAACACTTCAGAACTGCTTTCAACATTTCAACAACAGCTTTTTTAAGTACTTTAATAAGTACTTTCAACAGCACTTTCATATGTGTCTATTGTTTTATATGTATATGTCTGTAGAAATTAGTTAAAACTGTTGAAATATTTAATAATTATTAATTATGTGCTTTCTGTATGTGTACAGTTAGCTATGTTTGTAGCAATGAATTTTATTAATTATAATAAATGTTTCATCTCACATATGCTACACATGTGCACTATGACCATTATGTTCATTCATGAGTAACATGTCTGCAGTTTCATTTACCACAATTTCATTTTTATTACAATAAATGTAGCTATTTTATTATGAACAATATTTTTAAATTTATCTACAAAAATACATCAAATGTTTCATCAAATTTTTTTTACAAAATAGTCCATATTTTTTTAAAATACAAACGACAAAAATAATTTAAATATTTATTAAATAATCTTGTATAAATAATAAACAAAATATTTAATGACTCTTTTTGTACTTATCTTGACCTAATTTACAATAGTAACAGAATAGACCACTTTAACACAAAGTAGCAGTAATTTAATGATTGCAATGAAATAGGTTGAGAAACCCTGTTTTATAATGCTTCAAAATCGCATTGGCTCGTTTCAACATCAAATTACTGTCTAACTCGGTGTTAGTTTTTCAAAGTAATTACATCCTGGTGAAACGATCGGATGGATATAACCGTGTTCGCAAACTTTTGTAGGAATAACCATAACCAGAACGCGATTTCGTAATTACTTCACCGCGAAAGCGTCGTTTGGCGAAGGAAATTCTTTCACGAAATTACCGATAATAATGCACGTAATAACCGATAACTGCGTTTCGCATAGTCGACCTATCGATTGCTGTGTACGATATCTATAACCTAATGTGAAGGATGCTTGCGTTTGGAAATTTCATTATATATATGATCGAAACTAATATTGTATTTGTTATTAGGGTGAAATTGTAGGTTAGGTTTAAAATATAATTAGATTAGACTAGGGAAGAGACTAGGGAATTTGAGGTAGGGCATAAAGGGTGGTACAGGGTGAAATGTTATAAATTTTCAAGTTTGTAGGCTGGCAAGTTTAAAATTGTTGAAATATTCAATTTTGAAGTTTTGAAGTTTTGAAGTTGCAAAATTTTCAAATTTATAGAGTTCAAAATCTTTGAGTTGAGGATTAAGATTTCTAAATCATCGGATTTTTTAATTTTGAGTTTGTGAAATTCTTAAATTATCAAATTTTTCATTTTCTGGATGTCTAGGTTTTCAAATTTCTAAATTCTCAAATTTCTGAATTTCCAAATCTCTAAACTTTCAATTTTGCAAATTTTCGAACCACTAAATTCCTAAATTTTCAATTCCTCAAATTACCAAATTCCCTAGTTTTCAAATTTTCATATTCCCAAATTCCCTAGATTTCAAACTTCCAAATTTCCAAATTCCCAAATTCCCAAATTCCCAAATTCCCTACATTCCAAATTTCCAAATTCCCAAATTCCCTACATTCCAAATTCCCAAATTCCCAAATTCCCTACATTCCAAATTTCCAAATTCCAAATTAGCAAATTCCCCAGATTCCAAATATCCAAATTCCCAAATTCCGTAGATTCCAAATTTCCAAATTCCCTAGATTCCAAATTTCCAAATTCCCAAATTTCCTAGTCACTAAATTCCTCATTACCAAATTCCCGAATTCCCTAGATTCCAAATTTCCAAATTCTGAATTACCAAATTCCCTAGATTCCAAATTTCCTAGTCACTAAACTCCCAATTACCAAATTCCCTAGATTCTAAATTTCCAAATTTCCAATTCTCCAAATTCCCTAGATTTCAAATTTCTAAATTCCCAAATTCCCTAGTCACGAAATTCCCCATTAGCAAATTCCCTAGATTGCATATTTCCAAATCCCTAAATTCCCTAGTCTCCAAATTTCCAATTCCCCAAATTCCATAGTCTGCAAATTCCCAATTCCTCAAATTTCAAATTCTCCAAATTACCCAAATTTCCCAAATCCCCTAAATTCCCCAAATTCTCAAATCCTTAAATTTCCACATCTCTAAACTTCCAACCCCTCAAATATCCAACTCCTCAACCCCCAATATCCCCAAATTCCATAAACCCCAATTCCCAAAACACCCAAATTCAAAATTTCCCCAAAACTCCCAGACCCTCCCCTTTGCAAACCCTCCATAACCTCCCTATTTCAAAAATCCCACCCTCAGAATTCCTCAAAAAAGTCTCCTAACCACAAAAATTGAAGATCAGAAAAGAATGAGGAAACATCTATTACGAAGGACGCTGCATTCCGCAGGCAACTCCTGCAAGGCGAAGCGTAAAGGTCAATCCTATTCACACCTCGGCATTAATTTCCTCTCGATTTTCTTCGTTTAGAGTCGCGTTAAAGGGGTCCGCTCGTAGCGTGACGAGCGAGAAACTGCGAAGCGAGTTACGCTCCCGCGAAAGCGGAACGCTTCCCTTCGGGGCGATCGTGGATCGTTATCGCCCTCGAAGAGTAGTCCTCTCCTTCGTAGCTGGCAAAAAGCGTAAAAGGATCAGACCGCAGATGCGCGATCATTTGTAATATTTAATTACGGCCGAGTCCGCGAGGAAGATTGTGTCGCTTTTAAATCGAGGGCAAACCTTTTTTCGACTCAGCGTTTACACGTCCTCCATTTTCTTTCTTTGCGCTGACACTTCGGATCGCGGGAAACGATGAGTCGGAACAATTCTTGGTATTTTAATTAATCGTTGCAAACCGATCTGTTCGGGTGAAAAAGTTGCGGAATTAGCTCGCACGGGAAATGTTATGATTAGTGCGGAAAGGGAGCAATTATAATTGAATTATTCAGGGAGTTGTAATTACGAGGGCGTTTTATGTCGTGTTTAATTATGGAGTATATTTGTTTCGCTATAATTCATTTATTTGTGCTTATAGTTTGTATGCAATTAGCGGTCTTATTCAATTATAATGATATACATAATTGATATTTCATTAAGCTGCAACGCGATTTGTAATATAATTGCTGTTATTTAATTACAGTGCGATTCGTAATTTTATGGCTGCTACTCAATTAAAATGCAATTCGTAATTTTATGGCTGTTAGTTAATTAAAATGCTATTCGTAATTTTATGGCTGCTACTCGATTAAAATGCAATTCGTAATTTTATGGCTGTTAGTCGATTAAAATGCTATTCGTAATTTAATGACTGTTACTCAATTAAAATGCTATTCGTAATTTAATGATTTCTACTCAATTCAATTTCAATGCAATTTAATTACTGGTACAATTGAATTGCAGTGAAATTCGTAGTTGATAGATGTTATTCAATTAAATTGCTATTTGGGATCCTATGCATAATTCATAAATGCTATTTATAATGCAACGTGTAATTCAATGGCTACTCAATTGAATTACAGTGCAATTCATAATTTGAAGTCTGTTATTCAATGCAGTTGGTAATTGCACTCAATGTGCAGTTTAACTGCATTTTATACTGTGTGCATAATAGGGGTGGAAACTCAAGTATGCGTGTAAATATTTCAAACAAAAAAATATTATTATTAACAACAAATATAATTTTATTTAAAAATATTTTATTTTATTTTATTTATTTAAAAATATTTACAAATTCAATTACACATCAATGCAGTAATTACATGTTCAATTAAAAAGTTTAAATTACATAACTGAATTGTGGAATAATTACTGCAAAAATTACAGAATAATTTAAATTACAACGAAATTGAATTTCTAAGTAATTTGAACCGCAGTGTGGTCAAATTACCTTATAATTTAAATACATAGTTAAATTACAGTAGAATGTAATTACAATGTAATTCAAACACAGTTAAATTACAGAGGAACTCGATTACTGTGTAATTTAAGTACGACGTTAAATTACAATAGAATTCATTTAGTATGTAATTTAAATATAGTGTAGTTAAATTGCAACAAAATTTAATTAACTGTAACTTTACTTACACTATTAATTTTTACATAAAAAATATTCGACATCTTTTTTTCGAACTAACATTACTATCAAATATAAATTGAACAGTTGTATCGAAATGATTGAAAACTACCTCTAATCAAATTTAATTTTTTTTTTATTAAAAATCCACAAAATTAATGGGTCATTAAGTGTACATATCACCCATATATGGCTGACACTTAAATTTTTTATACTAATCTATCATGTATCTTATTAAAAATTTTTTCCTAATCAAAAACATTCGTATTAATTGAATGGGTCTATGGGAAATAATTACAACAAGGTATTGCGAAAATATTTGGTAAAATTGATTAAAAATGAAAAATATAAAGGTGTAAAAAAATAAAATCGTAAAACTGAATTTTTTCCTAATAAAAAATATTCGTATTAATTGAATGAGTCTATAGAAAATAATTACAACAAGACATCGCGAAAATATTTGATAAAATTGATTAAAAATGAAAAATATAAAGGTGTAAAAAAATAAAATCGTAAAACTGAATTTTTTCCTAATAAAAAATATTCGTATTAATTGAATGAGTCTATAGAAAATAATTACAACAAGATATCGCGAAAATATTTGGTAAAATTGATTAAAAATGAAAAATATAAAAGTGTAAAAAAATAAAAACGTAAAACTGTAAATATGTAAAAATTTATAAATGTAAAAACATGAAAACACTACAGTATGCAATTTAGCTCCAGCGTGGCAGTCAACATGTTAAATCAGAAAACTAATTAACAAAAACCTCCCTACCAATAAAGTAACAATTTCACATTAAATCCAGTACCATCCGCTACAACATCGAGGATTCCCTTTTTAATTAAGATCGAAGCAATCTCGTTTCACGCGAAACCGCCCATCAATTTGCTAGCAGGAAAAATGAAGGTCGAAGCTTTCGAACACCAGTTCGATCTTCGCACCTTGAGGTTTCCGTGAACCCCCAATTCGAGGTTATAAAACCGTATTGTGCACGCGAAACTGGATACCGTATTTGTAACGTGAACGACGACAGCCACGAGTGTTGAAACGACGCGATCGAGGCACGGGTAGTCCATAATGTCGGGCAAATTGTCGGGTTTACCCGGTGTAAAACGCGAGCCGGCGTCATTTCCCAGCGGCATTCTTCTAAAATTATCGATAACTTATCGACAATTGACTGTAATTCCCTGGCCATATGTGGACAACGAAAAATCTCCACGCCGACGTTCGCTTCTCTTTAACTTCTTAACTTCACGCGCTATCGTACATAGTTGCACTCTCTGCAGAGATGCACTATTGCCCTCGGGGTAATAAAGACGTATCGCGTTTCTTTTGCCCTTTACTGTACAGTCGGGTGAAAATCTTACCTTACTAGGGAATTTTTAGGTGGGAGAGAATTAGGTGGGAACAGGAGAGAACTTGGATGAGTAGGATTTTTGGAGGTTTGAAGATTAGGGGGTGGTTTTTGGGGTTTGATTTTTAGGTAAGATTGAGGAATTTAGATATATGGAAAGCTTGAAATTTAGGAATTTGAGGAATTTGGGGAATTTAGGGAAATTTGGGAAATTTGGGAAATTTGGAAAATTTGAGAAATTTGGGGAATTTGGAATTTGTGAATTTAGAAATTTGGAGACTAGGGAATTTGGAGATTTGGAAATTTGGAATCTAGGTAATTTGAGAATTTGGGAGTTTTAACATTTCAAAACTAGAGAATTTGGGAGTTTTAACATTTCAAAACTAGAGAATTTGGGGAATTGAAAATTTGGAATCTAGGGAATTTGGGGATTTGGAGATGTGTAATCTAGGGAATTTGGGGATTTGGAAATATGGAATCTAGGGAATTTGAGAATTTGGGAGTTTTAACATTTGGAAACTAGGAAATTTGGGGAATTGATAATTTGGAATCTAGGGAATTCGAAAATTTGGAAGTTTTAACATTTGGAAACTAGGGAATTTGGGGAATTGAGAATTTGGAAAAGTTAGGGTCTACACTCAGAAGATTGCAAAATTTAGAAAATTTGAAATTTAGCAATTTAGGGATTTGGAACTTTAGGCACTGAGACTTTGGGGAATTTAGAGATTAGGAATTTGGGAAATTAGGAATTTTGACATTTGGAAATTTTGGATATTTGAAAATTTCAAAATTTGTCAATTTATAATTTTGAGGTTCAGAAATTTTAAAAATTGCAAAATTAAAAATTTTAATATTTGTGAATTGGATATTTGAAAACGTCAAAATTTGTCAATTTAGAATTTTGAAATTTAAGTAATCAGAATTTTGAGAGATATAAAAATGTTGACATGTAAAATGTAAAATATTTGAGAATTTTTAAATTTGCCTTTTTGATTTGCCTTCTAAATTTAAGAATTCTGGACATCGAAAATTTTAGGCTACTTCAATATTTAGGAACATAAGAAATTGGAAAATTTAAAGATCTTACAATTCTTGCAGACTTTAACCTTTGATAACTTGAAGACTGATATAAATTTAAACATCTCTAAATTTAAAGATTTTACTATTTAAAAATTTAAAACATTTAGAAATCTTGAAATCTAAAGACTAAAAATTTAAAGACTTCCATCAGAAATCTTTATATTAAACATTCATTTGTCCTCTCATTCTAAGATTTATTTAACCTCTCATTCGAAGATTCATTTCACCCTTCATTCAAAAAGATTCATTCCACCCCTCATTCAAAGATTTCAAATGTACAAAAATTTGAAAGTTCATTGCTTTGCTAGTAGAAGTACTTGAAACCTTGAAAATACAGAAATACAAAAATCAAAGAAGTACAAAATATAAAAATTTGTACAATTTACATATGTATAAACTTGTAAACCTTGAAGGAATCCGACATTGCCCCCGAGTGTACTGCGACTACCCAGTCTCCACCTGGAAGCCTTTCGGAATACGAAGTAAACGCGTTAGTCCGTGTAATTTCTGGGAAGATTACTGTAATAACTGTACGATCGGGCTCAAACAGGCTTTTCGTAATCGTTCGATAAAATTAAAATTGCTTCGGAACATAATTCATCCACTTGCTATTAATTGAAACGTTCGGGGTGTATGGTACGAAGCAATTACACTGACGTATTTACGCATACAGTTAATTGATTATTAATCGGTCTAAATTATGATATACGTAATCAAGTATTATTGGAAATTATATATTTATGCTCGAGTTATTTAGAATATAGTTATTGGCTTTTTGAGGGTCTTTGTGGGAATGGAAGATATTTGACAATTTAAAAGATGATTTGAAAATTTAAGGATTTAAATATATTATTATATAAAAATGTTATAATGTAAAAATATAAAAATATAAAAATGTTAAAATATAAAAATATAAAAATATAAACATGTAAAAAAACCAAATATAAAAATGTTAAAATGTAAAAATATAAAAATATACAAATTTATAAATCTAAAAATATAAAAATATACAAATTTATAAATCTAAAAATATAAAAATATAAAAACATAAAAATAAAAATTTATTAAAATGTAAAGATGTAGAAATATCAAAATTTATAAAAGTAAAAATATAAAATTGTAAAAATATAAAAATTTATAAATGTAAAAATGTAAGAATGAAAAATCTTGAAAATTAAAAAATTAAGAAATTAAAAAATTAGAAAATTAGAAAATTAGAAAATTAGAAAATTAGAAAATTAAAAATTAAAAAACTTAAAAATTAGAAAACATACAAATTAGAAAATTAGAAAATTAACAAATTAGCAAACTTGAAAATTACAAAATAAAAAAATTAGCAAGCTTAAAAATTAAAAAATTAGCAAACCTGAAAATTAAAAAATTAAAAAATTAGCAAACTTGAAAATTAAAAAAATAAAAAATGAATAAATTAAGAAAAGCAGAGATTTAAAAATATAAAAAAGTAAAAACTTAAAAATTAGTAAATTTGTCAATCTATAAATCTATAAATCTAGCAACCTCAAAATGTCAACCCTGACCCCCAAATTTCTCACCCCACTTTCGCAACTAAACCTACTTACTCTAAAAGTACATCCTGCATTAGTCATACTCAAAAAAATTGTCCATATTTATTCCTCCCTGTCCACTAAACGTCGAGTTAACGACGTCGCATCGCGTGCGAGAAACCGCCCTAACCTAATGCGATTCTGATGTACGAGCGCATAGAAGTGGTCTCCCGAAAGGAGAGGGAAGGGTGCTCGGTCAAAAAGCAACGGAACTGTGTACACACACTATAAAAAGAAAAAAAAATGCTTTTCCCGTGGTCAACCATCCCGTAGCCGCTTTTCATGCGTGCACTCGACGACTGGTTCTGAAGTGTCGCGTTTGTCATCCTCTTTCGTGTCTTTCTCGTCAGAATCCTCGCCAGGATAAAGAGGATCTACCGGTGCGTGTTTACATCCGCACCGACTGTCCCAGGATTTTCGTGCAGCTGAAGTACTTTGCCGAACGACTTACATTCGCGTTTTTCTCAATGGACCGCCGATCCCTCGGGGATTTGCGCGATGAATGGAGGTTAAACGCGGGCCGAAACGACACAAAAGGTTCCACGTTTTTGGCGACTTTAGCACGATACTTGGTGCACTTTCTTTGGGTTAAGGAAACGAACGGTTTTTTTATTCTCATATTGTTGTATTTATGAGTTTATTACTTCTTGAGTACAGTATTTTAAATTACAGTATTTTCAATTTTTATACTCAAGTTTTTGAATTTTATGAATTATAAAGCTTTCTTTGGGTTCAGAAAATGAAAGGTTTTTTTATTATTGAATTGTTGTATTTATGAGTTTGTTAATATTCAAGTTTACAGGATTTTGAATTTTCAAACTCGAATTTTTGAACTTTGTGTATTATGAAAGAATGAATTTGTATTGCAAATTTTTAACAATTTGTTACAATTACAAGGTACTGAACTTTTATGCTTCTACATTTTCTAGTTTCTAAATTTACTAGTTTCTCAATTTTATAAATATCCAAATTCCTAAATTTCTAGAATCCTAAATTTCTGTATCTCATAATTTCTGTACAATTGTCATATCCCTAAGTCTTCAAATTCTAAGGTCTACAAATTAAGATTCAGAAAGTCTAAGGTCCCAACATTCTATGATCTTAAAATGTTAAAATCCCTAAATTCTAAGATCTCCAAATTCTAAGGTCCTCATATTCCTAAGTTCCCAAATTTCTAGGTCATCTAATGAATACAACCCCAAATTCTACGGTTCTCAAATTCTAAGATCCCCAAATTTTTAAGTCTTCAAAATTCCTAATCCTCTAAATCCCTATATCTCTAAATACCAAATCTCCTAAATCCCTAAATTGTCAAATTTCCAACCCCCTAAATCCCTAGAATTCCAAATTCCCAACCCCTAAATCCCTAGAACTCCAAATTCCAAATCTTCTAAATCCCTATATCCTCAAATTTCCAACCCCTTAAATCCCCAAATTCACAAACCATCAAATCTCTAAATTCCCAAATTCACAAACCACCAAATCCCTAAATTCCCACATCCACAAATCCCCAAATTCTCAAAAATTCAAATACCCAAACCTTCCAAACTCCTATAAATCCCAACATTCACCCTATCCACATTTCCTTCTAAAACAAATTATTAATGCCTCCAGCAACACTTTAGTCACAGCATGAATTATTGTAACACCCTTATAAATCCCACTCACTCTCAAGTATAATATAAGGTCTCCATCTTGCAACGGAAACCTCATTCATCTCATCAAATTGAAGTACCACACATTTCTTCACCAGAATCTAATCTGTGCATCATAAATTAAACGAAAGCAAAAAACCTTGCTATCGAAACAAACGTGTCGATTAGTTAGAAGTGCCACATTCATCCTACAGATTCCAAAAAACAGCGTATAAAACCTTGATACCCTGATAATAGGTGTTTCCAAACCGACTTCACCCACCCTAAGGTTATAACCTAACTTAGTATGAGGTTACAACCTTATAATATATACCCTTATAAATTAATAACAGCTCCAGCAAAAACCGTGGGTCTATAAATCTCATCAAACACCGCTTCCACTATTCTAACTCAAATCTGATTCTCTGAACTACTTTTTCTCATCCGACCTTATCGTTTCCGTTATCGATACCAACTTGAAGCAGCGGTACGGTGACTTTCTTTTCATGAACGCGTGTTCCTTGGAGTCCTCTGAAACTTCTATAAGCTTGCTCCCTGATCTTCCAAACTAGCAGAAAAAAATCAGTCCCAATACTTATTGGACAAACCCTGTATAACACCGTATGATCACCCGAAAATTCATGAATATATTTTGTACATTACATGTATCTGAAATGCGAAAGATGTTATTACATGGTCGGACATTCTTCGCAACGCAAGGCCGAGAACCAAGAAAATGTGCCACATAATGCGCCGCGGGGCCGAAACGATGACCAAAGGAAGGGGCGATGTAGGGCGAAGCAGATGCAAGAGTCCAGAAAAAGAAGCAGCTGCACCCTGCGTAAAGAACTATCCTTCTTGCGTTTCTATACTGCCCCCGCTGCCTTTTCACCGGAAAACGATACGTTACGAAATATCTTGCTTCGAGAAGAAGCACATCGGAACGCGTGAAATCAAGCACATTCTGATACGCGTTTGTGCTTGCTCATTCCACGCGACAATGCAGCAGACCTCTTTCTTGCATTTTTCATTCTGCAAATGGAGATTTCTCTTGTGTGGAAGTGTATGATGCTACCGGGATGTGGGGCTCATGTGGAAATCATAGTTGCTAGGTGAAGGGATGTATGTGGAGGGTGTGGAAGTTGAAGGTTTGAGAAGTTTGGGAAATTGAAGGTTTGTGAAGTTTGGGAAATTTCAGGTTTTGGAACTTTGTGAAATTTCAGGTTTTGGAAGGTTTGAAGTTTGGGAAATTTGGGTTGTTTTGGGTGTTTTGGAATTTGGTGATGTGCAGATCTAGAGGAGGATAGGGAGAGTTTCAAGCTTCCTTTATACTGATTTTCAAATTTAGGAGGTTGGGGTTTTGGACGTGTGGAGATTTCAAATTTTGTAGCTGTGGAACTTGCAAATGACACTTGGCAAATTTTGTAAATATAAAACTTGCAAATAACACATGAGAAATTTTGTAGATGTAGAACTTGCAAATGACACTTGGCAAATTTTGTGGATGTAGAAGTTGCAAATGACACTTGCCAAATATTTAAACCTTCAAATTTCTAACTCATCACATTTCTGAATACCTAGACACTAAATCACTAGATCTCCCAATCTCTAAATGTTCAGATCATCAAATTCCTGAATGACCAAATGTTTCATCAAATGTTTGACTACTAAATCATCAAATGTCTCATCAAATGTTTGACTTCTACATCACCAAACGTCTCATCAAATGTTGGACTACTAAATTTCTGAATCTTCGAATTTCAAATTTCATACTCATCAAATTTCTATATTAGCAAATTTATAAATCTCCAAATTGTAAGATCCCAAACTACATCATCAAATTTCTACAACTCCAAATTCTAAGGTTCCTAAATTTTTACATTATTAATTTTCTGGATCCCCAAATTCCTAAGTCTCCAAATTCTAAGGTCCTTAAATTCCAAGGTCCCCAAATTCTAAAATCCCCAATCTCCAAGGTCCCCAAATTCCAAGGTCCTCAAATTCCAAGCTCTCCCTATTTCTAATTCCCCCAAATTCCAAGATCCCCAAATTCCAAGCTCCCCAAATTCTTAATTCCCCAAAATTTCAAGGTCCTCCAATTCCAAGATCCTCAAATTCCAAGCTCTCCAAATTCTAAAGTCCTTAAATTCCAAGATTCCTAACTTCCAAGGTCCCCAAATTCTAAAATCCCCAAATTCCTAATTCTCCCAAATTCTAAGGTCCTTAAATTCCAAGGTCCCCAAATTCTAAAATCCTCAAATTCGAAGGTTCCCAAATTCCTAATCCCCCAAATTCCTAATTCCTCCAAATTCCTACTCCCCCAAATTCCAAAGTCCCCATTCTAATTCCTCTAAATTCTAATGTCCCAATATTACCCCAATTCCTCAATCTCTAAACTCCCAAAATCCCAAATAAACCAAACCGTCCATCCAAACTGAAATTGCCCTTGACTCAAAACGTCACTAACCACGGTCAACACGCAAAATCAGAAACTTTACTCAACGATACTTTTATTTGAACACCATATCGAATCGTTCCAAGAATGTTAATATTATGCAAGCACCAGATACGAACATTTATTTATCCCCAAGACTTACACACTAAGAGCGATGGGAAATAATGTCGAGCAGGATGGAACGATACCGGATAACGCTGCATTTCCCAAGAAGCAGCCGGGTGCGAAGGAGTTTAAAATTGCACGTCTGGCCAGCTCCACCTTTTCACTTTGATAAGAATATCTTGGATCCGTAATCTCACGGATGCGAGCTTATACTATATTTCTTGTCGAACGTTATCAAATACGCCGAAGGATAACCGGCTTCCGAGAAGGAACAATCTGCCGATGCACGATAAGCTTGTTAGTCTCGAGCGATGTGTTCCCTCTTCGTGTTCCTCTTTTCTCTCTCTCTACGTTCTCCATCAACCTACACTGAATCATAACTGACACCGAATTAAAAGCAAAGTCCCCTTTGCTCTTTCTCCGCGGATACTCGTCCCGTTCATCGCGGTAATTACGAACACGCTGTTTATAAAAGGTGTTGGGCTCCAGTTAAATTGCCGGTCTTTGTCGACGTGTATCGTTAAACAAATTTGTAATTTGTACAGGCGTATCGACTCGTGTTTTTTGAGACCGAAATTTAGAAACGATGAATGAACCTCGATTAAATTGGTTGACATACTTGATGATTTTCGTGAGATATTTTTAAACCGATGAATAGCTTGTTAACATAATTTTAAAGTAATTAGAGGTTAATGTATCCATTAGCAGCCCCATTAGCGAGCATTTGTTTGTTACGGTTTATTGAAAATTAAAGTGTTTACTGGTTTGAAAATTGTAAGCTAATTTTGTTTCTGAAGTATAATTTTAGACTTATATGATAAATATACATAACCATCAATCTCGTGGAATCTGTACAATTTATTGCAGTTAAAAAACATAATTAATAGCGTAATAAAAGAGTATATTAGTATTAATTTATACAATTATAAAGTGTGATGATGATCTGATCAAATTTACATTAATTTTTACTAAATATTCATTATCGCTTTTGAGAACTGATTTTCATCGAAATGAAAGGAATTTTAATAATTATTTTACGAAAATGTTGAACATGTAATTATTTTATGTAACCGTTGAATGATTTATAAAAAAATTTGAAGAAATAATACCTATTTTATGGGAAAGTCAAGTGACCAGCCATTAGTGCTCAATATTATTTATCTTACAGGAAATAGCTTGAATATTAATAGCTATTATTTTATTACCTCTAATATAACGATATGTCGATACCGTTAGTGTACTATTAATAGGACTAAAATATAAAATTATTCTTATATATAATAATTACCCATAACCACACAAAAAATTGAGGTTCTCATAAAACCGTACACCTTGTAATTCGTTTACAAGAACAACGGTACTCGCAATTAAATTCATGCAAATGTTTTCACCCATTTCCTATTTGCAGATATATGTATATTTCACGTAGTTCATTATATTATCAATGTTATAGTGTGCTATAATGTTCTATTATGTCATAAACCCGATGAGATCCCCAGTAATATAAAGCAACGGTTGTCCATCAAGTTTGCATAAACTATCCGGATTGGAGTTAACCGTCCGTAAAAAGGAAGCAAAAGACGGGATGATGTCCCTGTACGGCAGGTGGCAAATCCGTGCACGGTTAATTAGCGCAAGTCGTTTCCAAGACCGTTCGAAATTACGTGTTCGAGCACCTTCCACGAAAATAGACGAGTACGGATCCCTCGAAGAAGGAAGGGAGCAAGAGAGAGATAGTGTGGAGCACCGGTTATCGAAGGTTCAATCTTCGGGCCATGGGGCCGGTCACTATATGGGATTCTGGGGATACGGGGGAGGTAATCGATTACCATGGGACCGATCTTTCTCCTCCTTCCTCCACTTTCTTTTTTTTACTCCCCCACCCCCGTACATTCCACCACTCTCTCTCCCTCGAACAGACGCCAAAATTTATACCTGGCGGCTGCTACGGAGATGCACCCTCGTCTGAATGGAGGCAGGGCATTCAACGGCGCCGCGAACTGTGAAACGAAAAATATATGGTTTCCAAAAGAACAGCCGTAGGACGATCGAAGGTGGAGAACGGCAGCGTAGAAGGAGAGAACGGCGAGAAAAGAAATGAGAACGAGAGATGTTGCAGGAATACAAAAGCGAGAGAGAAGCGCAGGCGAGAAGACTACGACAAAGAGTGTCCTCTGTACAGTCACCAACAAATTTGGCTACCCTTTGTTAAGGGAAAAACCTTTTCTGCAGATTTTACAGAATTTAAAAATTTTCAGACAATTTTCGGATGTGAACATTCAAACCTCTGAACTTTCAAGTTCAGTAAAAGTTCGAGTAAAAATTCACAAACGTCCATAACAAATGATACAACTTGCATATCTGCAAAAATAATATCTGCATATCTTACATTCGAATGTACAAAGTAATTCTTTGAATTTTCGAGTCCGACAAGATTGATGCCAAAGGACGTTCTTAGATGTCTATAACCGAGGTGGACGGTATTGTCGACAGACAGTCGGACGTCTAATGACGAACGATGGGGGCTCCTTGTCGCTCGAACCAACGACCCCCGGTGTTATATCGGTGATCTCGGGCCCTGAGATTTAGAAAAATATCGTCGGTTTGATCGTTACTGACACTGTTCATTATTTTTACCGTGCGACGTCGTTTGGGAGAGATGATTGGGTGCGATGATTAAATTGTCGCTATTATTCTAAAATTAATTCTAACATTTTATCGGTTACAGTTAACTTCTACTTGAGGTACATATCAAATTTTTAGGTTGATATCAAGTTTCATATTTAAGCAGTTTTGTGTTTAATATATGTATCAAATTTTATATAATATACATACATTAATGTACACATCTAACTAATTATGTTATGGATCAGATCCTAAAAATAATTTTTTTAGTTCAACCTGATGTACATAGTATGTTTTGCATTTAATATACGTATCAAGTTTTGTACTTTATATACCCATCTAATAAATTAAATTAATGTACAACCAGACGTAAAACATAATTTGTTTTAATTCATCGTGATATACATAGCACATTTGCATTTAATATACGTACCAAAGTTTGTACTTTACATACACACTAAATAACTTGAATTATTAAACAAGCAGACTCAAGACATAATTTTCTTAATTCATCGTCATTGACATACCCATTCTGCATTTAATATATACACCAAATAAATTGAATTATTGAACATGCAGATACAGGACATAATTTCTTTAAGAAGTTCTTTATGATGTACATATCATGTTTTGCATTTAATATATGTATGAAGTCTTGTACTTAATATACACACCAAGTACATTGAACTATTGAACGTACTCACTCTGCATTTAATATACACACCACATAAATTGAATTATTAAACAACCAGACACAAGACATCATTTTTTTAATTCACTATGATATATATACTATGTTTTGCATTTAATATACGTACCAAGGTTTGTACTTTATATACATACCAAACAAATTGTATTATTAAACAGCCAGACTCAGGACATCATTTTCTTAATTCATCGTCATAGACATACCCATTCTGCATTTAATATGCACAACAAATAAATTAAATTATTGAACAACCAGACACAAGACATAATTTTTTTAATTCATTATAATGTACATACTATGTTTTACTTTTAATATACATACCAAATTTTGCATTTTATATACACACCAAATAACTTGAATTATTAAACAAGCAGACTCAGGACATGATTTTCTTGATTCATCGTCACAAACATACCTCAATCTGCATTTAATATATACACCAAATAAATTGAATTATTCAAATGTAGACACAGGACATAATTTTCTTAATTCATTATCATAAACATACCTCAATCTGCATTTAATATATTCACCAAATAAATTGAATTAATGAACATGTAGACCCAGGATATAATTTTTTCAATTCATCATTATATACATACCAGTTCTGCATTTAATATATACACTAAATAAAAAGCAAAGAACCAGACATTTTCTTAATTTACCGTAATATTTCTAAAGTCTTTTCCATATCGTTTGCAATTCTGCACCGAACGATAAACCATAACCTCACGCGCGAGAGCATCGAAACGTAATCTGACAAGTGCATGCGAGTAGAAAAAATGCAACGTCGGAAAGTATAGCACTCGAGTGGGAAACGAGCATGCTTATTCACCAGAGCAATCAAGAAATCGGATAAGCGAACGGAGTTAGCGGCATAAAAATTTTCTCGTTAAAAGTTCGAACGCGATCCTCTTAAACTTGTTTTCGAGTATGAGCTCACGAACGAGAAGGATCCTTCGGTGATCATTACCGTCTCTAATCCCCCATTCATAGACATTAAACTGTTACCCCGCGTCCCGAGCGCGCTCATGCTCGAAAACACTCGACGAAGAGAGAAAAAAAAAAGGAAGGAAAACCCAGGGACACAAAGTACCCGCGAACTATTAACCCCGACAACAATACCGAGCAAACAAAACGGCTGCACTTCTGTCCGCAATAATTTTTTATCCCTAGCCGTGTCTGGTATCTGGCTGACAATGGAGAACCTATCCTCGATCCAGATCGAGCGTGACGAGAGCTCCTCTTTCTCCCTGCCGTGTTTCTGCGGCACCCTAACCTACAGGATCGCAATCAAGTGGGCCATTATTTGCCGAAACGGGGGGCAAAGAGAGCCGAGGAAAATCGTGTGCGAGATAAAAGGAAAGACATCCAGGTATCCTTGGATCCTCGAATATCTACGGGGTCTGGATCTTCTTCAGGTATACGTGACCTTCTTCCGCGCGGGTCCTTGAAGCCACAGAGCTGTTTGGTGCCGGACAAAGGCAAAGGGGACACGCGACGATGGCGAGCTGTAGATGGTGTACTGTCGAATATTTTTCTCTGGAGATAATTTATGGCTGACGGAGATATACTGGTTGGTGATTTTTAGGAAATTGGCGTTTTTAGACGTCTTGACATTTGGGAATTTGGGTGGGAAAGACTGAAATTTGGGTATAAACTCTGGAATTTGAGAATTTGTTGAATGTTGAAAATTTTATCAATGTTGAACATTTAAGAATTTTGTCAATATTGAACATTTGAGAATTTTATCAATGTTGAACATTTGACAATTTTATCAATGTTGAACATTTGACAATTTTGTCAATGTTGAAAATTTAAGAATTTTGTCAATGTTGAAAATTTAAGAATTTTGTCAATGTTGAACATTTGAGAATTTTATCAATGTTGAACATTTGACAATTTTATCAATGTTGAACATTTGACAATTTTGTCAATGTTGAAAATTTAAGAATTTTGTCAATGTTGAACATTTGAGAAATTTATCAATGTTGAACATTTGACAATTTTGTCAATGTTGAAAATTTAAGAATTTTGTCAATGTTGAACATTTGAGAATTATGTCAATGTTAAAAATTTGCAAATTTTATCAGTGTTGAAATTTGGAGAATTTTGTTACTGTTGAACATTTGACAATTTTGTCAATGTTGAAAATTTAAGAATTTTGTCAATGTTGAACATTTGAGAATTTTGTCAATGTTGAAAATTTCAGAATTTTGTGAAAGTGGAAAATTTGAAAATTTTATGAAAGTGAAAAACTTGAGAATTTTGTGAACCTGGAAAATTTGAAAATTTTATAAACGTGGAAAACTTGAGAATTTTGGGAATCTAGAAAATTTGGAAATTATGTGAAAGTGGAAAATTTGAGAATTTTATAAATCTGAAAAATTTATAAATTCGGGTAATTATGAAATTGAGAACTTTGAAAATCTGAAAAATCTAAAAATCTTGAATTTCAAAAATTTGAAAGCTTGAAAAATTTCAACTTCACTAAATTCCTAAACTCTCAAATCCCTCTATCCTTCACATACCCCAAATCTCAACCCCAAACCTCAACAATTCTAAACTTTCCAACTTCGCCAAATTCCCGAAAAATCCCCAAATATCCAACAGACGTAATTACCATAATTTCCAAAGGAAAATCAGATTTGCCATAGACTGTACACGCACCGTTAGGCCCCATTTATTCTAAAGTCTAGAACACGAGGATTTATGCCGAGGTTACTCCGCCCTTGGGCCTTCGAGAGTTCCACCGATTTACTTTTATGGCCGTGGTATTACCGTGCCAGCAGCAGCAACCGTAGGAACCGGAGAAAGTCGTGGATGCTGTTCCTACCGAGGTTGCGCAACGGAAAATGTTACAGGAAACACGGGGGAATCGCTGTCTTTATGGGGACACGAGTGGAGTTGTGAAACACCGTAGACTAGAGGAGATGACGCGTGCGAGAAACCGTATCGCGAACATCCTAACGTGATTCAGCGTTGCTCCGACTTTCCGATTCACCGGTGCATATGTTTTGGGGAATAAAAAACCCCGAATACTTCTTTCGAGCGTGCATTTCGAGCTTCCTGAGATTAATCGAAGCAATGAAAGTGGTATGAGTGAATTGTAAAGGAAGTTAAGGGACAGGAGGTAGCTCATGAATTTTCAATAGTCATCCACTTTGGGTTTATGTAAAATAATGGAGCTGGATGATTGTGACAGAATTTTTTAGTGAAATTTGCGAAGTGTGGAAAGTATGCAATTTTTAATGTAACGATAGTTCAATATGTAAGGGTAGTTTAATATATAATTTTTTAACATAATGAAGTATGTAAAGTATGCAATTTTTAATATAATGATAGTCCAATATATAATTTTTCAATATAATGAAATACGTAAAGTATGCAATTTTTAAGACAATGATAATTCAATTTATAAAGATAGTTCAATATATAATTTTATAATATAATGAAGTACATAAGGTATGCAATTTTTAATACAATGATAGTTCAATATATAAAGATAATTTTATATATAATTTTTTAATATAATGAAGTACATAAAGTATGCAATTTTTAATATAATGGTAGTTCAACATATAATGACAGTTTAATATATAATTTTATAATATAATGAAGCACGTAAAGTATGCAATTTTTAATATACTGATAGTCCAATATATAATGACAATTTAATATATAATTTTTCAATATAATGAAAAGTAAAACTTCAACATATACTTCAACATACATCCAAATAACTGCACCCTAGTTCAGATCTCTCAATGATTGCCTATCAAGATTACGTCTTCACAGCCTAGATTTTAAGTAGCGTATCTTGCCTAAAGAGCCACCAATATCGCACATCTTACGAACAAAACCGCACGTCTTCTACAAAAACATTTATAGAAAACGCGGTAAGATAACAAGTTAGCGCACCTTTCTAGGATTAAATTCTCCCCTATCTCGAGGACATAGTTTTCCTTTCTAACTAGCGACGGCTAAGCTCTCGAGGCTTTCTTCCGTTCCATTTACCCCGGGACATCGAAGCTTCCTAGACCTCCAGATAAATACTCATCATCTACAGGCGAACAAAGACGAATACCTCTGGTTGCAGGGAGAATCCCCTGCACCGTTGGTCTCCATTTGTCTGTAACGATGGGATTCGAACGAAGGTAACCCCGCCCTGAACCCAGCCAGTCCCCAGCTATTCACATCATCGGTGGCTTAAGTGTCCGTGCGCGCGTCGAAAAAAAATAGAGAAAGAGAGGTTCCTCAAGGTTGATTTCTACGCCACTTGCCGCTCGGGGATCGCTGTACACTCGAGTGCAACCTTTTGAGATTTTGTTTGTAAACTTGGTGGTTTTTGGGTCTTTTGTTTTTGGAGCTTCTAGGTTTTGGATTTGCAAGTTTTTAAATTTTTAGATTTGTGAAGGTTCAGGTGACATGTTCAAATATGTGGGTGCGCATGTTCTTAGGTCTTCAAATCTTAGGATGCTTAATTCCACATTTTTAGAACCTTGGAAGTTAGATTAAAAGATCTTAAGATTATTAAATTGTTGTAGTTCTGAGTCAAGAGTACTGGGTTCCTTGGTTTCCAAATTTCTGCGTTGCTAAGCCTCTAAATTCCCAAATTCTAAGGTTTCCAAATCTTACGGTCCCCAAACCCTCAAATTCCAAATCTTCAAATTTCCAAACCTTCAAATTTCCAAACTTTCAAATTTCCAAACCTTCAAATTTCCAAACCTTCAAATTGCCAAATCTTCTAATCCCCAAACTTTCAAATTTCCATATCCTCAAATTCCCAAATCCTCAAATCCCCAAATCTCCACATTTCCATATCCTCAAATTTCCAAACCTTCAAATTCCCAAATCTTCAAATCCCCAAATCTTCAAATATCCATATCCTCAAATTCCCAAACCTTCAAATTTCCATATCTTCCAATTCCCAAATTCTCAAATCCCCAAATCTCGAAATTCCCAAATCCTCAAATCTAAAACTTCTCAAGTCCCCAAATCTCCAACTCCTCCACTACCACCCCAAAACCTTAACCCACCCCTCATCAACCCCCCAAAAATTCCCAAAAATGAACAAATGCTCGTCCTTCATATTTTTTCTGATGTAAGACAGATTTTCTCCCGACTGTACATGTCCCTGCCACGTTCTCTGGCCAAATAGAGCCCCTCCCGTGGAGTCCCTCTCAAGAAGGTACACCCGATCATCCGTAGGTCTCTTTGTCCCTCGGGACGCCGCACGTGGTGCGACCAGGTACGGTCCTTGCCGGAAAGTCACGCGCGGAAAGCAGTAAAGGTAAAAGTCGTGGTCTGTACAACGATGTTCTGGGCTGTTTCAACGAGAACTAAGGTCCCCGGCTGTTTACTCGACTGCTTAGCACGTCGTAAACGGATGACGAGTCTATTTCCGCGAAACGAATGGACATCGGGTTCGATGTGTACGCAGAGGACTTGTCGAAGAAATCTTTGAGTTGTTGACAGAAAGAGAGAGGCGATAAAGAGCCGGGGTAGGGATACTGAAAGAGGAGACAGTGAAAAAGTTATCTGCCGCGAGAAGAGGATCTGGCGCGGTCGAAGAGTAAACGATGATGACGACTTCCTGATTCGGAGCTCGTTGAGGAGGAATTTCGTGTACGGACATGTGCTGTTCGCGGACTGAATGTTTGTTTACATGGCGGTGAGACTTGCAAGGGGAACGCACGGGAAATCGAAGCTTAATTCTGTGGAGTATGTGGACTGTGGGAACGTTTCGTGGCTGTGGAGCCCACAAGTTGATACGGTTTAGAGCAGACATAATGATGACAGAAATGGTATCGTACTAAATGGACAAAAACTTCTGCATTTGATTGGAGCAGACGGGACACTTTGTTCGGTTGAGAGAAAATGACAGTCAAGAGGAAATGTCAGTTATCCGTAAGAAATATATAACAAGAGGGGGACCTATTAATTAATTATAGTTATTGGAGGTTTTTGAAGTCTTGTCAGATGATTTAGAGTCAAATTAGTAAGACTTAGAGATGGACTATATGAAGATAATTAGAATTTGGAACATATACACTATTTGAGAAATGAACAATTAACGACCGTGCACTTAGCGAGCGGCTATCCATCGCGTATTAAATAAGCACATACTACAATTCAGCTAAAACTGTTTCATCTTTATACTCGTCATATGAAAACCATATGCATTCATTCTTTGTTCATGCATTCTTTCCTAAGCAACTCTGTAGAATTGAGGCGGTTATATCTCCCGTAGCTTTAGTATTCAGTATACAAAGACGCGTTCGCAGATTTCTCACCGATGGCGCGACCGGGATAGAAGGGAGACAGCGTAACTCTCGAGGGATAGAATAGACGTGGCAAGTTAAGGGTCGGGACGGTGATTTTCCGCGAGTCACGCGAATTCGTGACTGAATCCCGAGAATCTCCCGGCGATGTGTCACGCTGGTGTGAAACGTCACGGCACTAGGAAGTGACCCCGAACTGTCGCTGGGCCCGCGTACCTGTGCACGACAATGTCCATAAACAATGGGAGCTATCTCGGGGATATCAACACGATGGCCGACCGAGGATCTGACCCAGGAACGGGGCCCTGACCCTGAACGTGCACCGGGACACGGGTTATCTTCCATATCGGCCGGACAGAAATGTCTCAATGCGCAATGCGGATCTTTGTCGAAGGGTGCAAATACTGGGGATGACGCTTTATCTCTGTCAAACAAGTCCTCTGACCTAACTGATACGCGACACCCGAACTCCGGGCTGGATTAATAAGGATTATCATACCGCACTGTTGTTTTCTTCAACGGAGCAATAATATTGTTGAGTTTATCACTTTGACCTGGGTCAAATGTAACATTTTTGCTAACTTGGATTTATAGTCATTTTATTTTATGTTCGATGTTCAATCCGAGAATAAAATTTATATGGACTTCAAGGCTGGAACCAAGACTTTTATGGAACTTGGGGTACCTGCTCGAGTAGAAAGGGCCTGTAATTTGACTAATTGAGACTGAAGCTTATTTAATTGGTGACCACTGTTATATTTAGTGCCAGAAAGAGGTCAGACGCTGTCAATCGATGGAACTCAACAGGTTATCCACATTCCTTCGTTTATAGTCCACACGTTCACCGTTACTCCTTCATTGAAAATCTCCATATCCCCCATATAAAATCCAAAGAAAGAGATTACTCGGGCAAAGGGATATTTCCCGAACATGCTTTACAACCTGGAACGATATCGAAACGAAAGGATACCGTATAACTTCGGGCAGTTCCAAAACGTAGCATTTCCCCATCGTAGTAACAAACATTTCCATAATCGTAAACCTTTCATCGGCTCCCTCGTACACCGGTCCTGGGTATCAGCTATAAAACTGAAGAAGCAATAACGTAGCAAGGTCATGCCGCAAGCTCTACACGGTTTCTTCCCAAAGACGAGTGCTAATATACCGAACGGTACTTCTCGGAGGAGTGGTTCCGTCTAATCGACGTTCGAGATCGCCATAAACTTGGCGATCGTAAAATTAAATCGTCGTTAAATGTCACCGGTGGTCGCTCGATCTCTCCTTGCTTTCACGACGATGACAACGTTCAAGAAAAAAAGAAACAATTGAGCGAAATGGTCGGGGACCGAACACCGGTAAATTGTTCATTGGGAGAACCATTTCTGTTACCGTGTTCCTTTCGGTTTGTGTCGGTACGCTTGTATTGAATCGGGTTATATGGCCACGTGTAACATTGTCGTGTGTTACGTTTGTTATGAGAGATATTTGACACGAGACATATTTCTGCACTCTGTAGGCTTAATATTGATAAGACGTGATGCTACTTCCTGGTAATGTAACATGTGGAGAAAGCTGTTTATATTGACACATGTGTCATGCATTATACTGCAGCTTCTACTACCAAGCGAAGTATTGCACCATGTATTGTTCACTGCATATGACAATATTCAATATGTTACCATATATTGGGTCACCACATATGACAACATTGGATGTGTTACTATACATTAGACCACCACATATGGTAACATTGAATGTGTTACATTGCATTGGATCACCACATATGACAACATTAGACGTCTTACCATGCATTGGATCACCATATATAACAACATACAAAGTAAAAACTTCCTAAAATTTTTAACTCAATCAATCCTTCATAATAATTAATTTTGATCAGCTAATTTTCAATAATACACGATAAGTAACCAATAAAATATTCTCCAACGAGCCTTACATAAGATTCCGCTTAAACGGTCCGCCATCTTATAAAACCGTCGATAAACCATTTCCACAATTTCACAACAATCTTTAACCTGAAAACCATAAGTGTCATTTCGCGTTCAGCAAAATCAGTTTCCTCCGTTTGAAAATGCACCGCTAACCTAACCGCTTGATAAATAGCAATCAGATAGTTTATTCCCCGCACATAAAGCAACCTGGAACAAATGCGTCGTTGTTTCAAATTCTATCTTGTCAGTGATAATTTATGCGTAGCAACATGCCACTCCTTTGTAATTGGATTAACCGTATAAGTAAGGGGAGTGTCTCTCCCGATCAGAGATCAAATGCAGGAAAGAAATAGTCGTTCGAGGTTGCAGCACGTGGTTCGTCCCGACGCGGAGTGACGCGACGACGCGTGCTTTCGAAGCTCTGTAACCCAGACCTGGCCCGACTAACCGGAGATTTATCAGTCGCGGCGTTTCCAATGTGTCGAAAGCGACCGCGGTTTTCGCCCTTTGAACCACGGCTGCAGCCAGCTCAACTAATGCGCCGAGGAAAGCCGGCTGGAAAGACAAAGCTAATAGAGTCCTAAGTATCGTCGACTCGTTAATTAATTTTAACCACCAATTAGCGCTCGCTACGGCTGCATCGTTTGCCTGCCGATACTTTTAAAATACCACGAGGGGTTCGCTAACTTCGATTCAGGGTAAAATGTAGTGATATGCGGAATCGATATTTGTGGAGCAGATTTTAGGGTTTTTAGGTAAATTTTAGTTTTGGAGATTTATGGAAGAGGTTTAATAGGTTAGTAGAATCGGTACTTGTAATGTGGAGCAGATTTTAGGGTTTTTACGTAAATTTCAGTTTTGGGGATTTGTTGAAGAAGAAGAGGTTTAATAGGTTAGCGGAGTCAATACTTATAATGTGGATCAAGTTTTAGGATTTTTAGGTAAATTTCAGTTTTAGGGATTTATGGAAGAGAAAGATGTTTAGTAGATTAGTGAAATCGATACTTGTAATATGGATCTAATTTTAGAATTTTTAGGTAAATTTCAATTTTGGGGATTTATGGAAGAGAATGTTAAATGTCAAGAATTAAAATTACTGTCACTAAAATTTATTTCATTACTTCATTATTTTAATCACTTATCATTATAAATATATTTTATATTTCTTTAAAGCATCATAGTAACTTACGATTTTTTTAAAACATAATTATCATTCTCCAATACATTTCTTTTACAAAAAGACTTTCTCAAATTTCGCCATTTACAATCCAACCTAAAAGTACTCGTAACAAATTCTTTTTAGATTTTTGATAAATTGGTGGATTAAGAAGTAGCTCCATAAAAAAGATCAAAGGAAGAGTGTTCAATTTATAGTACATTTTAGTTTTGATCTTTTAAATGTAACTTGTAATGAGAAGAAGGGGTATTTGTGTCCGTGTCGTATATTCTTCTGTCTATCCCGAAAATTCTTGTTCAAAGGAAGACTGAGATATATTTATTTGTACGACTGTCGTTCTCGGATTTTTATGTTCCTTCAGAAAGTATTCTCAATTCTTGCCAAAGGAATTTGTTGTTTGCTTGCTTCCAGAAGAAAGTTACTTTCTATGATTCCGAAGCAAGAATAACGAAAATGTTTCGAATATCCACGAACTTTCAAAACAAACTTTTCTATTGATCTTTCTTGCTGGAGCTTGCATACTGTAATACGTTGCTAAAACGTCTCTACAAACTGCTTATGTCTTGTATTTCCCTTAATCAATAAACTGTAACACATATTTATTAATCTGCAAAATTTGATAATTTGAAAATTTAAAAATTTGACTTCAACTTTGAAAATTCAAGAATTAAAAAATTTAAAAACTTGTCAATCTAATTTGGTCATCAGAAAATTAAAAAATTTTGTGTGTAAATCAGTAATTTATATATGTGCAAACTTATTTAAAAATGTTACAGCTCTCAAATATCTAAAAAAGAATATGTAAATACGTAAACTTGTAAATATATTTCATATGCAGCACCGTAAAATTTCGCCCACAATCCAGAAAAAAAAGAAAAGAGAAGGAACAATAACAGATATAATCCATTGTCTGCGTCACCTGTTCGAGCGTCGTCCAGAATTGGAGCAAGCGGAGGCCGACAGTGTCGCGGCTTTCGGCGCGCTTGATAAATCGACGCTACGAGACGGGGAAGCCCGAAAACACGTGCGCGGACGTGGCTGCGGTATAACGTCCCGTCGGACTATTTCTTTCAACGGCGGCCCTCTGATCTCCGTCCGGCTCTGACACTCTGTCTAGCCACTTTAGTGCCTCCATTCCACGCCTCGCGAGGGAGGTGGAACGACAAGAGCGAACGTTTGTACGCTCTGCACGGCTTTTAATAGGACGCACGTCGCGGTACGCGTGGATCGATGAACTTTCGGTAGAAACCTCGCAGACCGAATCGCGTTGTCTACTCACGACTGATCGACTGTTGCTCCTTGAAAACTGCAATAAGATTAACGCGAATTCACTGTCGTTTACTATACTTCTACTGCAATTTTTTAGACTTTTATATAATATTTAGGGCTTACATAATTATTTTTTTTTTTGTTTTAATGATGTAAAATTATTTTGAAATTTTAATTTGTCAGGTTGCAACTTGAGGAAGTTTTGAAAGTTTTAAAGGTGAATTATTATTTTTAATGAAGTGTAGTTTTACTTGTAGTGATGGGTTTGAGAACAAGAAAATTATTTTGTTGCATGAGAAGTTAAGTCTTGCAAATTTTTTTAAAATTTATTAAGTCTAGCAAGATCAAAAGTCTATTAAGATTTGATGATATAAAAGTACTACTAAATAACATTTATATTATATTCCTTTAAAACTTAAAATTCATTAATGAACTTAATAAAATTCATTAAATATTTACCTTGATATCTAACTAAAATAACTTGAATAATAGCAAGTTTAATATTAAACAAGTTATATAGATGAAAGTTGCTAGTTTTAATTTTTGCTGTACCGATATTTCCGGCCGAATGTTTTTCCAAGTAAAATGATTTCAAAAGGCGAATTCGATGTCGAGGGGCGGAGAATCGTCGCCGACGTCTTTGGAGCGTAGAACTTTGGATCGTAAATTTCCTAAATGCTCTCGTCGACGATAATCACTTTGTCCCCAGTTTTAAATCCATAACGCAACCGGCATATGTTTCTCGGAGATTTATCTACCCGGAGCAGCGCCGATTTCTTAACGACCCCGCGTTTGATGGAGCTGTATTTTAAGAGGGTTTTTTCACTACCGAGAACGATGCTCGCTACCGTGACGAGCGATCGAATTGTACGGGATGTTTTCAAATTAAACAGTCGAACCCTCTTCCATAAACGAAAATATGATCAAAATGTTCTATAAATGGAGGTCCTTGAACAGTTTGTTGAATCTTTCGTTCAAATGTTCAGTTTCTGTTCAAATGTTCAATGAACTTCTAATTTATTCAATACACTTGCAATTCATTATATTATATACATACATAAAACTCACATGCACAATTCATATGATCATATGATAAACATATGATGTTTAGATATACATATGTATTAGATGTAAAATTTACATATACAATTCATATAATATTACATGTTCTACATATCACATATACTGTCCACATACATACATATATTAAATGTAAAATACACATGTGCAATTCATATAATATTACACAAAACAAAAATAAAATATACTCCCATAAATAACAAAGAATTCTGCAATTTAAGATAACACAGACTACATTTTTAAAATTAAATGAAGTAGCAAAAAATTCTAAAATTACATTTTTCTTATGAATGGAGGATATGAATTATTTCTTTTGACGTAACAAAAATAAAAGTCTTCCTTTCGTTCATAACTTTGTATGTTTAATTTAAAAATCCTTAGTGGAGCTTGATAGAAGCACTCACCAGTGTTACACGTTTTATCACTCCATCTAGTAGAATTCATGAGGCAATTAGAGGATGAGTGAATCTTATGAATTTTTCTACTGGATGAAGTGTTAGAATGTCCCAATGGGTTTCTCTACTGAGGGTTAGTTTTTGAATAAAACATCAAAAGTAACCACTGGAAAAAAGGAAAATGATAAAATCACGTATTTTTGCTGACCGTGTAAATTCTAGTGCTTCGAATAAAAATTGCAAATATCAAACTACTCTGTGCAGGTATTTAATATTTAGATATGTAGAATTACTATCTATTTTATTGCTCATCAAAATTTATTTGTCCATATCTTCTAGTTTACTTTTATATTTACTATTAATTCAAGTTTAAAAAAAAATACACTTTATTCTCCAAAAAAATTGATAAAATGACCTAAAGAATTTTATTAAATTTACATCAGTCTTTCCAACCAACCTCCCTCAAAATTGAACCTTAAGTAACTGTTCGAAGAACTGAAATCAAACCGCAAATCGCGAGAGTAAATGTAAACCACGACCACAGATCCGTTCCATTTTCCAAGAAACAGAAAATGATCGCCGTTCAATCTCTCCCTTGAAATTGTCACCTGAGAAACAAGGAAGTGTTCTCCAACCGAAGTTATGATATCCCACAAATTATCGGTGCTAACAGGTCCTATGTCCACGATCGTTTGGTTTTTTACGGGCGAGCTGCCAACGGCACAACATTTCGCCCCGAGGGAGGAATTACCGGGAGCCTCGTTAATTTTTGTTCATTTTCTGCGAAGTTCTTTTACTTTTTCTGGTACTCGTAAATTTGGCGGATTAGGGTAACTAGACTGGGGCAAATATGAGGACATGTGGTTTGACATAGTTTAGTGCTAACATTGTTTTATGCAGTGCAAGGTATTTTAATTTCTGTAAGGAAGAGATGTGAGGAGCTATTTTTCTTTGGGGTTATATTAAATTACTTGTAATTACAATTTTGGAAATTTTTTAAATTATAAATTTGTAAATATTGAACCTAAAATCTGGTTCTACTGAAGGTTTCAAACTTTCTCAAGTTTCCAAAATTGACTATAAAAGGCGTTTGAGGTACCTCACAAATTCATCTTAAAGTTAAAAAATTGACCGTCCATAAATAACTGTGGTACGAAAAGTGCGAGACAACCGCACAAATGCTGGCAAAGGGTGTCCACCTTTGAAGAAGCAAAAGGGTTTGTACTCTTCAAAGAAAGCGCTTGAACCGACAACGATGCATTGTGCAGAGAAGTCACAATGCAGAGTCAGCAGGAAGCGGTCCAGTTAGCCAGGATACGAGAATAGATCGTCGAAGATTCGGTAGAAGGGCCTGGAGGAAGAATACGATAAATATTTGAAGTTAACTAATAATAACGCGGGCTCGTCCTAATGGCAGACTAAAAGACGCCGCCGTCCGACTATGTAGACGACGAAAACGACGAACGACACGAGAATCACCCGCACGCTTTTACATAACGCATTAATGTCGTGCATTAAATGGACCGACTGCGCCGTATAGTGGACCATCTTGCAGGAAGTTATTATAAATACGGCACGGGGCCGTGGTATTCGTCACGGTACGGAAAGCCGCGGGAATGCAAGCGGCTCTTTTATAAATAATTTAAAAGTTCAAGGGGCCGACACGGACGAGCGCGTTTCGGCAAAAATGTCGCCCCCGGGGATAGAAATAGATTTACGGAATCGAGACACACGCAGGCTTTTATATTTCCAGAGTGACGCGAGTTACGTTACCCTTTGAATGTCCCTTTGTGACTCAGTTCCCTGCTTTTTTCGAAAGGGATAATTGAAACGATTTGGACGTCTTCGGGTTTTGTTAAGGCAAATGGCCATTTCGAGGAACTTGGCACGGAATGTCGGTCAGTGGAGTCGTTCGGACATAACCTATAAAGATCGCAATAATGGATAAGGAAGATACATGAGATTTGAAGATACTTCTACTGTTGTAGATATTATTAACGATATTGATTTTGTGCTGATGGTTTATTTTAACCTTATGCAGCCTCGAAGACATAATTATACTAAACATGGTTGCGTAATGATCACTTTGAAATTGAAAGTGGAGGAAGTTAAGTATCTTGAACAATTTCGTTGCAAAATTTTAAGAAACTAAACAAACCTTGTAATTTTATATAAAAACCTTTTGAATCGATCATTTTGACTACCTTAATGTTTTTAATACTTACAATTAGTTCAAGTCTCCTACTTTTCTACTCACGTACAAAATGAAAGAACCTATTAAAAGAAAATATCAAGAATTCCATTCAAATTTTAATTCATCATTGTAGCTACAGTTTACATAACAAAAAAAGTTTGAATATTTAAAAATGTTTAAATATCTAAGTTAAAAAATTTAATAGTTTAGTGATGTTAAAGTTTATAAACCTTGCAAAACAGAAGGTATCTCCCCTTAAAGGAACATCGCATCCGAATGCAGCACTCTTGAAATGATCAATTCAAATGTATTCTACAGTTGCCGTTTCTTGACGGTTGCCAGCACGAAAGGAACAAAGGCGTAGTATTCTCGCGGTGAAAAAATAAAATCACCCCAAAGAGACGCAATCATTTGGAGAGGGTATTTTGAAGACGTGAAGACAAGCAGGTGCAAAGGAAAGGTGATACGTTAGCACACCTTCCAGAAACGTTCGACAATTCCTATCTGTCCCATTACGTTTTCTGGGAAGTTCGCGTATAAAATTAACATTATCATCGCTTCCAGGGGTAGTTGCGTTTTTTCCGTGCAGCTGTGTCGCGATACATTGTGACTAATGTATGCGTTATGATAATTAGGGAATCAAATGTATTCAAACAGTTGAAGGAAGGTATGTTTTTAGTTCTTTTACTGTTTCGCAAAATGGACGATTACGTATTCAAAATTTATGTTGAAGAGCAGTATGAAGTACTGAACGTCACTCAATTACTCCCTTGCCATTTAATGCAAAATGACATGATATGAGAGTATTACGTTTTACTGAATTATACTGCAATTACGTAACAAAACAGTTCCCATATTTACAACACAAATGTAGTAAAATAATTTGAATGCAAAAATGTAGAAGTTAAAGAGCGTTCTGTGAAAGTAACTAGTAACATTGATCATAATCATACTAATAAATAAAATGGAATAATAAATTAGAAGCATTATTCGCTTCCTCTAAGTCACACAAAGATAAAAAAAGAATGTGTTAGAAGCTCAAAGAGTCGTTTTAACAATTGCTGGTAATTAATTCACACGAGTCGTAAATTTTCAATACTAATTCCCGCAGACATTACGAGCGACAAAATAGAATGAGAGAGAAAAATATGCATTATACGGTTTACAATGGTTGTCCAAGGAACGAACATGATGAATGAAAGAGTGAAACGATGGTCCCGAAGTCGGTAACGTCCAAGGATCGTTTGGTCGTTTTGCTTCTGCTTTCCCTCTTTTCTACTTCCCCTCCTCTCGCCCTCTTTGACGCAGTCGCAGCTTTGATATTCCTGCCAGAATATCCCACTTATAGTTAGTGCATAAGCCCTTGCTTCTCTGACTCCTCTCGTCCCCTCCGTTTCTCACCCCTTTTCGTCGCGACGCGTTTCTCCCTTGCACCCCTCCCGTTTTCGCATTTCCCTCTCCCGACTGCTCTCCGTTGCTGCTCTTGCCGACACACGATTTTCTCATCATTTCTCACCGAGCCTTTGTCATCGTCTGCGCACAACGCTTAAACGTTTTCAAAAGCGTTCCATTCGCGACATTCATGGCCGAAACGAATAAACTTGAATCATTGGTCAAGGATAAATGATGAAAGGATCTTTAGTATATTGTTAGTTTTTGTGTGGTTTGGTTTCTTTGGCGGCTAACACTCTTTTCTAGGAGTGATGTAAGGTCTTACTTTGAGTCGAATGTAGTGGTCTGCAATTTTTTAATTTTTTTTAAATTTACATGTGGTCAAATTTTTATTTGGACACTTTCAAATTTGCAAGGAAGGAAATTGTCGGATTTTACAAATTTCTAAATTTTGGAATACTCAAGCTTAAAAATTCTCAAACTTTTATATTCTCAATGTTCTGAAATTCTCAGATCTTCCACATTACCCAGATTTCCTAAATTTTCAAGTTCTAAGATTTTCAAACTCCTAAATTCTCTTACACATTTGTAACTTCCGAATTCTCCAAATCTCCAAATAACAAAATTCTCAAATTACTAAAACAGACCCCACCTCAATCATAATTCGTGAAAACTGGCAATTACTATGTCAAAAGCTATAATCTTCTGCAACCTCCCCTATGAGCTTCAGTTAGTATCCGTATCATTCCAGTGTCATGATTTCGTCCCCTTCCAAATTCCACCCCGAACCTGAACAAAGTAATTACATTCATTAACTATCTCGTTGAGTATTGCATTTCACCCCCAAAAGCAAGGCGGCACAGAAAACGGTGAAAGGATTGTCACGGTTGATCGTTGACGAGGCACCAGTTGATCGGAAGGCGAAGTAGGCAAAGGAAAGGGTGAAGGGCATAAAATTGGTCCAGGGGCAAACGGTCGACAGGAATTTTCAGGGGTCCCGAAACGACGGAGGTCCTCGATCGGAGCACGCCCACTTTTTCGCTGTTCCAATTAGGCGGGACCCGTTGCGTACGTTTTATTTGGTAGTTGATTGGTGTCGAGCGGACAGTAGTGGGAATTAATGAAGACCGTTAGGGATAGGATATGCTGAACAGTTATTGGCCCTCTCGGATAATTTCGACGGACGCTCGCGAATTTTACAGGCATTTAGTCGTCCGAGCAATTAGTACCGTCGACACGATCGACCGGCAAAACGGATCCGTGATACGCGCTCGACACGGAAATTACAAACAGCCGGCACGAATCGACCCGAACTACCCGGGTTCATAAAGGTAATCGAACCTGGATTGATAATAAAAAAATAGCGAACCATGCGAATGATATTGTTTTGCCGTCCAGCGAAATTGAAATAGCGTTTGTTGATGGAGAACGAATAGAGAAACAGTTCAGCTTGATTTGACTACGCTTGAATTACGTCGTACTGATTCAATTTTTGATTTACATGTTAGCAACATGCACGCTGCGTTAATTGCTACCTGTATATTTTTGTACGAATACGTTAATAGCTTTTTTTGATAACAGTTTTCGAACAGTATTCGGTTGATTGGCGCGGAACGTAGCTTTCATTTTATTCGAGTTAATTATTCGGATTTATGTTTTTTTTTCATTTCTCTCTCTTTCACTGAGTCGGGTTCTTGTTTCATTTTTCTATTTCCGTGCTGTTACAGTAGAAACTACCTCGGTAAACTCGCGAGGTGCGATGTTTGGTTACTTGAGGCGCCATGTGCATTCATGGCGCCACTAGCGTTTATGGCGCCTATTGTTTTTTATTTTACTGAACTTGGTTGATGTGCATACATACTGATAATAGGGTTCATTCAATTTAATATATTTTTCTGCCTGCGTTCTTTACATCAGCATTATCTGCTTTGATTAATAGATGTTGATATTTTATGAATACATATAAATACATTGCCTAACTAAGTGTTTTTAGATTAACACATCTTCACACACGACTGACACGTAATATGAACTTAAACTAAAATATTAATTAATATGAACTTAAAGAACAAAAATATATATATCACAAACTTTCTCATTTTGCATATTGTTCCCATAAATTCTGTACTGTAACGAGGGTACAAATGCACAGTTTGTAAAGGATCAGTTTGGGTGAAAATAGTCCCTGTATCGGTCATTAAGGACCTAACATTTGGTGTCCGGCTGTTGGAGGGTTAAACAGTGGTTAATACATCTGTATTCGTGTTATCGCCCATATCGGGTAGACGAAGAACGTGTCCTAAGTAAGCCCTCGATATTCACAGACGCACAGGTTTCAAGTTCGAAGGGGTCACTAGAGACTCCCCATACATATTCATGCCGAGTATTTACCTAAGGCCAGAAAAGAACTGTTAAGAACCAAGGCAACGTATCGCATTAATACGAGGGTCCTCGGAGATCCTACGAATACGTAGGTATATGCAAATGACACCGTTCCCGCCGGGGAAACCTTTAAATCACACATCGAGGCTACCAATAACACGTCGACGATCGGTAATACAAGACAGCCTTTATGCGCGGTGCTAGCATGAGTACCAAAACGTTCGTTCTCGAGTTAAAAGGATATCGCGGCTTCTAAGTATCGTAACATGCAATAACAGCCTTTCAGCGGATTTGATTCCTACGTGGATTAAAATAAATAGTCGAGTATGCCGAATATTGTGGATCTGGAGGAAAATGGCCTTCGATGAGGAGTGAAGCTGTTTGTGGAAACCTAGGTTCGAGGTTTAATAATTTGAGAATTTGGAATTTTGGTGATTTGGGAAGTTGAGAATTTGGAAATTATGAGTTTGGGAGTTTGAGAGTTTGAGAGTTTGAGAGTTTGAGAGTTTGGATATTTGGACGCTTCGAAATTGAGGTACTTAAGAATTTGCAGAGTTACAAATTTTCGAACGCTCAAACTTCTAGATTGTCAAATCCCTAGAGTTCCAGATCCACGCTCCCCAAATACCGAGGACCACAATTTGCTAAATTTTCTAATTTCTACCCCTCGAAATTCGCATATTTCAAATTCCTAAATTTTTGTATCTGTACATCCTCAGATCCCAAGGACTCCAAACTCCAGCATCCAAATCTCAAAGTCCCCAAATCCCAAAATCCTCAAATCCCAAGGTTCCTAATTTCCTACATCCCCAAATCCATATATTTCCACGTCCACTCATATGTCAAAGTCCCCAAAATTAAAGTCCTCAAATACCTGCATCCCCAAGTGCTTAAGCCCACTCGGTCCCTAAAAATGAGGACCTCATTTACTCGTCACACATAGAATCGCCAGAGAGCATTTAAGATTCCAGATCGTGCAGACGAACATTTGGGTTGTCCACATAAGGGTTAAGCACGTAGGGTAAAGGATTGAAAAAGTCTCGGAGCGAAATGTGTCCGTCGGCCATACGTGGAGCCAGTAAAGTTCTTCGTGGCGGTAAAACGCGGGCGTCGAAAACGCGTCCCGACGTTTCGGAGCATTAACGGACAATCTCGTAAGTGGGCGTGTAAGGGCTCGAAAATTGGAAGGTAGGCCGGGCCTCGACCAAATTAACGTTTGGCGATAATATCCGCTCTCTCTCGGTGCCCCCATGTCGGTTCGTCGGCTCGGTACCCACCCTAAGCGGGCAACCAACGCCAACAACCTCTCGGGACCGAGGCACGCGTGCACACAACCATGCCCATCGGAAACGAACGTGTGCCCCCCGCTCGCCCTCCGCTCTTCGACGTGGTGTGCGTCACGCGTGGGTGTATAGGACATTTCAGTCGCAGCCGGGCCATTCACGAATTTATTAGACACCGTATACGTACGATCGTGGCCCGAATTACTCGCGATAAAAGCACGGCGTGGCTCCTTTTGGTACTTTCGAGCGGGGCAGCTCGGTTTCCTCGCGGAGGTTGATGTACCATGGCCGTCATGTTCCTCGGTCGTCGACGCGTTAATGGCCGCGATGCGCGGTGAATTGTGATGTATAAATTTGCCGGAGGTTTCGTTTTGAAGGAAAAGATTCGCTTTGTACCTACCTTTTTCGTTCTACGCTCCTTTACGGAACCGAGGAGATAAGGGAACGGTGGGAAGCGGCCAGGGAAATTTAAATAACCAGAGATCTCTGACAATCCCTTGCCTGTAATTTCTTCACGTATCTTTCCTCGGAGACCGTTCAACTTTGTAAAGGATTCTTCCTCTTTTTTTTTAAGCACCGCTGATTATAACAGATACTGGAGTTGGATAGTGTGATGAGAAATCGCGCGAAGGTCTGATGGGACTGTGAAGGTGATTACGGCTTCTTTGAAAAATAATTTTGATGCATCAGGTGTAGTCTGCACCATTTAGTTCATTAGGTTCATTAGGCTCATTAGGTTTAGGGAAATTCATTTTCAGGGAAGTTTAAGTGTGTTTAGGTCTAGGTTTAGGTTTAGGTGTTTTTATTCAGTGCTCGGATTAGCTTCATTAGGTAAATATTTCTAAATTTTTGAACCTTGATTAAACAACGTGTGTGCATACGTATGAATAGCAAATTGCAGCTACTAAATTTCTGAACACCTATAAAAATATGTGATAGTACAAATCTTGAGAAATACAATAACTGTAATTATTAAAGAAAATTTTGATTCTAAAGGCAAAGGTATATGATGAATAGGTGAAATTCTAGCAGAAATAGCTAAGTCGTTTTTGATCTGGACAACAATGTAGTATAACAAAGCGAAGTAAAAATGGATCATTGCGAAAAAGAGCGATCCGTCTGTTTTGGCGTAAAGAAAACATGGGAACCGTATTTCAGCGTCTGAACATTCCCGTGCGCATCACTCGGCCGCGTCTAATTTATGTAACGCAGAACAAATATACTCGTGGCCGCGTTGTACGTAGGTACGTACGGCGTGGCAAGGAAAATAAATACGTGGCGAAACAAGTGGAGCGTCCATATACATAGAAACGGAAGAAAATAGTCCGCGCGCCGATTCGTAGACCCCGAAATAGGGCGGTGTGAACAGCAGGAGACTTTACTGTACGCCGTGCAACGAGGACGTGTATCGGCGTTGTGTGAGCGTTGTTGGTAAGAACCGGTTATATAGGAACCTCCACCTTCTGCACCTTCTTCCACCGCTTCTTCTACCTTTTCTTCTTCTTCTTCTTCTGTACTTTCCTTTCGACTCATTCGCCGACCTTTCGTTCCTCGCCAAGTATCAAGCAAGCCACATAATACAGGTAAACCTGTATACACAGGCTCACCTGTGTCCGAGTACGGGTGTGTGCGGAACGTATATACACTTACGTGGGGTCCCGACACCATGGGCGCCTACCTATCTGACATTGGGTGCCTACGAGGGCGAGTCCGTCGTTTCTTTTTCTCCCTTTCCTGACCTGGCTACCAACGGACCCGCAGGGAACCACGGACCCTCCGGGGGCGTCGGAATTTCGCGAATGTTTCACCGATACCCTCGTTTCCGATACGCGGAAACACCCGAATCTATTGTGCTAGAGACCGGTGATATCCCGCGGAGAATCGTACACGCGGCGATACATGTGGATGTTAATGTGCCCGCTCGCGGTGTTGATGTTCGTGAATTAATTTCTTCCATTGTGAGAGAGAATGTGAACATACGTGCTGCGGCGATTGGATGAATGAATGTGACGAAGCGTGAATCGGTGGGAATACGAAATGAGTTTTCAGCTGCAACTTACTGAGTCTGGATACATTTGATGACATTCAAGTGTACTAATGACTCTTGCATTTTATTAATTTCGACTTTGAGGAATAAGGTCTAGTTTAACTCTTTTGGAGATTAAGTAACTTCTGTATAAGTCACTGAACTTATAAAACCCAACTGAATAATTTAGGCTATATTAAATACTGAATTAACTTGTGTAATATACAATAGTTATATCATAAAGTAACAATTAAGTCTAACAAGAAAATTACACTTATTCTATTAAAATAGAATAGAATGTTTTAATTTTTAAATTAAATGAAGATGTACATGAAGATAGCGACGCCATTTTCTAACGCCGTTATAACAAAATGGCTGCTGTCCCAACGACCAGCTTGAAACCATCCAAAATTTAATACAGTTCGACGATAAAAGTGAATCAAAATAGCACTCATTCTATGTCACTTAAAACCTTGAAGTTTGATGAAAATGACTGCATACGCCATTTATTAAGACGCTTAATATAAAATGGCTAGTTGCCAGCAATAACAAACAATGTCGAATCTCGAAACATCAAAAGCTTGGCACAATTTGGTGACATTAATGTACTGTGAAATAACACTTCTGTCATATCAATTCGAGACCTCAAGTTTGATTAAAATGACCACGTAAATTAGGTGATTGTGGTGACTAGAAAACAGGACCGCATAATTCTTGAGTTACATAAATTTAGGTTTATTGTTATTAAGTGTTCAGAGTCCAAGTGCTTGAAATTCCAAAGAATTCATTAAACGTTAAATGCATAATTAGTAAAATAGTTGAATACTGTACTACTCTGAGGTTATAAATCTTGAGATAAATTTGATAAGATTGTAATTTGCTGTACGTTAATGTATAATGGCTGTTTGGTAATTCCCTGCGTTTGGGGCTCTGTAGGTGGAAATAAAAAATGAAACCTCATTCATTGACAATGTAGGGTACAGAGAATTAAATAGCAGAAAATTACCTGACTATTCTATCAAATTAAATAATTTATAATATGAAATATATGAATAAGAATAATATATGAAATATTTTAATTTAATGAACATAAACAGTATCATTAATGACAACTGTTTTTTGTTACAGATTTCGAATAGACAACACGGATCATATAATAGACGTGAACAAGAACAATGCAGCGTTCGAGTATGATCAAGTGAACATAATATGTCCTGTGTACCAACCAGGGACATTCAATAAGGAGATGGAGAAGTATATTGTCTACAACGTTAGTATACTTTCTATTCAATTACAACAATTTTCGAACCTTCCTCTCGATCAAAGTTTGCCACGATCCCGAGTGTATTCCTTGTTCAACAGATAAATCTAGTTACACGACTTGTCGACCCATTATAAGAACTAAAAAATTGTCAAAGGGAGTCCTGCGCTGTTTAGACAGCTGCCGCTACTCGAAACTCGTTCGCGTTGGACCCCCAAGACCGACTTCCGTTTTGTAACCAACTTTTTGACACCGCACTGCCCTTGGGGGGTTGCTCCAAAATTATTTCATCCCCTTTGAAAAATATTCATGAAGGAATATTACAATGGTTAAGTAAAATTCATGACTTGCTTCGAATTTTGATCTAAATAGATTCTTAAATTTTTGGATTTATCAAGTTAGACTTTTAGTTAGACTTAGACTTTTAAATTACTAAGTTATTATATCCTTACAGTTTCACACTTTTAATTAAACAGGGTATAAATTGATAAATTTCTATTTTTTCCAAAGTTGCAAATCTTTGATTTCAATCTCAAATCTTAAAATTTCTAAATTAGATTTCTGAATATCTTTTCTTAGTTAACAAAAAATCTTTAGAAATTAGTAAATCTCCAAATCTCTTATTCCCCAAATCCATCAAACCTAACCTTCACATTAATTATTAACTAGCTTCAGCCAAACCTTAACTAACCTTCATGTTAACAAACCTCAACACCTCGAATTATCGCATCACCAGTTAGAACAAAAAACAAGTCTCGTTCGTAAATCAAATAGTTGCGAACGTCGAGAAAAGTTCCCCTATTCTTTCGCATTTATCGTAGATTCCAATGCCATTGGCTGAAGCAGACGCAAGCAGCAACGAATCATCGCCGAGATCTAATCACCTCAATGTCCTTCCCTCTCGGTATCGTTTTGATAGCGCCTGGCGATTCAACCTAACAATAGATATTTTTCCCCCCTTGTTGACCGTATCTTGGGGGGACGAGTCGAGGAACAAGAATCAGCTCTTTCCACCGGCTATAACTTACAAAGGACGTAGAAAAACTTTCGCGGTAGTGATTCAGCGATTAGTATCCTTTATGAAACTTAGCAGTCTATACTCTGGATATCCTGCCACTCTATTATGAGCAACCCTAATTTTAAACGGTTATGGACTTCTTTTTGAGATTATGACAGGTTTGGGCAGGTGCGCGGTTTTAGCGGGAATTTCAAATTTAAAGAGTTGGTTGCAGTTGTAGTTATGTTAGAAGTTTTTATACAATTTTCGTTATTTAAATTAGGTATTGTTTAAATCGAAAATATAATGACTATAATGTATATAACAAAATTGTTTTTTGAGATGTACTTGTGATTCACCATCAAAGTTATAACTATAAAAGTCTCATGATATCTGTCTTAACTTTCAACAACTATATTTTGTGTTAAATTTAAATAACCATTTTGATACTTGACATAATTTTAAGTAAATTTAATATCTAAATTTTGTAAATGTAACTAGTGGAGTCTTCTTCCAAAGTCACAATTTTTTAACAGAAAGAGAGATGTAAAAATAATTGGACTCAAGATGAGATAGATTCCGTATAAATGGCCGTGATGGTCATATATCCGAACATGAGAGTACTTGTTAGCAGAGTGATCTGTACGTTACAAAGGTTTATAGCTATCGCGTGATTTACAGGTGTCTAAAGAAGAGTACGAAACATGTCGGATAACGAATCCGACTCCGCGGATGATAGCGATCTGCGATAACCCTTACAAGACCATGTACATCACGATCACCTTCAGGCCGTTCACACCGCAACCTGGAGGCCTAGAGTTCCAGCCAGGGCACGATTACTACTTCATCAGCACCTCGTCCAAAGACGACCTCCATTTGCGTGTCGGTGGACGATGCGCCAGCGACAACATGAAGGTTGTCTTCAAGGTGTGCTGCAGTAACGACGCTGACACCTCGTCGTCGTCCGCGACATCACGCAACAACTGTGAGTATCCCTTGTTTTCTGACACATGCCCGGTTGTATATGATCGTGTTTATTTAAACGTACGTTGCCCCAATTCGAATCGACAGTGCTCTCCATGTCAAGTTCGATTGTAAAATTAGTCCTGGCAGATGGAGATAAACTAGACGAAGAATAACAATGTTTATTCTGGGAACTGGATTACACGGTGTTTTAACGTTTGCGATGTTTGAGTTCGACTTAAAATAGCTATGCAATCTGATTGCCATGAAAACTGTATCACAAGTCTTCGCTCGACAATAGTACTTAGACTTTCTTAGATAGTCTCTGTACTTAACAAAGCAACGAGTCCACATATAAATAGCACAATACCAAATAGACAATATAGGAAAATACAAGACAGACAATATAGGAGAGTGTAGGGCCATATAACGAGACTACTACTTATTGTCGTTCAAAGTAACAAGTACACATATAAATAGCACAATACCAAATAGACAATATAGGAAAATACAAGACAGACAATATAGGAGAGTATAGGGCCATATAACGAGACTATTACTTATTGTCGTTCAAAGTAACAAGTACACATATAAATAGCACAATACCAAACAGAAAATATAGGAAAATACAAGATAGACAATATAGTACAATAAACGGCCATATAACGGGACTACTACTTATCATCATTCAAAGTAACAAGTACACATATGAATAGCACAATACCAAATAGACAATATACGTAAACACAAGACAGACAATATAGTACAATAAACGGCCATATAACGGGACTCCTCCTCATTATCGTCCCAACTAACAATAAATTTATCAAATGTTTACGAAAGTGTTTCAACAAAATTGTCCTTGTACACTGTCAATATATCGCCAGAAAATTGACAAAGAGTTAAATCACCTCGAAGACGAGGACGAGGAGCGATTTCGCGCATAAGGGTCTATTTTCTAACAGGCCGATTATCATAATCTGAAATTATAGACGTTGTCTATGGACAGGATACCGCCTTTTCATTCCGCGTGTAAATCACGTTTAAAGCCTTCACGGTTTCGCGTCGCTCCAGCATGCAGGTTCTCGGTCTCGTCGAACAACACACCAGAATCGTAGGAGGACCGCGTCATAAATTCATTATCCTGTAATCAGTTATACAAAAAGAAACAACCCGCGTAACAACAGACGGTCTGCGTCGGTCCTCTGAACTCATTCCATGCTGTTTCGCCCTTCGTTCCCTGTTCAAAACCATCGGGCTGATCCTCCCTTTCTAAATAGTCCCTATCAATTATAATTCCTACTCGGCCACCATTTGTTGCGGTTGGGGGACCGACACTGTTACAGAACGCACAATAAATTCCACTATTTCGCTGCTTCAGTGGCGTAACTAGGATTTTTGGGAGGAGGAATTGGGGTGCGGTAGGGTTCACTTTGGGAAATTTGGGATTTGGGTATTTGGAGGTTTGAGAATTTTGGGATTTGTGGATTTTGGGATTTGTGGATTTTGGGATTCGTGGATTTTGGGATTCGTGGATTTTGGGATTCGTGGATTTGGGGATTCGTGGATTTGGAGATTTGTGGATTTTGAGATTCGTGGATTTTGGGATTCGTGGATTTTGGGATTCGTGGATTTGGAGATTCGTGGATTTGGAGATTTGTGGATTTTGGGATTCGTGGATTTTGGGATCTGTGGATTTTGGGATCTGTAGATTTTAGAATCGGTGGATTTAGGGATGGGTGGATTTAGGAATAGGTGGATTTGGGGATTAGTGGATCCTTTGATTTGGTGAAATGTGGAAATTTGAATACTTGAGAATTTAAGGATTTCAAGGTTCAAAGACTTAGAGATTGAGGGATTTGAGAATTTAGAAATTTACAGATTAGAGTACTTCAACATCATGGAAATCCAATGTCATACAGTCCTTTGATTTTAAAAGTACAACTGAAAATATAAATATTTGAAAAAATCTGAAAACACAAGTATTTAAACATATACAAATTTAATAATTTATATCCATGAAAAATTGCGTCCACTAATCAAATTTTCAACATTCACCGAGTATCAAAACCTATAAAATCAAAACATTTCCACAGTTCCAAATTCTTAAATTTCCCCTAAGCTGCAAAAGTTTCAAATTTCTAATTTACAAATGGTTCACACAAGGGTTCCGCGATGAGTTCGTATTTTCTCGGGATCGAATCCAGCCAGGTCCCAAACTAGTTATACGCCAATGACCTGGTCTCTTCTTTCCTTAATTCGTTCCAACCGTCCTCCCAACACCTCTTCTTCTGCCTCCTGCCACTGGGCCGACTCTTGTACCAAGGGACGATTCATGCGCCGTAATGACTAGCTATTTCGCAGTCTAAGAACTCTGAACTCTTCGGGGTCGGACAATCAGGATTCCACGGGACTCGTCCTCGAAATCCTCCTGCTTGGTCTCGTGCACGATTACTATCAGCGAACCGCGAGAAATGTTAATCTCGCGGAAAATTTCTGAAGATCTCTTGCTGGGAGCGGAGATGTTTGCGTTGGCAATTAGCTACTAAAAATACCGAATTGATCGTCGATGTTTTTGTACTGAATTAAAAATTACTAATTTTATATAAGCGAAGTTGTAAAAGAAAGGTAGATAAAAGAGGAGGAAGTCTATTTTTGATGGAAGAAACTAATAACTTTTTTTATATTTTTAACTTCTATTTTTACATTTTTGTTGGTATACAAAATTTTGTGCACATAATTATAGAATGTTTATAATGTAAAATTTTAGTGGACAATATGGTTACACATATGTGAATATGTACATATGTGAACTTTTTATATTATTAAATTTTTACAATTTTATCATAAAATTATACTAAATTTTGTACATATAATAGCATGATTATAATGTAAAATTTTAATGAACAATATGGTTACACATGTGTGAATATGTGCATATGTGAACTTCAAGGACGATCTAACAATGCAATGTTTTAATGACTTGTCGATTGCTTCCTATCTTAATAGTTCCTCTCGTTCTTCATTGCACCCTCAATGATCAACTTTTTACGACACGGTATTTACAGTTATAACCATAACGGTTTAGTTCTATTACCGATCACACGTGAATGGCGTAACCGAGTGATCGACGCTGCGATTAAATAAAATTTAACGACCGCAATCATAACCGCGTACGTTTCGATCCGAAGGACGCAGAGAGAGTCCAGTCCGTATACATCGATAATTGAAATCGACTGGGCGATTCTGTGGGGTCCCACCGACCCGTTTATGGCCGCCGGCTCGACAACGCGGTCGCGATTTTCGCGCGTTAGAAATTACGCGAAACCGGCGTGCTTTGGCCAACCGGACTAAAATCGAACGATGTGGCAACGTTATCCTAAATCAGCCAACTGGAATCGTTGTCGAGCGGGCCGCGTAACAACAGTAATCGAGGCACTGGAAATTGCTCGCGGCTCGTGGACGAGCGCAAAAATCGCCGTCAGATTACACGCTAAAATTCAATACTCGCGACAGGGCGATAGCGGATCTGGAAACATAACCTGACCACGATGAGACTGAGGAAGAAAATGTTAAACTTGGGATGGAATTTGTGATATGGAGAACCTTGCAGTTTGTGCCTTTTGAAACTTGAATTTTGTTGATTTACCATTTAACTTGTTAGAAATTTAAACTTTTTTAAAGAGGGACTTCTTAACATCTCTTACGAAACATGCCTCATTAATTGTGCAAGTAATGTTGAATTTCATCAAAGAATAAGTCTAAAAAAATATATATATGAATATCTATTAATATGTGTAGAATTTAGTATTTTATTATGAGGTACATACATGATGTAGTAATAAAAGACTAACTTAAACAATAGCAACGTTGAATTTCATCTGACAATAAGTCTAAGAAAAAATATGTATGAATATTCTTTAATGTATGTGGAATGTAATATTTTATTATAAAGTACGTACATGATGTACTAATAAAGAACTGAAAACTTAAACAATAGTAACGTTGAACTTCATGCAACAATAAGTCAAAAAATATATACAATATGAATATGCATTGATCTATGTAAAATTTAGTATTTTATTTTGAAGTACATACATGACGTGCTAATAAATGACTAACTTAAACAATAGTAATGTTGAATTTCATGCAACGATAAGTCAAAAAAATAATATATAAGAATATCCATTAATCTATGTAGAATTTAGTATTTTATTATGAGGTACATACATGGCGTAGTAATAAAGGACTAACTTAACCAATAGTAACATTGAATTTCATGCAACGATAAGTCAAAAAAAAATACATATGAATATCTATTAATCTGTATAGAATTTAGTATTTTATTATGAGGTACATATATGATGTACTAATAAACAACTTAGCTTAAATAGTACATAGTCCAGCACATTATTATAATGTACATACATATATAAATAAAATATGATATCAAAAGTACGTGGGAATAGTAATGGATTATTATAATGTAACCTATTGCTATAAGGTTTATCGCAAAGTACACAATGACATTCTACAATTTAATCTGTATACAATCAGTGTGTTACAAAGTACATATATACACATTGAAAAAAAGTATACACATCATTCCTGAAGGATTAACGTTGTTTCTCTTTGTGTTTGCAGCGGTAACCGTGACAAGCAGCACCGTGCCTAGCAGCAGCTCAACCAGCACCGCAGTTTTGGGTGGAGGAGTCGCTGGACTGCCACCCCCGCCACCACCGAGCGTCCTCAAGGGCGGAGATCGATTCTACCCAGGGGGCAGCATTCATCATCATCACGATCATCATCAACCGGCCACGGCGGCGCCGACCCTGTCCCACGTGCCCCCTCCGGTCATCTACCCCTCGCATCCGCATCAGCCTACGATTCACAATGGACCGCCGTCCTCCTCGCCGCCCAAGACCCCGATCGGCCAGAAGAAGAAGAACAGTACGTATACCGTACATATATACTTACATACACAGCCCACTGCCTCTTGCCACCTGCTCTCTTTGCCGCGAAACAAGTTTCTCGATGCTCCTCGCGCGACCATTATCTCGGCCAATGATTCTTTCTTTCTTTCTTTCTTTATTCCCGACCACTTGTTGGTCCCTTTATCTTCGCGCCGGGTTCTCTTGTCGTCGCGTCCTGTCGAAATTAATCGTGCTAGAGAACGGTGTCTCGGTGATCGACGGCGAATTAGATCGGTATCTAGGAAACGTCTATGATTATGGACGGATGGAATTCGGTACGTCGAACCTTCACACTTTACAGCAGGGGTTCTACTCTTCATCTCTCCATTCAATCTTCAATAAATTAATAATTACATACACAAAAAATTGAGTATTTAGAATTGTTGTTAAATTACTAGAATAAGTATGACAGTTTCGTGGAAATGTGATATGCAAATTCTTTCGAATACCGCAAACCTCGAGCGCTCCAATATGAATCCATAGATGCGAAGCAAAGCGGAACGTCGTCGATCTCCAGTCATTATTTTACCGTTAGGTAGTTGAACGTGATGGTCCATTGCATGCCAAACAATCATTTTACGTAATTCATTCGGCTTATCGTTCGCTCGCATTTAGCCGGATAGAGTAAATAGCAGGCAAATAAATTTTAATGAGCTTCCAAATTATGTATAGTACTGCCTTGTTTATTATATGATACAACGTGAAAATTATATAGCAACTATTCAAGTACTTAGTTATCTGTTATCACTTTGAAAATAATTCTTATATTTACCTTTGGTTATCTACAAACTTTTTTATGAAAACTTTTATGTGGAACGAAGTTCAATATTAATTGAACTATCAGACAATTTGATAGATTAAATATTTAAATTTTTTTATGAATTTTTGCAAAATTCTTTTTGTAAGAATTTTTAGTTCATTCTTTCTTTTTGAGAATTTTTAATTAATTCATTATTAGTGTCTTCAGTGTTTATTGTATTTTAAAACACATGTTACAAAGAAGTCTGTGTGTAGAAGTAGAAAAAATGGCATATAATAGATATAAAAATATAAAAACAGTGAATGTAAAACTTGAGTTTTTGTTTGCTCAAATGTGGAAACCGAAGAAATTAAAAGAAAGTCGAAAAGACAAAAAAGTTAAAGTATGCCATATAGGGAAAGTTCCATAGATTAAGGGGCACACTAGCGGAACCGCCAGATGGAACATTCAAACAGAGCAAAGAATTTAATTCGACGATCTCTCGACGACCATCTGTCGTCGACGAGTTGATGCTCGCTCTTCTTATTCCAACACCTACGATAATTTCGCTTCAAAATGCGCCGTGAACGCGCACACATTTGCATCTACACCGATAATCAGAACGGTCATTAAGGAGTCATGTTGCTCAAATCGAGGAGTGACTGGGAATTCGTGTTCCAAGGGTGTCCCACTGAAATTACAGTAAATTGCTGAACTTGTAATGTAAAACACGGCAATATAATTAGAGCCTTTTGTACGATTTTACGTAATTGCGATTCTTGTGTACTGTGGATCAAATATCTTTCGTTTAGGGATGCCGGAGGTGCTTTGCGTATATGTGGTTTTTGGGAATTTGGGAATTGGAGGATTTGGGAATTTGGGAATTTGGGAATTTGAGGGTTTGGATATTTGGGAATTGGGAAATTTACGAATTGGGGGTCGGTGGTTGGAGGATTAAGGAATTTAGGAATTCGAGGACTTGATTTGAGAATTTTTGAATTTGGGAATTTGAGAATTTGAGAATTTGAGAATTTGAGAATTTGAGAATTTGAGAATTTAAGGATTTGGTAATTTGGAAATTTGGAAATTTGGAAATTTGGAAATTTGGAAATTTGGAAATTTTGGAATTTGGAAATTTTGGAATTCATCATCCTGCACCAATTTGGAATTCATCAAGATATTCATCATCCTGCACCCCTCACACTGAACCAATCCACATTATGGCACCAACTCTCCCTACACTCATTCTACACAAAATGGACCACCATCCTAGATCACCCTCCATAACACCGATCTAAAATAAATAGCCAATAGTAGTGAAAGTCGTGCACAAAATTCTGTCGCGTGATCGAAATTCGCTCTGTTTGCGCAACAAGGCTTACCGGAAAAGAAAAAGTTCACAGTGAACTACTCACCTATGCAATGGACTCTGAATTGAAATTGCAACTTCACCGATATGTCTGCGTTTCCTGCTCTATTATGAAGCAACTTTTTCTAGCTGCTTTCTAGCTATTCTGTAGCTTATAGAAATGCTTGCTTATTCTTAACAATTTATTAGATCTACTCTTTATATTTGCACACTAATAATTTTTACAAGAGTAATATAACCTTCTTTCTTATTTTTTTGTTATACTCGAAATCTGTCATTCTTGATTTAGCATCTCACATTTAATCTTGCACGTACCTTCGCTTCATATAAAAATTGCTAAATTGGCAAGGTACGGATTGATCTTAAAATAGTAAAAATTTTATGGTTCGAGTCTCCAAATATTATGCTTACACAAAATAAAGTTCTGTATAAAATTTCAGTTGAATCAAACGTGATAGATTTTGTAGAGTAAAGGGATTGCACCCCGTACCAGAGATGCACCCCCTAGTACAGATTAATATCTGACCCAGCTATCGTTTGAATCGTTACATCTATCCCATCTCCTGTGTACCTAAACTTTGATCGATAAATAACTTTCACTTTCTGTGTCAACAGAGGAATATTCGGATCACCCGAACGAGGTGGTGAAGAACGAAGAATTGACCTACAACGGGGCGAGTTCCAGCCGCGTGTACAACACGTACAGCCAGCTGATCGTGATGTTGACGGCCAGCTTCCTGATCAGCACGATCCTGCCACAGTTACTGCGGTGAAGCGACCACACTATCGACGAGAACGTATACCCCATACGTCGAACACCCCTTTTTCTGTGATTATCCTACGTTTAATTAATTTCTTGAGGCACGCGCGTCCCCCGCGCGGCCGCCCCTCGATCGTGGAAACAAAAATGCGCACGATTTATGGTCGGACTGCCTCGAGAGAAAGAGAACGAAAGAACAAAAAAAAAAGGATGGTTTTAGGGAAAGAACGAAGAGTGGTTTGAAAAAAAAACACACACACACACACGAACGTCAAGAGAAGAGAGACACGCACGACACACGAGCAGCAACGCCATATTAACTATTCGAAGGAAGCACGAAGACGTAGGTAGTAAGATTACGAAGAAAGACGAAACGCTACTACTAGACACTATTATAGTATGCCCACTATTATCACTACTATAAATGGTAGTCGTATTGGTTGTCCTTCTTATCATTACGCTAATTCTAGGTATTTATTCGAAATACGAGCGAAGAGATGTCGTGAACAGCGTGTTAACTATCCTCGAGCGTATAAATAAGATTCTCCCCACGAATTACGAGGATTTTTTGAGGGAACTTGTATCTTCGATGAACGGTACTCTGGGACGTTTAGTGCCGCCATTTTGTTGCAAATGGCAAACGAGATGGCGGTGGAAATATCAGTCGTTCGAGATTCGAGATTGTGAAGGGTTTCAAAGGTCTTCGTGAGATTTTCTTCAATGTCCACGTGAATTTTTGTGGAGAAAAATGTTTATGTTTATGATGCTAAATTGGGATGCATTTGCAACGTCTCAAATTTGATATGTTTAAATGATGCTTCAAATGGGGCACTTCTAATTTAAAGCACTTCAGGTGTGTCTAATACCTAATGTTCGATGTACTTGGAACTAAAAACGCCTCAAACTTGAAGGACCTTTAGTTTGATATATTTCAGACTCTAAATGCCTCATGTTCGACATGCTTCAAATACAAAACGTCTGAAAAAGACCTCTAATTTAAAATAGTTCGAACTTGAAATGCTTCAAATTCTTTAAGATTGAAGGGTCTCGAACTTAAGTCTCTTCAAACATAGAACTCTTTTATTAATTTCCTAAGCATCCAACATATGTAACACTATACTCAGAACCTCACAAAATTATTAATAAATTTTTCATGGACCTTCTGAAGCACTCAGAATTCGCATCAACTCGTGAGTTTCACAGTTGTCACCGACAAGATTCGAATGGAAAACCAATCGAATGGTGATCGAACGACAGCGTAACAGAGTAAGACCGTTCACATAGCGGAAATCGCGAGCAGGATAATTAACACGCGTGTAAATAAATTCCTAATGAATATGTACAAGTGGCTCTTGCCTGATCGCCGGGACAAGAGGGTTTAAGAGAGTGCCGTAATACTAGGTAAAAATCTTCTATATGCTAGAGGGGAGGAGCGCGATATAGGGTGAGTGCGATACAGGGTGTGGACGTGCGTGAGTGTGTTTAACGAGATGCGTGTGCAGCACCGAACACGAGGATCGTCCATTTCGGATTTAGTGAGTGTCACGAAAACTGTGCAACGTGCGACGACGAGCTTTCTGTTAAGTTCCAAGACCGCGGTCCCCGAAACCGCGGACGATCACGCGAACGCGAAGTCTCGTCGACAGATAACCCTCGCTTCGATCGAGTTTCTGTCGGGATTTAAAGAAAAATTTAAGAGAGGAGAAAGCATGAAAATGCGTGAAAGAGAGAGACTGATCGCAGAGCGAGAGACGAGAAGCGAAATTTTTGTATCATAGTTGTACCATACCGAACTCTTTATCTATAGATCTGTATTATATTTATTATCCGCTATCATTACGCTACGAATAATCACACTCGATATTCTCTATATTTACTAGTAAAAAAAAAATATCAAATTTAATAGCGAATAAATTGCGTATTCGGCGGGGTAAGAAAAAAAATGAAACAAAATGACACGTGCTAAACGATGAATTCAAAATCCCCCTGTCACCAATCGAATCCGTCGTTTCTTTTCTTTTACAACTTTAGTTTGCGTTGTATTAGGTTGCTCGAAAACGCGTCTGAGCGCACACGCGAACGTATTATTGCGATTTCCATTTAATTGGCCGTGCGATCGTCGGTTCCATTGTATTGTTCTTTGTACTACGAAGGAGTCTCGCTATATGGCCCTGGGACTGTAGGAGCGGGATTGTTGCAAGGTTCATAGAAATTGAACTTTGCAACTTTGATACCATGCCGTCGAAAATTTCTAAATTTGCAAAAGATTAATAAATTCAAAATTTGGAGATTTGGAAATCAAACAGTTCTCGGTTAAGAAATTTTAAATTTGTAAGTTTGGAATTTCTGAACTAAAAATCTAAGTTAAAATTTAAAAAAATTGTTAAACTAAAATTTCTACATTTCTCAATTAATCAAAATTTCTAAATTTGTGAATTATGTTTCAAAATTCTTAATGGAGTTCTAAATTCTTGTACTTCTAAATTACTTAATTTTCATATCCTTGTTTTTATAAACTTCTAAACTTGAAAATTACTAAAATTCTACATTCCAGTATTCCCACATTCCTACGTTCCTACATTCCTAAAGCTTTAAATTTGAAAATTTCCAAATTGCTATCTGAAGTTCCTAAATTAGTCCTCGGAAATTTTCCAATTTGAAAATTTCAAACTTTTACAATTCTAAATTCCCTATTTCTGACTTCCTAAATTCACACATTCTTCAATTTCCACATTTGCCTTCAAAATTTAGTAAAAACTAATCTTGAAATTCCTAAAATGCTTTCCAAAGTTTTAAATTAAAAAGTAACTTCTAAAAAAATTAATTTCTAATCTAAAAGTTTGCAAATTTCTAAATTTCTAAACATAAAAGTTTAAAAACCCAAAAGCTTGCAATTTCTAATTTTGATTTGAAATTTCCAACATTTCCTCAGTAATGAAATGCACCGAACGTCGGTGATGCAAAAGGGGTGATATAGCGAGACACCATCGTACCGTTCCTTTCATTTGTCCCCCTGTTTTTGATACTATATTTATTGTACACCGCCACGCAGACTTAGTTTCTATACGCGTACTGACGAACATATGCGCGACGCAGCTCGCATTTATTTGTAAAGCGTACAGGATTACATGTATACATGCACACTGGTCACGATCGTTACACGCGATCCCGTCTCTGATCTGTCGCGTACGTCGATAACGGCGGCCTCTTCGCAAAAGCGTGAAAGCTCCATTCACATTTCCGTCGATTTCTCGCATCGTCGCTAATCCGAGCGATCCAACGAATCACGCGATCATAAACCCACTGCGAAATACTGCCATATTTACAGTTAACGCCGAGCATCCGATGATGTCCGACCTCCGAAATCGTGTAACACGTTTCTTTCGATGAACAAACACAGAACTCCACGAAAACGTATTCGTGAGGATCGATGTGAAGGGAGCTTTCGAGTCGCGAAAGAAGACGCGAAGAAAATGGCCGGTCAGATAAATCGTAACGAGCTAATTGTAAATATACGAGTACGCGAAGAGGATAAATCGCATAACCGGAGCAAGGGATGCGTAAAATAGAAATGGAAACCCCAATTCCGAATCGTAGATAATAAATGATGAATTGTATTCCGAAGGCTGCTCGATCAACCCGACTCGTTTTCGTCATTGTTCATCGATGGTTTATCGTCCTTAATGTTACGCGACAACCAGCTGAAGAAAGAAGTCAATGACCACGATCAGCCCCGGGAGTGTTGATGAAAACGGCGGAAACTAAATGCGTGTATAATGTTATCCGTTACAGTATTGTAAGCCTAAGTATTACATGCCTCCGATCCACGTCTGTTTGTCTGTCTGTCTGTTCGTCTGTCTACAGTTTGTACTTTTACCCATGTGTTAACCGCAATAGCCAGTTTGTAATCGTAAGGGCCGATCGATGACGAAAGCAGTCACGATACACTTTCTTTTTCTTCACGATTCATACATCTTCTATTATTCTTACGATGTCTCATTTAGTTTCTCTTCTAGTCGTTTTCGTTCACGCGTGGAATTGTTTGACCCTCGACCACCCGCAAATCGACACCCGATGACAATCACCCGCATATTTGTAAAGGAAAAAAAGGAGATTAGATCCGTTCATAGCGACCAAGAGATCCTTAGACATTGTTCGTTGTCCTCGACAGTAGTTATCGCGATTATTGTACAAAATGTTCTTCAACTTCGCTTTGCGGGTCAGAGAGGGTGTTTCACTTCGCAAAATGGACGCAATTGTACGGATGCGTTTACGTTTCTCGATAAACCGAACAGATTTGTAGTACCGTCGAATCGTGAATGTCGTCGGACGACTGCTCCAGCTCGGCGGATATCGATCGACTCGATAGCGAATTAATTCAGAGCCAGCAAATGCCCGTAATCGATAACATAAATGCAATAGCAATGCAGCAAAGTTACATAGATCCATGTGAATGGTACTTCATTCTTACGGACGATAGGTAAATACAGTATAACAGTAATATAGACTCGAACTATCGATAGAAAATAGACAAGGTCACTCACTGCAATTTATTTTTATTTTCTTTCCTTCTTCATTTCTTTTTTTTTTACTTTTCAACCGATATACGTTCCAAAGCACCATATCCTTATCCGATCACCGTGAAACGCTGCTCCTCGACGAGTTATTTTTGTAACAGGGACAAGCCACGATATTTAAAAGTATATTGTGTAGATATTGTGAGTGTAGCCAGGGGGCGCAGGGAGGAAACCCTCTAGAGAAAAATGCTCTAAAAATTATGTAAAAATAGATTTAAAATCCACTTCGTTTATCGTAAAAATTTGCACACCTCCCTTCGCCGATTGCCTGGCTACCCTCATGTTAGAAGGGTACAGATTTATAACAGTCAGATTTGCTAATGAACGAAATGATCAATTATCACATTCGAATCGACGAAAACGAGGAACAGGTTTCACGTTTTATATCCAAAGACATAACGAATCCCTTCAGCCGCCATTTTGATCGTTTTCGCTATTTCATTGTGTTATCCTCTCTCGTGTGCGTGTTTAGGAACAATGTCAAAGGTAGTTAATAGTCCTTGACGAACTCTACAGCACGTACTCTTGTTGCGTACGCGAAAAAATAAGGACTTGTTCCTCTCTTCTCAAGACAGAGGGTAAAAGAAGATAAAAGTAAGGAGGGAAGGTGGCGGAGAAGAAGACGAAGAAGAAGAAAAGAGAAAAAGGGAAACAGAATCGATTAATTATATTTACCGCGTCGAATCAACACCGCCGCGGATTTATAAATGGGATCGAGATGATTTCGTAGGTACGTCGTTGTAAATAAAGAAAAGATTACGATCAATAACGATAACACGATGAAATTTATATTAAATACATAGCAAGTAACGAGGATAGGTTTCTAATAACGATTTATTATAAAATAAAAAAAAATGAATGTACGTTGATGTCTAAGATTTTTAACAAGATGGAAAAAAAACACAAAGTGGTTATTATTAAACTATGATTATTACTCATAATCGAGAACACAAGTACTAATTAAACGAGAGCGTTTCAATACAGAACCACACTTTTTAGCCAGGTCATGAATTCTCTCACGTTGCATATATTAATTTTGTAACAGGTACAATTACATGACACAATTGGTCTATGGTCACGGAAAACATACGTGTGGATCCGCGTTTATTAGTTTTTTCTTTTTTTTTTTTTTTTTTTGTTTTAATTCAATACATAACGTTGATGAAATTTTACACATTATAGTTTGTTTGATTGATAAATCGTTTATTGACAGTTTCAATGATGGGCAATTATAGTTACGAGGATATATGGACGTGTTACGTACATTTGTGGACACTGATAGATCAATTTCTACATTTCTATATTCCTAAATTATTTAATTTCCTAACTTGTAAATCACTAAATTTTTAACTTGAAAGTTTATGATTGAAATTTATGAAATAACTAAATTTGCAATATAATTCATACTTATTCTGAAATTGTAAAATATTCAATGACTAAAGAACAGGAGTATGTAAATTAATTAAAATGTTATCTCCTACCTTGCAACTAAAAATTAATCTCAAGAACTTCGTTAAATCCAAATCAAACCAAAACTCAGTTATCTAGCAAACATAATAAGCAGGAATAAAATAAATTACTTTATTTAAAAATAATTATATCCTAGTTTATTTAAATTGATAATAAAAACATTCCAAAGGTTCTACTAACATATTAAGAAAATGGTGGTGTGCATATATGGTCATTAATTGTTGAATTTTGAAAAAAAGTTAACTTCATACATACATATTGAATTATAGACACGTATCGATATTCTTTAATATTTTTAAAAAGTACAAGTTTCTAAGCATTGAAGTCTCCTAAAGCTCTCCATAAACGCCCGAAACAACCACCCCATTTATCCGCAAGTAACAGTGGTAATATTTTAACGATTAACGCTGGATAAACGATTCAGTATTATAATCTACGGAGTACAAGATCAATATTATAATTTGAGAAACAAGATCTAAAATTTCAATTTCACTTCAGTAATATTTCACTAACATAACTTTCTTTTCCATATAACTTCAATAATTCATATATTTTAATTTATTTCTATGATTTCCAATTACAAGTCTCCACAAAAATTAAATAAAAAAGTTTGAATTAAAAAAGAAAGTAAACGTAACGTGGTCCACGTATGGCGTCCGTGAGCGGGACCCCTATAGATTGCGTGTGCTCACCAAGTATGCACGTTCAGTACAGTACAGTCGTTCATTACAAAGCATTAAAAATACAATACAAAGTAGCGTAGTGTTCATAATGGTAGTCCACTTGTAGCGAAATAGTATTTAAAACAGTCCAAGCAGACAAAAAACCGGAAAAAAGCACATAATCGACAAAAAAAAAAATGAATGATAACAATTGCAGGTAACCGTAACACAGTAAACGTGAATCAATTCTTTCATGAAGTACATGCGACACACGCACACTCATCTCACACGCGAGCTCACGCTCGCTCACACGTCACACACACACTCACATACACGCATTGGCACATGATAATTATGGTACACGCGAGACCGTCGCGTCGCGACGCTATGAGCGGAAAAACGAATATGTGTTTAAATGTACACGCATACACATACATACATACACATTCACACAGTTACATAGAGGGCGACAAAATGGCGCGCGATTTCGACGGCCACGCAAACGGAAAACGCACGTGCGTGAATTCACTCGTAAAAAGGGAAAGACGGGAGAGAATCGACGCGACGCGACGCCTGGACGGTGGATTCGTCCGCGTCGCATTTATATAGCTATATTGTATTATGTATGTCGATATACGGTCACATATATCGATGGTAAACGAAAGTAAAATACAAACGAAAGAAAAGGAACTTGGGAAAATGTAAAATGCCGAACAGGGAGACCGGGCGTCCCGTATTTATATATGCGTACATTATTCACATTCACACATTCACATACTCACACATATGTTCACATACTCATACTTACATGCAGAGATACACGTATGTACATGCACATAAACAAACACGTACAGACGTACACGTACATGCACACATGTATACACGCATATACTACACACACATGTAGGTTCATGTGCGTACTACACGTACAAACATGTATACATGTATACTTCATATATACACATACGTACATATTCATACCATGCATACAGACATACAGGCATACACAACATGCATATACTCATGCATACCCATATGTACACATATGTGTATAACTGTACACATACGTGCGTATACGTGCAAGTATGTACACATACGTGCACACATGTACACGTAGACGTACATATGATACATACTATACATACAGTTATGCATACAATATCCCATACATTCACATATGTGCACATATTACACATGTTACACATACACATATGAACAGACATGCATGTACGTACATACAGAAACACATACATACATCCATGTAAACATAGACAAAGAACAAGGAAACAAACGAGTACATACATACACACATCCGAATATACACACATGTTCACACATGTACATATACACAAACAGTACGTCGACGCGGATGGACGTCGGCGTCGACGCGTTTCATTTTGAAAGTACCTTGCGCGAGTCGTCTCGAATCGTTTAGTACAAAAAAGAAAAGGAATATTCTCTCGGTAAACGAAATGCATGCGATCCAATGTTCCACGCCAGGTTCAGACCAGGGTATCGAGCACACTAGTTCGTGGATTCGATAAAAAATTGATTTCTTTTTGTTCCACTTTTTCGATGTCATCAACAGCGGCCATTGCGTAGGCGGCACGAAACACGGAGGATCCGAGATGCCGAATGGTTAAATTTGAAGAAATCGCGTGTCACGGTTTTTTATAATACCTACGTTCAACATGGGCAGGCATTAATAAGTTCCTTGAATTAAATTGGTTGTAAAAAGTTGAAATAACGTTTATTCGGGGCCTGTTCAATTGGAGAGATTCCAGCTGCGTCGCGAATCCTTCGTGTTCCTTGGATCTACTTACTTATTTGTACGTTTCGAATTTGTCACTGACCGCGTTCGAAGGAGTTTGTAACAAAAGGAACTGAACGAGTATCGGTATATTCTTGTTCTCATTTGTCGAGTTTTATGGATATTAAGTACTTGTATGAGAGTTATTTCAAAACGGTTGTTAACATGAAATGCAAGAGGAAGTTGGGAGGTCAACGTTGGCGTAACTGGGGGAAGTTTAGGGGAGGCCCCTGAAAGATATGCACTGGTACTACTTGTGTGGTGTGGAGGATGTAGGATGTAGGATAGTGATGTTTGGAAAGATTTGAAATCACAAGTTTTTGGGAATTAAATTATTAGATTGGTTTTACATTCTGAAGAGTCCAAATTTTTTAATATTTAAATTTGTAAATTTCTAGATTTTTAATTCGGTGGTTTTCTAATTTCCATATTTTCAATTCTATAATTCTCAAATTTCCAAATTTCCAATTCCATATTTCTTAAATTTCCAAATTTCCAATTCCATAATTCTCAAATTTCCAAATTTCCAATTCCATAATTTTCAAATTCCCAAATCTTCAATTCCATCACTCTCAAATTCCCAAAGCTCCAATTCCATCACTCTCAAATTCCCAACTCTTCAATTCCATAATTTTCAAATTCCCAAATCTTCAATTCCATCACTCTCAAATTCCCAAATCTCCAATTCCATCACTCTCAAATTCCCAAATCTCCAATTCCATCACTCTCAAATTCCCAAATCTCCAATTCCATAATTCTCAAGTTTCCAAATCTCCATTCCATAATTCTCAAATTCCCAAATTACCAAATCCCAGAATTCTCAAATCCCAAATCTTCAATTCCATCACTCTCAAATTCCCAAATCTACCAAATTCCAAAATTCTCAATCTCCAAAACTACCAAATCCCAAAATTCTCAAATTCCAAAATCCCCAAATTTCCTTGCCACCAATCTCCAAATCTCCAAATTTAAAAATTTCCAAAACTATTTTATTACCACATCTCACACTTAACATCGACACAATCAATCAAACTAGGGAGCCTAAACATCCCAACTTACGCCAGCGTAAACCAAAATACCCTTTCTTTCTTTGGACGTTCAAATTTTTAATCTCGTATTCCTTTAAGTATAAAGTACTTCAACTATAAATATTCCATGTGTTCATGCAGGAAAATATCATATTGTAACGCACAAAACTTAAACGAAGAATAATATTCTTCGAACGAGTTCCTCTTGCGTCGCGTGAAATACAAACGAAATAATTATAAACGAAAACTGCCATTTTCAATTATTAACATTGATATACTCGTGAAGATTGATAATTATCGTAGCGGTAATATAACTTATTCGTTGTTCTACCCTGCATGTGAAATGGAAATGGGAAAATTGGTGTGAAAGAATGTGAGAATTCGCTGCGATGGCGGATGTTCGGTTCGATCGCATTCTCGAATTTCGTGAGTCCGATACTGATCGCTACAGTTTGTTCCACCATCGCTAATGGAAAAGCAACGTTTGTCAATAACAAGTGCTACATTTCTTCATCTTGTAAAGCACATAGTATTCGTCAAAATTTAATAATTCAAATTTTTAATTATATAAGGTTAAATTATGTACTAATTTAGCTCTTCATTTTTTAACTCTTATTGGAATACATTTCAGATAAATTCCTACGTTATTTTATTTCACAAATTAATTGATAATTGTTACTTTTAATAATCGTTAATTTTCAAGTAAATTATTTGACAATTTTATTAAATTATCGAGTACAAACAATTTTGCAATGTTCAAAAATTATTTACTAATTTAACTCTTTATTTTTTAATTTTTATTAAAATACATTTCAGATAAATTCTACCATTATTTTATTCAACAATTTAATTAATAATTGTTACTTTTAATAATCGTTAATTTTCAAGTATATTATTTGACAATTTTATTAAATTATCAAGTACAAACAATTTTGCAATGTTCAAAAATTATTTACTAATTTAACTCTTTATTTTTTAATTTTTATTAAAGTACATTTCAGATAAATTCCTACCGTTATTTTATATAACAATTTATTTGCTAATTCATAATTTTAATAATTGTTAATTTTCCACTAAATTATTTGACAATTTTATTAAAATATCAAAGTACAAACAATTTTGCAATATTTAAAAAGTTAAATTAAAAAATATTGAAAGATTATATTGGCACACACTAAAGCATTCTCACTGATTTCATATTTTTATTAAATAACTTATTTTAAAATTTATTGTAAATATTTTTGACACAGAATTTAATCGAAAAGTTCGAATATTGATAACGTAAAAATACTGTACATTTCTTTGATGTTGATTTTAAATTTCAAAGTGGATTTCATGTGCACCCAATTACAAACCAAACTTTTTTTATAATATATGAATGTAGCTCAGAAGCTAAAAAATTTAAAAGCGTTTGTGAAGTGGATTATTCGTTTTTAAAAGCTCGCAAAGTTAAATTCCATCATTTATTTCGCTACGGCCGGATACAAAAGGATTCAAACAACTGAAATGTTAAAATAATAGAAGTTCGTTGATTTTTCATTCTGGTTATATCTTTTGGACGAATAACAGCAAGTTAAGATAAATGAATTCAAACGTTAAACTTTATTTTTTTTGGGAGGGAGATAGGCTTTGGTAAAATTTTGAATAATTGAAATTTTATTATATTGACTACATATTTTTATTATTGAACATATCAATATTTGTAGAATTAAAAATTGAGTAATATTTGTAACAGTCATATCAAAAATAGCAAATCAATAACCTTTTATTATTGAGATGGGTAGAATTTTGCAAAGCAATTTAATAAAAATTTATTTAAAAATAACAAAGTGGAACGTGCAATGAAGATTTACAAATTAAAACAATGGAGATTTACGAATGACAAACATGAAAATACACAGTGAAATATACTTTATTTCGTTGAAAAATGAAAGTATGATAATAACTTTTATATATTAATTAATTAATTTATCAGTTATCAGTATAAATGTATGGAAACATTTTTCTACGCAAATAAGGGTAATGATAAAAATTAAAAAAGTGTATTATGTTGACGAATATTGTGTGCTTTATTAGGTTGAAAATAATGGATTCCTTTGGATGGAGGAAAGTGTGAGGAACTTTCTAAGTTTTTGGAGGTCTAAAGTTAACAAATTTTATAATTTTGTAGGCTTGAAATTTATTATGAAGTCTCAAGATTAAAAAGGCTCAAAATATCAAGGTCTGGAGATTCCAAAGACTGAAGAACCCAGAAGCTCAATTTTCTAGAGTCTTAAATTTCCAAGGTCCCAATTTTTTAAAGTCCCAATTTTACAAGGTACCAATTTTCTAAAGTCCCAATTTTCCAAGCTCTCAATTTCCCAACAATCCCAATTTTCCAAGGTCCCAAAGTCCCAATTTTCCAAGGTCCCAATTTCCCAAAAATCCCAATTTTTCAAGGTCCCAATTTCCCAAAAATCCCAATTTTCCAAGGTCCCAATTTCCCAAAATCCCAATTTTCCAAGGTCCCAAATTCCCAAAAACCCCAATTTCCCAAATTCCCAAAAATCCCAATTTCCCAATTTCCCAAATTCTCAAAGTCCCAATCTCCCAAAGTTCCAACCTCCCAAATTTCCAACCTCCCAAAGCCCTAATCTTCCAAAATCCCCACCTCCCAAAGTCCCAATCTCTCGAAATCCCATCTCCCAAAATTCCAAAATCCTAAACTCCCAAAATTGCAACGACCCATCAAAAACTACCCCCTCCCCTCAGTTTCCCTCTTACTTCTCCCCAAATTCTCCCTATTTTCTCTCAAAATAAAAATCCTCCTTACTCCTCTCACACTTACTATTATCAAAAAGGAATCCCATGTAGCACCCGTTAATACAATCGTGCAGAATAATAACAGAAACCGCGGCGGCGTGTAATATACAGAAATCTCACAGTTCGCGATGCCGAGAAAGAAGATGATTACGTTTCGAGCCGCGTAGCCCGGTATTCCACAGGGCACGCGACCATGCCACTTGTTTCAATCGATTCGATCCGATTTAATTAAGCCTCCGTTCAGCTCGCCTAAGGCTTTTAGCCGTGTATGCTTCACACAGACAACGAATCTCTCGACTTGCCAAACGACTCGCGGCTTACGTTATTGTTTGCGACCCCTCGACGCGATTGTTTAACCGCTAAACTATCGTCAAGTAGGGCAGGACTTACAAAACGAAAAAGGAAAATGAAAGAAAAATATATACGCAAAAAATAAATCCACGAAAGATACCGAATGCGCTTGAACGAATCGTTTCTCGTTTGATTTTTTCAAGGGTTGTTAAAATGTTCTTTAGGGTTACATTCGAATCGAAATCATTGAACATACAGAGCGACGATATATATTTTGCGGTGCAAAATTTTTTGCGAATTCTGCAATGTTTAAAGAAAATGAAAACGTAAGTTCCTCTGTAAGACGTTATTCGAGGTAAATGCAATTCGGAGCCTAAATGTTTGTACGATTGCTGGTCATGTTATATAGGGAAGAAAAAAGTATTATGTGTGCTTGTAAGTGTGCTGTATGATGATTTTCGACGTTGCGATATTTGTTTGCGATCACGTTGATAAGTCTTGTCTTACACACGTTTTAGACGCGTTGTGCTTGGACCCGCAATGGAAACACCGTGTGTTTCTTCCTTAACGGCACTTCTTGGAGATACAACGACAAGCTGGTCTAGTTTCCGAACTTTTAGAATTAAGTTTCGAACGTTAGCTAAACGGTGCCATTTTTGTGCCATCGCTTTCCTTCCTTGCAAACGGCTTAATTAGGATGTTGTTTATCATTAAAACCTCATTTCGAGCAACGATTTGGAAGGGAAAAATACGAATAATTGGATTAACAAAGCGATGCTCGATTTGAAAATCGCGCATTAACCGCTTCAAGGATGATTTTTTTCAAAGTTCTTTTTCGTGACTAAATCAATAGCGATGTAAGAAATTACAGAAATATTAAACAATATGTCCATGTATGTGGAACTCAAAAGAATTATGTGTCCTTGAAAAGGTTGAGATGGTCGATAAAAGAAGGCGAGATGTAAAATTTATCGAAATATATACAGAGTAATCGTGAAAATAGAGTCAAAGAAATTAATCGGGTGAAGAGCACTGTTGCTTCAATTATATAAAAGTCACACTCCTCACGGTCCTAAGGTCCGAGAATATAAAAGAAAGTAATACGAGACGAAGCACGTGAAAGACGTATGAGAGAAAGACGTATTGAAAGACCTAGTTTGTCGCACTCGTTTAAAAAAATCTTACTCACAAGAATGCACACAAGAAGTAGCGTACAATCGGTGTACACTCGTTTGTTGACGCGAATAAATATGCGAATTACAGAGTCGATTTGATTTGTATATGTACACGGTGAGCCCGAGGTTCGTGCGAGGACAGGTGCGTTTACGAAGAAACGAGAAGACGATCTGTGGATCTGATTTGCTTACTTTGTTGCCGGCGGCATTAATTAATCGATGATCAAGCCGCTTTTCATTTCTCGTAAACGCTAATGTCCTTTGCGGCGATTATTGTTATTATACGAACGAACTCAAGACGGCATGGTATACAAGACTAAGAACAAGACCTAAAATGGGGACATAATATTTTATAACTCAACTTTTGTACAGAATAAATAAATACTTGTACTGTGGACCAATATTTCTTTTATTTCATTGACACCGACGTTGATGGACTTCGTGGCAAGCATCATAGATGCATCGTACCCCCTGAGATATTTTATTTTGTACTCTATTGAGGAAGTAACTCAATTCTTTGCAATGGCTCATATATAAAAAACAACGGAATTATAAAATACTAAATAACGCCATTTTAATGCATAAAAAGATTCATCCATGATAAACATGTATGTACATTATAACAATCTTCTCGATTATCAGTTTTTTGTTTGAATTAATGGTATTATAACAATACTATTTTTCGCCTCTGGTATACGCCACCATCTTCCGAGCCTGTGTTCTTGACCGACACCGGCAATAAGCTGTGTTCCGTCTGGAGTGAAAGATAGCGCATTTATGAAACCTACTAAATGAATTTCGAATAATGGATTTAATGATCTGAACGAATCACCACACTGCCATAATCTAATAACGCCATTTCGAGATCCTACAATTAATATGAGAATTATTAAGTATATACAGGTAAGTATATATATACAAGTATATATAAGTATATAAATTTTTAAAAAAAGTATATATTAAATACCTGATGCGACTAAGTCTGTGTTGAGTAAAGTAGCGATACTAGAAATCCACATTGGTTGATTGTTACTTTCATCTCTACCGTGTGCGTCCAGTACCGAGCACAGGGGCTTTTTCTTTAAACAACCCCAAACACATAACTGTCCATCATCCCCACAACTGAAGAAGTTTTCTTCGTTTATGAGTTTCACGCAGTCTATAGTACCACCGTGTCCGTTAAATATAAGTTGCGATTCTTCTACAATTTTCCAAATTCGAACTGTTCCATCAAAACCGCCACTGGTAATAGCTCTTTCTCTGACAAGAGCGTCAATGGACGTAATACCACTCTGATGTCCGAATCTGATAGGATGAAAACACAACAGTATAACAATAAATAATTTTATAATATAAAACAAAAATTGGTACTTACAAAGATTCAACATATGCCATATCATCTAAACTCCATACTTTTACACTCCTATCGTCGGAAGCGGAGTATAATGTATGTGTACTTTTGCGAAAGACTAAACCAGTCACTATATCTCTATGACCTTGTAAATTCTTTATGTGGTCTAATGTATCTCCAGAGAATACCTTAATTTCTTTACAACCACTATCTCCTACTGCCTTCAATCATAAAAATTCATGTTTCAATGTAGTAATAAGTATAAGTATACCATAAATAAAAATTGCTTTACTGTCTCACCAAAAATTTACCATCAGTGCTAATGGCCATGCACCGTATAGATTTCATTCCTTCTTGTGTTTTCATTTTTCCTTTAATAGCCTTTAACTTTGTTCTTTCTTTCAGGCACCCTATAAAATAAATAAATTGTTAAAACTGATTTAAAAATAAATCTTATCAGATATAACATGATAAGTAACATACATTTAACTAAACTGCCATCCTTTGAACCAGAATATAAGAAATTCCCATTACTTGATAGGCATATACAAGTAATCGAACTTTTATGTTCTTTACACCTTAGAACAATTGGTTCACCATGATTAATATATTTTGAAGCTACTGTTTTACGTAACCTTCCCTTTTCCTCCAAATACTCTTCACGTAATCGTTTTGTTACAGCTCCCTCTTCAAATTCTGCTCTATCTCTTTCTGTATTTCAACAAAAATAATATTAAAATCTGATGAAATGAATAACAAATACTTAGAGCATACCTTCTTCTTCTATTTTTTCTAGATACTGTTTTGCATATCTTATACGTTTCTCCTGGGCAGTTTCCTCTTCTTCCTCACTTTCATACACTTCATGTCTGTAAAAATATAAAATGAAATAAGGTTTCAAACTTAATATTTATATTTGTTCTTAATAATATATGAGTACCTGTGATTTTCTTCTGCAAGTTCTTCATCTGTGCTGGCGATGCTTTCATTGTCATCAGCTACAGGTTTCTTCACATGTTTCTTCCCTTTTGAAGATCCAGCGTGACCATTAAACTAACATATTATTATAAACATTTGTATATACATATCATTTATCTCAAAAAACAGGTACATAAACAAACAGTTTCTTTAATTAAATAAACACAAAACAACACCAAATACCTTTCTCTTAGCCCCACTACCACCTTGCTTATTGCGAATGAAAAATGACATGGTATTTATTTCATAAATAGTATCTAAACATTTAACCTAAAATCTCACGAGCACATGGCATGTACATTCAAGTCAGTGACTACACTGTTCAAGTGAAAATCTAATTTCCCCAGAAAAGTCAGATTTGCCCTATACTGTACATACAAAAAAATTCAACTTGTACTGTATCGTTCCCAAACTCACACTATTTTATACAAACATAGTTTTCTCTAGATCCCTAGATTCCAATATCCCTAGATCCTTACATTCTCAAATAAATCATGTCTCTTGACAGCAGGGATGTGTAAAAAATAAAAAATGTAATGAATTATCGATACTATATACCTGCTTGAATAAATAACAACAAATCTAAACTATTCATATATGTGGATATTTTTGATACAGTTTTTAGAACACGTTTCATTTATAGTTTATTTGAATGCGGTAAACGTTACATTTACGAACATAAAATAGTTGACAAATTACTGAAAATATAGATCACAAATGTCTGTCAAGTTTCGGAACACCTCGATTGCTATTACAAATACAACATAAACGCGTTTTTTGCAAAGTTTCATTCTGTTTTTTATTTACACGCAACTTACGTGGTTTGAGGTGATCATAGTTTTGTGACAATGCCAAGTAAAAAGAAAAAATATAATGCACGTTTTCCAGCGGTGAGCATCAAAATATTATGTGTACCTTAAAAAGATCTTTCACAAAAATATTGATACTTTATGTAAACGATGACTATTATTTTAATAAAATCAACATTGTGATTCATGTGCAGTTATTTTTAAATTGAAAAAAGGAATAAAATTATTATGAGAATAAGTATAAGTAAAAAGTTTAAATATGTGTGCCTAACCTATCTCTTGTACATTAGGGTCGAATTAAAAAAATTATGCAAACTGACGAGGAAGTTGGAAAAGTTGCACAAGCAGTACCAATTATAATTTATATCCTTTTAGACTATCAATAACTATAATCATTTTAACTAATATATTAATATACTTTAGCATCTTAGTGCTTAAGCGATTAACAATATTCCAATTTTAACAATAGCAATTCCTTAATTATTTGTATACCTAGAACATTAGAACTGTTTGTACATTCACTGCTTACAAAAACAATGGAGATTACAAGTGCCAAAAATGCAAAGACATTAAGTCCATCACATATGTGAGTATAACTTTTTAAAACAATTTACTTTCATAAGACTTATGTGAAAACTTGTTAATAATAATAAATTTATTTGTAGGAAACAGTGTATTTTATCAGAAAGCCGATTTGATTTTTTAAAGGATTTAGTGAAATCATTACCAGATGTATCAGGACCTGACGAAGAAGTGCCTACACCACCATTGACACCTGCCCCAGTGAATACAAATGTATCGAATACATCTGTTTGTGCACCTGTGTTAAGACATACTGAAACAGGGTAAGTAAGTTCATATATTTTTCTTGCTTTCAAACTATAAATATACATTGATATTTTTATAGAGCTCAAAAACAACAAATGGGATTAAGTACCGAAGTAAATTTAGATCATAAAAATTCAAAAGATAATGGAGGACCAGCAATACACAATTTGAGTGGTGTTAACGAAACAATTAAAGACACATCTGTCTCACAAGTTCCAGAATTTCAAATATCTGTGCCTGCATCATTTCAAATTAGTCAACCTAATTTTTATACAGAAGTTAATCCTATCAATTTAAGTACAAACACACCAGTTGTAAATGCAAATAATCAGTTAACATCAAATTTTGCTCATACAGCTACGCTTGACGAAGATTATGATACATAGTCATTTTTCAATGCTAGGAGTATAAATTCATACATTATCAAATTCAAAACAGTTACAGAAGTATTTAATGGAACGTCACAAATTTTGATTTAAACTGTTCATTGTTGATAATTTAGAACACGTAATTTGCATTATTTGAGCAGTTTTGTTGTATATGCTTTAGCAATCATAAAGTTTTGTATTTTTATATTTGTTTCATCAAATTGCATGAATGTTTTGTTCAAACTAGTTAAATTGATGTATTTGAAATTCAAGTACTGTCATACTTGATTAATATGAAGCACTTATATTTTTAGTACATTACTGTAAAGTATATACGTGTATAGTAAGTGTGAACATTTGAATTCACACAACTCTTGGATGCTATGAAACAAACCTACATTGCTATTATTTTGGACACAGTTTCTTTTCACTGTTTATATACATATTTATATAAGTCCATTGTACATTTGTGTAGGTACAAATACTTATTGTTAAGAACGTAGTTAGATTTATATTTAGTAACTGTCAAATTTTTTTAATGTACCTCAATTAGTTTATATATATTTTAGAATTGTTATCATTTGCAATACCAAGTATACATAATAAGCTTTGTAACTAAGAATTTTTTTATTACACATGTATGTAAAATATCCGGTTTTTATATGGACAAACTTAATATGTAACAAGATATTTTATATGTTAACAACATTTAACAGATTTACTTTAAAAAATTGATGTTGTCAAGTGTTTCTCATTAGATGATACGTGTCATGTACTATTTGTTCTTGTACTTGATAGAATGTATATTTTATACTTTGTATACCAGTTTGGGAATACATGTAGAATTATTACACACAAGTGATCAGAATATTTTGACGAAAACTGTTAAATGTTTTGAAATTCAGTATGTAAAAGATACAATCGAGTAAAAAGAGTCTATTAAAATTTATAGAAACTTAAATTTTAATACTATTTTATTTATACATTTGTCATGATTTTATAATACGCTTATTTATTTTAAAAAATCATGAGCAGCACTTGGATGAAGAATACTTGTTAGAAATTAATATGTAAAATGTATATTTAGGATATTATCTGATTTCATACATGATTTGTAATTATGAAATATGATTTATGTCAGTAGATGTGATACTCAAACATAGTAAAAAAGCCATTTAATGATTAAATATACATTTTGAGATAAATGATCTATTTGGATGTTAATTAGAAGAAATTAGATTATATACATCTTATCATACTGTACATAGTTAAGGTTATAAAAATCTTATTAAGAGAAGGTTTTTAATTACTTTTATAAAGGATAAAGCCAAGGCTAAATTTGTTCGAAACAATTTGAATTAATTATTATTTATTTATTTATTACTATAATGACAAAAATAAAAAAAATAACATATTTATTTCAAGTAAACGTTACAAGATCAATTAAGAACTTTCTCATTTAAAACTGGTATGTACATTTATATTATATCATTGTAAATAAATACGCGTAGAATTATTCTAGTAAATTCATTAGTTCATATTGCAATGATGTATTTGTAAATAATTCTGAAACATTGGAAATAATATAAATACTATAAGATTTTGATGCCTTGAAAGCAATAAAAATGACAATATATTTAAATATATTTTTTATAAAGTTTACCTATTAAATACAGAAAACTTATATAAGACAAGTTAAATTTTTATTTTTCCATTAATGATTGATTTAAAATGAAAGGTCGAAAAGATATTATTTTATATAGTTTAATAACGTTCCTTATCATTCTTCAAAATAAATAATATATCTAGAATTAAATGATCAATTTTTCAAATATTGATAATTCAAAGTAATAAAACAGTACCGTATAAAAATATGCGCACAAATTCAAATTGCATATAAACATTCGATATTTCGATACTTGTCTAGTGAAATTGGTTCGATATCCCTAGACAAATGATATTTCGTTCTGTATAGTTATAAATAATTTCCGTAAATTTATTTAAAAAATTCTTCGTATCAATGTCTATCTACACGCACTTAATTTCACTTATTTTTGCAAATATATGATAAATATTTATACACAGCCTATAGTCAAATCTTAAAAAACGTTTTGTTATTTGTTTAGCATACTTCAAGGGAGCAAAAGGCTTCCTAATTAGCACAATGTATGCTATTTGCGTGTAATTTTCGTAAATCTATGTTATTAAGTGCTTCGTATCAACAAACATTTTTGACATTTAATAATCATTTTGAAAGTTGCAAATTTAAAGAATTTTAATTTAATTTTCGCATCATAGAGAATATATGTACTCGAAATCGTACCATGCTTTTACATATTGTTTAACATGAACAACTGTTTGAAGAAATTTGAAGTTTGACGTGTTTTCCAACAGTTTACGAAGAAATATAAAGAAATGAAGTGATACTGAAGTTTCAATTTTTTTTTTTAGGTAACACAGTTCATTCTAATACGTCATATAACAAAGGCTTTGTTCTGATGATTCATACATTTTCCTTGTAGTCTGAAATATGTTCATTTTTTATTCAGATATATTACTAATAAATCTTTTAAGATAAACCCAAATGTTTTGCATCTTACATATAATCTGCTAGCATTACCAGAGTAGTTATAAATCATCAAATTAATTCATAATACTATCTGTTTATGTTTTGGTTTTAACATTATTATTGTTTAATACTTGTAAGGGTTTAAGTAATAAAAGTGATTACTTTGTTATTTTATAAGTATATTAGTGCTACTAGAAAAATGTATCTATGCTATGCATTTCAATAGAGTTTTATCCAGAAAGCATGAAGATACTTATAATTAATAATATGTAATATGTTAATTAATTTGTGTGATGTAACAACAAGTATTTAATTATAATTTTGTTTAATTTTATAATCTTGTGAACTGTTAAACATTTAAAATTGTATGTAATGTTTATAGAAATTAATTCTCTCAAACTTATAAATGACTATAAGATGTGAAATTTTTGTTGTGTAGTAACTTATGGCTATTCGCTTAGTGTAGATCCAGTATATAGCTTATATATTTGCTTATTAGGTGCATTGGAACATAAGTAGTGCTGCTCATCTGTTCGAGTACAAGTATCTCTATGATGTTTTCGTCAGGTCTTAGCTGCAATTTGTCCTTCCCCAGTTGTCTGGGTTACCCACAGGACAGTGAAGAATTGATACCAAAAATGGCTCGTGAGCCAATAATTCTTAATGTCTATGACATGGTAAAAAAAGGTTTTTTTTTAATTTTCAACAATGTATACCTTTTAGTATATTACATTTTTTCTTTTAGTATTGGATAAATGAATATACAACACCAATCGGATTAGGTGTTTTTCACTCAGGTGTTGAAATTTATGGAACAGGTATGTTTACAATATAATTACATCTATTCTAAAAAAATAAATCATAATTTAAGCAGTTATAATCCATGGTCATGCAATTTGGTCATTAAAACTTTTACTTTCATTAATATATGTAACAAAAAAAAGTGAAATCCTTATATACAAATATTGTTATGGTAATTTAAGTAATTCACTTTAATAGAGTATGCATATGGAGGCCATTCTAAACCAATTTCTGGAATTTTTGAAATTACACCAAGAGTTGCTGAAGAATTGGGAGAACAGTTTAGATATAGGTAAGTTCATTAATTTGGATGTAAGAAGCTGATCATTTGGATATAATTTAATTTTTCATTATAGGCAGTCAGTACACATTGGATACACAGACTTTACAGAAGAAGACGTAACTAGAATCGTTACTGAATTAGGAAAAGATTTTAGAGGCGATCGTTACCATTTAATGAATAAAAATTGTAATCACTTTAGTAGTCAACTTACCCTTGTATGTATACAAAAAATTATAATACTTGTTTTGTTATTTAATACTGGTTAATTATATATATTTTAAATTACAGATTTTATGTGGTCAAGAAATACCTGGCTGGGTAAATCGTCTTGCATATTTTAGTTCTTGTGTACCATTCCTTCAACGCTGCCTACCAAAAGAATGGTTAACACCTGAAGCACTTCAGCATTCTTTAAGTCAAGTCAGCCATGAAAGTACACCTTCTGAAAGTACGTCTTCTGATACTTCCTTGTCACTTAGCTAATTATGCGAAAGGGAGAAATCTAAAATGCAGTAGGAGTTACACCTTTTAGAAAATTTATGCAACACACGAAGGAAGTTTATCATGACAGTAAATTTATCGCCAGGATCAAGGAATCCGAGAAACAAAACCGTCAAAACGAGGTACAAATTTGATATTGTACTCTGAATTCCACTGGTGATTAGTAAATAGAGAAGGAATGCCTTTCTTGCAACATGTCGTCTCCTAAACTTTGGACGGCACTATACAACGTCGCGTGTGTTCTTTGTTGTATTATATGGTTGAGATTTAATAGATATACAATTGATAGGTAATTATGTATAAATCAAAACTGTAAAGAGACTGGGACTTATTTATTTATTGGTTGCTGATATTAATTTTTTTTTTTTATGAAATTTTCTGTAAAGTTTTATACGCGTGATGCTTTTTATTTCAAATTACACTTGAAATTTATAAATAATAATTATACACCGTTCATTTGTATAATTACTTTAGAAATATTCTGTGATGTATTTCTGAGTATTTAATATTATTATTCTTTTGATTACAACAGAATATTATACGTACATGCGACACCTCTTTGTACAGCTGCCATTAATATTGTTAGGAAATTTGAACGAGGAATGAATTTAATATTGACATTCATACGTAATAAATAATCGTTATATATAACTTATTTTTCATGTATGGTTTGATGAAAATATGTTCTGTCCAAATAGTTTTATAAAGAACATATTTATAATTTTGTAATTAAGATAGTCTAAATCAACGATCTTGCACTACATTAACTTTGCATGATACAATGTTAAATACAAGACATTATAATTTTTGAAGCTATTTTCCAGATTTAATCTAATCGATTCTTTCCAAATATTCATGGTATACAAAAGAATTACTGGCGTTGCTAAAAATTGTTATTAACATTGAATTTATAATGTTACGTGTTAAAGAAGGAATTAATAAAGCAATTTGAATATGATACAAATACCTAAAAGCAAATACTATTGGTTATTTTATATTTGTATAATATAATGCAAAAATCAAGCAACAGTTAGTGCCAATTTGATTTCTATTGATTCAGTCTTTAGGAATACTATTAGGAAGTCATGTTGCACACAATTCAGATTGATGTTACCAATCGTATATGCGTTACATTTAATGTTAACACGTAAACATTCGTCATTGAATGAGTTGTAGTTAAATTTAGGATATACGACAATTACATCTAAAATATTTTGTCTTACATAAAAAAAATATTACCATTAAAAATGTTAAGTAGATTGTAAGTTGTAGAGAACTTTCTTTTAAGATCATCAATTTATTTTCTTTTATGCATACACAAAATTATGTTTGCAAAAAGGTATAAAGAATGATTAGTATTTCATAGATCAAAGCATGTTTTATATTTCTCACTAACACTTATATTGATACAATGTTATAAAATGAATTACTTTTGCGGTATAGAATCCAATATAGCATAATAAAATAACGAAGTATACAAAGCACAATATACAATATAAGTACAAAAGCTTGTGTAACTACCGAAGTAATCCTTTTTATAATGGTATTTAATTTTTCATTTTCGCTAAGGTTTTTATCTTCTTCCAGTTTTATTTTAAACAATAAACGATCAATTAAGTATTCCCTGGTTTTATTGTAATCAGATCTAAAACTAAATATATTCTATACATATGAAATATTGTATCAGATATTCAATTTTGTTCATTTAAATTGTTTAACATAATTTATTCAAACTTTAATCATTAGTACAAAATACTTGTAATTAATAAGCATGTTATACTTACATATAAAATCAAGAAATGTACGTACAAGCCTTTCAATTTATTAATACACTTCCTTTACTCGAGAAAATAAATTATTTTTTTTAATAATTCAAGTGACAATGAATTTAAAAAAAAGCATACATTCTTCCTTCTTTTACGGACGATTTTGCCAAACAAAGTATAAAACGAAGATTATAAATACTATAAAATGTACAGAAAAGATATTTACGAGGAAATCTTATAAACATAAAAATTTGGTTTTTCTTTCTCCATAATACCACGTGTTTTCTATAATTTACAACAAAAATACATTACGTTCGTTATTCAAAATACAAATAAGTTGCTTGCAATTGCTTTTAATAAATATCGTAAATAATGCACATATTAGTTATATAAATAAGTTCATAATATAGAATACACTAAACTAAATTGCTAAAAAAGAAAGAGGATTAATAGTCAGGTCATTACATGCACTGGTATTGAACCAATGGGATACATAAATCATTATTAATCATTACAGAAAGTACTCTAACAATTCGTAAAAAAAGTAAACTATCGAATCGTACAATCTATATATATGCATACATATTTTTCTATTCTGGTGCAGAATGCCGGTCGTACATTTTGATTATATGTAAAATGAAAATATAATTATAGCGTAGTTTTTACATGTTATCAGAATACATATTTTATCTTTCACCGTCGTATGTGCACACCAAAAGAAAGGAAACAAAATGAATAAAGGAAAGAGATTTAAAGGGTCTAAAATCAAATCAAAACTGCGAGCTTATTTAGAAATTGAATTATTTACAGAATATAAAATCAATGCTATACAAAATGACTATTTCTTCGTATGTCTATCGATTTACAAGGTGTCTCAAAACTAATGTATTGAAAATTGAAATTTGAATTTTGGCGCGTTTTAGTATTACAAACTAAACTGTAAAAATTAGCGCGTTTTTTTACGCGTGTCGGTCCTATAATTATTAGGACCGAAATTAAAATTGAAAACACGTTAAAATATTTCGAATTATTGTGTCGAAACTCGGATAAATTAATATATTTCGTGTACACTATTTTTGCAACACCCTGTATGAGTTCCATTCGATTACACTTCAACAGAAGACAAACAGATGTGCCTTTGATTTTAGAACCCTTAAGTAACAATGGCAAAAGATAAGACAAATGATTGAATTCCGTTGGTAAGTACAATAATACGTACATTATTATATAATTTATAAACATATCTTGATTACATGTCTAGAATAATTCTAGAACTCGTTTTTAAACTTTATTTTATTCCGGTACGGACACCAATACCTGTGCTAATACATTCTTCGTTCGATAACATTAACACTTTTCTTCTATTAACGGTTTCTTCTATATTTTTTTTTTAATATAAGAATGTCAAACCTATTGTAGTCGATATATATTTTATTTATAATATATGTTCAGGTCGTTATTGTTACACAAATGTGATGGAGATATTTCAATTCTGAAATTTTTTGGTATTATACGCACGTTATAGTTGTATTATTAACCTTGATGTCTATCAACGATGATGTTTCAAAGAATTGGAATTTAGATCGTTTTTATGAAAATAAAAAAGAATTGTACGGAATGTAGCGTATAGATATTTCACCGTAACAATATTCCATAAACTTCTTGAGATTTTTTTAAACTTTTTTTCCTCCCGTTAAAATTCATTATAAATATATGAAAGTTTAAATGCAATATTATATTCAAAATGATTCTTTACATGCACTTCGTTTTTCGTGTACAGAAAAGTTGGGTCGATATCGTAGTTATTGGCTTCTTGTTTTACCATATGACATATTTTAAGGTCTCGAAGATAAAGAAGATGTTCTCGATCTTCATAATTTTCTTGTTATAATTATCAAGCACCTCGGGATTCTTAACCGTTAAATGTTATTTTATACTTTAACTACTGGCATAGAATCCTGAGACAGTTATTTTGTTCTACCAACTCGTTTCTTTTTTGTTCTAGTATAATTAGCAAATTTATATAAATGTACATGGAAAATGTATATATTCTATACATTACAACATATAAAACTTGTTATCATGTTTCCATCTTTAGCGTAATTTCATTTGTTTCCTCCTAATCTTATATCTATAAAAAAGTGAATGCAACCGATTAACTATTAGGTATGTCTTTTTTCTGTAATTTCAAAACAACGTACGATTTCCTGCATTTGTTAATATAAAAGTATTAAAAACGTCATAGTATCGCACAACGTGTCTTGAAGCTGTTAGACAAATGTTAATACGAACTTAAAATTCATTTTTGAAAAAGAAGGAAAATAAAATTCATATTTTATAGCCTTTGTTCCGTTTTGGATTTTCTCAGTCATTATGCATTGCACTTATAAATATATTCCGAACGATTGTCGGGTAATCCGGTACTTAGGATCAAGTTCGATAATCGAAGCGAGATCAGGAGAGGTTAGAAAGCTGGTAACGTAAAATTCTGAACTTTTAATATTAAATAAAATTCAATGAACGATGATTCAAACATAATCCAAAATCAAATTCAGGTATCGAAAAATTTAAATATTTATATGTGAGAAGGTACTATATTTATGAATCCTATTCTTGTATCACCTAATCTGGATTACCCGCACATCCTTCATATTCGATCGTCAGGTTTTCAATATATACGCTCCTTTCAAAATGTCACCTTAACGATAAAAAAAAGCACGATTTTAGGATGAAAAAGTTTTTCGTTGCAGTAAGGATAAATCAATATTTAACATCGTTACTTTGTCATCGAAAATATAATACTTATACGTTGCATAAAAGTATATAAGCCACCTTGCTTAGTAACTACTTATTATCAGTGGGAGCTTCCAGTACATTGCACGATTATTCCTACTATTCACACGCTGAATAATATGATGCACCTTACTGCATTATGACGCAATAAAAAAATGTTTAGTCATAAGGCATCAGATCGATTCACTTCCTTCGAATTTGTTTGTCGTTAAGAATGATTAAGTATATATTTTACTTGAAACTATTCGTTTATACCTAGATTCAAAAGTAGGTACAATAGATTAATTAGGTTAATCTTCCTTTATTGCTAGATAATTTGACTGAGATTTCGATTTTGTTAACTTAAAAACGGTTAGTCGTCGTAATTAAAAATTAAAATTATGCAAGGTCTTATTAAAAACTCAGAAAAGAAAACGACACCTGCTTTCGATATTATATGGCATCGTTAAAGCTGACTCAATGATTTCCAAACACAAATTATTTACAATAATTTAACGTTACATTAACTATAAATTGCCTTGTTAGTTATATAACTTATTATGTATAAATCCTTTAAAACCAGAAAGTTATTACAATGTGGTGTTAACATTGATCTTAACGCATTTATTAGATCTTTGTATCGAACTAACTATTTATGTGCAACTTCTCAATTCAATTGCATATACAAATATTATGCTTGTTGTTATGCTTTTAATATGGTTAACATAATGCACAATATCAGGAAAATATATTGCACAAAACAGAAAAAAGGACAAACGAAAGAAATTGATAACTTTCCAGTTGAAAAATCAAACACAAGTATTGTTGTGTGTAAAGACAATATCATAGATACTGTAACCCTACTAATTAGGTAGTGCACGTAATTACAGTAACTTACTAATATTATGAGAAGCGTTAAATAAATTCTTATGAGTCATACGAAGATGAACCATGATCGTGAGCGGGACTTGGTGGCGTCGATGGATTTGAACTGTTGTTTGAAGCTATTGAATGTCTAGGACTTCCACCAGAAGTATGTTCCTACGTAAACGAAGTTTCATACATTCATCATAAAAGTATTTTTTATCATTTCTAATAGCCTTGAATATTCCACACAATTTTCTGAATTAATATAATGAAAACAAGTAATAAATACCTTGTCATGTAAAGATGCAATGCTACCAAGAGAAAGTGGAGTATGTGATCGTAGATGCACAGACTCCGAATCAACTTGGTCCACAGGAGTACGTGGTAACGAAGGCGGAGTAGCAGTTGGTCGTTGAGGTGCCGGTCCTCTGCGTGATGATGTTGAACCTAAATGTAATGGCGTGTAATGATTGAACCTTGAAGACCTTATATAAGTGGAATAAAATAATGATGTCATTAAACTTATACCATTATGCGGCGAGTATCCTGAATTTCTAGATATATGAGAACTAAGACGTCGTGTATCGGAAGGAGGATGCCTTGGCGGCAGTGGTGCTGGTTTACTTGGCGCTTGAAGTGCTGGACCATATAACTAAATACGCAATTAAATAAATATTAGTAAAGATATTATACAAAACTTATACTCAAAGATGTATTGAATGTTTACTCTTTGTTGACTGCTATGAAGATGAGAACTACTGTGATGACCACTATGTTGTTGATCAGCGGTTTCAAGAGTGGTAGGCAAATCTAGCAGCCGTTGAATCTAAGCCAAAAAGTATCAAGTTCTGAGTCTTCAAAAAACATACATTAGTGAAAATGCAGTAGACTAAATAACTTACCTGTATTCCATTACCTGGACCCATGTGACTGATATGGTTGAAATTCGTGGGAGCTGATATCATTTTTGAACGTCTGTCGGTAGGGCGAACAGCTCTATTTCCTTCCCGTAATGAAAATCTTCTCCGTGGTCTAGTCATTTGTCTACCGCTAGCATCTAATGGTGTTAAATTGAGGAGTTCTCCTATTAAATAAAATACATATAAAATGTGATAACTTTCAACTAATCAATTACAATATATCCATAAAATATACTAACGTTGATGTAAATTGCTCAGAAAAATAACATGTGGCATGTCATTGATGATACAAGATGTTAGAGAGCCTGAAGTATTCAATGGTCTTGCTCGTTTAACATTAAGCGTTTGTAACCAATCTCCAGTTGTACAATCAAACACGTCAATGTGAGTTTCACTATAAACTAGCAAGTATCCCTCACAATAACCTGAAAGTCAACTCATGTTAAATCACATTCCAATCTCAATATTTCAACGTCAAAGAAGTATACTTACTAACTGCTGTAGGAACAGCAGGATACATAATTTCTCGATCTCTGCTTTTCCTGCCTTGGCTATCGACATAAACTGCCAATGTATGGAAGACTAATAAGAATTCACCACGGGGTAATTCGATACAACGTAAAGCATCCACAGGGCTGTACGTGAGAAAGCCTAAGAGCGTATTCTCAGAATGGACCAATGCTACATTGCATAAGACAAAAGTTAATACATTGTTCATATAAAAATTAATTATTTATATGATAATCTATATACACACGAATAGGGTGATGGTCTCCTAAAATGCTGTAGATAGAAAAGCCAGAAGGATAACCGACACAGAATCGACCCTCAGAGAGAATTTGCAAAGTTTGTGCGTGACATGATAACATCAATTCACGTATACGTTTGTGACGTGTTTTGGTACGCGTAATTTCGTAGATGATCACTTGTGATGTATTCTACGTTCAAAAAATATAATATTAAAAACAAAAGCTAACAATTGCATTAATTTAAAAAGAGAAATGTACCTGTTTTTTGATGGCAACACACAAACAATAAGTTAATGGACTACGGCGTACTACTCCTGTCGTTAAAGTAATGCATCCTTTAGTCTCTGCAACTTTAATCCATTCAACTTCGTCCCCATCTAATGCACGTACTGGAACCAGCCGTACATGACGTTGTTTTCCACTTAAAACTACAATTAATTGTTCTTCTGTTACATATTCCAATAAGTATATCTTCTTTCCTTCTCCGACTCTTGCAATCTCTGTAAATATAATATAAACGAATTGCAATAACATAACTTCTTCTTTGTACAGGGACCTACAGACTCTAGCAGCTCTAATTTTTACTATTCACCGAATAGTATATAACGTAACGTACCACTACGATCTAAATCTAAACAGAAGAGGCCTTCTTCTGTACCAATGACTAGACGATCTGGATCAATAATTGCTCCTGACATCACATTTTTAATAAGCGCCAATGTATTATCTAATAATTCTTTCGCTCTAAAAATCTGCATTAAAAAAATTAACAGTATAATGAATATTGTAATATTTTACAACGTGCCTTATAGTAAATCATGCATCTTACCGTTGTATTAGGAAGATTATTTTTCTTTAGTATTCTATGCAGTTCACTCAAAGCAACTACCCATTTTGCTTTCTCACTTTCAGTGTCTGCAAGCATCAACGTGTGATTCCTTAAACCAGGCGGTTCTAGCAAAGACGTTGTTATCTGAATAAATTAAAAAAAAGTATAAATGATCAAGTAATGCTTCATAAAGTTACAATGGTGGTCAAGATTCTAGTTACCCTAAATATGCACGGAATGTCTTTTTTCGTGGCATGTATGACATCCGAATCTCGAACAGAACTAACGCTAAATTCTTCATCTCGCATGTCTAGGACTTGAGACACATACACAGAGGGTAATGCATTACGATCTGGCGAAATGTCGTAAAGAAATAACTTGAAGTCGCAGACAACCACAAATTGACGAACCCAGCCCTTTTTTACTCCTCCCATTTTTGGCACTTTGACATACCCTTCGTAAGCTGTACCTATTCCTCTTGTTGGATCAATACCTAAAGGTCGTTTTGCTGTAAAAATGGTTCATCATTAAATTACAGTAATTAGTAAAATAGTAATAGTAATGATATGATTTACTTTGATCATGTGGTACAGGACACATTGGTGGAACCTTATCACAGCAAGGCATATGACATGCGAAACCGCAAACTTCGCACACTACTCCTTGCCTCGTTAAACCCACCATCAATGAAGTGCAATGATTGCACTTTGTAGGAGCTGAAAATGTTCTTACTAAAAACTGGTGAGATTTTGGTTTTGGTTGAAGAGTGGGCTGTCCGTGTGATGTAGATGACTTGTTCAAAAGTTCATGGGATAACGGTGATGTTGGATCCTATGTTTAAAGATGAAATTGTTATGAACTTTAGCAGTGTATGAAAATGAACTTTATGAAATGATCCTTACAATACTCAGTTCAGATAAATTGCTTTTACTGCTAGAAATACTTGGTGCTCTATTATCTTCAATATCGGCTTCAACGCTATCTGCGCTTCCGTGACGGGTACTGCTTGCAGTTTCTTTCAAAAAATGTTCCAAATATGACATTTGAGATGTAGGACGTTCTAGAACTGAAATATAGAAATGAATGATTAGAAAACCAATGTAATGTAATAGTCTGTTTAAATGTACATTGTAATTATTTTTGGCGCTGTTAAATTAATAAAAAGAAGAGATATTCATGATACTTTATCCATAATCTATTGAGATACAAGAAAATAAGAAAATGAAAAATTATGCTTTTCTTCTATGAAAGAAATCATATAAGAATTTCATAACATTCTTTCTTAAATATTTTTTAATGTAATCACTCCACTGCAATTTGCACCACACAAACTCTGTTAAGGTAGTAATCGTTATTGTGAAAATAAGGGCTGATACTCGGTCGTTCACCAGCAAAATAGCAAGCATACCAAACAACTCTAAAGGCGAAAACATTCAGACACAACATACCTGTTAATCATGTAATTACAAAAGTAATTATCAGCTACTAATTGTAAGATTAACAAACAACAACCATCACCTAAAAACGATGAAGTACTACTAACACTAGCCTTACTTGGGGAATTATTTTTTAACATACAAAGAAACACATAATTGATTCTCATGGTAATTTACATTAAAGTCAGCACAGAGCTATGTTTTTACTTCAGTTCATCATGATAATAAATCTACAACTTTTATATTATCATATCATTACATACCAGTAAATGGTACTTTACATACCAACAATTTAAATTTACAAATGATGAAAGTTATAAATTCTCAGTCAGAAATTTTTAAATATGGAAACTTGCAAGTACTGTATAAAGAACCTCCCTTTTTGTCTCTACCCATAATAATATAACATGAGTCAACTGTACTCATTGGTATCCTCATCACGTCGCATATCTGCACATTGCGTTCTCACGAGTACAGCTGCCCATAACAGTATGCAATATTGTTGTCTGCTTACGTAGTATTAATTAAAAAAACATAGCGCTATGCCGTATAATTAGCAACCCAGCTGACTAGTCAAATCAAAATCGCGTTTTTTTGCTGCCACTTCATTTACCGGGTGGCGATACGATGGCGACGGCATTCTGACTGATGAATGTGTTGACGGGAACAAATCTAGTTAATAAGCGACATGTCGTGACGCGGGGAGCACGCATTACTGGTAGGGGTGACGACGGCTGATGTACGATGATGCGTTGGGGTTTGGTGCTAACGATGTTTGGAGATTTGCTTGACGTTTTGCTGGATAGGACAGCTGTCACAAATACAGTTTGAAGATGAGCAACAAGAGGCCCCAGACACAGCTCGTTACGCCAATAAACAGAGGCACTTTGTAGTCTAGAAATCAGAATCGCATACCGTACCGGACAACCGAATTACTATGCTGGATATATATCCAAATAGCAACGATCTCTATTATTGGTAACAGTAGTTATAGATATCTTACGTTGTACAAAGTTGTTTCTATTTCAAACAATCGATTACAATGATTAAGTTCGAGATTGTTACATAAATAAAATATTTTTTATGTCGTGTTAAATTTTGAGACTTATCTCAGACGTTACATTTCTTAAGTGCCTTATGTTTCATCCAAATAACGATTGAGTTATAATATACGTAAAAACAGCTTAAATAAATATAGATATATATATTGCACGTAATGAGTGTGATACTTTTTAAAGTACATCAATTCTCTTTGTATAATATTACTAAAGAAACTTATATGCTTAATTATGAAGTTTATGTATTATGTGTTGCATTTGTATATTGTAACATTGTAGTGCAACGAATCTATTTGGTTTTACAAAAAGAAGTCGAATAATAAAAAAACATTAACCACACACTGACTCATACCAGTTTAAAATAACATTAGTTGAAAACCAGTGTCTACTTGCATAGTTTGCAATTGGCAAAACTAGATAATCATCGTACTTCATAAAAGCACTACGTTTTTTTTTTATTAAAATTAAAGGAATTGTTAAACTATAGTTATCACTATGATTATCATTTCAGCAATAATACAAAAAAACTAACATAATACATAACTATCAATATTTGCATAAATATGCATATATAAAGAATCATATGTATTATTCATGCAACTTGGAAGTAAAGTTTCATTATTGAATTACAAGAGTAATGGAATATTTAGACAATGTGAGAAAATGCATAACCAGTACCTTAATATATCATATTTAAATAAATTCGAAGACATATGATTCCTGATACAGACTTCACACGTTCTTCAGTCTATTGATTTTTTTACTATAACATGCAAATTTGTTTATCGAGAAAATCATAGCATAACATATCTACGTATAAATTTAAATATATAAACATTTCTTGCAATAACATTGAAACGTTTGTTAAATATTTCAAATATAATTATAAAAATAATTGCCACAAAAAAAGAACTTACATTTATAACATTATTATTGCAAAAAGACTAGATAAGTTCATCGCTTAAACATTGCGCAAGATAGATCAAAACGTTTATAAATTACATACATAGTGTATACCGCAGCAGTTTGTATAATTATGGTTGATACAAAATTTTTCGAAAAACGCAATAGTATAACTTTTATGGAACTTTTGTTTCTAACATTGTCAATTGAAATGTACTTACAGCCATCGCCTGTGTCAAGCCTTGCTTGCAACTCTTTTATTTGCAGTTCTTTGCGTTTTATCTCGTGCGTAAGTGCATCGAACCGCTGTCTAAAGTCTCTTAATTCCCTGTAAACACATGAGAATTCTCCATTATTAAGCACTCTTAAACGAAAATATTGTTACTCGTAGAATACAAGTTTTATGCATATTCTATATTTATAATAATTACTTTTGAGCAGCTATCAGATCTGAACGTGTCTTTGTAAGTTCCTCAGATATCGCTTGCTTAGCTTGAATTTCACTTTGCAAAGAACTTTGTAAATTCAGAAGCTCCATTTTATCAAGTTTCTGTGATCTGCGATTCCTCCAGTTCTTATCTGCCATTGTAGAACCACTTCCTACACCTCCTACACCTCCAGAGTGCTTTAAAAACTCTAATTCTTCGGTCATTTTCGTGGCTAATGCCTGAAACATATTATTCGATCAAGTTAATTCAATTTTGTCATAAAAATTTGATAACCATTGTCTGATTGTGAATGATAAGACAAACCTGCAAATACCCTCTTGCATCTTTCTCATCAGATACCCATTGAATAATTTCTGTGATCTGCGCTTCCCACTGTGCAATAGCTTCCTTTTTATTTCTTAGCTCTTCATACTCTTCTTCTAATTGACGTCTCTCCCCTTGTATTCGGTTAACACTATCGGTAAGAGTACTAAGTTCTAACATAAGTTTTTTATTCTCTTCGACTAGCATAATTTTTTCCCTCTCGTGACGTCTACTTAATTCGTTGATAGTCTCTTCACTATCGGTAATATTTTCCAATCTCGCAGCATCTAGTTTTTCCTTCGTTAACTGAACTTCTCTTTCTAACAAATCTCGTCTTGTCTCGGTTTCGTGCAGTTGTTCCTGAAGGCTACGAATTTCGAGGTTGAACCTACTTTGTTGCTGATTCAAATTTTCATTGTATTGAACTTCGAGCTTCTCTACTTCCGCTTTTAATCTGTTAATTTCTTGCGTCGCTAACGCATGATTTGCGCTTGCATCATTTCCCATAGATCTCTGTCTAATCTTTTCCGTTTCCTCTTGCATTTGTTTGCAATATTCTTCGCTGCGCTCTCGTAATTTTCTTTCTTTACTTGTTTCAGCCATTGCTTCCTCTACTCTGTTCTCGAGTTCCCTACGTAATTTCTCGGCTTTCCGAATATCATGCCGCAAACTATCAACCTTCTGCATTACAACCTCTAATTCTTCTTCTTTATCTCTAACTTGTCTAGATAATTTTTGTTTCTGTTGTCTCAATTCTGACAATTTATCCGTAACTTCAGTATATTCTGCCATCGCAAGTTTACGCTGAGTCAAAGCATCTTTCAGTTCCTTATCTTGGAGTTTAAGCTTTTCTTGTGCATCTAACTTATCTTTAACAGCTTCTTCCTTTTCTGCTCGAAGCAATCGTACTAGTTTTTCTAATTCCCGTAATTTGGTCATATCACCGTTATCTAAGCTGCGTAATTCACGTGGAACTTCCATAGACTTTAATTGTGATTCTAGCTCACAATTACGTTTGGTAAGTGTATTTATTTCATCTTGAAGTTTCCTCGTTGCGTTGTTAGAATCTGGTGATATTCCTGGAGGAGAATGACTCATACTAATTTGTTTTTTTAACTCCTCCAAAGTTTGTGTTAATTGTGCATTTTCTTTTTCGAGCAACTGCACGCGTTTATCCTTCTGAGCAACGGCGGATAAACAACCCAGATCCGATATGCAACTGCCTTGAGTAAAACTAAAACCAACGAACGGTAAGTGAAGTGCAGAAAACGCGGAATTTGCTGCGGGTGGAACAGCATCAGAATTGCGAACATCTGTATCGTCAACATCAAAGTTTGACGTATCAGTTGGCGAGGAAACTTCAGGAATGTAAGGTGCAGTACTGTCTCTAAGAGTTTCCCAGTTTACTCCTTCAAACCATGGGTGTTTCTTAAAATCATCAATTCCATTTTGACCTAATCTAAATTCTGAGCTACATATTAATTTTCTCATTAAATCCTTAGCTTCTTCAGAAACATCATACATATCATCTGTTGGGAAGTCAAAGCAATTCTGAAATTGAACAAAGTATTCATTAGCATATATAAAATATGTACATGTATATCCTCCCAAATGATTTAAACAATTTTACCTTGTGGTTCATAATTTTCCCGTAAGTTTCGAGTAAAGATTCTGCGTAAAAAGGTGTTTCTCCATACAACATTTCATACATACATACTCCTAAAGACCACCAATCACATTCAGGCCCATACAGTCCTTGTCCATCTTCCATTGCCTACAAAACGTAATAGCCTAATGTTATAATTGTCCATGTAGATGAATCAATTAAAATATATAACTAAAGAAAGTAATTTTACCCTTAATATTTCTGGTGAAATATAGTCTGGTGTACCAACAGCAACATTACTTTGTACAGTTCCATCTTCAAACAATCGTAAACAAGATCCAAAATCTGCTAATCTAATGTGACCATTTGCATCTAATAAAACATTATCAGGTTTAATATCGCGGTGTACATAATGTAAGTCATGTATGGACACAATAGCCAGAACCATTTCAGCTATGTAAAAACGAGCCATATCTTCAGGAAGGCGATCTTCAAATTTGCTCAATAGTGTTAACAAGTCTCCACCACAGTAATAATCCATGACCAAATACTGTATAATAATTGAAAAAGAAATAAAATTATTCTATTCGTGTAAGTGATAATAACTTTAATTAAATGTGTATAATCATTACCAAATTATTGTCATCTTGAAAGGCATAATGAAGATTTGTGATCCATCTTCGATCACCGTACACCAGTACATCTCGTTCCTCTCTAAAGCATGCAGTCTCTGCACGCTTTAGCATCTCCCACTTGTTCAAAATTTTCATTGCAAATACTTTGTCCGAACCTCGCATTCTTACAACACATACTTCCCCAAATGCACCTCTGCCAATAACTTTTACTATCTCAAAATCTTCACGTGCCAATTGCAAACTCTTTATGCAAGTTGCCACAGGTTTTACTATAATACAACAAGAATTACAGGTAATAGATAATCTTGATGAGAAATCATTAAATCTCAGAAACATTAAAAGTAACCATATAATATTTGTACATGAAGTACATGATATATAATGCATACCAAATTCAATGAAATCTGAAACAGTCTTCTCACGCCGTAAGGAAGAATTGCAACATTCATCGTACAAGACAAGTAAAATGTCAATAAGTGTCTCGATAGAAAATGTATGGCCCACTCTTCCTTCTCCTTGTGCAGGACCATCGATGAAGAGAGATTCTAACTGGCGTAACCTGCCTCCTATGCCTATTAATCATTATTTATAAATAATATTTATTTTTATCAATAATTTTTAATCATGGATATATTTTAAAGCAGAATATTTGTATGTAATCAGTAATATACCATTGATTGCAAGTCCTTTTGGCATAATATCAGGAGGAGGTTGATTGTATTGGTGCTGCGATGAATCTGACATGTCTCTTTTTTGATAAGGCTGTCCCTTACCAAACTCTTTGGATACTACTTCTGTTATCCTTAATATTATTCAATAATATCTCAAACCACCACATTATGATGTGATGAGAATCCTAAAATATTTTATATTATTACAACATTTTTTTATATGTAAATGTTATTAATTTACATGTTACATGTTATTAATAGCATATCTGCAATAATGACACAATTAAAAAATTATAAATTTAAATGTTTTGAAACATTACAAAATTTATTGTTTTTGTATACGGATTTTTGAAAACTCACTTTGAGGTCTATGCTGGCATAAAGTATAACCAAGAATCATTCTTCTTATACTAAAAATTTAATAACTGTATAATTTTCAATGATGTCATTGTTGCATTAATCACAATTCTATAATTACAACCTATTTTCTATGATGTTCAATTAAATTTTTATGCAATGGTACTACATAACTATCCCATCTATTTAATCATATGTTCCTTTTTTCAACTAAATCTATTCACAAAAGATATTAATATTTAATTGAACATATATTTAACTCTACCTAAAATTAATATGAACTATATGTTAATTATAAATAACTATTCTAAAACTATATATCCTTTGACTATATCTCTTTGGAAAATATTTAAAAAGTATGAAAGAATGTAACAAATAAAGAGCAACATTTATAATTTACCTTAAGAAGATAATTTCCAATAGACATATCTAAATTGAATCACTTTCACTGTTTAAACATTAATATTGTTTACAACCGTGCAGCAGTCGTTTGCCAAGCATGTCATTAACAAATTACCAGCACGTTTTTAAACGATATTTTTTTACCCTTACGCGAAGAATGTCAAAAATCAATTCCCTTTAACTTTGCGTGGTATATATGGTCTGCACGCCACTAGGTGTAAAACAATCGAGTTTCATTTAATTCATCATCGGCCATGGTGCCGGAATTACACACGTCGGAAATTACGTAACTGCTATAAAGATAGCCAAAATATTTGGCGAAGAAAACACGCAACAAGAGAAATACGTGTAAATAAAACGTACAGACAAAAATAGTGCAATGGGGTAGGGCACCGCATTCGCGATCAACGAATTCAACAAAATCACCAAGACAACTCCTATCGTAGAGGATATCGGTATCGCATAGGAAAAACTATACAGTACTCGTTTAACGTAATAATCGTGAGACAGAAGTTAGGTAAACGTTAAAGCCCATTGTCCCAATTTTCTGGTATAACCTCGTTGCGGCACTACACTCTCATTCCGATCAAATTTGTGACGTAAAATTCCTATCACATGCAAGAAGGATGTTTTGAGTGAAAGGCTTTTTCTTTGCCGATCCGGATCGTTTGTTCGAACGATTCAGGCATATCTGCCAAAACGACGCGCCCCGCTCTTGTATCGGTTTAATTGTTTATTATGCGCACCATTTGATTATCACAAAACATCTTGCATGGCCACCTCCAAACCCCCAACAATTTGGTTGACCCCCTGGCAGGCCCCATATAGAAAAAATATGGCAGTCCTACGTCATTGAAAGTACCCATGATAGTTTAGCATATAGATAGGTTCTAACTATGATATCAAACGTGAAAATAACAAAGTGAGTTCACAATAGCAGTCCTGTCATTCATTGATTCAATCGATAAAATTCTTTTCAAATATTCAAAAAAAATAATTTAACTTCCTGCGTATATGTTCATTCAATAGTTTTTATATAAAGATACACTAAATTAAAATCATGCTATTACGAATAAAACAATTGGATACAAATTTCTTAAAAATAAATTCTCTGAAACTTCATTAAAATATTGTTATACAAGTTTAGTATTTAAATATGAAACATATAATACCCGTTGCAAATTTCTAATTGCTTATTTTTGTAAAATTATAATAAACATTTGGAAAATAGAATACTTTTAGTTTTTATTATAACAACAATTTTTAATAATAACCAGATTTCGATGAAATTATATTTTATTATATATCTTTAAATTATAAACTTGTGGAATAATTTTTAGAATTAAAAATAAATTTTAGATATAAGTTTGAATACATTTTCATCGATAAGGAATGAAAGATATTATAAGCATTTATTCGATGTAATATTCTTTTGTGTTATCAAATTTCATTAAAAATTGTTTATTTTCGAATATATGATATATACAGTATTAAAATAACTATTAAAATACAAATTATACGACAAATAAGGATCTGTATTGGAGCTGTATAAAATTTGGGGCGCTGCGATCGATGCAGAGTTGCCGATCATCCCGTGTATTTATTATACGACTTTTTGATTTCGATTACTTTTATTATAGAAAATTACGGAAAAGATGTTTAAAGAATATTTAATAAACTTTGATCACAATCTGAATGCAATTATTCTATTAATTATAATAATTCCCACTCAGTACATTGTGGAATGTACGAGGAGGAGCTACTGTGTTACGCAGCTCTGCATGATGCCACCCGAAAAATATCTAATAAACACGAAGAATTCGTGTCTTAATCACTATCAACGTAACATTTTACCACTTGACGTAAGATATGAATTGTTCAATGGAAATATATTCACGGTTAAGAGATATAAATCCATATTTCGTATTTTTACTCGGTAGCATGTATACGTGGCAACAGAGCAAAGTTGTCGAGTGCTCTGTCACTTCCTAGTCAAAAGAAATTCTTCAAGCACAAACAATAATATATTTACAGTGTTAAAATAGTGAAATACGGTGTAACTCTGAAAGAGTGCTGTCAAATATCCCGACGATATATTTAACTGTCTGTCAAGATATTGATAGAGAATCTTTCTCTATGTATATTAACGTATCAGCAAGCGTCGGTTTATGTATTACATGTGCAACTTGTATTAAACTCCACGATTAGCCTTTAACGAGTGTATGTGAGAACAAATACCAGTTAAAATTTGTTAAAAACACGTTGCACGTTAATTAATTTATTAATCTCAGTGCATAAGATAAATATACACGCACACCTTTGTACGAGTGAATATGTAAACATATATATGTGTACACACACTTATTTGCAAAGGTGTTGGAATTTAGAAATATTTCAAAAAGTCGATAAAAGCGAGAATCAATTATACCTGTAAGTTTTCGTTTATTGTATTTTTTTAATGCAAAAGTTATATTTTTTATCTATTCAGATTAACAAATAAGTTTTCCATACATTGGATGTTTGAAAGGAAAATTAAATATTTTATGGGTAGATAGTACTCATCAACTAGAAGAAAACAGTTCTTACAAACATAGGTCATAAAATTCATATGCTCTAAGTTGCAAACAATTTTTTATTTAAGTTGTCGCATTCAATTTACTTGTTTCTGGTATTCTACCATGACATGTAAATAACTGGACATTTTATTATTTCTTCTACTAATGTTTATATGAATTTATACTACATGCTTCATAACTAAAAATTATCATTAGCAGGAAAACGTTAATTGCATATAAATATTAGTTAATAAGTAAGAAATATTTCAAAGGTTTTAAAAAAATCATTATGACATTAAATTATCTTAATCAAGAAATGGCAGAAATGTATTTGAAGTATAGTCTTGCCGCTGGGAGTGTTATAAGTCTTACGTGAAGAAAATCAGGGGTTTTTAAATGGGTAAAATATTCTCTTGTACGCAGATGTGAAATCTGCATGGAAATGGGTAGAGGGTATATGGAAAATTTTTTGTAAACATCAGTAGAAAAAATAGCAAATAGTAAATAGTAATTTAGTTATTTACATATCATAATTGATTACTATATCATGTTTGATTGCAAATAAGTAAGTCAAGCACTGCAGTATGCAGGAAAATGTTTATTACATTTCATTTTCTAATCCATGGTCATTGCAACTTTATTTTTGATGAGTACTTTAAACCCTTTAAATATTTAACCCTTTTTTTAAACACCCTATATCTTGCACGAGGGATACAGTAACTAGAAGACAAGGATTCATTCTTTTTGCGCATATTCATACTTTCAGTTCTACGCGCTCTACATAATCTATGGCAATGCGCGTGCGCTCCTCTGACGATCGCAACGCCGAAAGTATATACACAATGGATAAAAAGTTTCATGATTTCTAATTCTTATAGATTGGAATGTGTTTTAATCATTAGAAGAAATAATTTTCGTTCTATATTTATATATTCTATGAATATATTCAAAAAATTGGATGTGTTATTTTTGTTGATTTTATATATTTATCATATTATCAACATTTTTCACAATCCATTTATTTTTCGTCACCAGGTATATGATCACGAAACAGAATGGACTGTTTATAGAGTTGCATCGTGTCCGTAATTAAAAGTCTCCCTAGGTTGGTGCGCAAATCGTCATCTAGTTACTGTACTCTCTTATGAAACAGAGTATACAATTGTCATAATACAAATATTATTTACGAAATAAATTTTATGATTTAAAATTCCAGCTTCTAAAACCTCTAATTCATTTCTTTTTATTATTTTAATACAGGCATGTTGTCATGATTGAAATACCTATGGTTTCTATAAATGAAACAAGCTAATGTTGACTGTATTTCACGTTGAATTTACACGATATACCGTCTTTTGGAACATTTTATATATTATGAAGATAACCTGATGAAAGAACATCATAGACTATGAAGAGAAAGCACCAAGAATAGTATTGCTAATGGTGCTCTGGCACTGTTATTACTATCCTCCTAACAACACGATGGAGGAACCAGCAAAGAAGAAACAACGTATCGAGAATAATGAAGTTGGAAGAGATACAATATCGGATATTGAGCAGTTACAGAATAGTTTGCTAGCACAATGTTTATGTAATGTACCAGAAAGTAGTCTACGTAAACCATTCACAAGTGCAACAGTGGAAGCTGCTGATGGTACTTTTCGATCTTCATTGTTATCAGAGTGGGAATCTGATCAAACATTAGAGTTTATAAGTGCTTTACAGCTTTTATTCGATTTAGCTATTAAGCAAAATACTAGAGGTGTTATGTGCAGAAGAGTGGTAGATGTTTGTGATGCGCTGGCGCGAAACGAGCATGGCATTATAGATCAAATAATTGACCTATCCTCTACAACAAACAAATTTATATCATTTGCTGCTAGTAGAGTTCTTGCATCATTTTTTATTGTAACAAAGGAAAATATTGAAGCAGCATGGTTAGAAAAACTAACTCAATCTTTGGTAAATACCCATTCTCCAAGTCAGATGCTGTTTACTTTAGATGTTGTAAAAAGAGTCGTAGAACACAAGGACTGTGGTATTCATCCTCTTGAAGATACAGAAACTATGGTGACACCATCACATTGCAATACAATATCAGTCTCAGATGCAGAAAGTTTTGATAGTACACCTGTAAAAGCTATGTGTGTCAAAGCATTAGAATCTAAATGGACCATATTAGTATCAAAATTTGATGCCATTCTTAGTTCATATACACCTCAACATGAGTCAGTTGTTATTACATTTTTTGATTTATGGGAGTCAATTATTTCTGTAAAAGCTAATTTGTCTGTTATTGATACCAAACTTTTCTATTCTCAATTAGATAATTTGGTTGTACTTTTAAATGCTAGTGTTCCTGGTGTAATTTGGAGACATCTTCTGGGATTATTTAATGAAGTATTGTGTTATGGAAGCACTTTAGCATTGCAAGATGTACTTCCAGATGAGCCTTGTTCTCTTGCGCATTTGATTGTGCGTGCTGTAAAAGATTGGAGATTATTAGATGCCTTACCATATCGGCATGGTTCTGGAAGATTTGGAGGTGGTTCTGGTGAAGGAGACCGGCCTCTTTTACAAAAGATTGTGCTTTTAGTTTTAAAAAGTGTTGCTGTGACAGTTAAAGAGACACGTAGCGATTCTAGTGACTCTTCTTTGGGTTCAGAAGCAGAAGATCTTGATGCTGATATGGCAGTCATTGAGAGAAGCATAAGAGAAGTTTTAAGACAACTTGATCAGTGTGTTAAAACATTAATGCCATTTCATCCTGAAATGCCCTTGTCACAATGGGTTGTGCAAATGTTTCATGATCAGGATGATTTTCTGATCGAAGGCATGGTATGCTGCTTGGATGTAGCAGTTGGTTTGTTTTATAGAGGACCTCCACAAAATGATCTTGGTCATATGCTTAGTCCAACTTTAACTTTTGTACAATTTATACACGCGGTATCACACGACCCAGATGTTCTGTTAGATTTACTTGTTAGTAATGAAACATGTTTCTTATTATACTTATTGAGATTCTTGAAATATGTTAAAAGAAATTGGACAGAGTTTGTCTCTTGTTGTGGAAGAGAGTTAGATGATACCATGACAATATTAATAAGACTTCGTTTAGCAATTGACAGATTAGTATCTAAAGCTTTGTTTCCTTATAACATAAATCCAGTTCTACGTTTGTTAGAAAAATGTGAGTCCTTCTATGAAGGTAATATAGAAAACTAATTATTTGGTTGTATGATGAGATTCGAAATTCAATTTATTAGATTAATGTACAAACTGTAAGAATAAAGAATTTGTCGTCTGGCTTATTTTATCAGCCAGAAAATAATACTTGTATAGCCTTGTTAACTTCGTTTATTCATAAACGACTGAATTATATTAATGTCGTGTGTAGCGCTGAATACCTAAATTAATATTAGAGGATTCAGAAGAAAGGATTTTATTTATTATATTTAGCAAAATTTTATTCATTCAGAAGTATTGTTGAATTTTTTATTCAAGAACTATGTATTGCATTTCATAGTTGAAGTATAAATGGGTTTAAGTAGTACAAAGATTAGCTAAAATTATATGCTTCACAATGAAATTGCACTTCTATGGTGCTATGAGAACGTGTTTGCCAAAGCACCATTGGAAATAAATTTTAAATGTATACTACTAGAATAGTATTTATATGTATACATAAAACTAATTGTACAATTTGCCAGTCAAATAGAATTGTATAAGCTGGATTCCGATGCGCACCATTTTATGTATTAAATGCTCTTGTATATTACATTAAATTTGTACTCAAATTTATAAAAATATATTTGGTCACTTTCTGAAAGTTTTTATACAGCTAATTGAAAGAACATGTATTAAAATTTTAATACTGTAAAAGTACCGAATATTAGAGTTAGACATGTAAATATATTAAATTATATTGGCTTTTAAAAATTTTATATCAGAGGCATTGACGAAACATTTAATTGTATCTGTTAATTCGAAAAAAAAAACATAAATAAATTCGTTTGTCTGTTCCTTAACTGACAATTGTAAGATAATTTTAAGTTCTTTCTCTTCTGTTCTGTCCATTTAATTAAATACAATTGTACAAATCAGTAATATCAAAATCAAATAATCTGTCATATTGTCATGATTTATTAACATTGTATAAATTACAATATTGTAAAATATTGGAAGTATGTAAATGTAAAGCTACTGGCAATTATAAGTTGCTGACATTTGAAGTTATGCCAGTATTAATAAATTATTAGATTTTGAATGGCAATGATTGCTTCTAAATTAATGTTAAGAACAATATTTGCCATTATTATTTTGATATTGTTAACAAATTAAAATATTTGTACATATCAATTGTATTATTCATAAGTTAAGATTAACTTTGTAAGTATGATATGTATATGTAATACACTAAAAATCTACATATTTTTACTTTTATAATCATGGTGTCATTTTATTTATTTTCCTTGCTGCAAACATTTTGGTAAGAATTGTAAATCTTATAATTATTACAAACAATATAATATACAGTTATATTTTATATATATTCACGTTGATTTTTGCAAGTTTCTTTTATTAAAAAGTCTTGTTTGTAAATGCATTTATTTGGAAGGTTTGAATTCAATTTATCCTACATATACAACGACATCTACTGTTCATAAAATGCATTAAACTTCCGTATGATCATAAAAAATTGTATGGCCTATGACCAGTGGTGGGCAGTCTCAGCGCATGCGCAGTAAGCTATTCGCAGAAGTTCTCAGTAGCGTATACAGTTTGATGAAATATAAGGTATCATTAGGCCCTAATGAGGAAAAAAATAAATCTGAAGAAAATTGCAGGCAAGAGAATAAAATGGATAAGTAATATAACAGATTATATATAATAAAAGTAATATTATTTATTTATGATTATTAAATAATTTAATAATTTAATTTATTTATGATTATTATTTTATTTATATTTGTTATTATATTAATTAATTAATTAATTATATTATATTAATATTTGTTGCAAGAGCAAAGGAAAAAGATACCGCTCGATTTTTATCAGATCTTTGCATGTTAACAAAATAAAATCCATTTCTTCCTTATTGTATCTCTGATATTATAATTTTCGCACGTAAGACCTAAGTAGTACAAGCGTATTATATGGTCAGACCATTCAAGTAGTATAACCATATTATATGGTCAGACCATTCAAGTAGGATAAGCGTATTATATGGTCAGACCATTCAAGTAGTATAACCGTATGATATGGTCAGACCTAAGTAGTATAACCGTATGATATGGTCAGACCTAAGTAGTATAACCGTATGATATGGTCAGACCTAAGTAGTATAACCGTATGATATGGTCAGACCTAAGTAGTATAACCGTATGATATGGTCAGACCTAAGTAGTATAACCGTATGATATGGTCAGACCTAAGTAGTATAACCGTATGATATGGTCAGACAATTTAAGTAGTATAACCGTATGATATGGTCAGACCTAAGTAGTATAACCGTATGATATGGTCAGACAATTTAAGTAGTATAACCGTATGATATGGTCAGACCTAAGTAGTATAACCGTATGATATGGTCAGACAATTTAAGTAGTATAACCCTATGATATGGTCAGACTTAAGTAGTATAACCCTATGATATGGTCAGACCTAAGTAGTATAACCGTATGATATGGTCAGACAATTTAAGTAGTATAACCCTATGATATGGTCAGACCTAAGTAGTATAACCCTATGATATGGTCAGACCTAAGTAGTATAACCGTATGATATGGTCAGAAAATTTAAGTAGTATAGCCGTATGATATGGTCAGACCTAAGTAGTATAACCGTATGATATGGTCAGACAATTTAAGTAGTATAGCCGTATGATATGGTCAGACCTAAGTAGTATAACTCTATGACATGGTCAGACCTAAGTAGTATAACCGTATGATATGGTCAGACCTAAGTAGTATAACCGTATGATATGGTCAGACAATTTAAGTAGTATAACCGTATGATATGGTCAGACCTAAGTAGTATTACCGTATGATATGGTCAGACCTAAGTAGTATAACCGTATGATATGGTCAGACAATTTAAGTAGTATAGCCGTATGATATGGTCAGACCTAAGTAGTATAACTCTATGATATGGTCAGACCTAAGTAGTATAACCGTATGATATGGTCAGACAATTTAAGTAGTATAACCCTATGATATGGTCAGACCTAAGTAGTATAACCCTATGATATGGTCAGACCTAAGTAGTATAACCGTATGATATGGTCAGACAATTTAAGTAGTATAACCCTATGATATGGTCAGACCTAAGTAGTATAACCCTATGATATCAGACCGTCTGACCATATCATAGGGTTATACTACTTAGGTCTGACCATATCATAGGGTTATACTACTTAGGTCTGACCATATCATAGGGTTATACTACTTAAATTGTCTGACCATATCATACGGTTATACTACTTAAAATGTCTGACCATATCATACGGTTATACTACTTAGGTCTGACCATATCATAGGGTTATACTACTTAGGTCTGACCATATCATAGGGTTATACTACTTAAATTGTCTGACCATATCATACGGTTATACTACTTAGGTCTGACCATATCATAGGGTTATACTACTTAGGTCTGACCATATCATAGGGTTATACTACTTAAATTGTCTGACCATATCATACGGTTATACTACTTAGGTCTGACCATATCATAGGGTTATACTACTTAGGTCTGACCATATCATAGGGTTATACTACTTAAATTGTCTGACCATATCATACGGTTATACTACTTAAAATGTCTGACCATATCATACGGTTATACTACTTAGGTCTGATCATATCATACGGTTATACTACTTAGATCTGACCATATCATACGGTAATACTACTTAGGTCTGACCATATCATACGGCTATACTACTTAGGTCTGACCATATCATAGGGTTATACTACTTAAATTGTCTGACCATATCATACGGTTATACTACTTAGGTCTGACCATATCATAGGGTTATACTACTTAGGTCTGACCATATCATAGGGTTATACTACTTAAATTGTCTGACCATATCATACGGTTATACTACTTAAAATGTCTGACCATATCATACGGTTATACTACTTAGGTCTGATCATATCATACGGTTATACTACGTAGGTCTGACCATATCATACGGTTATACCACTTAGGTCTGACCATATAATACGGTTATACTACTTAGGTCTGACCATGTCATACGGTTATACTACTTGAATGGTCTGACCATATCATACGGTTATACTACTTAGGTCTGACCATATAATACGGTTATACCACTTAGGTCTGACCATATAATACGGTTATACTACTTAGGTCTGACCATATCATACGGTTATACTACTTAGGTCTGACCATATCATACGGTTATACTACTTAGGTCTGACCATATAATACGCTTATACTACTTGAATGGTCTGACCATATAATACGCTTGTACTACTTAGGTCTTACGTGCGAAAATTATAATATCAGAGATACAATAAGAAAGAAATGGATTTTATTTTGTTAACATGCAAAGATCTGATAAAAGTCGAGCGTTATCTTTTTCCTTTGCTCTTGCAACAAATATTAACCCTTTGCACTCGAGGGCTCCGGAGCGGAGCCATTTAAAATTTGTCTTCAAACTCGAGGGCTCCGCTATGGAGGCAATGAAAATAATTTTCAGTTCATAATATAAGGACAAATGGATTTGAAAACAATGACTTTTCTTTTAACGCGCATATCATTTACTTATGTGTAAATATGATTTTCTATTGACAATGCTTCGAGTTGCTGGTAAAGTGAATAAATAAAAATTTCGAGTGCAAAGGGTTAATATAATATAATTAATTAATTAATTAATATAATAACAAATATAAATAAAATAATAATCATAAATAAATTAAATTATTAAATAATTTAATAGTCATAAATAAATAATATTACTTTTATTATATATAATCTGTTATATTACTTAACCATTTTATTCTCTTTCCTGCAATTTTCTTCAGATTTATTTTTTTTCCTCATTAGGGCCTAATGATACCTTATATTTGATCAAACTGTATACGCTACTGAGAACTTCTGCGAATAGCTTACTGCGCATGCGCTGAGACTGCCCACCACTGCCATTATGGCACATTGACAGCGTATACGGTAAAGACGTATATTAATTATAGTCCATCTCAGTTTTTATTGTAAGTACATGTCGTTTATACTTTACTATTATATTTTATGATCTATATTAACTGTATTTTTTATTTGATCAGAAATTTTGCAAAGATGGAACTCAAATTATTGGAAAGACTTCAAAAACTTGGGTACGTAGTTGAAGGTTATGAAGTTGAACATTAAAATATGATTAATATTAAAAAGGAATGTAGTATTTTTTGAGTTTATTTAATTATAATAACAAATTATAGAATCATGAATCTTGTCATTTTTATAGCAATATTTTTCGTATCGATTCAACTAATTTTATAATTAATAAAATTTGGTATTATACAGATATAATGGAGAATTGACGGATTCTAAAAAGTTTAAAGAGGCCTTGAAACAAGGTCCTAAATCACCAGAATATACAAAGCTTGTAGCATGGTTAACTGATGAGATTGCTGTACTCAATGATATGGATGAAACTATCCATGCAATTGTATCACCGGATGATTCTAGTTCATTTCTGTTAGAATTAAGCTGTTTTCTTAAAGAATTAGGATGTGTAAATGAGAGATTAATGACTGGTAATGTCAATGAGCGATTGGTAACTGAACAAGATAGGTGTATCTTGTTAGACTTCTTAGGAGCAGAACTAAAAACCTGTAGATTATTAGAATCCAGAAAGCATAAAGATCCCAGTTCAATGGCTATTGATGTTGTAAGTTTTTATTGTAAAGGTAGGATGAAGATGACAATTCAGTACCACAAATTTTTTAATGGCATTGTATGAACTTTTTGTAGGATGAAAGTGATACTGCTAAAGATTTAAAAGACATGTTAATAGCACTAAACTTTGAGAAACCACCTGATGATATTACCGCTCAAAAACTTTTTACAAGATTGGAAAATAAATTGACTGATGTATTGAAGACAGTTCCTTTGGAGTTGATAGGTCAACCACTGCTTGTTAAAGACTTTACAGAAGCAGATTGGAAAAATCTAGAACATATCCAACAAGAACTGCATGATGAATATAGAATACGTCGTGATATGTTACTGAAAAGACTTGATGTTACTATGCAATCATTTTTGGTAAGTAAAATCATTCTTTTTAATAAAATTGACAAAAAGATATATATTTACTTAAAGTGGAAACTAATATCATTTTTATTAAAATGAATAGTGGTCAGACAGAGTGAAAGCCCAAGAAGCTGAATTAAATAAAAGATATGAAGAAACTAGAAAATTTTTAAGTACAGAACCTGATATTACATTTGCTGATTTACTAGCAGCAAGAGAAGATATTGCATTAATGGAAAAAACGAGTAGTGCAACTGTTAGAAAAAATACTCGTAGTGAAATTAATAAAGTTATTATAGGAGCTGTACCAGACAGAGGTGGTAGACCATATGAACAAGAACCACCACCACCTGAAATGCCACCATGGCAAAAAGATAGAGTACAAGGACCTTCAACTTCTGGGTTAGTTAAAATTACTAAAGATAGTTTTAAGTAAAATAATTTAAAGTAATATATATTTTTGCAATGTTATTTCAGTGGTCGAGGAGGTGGTAATTTCAGAGGTGGTCGTGGAGGAGGTGGAGGAGGAGGAGGAGGTGGTGGTTATCAGAATTCTAATACCAGTTTTTCTAATGACAATCGAGGAGCTCGAAGTGGAGGTGGTTCATATGGAAATGTTGGAAGTCATGGAGACAGTGGATTTCAGAGTTCAAACTACTCTAAAAGTGGTGGATATGGAGGTCAAGGTGGTGGATATGGAGGACAAGGTGGCGGATATGGAGGAGGACAAGGAGGTGGATATGGTGGAGGACAAGGAGGTGGATATGGTGGACAGGGTGGAGGTTATGGTGGACAAGGAGGTGGATATGGTGGAGGACAAGGAGGTGGATATGGTGGACAGGGTGGAGGTTATGGTGGACAAGGAGGTGGGTATGGTGGAGGACAAGGAAGTGGATATGGAGGAGGACAAGGTAGTGGATATGGAGGACAAGGAGGTGGATATGGGGGAGGACAAGGAGGTGGATATGGAGGAGGACAAGGTGGTGGATATGGCGGTCAAGGTGGAGGCTATGGAAACAGGGGAAATAATTACAGTGCAGAAAACAGGGATAGTGGAGGTAAAGATAAAAAAAGGAGAATTTTGGGATTGTACAATTGTACTATTGTCAATCCTAACAATTTTTTAGGGTATGGTCAACGATCTAACTATACAAATAATGAATTTGAAATTAAAGGTGGACAGCAGTATCAAAGAGGAGGTGGTAAAGGAAGAGGAGGTAGAGTTCAAGGAGGATGGAATCAAGGTTCAGACAATTATCATCGTAACGAATATAACCGCGGTGGAAATCGAGGTGGACGACAATATTAAAATGCCATATGTAAAATACCACCCTTATATTGCATCGATAGTTACACTAAAAAAAAATTTGCTTTAATTATAATTAATGTCAGTGACTTTCTACATAACAAATAGATATTTAATATTAATACATTATGTTTCCAAATGTTTTATGAAGTTAAATTAAGAACTTTGATATTACTTTCGAAACCTGAATTTATATTATTAATGAGACTGTAATAATCACTATATGCCACTTAATAATGTTTTACTTGTTCAATGTTAATTTTGGCTATGTATTTATACTCGAATTTTGTAAATATGCATTTTTTGTACAATGAGAAAAACGTGATTTTGTTGGAATTATTAATATGTAATGTAACCATGTGAAGAGATACAAAATTGGTTAATATTATTGATTTGTATAAAATATTTATTAAATACATATTGCAATTGCATATCATTCATCTATATTTGATTGTGCATGATATACAAATATGAATAATATAAAAAATTATTTCTTATTTATTACAATAATGTTCATTCAATTGCACCTGATAACCCAGCAGTAACAAATGTATGAATAATTCGTCAAATCTTTTATCTGATAATTTTAACGATATCCTCTATATTCCACTTAGTTCATGCTTTGGTGTTCTTTTATCAGCCATCTGCAGATTGCACGAATTAGATATACGGAAGAACAAAATGCCGATAAGTGTATTCTGGATGTATTGTTGTACTTATTTTACCTTATTTGTTCGAAAACATCAGAAATTCTGTTATGTGGGAACATTAAATCTGATATTAATGTGATTTGATATAACGCTTATATATTTAGCGCGATCTACGTCATACTTTATAAAACGCTACAATCAATGTGCCATCTGACTTCTAAGGTTCAGTGTTTTGTCTACCGAAGTGTCATTTTTTTATGAGTACTGTTATCGACCAACATAAAAGAAAGATGTGCTATCAAGCAGTGTCACAATTACAAAATACTTGATCGATTAATTCATCTCAGGTATGTGCGTAATAACATCGATACGTCAATTTCTGAATAATATTGTTTCCAAGTATAATTTGTTGTACTTAAAGATTAGTTAAAAACGCGTGCAATTTATACATTTATTAAGCATTAAATAATAATAAACCAGTAAGAAAAGTTTAATAACTATTAAGTATCTATTACAAATTGTATAAACATAAAATTCCTTATTTATGTGTGAATAATGTTTACCTAAATTTCATGAACAAGGTTTATGAAAGAAGCTACATCAACTAAACTTACTAATAAAAAAAAAGATGTCAGGCGGGGAAAGAAAGAAACGTGCTTGCGACAGAGCACAAGGTTGGGAAGAGGCAGGTGCTGAATTTTATCAGGAAAGTTATCCTGCAGCAATTGAAGCAGATTTACAGCAGGCATTACAAAGAGATCCTTCTCATATAGCTACTTTACTTCCAAGTAAAAAGTCTCGTGTTGGTAAGTGTAAATATAATGATGTTAGAAATACATCTTTAAATTAATATATCTTTAATTATCTTTTAACAGCAACAGCTAAACGAATACGTAATGATACAAAAACAACATTAAGGAGACGTACTAGTACAAGATCTCGTGGCACAACTACATCAAGACGTATGTCAACAAATGTTCACGATGCAGCAGTGTCCATGTTGCCAGACTTGTCTGAAAATTTGTCTAATGAGGAACGTACATGGGAAGAGATAATGCAAATTAAGGCTATGCCTGTATGCATGGCACAAAAGATACAATTAAAAAATCAGTTGCAAGTATGTTAGTTAATTCTATGCACCACATTATAGTAATTTAAAACTGAATAAATTTAAATATATGTGTATGCTTATATTATTTTTCAGAGTGCAACAAAATTAAGGTTGCAAGGCTTTGAACAATTAAAATGGCAACGAAGGAAAGCTTGGCAACAATTTCGTATAAGAATGAAAGAGGCCTATTCAAAAATGGAGTTATGGAATGATAGTCTTAAAACGATTGGAGGAAATTTTGGAATGGGAATAGTAGCATACTTTTTATTCATCAAATGGTTGATGTATCTTAATGTTCTTTTATTTGCAATTATGTTTTTGTTTATTGTGTTACCTGCAATATTACTTGAAATGCCAGAACAAGAATCGTGTATAAATTCTAATAGCAATTATAGTATAGCTTGCTGTTCAGAACTATATTTAAATATAACTCAAGGAAGTGTCGGTGTAACAGATATTTTGCACGGTATTGGTATTTTAGAATACACATTAATGTTTTACGGTTCATATAGTCATATGACTTACGAAAATTCCGGCTTTTCTTACGACTTACCATTATCTTATGTTTGTGCTACTATTGGGGTATTTATTGTTAGTTTAATAGCAATCGTTAAGTCTGCTGCTAAAAGTTTCAAACAAAGAGTAGTTGAAAATGAGGGTCAATTTTATCAGTATTGTAATTTAGTTTTTGGTGGATGGGATTATTGTATACACAATGAAAAATCTGCTGCCGTTAAGCATAAAGCATTATTCAATGAAGTGAAAGCATTTTTAGAATCTGAAAGATTAGAAGAAGAAAGGCAAAATCGAACAAGAGAGGAGAAAACAAAATTGTTTCTTACGCGTTTATTTATTAATTTAATTATTTTAATGGTATTAAGTGGCTGTGGGATATTTATTTACTACATATTTGAATTTTCTTTTGATCAGGCTTCATCGGATATGGATGAAAGCTATGAGAGCTATATGTCTCTAAATAGAATTATTCAATTATTTTTTGAGTTTCTTCCATATATATGTATTGTTATTTTGAATCTTGCGGTACCATTTTTATTTCGATATTTGGTCACTTTAGAAAATTATAGTCCGTCATTTGTTATACAGATAACTCTTTTGCGAACTGTATTTCTACGACTTTCTTCTTTCGTCGTTTTACTTACATCATTTCATAGATTAATTGCAGGTGAAGTAGGAGATAATCAATGCACTGCCAATGATAATAAATTACGATTATGTTGGGAAACATTTGTAGGGCAACAATTTTTCAAACTTTATATTACTGATATTTTTATTCAGTTTTTTATGACATTTTTCGTCAATTTACCAAGATCATTAATAGCAAAACACACAGAGAATAAGGTATTACGGTTTTTTGGTGAACAAGAATTTGATTTACCTAAGCATGTGTTAGATGTAGTTTATTTGCAAACTATTTGCTGGCTTGGTTGCTTTTTTGCACCTTTGTTACCATTGGTGGCAGTGATTGGAACCTTTTTCTTGTTTTATATTAAAAAGTTTTCTTGCTTAGTGAACAGCACTCCATCCAGTAAAATTTATAGAGCAAGTAACTCGAATTCGCTTTTCATGCTAATTTTATTAATTTCTTTTATTCTAACTACAATTCCAGTTGGTTATTCCATTGCAGAGCTAGTACCATCAAAATCTTGCGGGCCATTTAGAGGCCGTAAATCTGTATGGACATTATTAATTTTAGTATTTGCTCGCTTTCCTAATTGGCTTCAATCAATTTTATATTTTCTTGGCACTGCTGGGTTTGGTGTACCAGCTTTTCTTGTTCTCACACTACTTTTATATTATTTTTATGCAGTAGCAGTAGCAAATAAGCATATGGTCACAGTTTTAAAGAATCAGTTAGTACTAGAAGGACATGATAAACAATTTTTGCTGAATAGATTGAGTGCATTTATAAAACAGCAACAAGATCAGAACAAATACCATCAAGATCAGGCAAATGAGTTAGGCACATTTTCATAATTTATATTCTGAATACTGAAATCATGTTTCTTTCATAATTTTAAAAGTGCACAAATTTAGCAATACATATACTTGTATGTAAACTACATATACAAATTATTCTTATTTCAGTATCTTTACTTGCCATGTGATAACAAGACTGTTCAACTCTCCGTTCCATTAATTAACTGAATGCTATTGAAAATAATTTAGCAAATTAGAATTCAGTTAAAAGAGTCAAATAATTTTTACTCGATTCCTTTGATTTTAACTGATGAAACAATTTCAGAAAACAAGGAAGAAAAAAAAAACACACTTAAGAAAAAATCAGGGTACAAAATGAACACTGTGCAATAGTAAAAAATTGCAAAGTATTAACTATGTATTTGTAGTTTAAGGTACCACTAACAGTTAAGATTCATATAAAAGTAGCAGTAGAAAATATAACATCATTTTTTAAGAGATGATTTTGCATAAAACGTTAGAAGAAATAATTTTGTTTTTTTCGTTTTTAATAACAACATGGAATATCATAAATTCACTTCTTGAATTTAAATAGGGTGCTTTTGATAAAACGAAGTGAAGTGATATATGATGGACCTATTTTTAGATTACCTGAGTATTAGAAATGTAATGCAATTGTAAATAGGTTTTTTAGACAAATCAAGAGATGTTTAAAAATAAGAAAATATTTTATAGTAGACTGTTTATTACATGTGTACCAAAGTAACGAAAAAATACTTTAATTTATGTTAAAAATTTGTTTTAATAGATTTTATTTTTATATAATTTTGGTTTATTATTTAATAATTATCAAAGTATATTTATAAAACTTATTCTATACGTAAATTATATTTAACATCATTTTTGGAATACATATATATATATACATGTTCAACTATTATATTGATAATAGCCATTTTTTGATATTTTGAATTTTTAAGTACAATAATTGTTTCCTATTTTAGAGGAATCTTTTTTGTCTTCAACACTGCCATTGTATATGAAAATAGAATTTCTTCAACTTTTCTATCTATAAACGAATATGCATGTATAAAAAGTTTTAGCAAGAACTATGCATGTATGCAATTTTTTGCAAGTAAATATTGTAAAACTGCCAATATAGGTTACATAGTTTCAAGAAAGCATTTTATATGAATTTTATACAAATATGACTACAAAGCAACAATTGCATATTAATGTCACACAGAACACAGCTTTTACTAAGGACCACATTTCATTCATTATTACTTTATAATCTAATATTCGATTTCTCTGATGTCATTAAAACAGTATTAAAACTAATATATAATATACTCAGTAGTATTATGCGTAACAAGAATTCTTCTGTGCTAAAAGGGTAGTAAATGCTTTCATCTTCATTACAACTTTTATACATTTATAAAAGTAAGAAAATGAATTATAAATAATACTACCTATCCTATAAAAGACTGCACATTTTTGAAACAGCTTTCCTAGTTAAACCAAAAAAATCATTTTTGATGTTTACATACTTCATAAGGGATTACAAATATGTTATGTATAACAAAACTATATGCCTATGATATGAAATATGGTTAATAAACTATAACATATATAAAATGTACAAAATATTTATTTTCATCTTTATATTAGAATAGAAATATCATTATTTGGTTAATCATGTAACAGTATTTTATATTTTTGTGTTAACATTTTTCTTTGTAATTATGATTTTGTTGAATGTAGCTGAAAAAAAAGAAATGTTTTATAAATCAATTCTTATTATGTTTTATTTCATTTATTACTTAATAACTTACTGCTTCAGCAATATCAATCCAATCCATTGCTGATGCTAAAGCATCATCCTTTGATGGTAGCTTATCATAATTCCAATAGGTGAAATATGAAAAAGTTCCTGTAGAATATAAATTACGTTCCACGTTTCCTGTTTCTGGTTTTTTGTGTTCAAGAAACGTAAGACCTTTGTATCCAGAAGGTATCATTATTTTTTTCCCCTGAAGTGGATATCCACGAAACGATGAATTATAATCTGTACACAAAAATACTTCTTTTAACCTTAAATACGGTTAGCTTAATAATATGTATTGATATTACGAAATGAACATAATTTACAAAATACGTAATTATCAATTAACATATGTTGGTGTTCTTTGACATAAGACACGAAGTCATTATCGGTAAGTAAGATTATTAATGATAAACAGAATTTTAAAATTAACTTACGCTCATCGTCTATGTTACGAATATAAGGTGTAAAGTAAGAAGAAACCTTCGCAGATTCATTTCCATGAATTTTACACGGCATCAAGTGTAACACATTCTCTTTTACTTCGGATAAATCATGTTTTACATGCAAACGAATAGCCATGATTAAATGAAAACACTTGTACACCTTTTAGGCGGGAACTGCTCCAGGGTTAATCTTTTTTTCCTAATTATGACATAAACTTAATTTAATATTATTTAAAATATGTCATGTAGAATAATACGATTAATAATTATCTATTATATAGAATAATATTTATTGATTAAAGAATTAAACGATATGGCACAGTAACTTATAAAATGCTCATTTTTCAAAAGCACATAATATGTTTCTGACCAATTGAAATCTTATGCATATTTAAAAAGAAAAGTACAAAAATTGATACATATTTAAATTAAGATATGTATTTGTATATTTATATATAGGGTTTCAATAAGATGGACTAAAATATTTGGAGGTTCTAGCACTTATGAGGTTTTGGTGTCCATATGTATAAAATATAACTTTATTTTTCTAAATAGAAGTTTTAGATTTTAAAATTACAGCATCATGGAGCTTAGGAATTAAGGATTTTTATAACATTGGACTTTGAGATTTTATGAATAGAGTTTTAAAAATTATAATTGGCAATCTAAAATTTTTGCGGTATCCCTTCCCTTAATGCCCTAAAGCACGTGCTTATTTTTCTTAATGGTTAATTCTGCCCTGCTTTCAAACATGTGATGAACCATGTTTAGTGGGGATAACCCCTACCATCCTCCAAAATCAAGGAGGTAGGGATAAAAATTTACCACCGCCGCGCAACGCGCACTCACAGCGTCAGTTGCAGTCGATTGCTCGATTCGATTCGATCTTGTTCTTTTCGATTGTAGCTTCACGAAAATTTCGTGCAAGTGAAGATCTTTTCGCGAACAGAAAAATAGTGTGTTCGCGTGTCCTTGGTGTAGAACGGATCGTGTGATCGACAACATCGTGTACTTTGCTTTCTGGATAACGTAATCTTTTATTTGGTCCAGGATGAGTACACCGGTAAAAAAAGTGCCCATTCACCTGCAGGTCAGTTAGACTTCAACTATTTTATTTTTATCGTTCCTCCACCGTTTTCGTCTATCTTTACAGAAATCAATTCTTCCTGTTCAGTTACCACGCACATAAACTGCGTAAAATGTATCCTATATGTAAATGTAGGTGGAGCGAAGACCGGCTTATCTAATATTTATATATTAAACTTTAATTATATCGCTCGCGATGTTATGCATGTTTCAAGTATTACAGTATTTATCAATGTTACAAGGCACTGGCATGTCCAGTACATTTAAAATTAAAAATAAAACGATGGTGCGATATATCGCGTTTAATGATCGTACTGAACAAAAAATAATTTAATGCCTGCAGTACGAAAAACAGAATCAGTTGACAAGTCATCGAACGATAATAAATATCGCTGAAGAGTGATTGAAGTTTCGTATAGTTTATAAACGGCGTCGGTAAACGGTTGTGATAGATGTTGGATGGACCGTGTGCAAATGTTAATCAATGCAACTATCGAGCGTAATTAATGCAGCACCTAAACTGATCATCCCCTAAACGTCTAGCAACTAGTAACTTGTCTGTCGTAAATCTTTAAGTAGTACAACGTTTAGCTAAGGCTTCCCATTTTTCACAAACAAGATAAATTATTCAAGATTAATGGAACTCGTTTAATATCGTGCAGGATAATGTTATCAATTTTAACCGACATGCTCGATCTTTCAAATAACTTATTTGCTTATATTCGTTATTTTAAGTGTAACCTAACGTGAACGGGGTCATTGAACTGGCGATCAATAACCAAGGTGGGTGGCTTGTTTAACAGAGTCGATTATAATTAACAAACGATATTGCAAAAAGTATCATTCAAAAATAATTAATTTGACATTATATTTAATGTACTTACAAGGAGGTTAAATTTTTCACGTGTTTTTATTTGTTGTTAAATACATATCCCTTTTTTGCTCCGATATTACAACCAGACATTATAAACCGGTTAAATCGTCCTGTTGACACGCGTCAGTAGAGGAATCTCGATTATCTATCGTTCGATTTACCAAACATCTGTTATGCGAATACTATACGTGTTAACAGAAAATAATTTAAATACAAGTTAAATCAGTAGTAAAATGAGATAAGAATAGTAGAACGTGAAATTTGATTATAAAGTTATCTGCAAAGCGATTAATTCGAATAGTCGTGTATCTAAAGGAACACCGTTGAAAGTAAATAGGCATTATGGGTGTTTCAGCGTTACTGTTAAAACCGAAAGTTTTGTCGCACCATCCTAGTGATAGCAAGGTTGCTGCCTTATTGATCCAAGCGTCTTGGCGCCCGGCATCGGTCTATCTCGTAAAAGGAGCCAAGTTTGTGTCCACGTGAAAATAATGGTCTTACGTACATCATTGTATTTTCAGAAGCAAGATCAACCATAAAATAAAACAATATTTATCTCAATAAATATACTGTTATAGATACTAAAATGATATAATTTTAGTACTAATTAATTAGTTTTAGTTTGAGACGTTTCTTGGGTTGTTATAAGACGCATATGGTGTGTCAATGAATTTCTCAGGATAATTAACGCGCATGGTGCGTCAAAAGATTTCTCAAAATAGCACAATACACATTTGGTGCGTCAATTGAATTTTATACACCACGCACATGGTGCGTCAATAGATTCTCTTGACACATGGTGTGTCAATTACGTTTCCAGGGTAACTAGTAGTAGACGCACATGGTGCGTCAGAAATTTTTCAGAATATTTGCCATAAGACACACATGGTGTGTCAATCGAGTTTTCGAGGGTAACTAGTATCAGACGCACATGGTGCGTCAATTAGTTTTCTCAGACAACTAGTAGCAGACGCACAGGGTGTGTCAACAGGTTTTCTTAGGTAATTAGTATATGACGCACAAGGTGCGTCAACAGGGTTCTCAGATAACTAGTACATGACGCATAGGGTGTGTCAATAGGGATTTTCAGATAACTAGTACATGACGCACAAGGTGCGTCAACAGGGTTTTTCTGATAAGTAATACATGACGCAGGGGGTGCGTCAAAGGGGGTTTTCAGGTAATTAATACATGACGCACGAGGTGTGTCAATAGGATTTTTCAGATAACTAATACATGACGCATAAGGTGTGTCAACAAGTTTTTTTCAAGTAACTAGTACGTGACGCACAGGGTGTGTCGATAGGTTTTTTTAAATAACTATTACATGACGCACAAGGTGCGTCGATAGATTTTCTGTCAAATAGAACAGGACGCATATGGTGCGTCATCTGAACTTAAAATTCTATTCTAATACTTTTATTATCCTTATATTTCTCAGAATTATCCGAGACCCATAAAATTACTGGAAACTTTGTTTTGGCACAGAAATCTGTCCCCAATAAGTTGAAACTTGAACCCAACTGTTTTGACTAGCGTATGCCGTGGTCGTCGTACAAATTTACAAAGTCAATAACGAAAAGCTCGCGTCAGCAGAGAGGGCGGAACACGGTGAAACACGAGGGTGGTTCGGGACGATAATTCGTCCTGCGAAAATCGTACGGCACTGGCGTCTAGGGCTCGGGTAACAGCAACGAATCAATAGTTCGTCGACACCGAGTCTCGAGCCGAAGTCGGAAAAACCGGCGGGCTCGATTTTACGAGCACCACACTCGACGACCAGACACATTCAGCTCGAGAGACAGTACACGCCTGCTAGCAGAATCCTCACCGTTGATCCTCTGTTTCGTGCCGAATGTCTCGGCGGGCAGGGCACCGCACGGTTTCCGCGAGTAAAAATAAACGCGAATGTTGACTGACATTTTTGCGCGAGGCTTTCATCCCGATTAGAGGGAGCCGAGGTTTGATTTAGAGAACCGGCCGACGTGGCTCGACCGTAAAAGAGACCTCGAAGAAATCTACGATCGCCATGGCGTCGATTACGTTTCTTCGCGGACTTGCAGGGTTTCTGGTCAGCTTGCGTTTAACCGCGCAGGCACTTTTCATTCCGTTACAAAATGTACGACATACATTTTTCAACGTGTGTGCTCGATGTCTGGACTCGACAGCCAGAGCCACATTTTTCTAATTTTAGAGAGACGGACCTTAAGACCTGCTTTTATATCAAATCTATTGTTATATTTTATCTTGTACCTCGCTTTATAAAATCTAGATGCAAGATTTTTACTTCATTTTATATCCATAGTTTTATAAATTATTATTTGAATAAATTAATTATAAGAAACAGAAGGGTGAGCTGTCTTTTTACCCTATTATATCAAAAATATTATTATTCCCTTTTATTATGAACATCACTTAAAAAATAGCTCTAATACAATCTAGCTCTGGCTTCAGAATAGCTGCAACAATTTTGTGTTTCCCTCTATAGTAACATTATAAGAAAATTTTAATTTATAATTAAATTAACAGCAAGAATACAGAAGTTAATCTTTTCCATATTTCAAAAATTTCCCTTTAATTGTAGCATTACATATTTTTGTAAGATTTAATAATTTATATTCAGTACATACCTCGAGTGATTTTATAATAGTAACGACCTATTGTTTCGGAGGTAATTATGCAGCTGATTCCGCGACGAACGACAAGTGGTTCTACGAGTGTGCTAGTTGTCGTTTGTTTGCCTCACCGAGAACTTGACGGCGAATTTAGTCGAATGGAAGTCGGTCAACCGAAATGCAGATTACTGGCATTATTCTTGTGGCATAAATAGACGCGAAGGGGAAGCCAGGTGTGACCCGGTGTTGCCGTTTCCGCGGCAGTATATTGCAAATGGAAATTGGAACACGATGGCTATTTACCATCTCTCTTTTCCACGTTATATATTCGATTAAACAGGTGCAAGGACGATCCAAAGGCTGATCATGCTCTTCGAACTTTGCGCGAGCGCTCTTTGTTGGAGTGCGGCGTGTGGCCATATAACGCGCGGCGTCAATGCGTGACGAACGTCATTCAAATAAAACATTCTTTAAAAACGAGAATGATGAATCAGCAGTAAATTGCCTTTAAACGTTGCGTTCATTATAAATTTTAATTCGTACTAATTATAATCTGTAGTATTAATAATAATTTACAACCAGTATATAAACCTGTTCGACTTTAGCTAAAATCGAAGTCCACAAAGATGTTTTGATATGAACCTGTTCGACTTCAGTCAAAATCGAAGTCTATAAAGAAGATTTGATATAAACCTATTTGACTTTAATTAAAATTGAAGTCCACAAAGATTTGATATAAACCTATTCGACTTCACTTAAAATCAAAGTCCACAAAGATGCTTTAATATAAACCTATTCAACTTCACTTAAAATCGAAGTCCATAAAAATAATTCAAATGTATATTTCCAATATTACGTACGTTTCCAAACATCACCGATAAAATTCTAGTAAATAAAAAACAGAGAACTAATCACTTAATATGAGTGGTATCAATTAACGTTATCGAAGATGAAACGAATTTGTTGCCTAATTTAATATTTTCTTTATCAGGTGATCCAAAAAAAAGTTTGATAATGGAGCAATTGAAAGATAACGAAAGTAGAGCTGTTGAGAAATGGTCATCGAAGACGTAGATTCGTACGAAGGGTTCATAAGTACCTCGAGGTGCTTGCAGGAATTTCTTTTCTTCAAAAATCACGGCGTCGTACGGAGGACGTATTTTAAGCTGCCGTCTGCTGAAAATATCCAAGATCTCTACACATGAAACACACATGTTCGTGGCTAATAACTATACCGCGAGGATGACAAGGTCTCTGCCTACGGGAATCAGGCAACGAGATCTCGATATTTATTCGATGCTTTGGAATCGTAGGTGGTCCTAGTTCTGGAGGAAAAATTTTCTAGTATGTGATAGCTTTTACTCATATGTGGATATATGAAATTTCATCCCTTTTCAAATTTAATTTGTGTTCATATTAAGTCTAGTATGTGATACTCATATGCTTCATTTACTGATATGTGGACACACGAAATTTCATTCCTTTTTGAATTTAATTTGTGTTCACATTAAACCTAATATGTGATACTCATATGCTTTATTTACTCATATGTGGACACACGAAATTTCAATCCTCTTCAAATTAAATTTGTGTCCACCTTAAGTTTAATTTGTGATACTCATATGCTTCATTTACTCATATGTGGACACACGAAATTTCAATCCTCTTCAAATTAAATTTGTGTCCACTTTAAGTCTAATATGTGATACTCATATGTTTCATTTACTCATATGTGGACACCCAAAATTTCAACCCTCTTCAAATTAAATTTGTGTTCATATTAAACCTAATATGTGATACTCATATGCTTTATTCACACCTACTAACTTAATGTGAACACCCAAAATTTCATTCCTCCTCAAACTTGTCTCCACACTAATTTTAAATAAAGTACATCACACATCACATACATAACCAAATTTTTTCCTCAGACACTAAAACCACCTACTCCTAACAACAGTTATTCCAACAAATTTAATTTGAAGAGGGATGAAGCATAAATTCGGTGAATTTAATTTGAAGAGGGTGCAACGCGTGGAAGAAAGGTTCTTAAGTTATTACTCAATCTACTTCCATACGCACGCCCATAGGGTTTCGTCCCCCCAGTTCTTGGTAAAATCGATGTTTCCAACGTTCCTGAACCGCACGCAACACGAATTCATCGTCCAAACAGATCTTATCGTTTCGATCGAATGGATTCTATTCTTATCACCCAAACTCGAATCTCATTTCCTCGTTTGATGATTTCAGACACACATTGTCAGGCGACCCGTTCGAGTATGGTTGCATGCGAAACACCATCCATGAACCGTTCTCGATCCAATTAAAACCTGATTTCTTCTTTAATTATACTGTCCAGACTGTTCGCCGCACGAACACCCAGAGAAATGATAATTGACCGCTTTCACACTGGGAAAAGGATTTTCCTACCTTTAAGGAGCGAAACTTGAGTTTCTACCTTGTCTATGGTGAACGAGGTTGTTTGGAGTGTTTCCTGTGATTCGAGAAATCGAAAACATTGTGGTTTGTTAACAGAACAAATATTCGTGATATTAAACTGTTGATGCAGTAAGAAATTGCATAACGTTATATAATACGCCATTTTCTCGAGGAATTGGGGTTGAGCTAACACAAATTGTATTCCAACATGTTGGAAAAGTTACGCGTGCGAGTACGCTGCTAGAGCAGGTGCGTATGAAAACGTGCGTAAAGTAATGTATATTCATGAGCATTTGTAATTAATGAGATTAGAGGAGATAGAACGCAGGATTTAATAGTGTTGATGAAAGTAAATGGCGAGTGCAGAGATAAGTTCGCGAGGTAGAGATAAAGTATTTTTTGATGTCATTATCAGTGCTCCTTATATGGATGTGGATTATGTTGTCGTTTATTACTTATGAAATAAAAATTGTGAATTATACTTAATTAATGTAGATAATACAGGGGTGTACTCTTATAGGGTATATAGTGTACAATTTTTGATAATATTCAAATATTCAAATTTTTGGGTTTTTGAATTGGTAAATTCATAAATTGTTAGATTTTCAAGTTATAAAATTTTTGAATATCTAGAATTTTTTATTTGTAGATTTTTGAATTTATGGATTTGGAAATTTTCGGATTTCTTAATTTCTGTAGTTTCAAGATCTTAGATTAGCAAATTTCTAAGTCTCTAGAAAAATCCCTAGATCACCATATTTCTAAGCGCAAAAAAATCCCTAGAACACTAAATTTTTAAGTGCAAAAATCCCTAGACCATCAAATACCTAGGTGTAAAAATCCCTAGATTTATAAGTTTCTATACTCCCAAATATCTAGGTTTCCAAATTACAAAATTCCTAGATTTCCAAATTCTTAAATTTCCAAATTTCCAAATTTCTAAATTTCCAAATTCCTAAATTTCCAAATTCTTAAATTTCCAAATTTTTACATTTCCAAATCTATAGATCTCCAAATCCCTAGACACCCAAATTTTTAGATCTCAAAATCCCTAGGTTCCCAAATTGTTAGATTCCCATATCCCTAGATTCCCAAATTCCTAGTTTCAAAAATCCCTAGATCCCCAAATCTCTAGGACAAAAATCCCTAGACCCCTAAATTTCTGGGTCGAAAATCCCTAGATCACCCTATTTCTAGATGCAAAAATCCCTAGACCCTAAAATTCCTAGATCCCAAATTCCCAAATTCTTAAATTCCCAAATCCTTAAATCCCCAAATCCTTAAATTCCTAAATCCTTAAATTCCTAAATCCCTAAATTCCCAAATTCTCAGTCCTCCAAACCTCCAAAATCCCTAAATTCCAAAATTTCTAATTCCTCAAATTCTCAAATCCACAAAACCCCATATTCCTAACTCAAAAAGTCCAAAAACTCTCCAAATTCCCAGCTTCAAAACTTCAAAAAACTAATTGCAAGGTCGTGCGTCCCTACACAGCAATTTTCTTCACTCGAAGGTTCGGTCACACTACCCACTCACTTCGTACCTAAAGTGCCCGTGTCCATTGAGACACATAACACGCTTCCCTTCCTGGCGCTAAAACTCGATTTAACAAACCTGCACCTGCAACAGTTAGGGACGAGGCAGATTGGGATCGATTTCATGAAAGCCTCGACGGTTCACGGTGGTTTAGAGTCACGCGGGGTTCCGAAGCAATTTTACGGGTTGGAGACCTCGACTTGCGTGAAGGGTTTGTTGCACCACGCGTTGCATTATGGGGTGCGAAGGGTGCGGACTTGGGGTTGTAAAACGTGGGCGGTGGCGACCGCGGTGGATTGTCCTTTTTCCCTACTCTTCCTTCTGATCTTTCTCCCCTACGTACCCTTTTATCTTTGCCCGGTTAGGGACAGCCCCGAGGGTGGTTGTCAAAAGTCCTTTATGCGATTCGAACTCCATTCTTCGGAATCCTTTCTATTTCCTTCCGCCCTCAGACAATATTTATGCGTTTTGTCTGCGCTTCTTCACGTTCGCTCAAGTGCCGGGTTCAGGCGCCTTTCAGCAATTAAAATTTCATGTCCCACCCTCGTTTCGATAGTTTGCTGATTATGGCTTCCTTGCTTCGAGGGTGCATAAATGGGATGAGCTGTCGGAGAAATTGTGAATGAAAGAACTGAATGGTACCTTTCTTTCTGTAACTCCACGATATTTTCTACTAATTTAAAATATCTCCTCAATTATCTTAACATTGTACCTCGCACTTTTTATTACTGTTTCGATCTGTCTAAATTTATGTAAAGTACCTATGCAAATAAAGTATCTTTTTCTCATGCAACCGCATATTTCAAACGGATCAATTCATCATAATTAACGAGTATAAAAAGATCATGTACTTTCTAAAAAAAAAAAGAAGAAAGTGTTTTGTTCATTTGCAACCGAGAATATGCATATGGGGTGAACGTGATTTTTAAGCGCGATTGTATGGTAATGGCTGAAGTGGAACGGTGAAAAACCGTGCATTTTCCATGTAAAGAAGATAGCGTACAACCTGAAGAGAAATCTTCATTCTCTCGAATGGAAAGATGTATCAGCGAATACAAGGTGGTACGCTTATCAGTCACAGCACATCGCGTACGCTGCTCTAAATCCAGCATTGGCGGAAGTGCGTGAAGCGTAGCTTCTATTATATACTGATTGGTATAGCATAGCGTAGAGCAATATACGGACGTTAATCGTCTGCACCGGATGTTGGATCCGACGCACGTTGCAAACGAATATCAAGGACAATATGCGCGAGGGGGGCTACTCAATGAAATGTTTGAAGATTCTTTTTTTAGATAACGCTTGCTTATTTGGTATTGGTTTACCCGTAGAATAATTAATTTTTTAATGGACGACGCTGACGAATTTTTGGTAGTAGTGTTATAGTCTTAAAAATTGGCAAGTGGAAGATTAAATTATTTTTTTTTAAGTCATAGCTTTCTTCTAGTTTTTGCTCTACATTAGGGTGCTCTAATATCTCTGTGCTCGATATTAACACCGTAATAACTGACAACACCCTATTATTCTAGCGCCCTAATATGACACGCTATGCTAACTCTATCGTAGCTCAGCAATGTTCCGCTACTTTAATTCTTACGGTACTAACGCTTTAATGATTAATGTATCAACATTTTTATGAAGGCACCTATGCATTACCGTTTCTAATATTTCAATACTTTAATATTCAAAATTCTACATTCTTTTAACATAATTTAGCATTTTGATGTACTTTGATATTCGATCGTGTTATACGAGTGTTATGCTTTGGTAGTAAACAAGCACTCTTCGATGTTCTAATAATTCAATTTATACTGTAAATATGATATGTGGCAATATAACGAGAGTGTGGTCTAATATTGACTTAACATGAATCTAAAGATTTTGAACAGCTAAAAAGAGTACTAGAATAAAAATTAGCATTGAATATCGTTCGATGACAGACTTGTTTCTTTGTTTAATATATGGCAATATAACGAGAGTCTGCTATGTACGGTCTAATATTGATTCTAAGATGTCTAACAGTTCTGAAGAATATCACAATAAAAATTACCATTGAATATCGTTCAATAGCAAAGCTGCGTTTACTTTTTTAATATACTGCAATATAACGAGAGTCTGGTCTAATATTGACTCAAAATCAACTTTAAGATTTTGAACAGCTAAAAAGAGCAGCAGAATAAAAATTATCATTGAATATCGTTCGATGACAGACTTTTTTTTTTAATATATGGCAATATAACGAGAGTCTGCTATATACTGTCTAATGTCGACTCCAAAATTCCGAACAGGTCTGGAGAATATCACAATAAAAATTACCGTTGAATATCGTTCAGAAGCAAAGCTACGTTTCGTTTTCTAATATATGGCAATATAACGAGAGTGTAGTTTAATATCGATTTAACGCCAATCTAAAGATTTTGAACAGCTAAAAAGAGCACCAGAATAAAAATTATCATTGAATATCGTTCGATGACAGACTGGTTTTTTTTTTTAATATATGGCAATATAACAAGAGTTTGGTTTAATATCGACTCAATGTGAATTCAAAGATTTTTAATAGTCTCGAAAAGCAGTAGAATAAAAGTTACCATTGAATATTGTTCAGTAGCAAAGCTGTGTGTCCTTGTCTAATATGTGGCAATATAACAAGAGTCATCTATCTACAGTTTCATATCGCCTCAACGTGAATCGAAAGATTTGTAATAGCTCCGAAAAGCAGTAAAATGAAAGTTACCATTGAATATTGTTCAATAACAAAACTGATCCCTTACTTACTATATGGCAATATAACAAGAGTCATCTATCTACAGTCTAATATCATCTCAATGTGAATTGAAAGATTTTGAATAGTCCCGAAAAGTAGTAAAATAAAAGTTACCATTGAACATCGTTCAATAGCAAAGCTCTTTCCTTGCCCAATATATTGCAATATAATAAGAGTCCGCTACATACAGTCTAACATCACCTCAACACGAAAGCTTCTGAACAGCCCTGCAGAACATCAGAATAAAAGTCACCATTGAACATCGTTCAATGGCAGAGCTGCGGTTTCTTTGCAGGAATATGTAAATTGATACCGATCGTTCGTTCTGTTTGCAGAGCGCGCAAAACAGGCTGCTGATCAAGAACGGGAAGGTCGTGAACGATGATGGCATCACGGACAACGACGTCTACATCGAAGACGGTATCATCAAGTAAGATTTCACACGTGTTCACGCCACGATTCCTTCGATTTCTACTCTCGCGAATCGTTGCGTAATCGCGAACAAACACGCGTAGTAATTCGCATGCAATTACAGTTATTGTGCCACGTTTCGATCAGCCGTGTGTTCATTCAACGTCTCGACGTTTACGGACGATGAATAGTTACGTAAATCGATCGCCAGGACACACGTCGCGAGCCCGACGTAACCGAACGAGACTTTCGGATTTTTACGATCCCCGTTTCATTCAGTAGCATGGTCGCGTGTTTGTTCGCCGTTTTACGCAAGCGATACGCGATACACGCGGATCGTTTTATCAATGAGCAACAATGCACACCAACTAGATAACGCGCTGCAATTTGTCAAACGAGCGTGACATGCGCATGGTAATCGCCGATTGAAAGGCGGTAACGTTAGGAGACTTTGCGGACGTATAATTAGCTGCGACTGGGTGGAAACGCTTCGTCGATCGATCGATTACAGGTCTATTACTGCTTTTTTATCGTGACGTATACAATTCATTAAGAGACTTTTATTATAGTTATACAACAAATATTGAAATAATTTTCATCTCATTTTTGTATTAACATTTCTGCTAGAAGGATCCCTGAGCTATTTTGGGATCGAACTTATAGAACGAATGTTTATATTACACTTTTTTATCAGAATCTCTGGAAACACAAGAGAAATCTTATATAAATATTTACGAACTCATATATCTCGTACACATGTTCATTGTCATGATAACATATCAAAAGTATTAGACATTGACTCGTTTGAAAAATAACCACATTAAGAACATCAACTCATCATTTATTTATTAAAGTGTAATTACATAGTAATTATTAAAACTGATACAATCGCTAATAGCGATCTAGGAAAGTTATTCTCGGTGTTGATGAAACAGCGATTCGATTCAAGAACTATCTATTTTCAGACAAATGGGGCGAAATCTGATAATACCAGGAGGCACGAGAATCATCGACGCCCGTGGGAAGTACGTGATGCCCGGTGGTATAGATCCGCACACCCATTTCGAACTGGAGCTAATGGGAGCCAAGTCGGTCGACGATTTCTATCAGGGGACGAAGGCAGCCGTAGCCGGTGGCACTACTATGATCATCGATTTCGTCATTCCTAAGAAGGACGAGTCTCTGTTAGAGGCGTACGAGAGGTATAGAGAGACTGCCGACAAGAAGGTCTGCTGCGATTATTCGCTCCATGTCGCCGTTACCTCGTGGAGTCCAAAAGTGAGACATTGTACTTGTTGGCATGTCCGTTAGACGGTATTGTTTGCAGATATTCTTCTGTTACTGCGTTCTTAAATTATGATGGCTGGGGAAATTGATAATTATATCATTCATGTTTCAGTGGGTAGCTTTGTAAGAGTTTGTGTTTGGATAGGTATATTTATTATTGTATGGATAAATTTTTATATGCGAAGATTTGTATGTTTGGATTTGGAGATTTATAGATTGTCATGTTTCTGAATTTTTAGATTTATAGTTGTCCACATCTTTAGACCTCCATATCTCCAGAAGTCTACATCTCCACATCTCTACATCTCCAGAAGTCTACATCTCCACATCTCCACAGCTCCACATCTCTACATCTCCACATCTCTAAATCCCACATCTCCATAGCTACACATCTTCACATCTCCATATTTCCACACCACCACATCATTACATCTCTACATCTCTGCATCTCTACATCTTCACATCTCTACATCTTCATATCTCTACATCTTCACATCTACACATCTCCACATCTCTACATCTTCACATCTATACAGCTCCACATCTCCATATCTCTACATCTCTACATCTCCACATCTCAACATCTCTACATCTCTACATCTCTACACCTTCATATCTCCATATCTCCACATCTTTAGATCTCTAAATTATACAGGTCTACATAGACCTCAATATATCTAAATTTCAATCCTCCAATATCTCTACATCCACAAATCCCTGTATCTCCAACTCCTTATAACTTGTAAATCTCTCTATATATGTCAAATTCACATACCTTAAAATACTTATATCTCCTCATATCTCCCTACATCACATGTCCACATCCTTTAACCAAAATAAACCTTGCAAAATTCCATCGCAACCATTAAACCTAACGAAACAGTACTTGAAATATTGTTAAACAGTATTATCTCACCCGATTGAATAAGACAGTCGAGAAGTATCAGCACAGTAGAACATAAACCGCACAGTATTGCAAACGTCGGTAAACTTCATAGTTAGATTCAGAGCATCTTAGGTTCAACAACGAACCACTTTCTCGGTAAAGAGGTTAAAACTCGCGAGAAAGAGGTCACGCCAAAGAGTGCTTTCTTTTCCAGGAAGGTCTTGTGTCATGCTAATTATCTCATTCCGCCCAGCTAAACGGAGTAGAGAATGCGTGTGAACCGTGTACGGCATGCTTGTCTCGCGTAACATCGCCGTTTCAACATAACTGTCTGATCTCATTAATTCATCACGTCAATATTAGAAATGATATCTCTGTCATCGCGTGCCCAACGTAGCTTATATATATCAAGGTATCAAAGTTTCGTAAGTTTAGATCAATCATCAGAGTTGTTCATTAGAGTTCTATAACCCAAGATGAATATATAGAATTCATGTATATACATATTAGTATCACTTTTGTGGAAATTTGAAGGTTAGGATGTTTAGGAACTTTATGAACTTGCACTTGAGATGTAGTGGAAAGATGGTTAAAAATTGATGAATATTATGTTTTTAGGTTACTTGATATTCTTGGAGTTTGTACTAGTCGATTAACTTAGCTTGTGATTGTTCTATTCTTGGGGCCTTTATTATTAGATTTCTTGATTCGCGGATATTTTTGCCTCTGGATCTCTTTATTTCTACATCTCTGGATTTTTAGATCTTTTTAACAGGAGATTCCTCTGTTCTTACATTTTTGTATTAGTAGATACCTCCATGAGTAGGCTCTTCTATGAGTAGATCCCTCTATAAGTAGATGCCTCCATCAGTGAATCCCTTCATTAGCAGACTCCACCATCAGTAGATCCCTCTATTCCTAAATCTTTCTATTCCTTTACTTCTCTATCTCTATATCCCACTATCACTACATCTCTCTATCCATAGATCTCTCTATCCACAGATCTCTCTATCAGTAGATACCTCTATCCCTACATCTCTCTATCCTCAGAACCCTCTATCACTAGATTTCTCTATCAGTAGATACCTCTATCCCTACATCCCTCTATTCCTATATCTCTCTATCCTTAGGTCTCTCTATCCTTAGATCTCTCAATCAATAGATCCTTCTATGCTTACATCCCTCTATCCTTAGAACCCTCTATCAATGGATACTTCTATCCTTACATCCCTCTATCCTTAGCTCTCTCTATCCTTGACTCTCTCTGTCCTTGGCTCTCTCTATCCTTGGCTCTCTCTATCCTTGGCTCTCTCTATCTTTGCCTCTCTCTATCCCCATATCCCTCTATCCTTAGATCCCTCCATCAATAAATCCCTCCATCAGATTCCTCCAACTCCTCCAACTCCATCCCCATATCTCCCCTCAAATTAACAAGCACCAATAACCATCAACATCTCTTAATCACCATAATTCAAAAATCATCAGCTTCTTTCAGAATCGCTACCATTTCGTTCATCGTCCAATACTTATCAGATCAGCCAGCGTCAAAGTAAATCGTTAGATCGCAAATGAAACTGCAGCTCAAAAGTCGATCAAGCGGCAAGAGTGCGTGCCAGCCACTTCCGAATACGGGCAAACCGATAGATCCTGCGATAAATTGGCAAATCGCAGAGATCTGGTAGCCGCAGGTTGCTTCGATAGCACCGGCTTTATAACTGTAATCCCGATCGTGAATGGAATAGCCAACGATCGGTGAGGAAATCGCGAACCGCTTACGGGTGCATGTAAATCGTCGTGCTCCTTATTTGCTTGCGCTTGTCCGCTCCGAACGATCCCTGCGTGTCTGACACGTTCACCAATTCATTCTTTTGTTACGGGTTGGAGAGGAAATGCCTGTGTTAATCATTTGCAAATTGCTGGATTACCTAATCTCTTTATTTTGGGAGGTTTGTGTAGAGGGAGGATATGCAGATCTCCACATATGATCTTTGGGTGGGTACATGTGGGTCTCTATGCTTTTGATAAATTTTGAGAGGTTTGTATTGGTAGATTAGTGGGAATAGAGGATGATGGGTGATGATATTCTTAGATTACTATATTTGCAGATTTCTGTATTCTTAGATTACTGTATTTCCAGATTTCTACATTTGTGGACTACTATATTTCCAGATTTCTATATTCGTAGATCTCTAAATCTTGAGATACCTACATTTCCAGATCTCTGAATCTTGAGATACTCACATTTCCAGATTTCTAAATTTCGAAATACCCACATATCCAGATCTCTAAATCTTGAGATATCCACATTTCCAGATCTCTGGACCCCTCGACTCCCACATCTCCTAATCCCTAAATCCTCAGATCTCCACATCTTCAAACTCTGGCAGATCCAAATCTACACATTCCTAAATTCTTATATCTCCAAATCTCTATATCTCAAATACTAATATTTCCTAATCTCTATATCTCCAGATGTCCACCTCTCCCAACTCTAATATCTCCAAATTCCCATATCTCCAAATACTAATAACCCCTAATCCCTACACCTCCAAATATCCATAGCTTCCAACTCTAATATCCTCAAACTCCTATACTCCTTAATTTCAGTATCTCCAGATGTCCATATGTTCCAACTCTACTCTCCCCAAATTCCCAAATCCCCAAACCCTGATATCCCTAAATCTCTATCTCTCTAAATGATCCCTATCTTTCCATCCCCAAATTCTCATTTCCTCAAATGTCCACATCTCCAAATCCTATACTCCCAACTTCCCTCCATTCCCTAACTCCTCACATATCCCTAATCCTCCATCTCGCTGCCCACATTCCACCTCCATTTACGAAACGTACCATTTCACGTTTATCCATCCAAAACATTCAATCTTCCGAGTTCGTCACGTTCACCAAGTCGTCGTTTTGTTCCAGGTCAAAGAGGAAATGACTACGTTAGCCAGCTCGCACGGTGTCAGTAGTTTTAAAATGTTTATGGCCTACCACGACTTGTTCATGCTCCGGGACCCAGAGTTGATCGAGGCATTCAAGACGTGCAAGGAACTCGGCGCCGTCGCCATGGTTCATGCAGAAAACGGCGATATTATTGCCGAGGTACGATGCAACGGCGTGATTTATGATGTTGGTTACTGTTATCCTTGGAACAACCTATGAATTATTATTGGAGTCGATTTAGTACGGACTGATATGTCTTGGTCACGGTTCGCTGCAGAACCTATTGATCGACGTGCATTATCGTACAGAAGTACGTAGGATTTTAATCGTGCGTCGCCGACTGCGGATGGTCTGCTTGCTAACTGAATTCTTAATTACATGCATTATACATCGAGTATTTATTTCATTAGATTGTAATTGATTGGCGGAATTTGAAATTCTTAGTTAATTTAATTGCTGATAACTGAATCGCAATGTAATTGAATCACATCTCAGAAATTATAAATCGTGTTTATACTTTCTTTAAAACGTAACAGGTTCATTTCTATTCTGAATGTATGAATACCGTCGCTCGTTATTCTAAGTACCGTTCGTCGCCGACTTTCTGGATTTTTGAGCAGCTGTAAATCACTCAATCAGAATGTTTCATAACGTGATATTGTGCAATGTAGACTTTTTTAGTTTTACCGCAGTGCTGCATTGTTCGATAAAAATACCATGCAGTGTCTGACACGGGTTTTCTTCAGAGATATAGGAAGATCAAAATTGTTTCAGAACACGAAACGATTGCTCGAGGCAGGAGTTACAGGGCCGGAGGGTCACGAAATGTCGCGTCCCGAAGAAGTGGAGGCTGAGGCTGTGTACAGAGCCTCTGTCATAGCCAGCCAGGTAATAAGTCGCAAAAATGAGATAGTTTTTATTAGAAATTAGAGATATTTGTTGTGCTTGTTCACTATTTCTAGCACAGGTGCTGTTCCCTAATTAACCTCGTTGCTTCTTATTTAAGTTCAATTTTATTTACTTTTCACGCAATTATTTTTGTACGCAACATTTTGCTAGAAATAGGACAGCTCTATATTAACCGTTCGAGTGGTACTTCCTGTGCAATTATAACGTCAGCAAGCGTAGCACTCCAACGATTAATATCAGGTAACTGAGAAAGCTCTTTCCGTTTTCGTTGGCATTTTGCTACGTAAAGTTCACAATTTTTACGGTTTTTATTCGACTACTTTTCAGAATATATTCGATGGAAAATGTGCAAACGGCAGGAACTTTATTGGTACAGTCAAGAGCAATCTGGTTTCTTATAATTTAACAAGGCTAACAAGGAAGAAGAACTCATTCGTGATTTTTGGAAACCTTTGAGATATCATATGTCAATTTTGAAAATGTTGAACTTCAAGCTTGTAGAAAAAGACCTTGAAAATCTGCAAATGTGAAACAATTGTAAAAGTAGAGATCTGAAAATTTGGCAAAATTTATGAATGTAGTTTGTGACCTTGAAAATTTGAAACTGTGAAATATTTATAAATGCAGAAATATGAAACTTTAGACAAGTTAAACATTCATAAACTTGAAAATTTACTTAGCTAATTTAGAAATTGAAAATATTATAATTTAATATTTTTAAAATGCAAATGTTCTTCAAAGGAAGTCAACATTGTTCCCTATGACTGTACCTACTCACAAGTTACCTTAAGAACTGTATCACGTTAAAATTGATAGATGTAAACGAAGACACAAATCCATGGAAATTCTGCATGCTTAGGTGAATTGTCCACTGTATGTAGTGCATGTGATGAGTCGTAGTGCCGCAGAGGCGGTGCAGATCGCTCGTAAGCGTGGCATTTGCGTCTTCGGCGAGACCTTGGTGGCTACAATTGGCACAGATGGTACCAACTACGCTCACAAATGCTGGAGACACGCTGCGGCATATGTTATGAGTCCACCCTTAAGGCCAGACCCAGATACACCTGAAGTGATCCTGAATATGTTGGCAACGTGAGTCGAAGCCACCTTTGAACATCTCTTTTGGGTGACTTTGACATCGGAGTTCAAGCTTTGTTAGACATTCTTTAAGAAAATGTACTTTTGTATATAGGTATAGGTTTATCAAAACGTTTGAACAATCTTCTTCTTCTTGGATTTTAAGCAAGTTTGCAAAATATGGTTTAGAGTGTTTAATGTCATTGATATTATTATAATGTCCTTTGCAATGTTTTTGATGTTTTGATAATGTTATTGATGTTATAATAATATCTTTGACAATGTCACTGATATTACAATAATGTAATTGATAATGTCATTGATGTTATAATAATGTCTTTGACAATGTCACTGATATTATAATAATGTAATTGATAATGTCATTGATGTTATAATAATGTCTTTGATAATGTCACTGATATTACAATAATGTAATTGATAATGTCATTGATGTTATAATAATGTCTTTAACAATGTCACTCATATTATAATAATGTAATTGATAATGTCACTGAAAATGTTATTGATATTGTAATAATGTCATTGACAATGTTATTGATGATATCATTGATGTTATAATAATGTTATTGATAATGTCATTGATGTTACAATAATATCCTTGATAATGTCACTAATATTATAATAATATCCTTGACAATATCACTGATATAATAACACACATACAATGTAGTATTCAACAAAAGATTAGGTCAACACATCTACTATTTTCATCCAAGGTCCACCAGGTCCCTAGCTCTACTAGCATCAACAATTTACACTGAACATATCAGTCACTAGACCACGTTGACCCCTAAATTATCTAACATAATGGATCAAATTTTTAAAGTATCTATTTGAGGTGTAGTACATCCAGGAGCCTCAAAGCGTGCACGCGATCATCGACAAAGTATAATTATAGTTTCTCGTTGTTGCATGCACCGGAAATTATATTTAGAAGTTCTGTCGAAATTCTCGTGCATGAACGCCGATAGTTAACTGCGATTCACTCCACTTTTCCTTTGCCCTATTTCTTTTGCATTTAAATTCAGAGTTGCACCGTTGGCACGATTCTCTCGTATCAGTGTGTAGACGTCCGTAGCAATGTAGTTCAATGTGTGGCACTTAAACTGTAGTTGGACACACCGTGATCACGATTTAATATAATAACTGTCTTCGATCACAATTTAGCTTAATTTTACGCTTCATCTTCAAATTGAAATTATGGTACTTAACTTGCGAAGGAAGATTTAAGGTGATTAGGTGATCTATTGAACATCCATTTTGACAATCTGATAATCTCTTGTGAATCTATTGTCGATGTATTGTCATTTAGCAAGTGTTTCAATCGTGATCACGTTTTGAGTCAGAATCGAATTCCGGAGCTGTTAGAGGATTAACATATCGCGTTTAGGTGAATTGTCCGCTGTACGTAACTGCGGTGACGAGCAAGTCAGCCGTAGACGTTCTGTCGACTAAACGCTCGGAGGGTGTTGTCCTGTTAGGAGAAACTGTCGCAAGTGCCATTGGTATCGACGGTAGCGAACAGTATGGAAAAGATATCGAAAAAGCGAGGCGTTACATTACTAGCCCACCATTGAGACCTGATCCCACGACACCCGTTTATCTAATCGAACACCTCGATCAGTAAGTAATTGTACTCTGTTCATATTCAATGCTTGGTCATGTTGAAGTATTTGAAACGATGCTGAGAATGTGATATTGTTGGCAAGTTTAGGGTAGAATTAGCTTCTGACTTTGGAATCAACACGTTTTAAATTTTGAAATTCAGTTTTCGGTGCGGTTCAAGTTTTAAGTAGAAATTCAACTTAATTCATTTTAAATGCGAGTCACCTTTTACTTCGATATGATTTGATTCAGTGCAACCTAAATTCGACGCAACTCAATTCTACACGATTTGATTTATTTCGTTTTGATGTAGTTTCATTGTGATGCAAACTGACGTAATTCGACTCATTTCAAATTTAAAACAATTCAGATCCACATTCTTTCACGATGAAGATTCTTACAATTACTAAGAAAATTTTCACAATAATATTACTAAGAAAATTCTTGCGATACCTAATCTTCCCAACCATGTGTAACATTTCTAGTAAATAACAAATACTACAATATCACTGTCAATCTTAGAAATCACGTACCAATATCACATTTGCGTTTCTCGTTGATCTCAAGGTTTCAAGACGTTCAAGTGCTCGCGTCTAAGAGAGTCTAAGCTAGATCTGACGATTTTCAATCTGTATCTTCTTTCGAGTGCTTCCAGGTCCTCAAGTACATACGTTGACTAATCAACGAGTCTCAAAGTAGATGAATTATCCGAAAGATCGATAACGAGATGATCCTCTTTGCTGTGTTATAACGTTGCACGATTATTCAAATGACGGCGATAAATTACAGCATGAACGAATTGGCACACGCGACACAAGCCTAACTGAACGTAATTTACATAGATATCGCGTGGGAAGTCGCTTTTATCTGGCGGTATATTAAACTCAATTAAATGGGCAGAGGAAAATTCGTTTAAGAGATCATTGAACGGCAATCAGCCTCAAACGTTTGTGAACATGAATTTCTTTTCAATTTTTATGTTTTAAGTATTATTGTAGCTTCTCAGATGTCAAGGTAACCTTTTATTGAACTCTTTAATGTTTCATTCAGTTTAACACTAGATTTACGGATTTTTAAAAATGTTTCATCCCTTATTTTATTTTATTTTTGGTCTGTAAAATATTTGTCAAGGTTATTTCATTCTTCATTTATTTATTCATATATTTTATTAGTCTAAAATTAGTCTCAATCAGTCTAAAATTCAACAATAGTCAATTTTACAATACTTCATTTCATCCCTTATTTCTGTACTTTATCTACAACTTAAAAATAACAAACGTCCGTATTTCTAATGTTAATAAAAAACTAGACATACAATGCTCTAAAAGAACTAAATTATATATATTATTTCTTTAGGGATGATCTCCAAGTAGTGGGAAGCGACAACTGTACCTTCAACGCCGACCAAAAGGCCTTAGGCAAAGACGACTTCTCGAAGATCCCGAACGGAGTGAACGGCGTCGAGGACAGAATGTCAGTCCTCTGGGAGAAAGGTGTTCACGCAGGCATAATGGACCCTACAAGGTTCGTGGCAGTGACCAGTACCAACGCAGCCAGGATCTTCAACTTGTATCCGAGAAAGGGAGTAATCGCTATTGGGTCAGACGCTGATATAGTCGTCTGGGACCCCAACAGGAAGCGTACGATTTCCGCCCAGACTCACGCTCAGGCCGTTGACTTCAACATCTTCGAGGTACGGACTTAAGCTTCAATGAAGTCGGGACTTGCAGAATTCAGACATCGTACACAGGAAGTTTAATCAGCTTCATCGAGTCGGGAAGATAACGTCATTAAGCTTTTGTTTGCGGAAGAATTCATTTACTTTGTTGACTACGTTATGTAACTTTAGTTTGAAGTGGTTGTAGGGACGTAGGGCTCTTCATTATGCGATTCGATGTACTTTAGTATGAGGGCACTGTAAGTGCATAGGGATGCGGGACTACTTGTCATTATGTCATTTATTGTATTTACTTTAGTATCAAACATGTATCAGATTAAAGATTGTAAAAACGCCAGGTTATAGATATTTAGAGATAGGCGAATCTAGGGATCTAAGAATAGCTGTTTCTCATTGTGTAACTGTATCTATTTTAGCATCAAGTAAGATTAGACATGTAAGTATTAGAGTCTTAAGTTTAGGCTTCTGAAGACCTAGAGATTTCAGCAAATACAAAAATAGTGCGTAGGAATGTGTACACATAACTTGAGAAGATAAAAGTCTAGAAATACAGAGATGTTAAAATATTGAGATACAAAATAACACAGAAGAACTTCGAAGATATCTTAATATATAAAAATTTGTCCAAACAAAACTCTGAAGCTAACATCTCCAATCCATCTGTTACAGGGCATGGAAGTTCACGGAGTACCCGAATACGTCATAGTCGAAGGACGAGTCTGCGTCGACGAGTGCGAACTGAAGGTCGTCCACGGCTTTGGAAAGTTCGTCGAGACTCCTTGCAACGCTGAATACGTATACGGCATGATCGAGGACAGAGAAAAGGTGAATATCTTCAAACTCACTCATGCACATCGATAAACATTCTTTACTACTTTCCACCTTTAACCGTTTGTTCAGAGACCACGCGGTGTGGCACGAACCGAAGCAGAGGCGAAGAAGTACGCTGAAGAGGATGCCGCTATCGCGAAAGCGAAACAGGAGGCAAGAGCTGCTGCCCTTGCCAAGAGTCATCAGACGAACGGCACACACGAGAGCCCGAAACCGAAAGTCAAGATGCCTGATTGTTTGCCGACGTTACCTGATTCCGCGGTGGTTACGCCATCGTCGAAAGGTCCACGACTGGAAGGACAGAGAAATTTACAAGATTCCACTTTCTCTATTAGCGGTAGGTAGCGATGATTGATTTGGCTGAAGAGTTGAGAGCAATGTACTGTGTACATCACGCGAGATGAAGTGTAGGAAAGTTACAGGGAATTTATTAGTAGACTCTTTTGGTAAATAAAGATTTGTTATAATTTTTTGATTGTTAGAGCAAGGACTATGTGATTGTGTAAGGATTCATATTTTTGCAGACATGTGATGTGGACAGTAGGTTCTTAGTTGTGAGTGTGGAAGAAGGAGTCAATTGGTCTTTGATGGTGGAAGAAGTTTTGAGAGGTATTTTCAGAGAAGAGTAACAAATATTGGAGTTCCTGAGCCACAGAGTTCTATGGTACCAATGTCTATAGTTTTAAAGTTCTAGTATTCTAAGATTGCAATGTTTCACTGTTGTAAAAACTCAGAATCTCAAGACTGCAGTGTCGCAAACCTCTAAAGTCTCAAATTCTTAAACTCTCAGAGTCTCAGAGTCTCAAAGTCTCAAAGTCTCAGACTCTCAAAGTCTTAAACTTTCAAAGTCTCAGAGTCTTAAAGTCTTAAACTTTCAAAGTCTCAGAGTCTCAAAGTTTCAATCTCTCAAAGTCTCAATGTCTCAAAGTCTCAAAGTCTCAAAGTCTCAATGTCTCAATGTCTCAAAGTCTCAAACTCTCAAAGACTCAGAGTTTCAAAGTCTCAATCTCTCAAAGTCTTAGAGTATCAAAGTCTCAAACTCTCAAAAGTTCTCAAAGTTCCAAAACTCTCAAAGTTCCAAACTCCTGGTTCCCAAAGTCCCAACTTCAACTACATCCATGTGAATAAAGAATGTGGAGAGATAAAGCGAGTGGTAGACCTTCATGTACACTTTCTCTAATAGTAAATTAAGTTTATACCTAACCATACCTTACTAATTAATGTATCTATGTTACAGAGGACGTAGAAGAAGCAAGAAGAGCTTGCATCCGCGTGAACAATCCACCAGGTGGTCGCAGTGCGGGAGGTTTTTGGTAATTTATTATGAACGAAAGAATCAAGGTCCGCTTTGCATATAATTTTCTTTCGAGAGAAAGGTGAATTGACGTACCTAACTCTCACCTTCCTCCCATTCGCGTACACATTCGTATCTACATCTTGTCTCTCTTTTTTCCGTGAGAACGCTATCAGACAGCTTTCAGGTTCGCTAATCACTCGAGAAAATGTTTCCTTGTTTATCAATTTAATATTCCCATCGATCAAGGTCTGTCCCATCAAAGGAGGAATCGGGAATCACGGGTCAGTAGAGTGTACGTTCGTATTCTCACGTGTATCACACCATTTTTCGCTTCATTATCGCTTCATTGCCGCTCTCTGTGTACCGTACGCTTCAATTCTTTGACCTTGGACCGTTCGTTAAGGATTCTACGCCTGTTCGACGATTACTTTGATTCTGTGCAATAGTGTTGTATTTCTTCTCCGATGAAACGTTTGTGTTTTAACGATTAATCGTCGTATGCGAATTTACGTTCTGTTTGTACCATACGTTGTTCCATTGTTTTAGACGAGTTAACCGATGTTACAGAATGGTTTAAGCGTGGGATGTCCCTCGTGGTTATGACGCTTTGTATGTTTGTTTAAGTTTCAGCAAGATCGTTGCGAATACGAGACCCGGACGCGAGAGATATATTTCTGTTTCTCAAAAATGTTTTGATGTGGATAAGATGTTTGCAGAACCGCCCCTGGAGTTTGTTTTGTTATACCTTATTTTACAAATTATTATACCGTTATACATACTGTTTTATACATGTGTTATACATGTCTCATTACATGTCTGAACATTTTTAAATTCCTCAATCCGACTCGTTGAAAAGTTTATAAACATTTCCCGCCAAAACTCCAAGGGCAGCGTTGCGTCCGACAAATCTGTTAACGACAAACCAAGGTCAAGCTTACGAGCAAATTATATTTATTGCATAAACATATTACTCTACTATTCGAAATCGTTTGTACACGATACGAAGTACCTTACAAAGTATTTAATCGTGTTTATTAACAGAACACGATTTAATGGAACACATAATTTGCATCTCGATAATAGGTTGTACATTACATTGTTGATCAGTTGATTGTTGTAACTTTGGTTTTTATGTTTCGTAAACGATCATTTACATAACGCCGGTATAGAAGCGAACCATCGCCATCATCATCATCGCCAGTTTCATCAACGACTTCACGCGATGACGTAAATATTACATGGTCGGTGTACATATTACGCGCGGAAGCCGTTTCGTTCTCATTTAATCAAGGCTTCTCTGGCATGCAACTGTCTCATGGGTATAATAACATTATATCACGTTTTTATACATTAGCTGTAAAACCGACACGGGACATCGTTAGTTTAAGTTTAAGTTTAAGAAACAGACCCATGATGTTATGTACGTTTCACGTTGCATTATATGTTACATATATAGAATTTTATCGCGTTGAATGCCGTAGAGGTCATCGGTAACAACCACAGTGCAAATTGATAATTAAGAGAAAAAAATTCTTCAGAATTTTCACTGCATTCAACGCGTTAATAATAACAGATATATAATACGTTTTTGACCATTGTAGAAACATGGTTCAGTTGTACCGAGTTAATTGTAATGAGTTAATTGTAAATATTAATGTATCTTAAGTTTAACGATTCGAGCCAGTCGAACTCTTTGTTTTGCAGAAAATTAGGGCGTTGAAGTGATATACAATATACAGAGGCTTACGAAATTTAAATGACAATATAATAATTACTCAAATCTGAATTTGTGACTATAAGTTCATGTTTGTATATTTTACACAAATATTTCCGTTTATTGTCTCGAGTAATTATTATATTTTAATACATGACGTGAGCCGATACGTACCGCTCAATTACCACAGAAATTCTGTGAATCGGAACAAAGTGCTAATAAACGAAGGAAAATTAGACAAACTTTTTGGATCTTTTTGTATCGGTAGAATTTTCGCGATACTAGAATAGTTCGATAAAGTGATCTTCAAATTCGTGATAATTTAAAATCAGTCAAATTGAATTCCGATTTCGAATCGAGTGTTGTTCGGCAAGTGTTCGATCGAAGTATTCGCAAGATTTAAAAGAATCGGTTAAATGACCGATAGCTTGTACCAATATTAACTTACATTACGCACAATTCTTAAATAGACCAAGATAAGCTGCTAAAACCATACATTAGCGGTTATGGGAAAGAGAATGTTAATGTGATGCATTTAAGGAGAACGCACATGTTGTTACAAAATTTCACGCGAAAGATTACAGAGAAAGATCAAGCTATTACATTTTAGAGAAAACATTTTATAAATTTCCCCGCTAACACTTTGATGAGCGCACGTTTCTTGGAACTACACTGCTCGACAAAATTCGAATATCAAAACAGGGAGGACACCGAATATCTTATTTCAAATGCAATAATAGCAGATTACAAAGGCGTTCATGAAGTGTATACTAAAAAGAAAAGCCTTATAGTATAAAATGAACTCATGAAAGTTGATCCCCTGGTTACATTGAACAGTGTATAAAATTACGAGAGCCATTAATTCCACAAAATATGCGACCGTCGGTGTTAAATCCTACATTCCGACTTCGAGTCCTAGTTTCCTTCTGTTTGAAAAACTATTCATTGTTATTTTATTAGCTCTGTAAGACGTGCACCGAATCTGCCCGTCTGTGAAAGTACATCTAACAATAATTATTTCAGAGAATGGTAATAACGTTAAGAACGATATTAACAATAATAATCGCCGCATAATAAATATTCATACCTGTAAGATGAATTTTATTGAATGGACTTTTGTTATATTGCCATGGATGCTGTGGAGAATTTTTTGAGAAGGTAATATTGAATGTGCAGTGAAAGATAATGAGGTTTGATGCAATATATGACAATACAGCGCATGGTACTATTAACGTGTGGTGATACAACGTGTGGCGATATAACGCGTGGTGAAATAACATGTGGTAATTCACTGTATTATCAACGTGGTATTACTTACGCATGGTAATTCAATATGCAAAGTACTACAAGTTCTTGATGATCTAATGTGTGGAGTTACTAACATATGGCGATATAACGTGTGGTGATATAACACGTGGTAATTCACTGTATTATCGACGTGGTATTACTAACGCATGGTTATTCAATATGTAAAGTATTACAAGTTCTTGATAATCGAATGTGTGGTTAAATATATGGTGATATAACACGTGGTGATATAACATGTGGTAATACGCTGTATTACTAACGTGGTATTATTAACGTGTGGTAATCCATTATGCAAAGTACTACAAGTTCTTGATAGTCTAATGCGTGGTATTACTAACACGTGGTGATATAACGCGTGGAATTACTGACACGTGGCTATATAACGCGTGGTATTATTGACACGTGGCTATATAACGCGTGGAATTATTGACACGTGGTGATATAACGCGTGGAATTACTGACACGTGACTATATAACGCGTGGAATTACTGACACGTGGTGATATAACGCGTGGAATTACTGACACGTGGCTATATAACGCGGGGAATTATTGACACGTGGCGATATAACGCGTGGTATTATTGACACGTGGTGATATAACGCGTGGAATTATTGACACGTGGTGATATAACGCGTGGAATTGCTGACATGTGGCGATATAACGCGTGGAATTACTGACACGTGGTGATATAACGCGTGGAATTACTGACACGTGACTATATAATGCGTGGAATTACTGACACATGGTGATATAACGCGTGGTATTTCTGACACGTGGCAATATAACGCGTGGTATTGGCACGTGGCTATATAACGCGTAGTATTATTAACTCGTGGCGATCTAACGCGTGCTATTACTTACATGTGGTGATATAACGCAAAGTAATACACCTAATGTACCACTTCAAGAACTTGCAATTGAATCAGTCAACAACCCAGACAAATAAAAATCCAAGTAAAAGTGGCAATATAACAAGAGACCAACGTAATTAATAAGCGAAAGCTTGGCCTGAGCTACTCAATGACCAACATGTTTTCTTCTGTTATCATTGTAAGTTCCACGAGAACTTAATACTCTCATAAAACTCATTGTCGTGATAAACTTCTTGAGACGAGACTTTTTAGATCGCATTTAGAGAAATTCTCTGATAGATTTTCAAGGTAGATTTTTTATCGAAATTTCACATTGAAAGTTTCTAACTGTTTGTATACGAGCATAGAGTTTTAACGATAAGTTCGTTAGGGAACGCAGGAATTCGAGATCATTTTCATCGTCTAGAATCTAGAGTTAGTGATTGTTCGTTACACTTTTATCGAGACGATTCTGTTGCAATAAAGACGTTTCACACGATGCATCGTTGTCTTCTAACGATAAATTACGTGGCTTGATTACATAAGACTGCTTGAAGCCTGATTAAACCGAGAAATGGTTTTATTTCAGCCGGCTTACCACGGTTCAATGAAGCGTCATTATTCTTGTTTGTTTTTTACAGTTTCAAGACTATAAACGTTTATTGACTCTATTAGAGTTACGGAGGTTGGATCATATAATGAAACACTTGTTCAATCACTCAATCTTTTTTAGAAAAACTTGTACTAGTTTTAATTTTATTTACTTAGAATATTTACTGCGTCTTCAAGTTCCTTTCAGTTATTCAAAATGGCCGCCTAGTTCTCAATAAAGCCTTCTTTCAATCTTTCGCCTTCTTTCACCAATACAGTAATTAATTAAAATAACTGTGTTCATCAGAAAATATATTACCATTTTTTAGTGTTTCATTATTTAATTCATTCTCTGAAGATCATTTATCATGCACGTTACATTAGTTTCTTGCGTCGAAATCTTGTTAATTTGTTCGCTGTTACACGGGGATCTACATTTGTTCTACAGAGATGTGTACGGAAATTTGTTGTTCGACAAACATTGCGAGGGCTTGGTAAATTTATAAACCGCAGAAAAGAATAATAGAAAGAAAAAAGATACGTATGATTATTATCAATGTGTTCACGTTGCGCGTGACTTCGAGTCGAGTATTCGAAATGAAATGTATAGTTTATCGACATAATTAAGTGACTAGGGTACGTATTTATGTCTGTTACAATGTATGTGATTGCTTGAAATAAAAACTTGACATCAATATTAAACGAAGCGTTTGTTTCTTGGAAGGTAGGAAGAAGCGAAACGTTGCTGTAAAAGTATCTTTAAGTACATTGTTAAGATATACAAATGTATTGCTAACATTTCAACGAATCACAGGATTGTTTAAAACAGGATGGTGCGAAAATAATTGGTTCTTTAATTTTTATTGTAATTTTTGTTTGAGATTTGGTTATTTGGGGATTTGAAAATTTGAGAGTTAGAGGAGTTTGAAGTTTTTCTGTTCAATATTTTGTGGAAAATATTTTACTGTCTTTTGCTTGGTAAAAACTTAAATTATTTCTGCACCATCCTACCAGAGTAATACTATTACATTCTCCCATATCCATCAATTGTTACATATAACAAGAATATGTATCATTATTATAATTCTTTAAGAGTATTTTATAGTCACTGCTCCTCCGCTTTGTGCTTAGCCTTCTCCAGTATTTGTTTCAGTTTCGACACTCGAGGACTCTTCTTCTACAAAATAAACATTCAGTCAATTCAGTTACTATAATTTCAATAAAAATTAAACTTCAAAATATTTTATCCCTTACTTCACTTTCCACTCTCGCCAAGGAAATCATATCATGAAGTTTGCCACCCTCCACCACATCACAGTACTGTTCCAGCTGTCTTTTAGACAGCTCAATCACTTCAGAACCAGTCATATCCCTCAACTGTCTACAAGTTCTGAAAACAATTAATTGTCAAATAAAACAACAAAGCAGTTTGTAGAAAAAACACCCCAAAATTTGTATAATTTGTGAAATTTGTAAATTTATGAAATTTGTAAATTTGTAAAATTTGTGAATTTGTGACATTCATAAATTTCACATACTTGTCCGAGAATCCCTTGCTCGTCAACCACTTTTGAACCTCTCTAGGCGTAGAAAATCTATCCAGAACAGGCTCAGGAGTTACACTCTCATTGTTACTCTTCTTCTCACGGTATATCATCAACACCTGTCGCAGCTCCTCTTGCATTTGCTTCTCCGTTCGCTGCCCTACAAAAAGAATGTGCCAAACATCAATGAGCTAGATAATGAGAATGATGATTTTACCGCTAGGTGGTTGATTACTCTTCAGTGATTTGGTTGAAATCGTCGAGGTGACTGATATCTGGCTTTCTAGAGGCGGAGGTAGAGGAGGCGGTGGCGGTGTTGACACTTCAGGAACGAGTTCTTCAGACAGGTTAGCTGGCGGAGGGTGAATTTCTGCTACTTCTGTCAATTCGTTGGGTTTCAGCTTTTCGATCTTCTGAGGTGGTTTCTCGTTCTTCTGAGGTGGCTTCTCATTCTGTGATGGTTTTTCATTCTTCTGAGATGGCTTTTCATCTTTAAGATTGGATGATTTCCCGTTCTCTTTGATGAGTGATTCCTTCTCTTCAACAGGTGTTTTCTTCTTAATTCCTGGCGATGGTAGTTTCTCAAGGGTTGCAGTCTTATCTGGGAATATAGCTTTCTCGCTACTGATAGAGACAATTTCTCCATCGTCTGTAATATTAAAACCCCCGTTAGATTCATGTTAATTGTCAGCATGGATTAGTAAAGCTTGTAGAAAGCTTCTGACAGAAAGCTACAAGAGTAGACCAGGGTTAAAAGTAACTTTGAAAGAATCATTAGAATGTGTTTACATATTAAAACCTTGGTCTACCCTGCAATTACTTCAAACAAGTGTAATCAAACTTACCCTGTTTCTGTAGAACACTGAACACTTTATCGACGGACTAAAAGCACACTTCAAGCAAGCAAAACAGCTAAATCTATCGGCAAGAACACGTTTCGAGTTCACATTTTTATTACAATCGGACGTTACATTTAACAATAGAATACAAATTAAAATATCGAAGGAATCTACTAGATACAGATAGGACAATACCGCAAAGAGACGAGTACAGTAACCGAGTATATTTATTAATCAAGTGATGTACATAAATTACAGTGCAACGAAAATACTGGACGGATCGAATCCCCATCCCGTGGACAGATCAAGAATCAAAGATTCGTTCTATTGGAAGTGAGTATAAATATAAAATGTGTCATATTTAGTGTCTAATCAAGCATCGTTGAATGAGATTTTACTTCCATGAATCGACTAGTTAGTGTTAGAACTTCATCAACGATGCCTAGCGTGCTCTAAACTGATTGAAATTCGTAAGCGATCGCTTTACTCTCTCGAACGCTGGAAGACTAAGTCGTTGAAATTGATAAATCGATCTCAAGGTGTCTTTGTTTGTACAAGCTTAGATTCACACTGATGCGTACAAACACATGCGACGACACATACAAGCATCAAAAGAGAAAGCGTCGACGATTAAAGCCGTTAATAAAGAAAGTTAATCATTTTCTCGACGTGAGTTAATTTTATTCAACGGCTTTAATTCGAGTGACGAAGCTTTTTCTCACGGTGAAGCCAAATACAGTGGACGGACAATTCGCTACGGTGTCAGCGCAAAATAAAACACAAAGTCGAGGGTTCTGCGTTGGGACTATTTATTAATAACAGTTTCGGTTTCTTTGGTCTTACTATTACTAAAAGAAACCTTATTAAAATTATCAGAATTGTAAAAAACAGAGATTCATAATAAATTGTCAAAGTTATAGAAAGAAATTCATAAATTTTCAAAAGATGAATGAAACTTAAATTGTCTCATTAAAATACTCTATAACTAAAACAAACCTGATTAAAATTATCAGAATTGTATAAAATAGAGATTTACAATAAATTGTCAAAGTTACAGCAATTCATAAGTTTTCAAAAATTAAATGAAACTTAAATTTGTTATTTATAAATAGCCCAACGTTGACCAGCTCACGGTTCGACGCTTTTACAAACAGTTCGACGATAAAACTATACATATCGTTTTCTATTCTGTTAAAGTATACATATGTATAATATATATATACTAACAATAAGATTTGGTTAGTCGATAAATATAAAAAATATGGTATCGTCCCTATGGTCGCTATAAGAAAGGTACAGTATTATGTACTCGAACACTCTTGACTAACGTGAAATAATATCGATTATACATATATATCTTTAAATAAACAAAAAAGAAAGAATTCAAGAACATTTTGCAAAATCTGAACACCTCTTGCCAATCTTTTGAAATCTAATCAAGTTTAAACGCCTGATTACTGATCATCAATCACGAAATACAATTTACAATAATCAGAATTTTAAATAAAATTATTTCAAAACTCAGTTAAAATTAATTTGGATAATTTAAGAATGTTTGACTGTATTTTCTGATGAGGTGCTCACATTTTGCAAGATACCCAAATAAAATTCATGGGTGAATCAATGAAAATTCCGGATCGTTTCCAAACACGTTCTCTACAGTAAAACAATGCATTTATCTTGAATTCTATTTTCACGAACTTGTATCTGATAACGCGCTTATCGCAAATAAACTTTTAAAAACGAAGAAACAAAGACCGACATCGGCAAAGTTATCGTTGTTCAAAGTTTCACAAACAAACAAAAATTTTCGAAGTTCTTCTTAACGTATCCTCGAATCCAAGCATAGACTCGTTCACGTGCGGTTATAAATTAGAAAAGCTTCGGATATAGACGGAAGAACTTGGAAAATGAGAATCGTGTTCGACAACGAGCTCCTAGTTCCTATTTGCGATAACGATGTTGACGATTCGACCTAGATATTAACTCGCATTAAACCTCCTTCATATATTTATATATATACAAGTAGAAAAATACGGTATTGAAAAACCAAGTAAAAGGGATTATAAATCGTAGAATGTTTTCTCGATTAAATAAATCATGTGCGGCGTGTACAACGGTTTCAGACTTAACGTAGACGCCATCGCGCTAATGTGCTCATTTAATTATCGGTGATTAATGTTCAACGTTGACATACTTTGTCCCGCAGTGAAAACTGTTAGAACGCTTTCGAACCTCTAACAATTTCAAAGTATATACTTTATCTTCTTGGGTGGTCGCTGAATCTTCCGACACTATTTCAATGTCGTTCTAACAATCTCATTTCTCACAAAACTACGAGTGCTTTTCGATAGATTAAAAGTATCGGAATTCACCTTTTTTCCCGAGTCTCTCTTTTCTCACCCAATCGGCTGGCGCTGGCGGTGGAATCGCGTGTGTTCGATGGGTGGCTTCCGGTCCTGGACTAGTGCTCGTTCTTTCGAGTTCCGAATCCTGAAATACCAAAATATGTCAGTGAAATACTCATTCAAGCTTAAAATAATGACTAGAAAGCAGGCTGTAAAATTCTGCCTATACAGTTACAGTGACACAGTTTCGCAACAGTAACTTCAGCTTCATATTTTATGACCATTTGTCTAGGTTAATTGCTAATTGTTTCGAATGCATTGAAGTCGCTATCGATTGTTTAAACTATAAACTGTAGTTGACTCCAGCTTACTGAATAGTATTATTTGTACAAGTACATATGTGACAGAAGTCCTAATGCAAACTCTAATGCAAGATATAAAGTACAATATATCACACAGAACATTGTATTACGTGAGCCATAAAATATGAAGCATACACTTTCGGCTGTACATCACATCTCACCTCATAATTATATCCATGTCCCTGCCTCGGATATCTGCTGGTGTACAGCGGGTTGTTGAAAACGTCGTTGTCGTTGGAATGAGTGGGATTGTGAGGCGTGACGATGGTGTGCGGCACGTGCGCGACTTGCCCTCTGGAATTCCTCGCCTTCCACCACTTCCTGCTATCGTCTAGGATCTCTAGGTATTCGCCTCTGACGACCGTCAACTCCTTGTCGTTGTTGGCCGTTCTCGGATAAGTGACTTGTACGATCTTCGCGTGTCGGGCCAGCAGGTCGTCCAGCCAGGCCTCCTGTGCCCGTTCCATTCCGCCGGCTCTCGGCGTTCTTTCGATCGAATCGACAGATATATCGCTGTGCGCTCTCGTCTGGTCTACTCTCTCCTCCCTGTACAACTCTGAGCTGGTCCCATAATTCCTTTCGAAATACTCGTTACCGCCGCGTTCCTCTCTGCTCTCGTACTCCAAATAATCGCTACTGTAGTGCGACTCGTCCACCTCTCGGTGATTATAATAAGGATCGTTCTGTTGTTCGGGGAGTTCGTCCCTCTTCTGTTTATCCGCGTTCAGCAGGGAGGCTAGATGATCGTGATCTCTGTCCTCCGGGATCGGGTACTCTGGAGACCAGCCGTCCATGAAGATAGGATGATACGGTGGCACGTGACCCTTCCATTGGTCCCTGGGTATCAGCCAAGTGTCTCCCAACGAGTGCCACAGTTCTGTCTCTTTGCTGGTGACGCAATTAATTAACAGGTTGACCGCCTCCCTGGTCAGCAACGGAGAGACCACCTTGCTCGGCAGATTCGGATCGTAATTGGTGTCGTGAGACGCATCCACAATCAACGCGAGCGGTGTGAAGAGAAAGTGTACCAGCTCCGGCGCGTTCGGGTCGTGAATGTGGGCCTTCAGCTTGGCCAGCAGATTGAACGAGAGCTTGAACTTCTGGAATATGTCGATGAATTCCATTTCGGGCGGCGGTTTCGCCCTCATAGTCAACATTCCATCTCCCAGGTTCCTTTTCTTCGATTTTCGGTTTCGTCGACGACGCTCCAGCTCCTTGGACGCGGCGGCCGCGTGCTGAAGACGCGCTATGAACTTCTCGATGTCGTCAAAACAGTGGTTCAGTATCGTCACGTCTCGTTCATACTTCTCTGAAGACGTTGATGACACCTCGTCGTTGTTCTCCTCGCGGGATATATCGTTCTGACCGTCCGCTGAATCGTAATAAAAGCGCATTCGATTACTCCACTTTTACGTTCATGAAATATTAAACGGAAATGATTAGACAGAAAAAGGATGTACCATTATTAGCGTTGAAGGCGGAGACTTGCTCCCGAACGTTGACCCCGTTCAAGGGTGGTTCCGGCGGTGGCAGAGTCGGAGGAGGAGGTATACGACCCCTGGGACCCCTCGGTGACCCACCAGGCACCAACTTGCCCATCTGCAACATCTTCAAGTCCTCGACGAGGTCCTGGGCCGAGACGCTTTGACACTGGAATATATGCATTTCTGCTCGTTGACCGGAACCGCTGTCATCCGCCACTGTGAAGACGAGAATGTTGTTATACATCTCCATCGGGTCCCTCGACGTGAACGCGGTCGGTTCCTGTATCAACGAGGCTGGGAATCGCTCCATGACGGCCTGCATACGAATTTACCAACGATGCATTAAGTGAAATTGCCTCAAACCTCGACGTAATGTAATTTCACAAATGTTCCACTTCGTAGTTTATCATTCGTCGGTGTTATACAAGGTGTCTCTGAAAGTTCTTACAAAACAGATATTGAGCTCTTTGGACTTTGCAGTCCGGAGACTAAGGTGGATAGTTTTAGAATTCATATTTTGAGTGCACCGACTCCATACTTGTAACGTCATAAGTCTGCATATCGCTTAAAAAATGTTATCCACATGCAAGGTTGATCAAGGTAATAGATACAACTATCAACGATATGAGATACGTCACTTGAGCAAACTTGTTTATCTGATTAGCTATGCAACTGCACTGATACTTCTCTTTATCGGAATCGTAAGAAATTTCAGAGACTCGTATGTTTTTGTTCGATGTTTACCCCGGTCTCGTTGTCCATGATCAGCACCCAGTTCCGTTCCAGACGGAGCTGCATCTTTTGACTCCAGATGCCGTTACTCTTCTCCAGCTGCAAAAGTCGTCGCATACCGTCCGCTGGATAAACAATACCGGTTTCTTTCGTGACCGTGAACGTGGCCAAATGCTCCATCATGTAAGTTGGCTCGGAGCTACTGACTCGGCCGCCGGATGTGCTGGATGGACCGCTGGATCCTCCATCTAAACGCATCGTTAATTATTCGTTTACCGTCAATCTGTCCAGTGATTCAGCTGATATTTCGCTAACGAGGTAACAGAAATTGGATCGAGGATACTAATTCATTATATCGGCAAGGAGGTTTTATAGTCATTCTATTAATTGATGGATACGAGAGATTATCTACGGTGATTTATTATTACCTTTATTATAGGTGGAAGGACTGTGCCCGCTGTTGTAATACGGCATCGTGATCAGATCAACGTTTGCCCTTTATCTGCAACAGAAAAATTACTGGCTTTAATACACGGGCAAAATGCACTGAATGTATATGAATAAAATTTAAATCTTTATAAATAAAAAATGATTTAAATGAGAATTATTTCGTGAAATGAGAGATATTTAAATCTTTGTGAAGTTAAAAATATTTCGTAGAAAGACTATTTAAATCTTCATGAAATAAATATTTAAATAAAAAGAAGAATATATTCTTCATAAAAAGAAGAATATATAAATGTTAATTTCAGGAAAAATATTTAAATCTTCCTCAAATAAAAATGATGCAAATCTTTCTTAAAAAGAACAGAATCAACTGACTAAAAAGAGAAGAGCTAATTAAAAGTAAATATAATTTTTTAGTGAGGTGTTAACATAATTTAATAACTAAAGACTTGCTAAGAGAACGGTTTAATAACTTAATGAGGAAGGAGTCAAGCGATACTCGCACGTCGCGTATCGTATCCGGCTACCGGGTCATGGGGACCATACTTGGCGGCACGAAAGCCAGCCCATAACCAAAGTGAAATTCCAATGAGCCTAATTCGCTCGCCAGACATGTCGAGAATTCCTTTCGCGTGCCTTCCACCTATCGAACTTCAGCGTTCGAAGGTGAGATCTATGGGGTACAATGGGCCCATAAATACTGTTGATAAGCACTTTTTTGAGGATGGGAAATTTTTACGGTCTTCGAACGTATATGGTCACAGTAAGATGGCGATAGGTGGTAGGTCAGATAGAAAGGTTATATACGTTAGGTTAGGTTAAGATGGCAGTCTGTGGTGGTAAGTCAGATAGAAGGTTATGTAGGTTAGATTAGGTTAGGTTATATTAAGATTAGGTTCATTAGGTTAGGTTATATTAAGATTAGGCTAATTAGGTTAGGTTATATTAAAATTCGGATAATTAGGTTAGGTTATATTAAGATTAGGTTATTTAGGTTAGGTTATATTAAAATTCGGATAATTAGGTTAGGTTAGATTAAGATTAGGTTATTTAGGTTAGGTTAAATTAAAATTAAGTTAATTAGGTTAGGTTGTACTAAGATTAGGTTAATTAGGTTAGGTTATATTAAGATTAGGCTAATTAGGTTAGGTTATATTAAAATTAGGGAAATTAGGTTAGGTTAGATTAAGATTAAATTATTTAGGTTAGGTTGTATTGAGATTAAATTATTTAGGTTAGGTTAGATTAAGATTAGGTTAATGAGGTTAGGTTCGATTAGGATTAGGTTTATTAAATTACGTTAGATTAAGATGGCGGTCAGTGGTAGGTCAGATAGAAAGGTTATGCAGGTTAGGTTAGATTTCAACATTCATTGTATATTTCTTAGATTACTTACATTTCAACAGATATTAATTATTTATTTCTGAAAGGTTCAATTATAGAATTTCAAAGAAATATTCAAAAAAGGAAATAAAGAAATTATAGAAATATTCAGAATATCAAATTTTTAGGATCATAAATTCCCAAATTATTAAGTTTCCAGGTAGCAATTTTTTAAACTTGAAAGACAACTTTCAATATTCCCAGATATCTGATTCTCAAAACTTGTGATCAGAATATATTTCTGAATATGAAAATTTGGTGAAATTCCCACATTCCCGAATTCTTACATTGTTAAGTATCTACAGCCCTAGATGTTGAAATTTCCAAATTTTCAACGGTGCACATTCTTAAATTTCCAAATACCCAAAGGTTTAAATTTCATGATCCCCAAATCTCTACAGTTCCAAATTTGCAAATTGCCAAATTCCCAATTGCTTAAATTCCAAAATTACCAAATTTCCAAAGGTACGAATTCCAAAATTACCAAATTCCAATATATCCAAATTTCTATAGCTTCAAATTCTCAAATTCCCCAATTCCCAATTGCCCAAATTCCTAAATTACCAAATTTCCAAAGGTCCAAATTCCACCACCCTAAATCCTCAAATTTCCGAATTCCTAAATGACCAAATACCCAAAGTTAAAAATTCCCTAGGGTCCGAATCCCCAAGCTTCCAAATTCCATAGCCATTGAATCCTCAAATTCTCAAATTCCCTAGTCCTCGAATCCCCAAGTTCCTAAATTCTCAAATTTCTAAATTCTCTAGTCACCCAACCCCTAAATTCCCAAATTCTCAATTTCCCAATTTCCCAAATTCCCAAATTCCCAAATTCCCAAATTGTCCAACTCCCAAATCCCAACTTTCCAAAGCTCCAATAATAGAATTCCCTTCGTGCTCACCTCCAATAACCCATTCGCCATTTAAAAATAATACTCCTCCGTCACGCACAAAATCATCCCCCAATTTGCAACCGTAATTTTCGCCCAGCACGCGATCGTAAAAGCATAAAAGGTGGATACATCACGCAGAGATATTTTTGCGCAGTTTCATACAGAACCGGGGCAGCTCTTACGATCGTAATAAAGTGATCGTTGGCACTCGTATGAAACGTTGTTGCATCCGATAGAAACGCGTAACAATGCCTTCTCCGTTATGCGGATTCCCAGGCTTGACTAATCTCTGCGGCACAGTGAAAGCATTCGCCTCGGACGTATATATACGTCCGTGTCCACCGGTCGAACATTTCCACGTTCAGATTTCGAATATTAATTACGTTCGCGCCGCTTTTACCGTGCATTAATTGCGCGACCGACAAACCGGAAAGACCGGGATTCGAAGCTGGATCTTTCGTTTACCAATCGACCGGTATTATCGATAACTTCCTCTTGCCCACCGATCGAGTTTAACGTTTTATAATATATGTATACGTGAATTTCTATACTTTCTGATTTTAGATTGCTAAATGCACGAATGTATTTTCACTCGATTTAACGTGTGAACTGGATAGATAAAATGAATAGTGCGGGTTGACACGGGTAAAATTGACCCCAAAACCTTTTCAGTTCGTTCACTTGGGAATGGGAAAAAGGATTTTGGTTGAAAGAGAGTAAGGTGATAAATTTATGTTGTTGTTTGCTTTGGTTGTAATAGTTACGTGTTAATTATAGTCATTGGACGCTTTCACTTGGAATTTTTAAAGATGAAAGGGAAACCTCGCGTTGTGTTGGAACATAATTTCAAATTTATTTGGAGAAATGAAAGGTGGATTGCTATGGAGATTAGGAAATGTAGGCTTAGTGCAGTATCATTAATTTAGAATTTGCATGTTTGTTAATTGCCAAACTTTTTTAACTGTTTTAAAAATTTAACTTTTTTTGTTAATTGCCAATTTTTCAATTTCTCAATTTTTCAATTTTTCAATTCTTCAATTTTTCAATTTCTCAATTTTTCAATTTTTCAATTCTTCAATTTTTCAATTTTTCAATTTTACAATTTCTCAATTTCTCAATTTTTCAATTTTTCAATTTTTCAATTTTTCAATTTTTCAATTTTTCAATTTTTCAATTTTTCAATTTTTTAAGTTCTCAATTTTTCAATTCTTCAATTCTTCAATTCTTCAATTCTTCAATTCATCAATTCTTCAATTCTTCAATTCTTCAATTCTTCAATTCTTCAATTACACAATTTCTTAATTACTCAATTACTCAATTACTCAATTACTCAATTACTCAATTACTCAATTCCTCAATTTCTAAATTTCTAAAATTGTCAAATTGTCATATCATAAAATTCTAAAATTCTCAAATGTTCAATATCTCAATTTTTCAATTTCTTAAATTATCGAATAGTCAAATAGTCAAACAGTCAAATGGTGAAATAGTTAAACGGTTAAACAGTCTAGCAGTCAACTAGTCAAATAGTCAAATAGTAAACTAGTCAAATAGTCAACTAATCAAATATTCAACTAGTCAAATAGTCAACCAGTCAACCAATCAACTAGTAAACTAGTCAAATAGTCAACTAGTAAACTAGTCAACTAGTCAACTAGTCAAATAGTCAACTAGTCAAATAGTCAACTAGTCAAATAGTCAACTAGTCAACTAGTCAACTAGTCAACTAGTCAACTAGTCAAATAGTCAAATAGTCAACTAGTCAAATAGTCAAATAGTCAACTAGTCAAATAGTCAAATAGTCAAATAGTCAAATAGTCAAATAGTCAAATAGTCAAATAGTCAACCAATCAACTAGTAAACTAATGCAATAGCCAAATAGTCAACTTGTAAAACCCACAACTTCGCAATTTCACAATTCCACAAATTTTCAAATCTTCAAACTAATTCTCAAATGATTACCACGTGGCAGTAAAACGCGTGGCGATATAACACACGTGTTTAGCAAAAAACAGCACCTCCATAAAAATGCATTCTACAAAAGCACTTAAAAAAACATTGCCCGTTAAAAGTATCTTGAAAGGCACAGGAAAAAATGCGGGTACTCTATCGAACAATCGATGAATTTGACCCGTTAAGCCCGCATATGCGCTTTCATTTAACACCCAACAAAATCAGCTGCCCGTATAAATACGAAATGTTCAGGTTTGTGTATCCACGTAACGAGGCGTCGAATCGAATAAGTTTCTCTTGGAGTAAATTCAGAATTTCACATTCCTTCGCGCATAACTATGCAAAAACCAGTTGTTTTCATGGTTTCTCACGCATCTTGATGAAAAAAGATAGAAAAAGGAACGAGTTTCAGATGCCTGATACATGACAGAGGCTGTTCGTCGTTCGAGATGCTTTTGAGTGAGCGGAGAGTTAATTTTAAATTAAATATTGCGGAGAGTGGAGTATTTTTAGAGGATTGGGAGATACAGAGATTTTGGGGGTAAGGATATAGTGATATAGGGATATAAAATTTGGAGATATGGAATTTGGGGATTTAGGTTATGAAAATTTATATTTTGCGGTTTTGAAGTTTAGGAATTTTGGTGTTTTGGAATTTTGGAATTTTGGAATTTTGGAACTGTGGAATTTTGTTTGAGAGTTTTAGAATTTGAGAGTTTTGGAATTTGAGAGTTTTGGAATTTGGGAGTTTTGGAATTTGAGAATTTTGGAATTTGAAAGTTTTGGAATTTTAGAGTGTTGGAATTTGAGAATTTTGGAATTTGGGAGTTTTGGAATTTGAGAATTTTGGAATTTGAGAGTTTTGGAATTGTAGAGTGTTGGAATTTGAGAATTTTGGAACTTGAGAGTTCTGGAATTTGAGAATTTTGGAATTTGGGAGTTTTGGAAGTTGAAAGTTTTAGAATTTGAGAATTTTGGAATTTGAGAGTGTTGGAATTTGAGAATTTTGGATTTTGGGAGTTTTGGAACTTGAGAGTTTTGGAATTTGAGAATTTTGGAATTTGGGAGTTTTGGAATTTAAAAATTTTAGAATTTGAGAATTTTGGAATTTGAGAGTTTCGGAATTTTAGAGTGTTGGATCTTGAAAGTGTTGAAATTTGAGAGTTTTGGAATTTTGGAAATATTGAAGTTGGAGTGCTTGAAAATTTGAAAATTTCAAAACTCAAAGATTTATAGACTTGAAGGTTTCTAAATGTGCAAATTCTACAATTTGTGTCCTTGCAAATGCATGAGTAGTAATTTAATGATTTAATTGACCTGTACAATCTAAATTTTCACATTCACAAATCTGAATATAAAAAAATATCCAAAAACACATCCACAACATACCTCTGAAAATTAGAAAAATAACCCAAGTATCTACCAAAGAGCCTTTCAAAACCTCGCACAATCGTGTCACTCATATCCCACAATCCATTACTCCACTTACACTTGATTTTCATTAAACCTCCGCAATAAGACTAATTCTCAAATTCAATAGTAATTAGCACCCGCTAAAGTGCAGATAGCAGTAATATAAAGAATAATCGTGTGAAAAGTTGGGCAACAAATCATAAGTACATTTTCTTACATACGACACATAGCATCCTTACAGAAAACATAAACGACATAAAAGGAGGTTATCGACACAATTTTACCTCGAATATAATATAATTTTACGTGTCGATGGATTTGGATCGAACTGTATCGGTTAATGGTATTACGTAACGTTTACCGATACGTGACTCGATAAAAATGGATTGTATCATCGACGGTGGGAACGGTTGTTCGGTTCCCTTGAGATCGTGAGGCTAGTTGCTATCTCCTACGCTTATTTTCTTCCTCTACAATCATATCTCTTTCTTTACTAGTCTACACGTTGTTGAATGGAGTCAATAGAATCTACCAGAGAATTGGAACATCGATTGTTTCCTGCACTCCGGCACTCGATAATTGCTTCTTTTATTCCGCGAATACTCCCATTACTAGATAACAGTTTGAGGAAGAAATAGAGCATTGATGTTTAATGGGGTTGAAATTATTTATTTTTAGTTTTTATACTTAGCTTTTATTGGTGTTCTTAATTTTAGTGTTCATTTAGCTGTTCATTTAGTTGTTCATTTAGTTGTTCATTTAGTTGTCCATTTAGTTGTTCATTTAGCTGTTCATTTAGTTGTTCATTTAGTTGTTCATCTAGTTGTTCATTTAGCTATTGAATTTGTTAAAAGAATTGAGTTTATTAAAATAGTCGACGAATTTATTTAACATTTTATTTTTACCATAAAGAAGACTGAATTTTTAATATTTACAATAAAATTGCTGGAGGAGTACAAAAATATTTGAACAAATATTAATAGATGTGAGAGTAACATGTATCAGATGCTTTTTTAAGATGGTTCACTAAAAAATTGTTTATATTATTTCTGTATATTTCTATGGGATATGTAATGTACATAATATTCAGAACCTAAGTAGACGAATTATATCAGGTACAATCTATTTTGGGTTGTGATCACAATTTTTATCTCTGGCGCCAGTTAGCTTAACCTATCAAGGTGGAACCAAGCTGTGCCGCCATCTTGAATCTTCCTACGCGTCTTCAAACCTTCATTCATAAAAAGTTACAGACAAAAATTTTTTATTAACTCAAGTTCTCATAAAACTGGCGTTATTTAAATATTATTTTAAAGATCATGGTATAATAAATTATTTATTGTTAAGTATATTTAATGAAATATATATAACCTTGCATTTTGATCTGCAAATTACTTTGCTTGTAAAGTATAATTTGACTTAAAAATTCACTTGTAATTTGACTTTAAATGTGATTTGTAGTTGATTGTACCTAATTAAATATATATGATCTTAAATTTTGACCTGCAAACTAATTTTTCTACAAATTATAATTTGACTTGAAAATTGACCTCTAGTTTGATTTGAAAGGTGAATTGTACTTAATTGTACCTAACTAAATATCTCTATGAACTTCCATTTTGGACTCCAAATTACTTTTTTCTATGAATTGAAATTTAACTTGAAAGCTGACCTATAATTTGACTTTAAAAATGATTTGTTAAAAATGATTGACTTAATTGACTTAATTCTAATTTCTATAATCTACAAATCTATAACCTTCCATTTTAACCTACAAATTAATTTGTCCATAAATTGAAACTTTTCTATAAATTTAACTTCAAAATTAACCTAAAATTAGACTTGAAAAGTAACCTCTAATTTAATTAAAAATTCAACCTACATCATCCACAAATAAACTATGTATATCGATTACTTGATTAAAATGTAAAACACTGATGGCAACCTGTTAAAGCAAGACAAGAGTAGCACAGCTTATTCTTGGCTGCGTACTGAAAATGTCATAACAGCGACCTAACAGTAATCACGGTGAAAAGGGAAGGGAAAAGGAAGGAAGGTGAGTGGGCTTCGTTCATACGGTTGGAGATTGAAGTCGCTGAATGCATTTCAAGACCGCGAGCTGAGAATTCCTCGGCGACTCTTTGAATTCCAGATTTCAGCGAGTTCGGAATCCATCGTCTATTTACGGTGAACACTATGTCGATGTCTCTCGTCTATTCGACGATGTAAGTATTAAACACTCGTGGAAATCTTTCGGAGATTGGAGATTCGAGTATATGTGGCCGGTGACAGTGCCGGCGGAATTATGGTTGGAGAGGGCGATTGCATGGGAGAGAGAAGATTAGAAATTTGGGGATTTAGAAATTTTCGAATTTAGGTATTTAGGTATTTAGGTATTTAGGTATTTAGGTATTTAGGTATTTAGGTATTTAGGTATTTAGGTATTTAAGTATTTAGATATTTAGGTATTTAGGTATTTAAGTATTTAGGTATTTAGGTACTTACTTAAGTGTTTAGGTATTTAGGAAGTTAGGAAATTAGGAATTTTGGAGTTTTGGAATTTTGGAATTTTGGAGTTTTGGAATTTTGGAATTTTGGAATTTTGGAAGTTTAGAATTTTGAAGTGTTGGAATTTTAGAATTTGGAAATATAGAGATTTGTAAATCTAAGGATTCGGGAATCTAGGGATTTTTGGATGTAGAGATTTTGGAAACTAGAAATTGAGGGTTCTAGGAATTTTAAAAACTAGAAATTTGGAGATCTAAAGATTTAAAAACTTAGAAATTAAAAAATTCAGAAATATTGAATTTCAAAAATTCCAATAAAAAAATTTAAAAAATAAGAAATTAAAAAATTGAATAATTTAGAAACTTCTAAACTTAATAATTTAGAAATTAAATATTTATGTAATCTGAAAATTATGTGGACTTCAAAACTTGTCCCTCTGCAAAGTGCTCTCCAAAGTCCAAAATAAAAAAAACCCTAATTTTCCACCCTGACAAATACCACCTACAAAAGCTTGTACATCCCAGAAAACTCTATACTAATCCCAAGAAGTAGGCATCTAACGTCGATGTCCGCTTCGAGCGTTCTTCAGGCGTAGAATGTCCATGTTGAACGACGTAGAAGAAGGCATCGTAAGGTTGAATGCCGTTTCTGTCAAGTACGGTCAAGGACGTGGTTACTTCAGCGCATTCCCCGGATGAATTTTTCTCTGCAGGGCGTGTCCGCATCCATAAGCAATTATACTCGAGCTTGTCGTTTGCTCGTAAATATCTATTCCTCGTTGTTATGCTCCTCTTCTTCTTCCTCGGTTTACTCTTAGTCCTCATCTTCGCGTTCACACGTAATCGAATTCCGAACGGCTAGATCCGTGGTTCTCTTTTTTTCTTCGCTTGTTGAAAATTTGCATAATTTAATGTACAGCTTGTACCGTGTCGCGATAAGAATTTCCATTTCCGTCGTTACGTTTCAGTGAAACTGTGATAGCTGAAATCCCGCTATCTTGGATCCGTGATGAACGATCGTTAACGGTGTAAATGTAAAGCGTGGATAGGATACTTCACTTTCTACTTCTCGAGCTTGTGCGTGGTAAACGGTATTCGATTTTTATGAAACACCTACTATTATTTTGTGGAGGTTATTTTGGGGATTAGGTTTGTTTAGTACTGCTACAACGTTCATTTTCTTATTTTTCTTTCGCATTTTCAAGTTTTTATGTATTCACTTTTTTAGGTTTTGAAGTTTCCAAATATTCACATTTTTAGGTCTTCAAGTTTTTAAATATTCACATTTTTAAGTCTTTAAGTTTTCAAGTTTTTAAGTCTTCAAGATTTATAAATCTTTAAGTTACACAATTTCTAAATTTTCAAGTTCTAATCCTTCTAAATTCTCAAATTTTTTCAGTGTCTGGATTTCAGTAAACTTAGTTCCAAGCTTCCAAAATACCCAAAGCCCAAAATCGTAAAACTCCAAGCTCCAATCAAAATCGCAATCTCCCAAAAATTGCAGAATTCAATGTCCTAAAATTCCAAAATAGCAAAGTTCAAAATTCCCAAACTCGCAGAGCCTCAAACTACAAAATTGCAATTTTTAAAAACCTAAATTTTCTAAGCCTCCACTGAAAAACTAAGACAACAATTCTAACTTCTCTTCATAACTCTCCTCAAAAATGTATTACAATAAAAGCAACGATACAATATTAAAATTGCATCAAATCAAAAGATTTATTAGAGTAGGTTAAATTACGTCAGAAGTATGTAAGGTTAGTTTGAATGGAATTATGTTAAAAAGAATGCATCGAAAGATGATCTCCATACTAGAATTCATACTAACACAGAATGAAGTGCATCATTGAAGAATACATCAGAAATATGTAAGGTTAGGTTCAGTTACATTAGAAATATGTAAGGTTAAGTTAGGTTGAGTTACATTAGAAGTATGTAAGGTTAGGTTAGGTTCAGTTACATCAGAAGTATCTAAGGTTAGGTTACGTTCTATTACATTAGAAGTATGTAAGGTTAGGTTAAGTTCAGTTGCATTAGAAGTATGTAAGGTTAGGTTACATTCTGTTAAGTCAAAAAGAACACATCGAAAGATGGTCTCCATAAAAGCATTCCTACTAACCACAAAGAAAGAAATACCCCTGTTACCTCCATTAAAGAATACATCAGCAGTATGCACCAAGAATCACGTAATACACAAGTGAATTATAAACACAAGAATATTATCCCTGATTTGAAAGAATGCACGATGGAAACACAGATTCGCGGTTGCAAAGAGTCTAAATGACACGGGAAAGGGACGGAAAGTCTGGCATTCTCGCGTTTTCTCGGCTGCATAGTTGCGCGCCCGGTAATCGCATCTCTCGTTGCATACCTGCAGCGAATTCTTCAAGGTGTAGCCGCCTCGATAAAGCCCGTTTCCATATAAACGAGACGCAACTAAATTAGCACTACCTGTCCAAAATAAAAAAAAACTTTTCGCGTATGCTTTTTTGCTGCGTTTTTGAGGAAGAGGTTCAGAACAAGTTTTCTGTTTCGTGAAAATGAAAGATGTATGGTATAGCCATTTATTCGTTTAAAATTCATTTAGTGTATTATATTCATTTATTCCTTCACTAAATCCCTAGATTCTTACTACAATCACAAGATTTCAAACTTCTAACATTCCTAAATTCTCAAATTTCTATCTCTCAAAATTGCAAACTTCTCAAATTCCTAAATTCTCAAATTCCTATCTCTCAAAATTGCAAACTTCTCAAATTCCTAAATTCTCAAATTTCTATCTCTCAAAATTCCAAAACTCCCAGATCCCTAGATCCTCCCTAGATCCTTAAACATCCCAAATTCCTATCTTCCTCGCCCAAAACATTCTCAAACCACCCCCCAATGATTAAATCCCCAGAAACCAAAAAATCAACTCATTCCACTTCATCTCTCTCTCACAATAATTTCCAATTCTCCACCTCTCCTCCCAAAACTATAAATCAATTTAACTACATCTAAATAACATAAAACTTTGAAACAAAAAAAGTACCTATCCCATCAATTGAATTATTACAATACGCAACGAAACAGCGTCCCATAAACCGCGTACTTATCCAACTTTTTACTTATTAAGCCCATAAAACGGCTATATTTACGTCCCAAATTTATGTGCGTTAAATAACGTGTTAATTATTGCGCGTTATCTTATTTTAAGCGGAAGGCTCAGCAAGAAAAAAAAGGTCCTGTTGTCCGTTCATTTTTCTCTTGTTCGCCGACGACTAGTAACACATGTTGCCGCGTCCTCGCGCGAAAAAGGGGTAGAATTTATGCGATCGTTAATGTAATCGTTGGCCAGCGTAAGGTGGGTTTACAAGGAACATCGTAAAACCTCATCTTCCCGATTTACAATAATACGAGCAACAAACACTTTGCTCGCATTCCCTTCATTCGCCAGTGCGTGGAATATCTGCGAAGGTTGTTCACCCTTGTCGAGTGATTAAAAGCTCCTTCCTGATCCGAAGAGATGCAATTACGATTCGCAAAAAATGATCGCATAAATTTGCAATAGTGTATTTCGTATTACGGTGTTAACTGCTTGAAATATTAGCGAAATGATCGATTTAAACGAAACATGGACTGAATTACGATTATGTTGCTAGATAATGAGCTGGTGTTCTTCACGTGTTTAATTATAGGTCGCTGCTGTTCGAAATGATTAGATGATCGTTTTAAACGCTTTATCTTGTATCTTTGAGGCTGTGATGTTTATGGAATTTTTGGTGTAATTTGGGGTTGGAATTTTTGGAATTTTGGAGTTGGAGTTTATGGAGTTTGAAGAATTTTATTATTGCAATTTTTAGAATTTTGGAAGCTAAGAATTTTGGGGTTTTTTAGTTTTGGAACATGAGAAATTTGGAACTTCGTGATTTTGGGACTTCAAAGTTCTGTAGTTTGAGGTTTTGGTCATTTTGTAATTTTGATACTTGAAAATTTAGAGACTTTGTAATTCTAGGACTTCAAAGTTCTATAGTTTGAGGTTTTGGTCATTTTTTAGTTTTGGAACACGAGAAATTTGGGACTTTGTAATTGTGGGACTTCAAACTTATGTAGTTCGAGGTTTTTGTCATTTTATAATTTTGAGGCTTTGCAATTTTTGGATTTTGCAATTTTTGAACTAAAAAATTTTGTAGTTTGAGACTTCTTGGTTCTAAGAATTTTTCAACCTGCAAACTTTACAATTTTTATATTAACCCTGAGAGTAATTTTTGAACTAAAAAATTTAGTAGCTTGAGAATGTTTGGTTCTAAGAATTTTTTAACCTGGAAACTTTAAAATTGTTGGTATTAACCTTGAGAGTAATTTTTGAACTCAAAATTTAGCAGCTTGAGAATGTTTGGTTCTAAGAATTTTTCAACCTGCAAACTTTAAAATTGTTGGTATTAACCTTGAGAGTATTTTTTGAACTCAAAAATTGTATAGCTTAAGAATTTTTTGTTCTAAAAAATTTTCAACCTGGAAACTTTACAATTTTTGATATTAACACTAAAATTACCAAATCGGTCAAATGACCGCTCTACAAATTTCTTATTATAAGGTCCACATTATGTTAAAGAACATTTCTTGAAATCAGTATTGATTTTCAACAAAATAAAGAATGAATGTGTGTACTATTTTATGCTCCTTCCTTTGTTTATTAATTTTCCAAATTCATTTTTAACTTCCAATTAAATGTACATTATATGTCAGTTTAGTTTTAATCCTAAGAAGTATAATACAGCTTAACTTTCATACTTTTGGTCTCTGCTACAAAGTCCCACTTTACTTAAACCTCTTTAATTTTGCTCCTCTAGCCTCCAACTCCGGAATGCTTTAATCACTATAATTTGTAAGCACTATCCAACGAACTACTAATTATTCTATTGAATTACACATTAACCAAGTATAGAAGACCATGTGTTCACCATGTACAGTCTGCACGCCGGAGGGTTAATTTAATCGAAGTAGTGGACACAAACAAGTGAAAAGTTCATTCGATCGGTCCATTCACTAAGAAACTTGTTCGGACCGACGGATCAGTAGGTATGCGAGTCGTATCGGCAACTTTCTTTCCACTTTTTCAATGCTCGCACGGCTATCCATCTGCGATATGTTTACTTTCAACAGGCGTTTACCTTTCGTGTTCCCTTACCCTCCTAAGAATCGGTTAGATATTCTCTGAAAACAACAACCTGTTGGCGTTTGATTGCGCTCGAACGTGCCTTTACTATGTACCAGTGGAATCAAACTATTCTTCTACTACTTTTTTATTACTTCACGATGCAAGTTTATATAGGTATGTGTGGAGACATAGGAATGTGGGAATTTTGGGATTTTGAGGTGTGGAAGAGGGGAATTTTTGTGAGGAGATTTTTGAAGTGTAGAGATGAGTTTGGAGTAAGAAGAGTTTGGAATAAGAGGAGTTTGGAGATATACATATGAGAATTTAGGAATTTAGGGGTGTGGGATAGTGGGAATGTAGGGAACTGAGCATGTGGAGATTTAAGTATGTAGAAGTAGAAGGGGTGGAGTCATCTAAGGGTAGAGAGATGTGGAAATGTAGAGATATGGGGACGTAGAGATTTAGAGGTGTGGAGATCTGGAGAGTATAGATATTTAAAACTGTAGACATCTAAGGGTGTAGAGATCTAGAAATGTAGAGATCTAAAGCTGTAGAAATCTATGGAGTATAGGTATTCGGAGGTGTAGAGATCTATGAATGTAAGGAATTAAAGATGTAGAAATTCAGAGGTCTAAGAACCTAGAAATGTAGAAACATTGGGGCGTAGAGATCTACAAGTGTAGAGATCTAACTGTGTAAAGATCTTAAAACATAAATATCTAAGAGTGTAGAAATTTAGCAGTGTAGAAACCTAGATATGTAAACACCTAAAAATGCAGTAAATCTAGAAACACAGTACATCAGTGTGAAATCTAAAAATATATAGAAATCCATCTATATCTACAGCTAATAAATCCACCACATCCAGACATCTACAAATATAGCTAAACGTCCACACTCCGTATATCTTCCAAACGAACACAAATTTTGAGGTTAAAGCATGAATAATGAACGACTGTTTTTTTTCCTTAAATCAATATCTTAGTCACTCAAGTTAGCGTCGTGAATAGACACCCGTTCTGCAGCTGACGATTATGGGCTATGATCGATTAACTAGAACATAAACTTCTTATCGAGTGAACGATTTGCAGATAAGTTCGGCCAACCTGCACCCATTTCCTAACTCGAACGATTAACTCTTATCGATATATTATAATGACTAAGTGGATTATTTTGAAAATAAGTATATAGTTTAGAGTCAATGTTCGTAGGCAGGTGTGAGATAGAGATAGTAAAATATTGTAAATTTTTTGAGGTGTAAAAATTGCGATGGATCGATTTTACAGAATTGGGTCGAGAGTTATTTACAATGTTGGATTGATTTGTTACGTAATTGATACTTTGCATTTGCAAAATTATTGCAAGATTTAATGAGATTCGTTTTAGTCACGCAATTCAGCAAAAAGCGTATAGCAACGCAGCAATACTCGTGCACTTTGTTCCCCAGGATATCGAAGGTCGTTCGATGCAATATCGATGCCCGCGGAGTACGGTAAATATTTGCAATTTATGTCACGGCAATCATAATGGAGACTATGTAGGTATTTCGTAGGCGTGAATTACAGGTGATTGCCGTACATTCCTGGAGCTATCGACAACTATCGATTCTATTTAATTTAAATACACTTATTTCGCTATATCTAAAAAATTAATTTATAATGTATCTTCATTGATATTTCAATACTTGTACTTCTTTAAATTAACCATCGACTCATCTTGCATTTAATAATTTATATGCTTAACAATCATAAGTTCGGCTATCAAAACTGCATTCCTCGAAGAAACAAATCACAAAAAAATATGAAATAAACTTGCGAAATAGCCCGTGTAATTGTACCACGGTATCGACTATCTCGTCGATAAGAAGTTCTACGTTGTACGTACAAGTGTAATTTAACGCCGCACGATTTTGTTCGAGACAATCGCGGTTTAAAACTCGAACGCGTTATCGATTAACGATAAACAACGCGGTGTTTGCCTGGATCGGGAGAATGTCCATTGGAAATGTCATGGGCGGGGAACCTCCTTACAAAACGAAAGAAAACACATTCACTGTTCTTTCTCATTTCCATAATCACCGATCCCACTACTTTTACATACTTTAAAACTTCTTCGACTCCTTTTCTATATTTAGATATAGTAAACACGTAAGTGCAATAAAAACGCGCCAAAACTGCATAAAGGAACAGGAAATGACTTTCGAAACCGTATAATAAATGATTCATTATAATTATGATAAGATGATAAAAATGATCGATGGAATTTATAATCCATTACTCAGGCATGTACCTACATGGTACATGTTGTATATTGCATATCATAAATCAAAATGTTTTTACTTGCATTTAAATCGTTGTGTTTTATGTCTCGATGTAACACGTGACGATACAACACGTGGCAATATATGATGCGTCATTACAGTATACGGCGATATACTGCGAGTGACAATATGTAGAGCGTGGCCATATACAGCGAGTGATATAATGTATAGCAATTTATTTTTGATGACATACGATGTAATATATGATATTTGGCAATATATAACGAGTGGCGATATATGGCGAGAAAATACGTAGAAAGTGACAATATGTAACGAGTGGCGATATATAGCGAGGAAACATGTAGCAAATGGCTATATATAGCGAGGAAATATGTAGCAAAATGCAATATATAGCGAGTGGCGATATATAGCGAGAAAATACGTAGAAAGTGACAATATGTAACGAGTGGCGATATATAGCGAGGAAACATGTAGCAAATGGCAATATATAGCGAGGAAATACACCGCAAGTGACAATATATAGCAAATGGCAATATATAGCGAGGAAATATATAACAAGTGGCAATATATAGCGAGGAAATATATAACAAGTGGCAATGTACAGCGAGGAAATATATAGCGACTGGCAATATAACACACAATGATATATAGCGCCTGATAATACAACGCGTGACTACAAAAGGCGTGGCGATACAACGCGTGGCCATTTAACGCGTGACCATACAACGCGTGGCAACGTCACGCTCAGAATTTACAACCGCATTCGCAATCGTATTCGTTAATTAAAAAAGAATTGCATCAATTTTTAATATTGCAGCAATCTACATAGGTTAACATGCGCTACAATTAATAGTTACTTTCTTTCTTCATAGTATTTGATATTTTTTTATTTCAGATTAAATTACGAACTTTCAAATGAAAAGAAACGGAGAACCAAGTTCTTCGCCGTGGATTTACGTTGCAACGTAATTGGTCTTGTTCGATGTACGTATATTTGATGTCGCGATCATATGCTGTACTTTCATTAATACTTGAAATTGTCATTCGTAGAAAAACCCTACGCGTTCATTAATTCCGGAATAAAAATGAAGCTCGAACGCCGTTTCAAAACATAACATCGATTCATTGTACAATTATAGGCTTATGTTATGACTAATTGTAAGTGGCAAGGTAAATTCTTTTCGAGACTTGTCACCGAGTACTCCGATTGTGTATTTCTTATACGCAATCGAGTAAATACGTGCGTGTGTCAATTACACGGTATCGATACTGGGATTTTTCTGATTGAAATCCGTTACTATAAGCAGATACAGACTATATACATATAGATAGGTTCGTGCGTTGATTATCATCGGAAACTTAGAGCAACAGGTGTGACCGCGACAGACAATTCTCCGCGGGGAGAAATCCACGTCGGTGTACTCGGTACAATGACTCCAGTCCAGAAATCATTTCCATAAATACCTTGACAGCAGCGTTTCACCGAGTCCGCTGGATTTCTGCTTCGTAGTTCAGGACCCGTACGGAACCAGCAGACATTGAAAATCACAACTCCCGCGACGTGTACCGCGAACAAAAACTGTTTCACTCCGTTCTTACTTACCTATTTACAAATTTTTCACAATGAGCACACACCAAAAGGGAAAAAGAGAGAGAAAGAGAAGGAGGGAAAGCTTTTGGCAGAGAGCTACGTGCCGATCATGCTCGACTGGAAATACCTGAACGACTACCTGATTGCTCTTTGCCTGACCGCTTCTTACCTGCTTTGCCCAGGTGCATTCCTCATACCAGGCTCTCCTATTGGTTGAGAATACCTGTGGAATATGGCGTTTAGATCTAACGGAATCGGATGGCTTTGACACGCTGGAATAGAAGTGTATTGAAATCGGAAAAATGGAGGAAAGGAAATATTGTGATTGAACAGTAATTGGCATAAAATAATGAATAATTATCATTTTTTTATATTGTAATTGGAGAATTATATGAATGCGTAATGCAGCGACAAGTATAAAAAATATCATTGCCAAATTAATAAAAAAAAAAAACTAAGAACTGACAAGTACTACTGCAATTTGTTGTAAATATAATTGGTTTTCAATAAAACGTTGAAAAATGTACCAATAATTAATATTATTTCAGTTCCTTGCAAACACTGCAAAGAGGATTGTAGATCAATGAATAAAGAAATCAAACTTTTGTAGTTAAATAATAACTTCATATTATGCATTATAATAAAAAAATATGTACTTGAACATGTATATTCATGCAAAATATCTATACATTTAGGATTGAAATAATACCAATAAAAACATTTGTGAGGATGAACAGGTCTTTTCTGAGTGATGGTTAACACTTGTGGATTAATATTGGATAGCAACATCTTAATATGCTTAATTGACTTTTATGGTACAATAATTACTTTTGCATTCTGCAATGTAAAAGAATACAACAGAGTTTGGGGATAGAATATTTAATAATTTTTTTAATCGCCAATTAGAACCAAATGTTAACTTGTATATAATTAACAATTATTGATTATTAGCCCTTACATGTGTATGAATATAATAAACGTAAGATTATTAGTTACTAGAAATATTGTGATGTTTCTTGTTATATATTTACTTATATCCAATCAAGTTCATTATATCTTTGATGTACTGGAACATCATGCATTACAAATGATATATTAATATTTATTCTCTTAAAACATGTATAAAAACTTTATAGTAGATGATAAGATAGGTATTACACATTTACGATATGTATGTCAAAGCCTGAAAAGTATAGAAATTTATTGTGTCACATTACATGATTTACATTTATTCTGCAGACTTTGATATACCATAAATGCATATACATAGATCTACAGTCGATTATCAGGGTAAAATAAAATACAATTCATTCTGTATAATTTAAGATTCTATTTTTATTCTATTAACACAGTTCATGTTATCTTAATTATAAATATTATAGTTAGATCTAAATATTTAATGTGCCTTACGGTGCATTTTATGGTTTTCTGAATCTGCCCATTCCATCAACATGTAAGATCCCAAAAACACTGCAAAATGAAAGAAAATATGTTATTTAAGATTTAATCTATATTCTTAGCAATATTGCATTAAATGTTATATGAAATATTTACTAGGTCCGGCTTTCAATAGAATTTCTTGCGCACGACGTATGAAATTAGGTAAGCCATCAGAGATCATTCCTGCAAAAGGGTTCTGCTCGTATGGACTGAGGCGGAAAAATGTAACACGCCTAATTTTGGCAAGATTTCCAAATTGCAAACCCATTTTGACTGTGTTCTGAAATATACGTAACAATACGTTATTGTTAACATAACCTAAAAATTGTAACAAGTAATAATAAAAAATATTAAAACACTTTCAAGATCATAAAGATTTTTATTATCTTTTTTTTAATAAATGCCTGTTATTAAAATATTAAAAGTATTAAAATCATTTTTTTCAACAAATCATAATACTTACATAATATTTCCTTCGTTCGATAATCCACTAACTGAAGACACAAACTATCGAGCACTGTTCCTCACTCAAATATATAGATGTCACTTCGCCCTATGACGTAATTAATAAGAGCGGGAAATTCAAATATCAACAACTTATTGTAACATTTACATTCTAAAGTAGTTATTACACACATTTATATTGATAACGTACAGGTCACATAGAATTAAAATTATGTTAAATAAATTACAATCACATATTAGCACAGAATTTTATCATTTCGAAATATATGGTGCTTATATTGATCAATATACTGAAATTAAATTTCACATTGTAAATATTATACAGCTTTAAAAAAATATATAAATTATTATTTTATATCTAAATAATTATAGCTATTATTTATTACTCTAAGGATAATATTTTATAGGGAATTTTATTTTTTATGGACCATTTATTATCCTCAACTTGCATATTTCAATGAACTTTTTAATCGAAGGTGTCATTGTTAGTTATATCCGTTACACAAGTTCTTAGAGCCTCTTTATATTCACATTCATACTAAGGTCTTTTTACAAAAAGAATTGTACTTTGTTTCACGAGAGAACTGTGAAAATTCTGCGCATCTCGGCTGCATTCAGAAAACCTTTTATCACTAGCATAGGTGACAGTCTATCGTCTGCTTTTTAGTTCATGGTCATATACACAGTGAATAGAAATATGTAAATGGTGGAGAGAAGCATCGATGTAGAAGTTTGAAACATTTTTCATGACAACTTTTGAACTTTGATACTTTAGGAAATAATACGTTACAAATAAGTAGACTGCAGGAAATATTCAAAGGAGAGTTTCAGTAGGTTAAAATTATAAAATTATGAGATAGTTCAATAATAGGAACTAAAAGATCACTAGGTATATAACTTAGCATTACAAATGTCGTGAGAGCGCATGCGAATTGCAAAATTCTTTAAAACCAATCAGAACGCACCTGCGCCAGCACGAACGAGAATTCGTCCTTCGACCCTGCAATTCTCTTAGAAAATAAAGAAAAATACACGAAAAATTACCTCCATATTCCATGGCGTACGGTGTCGCCACTATCGCGGCATAATCAAATAGACACAAGGGAAGAGGAGGTATATGAAACAAGGAATACGACAGTTGCTCGTGTGCGAGGCTCCGCGTGATAGCGTGAATGTTGCGTACTGTGTGTTTCGTGGCTATCACGTACTTTGTCAACCGTTTTCCACTGAATACACAAATGCAGTTCGAGAAGATGGTTTATCCCAGTATATATCCAAACAAATTCTCGCAGCCGGTGACTGAGTAACGGTGCCAGACCTGACGCGAGGTGCTCACCCGCGTTAGGTGCGTTGTGGGCCACCTATCCACATCCAAGCTGTGTTGGGTATTCAAGTCATGGTATCGAGGTTCGACACGAACTTCGGCTGTGAGGATTTTTTCGGGACTTATCATTGCACTCGAGACATGGCTTGTGATCGTGGTGATTCGGACTTCGAGTTCGTTACACCGCCAGAGGCGCCGGTCTTCGAACCAAGTATCGAAGAGTTTCACGACCCTCTTAGCTACATCGCAAAAATACGACCGATCGCGGAGAAGTCTGGCATTTGTAAGATCAAACCGCCGCCTGTGAGTAAATTTTTCTTCGAAGCGCATCAATCTATTTCCCGTTGCTGCTTTCTCTTTCCTTCCGTTTTGGTGGGAAGGACGCTATACGCCAATCTTCCTTCTTCCTCGTCCGAAGTTCCAAATCTTTTTTTTTCCTGATTTGCAAACGTGCAAGATATGCACACACGACCTCGTTTACGCACTACGACGCTCCGTACCCGAACATTACGATCGTGACATCACGAAATAAATGAGTTTCCACGTAATGTGAGTTTTCAAACGAAAATTAATCAGGGAACAAAATCAATTTCTTGCTTAGGCATATTTTTATGGGAGTAATAGCATTTAATTTGCTGTGCGTTTGTTCTTAAATGTTGAGGTCTGTTAAACGATTGAAATGACTAAAACGTTTGATCTTGAACGAATTTATTTTTACATGTATCAATGGCGTTTGCAACAAAATCTGATACGCGTCGGTACAAGAAAATTCTAAAAACATAAAAAAACTGAAATGAAGTACGCTAGAGGTAGTCTCATTGCGACATTAATATCGTTATAGCTAGGAGGTACGCTATGTAAAATGGCTGAGACAATCGAAACAATGTCACCTTAGTAAAATCTCTCGAAATGCTGTGAAAAATCGGACTGGTGCTTATGATATCGATAAAGTGCCGAAAAAATTATCGCCGCTTGTAGCTAACGCTCTTCTAAAGATGATCATGATACCTAACATCACAAATATGGGGCTCGATTGATATTTTCACAGAAATCTGTTTCGCCTAATAAGACAAATTAAGTGGGATTTTTGTAAATAGACATTTTTAACTCCGTCCAAAGTTATACAGCAAATTTTGAAAGAATTTTTATATTCTTTTTGTATGTAATTTTTTTCGTTCGAGTGGGTGGAGGCAAAGGATAGTGTTGGCAAATTTTTTTTTAGATGTCCACCATTGGAACGTTTTGAGTTCTGAAGAAATACAATTAGTGTCGTACTCTGTATTTTATTAATGGTTCGTTTGATTTGTATCATCGTTAGAATCGATTTGAGCCACCATTTTGTTTTCACTTGTATGGAGAATGAACATTTGATAATATAAAATTTACAATGACACAGGTAGCTGAATTAAGAAATGTGAAATAACAATGAAACAGAATTAGTGCTGATGATTTTGAACATATGGGAGATGTGTTGGAAAAGATGTTAAATGAACACAAATGTATTTTTAAGTAAACATTGAAAATTGCGTAATTCTGAAAAACACGTCCAAGTAGTAATTTGTGAGATCGTATAAACACTGAAAAATTTTATCCTACATTATCATATTTTATATAACATATTCTCCTAGAAATTTTGATTTCATTTTTCTAATTTGATTTCGAAAGTGAATCATGACTTACAAATCATTTTGCACTGCTAAATATAAAATTTTTTGTTACAAAAATAGAAGGAAATGTTATTTAAGTCGTGTATCGTTTTGCTGCATGAAATATGGCTACATAAATTAGTAAAAAATTGTTACATATTACTATAAAAGTCTAGTATGACACACATTTTGAGTCACTTTCTTAAATTTTCGAAAACTTTTTGAACGAGCAACTTTCACTGCAACAAGTTGAAAATTTAAATTCTGTCATTTGTACAACAATTATTATTAATATTCATTGATTTATCGTGCAACATAGATTAATAATGTTTTTTTGTTATTTTGACGACGATAAATGTATCGTGTTTACGGCCGTTAACATTTCCCTCCCTACAAACTGTTTTCTAAAGTTTGCTGGGATTGATTTTTGCAAAGACAATTAGCATTTATTTACACGATAACGTTAATGTTTTATTCATATTCGAATTTGATTAGAACAACTCTTCGTTTAACAACTTATTGTTCACTAAAAAATTTTATATTTTGTAACGGGATGACGCCATTACGTAAATAACTCTGGTCACGGCATTAAATGGGCGTCGTGTATGGAGAAAATTTTCTTGGGCTCCTAACAATGTACATCATTTTAATGACACGTTTTGTTGCTTGTTCCCCGAAACGTACGAATATTAAATTAACTGTGACTAAAAGATGCGATTTCTGTCTTTCTCTGAATAGTAATCGGATATGTATTTCGTATGATCCCGTAAAAAAGTTTGACTGACCCTACAATGGTGTTGCGTCATGGTAGGAGATGAAGTTACGAAGACACATATCGATTATTTAGAAATATGCCTTCGTTGATGAATTTTCACTGTACCAGAAAAAATAGCTTTGTTTCTCTGTTGTATAAATATTAATAAAAGCCCCCTAACATATCATGCGTTCAAATCCTCGTTTTATTACATTAATTGATTCATCTGAAGACCTGTAAGTTTCACCCCATTAGTGTGCTCAGTTTAAACTTTGTTGAAAGTACTGTAATATTGTACAATTTTCACTACACATATATACATATTTTATATTATAAATATCACTATAACAAACTTGTCTTTTTCTGTAATAGTTTGTACACATGTAATTTTATGATGTTAAATCACTATGACTCACTCACTTTATTCTCTCGTGTCTTCAAATAACTCAAGAAATAATTGCATTTTTTTATAAATAAAGATACTATGTGATGTCAGACTTGAGAAACAGCTACAATTTAAATCACACAAATAAAAGTTATTAATTCCTACAATTTAATTGGTATTAACAAAGTGGTCAGTAACTCATTTCTTCCTTTGTAGAACTGGCAACCACCATTCGCTGTTGATGTTGATAAATTCAAATTTGTTCCAAGAATACAAAGATTAAATGAGCTAGAAGCAAAAACAAGAATAAAACTTAATTTCTTGGACCAAATTGCAAAATTTTGGGAGCTTCAGGGTTCTTCATTAAAAATTCCTCTTGTGGAGCGCAAAGCTCTTGATTTATATTCGCTACATAAGATAGTAACTGATGAAGGTTTGTTTTCTCTGCTTGATTATCAAAGTTATTAAATAAAATTTAGTCAATTTAAACATTGATACACTGATATTGTTATCTGCAGGTGGAATTGAAACGGTAACAAGGGAAAGAAGATGGGCAAAAATTGCAAATAAATTGGGTTATCCTTCTGGACGTAGTGTTGGGAGTATTCTAAAAAATCATTATGAAAGAATTTTATATCCATTTGATGTTTTTAAACAAGGCAAAGCATTGACAGACATTGTAAGTTATTTTCAGAAACGATAATATTTTTAGAGGATTAGTGAGCGTGTCTAATCTATATTGTATTTAATAGAAAATTGAGCCAGATTCCAATGTAAATGAGAAAAAAGACAGAGACTATAAACCACATGGAATCATATCAAGGCAGCAAATCAAACCTCCAACTGAAAAATTTTCACGCCGATCAAAGAGGTTCAGCGGTCAGGAGGAAAAACAAGAAGTATCTATTAAACAGGAAGATTGTAAAGAAGAATGTGATTCTGATAATGATTTTAAAGATGGACTTAGAAGTAAGCATTTTGATGACAATAGCAAAGAGCTTAAAAAGTTACAATTTTATGGAGCTGGTCCAAAAATGGCTGGATTTAATACCAAAGAAGGAAAGAAATCGAATAAAACCAGGGGGGTGAAGCTTGTTTATGAATTTGATCCTGTAAGTCCTGTTTTACTGCGATTATTGTGTATAAAAATTATTTCCTTTGACTGACATATACATATTTTGTAGTTGGCAAAATATATCTGTCATAATTGTGGAAGAGGTGACAACGAAGAAAGTATGCTTTTATGTGATGGGTGCGATGACAGTTATCACACTTTCTGTCTTATGCCACCGTTAACAGAAATACCAAAAGGTGATTGGAGGTGTCCAAAATGTGTTGCCGAAGAAGTTTCTAAGCCAATGGAAGCTTTTGGGTTTGAACAAGCTCAGAGGGAATATACACTTCAGCAATTTGGAGAAATGGCTGATCAGTTCAAGAGTGATTATTTTAACATGCCTGTACATGTATGTGATGTTGTGTTTTGTAATAAAGTGATGAAGATATCTGTATACGTAACTTTTAAATTGATGTACTTTCTTGTAGATGGTGCCAACATCTTTGGTAGAAAAGGAATTTTGGCGAATAGTTTCTTCAATTGATGAAGATGTAACAGTTGAATATGGAGCAGATTTACACACCATGGATCATGGATCTGGATTTCCAACAAAAACGAGTGTTAATTTATTTACATGTGACCAGGAATATGCAGAATCTTCTTGGAATTTGAATAATTTACCAGTTTTACGTAGTAGTGTCCTAGGTCATATTAATGCTGACATAAGTGGTATGAAGGTACCATGGATGTATGTTGGCATGTGTTTTGCCACATTCTGCTGGCATAATGAAGATCATTGGAGCTACTCAATTAATTACTTGCATTGGGGAGAGCCAAAAACATGGTATGGTGTACCAGGCTCACAAGCAGAAAAGTTTGAACAATCAATGAAATCTGCTGCACCAGAATTGTTTCATAGTCAGCCAGATTTACTTCATCAATTAGTAACTATTATGAACCCTAATATATTAACAAATGAAGGTAATATGATGTTACTTTTAACTTTTGTGTTTCACTAAGTAGCTATTATTAATTATAATTGTTCTTGACTGTTAGGAGTTCCAGTATTTAGAACTGATCAACATGCAGGTGAATTCGTGGTAACATTTCCGCGAGCGTATCATGCCGGCTTTAATCAAGGCTATAATTTCGCTGAAGCTGTAAATTTTGCACCTGCAGATTGGGTATATTGTCATTTTAAAGTGCTGTTATTAACACATGTTTGTATATTATATGTTTCATAGATTTTATTATATGTTTAATAGCTCAAAATCGGACGGGAGTGTATATCGCATTATTCAAATTTACGACGATTCTGTGTATTTTCTCATGATGAATTAGTATGCAAAATGTCATTGGATCCAGATTCACTAGACATAGGAATTGCAACTGCAACCTATCATGATATGCTTCAAATGGTGGATGATGAGAAAAAATTAAGAAAAAACTTATTGGAATGGGTGAGTAATCATATCTATTTTTATTTTACAGCATAAAATATTTCTTTTTTATTAATCATTTAATCAATAAAATATATTTTCTAATGAATTACTAAATATGTTATTGTTTTATGTATTAATTCAAACATTCCATTTTTTCTTAATTAAAACATAAACAAAATCAGTTAAATTAACGATCGGGATATCTAGCATGTTTTATTTACTTTTGACATACATTTGTAACGTTTAAATCTTGCCTCCAACATAGAAGAGGTTATAATTCTAAATGCAAAGCCTAATACATTTAGGTCAAACAGTATAGTATGTTGAGGCATTCTCTCACCGACTCACCCATACAGCATTCTACGCACACGTCGGCAAACACACACATTCGTAACGATGCGAGCACACGCGGTGAAAGATGTGTGTGCGGCTGAATTACCAACCATTGGATATCGTAGTAGAGTTCCATCCACGTTATAATCGTCATTAATGTCTTTATATATTTCGTTATTTTTGGTTAGCCTGCATTCGATGTTGTTAAGATAGTTTCTGCGTGCTCATTCCTTAGTTATGAATCTTCATTCGTTGATACTTATTTGGTGTGTTTCTGTTCTTGATTATATAACTCTTATTAGCGAATAGAGGTTATGTTTTTAAAGCTTTGCCATGATGCTAAACAAACACTACGTTTTCTACATTGATTCGGTGATTTTTATGCCTTTTTATTGGATTTTGTTGAAAAGCAATAACGACAATTTTTATCAAATTACACATTTATAAAATATTTTTTGTTTGAAACCGAACTTTTTCACAGATGGATACATGTGTTTCATTTATAGTTTCATTTCATGTATATTTTTTTCAACTGTACAAGAGGAAAGTTATTCTATAAGTGATTTTTGTGATGTAAATTATGCTTTCTAGGGTGTAACGGAAGCAGAACGCGAAGCATTTGAACTTTTACCGGATGACGAAAGACAGTGTGAAGTGTGCAAGACAACTTGCTTTTTGAGTGCAGTTACATGTTCATGTCACAGTTCCCAGTTAGTTTGCTTAAGACATTTCACAGAACTTTGTGACTGTCCTCCAGAAAGGCATACATTACGTTATCGTTATACTTTGGACGAATTACCAATTATGTTACAAAAATTAAAATTAAAAGCAGAGTCATTTGACTCATGGGTGACAAAAGTAAAAGAAGCAATGGATCCTGATAAGAAAAGTGACAAGATTGAACTTAATGAGTTGAAAGAATTATTGAATGAAGCAGAAAGTAAAAAGTTTCCAGACAGTGAATTGTTAACTGCTTTAACAACTGCTGTACAAGATGCTGAAAAATGTGCAAGTGTTGCACAACAACTTTTGAACAACAAACAGCGTACTAGGTATTATTTTTTTTTTCATTTATGTATGAAGTGTACTTTTGTGCAAGGATATTTATTTGAATTTTTTCATGTAGAACTAGGCAATCTGTTGAAACTAAATATAAGCTTACAGTAGAGGAGTTAACACTTTTCTACAAAGAAATTACAAATCTGTGCTGTGAACTGAAGGAATCTGATGGAGTTAAATTTATACTTGATCAAGTATTACAGTTTCAAAAAGAAGCAGAGGAATTTGAATCTAAAGAGGATGATTGTGATATTGAACAACTGGAAAAATGTATTGATTTTGGAGATTCTATTTGTATTGAACTACCTCAACTTGTTCGTTTAAAACAAGTATGTATATATCAATGTAATGTGTATGTTATCATAATTTGTTAGGTTTTGATATAATTAAATATTTTTTTATTATAGAAATTAGCACAAATACAGTGGCTGGAAGAAGTCAAATCTGTTCAGGAAGACCCTAAATCTATACATCGTGATGACTTAGCAAAACTGATCGAAAAAGGCATGACAATACCTCCTCATTTAAGTATAGAAAATACACTTTCTGAGTTACAAGCATTAATGCTTGCGATCGACAACTGGGAGGAAAAAGCAAAATTATATCTTCATACAAAAAATAGACAAACTATTACGTCCCTTGAAGAGTTTATTGGGGAGGCTGATAAGGTAGAAGCTTATTTACCAAGCTTAGATGTTCTTCAAGACACATTGAATAAAGCAAAAAATTGGTCGAAGATGGTGGAAGAAGTACAAGCGAGAGATAACTTTCCATATTATAATACATTAGATGATTTAATTAAGCGGGGTAGAAATATCCCATTGCATCTAGATTCTCTTCCAATCTTAGAATCGACTCTTTCCCAAGCAAAAACTTGGAAGGAAAGAACGGCACGAACATTCCTAAGGAAAAATTCACATTACACTCTAATGGAAGCTTTGTCGCCAAGAATTGGAGTCGGTATACAAGCACTGAAATCTAAGAAAAATAAAAGTGAAGAGTCTGTAGGACCTGTTTTCGTCTGTGATACAAAATTGGACGATTCCAATGACTCGGCTACCATTGTAGCCGCATTTAAATCAGCTGAACAACGTGAAATGGAAGCGATGAGAAATTTAAGGGAGAGAAATTTAATGAAAACCGAAATAGAAGATTCGAGGTATTGCGTTTGTCGTCGACCAAGGTTTGGACTCATGCTTCAGTGTGAGCTTTGCAAAGATTGGTTCCATTGTAAGTACAATTCTCAATTTGTAATTATAAATGAAAATTAATTGTATAATTCATCATAATTTTAATTTCAGCTAACTGTGTACCTCTTCCGAAAACATCGTATAAGGGAAAGTTACCGATGTCAAGGGAAATTAAGTTTCTATGTCCTTGTTGTTTACGTTCACGACGGCCAAGATTGGAGACAATTTTGGCTCTCCTAGTTAGTCTTCAAAAAATTCCAATCCGTTTACCAGAGGGTGAAGCTTTGCAATGTTTAACAGAACGTGCAATGAATTGGCAGGTAAGTTTCGTGTGGAAATAAATGTTAAAATATCGTGAACACAATAATTTATAATTGTGAATGTTAAACAGGATCGAGCCCGGCAAGCACTGGCTACAGATGAAATCTCATCAGCACTGGCAAAATTATCGGTACTGTCACAGAAGTTAGTCGAAGCAGCAGCGCGAGAAAAAACGGAAAAGATTATTAGTAGTGAGTTAAAGAAGGCGGCAAATAATCCTGAACTTCATCAAAGGGTACAGGCGATTGCACCGCTTAGCGGTGTGCATTCGGATGACAGCATGCTCAGTACTGCAGTAAGTTTACTATTAATGAAGTACACATATGCGAAGTGCGAATATATGTTAAAATATGCTATCTTTGTTATACATAATTAAATATATACACGATATTTTAGGACGATGACGACGATGTTGTTACTATAGATGACGACGAGCCAAGTTGTAGTACATTCAACAGCAATGAACATGCATATTCCTATAGTAAGATATTTCCTGCTAAAATAGATGCTAATAACTGAAATAAAATACTTATGATGTCCCATTATTTTCAGTATCCAAAATTCAGCGCAAGTCCCAATCGAGTGACTCGAACGAGGTCGCAGTTGTGCTATCACAAGCTGCAAGGTTACGTCTAGAAGAACTGATGATGGAAGGCGATTTATTAGAGGTCGCACTAGACGAAACACAACACATCTGGCGTATATTAAGTCACACAAATAGTCCAAGTACTGTTCGAAAGTACGCATCGTACGAGGAAGTTCAAACTAATTTAAATCAAGATACGAGGGACGTGAGAAAACGAGGAAGGAAAAGAAAATCCGAGGAATTTGAATTATTAAAAAAGCTCGGAAGACAAAAGATGGAGGAAAAAAATTTAGCGAAACGTAAGGGACTGCAGAAGGAGAAAAAATCTGCCGGTTCTCCGGTGCCAATAAAACGTGGACCTCGAAAGGTATTTAAATATAGATATACACTTTCTGAAACGTCGACTTGGTAGATTCTAATTGATCGTTTATATTAGATGAAACGGAAGGAGGGTGAAGAAGGTCCAAAGAAAAGGGGTGGCAATAGGAAAAAGACGAAGCAGGATACATCTGATGAAGAAGACGACTGCGCTGCTGTTAATTGTCTACGACCCAGCGGTAAGAGCACTTCCTGTTATATCTCCCCATATAATTGATGACTGGGGATAAGAGATAGAGGGATAGAGGGATTTATAGATCTATTGGATATGGTGTTATAGATATTTAGAAATTTCAGAGTATCTGTCCCTATATAATACATATGAGTTTAATGTTGATAGTACAGTTATATAATATTATGTATGTTTGTTGAAATAACAGGTAGGGAAGTAGACTGGGTCCAATGTGATGGTGGCTGTGAGGGTTGGTTCCATATGCATTGCGTTGGTTTGGATCGTACAGAAATAGCAGAAGAAGATGACTACATATGCAGTAATTGTAAAGAGGCCGAACAGAACTCAACGGTAAGTTTACTATAATAAACAACTGTTATCTCTGCTAATTTTAGAATAGATAAGTTTATTATTCATTCTGTTTGTGTAAAACATTTCTAGCAACAGTTGCTTAATTACTGTCCTGTTTTTTCCATTTACCACATAGTTGTTTATTTAAGTCTTTTATTTGATAAGTAGTGCAGCATTTTTTTTTGTTTTTTCGTTTGTTTATACTGTAGTCAAGAGCGCCAGATCCCCTAGCTGAATCATTAGGCCTGGATGCACTTCTTTCCCTTTCTCAATCTCAGGGATACCAAGGCACAGACAGCGAGGCAGACATTCAAGAAACGACGTCCTTCGTCAGAACCTACTAGCCTACATTATCTCGTTAGCACTGTAAAAGGCTGAAATGTTTATCGATTTCGAATCACACTTCGACTGTGTATTTACAGTCTAACAATTAAAATGTTACCTACAAATTATTCAGTCGGTTGGTACTGCAGGTGATCAGGTGTCAATCGATCGTTGTGTCGCGAGTGGACTATCGAGGATAAAGTATTATATAGTGCTGTCGAATTACAAAGTTCTGTCACGACCACGAACATTATTTTTCTATATTGATTTCGTATGCCTTGCAGAACGACTAATGTTTCGTATGTATCCCGCTGTATATTGTATTTTTATTCTTTAAGATTAAGCCGAGCACTTGTCAAGTGGAAAGGATTTATTATCCGTGTACGATACGTTTATTTATAACCGTGAAATATCGTTTTCATGCGTCGATGTTTAACGTTAATCCGTAACGTTACACTCTGCCTTTTTTTTTTTTATTTTGACTTACACGATACGTTGACTCTAAATTACCTACAGCGTTTCGGTGTAACGATTTCTGAAAACCATGATTGCTGCGTATTATCGATACGGATATCACGGATGAACCGTGATATATTTCGTAGTTTGTACGACATGTTTTCTATTTTCTTTTCGTAATGTTCTTTTGAAAAATCGAAAAGTTCATTAATAATCCTTACCTCTCGCTATGTGGACCGGAAACGAAAGTTTTTGCGAGACCAATGACTGTTGACAAATTAAATGATACAATGTTAATACAATTTGTAATGCAATTTGTAGTATGAGCACGTGGTGCCCTTTAAGTGAAGTATGAAAAGTTGCGAACGATAAAGGAGTTGAGACCGAGAGAAATTTAAGACGATGATAAATACGTGTTACGAGGAAGAAAAGTCATTTCAGAATACTTCTACTTCGAAGAAGATTCCGTCGGTTTTTATATCGGCTTTTAATTGTAATGGCGTACAAGGTCACACTGATTCCTTTTGCGCCAAATAGTATGTACAGATAGACTGAGATGTGTGTATTAAAATATAGTTATTATACATATATACATATAAGAAGATTAGTTCGAAACATAATGTAGATGGAAATAAGTTATAGTTTGTATAAAAGAAAAAATGAAATAGAATTGACACGCAAATATATAGCATATCTAAATCTGCCTTCCTGAGACAATTCATTGAAAATTTTGTGGATTTTGGACCAGAGTACAATTTAAATTACAAAATAGGAATGTGCGGGTATTCGATATTTCAAATTCAAGTCGGATAGATTCGGATAGGTTCGGTTAGTTTCGGCAAGAAAGAATGAACTTGAATGAAACTCTGCGATATTCAATTTATTTATTCAAATTTTTAAATTTGTATGACACATTAAAATTATTAAATTTGAAAATTTGTTACTCGATTATCCGCACACCTCTATCAATCATTGCTTATCATTTCACTTAGTTTCTTATCGTGAGATATTAACAAGCTGCTTTTGCGACGTGATGAAGTGACGAATTTTTTAAAGGCCTAAAAGACTGTTTTACTTATACAAATTTTGTTCGTATATTTTGAAATTTGGCGTAGAAAACGATAATATCGGTGTTAATATTTTCTTACTTTGTTATTTCATAAATTCGATTTTACGTATTGCACTTTACTAAAATATTTTTAACTTAATTATTTGCATTTTATAACGTTGTTAAATACTTATATTAACAATAAGATTTCTTGACAAATCGTTTCGTAAATATTGTAAGCACAGATCTCATTTTTAGTAAACAAAAATTAAGGGTCTTATCAGTGTAAACAAAATACGACTTTGTTCAACTACTCTGGTACAAAACCATTTAACTTTAGTTACAAATCAGTCGCGTTCTTACTGCAAACAAGTTTATTTTTTATTTCTATGTAAATGCGTGTCTTTCTCTGTCTACCCAAATGTAGTTTTTTTGCACGGTATGCAAAAACTGCATCGCGTAGAAAAGATACAAAAAAAATGAAACTTTTATCCTGGCTCGATTGGCGCAAACAAACTTTGTACAATTAATTGTTAAAGAAACCGAGTATCGATTATTGAGTCTCCATGTGTATTAAAACTCTATGAATGTGTGCTACGTGTAGAACGACGCGACGCTCAGTGTGTTTTAAACATTTGCATACCGGAACATACGATTAACACCTTACTGAGTCTCTCGATAGACTTTTTAACTGTTGATTAAAAAAACAATGTTTTATTTATAACTCGACGAGAATGATTAAGAGTTTTGGGAACATGAGTTTATGGGACAAGAAAGTCGATATGTCCTGATATGGATATGAAATTTTAGAAACTTGTAAAGTTGAAAATGTGTAAATTTAGGTATTAGCAAATTGAAATGAAATGAATTCGGAGTTTTATAAATTTGTAAAATGTTTATTATAAACACGAGTGGAGTTGGTAAGGTGTTAGTAATCATTTACGACTGTATTCCATTAACGTGTACCTATGTTCCATTATTAGGCGTCTTAAGATGAAAATAAGTTTTATTAATCACTCTAGCCTTTATAGTTGAAGGGAATACACTAGCATCGTCGTCCACGATCAGTATGTTACGCGTTTCCGTTTAAAACAGACTGTAGGTCAGAATATCAAACGAGAAGTTATGTGTACACACATATATTTTTGTACAGATACGAAGAAAAAAAAGAGAAAAAAAAGTGGCTCGAAAATCTGTATGATCGTTGCGTCCAGGTACGCCGACAGTGAATTTCTAACGATAGTGTGTTTTCGTGTCATTTTTTTTCTTACGAGGTATGAATTTCATTTGTTTCCTTTTCGTAATAAAAGATAATGTATATACGTACGTGTATTATTGGTTGTATGTATTTTATACAAGGTACTTAGGCTATTCTCCGTTACATAAGCATGGGTACAAGTTCAGGAAGTGTAGGTTTCATAAGAGGGTACACTATCATTAAAAATACATTGTAACGGACATTCGAGCATTGTACTTTACCATAAAAGTACATGTGTATTATTGTTGAATACTAAATAATTCGTTCGAGCAAACACGAGGCAAGTGCCTACGCGTTTTTTCGTCGGGTAAAAGAAATTCATGGTCGTTAATCTTCCTCAGCAGATAATAAGCACAAACTGTCTAGTATTGATTCCGTTTTCCTTGCAACGAATCGTTTACGTAACCGAGAACTCTAATAAGTTAAAAAGCGCGTATTATTAGGAGAAAAGTATTATACTTCGACCAAAACAACTTTTTTTTTAATTAATATTGTGATTCAATGTTACTAATTCGGTGTGTAGAATTTATTAAAAGTTCATCTTTTATTTCATTTTATATATTAGCGAGTAGGGTCTTCGATTTAATTTCGTTTAAATTTCCTTTTTTGTGATAACTTGCTTAAATATAGTCCTTAATTTCGGTGTTAACCCTAATTTTAAACAATATTCATTTTCGAATAACTTAATCAAAAGTTGTTACTTAACTGTCGGATGTTAGTGATTTTATTAATATTTGTTTAATTGTGTAGTTCGATTTTTACCCTTATTGGCGTAACTAGGTGGCGTAAATTGTCAAATTTTTATATTTCCAAATTTCTAAAATTCTACCTCTTTATCACTGACCTAACGTGGCCATACACATGACAATCTAAGGCTGTCAGCCTGAAATACTAGTTACGTCAATGCTCCCTGTGCAACGCACAGAGAGGGGTTGTTTCAGTTACTTCGAAATCTTGTCTCGTAGGATTTTCGAAATTTCACCAAAAATTTGTATAGTCAAAAGTTAATCGAAGCGTTTATCGCATAATTCTATATTTAAATATATAATTATACATTTTTCATCCGTGTTTCTTCACATTCTTCTCGATAACTGATTCATCGTCGAGGAGAGCCTTCCATTGATAGATGCAATTCTTTGCCATCGTCGCTTGCGTGAATATTTACTTATACGCGGATTATTTCCTTTATAAGATCCTTTCTTTCCTTTCTTTTTTTAGACAGAAATATTTATGACACGGTAAATGTACCTTAGGAATAAGTAGCGTTACACGTAGCCTTTATTTGTAAGATTATATCACTTTGATTTTTGATGAAATATATTAAATGTATATGTGTACATGTACATTCAATACTGTCTTAAGCCGTCTTCTATTTTTTTTTAATAATCACTAAAATTCATATAAATAGATTTCTTATTATTTCAATTTTTTAATAACAATAAAAAATTATTACATTTTATGTTTTAATGGTATTTAATTATTATTGCAACTTTCATTGTTTTTTATTTCACAAAAATTATTTTACCCACACACGGTATTGTCGGTAAAATAAATTGCTCTAAAAAACATTTTTTATATTTTATGAAAGGAAGTAATTTTCGGCTTCGTTAATTTTTTCATTTTCCGCCAGATGGCACTGGCAGTATTATTTTATAACTGCGCGGTAATAAAATCAAAGGTGGAAAATTAGTTCTGCAGGTTTATTAAAATCTTAATTTCTTTTCCTAAAATAACTAGAAATTACTGACACAGTTTTCACAAAGATTGTGAAATTACTTTAAAAGCTTCATCTCCAGTTCAGTTATCGAAAGTGCTAGAAACAGGTACCACATTGTTTTCTCTTTTAATGTCTTTTATTATAAATTGTGAATCTTCCAAATAGGTCTAATAGTTCTTCAATTGGAGAAACTAATGGTTTTCGAGGTAACTGCTTTTGTTTCACGGATGAACATACTACGATTTCCTGTATACGGAAGTTGGCAATATTTCACTCCGTGTTTTACGATTTTATGGTGCAAAACGAACTCGTATTTCTGTCACGTGCACCGCATCTATTCTACGATAAATGTGATTCGACGCAAAAAGAGAACATATCCTTTTGTAAAGCGAGCGTTGTACTTTTTGTCGAGGGTTTAATACGATCTGATGGTTCGAAATGACGAACTGAAGAGTAATTTATGGGATTCTGTAGGAAGAGCATGTCGACTTCATGACGAATGAGATCACCCTTAGGGTGGATCTTTTGTGCCAGACGTTTGACAACTTCCGCCATCATCTTTTGGAAAATGACGCGCCCTAAATGAAAAGCTTCAACTAAGTGTCTCCACTAATCTTTGAATTTTTAACATTCAGACATTCGTATATTTTTATAAGAAAAACTGAACAAATTTCACAGAAAAGAAATAAAAATGTAAGTACATTACCAAACGCAGTTGTCAAATTTGAGCCATCAATGTACAAATATTTGTAAGCAACCTAAATGAAAAGATTAATATCAAGGATTAGAAGGGATAAGAGACGGAATAAGAATTATACCTTGTCACATCGAATTTCAAGTCATAAAAAGCGAAAGGGAAACAAACTGTTTATTAGCGTGAAACAGATAAGGCGAATTCTAAAATAACTTTAAACGTTCACGAATATTTTCGCCGAACGAAACGAACCTGTCGCAAGGTGTCGACCGTGCGATTCCTTCGTGATCCTTCGTACATTTTCGTATCCGTTCGGCGGGCTGGCGCGCGCTCCGTTTGGTGTATGATGGTTCAGTATTCGTCGCGACTCCGTAAAAGAGGGACGTGTTCCCGCGGTGTCTGCTCCTTCGTAATCGCGTCGTAACCAGAAAACGCGTACGCGAGGTGCGAGAACGCCCCAAGTAACCGTTTTTGTAACTATTTCCGTGTACCGGTTGAAAATTACCGACTCACGTTGAACGTTTTCCCGTCCCGTTCTGTGTTATTGCGTACAATCGACGGAGACTGGAAGAAAGAAGAGGCGGAGCAAGAAGGGCTATACGCAGGGACTGCAGAGAAAGGAAACACGGAAGGATTATATATTCGAACAACATGGCCACTGCGATTGACGACCGGCAGGAGTTGTTGGAGCAATTTCAAGCGGTGAGTCTGTCTGTTTCTTTTAACCCTTTCTCACGATAATCGAATCGCGAATGAACGGTGTTGCACGACACTCGTTGCTACTGTTTTTTCGGAGATGCACGTACTACTACGTGCACCCTCGCTTCTTATCGATCGCCGGTTTTATCAGCATGCTTTCGTGGAAACCCACCCTCGTGGGGACTCGCCGGGTGTCGCCGCCCTGCAGTCAGTTTACTTTTTTTATGCCAAGCCTTTTCAAACTGTGTATACTATACTGTCCAACGAACTGTACTCCAATTTTTTTCTGTTTTTGATACCACGAATGTTACAACCGAATGTATCGATTTTCCCCGTATATTTTTAATATTCATTCTTGATTGAATCACATATGTAGGGATGAATCAGTGCAAGTCTATGCGGTTGACGCGTAATGAGGATATGAATCATCAATTCTTTAAAAAAAAACTAACGTTAGTAGCGTTCGACTATCAATATTTTTAATTGATCGATAATGGTAACTGTGTTCGATGATATCGAGTATCGTGACCCGGCCACTTTTCACTTATAACTCCCTTTACTTACGTACATACGTTCACGCACGTGTAAGCACTCTCTCTTTGTACGTGCAGCGTGTTTTGCGCTGCGTGGTCGCATGCTTGTTAAACAGTTCAACCGAGAGACTCCATTAACTGTTACATTCGTTACGAACGAGCATTATCTATTGCGCCAACAGTTCGGGTTACCGGCATTGGCTTTATTTACATTCTGTCTGACGTTTGAAGTTATAGACCCGGTTAGATTCGCGCCAATGTTCGAAATATTAATTATCTGCTGATTTAATGTTGATTGGTTTTTATTCAAATTTTAGTTATTTATTCAAATTTCAACACTTATGGAGTGTATAGTTTCGATTGAGTTGAACTTGTATAAATAGTGTCACGTTTGACAGTGAGTTTTAAATTGAATTTGCCGCCATTTTTGCAGTTCGGACGTTAGCGCGGTTTTTTCGAATTGAGGGTTGGTGCAGTTATTTATAAATTATTAATATAGCAAAAATACAGTTTATTTCAATTTGTTACATAGTCAAATATGGATGGGAGAATTTGTAAGATCATTTTACTAGATTGATGCCGTAATTGAAGGGGTTATAGTAATATGTAGTACGTCGCAGTGACAATACGTAGTAATAACAACGTGTGCAATGTATGATAATATAACTGGTGACAGTAATGGCACTGAAAGGGCAAATAGGAGTGGCAATATAACCAGAGCCTGCTTTCTATTCGAAATAAAATATTAATTTGCACAACTTTGAATATAAAAACTGAATGTTAGTGTCCTGAATATGTATTTAATTGCAGTAATAATGTGTCATACAACACATGTCCCTTTCTACTTCCCCATTTAACACGTAAGGCATACAATATTTCGTCACAGTGTTTTTCTCCTGATTGCTTCGTTGGTTCTCGGTTATTCACTTTCCTAACGGAATCGAATTTCTCAGGACATTAATTTCTCCCGGTAAGTGTCTAAAATTCCTGAATACCGTTACGCCCGTTCCAGAGGGCAGACTTTCGAGTCTCTCGATACCACGCGTCGTTGCACGGCACGTGCTCCCGTCCTTTGAATAAACCTACATACTCGATCTATGTAATCACTTTTTATCACTGCTATTGCTTCGTAGATAGCTTCTTTCACGAGAGGCAATGGTTATGCATGGTTTCGTGATCCCGTACAGGGCTTCGGCGGCGTCTCGTTGCCAACTCGTTATATTCCATGTTTCCACCACTTCGCTTTTCACGGTTGATTAACTGAGCGTGTACTCTCGTTTCTCGTGTTGCCTTCTTTTTCTCTCGCCTTCGTATCGGTTGCCACGTATTAATTTGTTACGTATTCAGTTTCGAAATATTCTCTTATGCACCGCGATGCATCGTATCGAGTTTAATAGTTACTGCGTGTAATTATCGGTTATTTAGTTAACTTCAGCCGGGTAGTAAACTGATATCGAATCAGCGAAAGTAGGGTAAAACTGGTTACTCTTGTTTCGCGATAATACGTTACTATTGATTAATTAGCACTCAGCGTTCACTCCAAGATGCGATCAACCACTTAACTTCGTATCAACAGTACTTAACTTTTTTTTGTAAAAGAAGCACTACAATATTATTCTTAATATAGTACACATTATTATTAATATCTCATCGTGATACGATTGCAAAATGTGTAATAAATTAAAGTATGTATTCAGGGTAGAATTCGAACCTTTCAAGGATATTAAAGAGTAATAACAGTTTGGATGTTAAATATTAGGTGAGGAGGGCTTAAAGCGTTCTCCACCCCAGCGTTATCGATCAGTATGCTCGATTGGTGAGTGAGTCAGTCATTCGTTTGGCCTCTTCTTGGTCGATTTATTCGTTTCTGTCGTGGCTCGAGGCAACGCCGTTTAAGCCGGCACAGCACAGGATACAATTATAAGCATCCATGCGAACGGTGCTTAGGAGATGAGAATCCCCTCGGAAACAATGACCTTGCTCAAGTACAAGGGAGATGGCGAAATTGCTCCCTTCCGCCGGCATTGTCGAGAAAGTCTTCAATTATCTTATTGATCGAGTTACCGGTGCGAACGCAACCCCTTCCGACATCCTGCTGCTGCAGCTACGTTGCAAAAGTGCACGCATAAATACGCGACGTGGAACACGCGGAGGGGACCACCCCTGAGCGACACACTCCGTGTGGGTCTCGATGCGATAGATCAGGGATGAACATGGGGGCTACTGTGTGATATTTCAAAATTTAAATAAACGCTTACCAAATGCAATATTTTCACCCTAACCCTTTCTATACTAGGTTTAATGAATAATAAATCACGCTGCGGTCTATTCTACTACTATGCTAATTTTTTACTATTTTACTGTGTTATTATATTGCAGTATTATTTTACTATTCTACTGTGTTATATTACAGTATTATTTTACCATTCTACTGTGTTATATTGCAGTATTATTTTACTACTTTACTATATTATTATTGCATACTGTTATAGTATAATATTTCAAAGTATTAGTGTTTTATGATACTAAATTATTATTTCACTATTCAATTAGCTTACAATATGTATGATTATTTTAATATTTTATTATTTACTGTTATTTACTATTATTTTACTGTACTTCAATATTACAGTGCTAGCATACTACTGACCTATTATTTCACTATCATGCAATTGTATTTAAATAAATGAATTTTTATATTTCTATATGATTAGTATATCAATTCCATCATTTCTTGACAAACGTATATTTACACATTTGGTATCTGAATGTTTATTCTTCAATGACATATATATACGTTCTTAGTATGTTTTGTATCTGAAGATTCATTTTTCAATGTCGTATATATACGTTCTTAGTATGTTTTGTATCTGAAAATTCAATTTTCAATGTCGTATATATACGTTCTTAGTATGTTTTGTATGTGAAGATTCAGTTTTCGAAAACGTATATATATACGTTCTTCATATATTTATAATTCAACGTTCATTTTTTAATGAGGTATATATACGTTCGTAGTATGTTTTGTATCTGAAATTCATTTTACAATGTCGTATATATACGTTCTTAGTATGTTTTGTATCTGAAGATTCATTTTACAATGTCGTATATATACGTTCTTAGTATGTTTTGTATCTGAAGATTCATTTTCCAATGACATATATATACGTTCTTAGTATGTTTTGTATCCGAAGATTCATTTTTCGAAAACGTATATATATACGTTCTTCATATATTTATAATTCAACGTTCATTTTTCAATGACATATATATACGTTCTTAGTATGTTTTGTATCTGAAATTCATTTTTCAATGTCGTATATATACGTTCTTAGTATGTTTTGTATCTGAAGATTCATTTTACAATGTCGTATATATACGTTCTTAGTCTGTTTTGTATCTGAAGATTCATTTTTCGAAAACGTATATTGTATATACGTTCTTCATATATTTATAATTCAACGTTCATTTTTTAATGACATATATATACGTTCTTAGTATGTTTTGTATCTGAAGATTCATTTTTCAATGTCGTATATATACGTTCTTAGTATGTTTTGTATCTGAAGATTCATTTTACAATGTCGTATATATACGTTCTTAGTATGTTTTGTATCTGAAGATTCATTTTACAATGTCGTATATATACGTTCTTAGTATGTTTTGTATATGAAGAATCATTTTACAATGTCGTATATATGCGTTCTTAGTATGTTTTGTATATGAAGATTCATTTTCCAATGTCGTATATATGCGTTCTTAGTATGTTTGTATTTGAAAATTTATTTTTTAATGACGTATATATAAGTTGTTAATAAGCCTGTATTTGAAAATTCATTTTTTAAAAACGTATATGTACGTTCCTAGTACATGTACACCGTTCAAGATCAATAATTCAGGTGAAGAACCCAGGAAACGATTTCAGATCTGAATAGTCGATTATACTTCCATTCGAGAATAAGATCTTGTTGCTCGCTCGTATTATTAGGCGTCTGGGGGTCTAATTCGATTCATCTTTATCGAATAAATGGACAGTTGTAATAGGTTCTCCCCTTCGTTTCCTTCGCTACTGCGGATTTACTTAGCGCTAGTAAAAGTCGTTAGCGAAAGCAATCGAGGTGGGATTCGTATTTGCACTCGGAGAAGGGTGCTCGAAAGGGAGTCGTAGCAGTCCTCGTGGGTCTAAAGTAGTCTCACAGCGATTAAAGAACTTGGTAAGCTGCTTTTTTTCGTTCTCGTGCTTTAATCGGTGCTTCGTGAGTCAGATGGTATCTGTTTCATTCTTTAACCCCTCGGTGACTCGGACTCATCGTTGCTGCATTTGTAGGTCTTAATGTACTATGTATGTACTAGGTCATATATGGACATTAATACATCGTTGGCATTATTTAAAAACATTTCATATTATATATATACATTTTAACAGTATATGATTATGAATATTATTTGAAAGCATGTTGATGTTATATTTTAACAGAACATGATTATGTTCATTATTTAAACACATTTGTTGTTATACACACATTTTATCAAAATATGATGATGGTCATTATTTAAAGAAATGTTTCTAGTAATATCCAAAATATCAATACTTTAGAATAATTAAAAAAATTGAAAACATCTATGAATTTTCATAACACACATATCACTTTATAATCTATATTACTTGTACATAGAAGAACACCAAACTAAGTCATGACAAATCTTTTCATTAGATAATTTTAGTTTTGTTAAACATAGTTAACAATTTGTATGAAGTATGACTCTTTCATCTTCATGTAAAGTGGTTCAATTAAAATAAATATTAATAATGTGCAAAAAGTAGGTTCATCGAGAACGAAATAGGAAGAGAAAGAGGAATTAACTAGAAAAATTTGTTGAGTCCAGGTAAAAATTCGAGCCGGTGCGTAATAGGCGGAATTCCAGTCACAGATCAGATAACAACATCCGGAGGGACGATTTCGAACAGTCGAAAGCGTCGATTCGGTTGGTTCGATGAAAACGCGGACCCAAGCGTGTTATCGGCTTTAAAAACTGGGCACAGCGGCTTTTTTAGCGCATCTAAATCACCCCTCGAGTATGTAAATATGTATTTCGCGATGGTGCTCCCGTCGGTGTGGATTACGCCCCGCTGCACAAGGGGTTGAGAGTCACCCCGTCAGAAACAATGTCGGGAAAGTGTGTTCTGAAAGGGCGATGCGCTGCATAACGGCAGATACATTTTTTTCGCGATTTTTTTCTCCCTCGAGGCGATTAAAAATCCCGGAAATCTTCTTCTTGCGTTTTTATTAGTGTCTCTCTGTAAGTTGTGCCAAATATTTTCATTCTTCTCGAATATGGAGCGAACTGTCCAGTCTGCTTTTTGTACAAATATTCGGCTGGAGTTATGAGCTATTTTTAGAAATGTGACGGAGAAAGATGTCGGATAAATATTGACAGAGTAAATATTAAGTGTTAAGTTTCAACTTCTTTAATGTGTAATCATTTTATTTTTTATTTGCCTGTTATGTTTATTGATTGTGTACACAGAATTTATTTTTTGTTATTAATTGACAAATGAGGTATTTAATAATTCTATACAACTCTTCTTTTAATTTTTGTATATGAAATTTATGAAAAAATAAAATTAAAATTTTAGCACCAGAAAAATGCAGAGTCTCTGCAGATTTAAGTAAATTTAATTAATTTTTTGCAACAGTGAAAATCCTTGATCCATTTCCCTTTCTTACAGCGTAACCTTTTGTAAGATTACCCTTTAGCAGAAACTCTCTATTGATAAATCCGTAAATAAAAGAGCACGTGCTCACAAACTCACAACCCCCCGAAGCGTCCTTAAAACGTCGTTGCACGTGTTCTTTTCTTATTCAGAGATCGTACTGTTGGTCCTTTAGAGAAGGGCAAAAATAGACCATCGAGAATGGACTCCGGAGAACCGAGTGTTTAGACTCGCGTTTGCCTTTACCATTTCACTCGCAGCGGGGTAGAGGAACACGTGGCTGGAAACAATCGAAGGGGTTATGTTTTTAAACAGTTTTGGAGTGTAATTCTTTCCGGGAAGCTAAGAAACATGTACTATTTTTAATTTTATGGTAACACTTGAGTATTTTATGACACTTCATTGTGGAAGATTTGGGGTACATTTTTGGAGTACTTTGATGATGTCATGTGCAATAAAAGAATTAAAGTTTAAGTTACATCAAATTTCAAATTAATTTTTCTTTTTTATGTAAGGATAATGTAAGGAGAAGTTGTAGTTACATTAAATTATTATGGATTCTTTAGTTGATATTAAACATTTGCCTTATAATATCGTTTTACACATGTGAGGTACGTAGTTGTTGAAATGTGACAAATCTGAGTTATATTTTCGCTATGATTGAATTTTAAGTTTCATTCCCACCTTTTCACCAAAGATTGCAATATTTAAAATATCCTCAACATTGAACATTCTTTATCTGTCCCAACATTACAACAATAATTAAATTTCTGTCTGATGATATTGTTCACAAACTTGTAAGTTGAGGGGTTAATATATTGAAATACTATAACATCCCAACCCTCACTCAGAGATATAAGTGTAGCGACTAAATCGTGCCAGATACGACTTTTTGTCAGAGGATCAAACTTTCTCAAAATGGGACAGAAACCCTATAAAAATTGTTAGAAGTGGCTAATAAAAGCGTGGAGCCCCTCAGCGAAAGGGAGTCTAAATACTGTAAGAACCCATTCGACCACTCATGCCTACCCTCGTACAGACTAAACTGTAACAGACACGACTTTTTATCAGAGAAGCAAACTTTCTCAAAATGGGTCAAAACCCCTATAAAAATTATCAGAAGTACCAAAAAATGCCTAATAGAGTATCTAGAGGGTGGAGTCCCCCAACAAAGTAAACCGAGTCTTCACCTTTACTTGAAAGACGGAAAAAAAATATTTTGCTTCCTATAATAAATAAAAGTAACATTCTTCACTTGTTACAAATACACTTACATTTTCTCCGAGTAATAAATAAAAATCCAAACATTCTTCAGATCTCAGAGATTAAGTAACGCATGCGAAGTAGCCGTTTAATATCGCGATTGAATTAAACGCTTCTCTGTAACATTAACCGGCATAAAATTGGACAGTCATTAACGAACCTGTTTAGAATTCTTAATGAGTTCGTTTAACTCGGTTCCGTAACTCCGAGTTGCAGAATTTGTTATGATATTTCATGGATCGGGCGTTTCTTGTGCACCGTGAGATTGTACCTTCGGACCAAACGGTTTCACAGTTCTGCGAGCATGAAATTAATGCAGAAACCCGCTCGGATGTTCACATAGCAAGCGTTTTACACTGTATCAAGTATATACATTATCGACAGAACTGTTTAATTTCGCGCATCGTGACTTCTCATTCGATTCATGGTTTTATCGTGGTTCACGACGAATCACTGATGTTAATTAAATCGGTTATCGTTCTCTTAATAAATTTGATAAAATGTCACTTTTTTGTCCACATAATTGTCTCCTGAACTATTCGTTTCTTTAAATCAACATTCGCTTTTAGTTTTTAAATAAAATTTTTTACAGGCGCTTTCATAATTTTGGAAATGAAACTTGTATGTTTCAGTATTTTATTTTGCTGTATAGAATTTTTGAAGTGTTTTCAGTAAATAAGTATTGGGGTATGGTGTCAAAAAAATGAAAAATTTGAAAGATATTTTAAATTCAAGAATGAGGTGTTTGAGGTGGAAAGAAGTAAGATATCTTAGAAATTATTGATTTCTTTAAAAATTGTGCTGAGATATTTTTTATGTGGAATGTTCAGAAGAATTGATTTGTGTAAAATAAATTTGCATTTTTATTAAAATTGAAGAAAAATAATTTAGAGTTAAATTGTGAACAATATCTGGTTGGTCACTTTAGGTTCTTAAAAATTAACGATACACGTTTTCATAAAAAATTTGTCTTTCAGTGTGTTATTTTGTATAAATTTACAGAACAACTACTTTGGTTTCGACTATAATTAATTAAACCATAATTGCAGCACTAAACGCGATACATTATCAACCCAAAAAATAAAAATGAAATAGTAACCTTCGCTTAATCGCGTGAATTAAACCGAAACACCCGAGATAATTAAAGTCAGAAGTTATATCACCCGAGCGAATTAATTTCGTCAAAGTCAAGAATGTCACGAAGTCTGAATTAGCTAGAATCCGCTATGGAGATTAGAATTGTTTAGCAACGACACCGTTCATGATAAAACGTTACCTTTCGTAACAGAATCGCGAACAATTAATTTCTAGCTGGTTGTACTCGAAATTCCTTTTTCTGGTGCAATCGTGTGGGACACGGGTTCTCGTAAAAGCTCGTTCACAGGCCAACAATGCGTTCAACTCGAATCGCGTTGCTCAACGCTGTTGTTATAACGGCGTGCCGCGATTATTATGCAATTGCACGTTGCTGGAATAATAAATGGACTATGATCGACCGCTGAAAAATATGATTGTTGCGAAACGAGTTCTCCTAGGTCGAATGTGTTGTGTATTGTGTGCCATTTTCCGGCCATGATTGTATGAATTTTTTAGTTTTTACGTGGCGTATTGTGAGTTACGCTGCGTCTGTTAACTGGTTAAAATGGCGGTTTTATGTTATTCGTGCATTTTTAGGTTACAGAAGTCTCGTTCACTATTCATTTAGTTTTTGTTTTATTAAAGTTTCGTTTGCAGTTCGTGCAGTTTTTTAGGTTATGAAAGTCTCAGTTGCGGTTCGTTCATTTTTTTTTATTACAGAGGTCTCAGTTAGAGTTCATGAAATTTTTTATATTATAAAAATCTCAGAGTTCATGAAATTTTTTTATTTCACAAAAGTCTCATTCTATGATCATTTATTTTTTTGTGTCATAAAAGTCTCATTTGCAGTTCTTGCAATTTTTCATATTACAAAAGTCTGGTTTGCAGTTCATTCAATGTTTTATGTTACGAAATGTTCATTGTATTTTATTGAGATAATGGATGCAGATGTTTGTTGATGCTTCATTTGTTTACTTTTTTAATGTATTTTCAGTCTAAAATTAATTTTGTAATGATGGTCGTTCTACAGTTAACGAAATTAATTCCACTATTCTTGTTTAATATACAAGTATTAATTGATATTATACTATTATAGTACTGTAGTATATTATAGCGTTATAGTACTATATTAAATTATACATATAGCATGATACTACTGTATTAAATGATACTATATACTAAATTAATCTCCAACATTGTATTAGCAGATACATTTACTAGAAAATATTTATTAGATAATATAAAGTACATTTTATATTAAGCTAGTTTGACTTTAAATAAATAAAATCATATTACTAAACATTTAATAATTAAAACATACATCAGTTCATTATACATCAAGATTAATATTAAGATAAATCTCTAATAAAGAATTAACAATATTTTTTTTTATTAAACCAGTGCAGTTTTAAATAAACGAAATTTGTAAAATGTACACACTTGCAGAAATTGCGAAATGAGTCATTCAGATGGCTCGCGCTGTTAAGATTTTTACGCGACAAGCCAATTTCTCGCGTGATACTTTATCAAAAGAATAACATGCATTGCCCGAAATTTCTCTGAAATATCATGTTTGCATTGTAGAATGAACGTGCTGGCTATCTTAATGCGATATACCTGTATACAACTTTGGCGCAGATTTAGGTGTAATGTCATGAAATGAATTATCTAAAAACACAGGAAAAAGCAATTTGTTTTGGAAGATTGTATGAAAGAATGCTTTTTAAATATATCGTAATGATCTTTGAATTTGGTTTTCAATTTTGTAGTTTCGATATTATCTTTGTTATTGAGTTATTATTTTTTAACTGATTGTGATCAAAATTTATATATTTATGTGTTTATATAATTTATACATTTTTTAAGTTCGTGATGTAATTTATATTTCGTTATTTTGTAACTTATCATGATATAATTTATTTAAGAAATTATTATTTTTGTAACTCATCATAATGTAATTTCTTTACAATTTTTCTTATTACAGTTTCATATTTTTCTTATCAATTATTATTAAAGTGTTATTTTATATTTGTTCATTGTTATCCATAAATAAAGTACAAGTAACTTTCATTGATTAAATGTATTTATCTTTACTAATTTCTTATATGAAGTAAATAACTAGTTCAATTGAAGTAACGTTTCAAATATTTGAAACGTAAGTAAGTATAAGACGCATAAAACTCTTATAAGCGTCTTAAACTTATAGACATAGTCGTCCTTGAAAACCGGCTGTTAATTGTTAACGATGCACACTCTTCGATCAATACTAACTTATTGTTAGCTCAAAAGTCCGATGAAAAATAAATTCCTGCATCGATCAATTGAATTTAAAAGACTACCAAAAGTACTGCGTTGAGAATCGCTGTGGTTTTATCACCTCGTCCATGAGAAGCACCGGAAATGGTGCGAATGGGTGTTGAACTCTGGGTGAAAAGCGCGTCAAGTTCGACAGTGAATCATCCGGAACAGTATGTTAAAAAACCTTGAAATTTCTATTGAAACACGAGTGACACCGTGAAAGTAGCATAAAACAATTTTCTACAAAAAAGACAGCGAATACAATTATTTCCTTTTAAGTGAAACTTAACTTTTTTCACTAAAATGAGTACAATATACATAAATAGTACAAATATACATAAAAAGTACAGAAATACTATGCGTGTACAGATGTCAACCCACGAGTTGGTGCGTGACCCAAAGAATTTTTTATTCCGACCAATTGGAGCCGTAGCTCTTCTAAACAGCTGGGTCACGCCAACTCGTGGTTTGGCATCGGTACATTCTTCTAAAAAATACACCTCGAAATTTCTTATTGTTCAACTAAAATGAGCTCGTACACAATGTTCCCGAAACACGATACATTATGAGTCAACAAAGTGTACTTAAATATCTCAGCAGCTGGGTCATCTTATTATTCACAAACGCATTATTCTCCAGTCAAACAAAGATCCAAAGAACTTTTGAAAACACTAGTCAGCGTTGGATCTCGATTGCGGCTCGATCGCAAATAGAGAACAACGAACGTTCGTTAACGGTTCCAGTTTATCAATAAAACGACAACAACGAACGAGCCGCGGCTATCGATCATTGTTAATAGAAACAGCGTTCTCGATCGAGTCTCTAAGCGCGTTACGAAGATCCCAACGAAATAGCCGGATGAAAAATCGTAATAACGATCCGCCCTCCCTGGGAGACGAGAGATATTTATTTTCACGTCATAAAGAGCATATTCATGAAACTTCTGATGAATGTTACGACCGAGTTTTTCCGCCGCTGTACGCAGAAACAGCGGGAACGTTGTTCGCTAGGGAATTTATGGCGAATGCATGAACGAGACAAATCCCTGTACTTCTGTTTAAATAGCGCAACGTTAAGTTTAATGGGCTACCGGGCGATGATTAACAAGAAACGGAATTAAAGTAGCTGCAGGACGATTGTAACTTTGATGTTTTATGTGTTTTTATTATGTTTAGTTAGCGGGTTTTGTAGTTTGGAACGAGGGAAATTTAGAGTGGTTTGAGGTAGGGAGATTTGAAGAGTAATGGGATGTGAGTTTGGAGTGTTTGAAAAGTGGGAGGATGGGGTTTGAAGTGCTTCAGATTTGGAGTGTTTCAGATTTGGAATGTTTGAAGTTTGGAACACTTTAGGTTTAAGGTGTTTCGAGTTCAGAATGCTTTCAGTTCGGTGCATTTCAAAGGGACGATTTACTTTTGGAGTTTTTCAAATTGGGGACGATTTACTTTTGGAGTATTTCAAATTGGGGACGATTTACTTTTGGAGCATTTTAAATTGGGGACATCTTCCCAAATAACACTTGTGGAATGGACGTCTTCCTTTTAATAAATATACTTGTATTTTTGTAGTATAGGAACAATTATGTATAAGTAGTTTGACGACCAGACAATATCAGAGTGCTTCAAGTTCAGAATATTGTTGATTTGATGTTCTCCAGCAAATGATGAATCTATTCCTAGGTTCATAAAGTATAAAGACTACATTTTTTAAGCTAAACCTTTATTCCTACGTTTATGAAGTGCATGGATTAAATCTTTTCAGGTTAAACTTTAGTCTATAATCTTAAAATAACAACACTTCTAAAGAGCATCTACGTCTTGATACATTCAAACAGCATTATAAATTGCTTCAAATTTAAAACATTGTTGATTTGATGTTCCTCCTAGATTCACATATACCCCATTTCTGAAGTTAAACTTCAAAACATGACTTTCAAAAACACATGTAGAACGAACATAATCGTAGTTCGAAACATTTCATGTTCCAAGAGTGTAGAAACAATTACGTGTGATTAATTCGATGCCCAGACAGCATCAAAATGCCTTTTCCAGACTCGATTCTCACATAAATACAGTCGGGCATACACGCGTGTTTCCTATGGCGTTGTGTATACACGCGTCCTTTGCCGGTTCGGTTCCCACGCTTAGCTCCTTATTACGCCTGTATTTATAATTAATTCTTCCTTCATCAGAGGTTTTCAGGCCTCTTCGAGTGCCGCGATAAGACCCTGACGAAACGAACTTCCCTTGAAGAGGATCTTGGGATCGAAAAGTTGGACGCGTTATTTGTTCGTTCCGTTGCAATGAAATGCTGCGTGATTAATCGAATGATGATTTACATGTTCGTGTGAGTAATGCTTCAATTATGATGAATGTAATTATGAATGTGTTTTTTGTTCCTTTGTTAGAGTGAATTGTGTAGTGTGGCTTGGGAGGAAATGATTTTGATGGAAAATCTCTTTTGAAGGTTTTAATTGTTTTCTTAGGAAGAGGTTTGTTAGTGGTGGAGTTTATTGATGTTTTTTTGCGAATTTGAGATACTTTTTTTAGTTACATTTATTTTCAATTTTTACTGATATTTATTTGCACTTTTTTAATTATTTTTACTTATGTTTATTTATATTTTTTATTTATGTTTACTTACGTTTTTTCATTTATGTTTGCTTACATTTTTTACTTATTTTTAGTTACACATTTAATTATTATGTTTTTACATTTTTTACTTATATTTACTCACATTTTTAACTTATATATACTTACATTTTTTACTTATGTTTACTTGCATTTTTTATTTATATCCATTTCTATTTTTACTTATATTTTCATACAATTTTTTATTAACAGTTTCTTACATGTTTTACATTTAGTTCTTTTTCCATTTTATTTTTTTTAATGAACACAATAGGGATTGGAACGGTAAAGTCAATTTGTTCTACAATCTATTTGATGAGATCTTTTCTCAGTTATTTGTATTCGACTAGAAGTACCACGAAACTTGTGAGTGAATTATTTTCGACATTTAAAAAATTGGTGGGAAAAAATGTGATGAGAAGAACCATGCGGTGTATTCTTCGACTCGAATACCAAGAATATCGTTTTGCATGGTAGCTCTGGAGAATACCAAATGCTAACATTCGCAGGAAATATGTACAGGGTGATTCCCGTTAAGTGATCCATTCTTTTAAATCCACAAATCAAACTTAAAACCAGACCGAACTAAAAATAGAACAAAACCTTACACAAAAATCAATTTAAAAAATAAATTCCGTAAAAATATTTGCAAAGTACAATCTTTGAATGTATGACTTGAAATGCAAATTCTTTAATTAGTGACACAAAAATGACTTTTAAAAATAAATTTCTTAAAAAACATTCAAAAAGTACTTTAAATATGTGACTTAAAATTCTACTTCTCTAATTAGTGACACAAAAATGAATTTCAAAAATAATTTTTTGTTTAATATTTAGAAAGTACAAACTTTGAATATGTGACGTAAATTAGACTTCTCTAATTAGTCACGTGTTATTAGTTATCAAGTGTTCAAAGCAACTGTAACTATGTAAGATAACGATGACTAATTAAAAAAAAAAGAAGAGACTTTGAACTGTCGTCAAGTCATTAATTTACATAATAAGATATTATTCTTGAAAGCAAATATTTCTTGAATGAGTAACTTTCTGGTAATCGTAAAAACAGCTTGAAGACACATCAATGGTTTATTACAGAATGTCTACTGTATAAATTGTAATTCATATGTGAGGTGTATCATTCAACCTTTTTAGAAATGGATTTTTAAGTTTCTGGTAAAAAACAAGCACTGTGATCTTATAATTCAGTGAACGATTTAATGAATTATTTCTGAAAGCAATAATAATATACGAGAAAATTAGAAGATGTATATTTTCTCACTGAGGTTAATAAAATACATATAATAAGTTTTTGCAAACTAAAAGAAATAAACGCTCACATGTGTACACATCTGTAACTGTCCTTGAAGAAACATATCCTCAAAAAGATTCACACACTCAGGAAGTTCTTCATACACACAAAACATCAAACACCACAAAAAAAAAATAAAATACAAAATCTTCATCTTGTTTTTCCCAAAAACCCTAAAAGCGATCAATATTTAAAACATTCGATTATTTCAATCTCCGAAGACGAGAAACAGCTCCGTATTTTGCTGAAAATATATCTTAAACTTGTTTTTCTCCTAAAATCCTAAAAGCGACCAATATTTAAAACATTCGATTATTTCGACCTCCCAAAACGAGAAACAGCTCCGTATATCGCTGAAAATATATCTTGAAAAAAAAAATATATCTTAAACTTGTTTTTCTCCTAAAACGCTACAAGCCACCAATATTTAAAACATTCAATTATTTCAATCTCCCGAAACAAGAAACAGCTCTGTATTTTTCTGAAAATATATCTCGAAAAAAGAACAACGTACATATAATATGCGAACGTGTAATACGTACATACGCGATGTTCACGTGGGACGAAAATATCTTCCAGTGAAAATATGCTTGTCTGGAATGTCCGCAAAACCGTTAATCCTTTCAGGCCGCGTACGGTTCTCGATGTAAATTCCAAGGTGGCGGAGCTTTGCTTTTAATTAATACGAGAATCGTCGAACAATGGTGCAAAAAATGACTTTCTTGTTGGCACTCGAGTGTGTTGGTTCAGCTGCTTCGGAGAGGCCGCGGAATGGATATCTATCTGAGGCGGTCTATATCCTGGGAACTTCCTCGTTCTAGCTCATCCGGTGGTTTTACCATTTCCTAGTGATAATTATCAGAGCTGCCGATGTCGTAATTGCAGAAACGATGCTCAATCGCAATTTTCTTTGATGGGAAATTAATTGCTCCATCAGAGGAATTTTTTTTGGATAATTTGTCTTTCGTATTTGAGGACTTGAGGATTTGGAGATGTTAAGGTTTTGGAGATGGAGTTTGGAGGTGTAGGGATTCAAGGTTGTGAGAATTTGGGGATTTAGGGATTTGGAAATATAGGAATTTGGAGATGTAGGAATTTTGGAACGATGGAGACTCCGGAGTGCAGAAATTTGGGGATGTAGGAATTTCGGGGCGATTGAGATTTCAGAGTGCAGAAATTTGGAGGCGTGGAAATTTGGGAGCGTAGAAATTTGGAGATGTAGGAATTTTGGAGCGATGGAGATTCCAGAGTGCAGAAATTTGGGGACGTGGGAATTTTGGGGCTATGGAGACTCCGAAGTGCAGAAATTTGGAGATGTAGGAATTTCGGGGCGATGGAGATTTCAGAGTGCAGAAATTCAGAGACGTGGAAATTTGAGAGTGCAGAAATTTGGAACCATGGAAATTTGGGGGCGTAGAAATTTGGGGATGTAGAAATTTCAGGGCGATTTAGGTTTCAAAGTGTAGAAATTTGAGGGCGTGGAAATTTGGAGGCGTAGTAATTTCGGGATGTAGAAATTTTGAAGCTATAGAGATTTGGGAGTGCAGAAATTTGGGGTCACAGAAATTTGGATGCATAGAAGTTCGAGGATGTATAAAATTAGGTCTGTAAGGATTTTTAGAGTGCAGGAACTTCGAGATACAGGGATTTGGTGTCTTAAGAGATTTGAAGACATAGAAATTTGGAAGTATAAGGATTTGGAAATAATAGGAAGCTCTATAAGCTTCTATAAGCTCTTAGCTCTATAAGAATTTGGATATGTACTTAGTGAATTATCACTCTATAAATTAACAAATTTGGACTTTCAGAAAATTGAGAATTTCAGTATTTGAAAATTCTAAAACCATATCAACTTAACCAACAGCAAATAAGAATACTACAAAACATCCAATTTAAAGATTCTGAGAACCTCATTGATCCCCAGAATCGAAAGTGCAGCTTAAGAAAACTCGTTCCCATTTCCCCGGAAGCAGATTCCATTTCAAAGTAATCGAACTCCAGAGCACGTCGAAGAGCACTAGAGAATGATTCACAGCTCGTGTTCCACTTTCTTGCAAGAGGTTGAAAAGTAGCTGACAGAGGAATCAGAACGTCGGATTCAATCGCAATCGTGAAAATTAAAATAAATGAGTCAGTACGGTGACGATGATACGCGGAGTAGCCTGACAATGATTCCCCGCATGATTCATATACGACCCAGAAGATTCAAGATACACTCGCTGGTTTTTATAATTCGAGTCTATTTTTACCGCTATCAATCTCCGTTTCCCGGCAAGACTCGCATTTTAATAAGCAAACATTTTTCATTTGCAACAGAAACATTTGCAGAAATGTTTGGAGGGAGTCGCGCAGAAATTCCTCGCGATGTATTGCCGTTTATGGCTTTTTGATGTTGGATAAACAACGTGAGATCACCGTCGGCTGTTGATAAATACTCCGCTGGCATATTATCGGATGAAATTTGTCGTTCCATGATGATAAACGTGGCGTGCGTAACGGAATACTGGATGATAGGACGTATCAACGGGTTGTAAGATAGGCTCGAGCAAATTCGACGAAGGGTCTACAACAGTGTTGCGCAGAAGTGATATGATAATCGTTACCGATCACAGACACTGATACTTCTCGATGGATCTCGTTTCCTGTGGTTACTTACTGTTCCCAGTTTAACCAGTTATGGGTATCCTGGTGACATTTATTTCTTGTGCCATTTAGATTTTTGGAGATTGGCTCTGGACGGGAAAAAGTAGGGTCTAGTTTGGTTCAGGTTTTATGACATTTTAACTTGTAATTCTGGATTATGGATGTAGGTTTTATGAGCTCACCTTTTTATGTGTTTTTAGTTTATTTTCCATGTGTTTTTAGTTTGATGCAATTCGAATTTAGCGTGCTTTAGATTCAATGCGATTCAAATTTGGCGCGCTTTGAGGTCGACGGGATTTAAAGTTTGCGCGCTTTAGATTCGACGCGATTCAAATTTGGCGCACTTTAAGTTTAACTCTATTCAAATTTGGCGTGTTTTAAATTCAATGCGATCAGAATTCAACGCGTTTCGAACTCAACGCGATTTAAATTTGACACGTTTCGAATTCACACCCATTCAAATTTACCGCGCTTTAAATTCAGCGCGATCTAAACTTGGCGAGCTTCAAATTCAACGCAAGTTAAGTCTGTCGCGTTTGAAGTTTATGTTATTCAAATTTGGCGCTCTTTAAACTCAGCCAATTCAACTTCGAAGACAATTTAAATTCAGAGCGATTCAATTCAATACGATTTAAATTCAGTGCGATTCAATTCGATGCGATTTAAATTCAGTGCGATTCAATTCGATGCGATTTAAATTCAGCGCGATTTTATTCGACGCGACCACATTAGGTGCAATTGAAATTCTATGCGAGTTTAATTTGGGGCGTTTCAAATTGACCGCGCTTGGACTTGGCGCAATTTGAATATGGCGCGCTTCGAAGTCACCACGGTAGGTCTCATAGTCTTCAGATTTTAAGGCTTTCCAGTGCTAAAGTTTTAAATTTTTTAAATGCAAATTTGAAATATTAAAAATTGTAAAGTTTCTGAGCCACTAAATTAAAAAAGTCCTGAAGTTTGAAGATCTTAATGTTCTCGTAAATTCCGGAGCTTTCGAACTCCCTAAAATCTTTAATTATCAAAAATTCCACATTTTAAATCATCAACATCCAAATTCCCGAATTCCGGCAGCTCTCAAACATCTTAAATTCTCGAATTATTCAAAGTCTCAAACTCTCAAGTATCAAGAGCTTTCGAACTCTCTAAAATCTTAAATTATCCAAAGTCCGAAATCCTAAATTTTCAACACCTAAACTCCCAAATTTCAGCAGCTCTCAAACTTTCCTAACTCTCTATTTATCCAAAGTCCCAAATCTTAAATCTCAAATCCCTAATTCTTGCATTTAAAATTCCCAAATTTGCAATATCCAAACTCTTCAAGTGCTTAAACTCTTTAAGCAAGTTCTTAAGTGCCAACAACCCGGAAACTGCCTAAATAGTCCCAGAATCACCAGATCTCCACTTTTCCTCTCTCGTCACGCCCACTTCCCCCAGATGACAATTTCATCACATTTCCACCGTAAGGTTTTGAATTACCAGCAACAAGACAGGTTCGTGAGCCGTCGTCGAGACCACGATCGGATGTCGTCGTCTTTTTGCGCGAAACGTCGCGTTAATTGCTGACGTATAATTAAGTAACCGGTCGTCGAATGAAAGGTAGCTCTTCTACCTCGTTTGAATAGACAGAAACACAATCTGACGGTCGGCCGGTGAAATTAAATCGTTAAGCGCAATTGTCCCGTTGTGAATGAATGCCGGGTTGGAGAGCCGGTTACGTTTAGACGAGTATATGCGCGTATATGGAGGTGCCCTGGGCGCATCCAGCGATAAAATAAAATCGGAGGTGATCGCACTTGGAAGAATGCGAGCTTGACTCACCGTCACCGGTGCTTGCTCGACCAACATCACGGTTTACTGGACCGCACGTGGCCACGTGTTATAGTCCGCCTAACGAATAAAAGCAAAAGGTGCTCCTTTCTTTCTTACGCCGGTTTTCGTTTCGTTAACCCTTTGCACTCCGCACGTGATTCATACTTCCCGCTTTCATCTACATCTCTTCCATAATTCTACACCTTAACGCTTCGTGGGCATCGGACACTTTATATTAAACTCTTTTAACTTCCTTTTTGTGCAAGGACTTTAACAGGGTTATAAAATATTTTGGGTTGATTTTTTTTTAATTATTTTTTTAAGTCATTGGATGAATTGATTGAGAGGTAAGGGTGACATAAATACAATTTATTTAAGTTTGATTATTATTAAATTTTATGGGATGTGTGAAGTTTGATGTGTGATGTGTGATGTATGAAGTACATATGGTCACATATGATGTGTGATGTGTGATGTATAAAGTACATATGACCACACATAATGTGCGATGTATGATGTGTGATGTGTAATATAACATATGTTGTATGATGTGTGACGTGCAATGTGTCATGTGTCATGTATGTTGTATGATGTGTGATGTGTGATGTATGATATGTCATGTATGTTCTATGATATATGATGTGTAATGTGTGATGTGTGATGCCTCATGTATGTTGTATAATATGTGATATGTAATGTGTGATGTGACATATGCATAACACATACTTTAATCTTATGCATACCTAAAAAACAATTTATTCAGCTAACTCCTCCATTCAAAATCACACTAAAAATTCCATCTACCAAATCAAATATCTTTGCCAATAAAATTCCAAGTCTACATAACATATTAGCAAACATACATCCAAACATCAACTTCCATGAAACTAAAAATTAATTTTATTACTCCTTTAAAAAATTCAGAACACATCTGACCACAGTTGACCAAATTACTAATAAAAATAGTAATCAACCCTGAAAGGTTTAAAATAAAATTGTATGAAAGGTAAAATTGCATTACACTAATAAAAATTGGGTTACTACTCTGACGAGATAGCTGCTGGCCCCCAAGTTTCAACTTGAACGTTAAACCTACAGTATTTTCCGCTTGCAACCGGCATACCAATCAAGATTTACGACGAGGAATTAGCTAACAGGCCAATTTTCGCTAACATGACAGACAATGTTTGCGTAGCAGAGACCGAGACCGAATAGCTGACGTAAATTGAACGTTACAACGTTTCGTCCCGTTTCCCGTGAGGCCAGAAACTAGTTCTGTAACAAACGAGCAAGTCGTAATAACCGCGAGGGTTCAAGGTGTTCTACTTTCGAATTGTATGAATTACATGTGCTTCGTGTAACCAAAATTGGAGTACAATATGGTCACGTGGAATATGCATTGGCGTAGGTAAATAAACATTGGAGTTTGGTTGCTTTTATAGTGTGAACTAGATTCGCGTATGTGGATGCTGGTACCATGTAGGATATTTTATGTGGAGTTGGGAAATTATGAAGGTTGAAGGGAAATTTTTGGAGGCTGATATTTTCAAGCTGATAAATTCCAAATTTTGAATTTTCAAGCTGACGAATTCCAAATTTTGAATTTTCAAGCTGAGAAATTCCAAATTTCGAATTTCCAAGCTGATAATATTTCAAATTTCGAATTTCTAAGTTGACAAATTCCAAATTTTGAATTTTCAAGCTGACAAATTCCAAATTTCGAATTTCCAAGCTGACGAATTCCAAATTTTGAATTTCGAAGCTGACGAATTCCAAATTTCGAATTTCCATGCTAGCAAATTCCAAATTTCGAATTTCCAAGCTGACAAATTCCAAATTTCGAATTTCCAAGCTGACAAATTCCAAGTTTCGAATTTCCAAGCTGACAAATACCAAATTTTGAATTTCCAAGCTGACAAATACCAAATTTTGAATTTCCAAGCTGACAAATTCCAAATTTCCAAACTTCCAAATTTCAAACTTCAAATCCCTAAATTTCCAAAATCCCAAATACCAAGACTCTAACACCCCGAATTCCCAAATGATAATATTTCAATTTTCCGACCATCTAAGTTACCAAGCTAGCAAACTCCAAATTTTCAAATTTCTAAATCTCAAACCCCAAATCCTCAAATTCCCTAAATCACAAGTACCAAATCCCTCAACCCCCCAATTCCCTAATCGTAACCCTCCAATTCTCCAAATTTCACTAACCACTAAAACCCCCGAATTTCCAAGTTGTTTCTCCAAGTCTTTAAATGTCTCCTCCACCGATTAATCTACCGTGTCGTCTTCGTCCATCAGCGTTATCTCTCAACTTTTCCCTCGATCGTGTTACACGTCAGTAGAATCACGCGTGATTTGATTTACAACGACGGCGAAAGTGAAGTCCGGTCGCGATCAAGGTGAACGATACGGATCAATTACCGGTATAATTAATCGCCACCGTTTCTGTCCTATGGCGGATGTTCGCCAAGAATGCCAAGTGTACTGCTCCTTTCGCACATGCTTCTCGTTCGCTTTTAATCACTCAGCTAACTTATCTGTATTTGCATTGCTACATTTTACTCTCCAATAGGTAGTTTTGCAGATTTGGGAATTTTTCATATTTTGAATTTTGGGGGAAATTTTCTATAGTTTGAATTTTTTGGGGAATTTTTTGTAGTTTGCATTTTTGGGCAATTTTTTATAGTTTGAATTTTTTATAATTTGAATATTTTAGGAATTTTTTGTAATTTGCATTTTTGGGCAAATTTTTATAGTTTGAATTTTATTGGGGAATTTTTTATAGTTTGAATATTTTAGGAATTTTGGGGGAATTTTTGTTCTTTGAATTTTTTAGGAATTTTTGGGGAATTTTTATCCTTTGAATTTTTTAGGAATTCTTCACTTTGATAAGAAAATTGAATAAATCAAAAATTTGTAACTGACTTTATAATTTACAAACTTACAAAATTTTTAAACTAAAGAACTTTAAGGTTCAGTAACTCAATAATCTCCCAATTATAATAATCTCTGCTATCACAACACCAAAACCACTTCTCAATTCACTCTCCCCAAACATCATTCCAAATGCAAATCAGAGTCATTGAATCCAATCGTCAGTTTTGCGTCAGAATAGTTCAATAACGACGAAAGGCTATTTTCAGCGATCATCTTAAAGAATTGTCCTCGATGCTCGCACGATCGCGTGTTCGATTTTTGCATGACAATTGTCGTTCAATCTCGATCCTTTGCGATGATGCACGTGAGAAATAAATGACGGATCGTCTCAAGATCCATACGTATGTACGTGTTGCGGTTTATGGTGTGCTAGTCATTGAGATCCATGGAAAATTGATATTGACGATCGTCGAACCCGATAGAAAATACTCGTGATTCATAGAGACCGATGTACACGATCCAGGGCACACGCGATCTGATACGGTGAAATGTGAACGATCGGAGGAAACGTGCAAACGATTCCGAAGTTTCACACGATCGGCGAAACTTGGGATAACTTGAGAACTGCTGTGGAATATCCGGGAAAAAAGGGTAACTGGACGAAGAAGGAAAATTATGAGGAAAAAGGACAATTATGGTACTTTTGTTAGTTTAGGAGTGTGAGGTGAGTGGGATATGTTGGGAATTTTAGGGTTTTTAGGAATTTTGGGGAATTTGTGAAATTTTGGGATTTTGGAGATTTTGGTAATTTGGGGATTTTTTGAATTTTGGGAATTTTGGGATTTTCGGGACTTTTGGAAATTTGGGGAATTTATGGAATTTTGGAGAATTTGATAATTTGGGGAATTTTTGAATTTTGAGAATTTTGGAAATTTGGAGAATTTGAGGAATTTTGGGATTTTGGAGATTTTGGGAATTTTAGGAATTTGGAAGTTGAGAATTTGTGGTTTTGGAAATTTGGGAAAGTAATTTGGTGATTTGAGAATTTGGGGTTTAGGTATTTGAGAAACTAGTAATTTGGTAAATTTGAGAATTTGGGGTTTAGGTATTTGAGAAAATAGTAATTTGCTCATTTCAGAAGTTGAGTATTTGGTAATTTGGAAAATTAGTAATTCGGTAATTTGGGAAATAGATAATTTCAGAATTTGGGAAAGTACTAACTCAGTAATTTGAGAATTCGTAGATTTAGAAACTTGAAAAAGTAATAACTTACTAATTGAATAATTTGTACATTCAGAAATCAAATAAATTCTCCTCTTGCTACCTAAAAACAATTAAAATCGATAATTTGCGAATTCAGAAATTGTACAAACTACAAACCTTGAAAGCAAAAATTCCACTGTCTAATGGCAAGGCTACTATCACCACTTACTCACATAATGTAAACGCGCCCTAACTCCTATACTTCGAGCACGAACGATTCGCTCGAAGCTGTTCAATTATCGCCACTTGAACCAACTCCGATGCGACTGGCCAACTTTTTATACTCTCTCCTCGTGGCGTCCATTTAAAGGGATCATCGCAGAGGTTTCAGCAGCGTGTAAAACACGCTCGTAATTTCTTACACGTGACAATTCATAAATCAGAACCGTGTACGTTCATCTTTTTCACGCGGACTTTCTTGTGAGACGTTAAAATCAGCTTGGGTTTGCGTTGAGTGCACATATCAGCTCTGCAAATTTCTTTTTTGTTGTACAAAATGTGAGAGAAATAATGTTGCAATGGGAGTATTTTACTAGTCACGTGGTATTCATGTAGTGTAGGCTGAGTCAGGTGTTTGATAGGGGAGAAATTATTTTTTGGATAATTTTTAGGTGGATTTTTGTATGTTAGGAGGTTAAGTTCTCAAATTCTTGAATAGCCAAATATTTGAATTATCAACTTTCTGAATTTTTATATTTTCAAATTTTAAAAGTTCAAAGTTTCTACATTTCCAATTCCTACACTTTCAAATTTCTACACCTCCAATTCTCTATATTTCCAAATTCTTACGTCCCCAATTTCCTATATTTTCAAATTCTTACACACTCCAATTCCCTACGCCCCCAAATTCTCACACCCCTAATTCCCTACATCCCCAAATCTCTCACATTCCCAAATCCCTACATCCCCAAATCTCTCACATTCCCAAATCCATACATCCCTAAATTCCAAGCTTCCCAAATTCTTAAGTGCCCAAATCTCTCACATTCCCAAATCCCTACATCCCCAAATCTCTCATATTTCCAAATCCATACATCTCTAAATTCCAAGCTTCCCAAATCCTTAAGTGCCCAAATCTCTCACATTCCCAAATCCCTACATCCCCAAATCTCTCACATTTCCAAATCCACACATCGCTAAATTCCAACCTTCCCAAATCCCTAAGTTTCCAAATCTCGAAGTTTCCAAATCTCCAGCGCCCTCACTAAGTTCCTACTTCAACCAGAAACTGTTCGCTGCACCTAGCAGCCGTTACCTCCCGGGGAAAGGACCTAGTTCCACGCGTTGCGCAATAAAATTTGCGCAATCGACAATTTCAATATTTTTGTTCTGGCTGGTTAAGCTGCACCGAGGAATTTCCTACGCTATCAACGAGCAATTTCCGCAATTTTTCAATTCCCGTTACATTATTACATCGTTTCGAGTTAACATAAAACCTTCCGCTGATACACTATCTCTTCACAGTTTAACCTTCCAAGCTAAGTTACTAAATTCAGTTAGGTTTTATAGTTAAAATATAAACTTGATCGTTAACATTCCACACTTAAGATTCCACAAACATAACCTAACTAACGTAACTAACTTAACTAACCTAACGATAAACATGATTGAACAACAGTGAAGACCGGAAAATTCGTCGACGTGATTCCTCACATTTGTAAGACTTCTCTAGTTGCAGAATCCAATAAATAAAACATTGAACTCGATCAATCTGATAGAAACGATTGCACATGTCATCGAAGTTGAGACTTGAAAGTTTTGAATTCACAGGTTGTACAGTTTGATATGCGTCGAACACTTATGGAGATGTAAGTGTAGGAATCATTTCTGTTAGATGTAACCAGTTCAGGGTCACGTGTATTGAATCTGCAATCTTGTGTGCCAAGGTTACGTTTATTGTGTCCGTGTCGAGGTTTCTTTTATTAGGTCCAGTCTGATCGACTCTATGAGGGTTTTCTAACTGGTTCTACGAGTTTTAGGTTGGGGTTTTTAGGTCCGACGAGTTTTGTAGGTTTCTATATTGTGTCTGACAGGTTTTTGAACACCTGTGCGGGTCTTTGACTCCCGGTGAACAGTGTTACGTGTGTCTGGTTGAGAAATACCTGAAATTCGAACAGGGACCTTTCTTTCTACTATATTTAGGTAGCTCGAAATTAGAACTTAAAATTCTGGTTCAAAACTTTTATAAAAATTTAAATCAATGGAATGAATTATTTATTTTTTATGTATACAAATTTTATTTACTTTATATTCACGTTTATTACTTTTTTTAAAAAGAATCATTTTTTTTTAACGAAAGAAAAATTCTTTTTTCTTGATACAATGAAAGTTATCGAATGTACTGATTTACATTGTCTACCCATTTTAAATAACAAATAGCAAAAACAATGTAAAAGTAGATAAAAAAGAAACAAAAAAAGAATTTTACTGCTTAATGCATGCACAAAGTTTTTCCGCAATAAACGCAGCTAACCACTAACCTTCGTCTGCATTCTAATTGCGCATAATTGCATTTTATCGTCGGTCTTCCAGCGATAAAGTCGACGTCGTGGTTTTCATCGCGACATTAGATTTCCCAAACGTTTCGAAAATTCTAGCAAACGTATTAGACATCTTATTGCCATTCTAGTAATTAATGAATGATCGGCGATGACTAATCCCCTTTACGTACCGCGTTACGCACCTATTTCGTAATTAGTAGGTGTGTCACGTGAATAACATTTCCTTTCCTTAAATCATCTCGATTAAATGTTTTTCTAGCATGTGCATATATGTACATTTATGTTGGATGATTTAGAGTGAGTATATTTATGTGTGCAGATATGTGTATACATGTGTGTACGTGTTTATATGTGCATATATGGGCATACATGTTAATATGTGTACATGTATGAGCATATACGTGAATATTTGTACATGTATGAATATATACATATGTGATTATATGTGCATACATGTACACATATGTGAATGTATGAGCATAGGTGAGTATATATGTGCACACATGTGAATACATCTGCATGCATGAACATATATGTGAGTATATATGCATACATGTACACATACGTGGATGTATTGACACACGTATGTATACATATATGAACTATATGAAACTATATGTACATGTATGAGCACACATGTGAGTATATGTACATACATGTAAACATATGTGCATACATATGTGTACATATACAAAGAAGTATACATATGTGAACATATACATATACAATACACACATCCGTATATTTCCACATATTAATTCGAAAAGAAATCTTAACTCCAATAAACACATACATATATCTCCACCATTTCGAAAGTCTGAATATTTTAATGTCAACAAACGTTGAGAACGACAAGTATCGACAGTATATTGATATTCTGAGATCTTCATCATAGTTCTTGCAAAAGAAGAAACACGTCACACATGCTCACGTAGGAGGAATTTTAACACGACGTGGGCAAATTGTTTCTACAGCCACCTTGAGATCAAGGAAACACGTTGACTCGGTGACCAAAATCTAGAACACGAAATACCCGATACACCATTTCAATTTTAATTCATTGGAAATGTTTGACAATTGATATTTTAATAATTCGCGATATCACGTGGGGTGAAACAATGTATAATTACGGGTGGAAAGGAGGTCAGTATGCATAATGAAATTGTTATTGATCATGGAGGGTCAGCGGAATAACAGTTTCAAATATTTGTTCATTCGGAAATTATAAATTATAATTATTTCGAATATCTGAAATTCATGTATTATAATTAATATTTGACTTCGTATTCATTCTCTCTGTTATTTTTCTACCTCCATGTTTCAGCTAATAAAACAGTTTGCAATTTCTCTCCACTTCGATGAATCGATCGAAACACCAAGAAGGTAGTTCCCAACTTTTCTCAATTTCCACCTTCAATTTCTGATTTCCTGTAAGATTGCAAAGGGTGCGCAGCAGGTATCGAATAACCTTCCGAGGCTTCATCACGTTCGCGGAATGAACCCAGCAATAGGTTACCGGACACCCTGTAGAAAAGTGGGTGCTCTGTTGGGGTCAAACTTCTCTCTCTCGATTCCCTTGTATCCCGAGAACTGGTTTCACCGGCGTGTGTTGTGTAGCCCGTCTCTGACCCCTCATCCTCTCTGGATGTTCCCTCCCTTGGAAATCACGATTGAATTACGTATCGGCGAGGAAAAGGAGTTGTTTGTATGTGCTCGTTGCGTTAATAGACAATCTGGACTATACAGATTGCACGGAGAACCCGCGGCCACCGTGAAAGTGGCAACGATATTGGCCTTAATGGGACCTGATGATTGCTGACATTTCTTAATCCAGCAAATAATCGTGTATGCAGGCCGTGGCTCATTGAATTCCACGTGACTGCGATCGACGATATCGGCTAATTCTATTTAATGGCGGTATCTATAAATATTTTTCACGATTTTTAGATTCTTTTTTCTGGTACTCGAGGAATGAGATTTTGGAGGTCAGTTTTAAATTTAGGGAATTTGGGAAGTTGGGAATTCGGGGGTTAACCCTTTAGACTCCCTAATTTTTATAACCTACCAGCTCCTTCATTTACAAAATAAATAATAGAAGGATACAATAAAATGTATTGTAACAGTGTAGAGTATGTAACAAATACATTTTTGATTTATTATAAATAGTAAATAAATGATAACGTATATGTTCAACCAAACAATTTATTGAAATTTTTTATATGGTTCGTGAGATATGTGATGTCGAGCCACACTCGATATAGGAGTGCAAAGGTTAAGGAATTTGGGAGCTTGGGAATTCGGGGGTTAAGGAATGTAGGAGCTTGGGAATTTGGGAGCTTGGGGATTTGGGAGATTGCGAATTTGGGAGCTTGGGAATTTGGGAGCTTGGGAATTGGGGAGCTAGGGAATTTGGGAACTTGGGAATTAAGGAGCTAAGGAATTTGGGAGCTTGGGAATTTGAGAGCTTGGGAATTGGGGAGCTAGGGAATTTAGGAACTTGGGAATTTTGGAGCTTGAGAATTCGAGGGCTAGGGAATTTGGGAGCGTGGGTATTTGGGGGAATATCGGGAAATTGCAAAATTCGTAAATGAGAAGTTGAAAAATTGAAAAATTGAGAAATTGAGAAATTGAGAAATTGAGAAATTGAAAAATTGAAAAATGGAAAAATTGAAAAATTGAAAAATGGAAAAATTGAAAAATTGAAAAATTGAAAAATTGAAAAATTGAAAAATTGAAAAATTGAAAAATTGAAGAATTGAAGAATTGAAAAATTGAAAAATTGACAAACTTAAAAAATCAAATTCAATTAAGCAAATTGAATAATTTAAATATTAAAGTTATCATTTGATACATTGTACTTCTCCAAGTTACAAATTTTGTAAAACCAGTGATCTCTTATCAGTTTCCATGTGAAGTAATACCTTCATATGATAATGTTTAGCGACGGAGGTGATTCGATCGTGTATAAACTGGAAAACGAGACTGATATCGATACTTGCCAGGATAGAATGGTAGGTGGAGAGGTACATTTACGTTTGACCCGGTTACAAATTACCCACGATCGAAGTACTGCATTTTGCTGGGTCAGTGCGCTCTGCTTCACTTCTCGGTATTTCGAGTGCGACGCTGTAATATTAAGTCATCGTGATGTAAAACCAATAAAATTTTATATACTACATCTATAAAGTCTGTATCCATGTAAATGTGTTTTGAACTTTTCCAAATAAGCAGCTTAACGATAACGTTGATACACGTTTATTTATACCTCGTTTTATTGCTGTATAATAAAATTGAAATTTTTTATTAAAAATCACAATACTATCAAATGATATCTTCACTTATTTTTGAAAATAGTTTCATAACTTGTTTAAATACTTTTCTTGAAACTTAACTGTTTAAGTTGAAGTTTATTTACATCAAGTTGATTTTCATCAAGATGAGCAATTGTGTGCATGATTTTATTAGTCGTTTCTTTATTTATCAGGTTTATTTTTAATTTTAAATCGAGGAGACATATGTTAAGTTTAGTGTTACACATGGTTTGATTCATCAGATATTAAAATTATATTTGTGGCTGTATTTCTTACTTTCTCCGACGGTTTTGATAATTGCCTCAAATTTTTATTTTTATTTCACATAGTATTGTTTGAACGATATTTATATTCCTTTAACAAAGTATTGAACACTGAATAATATTTTTTTTTATACGATATTATTCTACACAATATACATTTTTATACTATATGCACATACATACATTTCTTAAATAAAATTTCATGTAATTTCGACAATGTTTAGCTCCATAAATCATATCTTCTTCCTATTATATTCTAATAGTCATTTACATCGATATATTTTACACATGTCCGTATAATCTACGAGTAAATAAACGAAGCGTACGATAAGATTCCTCTACCACCACCACTATAACTAAAAACAGTTCAATCTGTTTCCGGAACACAAGTTCTGATTTTATACCTGTTCGTTTACATATCAGCGTCGTTGGCTCGCGCTCGTTTGTTTGCAAGATTAAAAACCTTTCTGCAAATCAGCTCTTGCTCCAGATATGGCATAGAGAGTGTAATTAGTGACGCATGTAATCGCGGTACTTAAAGGCTCGATCAGTGAACGAACAATGTACAATAAAAACTTGAGATTGCTTGTAATCCCCTTGTCGCACTTAACAACGGGAGATTTTATCAATTTTTTGTTGTTTCCGACGAAATAGAAGGAAATCCGATTGCACCTTATCGATCAATTTTTATGTGGATTTCATCGGAAACAAACAAATTTTTTTTTTTTATATACATTTTCACTTTTTTGAAAATAATTGTGAGTTTGTGGTTTGTATTGTGAATATTACGAATATTGTCAATGTCTTTAGGGTGCAGTTTTATTGTTATTGAAGAGGAAAATGTAATTATTGGATTGAAATATTAATTTGGGAATTTGAGGATTTGATATTTAGGGAATTTGAAAATTCGGGGTTTAGAGAATTTCGGGAATTTGAGGATTTGGAGGCTAGGGAATTTGGGAACTTGGGGATTCTGGGCGTAGGGAATTTGGGAACTTGAGGATTCGGAGCGTAGGGAATTTGGAAACTTGGGAATTCGGGGCGTAGAGAATTTTGGAACTTGAGAATTCGGTACTTAGGGACTTGGAAAACTTGAGAATTTGGTGCTACGGAATTGGTGCGCTAGGAAATTTGGGAACTTGGAGATTCGGAGCGTAGAGAATTTGGAAACTTGGGAATTCGGTGCGTATGGAATTGGAAAACTGGGAAATTTGGGAATTAGGGAATTGGGGAGCTAGGGAATTTGGAAACTTGGAAATTCGGGACGTATGGAATTGGAAAACTTGAGAATTCGGTGCCTAGGGAATTGGAAAACTTGGTAATTTGGGAACTAGGGAATTTGAGAACTTGGAGATTCGGAGCGTAGAGAATTTGGAAACTTGAGGAGTCGGGGCCGAGAGAATTTGTGAATTTGAGGATTCGGAGACTATGGAATTAGGAAACTTGGGAATTTATTATATTTTTCTAATTTTTTTTTTTCAAATTTGTATCAGAAACAGTTGATCTTCAGTGATGAATCAACTTCCAAGTGATAACGTAATTACTATACAGTATTATCAAAAATTATGATTATCTATGTTTTAATGTAAATGTCAAGTTGCTATATTGTTATACAACTATACTAAAAATAAAATAATGAAATTGCTCTATGTTCCTTTATAAAAATAAAAATGAAATTACTATATTGCTATATGCAAATCAAGAATTAAATTGCTACGTTGCTACACTTAAATCAAATTAAATTACTATGTTGCTGTACATATAAATTGCTACATCAGTACATCGTAAATTTGATATCAAGTGGTATTTTAATCTGTTATAAACATCAAATAACCACTGTTACAAGGATAAAAAAGTTATGTAGAACGAAGTTAATTATAGGTTAGCTGCAGTAATATTACACTCAATATATTACACTATATGATACTTTCGCTTTTCGCAATCGTTGATATGGGAGAGTTTCGCTTGGTCCGATTTGTATGTATATTTATCAAGTTATAATTTGTGAATTTTTGTATTTCGAAATTTGGGTAATTTATGAATTATTATAGCGGATATATTTATGGAAGCATATTAATAGAATTTTGTAATGAAATAGTGAAATAGTAACACAATAATAACATACTAAATGATAAAATAATAAAATAGTAGAATAAAGTAGGACAATAGTAGAACAATAATAGGGAACAGTAATACAAGTGTGTAGCATAGTGAAATAGAAACATAATTATGTAGTACAATAATGTGTTAAATCATAAAATAATAAAATTGTAGGACAAAGTAGGATAAAGTAGGACAACAGTAGAACAATAATAGGAAAAAGGTAATACAATTGTGTAGGATAGTACAATAGAAACATAATTATGTAATACAATAATATATTAAATGATAAAATAATAAAATAATAGGACAAAGAATTATATTAGTGTGATTTTGTATAATAACAGTAAAATAACAGTATTATACATACATACATTACAGTACTATTATGTATACAGATGTAGTTTATTTATAATTGTAAAATACTAGTACAGTATCTATTATAAGTAGCTTTCTCTTACCAGTGACATAGTAACACATTACACATTTGCACTTGTACATTATTTATTTTACTTACGTCACTTTCTACATTTGTTGAATCATGCAACATAGTATATTATTATCTAACATAGTAGGTGAGTAACAAGTCTACACAATAGCGATACAATAAAAAACTAGAGTAGTATAAAACTATAGCTACATACGTGGTACTATTCAGTATCTAATCTACATTAAGATCCCTAAAATGATACACCAATAAAACAAGTGTTTGCAGAAAACTATTTCATTTTCTATTAACTAATTAGTAGATAAGCAAAATCAGATTAATTCATAGCAAAAGAAATTCTATTAACATGTACAAGATTTCTTCTATTAACACATACTTCTTTTATAAATAAAATTTTATTATAATGTCTGTTAATGTGCTTGTATTAATAGACTCAATATATTTGTATTAATAGATTTCTTATTAATAGATTTAATATATTTCCATTAATGGACTTCTTATTAATGGACTTAATATATTTCCATTAATACACTTCTTATTAATATACTTCACTACTATACAATACTCCTGTTAATATACTTCTATAAACTGAATTAATATACCTCTACTAATACAATTAAAAAAATTGATAACTTCTGTATATACAAAAAATATAAAAACACAAGTACCTATAATATTATTATTATACCATAACTAGCATACTAACATACCTAACTCACTTAACCCTCCTAACCTACCTAACTTACCTACCTAAAATACCTAACCCACCTAACCCACCTAACTTACCTAACTTACCTAACCTAACATACCTAACACACCCAACTTACCTAACTTAACCTACCTAATTTACCTAACCTAACATTAGAAATTTGAGTGTTCAGAGATTTTTAAATTTAACAATTTAATTTATAAAAATATGAGTTTTGTATTTATATAGTGTAGTAGATACGACATAGTATACCACACAAAATGCAATCTCCCAAGGATCGCACCATATCTTCATCTCCAACCCCCAGCACTCTTATCTCCTAATCCCCAAGGGATGTTTCAAATAATTGAAAAAATTGATCACGCTAGATTATCATCGATATTACATCACGCAGTCGATAAGATGTCGCGAACCTATCGCGTAAACTTCTTTCCACGTTTATCGAACATTCGATAACGATGATAAGCTCGGTCTCTAAAACCGAGTTAGTCTCTCGTTGCGTCGTCTACGGTCCTCTTCATCGATCTCGTTCGCAATCGTTTTCCCTCGTTCTCTTTCCAACATGGAGATCCGCGGGATGAAAAAGTGGGACGTCATCGAGGAGTACTCCAACGACTTCTCGCAGTTCGCCAAGAAAGTGAGTAATGCCATTTTTGACCCTGTCCGCCCACGTTTTACGTAAGCTACTCGATTAAATACAAATCGGTTGTCACTGTCAGGGTCAACAGAAAAACTAGCAATGAAAAACATTGGAAAAACACGATTTGGAATATAGAATGGAACTTTTGTGGGAACTATTTCTCAAAAATAGTTTTCCGTGTAATTGTGTGACTCACTTTATCGATCGCGTTAGTCTGACTTTATCAACTCGGCAGATTAGAGGTTTATTTCCTTTTAAGGATATTTAAAGGGTCTGTCACGACAACAATCGGGATTTTAATTCAACACTCATCGAAAAATGACCGACTTTTGTTTTCAATTACAAAATCTTATCACAATTTTACACTCGTGAGTCATCTCGAAAAAAGTGCACAATTTCGAAATTTCAAAATCACGAAAACTGCAAGTATCGCAAAGATAAAAAAGATAGGTAATCTTCCATTAACTTGTTTCTGCTTCGAAAAGATAACAAACGAAACATCCATTTGCAGAGAAATTAATTTTCCCACGAAAATCGAGCGAGAAGAAAGCTGGAAAAGCCTCATCGAGCAGGGCGGTTCGAAAAAGTAAAAAAGGAACGTTTGACATATTCTCTTCAGCACGCGGCGCTTAATCGCGATTGTGTGCCGCGCGTGTGAATGGAAGGAAGCTTTTATCGCGAACGACACGCGTTTCTTTCAGCGAACGATATCTAGGTTGTCTGCACTAAAAGTCAGCCGCTTTTCAAGAATGCAGTCGCGATCGTAGCCGCGGCAATTTTCCACGACGAACAATAGCGTCGGTCGGAGGTAGTGTGTGTGCTCCAGAGACTTCTCGGAAAATAGCATCAGGGTTAATCGACGGTTCTTTATGCCGGTTCTATGAAAACCGTGTTATGACTAATTAGCATCTTTTTTCTTGCCATTGAAGCGGTTTAACCGGTGGCGTAAGTGGAATTGACTGCGCCGAAAATACCTCTTTCATTGCTGATAATTTCGGTTCAATATGAACTGCAAGAGTAGTCTGTGACTTATGATGTATGAGAAGTTGTGTCAATTTTTAGAACCGTCAAATTCTGAAATTTAAGCAAAGTTTGAGATCTATGTAAGTGTATATGATTTCAGAAATTCAAATTCTGAATGCAAATTGCAAGTTTTCATGATAACAGAATGTCAAAGTTGCAAATTCTTATTGCAACGACTTTGTAATTTACCCATGTTCTACATACACAGTATATCAGAAAAGTAACCTTTTAAATTTAAAGAAAACGCGCCACTTACTGAAACAATATCTCATCTGAGAACAGTATACCTCCTCTACAAAACACAACAATCATCAGAATCGAGCAATGAATAAACTTATAGCGTTCAACATAAAACAACCTTTCGTCACCGTGTCACAAAATCACAGGCAAGCAACAAATTGCTCACGTTGAATATTGCGAGGATCTCATCAAAACAGCCAGACAAAACTGTACATTCCTGCAATCAATTGTAACTAGTGATGCTTCAAGTATGAACCTCAAACAAAACGCCAAAGTACTACGTGGAAATCCAAGCTCTCCAAAATTAAATTTTGGCAAAATAACCAATTCTTTTCTTTCTATTTAAAAAGTTCCGACATACTCCCACTTCTATATACCGATTGTAAAATCGAAAAATTACAAACTTCAAATATTGTAAAATCTAGAAATAGGGGTCTACGAAGACCCCTAAACCTCAACACAGCAAAACCGATCGAACTTCCCGACACCGCAAATCCCAAATCGCAAGCTTCCTCATAAGCTGTCTCCTAAATCTCAAAATCCAACAGTCTCCTGAGCTTTTGTATTACAATCCCAAACCCTGAATAGACCTTGCAGCCCTAAATCTTCTCTCCAAATCTTCTTCCAAGGCAAGAAACTTTGAATCTGAAGAAAAGCTTGTTTCTGTTAGATCGACGAGAATGGAGACGGCTTCATCAACCTCACAGAGCTACGCAGCGCCCTGGATATTTGTGGCTTCAAGATGCCCGGATACAAGGTGCGTCAGATGATAGAGGAATACGACGATAAGCAGAGATCAGAACACAAGGGACGACTTTCGTTCGAGGAGTTCGAGAAGCTGTGCAAAGAGTTGAAGGCCAACGAACTGGGATCCACGTTCAAACAAGTCGTCTCGAAGAAAGAGAATCTGGAGACCTTGGGCGGCATTTCAGAGGCGTCCAGTGAAGGAACCACCCACTCGGTCAGATTAGAGGAACAACTTGCGTTCAGTGATTGGATCAACACCAATCTGTCACACGATCCTGATTTGAAACACCTGCTGCCTATCGATGCTGAGGGGAAGATGCTGTACGAGAAGGTCAAGGACGGGATTCTTCTTTGGTACGTATGGGTGCTTGGGATATGGTTACTGGTGATTGGGTTGTTGCAATTTACTCGATGTAGAAATTTAGGTATTTTATATTTGCAAAGTACATTGTCATTATGTATATAAATTTTAATTTTTGAGACTCAAATTGTCTATATTTCAAATATCACTTGGTTGTATTATGTCTACATAGGTCGTATTCTGTCTACAATTAAATCTAGAGTTAGCTGATCTATCCCAAACGAAAATTCTAATCACTAATGCGATATTAATCCTGCGATAACGTAATCTAATCTAAATGCTCAAATACAAATTAACAGTTCGACTTAAAAAATCGACCACTATCAGATTACTTACTAGTGATCACCACAAATCGTCAGAAATTAACAGCAACTTCGCTATTTCAGCAAGATAATCAACCATTCCTGCCCGGACACCATCGACGAACGTACGATCAACAAGAAGAACCTAACCTTGTACAAGAAGCACGAAAACCTGACTCTAGCTTTATCATCGGCACAAGCGATCGGTTGCAACATCGTCAACATCGACGCGCACGATCTGACGAAAGGATCCCCTCACCTGGTGCTGGGTCTCCTCTGGCAGATCATCAGGATCGGTCTGTTCAACCAGATCACCCTGGAGAACTGTCCTGGCCTGGCTACTCTTCTGCAAGACGGCGAACGCATAGAAGATCTACTGAAATTGTCTCCGGAGTCCATTCTGCTAAGATGGGTGAATCATCATTTGGAGAACGCCGGAATTGCAAGAAGGTGCAGCAACTTCCACTCGGACATCACCGACTCCGAAATCTACACGTACCTCATCAAACAGATCGCTCCGCACACCGCTGGAGTGACCTTGGAGGCCCTAATGGAGCCTAACCACACCTCGCGAGCGGAGATCATGCTGCAACAAGCTGCCAAACTGGGTTGTCGCAGCTTCGTAACACCAAGCGACGTTGTTAACGGTATCTACAAGCTGAATCTGGCCTTCGTTGCGAACATGTTCAATAATTACCCAGGTCTGGATAAGCCCGAGAGCAACATAGAGGGTCTGGAGTCTCTAGAAGAGACCCGAGAAGAGAAAACCTATCGCAACTGGATGAACTCCATGGGTGTGGCGCCCTACGTCAATTGGTTGTACTCCGATCTGGCTGACGGTTTAGTCATCTTCCAACTTTACGACATCATCAAGCCGGGAACCGTGAACTGGAACAGGGTGCACAAAAAGTTCAGCAAGCTACGGAAGTTCATGGAGAAGCTGGAGAACTGTAATTACGCGGTGGAACTTGGAAAAACGATGAACTTCTCGCTGGTCGGAATCGCGGGACAAGATATCAACGATGGAAACGCTACGTTGACCTTGGCACTGATATGGCAGTTGATGAGATCGTACACGCTGTCGATACTGACGTCGCTTGCTGGAACACAAGGTAGCACCTTGGTAGAAAAGGAGATCGTGCAGTGGGTCAATTCCAAGCTGCAGGGCGCTGGCAAGACCAGCAGCATCAAAGGCTTTCAAGATTCATCGATAAGCGACGGGAAAGTGGTGATCGATCTGATCGACGCTATTAAACCGGGATCTGTGAATTATGACCTTGTCAAGGAGGGAGGAACTGAAGAGGTGATTATTTGATTGGTTATTTTAAGTTGATTCAAGGATTCTGTTAAGTTGATTCGAGTAAGGATGCTCTAAATGGAGAATCTTTTTTAATATAGAAGATCAATGAGTTAGAAGTTCTGAACAAATCAGTATCCTCGACTGGATGATTCTTTATACCTTGATTCATTATACCTCTGTAGCTTCTAGATCCTTATCCTCAAGTATTATCTGTAAATCAAGATTCCTGTGTGAATCAAGAATCCTCCATAATTCAAGAATCCTCAGTAAATCAAGAATCCTCAGTAAATCAAGAATCCTCAGTAAATCAAGAATCCTCTTTAATCCAAGAATTCTCCATAAATCCAAAAATCCTTAACAAGTAGAATCCTGCGTGAATCAGTAATCCAAGAATCGTCAAAGAGTAAAAACAGAAAGTTCAGCAAAGATAATGAGTTTTATACGTAAAGGATGGTGTAGCAGCGTGACTAATTGTAGATTGTTTTCTGTTTTCTCGTGGCAGGCGAACCTGGACAACGCGAAATACGCGATATCCTTGGCCCGAAAATGTGGCGCGCGCGTTTACGCGCTACCGGAGGACATAACCGAGGTGAAACCGAAGATGGTGATGACGGTGTTCGCTTGCCTGATGGCGATGGACTACATCCCCAATATGGACTCCGTGAAGCAGCAGAACAACGTGAACAACAGTCAATAATGTCGCGCCATCATCTACGTTCACATTGTGCACGAGAACTGTCGAATGAGTTGCGGTTTCTTACCGTCTCTCTTTCAACGACCTAACAATTGTATATACAGCTAGCTTTAGGATTAGCCTGTTCGTTTACAGAACGAAACTAGAGAACGAGAAGAAACGGAGAATCTTTCGGCGAAACGGATCATGACTGACTCAATTATTCTTCCGCGTTGCCCGCTTTGGTAGACGTATTAATACGTTCGAGATGTAGCTTCGTTATTGTATTGTCTCTCTAAGTGGTTTCGTTCCTTCGTTTCTGTATTTCTAAGTAAATAGATTCCAGTCTTCCTAGATAAATTTCGATTTCTGTACATTTTTTTATTGGCAAAAGTTTTTGGTAGGTTTCTGCGAATTTTAGATTTGTAAGAAAATTTGTATTTGTTAAATTGGCAAACTTTGCTAATAGCAGAATCCTGTAGGAATATTTCTTCTCCACGTGCCAAATTTCTACTCTTTTAATTTGCAAAATATTTCCTAAGTGGAAAATTCACATTTTACTAATTAATCTAATAGAAAATTAAGTTACATTTTACAGTATTGTACATTTAATAAATTTGAATCAAACATACATAAAATAATTTCGAGTCATTTAAAAATAATTATAAATAAAAATTGTAATACTAACAATTGTTTTTGTTAAATATTCGCCTCTGTCTTTCGCCGCCATGTTGACAATGCTTGTCACTTTAGAATAATAAAGAAAGAGAATTAAAGTAGTTATAAATTACACCAATGTAAAACAGCAAACTGATAAATCGTCAAGGATTAATTTTATCCTGTCTTACCAGATACGATTGCATTTACTGTATCGGTGATAAGAGGCAAACTATTGTTTCGTCCCACTTAGAGAGGTAATACAGTTATTGCACAGAAAAGTGAAAATTAGAAGAATACCCCGCGTTAGACGTTGCTAGCGAGTTTCGAAGCGAGAGTCACGGGAAAGGAAGTAGAAATCGATTGTAACGATCAGACAGAGCGTGTCTGTTGCAATTCGCTCTTCTTGTCGATCGTTTGTTGTATTCAGGGCCGTCCAGAGACGCCACTGGGCCCCAGGAAAAAAATACACGGGTCAAAGTAAAAATTGGGCCCCGAAAACCTCTCGACGGCCCTGGTTGTATCGTGTGATACGGTATTTTCCTTCCACGAACTTTCAATCATATCTTCGTCACATTCTGCATAATCCGTGAGCATAGATTTTGTATAAACCGATTTTTTAACGATCTATGTCGAACACGAAATGACGTTAAAAAATATTGTATCGGATCTGTTGTATATCGGATTTACTGGTTTCTACCAATAAGAAATTAAGAAATTAATCGCGTATACAGGATATACGCGGCTCACATTGTCGATTATATATGTATACAGTATGTACTAGATTAACATTCTTGAATCACGTATTATATATGCAATTTGAAATATGTACACGTATTTGATACATACCGTAAGCGTGAAATTGTCATAATTTTACAATGGCAACGTCTCTTGTCAATCAATCGATCAATTAATCAATTCCACCGAGAGAGATCTATATTGTATGCGAATAGCAATTTTTGATAATGTATCGAGAGATCGCTTTGAAGCGGAGCTTCTGGAGTGAGAATTGTTTGAACGTTCGATTTTAACCTGTTAATTGAGACATTTAAGCTGGATTCATCCAAAATTTGTCCTTATAAAAAATTTCGACAATTGCTGAATTTTCTGATTCTTAATTAACAGGCTAAATCTACGAATATTTTACAGTCGTGTCATTTGAAATACACATGCACATTTTAACTTCCTCAAAATTTCATTACGAGTAGGAATTGTTATAAATTCCAAAACATAATTTGCAATCTGATTTTTCTTGTACGGTCAAATCAATCTAATGTACAAGTTTTGATAGCTGAGTATAGTTTTAAAATCAGTAAATTGATTTAAAAAATCAGTCATTCAGTTGATTTTAAAAATCATTTGTCTCTAAAAGTAATTCAGTTGATTTTAAAAATCATTTGTTTTCATAAGTCATTTACTTCTTTCCAAAAATCATTAGATTGATTTTAAAAAGCAGTGTCGATTGAACTGATTTTAGAAATCATTGTCATCGAATTGATTTTAAAAATCAATGCCAGAGTGTTAAAAGAGAATTAGATTTTGTAAACAATCTAAGATCCGTCAGACTTTTCTACCAGTTTTTAATATTTTTTAGCTGAAAGAAATAAAATGACAAACAATTCTATGTACCGTCGATACGCAACAAACGCACAAGGATCATTGTAATCGTGCCATTATAAATCATTGATCGGATGCTTTTGCGATATTTAACGATCGACTCGAAACGGACCGTACTTACATATTTAATATGCTGGTGAACGAACGTGTTGCGAAATATTGTTTAACAAGGATTTTGCGAAAGGAGATAACGTTGGTTCCTCTCTCAATCGTACGTTTGCGGCGTGTGGTTGATATTAACGCGTATAACCGAAAAGGAAAATTGTTTCGAAAATGAATGTTGAAAGTGCAATCCATCGATACTAAGTACTAGGGAGGAGGACACGATTTCATAAATTAGGAATTTGTAGTTAAAATTGAGATTAGACAATTTTTTAATTTGCGATTAAATTGAAATATAGTTCAAGCACGTCGGTACTGTTAATCATTCCATGGAACGATGAACGTATACTAAGCTGCATTTTCATGTTTATACAAAAAGTCACATTCCGTGTCCAGAGAATCAAATTCTGAAGATACACTCTAGATATAGCGTGGTTCTAAATTAAAGTTTGTCAAAAAATCCCTCCAAGGGATGAGAACAAAAAATAATTCCAAGAACTTGCTTTAATTTACGACTGCGCTATTTTTTGAGCTAGAGGTTTTGTACGAATTGGTCCCGAGTATCGAGACGTAAAAATTAAAGGGCCGTTTGCAATTTTGCGCACCTAGATGTAAGGTTTAGTCACGAGAACATGCTTTGTTTTGTAAAGCAAAGAAAATTGTTGGATAAACGCGTGAGGAAGGTTATCTATTATTGCTAAGAATACGATTCTTTAATTCCATTTTTTTTAATCGATTCGTCAATTTAAAAAGAAACAGAAAAATTGAAATGCGTTCAGATACACAGGTGAATTCTGTGCGTACATGAACGTGTGTGTACGTCACCGTAGATATAATTTAATGTAACCGTAATTTAAATAAAAAGAAATTTATCTACGAGATCTCGTCTTTTCTGTAAGGATAACACACCGATACAATTAAAAATTGTAATAGTTTAGTTTATTGTACTGTCAATGTATAGTCCACAGTTACATTTTAATCTACTGCTCTATCATCCCTATAGTTCCATCAGTTCTCAGCTTTTCTTGTTTGTTTCACGGTTCGAATTATCGTTTCTTAATTAACCGGAAAGACGTCGTCTACGTCGGAATTCGCGATGATGGTGGTTTTCGACGCGTCGTAGATTTCTGTAAGTTCTCGTTTGGCGGCTCGGATGTCCCTCAAGCTTAGACTTATGTACTGCGATATTGCCATTAGGTTGTTCATTTTGTCGGATCCCACGGTGCCCATTCTTGTCAGCGACGAGACAAATTGGTAGTCGCTCACGTAAATTCGGCTAACTGAACTTTCCTGTAAAATAAATAGCATTCATTATAAATTGTCCAACTACTATCAGCAAAAATTGATTCACTAAGTTTTGAGAGAGTTACGAGAGTTAATATGGACAGAAAGATTTGTTAATAACATAGTATTGCAGTAAAATTCCAAATTTTCAACTGTGTTAATTTCTCAATTTATAAATTTATAAACTTCAAAACATTGAACAGGTAATAAAGTTAAGATTCAAAAAGGTCTTTCACCAGGTGCGACTGAAGATCAGACTCCACCACCACATTGTTCCCATAAGATCCAAAGTAAAACGACGCATAAGAAGTGCAGTTATTCAAATTGGTCTTCTTATGAATGATAATAGCCTCGCTAGGGACTTTATTCAACTGCGGCAAGGACTCCAATTCATATCGAGGACTCTTCATCTTGTTCATCATCCTCTTAGAAGGATAATGATTGACTCCCACAGTAACGCTACACTGTCCCACCGTCGAATTCTCCAAAATATCAAACGAACCATCAGGTATCCCATTCAGATCGACTCCAATATTCAAACGCTCGGCGATCAGTTTGATATCGTTCAGATTTTTCACCGGAATCTGATCGTTGACCAACAGATAATCGATACCGTACTCGTTGAATTTAATCTCGAAGGGTTCCTCGCTGCAGAGTTGCTTCAGTTCTTCCTCTGGGATTTCGAGTTTGTTGTCGTTGGTCACGTCCACGCTTAAGCGTTTAGGGTTCCCTAGGTGGCAATTTAATCTGTCGACTGCTTTTGGTCTGCAGTAGAGGTCCATCACGGTATAGTTCGACCGTTGCACACCGTCGAAGTTCATGGGGGTTGAGGTGATGTTCATTTCTACGTTGAACACGTATTCGGGACCGTGCTTCCAGGCGCTCTCGTCGATGCCCATACGGGCGACTGCAAATTAATTAATTACTCAATTTTCAGTGTTTGAAATTTGTCGGACAATTAGATATTAATTTTCTGAGTAGTAGTAGTAGAAATTAGAGCATTTAGTCGGGTAGTTTAGGAAGGTTTTGTGGGACTGGGTTTAGGGAGAGACTTTGGGGATCTTGCAAAAAGCAAAGGAAGGTTTTTAGAACAATTCTGATATTATAAATAATTTGCAAGAAAATATTGAAGAAATTTTACAGAAACTTGTAGGTACATTTAGTGTAGTTTTAAGGAGAATATAATTTTAGAAAGATGTAATGAATATTTTAAGGAAATTGAAGGAACTTCTCGAGACTTGAAAAAATCTAAGGAAACTTTGTTAGGTGAATTCGTGCTAATTTAATAAATTTTTTAACTACTAGAGTATTATCTGGTAACCCAAGGGCAGTTCATGAAGTTTCTCAGAAACGAGTACCAAGTGTACTAAGAGACCTAAGAAATTTAATACAATTCTACATAATTTATCAGTAAAGTCAAATTCAAGAGATCTGGATCTATGAAACCTCAGAAATTCAAAACAAATATAAAGCGAAATCAGACAAATCATAAAGTTTAGAATGTACATGTAAGTTTGTAGAAATTCCCAGTGAAACTTTGTGGTTTAATTATTAATTGAAAAGTTAAAGTAAAGATTGCATACAAGTAGCGTAGTCATAGAATAATGCACGAAACGCAGTGCAGCTGAAGTTGTAAAGTAGTTTCGAAGTTCGCGATTGAGGTATAATAGAATAGAAAGGAAGTTACGATGTTCGTAATTGATAATTAGTTATATGTTATCGTTCGCAGAAATAGCTGTGCCCGATTTAGATGGATTGACGCTAAAGACGGCTAAATGGAAAATTGGCTTACCGACCTAAGAAGAACGGAATTAATGAGGCGAGCATCTCGTAGCTGCACTCAACTGGTTTAACACTCTTCTTCTGCACGGAGATCCTTTTATATCACCGATCTACTCTTCGCGACCTCGACATGTAATTTAATTAAGCCGTCCCACCACCGTCGTAGCGAGTCTAATTATTATTCGAGATCATAGGTCACCGAGGATTCTTTGAGAAACAGAGGACGATTCGCCTTGTGCGTTTTCCGTGATCTGTGCATCGCATCCCCTGTTTGCAGACGGTGTAATGAATAGTCGATCTATTAAGGGTGCTTTGATTTGGTGGCTAGAGAAGATGTTTTTTAACGCAGAGTTTTTGTGTGCTGGAAGATTGAGGTTGGAAGAAATTATTTGAAATTTAGGGAATTTGAGGAGTTGGACTTTTAAAACTGAGATTTTAGGGTTGGACGTTTCGGGATTAGGGGAGTTGCAGGTTTGGGGATTTGAGGATTTCAAGTTTTAAGGGTTTAGGTGATTTTGGAATTTTGAAACTGAGATTTTAGAATTGGAGATTTCGGGATTAGGGAAGTCCCAGGTTTGGGGATTTGAGAATTTCAAAATTTAAGAGTTTAGGTATTTTTGGATGATTTTGGAATTTATGTATTTTGGAATTTTGGAATCTTGAAAGCAAGATTTTGGTACTTGACGAATTCTGAATTTTGGTACTTCAAGATTTGGAGATTTTAAAAAATTTAAGGATTTGGATATTTTGAGATTTGGAAATTGTGAAACTATTTTTTAGTCATTTTTAAATTTTTAGTAATTTAAGAATTTTTCAGTAATTTTTTAGTAATTCCAAAATTTAATTTTAAATCTTTCAGAAATATAAAAATTAGAAAATTAGAAATTTTTAATTTTCAAACTTTGAGATTTTTGATACTTTCAAGCTTGGGCAATTTTATTTTTTGAACATTAATACATAATTTGATATTGAGTATTGAAGTAGTAAAGTGACGTCGTATTTGCTGCAATACCGACTGCCAGTAAGGTAGAATTTCTCAGAGTGAGTTTACCAACAGAGATAAACTGTCTACATTGGGATTTACATTATCGATTTTTATTAAAATCAAGATTTGAAGAATTTGGATATCTGCGAAGTTAGGAATTTGGAATTGATAAATTTAAGATGTTTTGCGTATTCTTGAATTTCGAGATTTTTTAGTTAAATTCTCAAATTTTTAAATCTCCAAATTTTGATATTCTCAAATCCCCCCATTTCCAAATTTCCAAATTTTCAGACTTCCAAACTTTTAAATTTCCAAATTTTCAATTTTTCCAAATTTTCAAATTTTCAAATTTCCAATTTTTCCAAATTTTCAAATTTCCAAATTTCCAAATTTTCAAATTTCCAATTTTTCCAAATTTCCAAATTTCCAAATTTCCAAATTCCCTAAATCCCTAACTTCCCAAAAACCTTTTCAAACATAAAAATTCCCAAATTCTCCCAATCCCAAATTCTCCCCTTTCCAAATCCCTAAATCAGCCAAAAATTGCAAACCAAAAATAAAACTCCTAAAGTGATCGTAAAGAGTAGTAAACTGTTCGACACGCTTAATCGATAATCGTCTTTCGAGTGGCTCAAACGTTGCGTACTTCGACGCAGCTTGTGTACTTGTGTGTTACGAGCTGTTTCATTCCTCCTAGCATGCAAGTTATGCAAGCATCGACTTCAAAGTGCAGTGGGTGCATTTGGCAGTCGAATGCAACTGGTCTCAAGGCGCGAAATGGCCACGTTTAATTGTATCACGTTCGAACGCCTTTGGCAACGCGTTGACACTGACACTCGTTGTTTTCCATTGTCGCAACTACATTTCTCTCTGTTTTTGGCCTCGAAAATGTTCTAACGATTCGATCGATTAATTGCAAGTGAATGTATTACTATGTACTTTTGTATATTTTATTACTTTAAGGTGAATTCTTCTATTTTTTTTTAATTATTACAATTTTTATTCTTTTTATTGAATTTTAAATGAAATTTTTTTATTGAAGTTTCGTCTCTAAATTTTCAAATCTTGAAATTTGCAAATTTTCAAATCTTGATGTTTTCAAATTTTCAAATTTTGAAGTTTTCAAATTTTCAAATCTTAAAGTTCTCAAATTTCGAAATCTTGAAGTTTTCAAATTTTCAAATCTTGAACTTTTCAAATTTTCAAATCTTGAACTTTTCAAATTTCCAAATTCTACATTTTCAAATTTCCAAAGATCCAAATTCTGAAATTTTAAAATACCTAAAAGTTTATATTATCAAATCCTCGAATTTCCTAATTATCAAACTTTCTAAAAGTCCATTTACAAATCTCAAAATTTCGTAATATGCAAACTTGGGAATTTAGAATTTTCCAAAATAATGAATAAATGATAATAAAGTGATATAGGTGAAATAGAACAAAAGAGACCTCTTTCCACCAACCACATTTATTAAAGAAACTTTTACAGATTACATTTGAAACATTCATAACATTTATTGAAATTTTTTCCCTTTATTTTTAATTCAACGTCCAGAAAAGCTGAAAGTTACCGATCTATCTATTATTAAACATTGATGTCTTCGTACACTAAAGAGGTGTTACACCTAACACTTAGAAAAATAGATATCATTTATGACACACATTCTCATTTAGAAACTAACGAATATAATACGTTTGATTCCTCTTATTGGAATTGTAGTATACTATAATTAACATACTTGATATTTTCGAAAATATTAATGCTTTCGTACAAGAATATATTATTGTTGCACATAAATCACATTCGAGTAAAATCACAGTAACATTGACAATAAGCTCGATATCGCTTGAAGTTGATTTATAATTGCAGGTACAAGTAGTTAAGATCTAATACATCAAAAATATTTCGTGCGATTTTCAGAGTAGGCACAGTTTTAGGTACACATAGCTTCACTGATTGATATATTAAGTGTAAGGTTCATAAACTTATGAATTCTCAAATCCATGGATGCAGGAAGTTCGACGCCCAATTACATTCTTCAATTAGTAAATTCACACTTTCTTGATCATTTTTTTATAACTTTCTCGGTCCTCAAGTTTGTTGCTTTCTTTCCTGGATTTTCAAGTTTGAAGCTTCTTAAATTTTTAGGTCCTTAAGTTTTTAGGGTAGCAAGTTTCTAGTTTGTTGAATTTCTAGATCCTCAAGTTTGTTGTTTTCGTTTCTAAATCCTCAACTTTGAAGCTTTTCCAATTTTTAGGTTACCAAGTTTCTAGTTTCTCGAATCTCTAGGTCCTCAAGTTTGTTGTTTTCGTTTTTAGATCCTCAAGTTTATAGCGTTTTTAATTTTTAGGTCCTTAAGTTTTTAGGTTATCACGTTTCTAGTTTGTCGAATCTCTAGGTCCTCAAGTTTGAGGTTTCCCAAATTTCTACATTTCCAAAATTACAGGTTTCCTTGTTGCTAGTTTTCTAAACTTTTAGTTTGTCAAATTTAGAGGTTTCCAACTTTCTAGTTTCTCAAACTACTAATTTTCCAAATTTCTCTATGTCCTCAAAATCTCATAGTTTCACAAATCTTCAGATCCCTAAATTTGCAGTTTCTTACATTTCCACATCCCCAAAGTCTTAGTTTCACAAATTTCCAGGTCCCTAAGTTTGCAATATCTTACATTTCTACATCCTCAAAGTCATAATTTACCAAATCTTCACGGCCCTAAGTTTGCAATATCTTACATTTCTACATCCTCAAAGTCATAATTTACCAAATCTTCAGGTCTCTAAGTTTGCAATATCTTACATTTCCACATCCCCAAAGTCTTAGTTTCACAAATTTCCAGGTCCCTAAGTTTGCAATATCTTACATTTCTACATCTCCAAAATTTCAGATTCCTCAGTTTCAACATCCCTTTTGCAATTCCTTAAATCTCTACATGCTCAAGTTTCCACGTCCCCTTTGCAATTTCTTAAATTTCTGCATCTTCAAATGTCTGAGTCCTCCAGTTTGCACGATGCATTCGCAATTTCCTAACCTTCTACATCTTTAAATTAGATACCCAAATTTCCACGTCCCTTTTGCAATTTCTTAAATTTCAACATGTCCAAATGTTTAGGTCCTCAAGTTTCAACGTCCCCTTTGCAATTTCTTAATTGTTTACAACTCCTAATATTAAACTTCCCAAATTTCCATGTTCCCTTTACTGTCTCTTAAATTCCTACATTTTCAAAATTTTAGGTCCTAAACCTAACTTAAACCACAAGTTTGTCCAACCTCTTTGCAATTCCTTAAATTTCTACATCTCAATTTTTCAGGTCCTCAAGTTTGTATGATCCCTTTGCAATTTCTTAAATTTCAACATGTCCAAATGTTTGAGTCCTCAAGTTTCAACGTCCCCTTTGCAATTTCTTAATTGTTTACAACTCCAAATATTAAACTTCCCAAATTTCCATGTTCCCTTTACTGTCTCTTAAATTCCTACATTTTCAAAATTTTAGGTTCTAAACCTAACTTAAACCACAAGTTTCCTCAACCTCTTTGCAATTCCTTAAATTTCTACATCTCAATTTTTCAGGTCCTCAAGTTTGCATGATCCCTTTACAATTCCTTAAACCTCTTCATCTCTAAATTGTCAGGTCTCCAAGTTTCAACGTCCTCTTTACAATTTCTTGAACCTCTCCATCTCTAAATTGTCAGGTCTCCAAGTTTCCATGTCTTCTTTACAATTTTTTAAATCTCTACATCTCTAAATTGTCAGGTCCCCAAGTTTCCACATCCCTTTACAATTTCTTAAATCTCTACATCTCTAAATTGTCAGGTCTCCAAGTTTCCACATCCCTTTACAATTTCTTAAATCTCTACATCTCTAAATTGTCAGGTCCCCAAGTTTCAACGTCCCTTTACAATTTCTTAAATCTCTACATCTCTAAATTGTCAGGTCCTCAAGTTTCCACATCCCTTTACAATTTCTTAAATCTCTACATCTCTAAATTGTCAGGTCCCCAAGTTTCCACGTCCCTTTACAATTTCTTAAACCTCTACATCTTCAACATCTGTACATCTACAATCTCTAAATTGTCAGGTCCCCAAGTATCTATTCTCCTCAAATCACAAATCTACAAATCACCACCTCAAAATCAACATCTCAAAACTATCAAAACTCCAATTCATTCGCACATGAAAATCTCCAAGCATCCTCAAAACTCTTCCTCTCCGCCATTTTGTTCCAAAGAACCATACACTACACTTACAACTATTAATCGACTCGTAGGGAGTTTGTTTTACCAGCACGTAAAACAGTACCAAAATTTTCTCAACAAAATCTTCCGTCTCATTCGTATCTTCCCAAAAACTTCTTACAAAACGCGAACATTCATTTCCGTTCCGCGCCGTCTTTACTGTTACTCACGCCACGTGGTACGTGAACCAGATGTCCTTGAAAAATGAACTTATGATTCTGCAGTGGCACAAAATTATCATTGGCGACAATTCCCATTTTCTTCAACATCTTTAAAACTTTTAGACAGCAATCGGAGGACACCGATCTGTCGGAAATGCACCACCTGATCAAATATCTGCTGTTCTCTATGGCGTGAGTGCAGCTCAAATAATTTTCCTTGTCGACGAAGTCTTCTTCGTACGGCGACGTGTAACAAGGCACCACACATCCAGGTTCGACAAAACCAAAGAAGTCGAAATTTGTTCCAACTGTAGAGTTTTTGGGGGAACTTTTCGGGTACCAAAAGACACGGTTGATGTTATCCAGAATTTCCTTTAACTTTTTCTGCGACTTTTCCGTCAAAAACGGTAAATCGAAGTCGAAAAGAGTCTCTCGAGAGGAGCTCAGAATGTTCACTATGCTCTTCATAGCGGAATTCGTGTCTATCTCCAGGAAGTCCGCGAAGCGACTCATGAAGGTGTCCAGAAATTCTCTCTGAGATTCAGGGACTGGCCAGGTGTCGGAGTCGATTGAGTCGAAAGATTCATAAAATGTTGACTCACAGAGGATTTTTAAGTAACGCACGTTCATTAATTGTTCGGAGGTTCGTCGGCCGTCTTTTATGATTATGCGGAATAGTGAAATGGACAGTTGTTCTATGAGAACCAATCGTAGGATGTCTTGTTCCTTTTTTTGGCACGAAGAACAGAACGTGTCCATGTGATGATCGCATGTATCGCTCGTCGAACTGGTTGAAATGTCGTTGGATAATGTTTTTGTGCTATGGTTGCGGTAAAATGGTTTCTTCTTTAGGGTTACTTTTATTATGGACATAATTCGGGGTGGATTTTAATAGATCGGATTTTGCGCTGCAGTCGTGGAAATCGTGGAAACCTGTAAATGAAGATTGTTGTTAGAAGCATTGGCTTTTGGAAATTTTTGGGTTGTTTAGGAGACTTTATTTTTGGAATTTAAGGTTTGTAGGTTTGATTTCAATGTTAGGGGTTGATCTTTTTGTAAATTTAGTTTTTTGATGGTGGGATTGGAGAGATGGATTGATTTAAAGTGTGGAGAGAATGTAGTTTCTGAGGAAGAGGGTAAGTTACGAAAAAGAAATTTGGAACTAGTGTAAATTGACAGATGGTGACACTTTTAAATTCTTAAATTGTGGACTATTTTAATTTTTAAATTCCTGTGTTTGCGAAGTTTTAAATATTCAAACTTGATGATTTCTAAGTTTCGGACTCTCTAGGATAGTCACATTTTGTACTTTTTAGATACTGAAGTTTGTAAATTTTAATATATTAAAATTTTCAAAGGTGCAAATACATAAATTATTAAATTTTCAAATTACTAAATATCTAACCACAAAAATTTATAAATACCTGAATTACTAAATTTCTAAATTGCGAAGCCCTAAAAACTTCTAAATCCTCAAAGCTTCAAATCACCAAATCCCTAAGAACTTCTAAATCCTCAAAGCTTCAAATCCTCAAATCTCCAAATCTACAAATCCTCAAATCTCCGAATCCCTATTTTCTCAAATTCACAAATTCGATCTCAAAAAATTCTCAAATCTCTAAATCCTTAAATCTATAAGTCTTCCAAATTCTAAACCTTCAAATCCACGAATTCACAAATCCCAAAATATTCAAATTCCCAAAATCCCAAAATCCCAAAATCTCAAAATCCCCAAAATTCCCCAAATCCCCAAAATTCCCCAAATCCCCAAAATCCCAAAATCCCAAAATCCCAAAATCCCAAAATCCCAAAATCCCAAAATCCCCAAATTCCAAAATCCCAAAATCTCAATATCCCAAAATCCCAAAATCCCAAAATCCCAAAATCCCCAAATCCCAAAACCCCAAAATCCTCAAACCCCAAAGTCAGTATAATAAAATATTTATTCATATTATTAACTGTCCAATAATTAACAATAAATTCGTAATCATGACAACTGAAAATAACCAGTTACAAAATCACAATTGATGTGTTCGATAAAACCCATCTGTTTAGGAAGTATAGCAGATCAGGGCTAATATTATTCCCCGTCCATAATAATCTTTCCATCGTTACATATTGACCGAATATTATAACCTTGCCCATGAATATTTGAAACACTGAAAGCGAATTTCCAAAGGTTATTATTATTACTTTGTGAAGAAATTTGTCTGTTAATGAAATGTAAGAGGTAACTGGTAATATTGTCTTTCAAAACTTCTGTCCATCTACGTTTCGTTAAATACGATGCTCTTTTGTGAATACATATTTGAATATTTAGATTGTTCAAAGTTTCCTTTTGATGTAATCAGTCGAGAAATGATAATGACGTAGTCAATGAAGAAGCTGTTGACAAAGTTTAATGAATGAGGGATTTGGTTCTTTGAAATATCTGTAGCTGGTTACTGTGAATTAATTGATCATCTCAAGTTTAGGTAATCAGTTCAGGTCCTAAACGGTGTAATTCAAGATTTTTAATCAAGTTTGGAGCTTGTGGCGACATTCACCCTCTGATGAGGAGGGCTTGTATTTTATAAAATTTATGTTGTTAAGTATAATTTCTCGAATAAAGGTCTTCTGAAAATTATCTGAAGCGAAAGTTCAAAGTAATCAGTTCAACTGTGTGATGAAAAAATTCACCCTCTGATATTCTCTAGAAGAGAACTGATATTTAGAAACAAATCTCGTTTGTTCTATTCTCAATAAATACAATGAACTTTTCTTTTATTTTTACAAAAATCGTCTAAAAATCTAGAGAGCAAAAATTGAAAATAATTAGTTCAACATTATGGCAAAGAAATTCATCCCCAAATGAAAATCACCAATATTTCCCAAAACATTGTTTTCTATATTCTCAAAAAACCCAATAGATTTTTCCTTTACTTTAATTTAATAAAAATTGTTTAAAAATCTAGAGCAAAAGTTTGAAATAATCAGTTGAACTTCACAACAAAAAAATTGAACAGATCAACCCCTCGCACTAAAACACTCGTGACTCCAGTATAAAAATTTTCTGATATTTTTACGCAAGAATTTTCAGCCTAGATTTAATCATAATTTCTACAGACACGGAATAAAAAACCGACATGGTATCTCAACTTTTTTAATTCGCTTTAATATTATAGCAATCAACAGTCCGTTGCGTCTGACATATCTGCCAGTTAAATCGTAGCAAGGGGTTCAGGGATGATTTCTCTAAAATCTTCCTCTATCTCTATATTCATCGAACATCAAGCATCCTTGTCAATCAATTTTGGATTCGTTCGTTAAATTTCAGAATAACCAATTTGATAACAGCTTTCATAAGGAAACTGTCGATGAAATTCAAGGATGCTCTACAAAAACTCCCTCTTTTTTCTATTTTTGGATGTTGAACGTGTCTGCAAGTAGTTGTTCAAATATAGTTGGTCAAAAGTTCAAATTAAAAATTCAATGTAATTTAAAGAACACTTTTGGTCAAGAAACTGTCGATGAAATTCGAGGGATAAGAATTAATATTGTTTTTAGAAAACCTTCCCCTTTTTCTATTTTCATTAAACATTAAGCATGTCGATAAATATTTTAGTTACTCAAATTGAAATTTAGTATAATTAATTTTGGAGTCTCTTTTAGTTAAGAAACTGTGGATGAAATTCGAGGGATAAGAATTAATATTGTTTTCAGAAAACCACCCTCTTTTCCTGTTTTCATCGAACATTAAATATGTCGATAAATATTATTTAGTTATTCAAATTGAAAATTCAGTATAGTTAATTTTGAAGTCTCTTATAGTTAAGAAACTGTGGATGAAAATCAAAGGATGAGAAATAATATTGTTTTCAGAAAACCACCCTCTTTTCCTGTTTTCATCGAACATTAAATATGTCGATAAATATTATTTAGTTATTCAAATTGAAGATTCAGTATAATTAATTTTGAAGTCTCTTTTAGTTAAGAAACTGTGGATGAAAATCAAAGGATGAGAAATAATATTGTTTTCAGAAAACCACCCTCTTTTCCTGTTTTCATCGAACATTAAATATGTCGATAAATATTATTTAGTTATTCAAATTGAAGATTCAGTATAATTAATTTTGAAGTCTCTTTTAGTTAAGAAACTGTGGATGAAAATCAAGGGATGAGAATTATTCTTGTTTTTAGAAAACCACCCTCTTTTTCTATTTTCATCGAACATTAAATATGTCGATAAATATTATTTAGTTATTCAAATTGAAAATTCAGTATAATTAATTTTGAAGTCTCTTTTAGTTAAGAAACTGTGGATGAAAATCAAAGGATGAGAATTATTCTTGTTTTTAGAAAACCACCCTCTTTTTCTATTTTCATCGAACATTAAATATGTCGATAAATATTATTTAGTTATTCAAATTGAAGATTCAGTATAATTAATTTTGAAGTCTCTTTTAGTTAAGAAACTGTGGATGAAAATCAAGGGATGAGAATTATTCTTGTTTTTAGAAAACCACTCTCTTTTTCTATTTTCATTTAGCTTGAACACCTTTATCAATAAATATTGCAATAATTCAAATAGAAAATTATAAATAATTAATTTCAAAACCTCATTGGTTAAGAAATCCTTGCCAATAAAATTCAAAGCATGAGAATCAATGTTGTTCTCTAAAACCTCCCCATTTTCCTATTTTCATCGAACTTGAGCACCTTTATCAATAAATATTGCAATCATTCAAATTGAAAATAACAAATAATTAATTTAATAACCCCATTGGTTAAGAAAACACTGTCAAAGAAAATTAAAAGCATGGGAATCAATGTTATTCTCTAAAACCTCCCCCTTTTTCTATTTTCATCGAACTTGAGCACCTTTATCAATAAATATTGCAATCATTCAAATAGAAAATGAGGAACAATTAATTTTAAAACCCCATTGGTTAAGAAACCCTCTCCCTCTTTTTCTACGTCCACCGAACATTAAGCACATCAATAAATAATTTCCATAATTCAAATTAAAAATTCAGAATAACTGAAACTACTTTAATAAAGAATTTAGAAGTGGTTCTCCAAAGTGTCCGCTGTTTCATTGATTACAAACTACTTTTACAAAGAAATTTCTAATTTTTCCAAAGCTAAACTAGGAACAGAGATGTAACTGCAACGAGACCCACCTGTTGATGAATTTGTGAGGTTGTTTTCCAAAATCCCGTCACGTCACGTATAAACACCCTCAACAAATATTCAACTCGTCGATCTAAAAATTTGAAAAGCAATATAAAAATTGTAACCAACTAGGGGATGAAAACTAACATGGTACTTTGAAATCTCTCTTTCAGTTTACCACGAATAATTCACTATTACGAATAAATATATCGATACAGATATATATAGGTGTTCAGTAATCGGCTCGGTGTCACATCGATCTATGAATTTCGCGCCAGCTGCTGTGATATATAAATGTTATCCGGATCAGGCGCAGTTTGTCGATATACACTCGCCCCTTGGTTCATAAGTGGGGGTTGCCACCTATGGTGGTCGAGCTACTACCTCGTGCCACATCCCTGTGGTGTATGGGTATTCGAAAATAACGGAGGTAGGGGATAAACACCCATTATTAGGGGAAAGCGGTACGAAGCGAACAGTTCGCGCCAAAATGCAGCGACAGATAGATGTTGGGGTGGGATACGCTTCAAGGTCAGTTCAAGGTAGTCACAGTCTTGTTCACAGATTCAACGGAGATCTTTGAATAGGTATACAATTCGAGTTTCTACTCCTATTTTGATATTTCGAAATATTTATGATATCAATTTTGTTTGCAGATTCAACGGAGGTCTTTGAGTAGGTATACAATTCGAGTTTTTGTTCCTATTTTGATATTTCGAAATATTTATGATATCAATTTTGTTCACAGATTCAACGGAGGTCTTTGAGTAGGTATACAATTCGAGTTTTTGTTCCTATTTTGATATTTCGAAATATTTATGATATCAATTTTTTTCACAGATTCAACGAAGGTCTTCTTGGAATAGGTATAGAATTCGAGTTTCTACTCCTATTTTGATATTTCGAAATATTTATGATATCAATTTTGATATTGTTAAATTATTAATAAATTTAGCTTATAGCGACATCTTTCAGTTTTAGAAATGATGTACGATGTTAGCTACGGAATAGTTGAATATTGTTATTTCCGGTTCTTGTTGTTATAAAAATGTAAAACGTTCGTGACATGTTTGTTTAAAGAAAAAGTAATCCTTGTTAAAATGATTGATCTTTTAATTAAAATGTTTGTTGTTTATGTTAATAAGTAAATGGTTTGTTCGTGTTTTAAAGTGTTTTATTAGTTTTTGTTATTTTCCAAAATTCTGATTTTTTAACAGATATAACTGCAATTCCCTAAATTCACAAGGTTGAAAATTTGGAAGTCTATGAATTTAAAATATTTAGAAACTTGAGAACTATAGAAACTAATACAAAGTTTTTAAAGTTTGTCAAGTTTTTAATGTTGTGCATTTTTAATACACATTTCCATGAATATTTTATTAATTTTTCAAATTCCTCATAACGTCTATTTGAAAGCAGATACCTCCACCCCTTGAAAATCTTCATATATCAAAAGCATCTTCTATAACAATACAATTGTTTTACCCGGCTAACCTTGCCTCCTCTCAGTATTTAACTGCATTTCCGCAAACTAGTTTATTTAATCCGGAGAACCTTGAAAAGTCCTGGAACCGCACGCAGATACAGATGTCAACTCACGAGTTGGCGCGTGACCAAACTCCCCATATTTTTGATAAACCAAACCCTCGTAATTACTCCAATGTTTTAATATGTTCTACCAATATTTAATTATGATTTGGTTTGTTCACTGTTTCAATGAAAATATCCCGTTTGAAAATTTTCGTATTTTGAAAATTTCTTCTGTGATAATTCAATTGTTTTACCCGGACAACCTTGCCTTCTTTTAGTATTTAATTGCATTTCGAACTAGCTTATTTAGTCCGGAGAACCTTGAAAGGTCCTGGAACAGGGTGCACATACAGATGTCAACCCACGAGTTGGCGCGAGGACCCAAAGTAAAAGAAGCCCACCGTGAACACTTCCAGTTACATTTCGGCAAATAAGAATAATAACGACAATAACTGCTGAACGTCGCGCTATCTCACTCTCGAGTTTGCCTGTCATTGTTTTCGGCCTAATTGTGCGATCACTCGAGATATACCGAAAATACGGTGTGGTTGTCCATTTTTCTATTCTGACTAATTGGAGCAGTAGCTCTTCTAAACAGCTGGGTCGCGCCAACTCGTGGGTTGGCATCGGTACACGTGGCGAAAGAGCGGGAAAAGGCCGATATAAACAAGTTATATCCGCGCATGTCTGACAAGTATTAATTAATTTGTTTTCATAAACAGATCGATGAAAATTAAACATACACTTAATAGGCTAAAGGTTACAATAATTAACCTTACACGTGCAGAAGCTGTTGCACGTGTAAAATTGTAAATTAAGTATCTTCGAAATATATTAATTTATTGACTACAGAGTTAATAGAAATTGAAACTTTTCATTCGTTAAAATCTAATATGCAGGAATATTAAATTAAACGAATCGTAACAGCGATTTTTTCTGTTAATAATGTCTCTCAAAAATTTATCTCGGATAAAAACATTTCACATTCTAGTAAAGTGAAAAATTCCGATGTCAGTAAAAACTCAATGGCAGAGAAAGAATAATTAGTATCTCTGTTTCGAGTCTAGTGGCTTGTTGTACATGTGAAAGATTGACGCATGTGAAAATACGTCGCGTTTTTTATTATCCAACATTTTATTCCGTTTGTTTTGATATTCAATGGCATATCAATTTCTGCGTTGCTTCGTCGGTGTACTACTATTTTATATTATTTTAATAACGAATGTCAGTTAAGGATTTCTCTTAATTTTTCTAATAATTCTCTTAATTATTCTAATAATTATTTTTCTTGATTTTTAAGAATTTTCTAGCAGACACGTGGACGTCTAAATTTTTCATTTAGTTGATTCGTTCATTTACTGAAACTAGAGACGTGTACGAGACTCAAAGCTCGTTACGCTGTTCGAAAAGCTTATTAGACACAGCCTCCACTAATTCTGAGCGCATCGAGTCGTTCTAAACGGAAACTTTCACCTGGTGCTTTAAAATACAGCGATTCAATTTCCTTAATGATTTTGGTGACAGGGAAATTTGAGACTTTGGAAGTTTTCAAATTGTTGGGAATTTTGGAATTTGGAAATTTTGAGATTTGAGAATTTTGGAATTTGGAAATTTTGAGATTTGACAATTTTAGAATTTGGAAGTTTTTTGGATTGGATGATATATGTATTTGGATATAATAGACTTTTTGAATTTCGAAATTTGGGGATTTTAAGATTTTCAATTTTGGATTTCGGAAATTTTTATATTTGAGTATTTTAGAATTTGAAAATTTTTTGTACCTGAAGTTACTTGGATTTGGATATAATAGAGTTTGGAAATCTTGCAATTTGAAAACTTGGAAATTTGGGGATTTTACAATTTGAAGATTACTGAATTTAGCAATATAAAATCTTGTTTTTACATTAAAAATGTATATCCTGAGAATTTATAGACTTAAGGATATACAGATAGACAACTCCAAAAATATATTACTGAAGAAACCCACCTATTTAACTCCGAAAATAGAATTTATAGACACAGACTAGAAATAAATGAGACACCCTACATATATATACCACTTTCCTTTTATTATTATACAACAGTTATATTTATCCTCCATCGAAGATATTCGTACAATTCCCCCTTCATCGATCATATTTAAATATATTCCTCCGTCGTCACCCCATTTGTGTTTCTTCAGGTATTCGCTCTAGATTAGTATATGCGTACAAACTGGTTGATGCTGGATCCACAATCTCTGGAAAATCATAGTGCGCAGGACTTATGTCTTTCAAGGTGACGCTTATTTTTTGGTGAAGTTGCATTGTCCTAGGCTTGTTCAAGGTTCTCATAATTCCTGTCGATTCTGTGTACGAGTGCATCTCTCTTTCCGATATGCGCATGTAACTTAAAGATGTTGTCTATAAACATTGGTAAAAAATTAATTCATTTAAAAACTTACAAAAATTGTTTGTTTATTATTTCAAACATTTTCGTTTGGCAGTATTTGAAATTTTTAACTTCTTATGATTTCAAACTTTACTTCTGATTTCATTATTTAATCATTAAAATTTTCATATGCTGAAGTTGTTAAATTGTCGAATTTTTTTATTATTAATTAATGAAATATTTACGGGTGCAAGATTTTTTATTTTCAAATTTGCAAATCTTCAAATTGAGAATAGTTAAGATATTTAAGTTTCAAATAGTCACAGCATCAAAATTTCAAGTTTTCAAAGCATTCAAATTTCAAATAGTCAAGGTATCAAAGTTTCAAGTGTTCACAGCATTCAAATTTCAAATAGTCAAAGTATCAAAGTTTCAAGTGTTCACAGCACTCAAATTTCAAATAGTCAAAGCATAAAATTCTAGAAAATCAAAGTATGTCTTTTATGGCGCGTCGAAGTACCACACGTGGTATTATGGCGCGTGGAAGTGCCACGCATGGAATTATGGCACGTGGGAGTACCACACGTGGAATTATAACGCGTGGAAGTACCACGAGTAGAATTATGACACGTAGAAGTACCATGGGTGGAACTATGGCGCATAGAAATACCACGCATGGAATTACGATGAGTGGAAGCACCACATGTGGTATTATAGCGCGTGCAAGTACCACGCGAGGAATTATAACGCGTAGAAGTACCACGCGTGGAATTATAACACGTAGAAGTACCATGGGTGATACTATAGCGCGTGGAAATACCATGCGTGCAATTATGGCACGTGGAAGTACCATGGGTGGTATTAGAGAGCGTGGAAGTATCACGCGTGGAATTATGGCGCGTGAAAGTACCACGCGAGGAATTATAACGCGTAGAAGTACCACGCATGGAATTATAACGCGTGGAAGTACCACGCGTGGAATTATAACGCGTAGAAATACCATATGTGGAATTATGATGCATGGAAGTACCATATGTGGAATTATGGTGCGTAAAGAGACAACGCATGGAACTTTGATGCGTGGAAATACTACTCGTGGAATTATAGTGCGTGGAAATACAACGCGTGGAAATAATCAAATCACCCAACTTCCAAATATTTCACCTATCCAAATTCCCAAATTCTTCATCCTTCATTCCCCAAATTCTCAACCCCTTCAAACCTTCAACTCCACATCAAACACTTCATCTCCTCAAAACTCTTCACAACCATTCCTCCAACAACCAAAATTTTCACCAACTCCCATCTCGAAACTACCTCATACTAACCTCAACCCCTATAATCCACCACAAAAACTTGCAAACCTACCATATCCATAAAAGTGTTCTTATGTCCCCCACTGAAGTCCTCATGATTCCCAAAGAAGTAAATCTTCCTATTAGGACACCTCTTCGGTTTCCTGACCTTCTCGATCTGCAGAACCGCCCTGTTCAAGGGCAGCATGTCAGGCCTCTCCGGTTCGAAGACAATCTCAAATGGCCGGTGACGTTCCAGGGTGTCCTCTCTGCCATACCCCGCCCTTGACATTCTGATCTCCACCTCGCAATACCCGATACTCGAGTTCTCCATGGTAACGAACCGTTGTCGTCCCTTTTCCAGTTCAAAGCCGACGTTCAGTTGACCAATGATTGCTCTGATCATGTCCAGCCTCCATCTGGCGATGCTCCTCGAGACGACGAGGTTCTCGATGCCTCTCGAGTTGAACCTAACCTCGAAAGGCTGTTCGTCGACGAATCTGTTGCTCACCGGAACGAAATTCTTCGCGTTGGTACATCGGTCGTCTTCAGGATCGGGTCTGACGATTCTTCCGTTCGCGAAACGACATCCTAGAGTGTCGCTGCCTTTGGATCGACACTTCAGCTCCGTCGCGAGCATGGAGCAGAAATTGTCCCTGTGATGCACGATATTGGACAGCGACATGTTCACCAGAACGTCGTAAGTGGATTCCAGGCCATATCGTTGCCAATTAGAATTATAGGACGATTCGTCCACGGCTACGTGCGCGGCTGGAACGACAAGGACCAGGGATGGTCAGAGATCACACGTGCCGTAGGAAATGTATGGTGCCTTTGATTTGATATGATGATTAACGTTTATGATCATTTGCATTGATGTAGAGGGATTTGCGTGAAGGACGTAGTGGAGATGGAGATGTGGAAAGTTGGAATTATTAGATTAGGGGAATTTGATTGCATGTTAGGGTGTGGACGTTTGTGAAGTGGGAGATTAGGAGATGAAGAGGTTTAGGAATGTTATTTTATTTAGGACTTTTGGATTGGTTGGTGTAGGTGGGGATACAAGAATGTGGAGATTTGAGGATGTGGGGATTTTTGGAGGTGGGAAGTTGGGGATGTAGGAATTTGGAGAGGTAGGGATTTGGGAGTATGCAGATTTGGGGATATAGGGATTTAGGGATGTAAGAAATTGGGGATATAGGGATTTGGAGTTGTAAGGAATTGAGGATATAGGGACTTGGGTATGTGGGTATTTGGAAATGTAGGAATTTTGGGATGTGGGGATTGGACGCGTGGAAATACCACGCGTAGAAATACAACGCGTAGAATTATGGTGCGTGGAAATACCACGCGTGAAGTTATGGCGCATAGGAGTACCACGCGTGGAATTATGGCGCATAGGAATACCACGCGTGGAATTATGGCGCATAGCAATACCACGCGTGGAATTATGGCGCGTAGGAGTATCACGCATGGAATTATGGAGCATAGGAGTCCCACGCGTGGAATTATGGCGCGTAGGAGTATCACGCATGGAATTATAGCGCATAGGAGTACCACGCTTGGAATTATGGCGCGTGGAAGTACCACGCTTGGAATTATGGCGCGTGGAAGTACCACGCGTGGAATTATGACGCGTGAAAGTACCACGCATGGAATTATGGCGCGTGGAAGCACCACGCGTGGAATTATGATGCATAGGAGTACCATGCTTGGAATTATGGCGCATGGAAGTATCACGCGTGGAATTATGACGCGTGGAAGTACCACGCATGGAATTATGGCTTGTAGAGGCACCACGCGTGGAATTATGACGCGTGGAAATACCACGCATGGAATTATGGTGCGTGGAAGTACTACATGTGAAATTATGGCGCTTGGAAGTACCACGCGTGAAAATACAACGCATGGAAGTACCACACATGGAATTGTGTTGCGTGGAAGTACCACGCGTGAAAATACAACGCGTGGAAATACAATGCGTGGAAAAACAATGTGTGTAAATACTACGCGTGTATTTGAAGATGTGGAGATTTGGGTATGTAAGAATTTGAATATTTGTGGATTTATACATGCATGAATTTTCGGATGCAAGGATACAGAACTGAGAGTAAAATGTCTTAAACTTGAACTGTTAGTCCCAAATCAAAGAAATCAAAATACGTCTAAAGTTTGAATTCCAAAAAATGATTACCAAGGTTTACCATAAAATATCCCTATAACTAACCCATCAAAAATACTAAAATTAACCCATATAAAAAAATTCCAACAAAATATCTTAAACTTGAACTAACATATAAGAGTATCCTAAACGAAACAAGTCAAAGTACACAAAATAAATCAGTGTTAAAGGTTTAAGTTTGACTAAAGTTCAATATAAAATAATTTGCTATAACTTACCTAACAAAAAAGGTAGAATTATTACCAACATGTCTGATAGCTTCTACTGCCACGACTGATACGACGACGTTCCATCTGTCTCCTCTTTATACGACAGATAACTTGATTCATTACCGTCTCCTTGAAAACAATTTCATTAACAACCGCTTCCGTGCGGATCGTGGTTCCTCCAGACATCTTCCGTATTGTCTCGCATACTTGATATCATTTTCTGTAGTTTCTGGATTGTTGCGATACACGCCTTTGTGATCTTGATAAAATTCCTTGTCCTTGAAGTTAATTAAACGCGTTGCACGCGATCGACTTGTCTGGTGCGAGCTAATTAATTTCGTATTTTTTCTTTTATGGATGACGCTTTCGAATAGATCTTATCGTACATAATACTGAATTTAGAGGTATTTAGAATGTAGGAGGAAATAGTATAGGTGTTAATTGTATAATATTTGTTTTTGGGTAGGTTGAGGTAGGTTAGGTATTAGAGGATGCTTTCAAATAAATATTATTATATATATATTACTGGATTCAGTGGGGATTATAATGTAGGAGAGAATAATAGCAGCTGTTAATTGTATAATATTTTTTGTATAAAAGATTTTGGAATAGTTAAGTTAGGTTGACTGTCGCAGTGAAAGTGAACGTATATAGTCAGACATATTGAAATTTCAGTAATTATGAACAATTATTGTCATTTTTATTATTGTCATTGTCGAAGTATATAATATTTTGTATTACTTACACGTTAACTTTCTGTACTATTAACATTCCATATAATAATAATAATAATAACATAACCTCAAATAACACAGTATAATTATAAAAATGATAACTGAGTTGTAAAAAAAGATAAAATTCTTCAATCTCATTAATAATAAATATTCAAATGCCTAATAAGTTCTTAATAAATATTTATTAAAATAATTTATAGAAACTATATTTGTTATGTAAGAAGTTCTAACTAAAATATGCTGTTAAAATTGAAGGAATTCACTGTAAATAAATGTTCATCTAAATATTTGAAATTAAATAACTAAAATTCTAAATTCACCTAATTTTAATTGTTAATAATTATTTGGTCTAGTCAAATTACAATTAAGCGAATTTCATTATTGTTAGTCCTTGAATGAAACCCAGATGCGTCTATCAAATCGGATCCTTGCTTCATTCGGGATAATCGAATCATTTAAAGCAGTCCACTGAGATTAAAGTGGAACTTGCTGTTAAACCGTTTGTTTGCGAATCCTTTAAACATGGTTATTTCATATGAATTTCCTTAATTTCTGTGTAATTACTTGTTTTAACGTAGAAAATAGATAAATACATTGACTTGATACAGTCATTTAATAATAATTGTTGTTAGAATTCATGAAATTTATATTTTTGGGATAAAATCCTTCAATTTTCACGTTTTAAGATATTCGTTGTAGTTTGCTGATATTCTTTCATTAAGTCATTTGAAAATATTAAGCTAACCTAACCTAACTTGAACGTCACTTAAAATAATCTAACCTAATATCATCTACCTATGTTTTAATCTCACCTATCCTAGTCTGCTATAATTTTAATTTTGCTTTATCTTAACTGACCTAACCTAACATATCCCACTCCAAACCTTAACCTAATCTAACTAAAACGTGACTTAACATAACCTACACTAATATCTTAACCTCACCTAATCTAATCTGCTATAATTTTAATATTAGCTTGCCTTAACTGACCTAACCTAAAGTATCACACTCCAAACCCTAAACTAACCTAACCTAACTTAAACGTGACATAACCCACCATCATATTGCTTACATATATCTTAACCTCACCTAACTTAGCTATAATTTTAATATTACCTCGCTTTAACTGACCTAACCTAACCAAACCTTAACCTATCTCAACAAAATATAACACACCTACTTCAATCTATCCTAATCTCAGACTTCACCTATCTCAACTATCAACCCAAATACAAATTAATTAACATACACATACAAACGAAAAACATTTTTATTCTCCACAGAATTCAATGCCAATACAGCAATACATTATTTACAATAACAATGACACATTATCTTCCATCATCAGCTGCCAACGACTATCGATCGTTTCGTCGCATATCATGTCATAGTACACATTCCTTCCTCTCTTCAGAATTCAATCATTCGATTAAATCTCCAATGACAAATCATCTTCGATCGATTTGTCCATCAGCCATCTTCCGACGAACATACTAGCTGGTTCAGGTTCTTTTACTTCGGGTGGTTTACCTTTCGCTGGTAAAATTGACTCTAATCTCAGGCTTATATCCTCATATAAGGTTGTCATCGCTCCTTCGGACACTTTGTTCGTGATTATCACGTTCCTGGTGCCGGATATGAATTCCGTGGATGTTAGGACGATGTAACTTGTTGAGGAACTCTGTAAAATAAGAATTTGTTTTTAATCTTTAATATTTGGAAGTTTGTTACTTTTTAAAATTAGAACAAATTGCTAGTCGCTAGGTAGTCACAAGCTAGATATTTGCACGTTCGATAGCTGTGCGTTAGATAAATGCACGCGGTATTGTTACACGTTACATAGCTACGCGTTGGGTAACTACGCGTTAGGTAACTACGCGTTGGATAACTACGCGTAGATTAGATATATGTTAGATCGCTGCATGTTAGATAATTACGCGTTTAATAGCTACGCGTTATATTTCTACGCGTTTAATAGTTACGCGTTATATTTCTACGCGTTTAATAGTTACGCGTTAGATTACCGCGCGTTATATTTCTACGCGTTAGATTACCACGCGTTAAATTTCTGCGCGTTAGATTACCACGCGTTATATTTCTACGCGTTAAATTACCACGCGTTAAATTTCTGCGCGTTAGATTACCACGCGTTATATATCTACGCGTTAAATTACCACGCGTTAAATTTCTGCGCGTTTAATAACCACGCGTTGTATATCTACGCGTTATATTACCACGCGTTATATTTCTATGCGTTAGATTACCACGCGTTATATACCTACGCGTTAGATTACCACGCGTTAGATAACCAAGCGTTATATTTCTACGCATTAGATAACCACGCGTTATATGTATATCTACGCATTAGATAACCACGCATTATATTTTTACGCGTTAAATAACCATGCGTTAGATATGTACATATTAGTTAGCAACGCATTAGATAGTGAAGTGTCAGTTAGCTACGCGTTGGATGTCTAAGTGTCAGCTAGCTACGCGTTAGATATCTAAGTACCCGATAACTAATCGTTAAATAGTTCCACATTAAATAATTACGCGTTGGAAAAGTCCACGTTATATCATTATTTCTTGTATTACCACGTGTTATATATCTATCTACAGTGTAACCACCCGGTATATCATCTTCGTCGTTTACATATTGAACTACTACGCGTTGTATTACCGTGCATTGCATTGCCACGTGTTATGATACTACACATCGTATCGTCCATCGTATCGTAATCACATCATAAAATTAAAGCAAAATCATTGACTCCTGTTACCTTTTACTTGTAATTATTTCACTCTGTGTATTAATTGCCTAAATTCTTATACAAAAAGCTTAAATTGCATGTCCCAAAAGAACTTTCCCTTTCTACAGATTTAAATGCACTTCATCTCATTTCACATGAGCTACAATTATTAGTAATATTAATATAATTAAGTTATATTAATATAACTATTAATAACTATCTTTATTGCTAATGTGATTTTGTATTCTATTTCATTAAGAAATTTTCGGAGAACTTCTTGTCAGCCACACACGGTACTCACTTATTCAGTTCCAACGCAATTATTCTCACCTAAACCAACTGTTCTTTCGTCAACTAACTTTCCTAATCTGAACATGTCTAACACAGATACTCACAATGGTGGACACCACATCGCTGACCTCCCTGAAGCTCTCCGCGCTCCCGAAGAAGTACGGCACCCTATGCGTGCACATGTGAAGGTGCCTCCTCTTCCTGATCTGCAGCACCTGTCCGTCCTTCACCTTGAACATCGTGAGCAGTTGATAATCACTGTTCAGATGCGTCGGATAATCCAGTACGTTACGATCCACGTCGAAATCCGTCATGCACTCCCCAAGAGTGTAATTCTCGAGCGCCATCAACGTCTCCCTGTACTTCCCAGGAAGAACGCCGATGTTAAGTTGATCAACGATCACCCGGATCATATCCAGTTCGCGCGGCTGTATGTTCTCGTTGACCACCAGGCTGTCCAAACCCTGTTCGCTGAATTTGATCTCGAATTGATCCTGGTTGATCTCGTAGGCCTCCTGGCTGACCGGCACCTCCGGTATTCCGGGATCCAAGGTCTCCGTCACGTAACTGTCCGCCTTCGAGTCCCGAAAGTGACAGCTCAACACGTGAAACCCTTTCGGCTGACATACCAGCTTGGAAGTGACGTTCAACCGGATACTGACGTAGCTGCCTTCTTCCGGAATCGCCGTGGAGTTCACTCGGACCTGGAACGTGTACTCGGGACCGTACTCCCAGGGCGAGTCGATGGTGACACGTGCGGCTGAAAAACGTGTTCGGGTACGATTACGACTAACCCGTGAATGTTCGCCGCATGCCCGTCGTTGTTTGACCTAACCATACACCCGCGATACGTGAATTGAATGATTGAACGAGATGAATTGGCCCGATTAAAGGTGGCCGGTAGTTTCCGATGTCACGCGGCTGCTGTAATCTTTTGGTTTTTTTTTTTTTAATTTTTTATTTTAGTTCGATGTGAACGTAGGATGCGTTCGAACGGACGGTTTTTTAGGGAGGAAGGAGACGGAGGGCTTACCTAGGAACAACGGCACTATGTTCCACAAGGCGCTCATGGTGACACCGTGCAACGTTCAGCTACTTCAGTGGAGCAACAACTGATGTTCGGGCTGCTCTTATACCGTGGCTAAACTGCACTACTGACCTCTTCTTGACGATTGCCAGACCGGCTCTCTCTCTTTCCTGCTGGAAAATAAAGCGTGTGCACGCGGACCGGTAGCTTCACCGAGGGAATTGCTAGAACGTTTCGAATCGGGGACACGAAATCGACCCTCCTCCGCTTCGACACCCACCATTTTGGCACTGCGCGAATATTACCGTGTGTCAACGACCTTGCGGCTGGAGACTTATAGAGACTTTTGGACTACCTCAGGGCCTTTTACACAGCTTTTTCCACGCGTGGTAGTTCCACGCGTCATAATTCCACTCGTGGTACTTTCGTGCGTCATAATTCCACGCGTGGTACTTTCACGCACCATAATTTTATGCATGGTACTTCTATGCACCATAATTCCACGCGTGGTAGTTCCACGCGCCGTAATTCCATGCGTGGTACTTCCATGCGTTGTATTTCCACGAGTGGTATTTCCACGCACTGTATTTCTACGCGTTGTAATTCCACGCGTTGTATTCCGATGCGTGGTATTTTCACGCACCACAATTCCACGCGTGGTACTTCCACGCACCATAATTCCACGCGTGGTAGTTCCACGCGCTACAATTCCATGCGTGGTACTTCCATGCGTGGTATTTCCACGCACTGTATTTCTACGCGTTGTGTTTCCACGCGTTGTATTCCCACGCATGGTATTTCCACGCACCACAATTCCACGCGTGGTACTTCCATGCACCATAATTCCACGCGTGATAGTTCCATGCGCTATAATTCCATGCGTGGTACTTCCATGCGTTGTATTTCTACGCGTGGTATTTCCACGCACTGTATTTTTACGCGTTGGATTCCGACGCGTGGTATTTCCACGCACCATAATTTCACGCGTGGCACTTCCACGCACCATAATTCCACGCGTGGTAGTTCCACGCGTGATAGTTCTACGCGCCATAATTCCATGCGTTGTATTTCTACGCGTGGTATTTCCACGCATTGTATTTTTACGCGTTATATTTCGATGCGTGGTATTGCCACGCACCATAATTCCACGCGCCGTAATTTCACGAGCAGTATTTCCAAATACCATAATTTCATGAATGGTACTTCCATGCATCATAATTGTATGCATGGTACTTCCACGCGCCATAATTCCATACGTGGTACTTCCATGCGTTGTATTTCCACGCGCCATAATTCCACACGTTGTATTTCCATGCATGGTACTTCAACACGTTGTATTTCCATGCATGGTACTTCAACACGTTGTATTTCTACGCGCTGAATCTCCACATCTCAAGATTCCTACGTTCCCAAATACCCACATACTCAAATCCCTATATCTCCAAATTCCAACACTCCCAACATTCAGGATCTTTTACATGGGCTCAAGGTTTTTTACATCGCTTCAGGGTTTTTGAAGTTACTTCCCTCTGTACGTTGTTGTCTGAGCTGTGGTGAAATACGTTGAAATACTCTAATGCTCTACCACTTTTGGTGAAGCAATTGATCAATCAATTACAACGGTCAAAGCAATAGATTTGAATTTCAGAAACGGAAATCGCTACCTAGTGGAATTTTAAGATCTCAAGAAAACGATGGAGATTAAATGTCTCGAATAAACCGGTCGTATCACCCAGATTGTCCGCGAGATGATAAAAGATTTATTGAATAACGGTACAATCAGGGAATCCGGTTCGATTGTAAGTTCTATTGCGTTTGTGAAGACGATCTTTAGAATGTGCGTAGACTATCGGAAATTGAATGCGATGAAAGATTTTGCGATCATCGAACCCCTGTCAGAGTTAAGAAGTATGGGAAGTCATTTACCAGGTCAAAGAAAAGCTTGTGACTGGTGTTTTGTATATCTGACCTGAGAGTTTGTATCAAACTTCATATGGATGTGAGTTTGATAGGAGCAATGCTATTGGAACAAGATAAGATCTTGGCAGTGATAGCTTGCTTCAATAAACAAACAACAGATCAATGGTGCTATTCGTAGGAAGGGTGGTTGTTTTCGTGTTGTGACATTTTAAGATTTATTTGCTAGGATTGAAAGACGAAGTTATCGATTGTAATGATCTGAAGGAAGGATTTATTGGTATGATGGGTAGAAGTGCAAGGGTTTATCGGTCGGGATCAGCATACATGGACACTTAGCCGAAGTCTAGTTACCCTTGTTGATGTAGACATTACGAGGGTTGAATGGTCGCAAACTAATTGCGAGAGCAATTATCGGGTCTCAGGATAATTTCCACAAGATCAAAGAGCGCAGAACAGTATGATCATATAAAAACTTGTGCTGTTTCTATATGGTTTGATTATTTTTAACAGCCTGGTTCTGTACAGTATATTTCACATTGCATATATTTTTACTTCCATATCTTGTGATTGCAAGATGTAATTCAATATCTTGTGACTTAATTAAGTAACATTGATTAACTCTCTTAATATAATAATATTTGAAAAAAGTATATAAGGAGATGCATGTACTAATCTTTTATTATTTAATTAAGTGTTTACAATACGAAATTAGCCTGTAGCTTTCAATGGTACATTAATTGTAAGGGAAAAAGGACAGAGTGAAAGAAAAGATTCAGTCTTTCAAATGCGATTATTTTACTACATAATAAGGTGCTAACAGATCAATCTTTAGTAATTAGTAATCAATACACGATTTGTTCAATATAGGACCAATGTTCATTGGATTTGTAATTTCCTTGAAATCCGACGTGAGAGGAGTGATGGAGACCAAAGTCAAACGGATGTGGTCCAAAACACTTCCGATCATTTTCCTCTTCGTGTTGTACACGTCAACCTTGTTGGTGCTCTCTGATGTGAAGTTCGAGCTTGAGATGATTATGCGTCCGGTAGATGATTGCTGGAAATTGAATTATACAGATTATTTAACATTTAATGAATCGTGTACGATCTAACATTATTATTACACTACTTTTGTATTATTTTTATTATATCAGTTAAAGGTTATTATATGGTCATAAACTATTATCTCGCCACGGAATGCCATACGTTTTATCGTGGATTGTTGTATTTTATGTTATATTGCGATGCGTTGTAGTACATTTTGATATAACGCCACGCGTAGTGTTACTTCGCGTTTTATTGCCATTTGGGAAAATTATCACGTGTAAAATAGCTACGAGAGGATATTAGTATGCGTTGATATTCCACGCGAAGGTATTACCAAGTGTTGAGTTACCACGCGTTATATCGCCACTTGAGAGAGTTACCACGCGTTATATCGCCATCCAAGAAAATTATCATGCGTTAAATAGCAAGAAGAGAATATTACAACGCGTTGATATTCCACGCGAAAGTTTTACCACGTGTTGAGTTACCACGCGTTATATCGCCACTCGATAGATTTACCACGCGTTATATCGCCACTTGGGAGAATTTCCACGTACTATATCGTCACACGAAGAAATTACCATGTGTTAAATAACTATTTCCATTACCACATGGTACATTGCCACATATTGTATTACCACGCGTTATATTGCCATGCATTGTATTACCACGCGTTATATCGCCATGCATTGCATTACCACGCGTTATATCGCCATGTATGGTATTATCATGTTTTGTGCTAACAAGCATTGATTTACCACGTGTTGAATTATCACGCATTATATTACCATCCGTTATATCGCCGTACGTCATTCTTTTTTGCGTTATATTGCCATGCATAATATTGTTACGCAATACGTCTCTATTTGTCGTATTTCCGCACGTACTATCATTATACTTTGTATTATCTCGCGTTATATTGCAATGCATTGTATTTCCTCGCGTTATATCGCCATGCATAGTATTATTATGTAATGCGTCCCTATTCGTCACATTTCCACGCGTATCAGTGTACTTTGTATTGTTTCGCGTTATATCGTCACATATAGTATTTCCTCGCGTTATATCGCCACATATAGTGTTTCCTCGCGTTATATCACCATGTGCACATAAAGTCGAATATTTTCAACCTCGATAGCGGTACTAATCCCCCAAATTAATATTCAAATCATAACATACCAGTTTCTCCATAGACCCAACAGGAGCGACGCCAAAAGTGTGTCTCGTGCCAAAGAGGTAAACCGAATGAATCAAACAATCGCCCAAATGCGTTTCCCTAGTGATCTCCGTTTCCTGTTCCGGATCGATCCTCTGATCCGACAGCCAAACGAGTTGAAACTCTTCCATGGAGATCGGTTGGTCCAGTTTCCTTCGCGAAACGTTGTAAGTGACATTGCACTCGCCCACGCTCGACTTCTCCAGTTTCCGCAACGGCGACGGGACATCCTTCCTGAATTTCACACCGACGCTCAGATGATTCGCGATCAGCCGGTACATGTTCACGAGATAGTCGCCCATCTGCCGATCATCGTTCTCGAATTTGTAATTCTCGATCCCGTCTTCGTTGAACAAAATTTCGAAGGAGGCGTTCCCGAATCCGAAGTCGGGGAAATTCGCGTTGGCGGGTGGCATCAAAGCTTCGGGTTCGAACTTCTCCGGCACAAACTTCGCGATTCTGGCGTTCTCGAAGCGACAGTGGAGTCTGGTGGGTTCCTTAGGGCGGCATTTCAAAGTGACGAACATATTGGTTCCCATGAGCTGACCCTTGTCTGCTTCCAAGTTGGTGACCATGCCCAAACTCGCGTTGAAAGTGTACTCGGGCCCATTCTTCCATTGGTCCTCGTTCGTCGGCACTCGAACTCCTGCGAATTTAATCGATGGTTAAAAGTCTGAAGGTCTGCTTTCGAAAACGGGGTCAATGGTGGTCCTTCGCGAAGAAATCGTTAGATTATCGACGAACACAACGGGGACGTATTCAACGGTGTCAACGTTTTAACTCGTTACAGCTCTTGACCCGTCCTTCGTGAATCATTGGGGATCGTAACGATAAACGGTCACGGTGCTAGTAAATCGAGCAATCGAGAGACCTAACTGACCTAGGAGAAACGGCACTAGAATAAAGTTCATGCCGTCGATCGTTGTACGGTCGAAACGTAGTTGCCTTGTCCCGGGTGGAAGCTGGCTTTTATATCGTCCGTGGGTCGCCACGGACCGACTAGGTAGGGCGCAATTTGATGCGCTCCCGCAGACAATAAACTTCTACGAACAAATTATCTAGCGACTTCTATTCTTTTTCTATTTAGTGATTTAGTATGATAGATGGTACGATGGCTGCATGAAGTAGGTGAATACAAGCTGTTTCAGTAAAAGGGTGCGCTCTCTTTAACGAGATCACTACTGCGGGGACGAGGATGATTGGTAACAGCTTAATGTTAGGTGTGCGGATTGGGAGATTAGTGTGGTGGATTTGTATATTGCTATAAACAATATATTTATGTTTGCTGATATAATTGAGATACATGTGTTAATATACATATATTCACATACGTACATGTATTCATATACATACATATTCATACATACACATATGTTCATATACGTACATATTCATACATATACATATATTCATATATGTACATGTTCATAAATATTCATACATATACATATATTCATATATGTACATATTCACACATATTCATATACATACACATTAAGATTATACATATATTACCATATAAATCTACTAATTGTATACAATTTGTTGAAAGCCTTTTTTCTCTATATATTAGTCAATGTGGATGGAGGTGATTGAATTTAACAAAATAAGAGAATGTGTGACCATTTAATGATTGACCATCATGTTAATGGTGAGTTCAATTCAAGTCATAATAAATGAAATGCATGGTAATTATAACACATGAGAAACATGATACTTCAATTATGTATAGTGTGTGACAAGTATAATATATGATAAACACAATGGTTTACAGATATCACATATGGTAAATACAGCATATGTAAAATAGTAAGTATCAAACATGTCGTTGTAAAAATGTTGTAATATCATATGTGGTAAATGTAACATACGATGAATACATTTGGTAAATTTCATATGTGATGATATAGCACATAACATAACATATGTTAACATGAAGACAATATAATATGTGGTGAATTGAATATTTGAAAAATGTCATATGAGGTGATATAACATATGTCCATATGAAAAAAATATAACATATGATAAATTAAAAGTTTCACAAATGTCATATGTGGTGATATAACACATTACATTGTAACATACGTTATCATGGAAAAAACATAACATATGATGTCAAACAAACGTTTGACAAATCCCACATATGACGATATAATACATTCACACATATCATACGTGACAACATTGCAATACAACATATGTTAATATAAAAAAAATATAACACATGAATTAAACATGCGACAAATATTATTTACAGCGATATAGCATTATAACATTGTATCTACACAACGTGTAAATTAAACCTGTGATTTAACGAGTGGCGTTATAACGCGTGGGAAGAATATCGCTAATTCGCTTTTGAATAAATTTGCGACGATTCGTACGATGACCCCGTGTCGTTTCAGGTTACACGCGAACGACGGAAGATCGGACATGTGGAAAATTAATTGGACAATTGACTCTGATTGTGTACTTTAGTGATTATTTTATGTTCGAATGAAACTGTAAATTATGTACAATAGTAAACATGAATAATACAATTCAATTATTAATCATAATTTTTTGGAATTAAACGGTTTTGATGTTGTTCTGTAAAATTTCAATAAAATGAATTGACCTTTTGCTTAATTTTGATGTGCATTAATTTTGTATGAAAGTGAAGTTTATTTGTAGTTAATATTTTGAAAAGTTATGTTATTCAATTTAGGTAGGTGAAAAAGGGAAAAGCGTGGGTGGAGAAAAATCATGGGGCATCATTGGTAAGAACCTTGAAAGTGACATTTATCTCATAGAGCGAAGAGAGTAATTTTGTCATTATCGCGTTGATCATTCGCAATGATCTCGTTTTCAACATTAAATTAGATGACGTCGTCTGCCAGCTCGGTAATAAGCATAACAGTGATAGTTTCTTATAAATATCTTGAAAGTTTTTGCACACTGACATTCACATCTTAATATATTTGCTAAAACACTCAATTATCAAAAGTATATAAATTTAAGTATATTAATTACAGAATTATAACTGTTTAACTAATAAAACAAACATAACAAAGAATATTTTATTGCAAAATTATTAATGTAAGAGTCTGAAACAATTTTGAAACACTCACTTTTAAATATATGTTTTAAATTCATATTTTCGCGCGCTAATCTCAGCAAACACACAACTGCCGCCATCTTGGAGTCAAACGTGAAACTATCAAAACAAAAACTCACGTTTCGTCGAAAAATAAAGCACTTTTATGCATTGACGATGCTAGAATATTATTCTACGAACAAAATATGTCCAGACAAATGGTTTAACAGTAAACAGGACGCTTTATATTAAAAAATTCATAAAACTGCATATGGACTACAAAATGGCCGGCCATCTGGCGATGCAAAGTGGGAACTAGTGGAACCAAATTTTGAATATTTTCTATTTACCGATTTTCACGAGTTGTCTACACTATTCTATTGTCTGTATTTTTCCAATTAACAAGTAAAATAAACGCGAGAAAAAATATTCGCTTCATATTTTATTTATAAGTTTTTCGTTCACAAAATTCGTAATTTTTACGTAGCATTCAATTTTTCTATATTTTTTCTGTGACATGCAATATATGAAACATTCATAGCCAAGTCTCATTCAATCATTTACAATCGATATGTTGCATACCTCTCCTCACTCGTTTATTTTTAAATAAATTTCAAGGTAGAACATTTCAAATTCCTCCTTTTTGTATTTTTCAAGTGATTGATCGAATAAAATTTAATTTTTTCATCATTTGACGCACGATCGATAAAGTTTTTTTTAGCAAACGCAATTTCTTTTTTCCTGATGGAACAGGTTCTCGATAAATTATTCTCCTAATTATTTTGTGAGTGGCGATACAACTCGACAACTCATTTTTAAATGTCAAGTATCAATACAATCGATACATCTGAAATTCAAAGTTCACGAAAAACCCCATTGAATGGAATTTTCGCGTTAATCACGGTGCAATGTATTCGTATAATATTTCCGATGACGTAAATCGTATACCGAATTGAGAAGCGTTTATCTTGTACTGAGCCTCCAATAAAACTTAATCACTAAACTAAAATTAAACTTGATTACAATTTCTTAGTCGGAACAAAGGAATTATCAAATACGAAGAAATTAAAATAATATTCTTGGAATAATAATTGTAGCATTGTAGATATTTCGCTTTGGACAAATAAATAAAATTGAAGATTAATGACCTTATTTATCGGAATGCAGATTTAGCACTATACAGCTGTGTCGTTGCGTTGTGTCGACAATGATTTGTGTTTATTAGGAGTTGTGTGATTTGTGTTAATAGTTGTATTTTGATATGGATTTTATTTACTGTGTGTGGTATTTGATGTATGTTGTATTTTATGTGGGTTGTATCTTGATTGATGTACTTGGTATGTGTTATATTTGTCATATGTTGTATTTCACACACGTTGTATTTGACATATGTTGTAATTCACACATGTCATATTTACTATATGTTGTATTTCACACGTGTTATATTTGCTATATGTTGTAATTCACACATATCATATTTGCTGTATGTTCTATTTACTACAGGTTGTATTTCACACATTTGATATTTGACATATGTTGTAATTCACACATGTCATATTTGCTATATGTTGTAATTCACACATGTCATATTCTCTATATGTTGTATTTCACACATGTCATATTTGCTGCAAGTTGTATTTCACACATGTCATATTTGCTATATATTGTATTTCACACATGTTATATTTGCAATATATTGTATTTCACACATATCACATTTAACATATGTTATGTTTGCAACACTTTATATTTCACACATGTTATATTTGTCATATATTATACTTCACACATGTCATATTTACCATATATTGTAATTCCTATATGTTGTATTTGCTGCAAGTTGTATTTCACACATGTTATATTTGTCATATATTGTATTTCACACATGTCTTATTTGACATATGTTGTATTTCACACATGTTATATTTGTCATATGTTATATTTCACACATATCATATTTTACATATGTTGTATTTGCTGCAAGTTATATTTCACACATGTCACATTTGTCATACATTATATTTCACACATATCATATTTGACATATGTTGCATTTGGTACACGTTATATCTCACACTTGTTACCTTTATCATATGTTATATATCCTATATGTTGTATTTACTACACGTTGTATTTCATACATGTTATACTTGTCATATATTATATTTCACACATGTTACACATGTCACATGTTATATTTTCTACATGTTGCATTTGCTACTAATTATATTTTCATCTTATATTTCAAACGCATTGCATTTACTATACGTTAAATTTATAACTCATATCTCCATCTCATACTTCCCACGCGCTATATTGCCATCTCATCATATTTCCCACTTATAATATTTCCTTCCCAGTTACATTATACATAATACTTTCTAATAATACGCATTCAATTTCCCATCGATTCCACGCGTAAAATTCTGCGTCAAATTACCACGCGTTATATCGCCGCGCAAACATGCGTGTATTATCTAATGGAAGAGCCGAGGGAAAAACCCAAGACGATTGAAAGGAGGTATCCTTCGGTTTTCCTTCCCGAGACAAATAAAAACTAAAAATGACCGTGAAGGTATAAATCGCAGTTCCCTCTGTTCCTTTTCTTTTCACGAACAGATGACACACTACCAAGAGAGCAGAAAAACAAAAGAACAGTTTATGGAGGCTCGTGAATGGCCGACGTAAATGTGCGAACGGGATTTTGTGTTCTTGGTATTTCCATGGTTCTCATCTCGTTCAGTGCAAACGATAAGCGTGATGCTGTATCGGGAAATTCGCAGATACAAATGTTATCTCACTTTCTGAACTTTAAACGTGCTACACGTAATTGTCGATCGTTCTAAACTGCAAATTTTTATCCCTCCTAAGAAAGGGATAGACGCAATCGAACTCCAAGAAATTTTATCATCAAAAATGTATTTACGCTGCGTATCGTTACCAGGAATGTTCATTATCGGAATATCGGAAGGTCGTGAACTCTTATTGACGTGTTCAAATCTCACGAATCGTTTTATTCAACCTTGTACACATTGACAAATCTATAATTATTCACGTCGCTAAGAATTTATTAAATGTCAAGACACGGAAATGTCGAAAGAATTAACATTGATTAAAAACCGCAAGAAGACCATGGTTTTATACGATGAAAATCAAGTACTCAAAACAATTACTGCGAAACAAAAGGTTGTTCGTTTCAAGTGTATGTATGAATCAGTGAGGAATAGTACTCGCACGTGTCTCGCTATTCATCACATTTTTCATATCTGACATCACGTAATTACGTAATTTAATGTTGCATTTCGTAAGGAGTGTTAATTTAATTTAAGTTCGAAACAATGAGGAAAATTGTTGGAATTATGATATGGTAGTTTTCTGAGGAGGAAGTATTTTTTGGTTTAATTGTGGGTTGGTGGAGGTTAGGGTGGGTTTTCTGTGGATTTTGTTTGGGGAATTAAGTCTATTTTTGGAGGTGGGGGGTTTGGGATTTGGGGAATTTTGGGATCTGAGGATTTAGGGATTTGAGAATTTAGGAATTTAGAGAGTTGGAATTTGAGACATTTGGAAATTTGGAAATTAAGGAATTTAGAGATTTGGGAATTGACAAATTTGGGGATTGGGAAATTAAGTAACGTGGAGATATGGAAATTGAAGAATTTGGGGATTTGAGAATTTAGGAATTTAGAGAATTGGAATTTGACAAATTTGGTAATTTGGAAATTAAAGAATTTAGGGATTTGGTAATTGAGGAATTTAGGGATTGGAAAATTAAAGAATTTAGGGATTTAGTAATTGAGAAATTTAGGGAGTGGGAAATTAAAGAACTTGGAGATATGGAAATTGAACTATTTGGAATTTGAGAATTTAAGAATTTAGAAAGTTAGAATTTGACAAATTTGGAAATATGGAAATTAAGGAATTTAGGGATTTGGGAATTAAGAAATTTGGAGATTGGGAAATTAAGTAACTTGGAGATATGGAAATTGAGGAATTTGGGGATTTGAGAATTTAGGAATTTAGAGAGTTGGAATTTGACAAATTTGGAAATTTGTTAATTTAGGAATTTAAAGAGTTGTAATTTGACAAATTTGGGAATTTGGAAATTAAGGAACCTGGAGATATGGAAATTGAGGAATTTAGGGATTTGTGAATTTAGGAACTTACAGAGTTGGAATTTATCAAATTTGGGAATTTGTTAATTTAGGAATTTAGTGAGTTGGAATTTGACAAATTTGGGAATTTGGAAATTAAGGAATTTAGGGATTTGGTAATTGAGGAATTTAGGGATTGGGAAATTAAGGAACTTGGAGATATAGAATTTGAGAAATTTCAGAATTTGGAAACTGAGAAAATTGAAAATTTAGAAATTAAGAAATTTGGGAATCTGGAAATTGAGGAATTTAGAAATTTGAGAAATTAGGAATTTAGAAATTTAAAGAGTTGGAAATTGAGGAATTTAAGGGTTTAGAAATTAAGTAACTTGGAGATATAAAATCTGTGAAATTTGGGAATTTGGAAACTGAGAAAATTGGAAATTTATAAGTTAAGAGATGTGAAGACCTGGAAATTGAAGAGTTTAGGGATTTGAGAATTTACGAATTTACAAAATTGGTAATTAAGGAATTTAGGGGTTTGGAAATTAACTAACTTGGTAATATAATACTTAAGAAATTTAATGATTTAAAAATTGAGGACTTTAGTGTCCTAAAAATTTACCAAATCCAACTATCATAAATCTTAACATCTCTCTTTACTTACTCCTCTATTCCCCTAGATTCCAACCCTCCATAAACTCTTCCACCCTTCCCAAAAATCACCCCGTCTCCTCCATCTTCCCCTAGAATTCCCTAAAAACTCCTCCAACCTCAATAAATCAATCCACAAAGAACCCATCCCAAAAAAGATCCATCCAAATCGTTTTAAAACCTTCGAAATGGCCCAAAGAAGTTTACTTTCCAAAGTTGAACCAACTAGTTCGAAACTTTCATTCGATCGCGAATCTTTCGCTCGTGTTTGAGGTCAAGACGCGTCCGACAAGATTTGTTCCATTTCTCGTAACCGGAAAGATTTCACGAGAATCGAGATGTCGAACGCGAAGAGAAATTAGTGTAGGAGTGTATGTTAACGTCGAACACGTTTTCCCTGACACTGAATGTCACGTTTTAAAAAGATGCGTACATACATGTGTTTGAGGAATCGTGCACGGGAAGTTGCGGCGATTTCCCATCGAAGCATGACTCGATGGTATCGTGGTGGGGAATCCGGTATCTGGACAGAGTTATATACAAGAGCCACCATCGGCTTTGAATACATTAGTGTCGAACAGTGAAATCGAGAGATCGCATCGTTCCTCTGCGAAATACAAGCTTACAGATTATTACGCTGTATTAATACACGATATCACCATGGTGAGTAATCTTGTTAATTCGAAAATTCGCGATTGTAAATATGAACTGTTGATTAAATACGGTAAATGTTGGTGTAGTTGATTGATATGTTCAATGGACGCTTCAGGTGAAAGAATAGGATTAATTGTATAGGGAATCTTGTGATTGCTTTGTGAAGAATAATTCGTGTTTATTTTTCTATAAAGGAGAATAATTATTTTTTGGAGGTGGAAATTTTGCTTTGTTTTGTGAGGTTTCAAAGATGGAGTGTATAATGGAGATTTCTAGGGAATTTTGGGAAGTTGAGGGTTTAATGGTTTAGGGATATAGGAATTTGGACATTTCGAAATTTGGAGATTTGGTGATCTAGGGATATGGGAATTTGGACATTTAGAAATTTGGGGATTTGGTGATCTAGGGATATGGGAATTTGGACTTTTGGAAATTTGGGGATTTAGTGATTTAATAATATAGTAATTTGGACATTTGGAAATTTGGGGATTTAGTGATTTAATAATATAGTAATTTGGACATTTGGAAATTTGGGGATTTAGTGATCTAGGGATATGGGAATTTGGACTTTTGGAAATTTGGGGATTTAGTGATTTAATAATATAGTAATTTGGACATTTGGAAATTTGGGGATTTAGTGATTTAATAATATAGTAATTTGGACATTTGGAAATTTGGAGATTTAGTGACTTAATAATATAGGAATTTGAACATTTGGAAATTTGGGGATTTAATGATTTAATAATATAGTAATTTGGACATTTGGAAATTTGGGGATTTAGTGACTTAATAATATAGGAATTTGGACATTTGGAAATTTGGGGATTTAAGAATTTGACAATTTAGTAATTTGGTAATTTAGTAATTTAGTAATTTAGTAATTTAGTAATTTAGTAATTTAGTAATTTAGTAACTTAGTAACTTAGTAACTTAATAATTCAGTAATTTAGTAATTTAGTAACTTAGTAACTCAGTAACTTAGTAACTTAATAATTCAGTAATTTAGTAATTTAATAATTTAGTAACTTAGTAACTTAGTAATTTAGTAATTTAGTAATTTAGTAGCTTAGTAATTTAGTAATTTAGTAGCTTAGTAATTTAGTAACTTAGTAATTTAGTAATTTAGTAATCTATTAACTTAGTAACTTAGTAACTTAGTAATTTAGTAATTTAGTAATTTAGTAATTTAGTAGCTTAGTAGCTTAGTAACTTAGCAACTTAGTAATTTAGTAATTTAGTAACTTAGCAACTTAGCAACTTAGTAATTTAGTAACTTAGTAACTTAGTAACTTAGTAATTTAGTAACTTTGTAATTTAGTAATTTCAAGATTTGTAAGTTTGGGAATTTAGAAAACTCAAAAGTTTGAGAATTTGGAAATTTAGGAATTCAGGAAATTTAAAAATTGAAAAATATAAAAATCTAGCAATTTAAATATTTCCAAATCTACAATCTGAAAAATATAGAAATTTAGATCAGTAAAGATTTGGAAACTTGAGAATTAGAAAATTTAAATTTCTGAAAAATCCCTAGCCTCCTCCTAGTCTCTCCCTAGTTCCTCCTTACACCTCTCTTCCCACTCTCATATAACCCTCACCAAATTAAACTTCATATCCAACCACACCTCAAAACCCCATCGTATTACTAAAGATCTCATTCCTTTATCTTCCAGATAAGGTACGCAATTCTTTTCACCGCCTTCGTTCTGGTGCAGTCTCAAAGGCCACCTTACGCCGGAAGTAGCAAGCCTTATCCTCAAGTACTTCCACAATATATCGAGGAACAAGCTGCCGCAGCAGCTGCCACAGCTTCTCCTGCTGCTTCATCTGTCAGTTCTTCTTCTCCTGCTGCTTCATCTCTCAGTTCTTCTTCTCCTACTGTCGGTGCTGCTCCAGCTTCTCCTACTGTTGCAAACCGAATCGATGCAAACGAAACTTCCATGTTACCTGGATCTTCAACTACGGCCGGCGCCACGACGATTCCTGAGGATATACCCGTGGACGCCTTGGGCGACATCGATTTGATAAACAGAATTAAAACCTGGCCGAGGGAAAAGCAACCTTTCTGGTTCATTAATTGGCAACAGATTCAGGCGCATCGAGGTGACGCGAAGAACCCGGCACAACCGGTTCAAACGCAACCTAACTCGAGATCGTTCTTCGCGGGTTAAAATAAAACGTCTTTGAGTATTATCATCTCGCTTAATGTTTCATTTTAGACACGCTGCTGTCGATTGTTTACTAGTCAAGTTAATTTTTCATTTCATCTGATGGTGCGACTATTCGACACAGGATACATATCCAGTGACTTACTTAATTTGTTAAATTTCCTACAAAATTATTTATTCTTAATTTTACTTTTGTAAACTCGCTACCATTTATGGAGATTAATAAATGTAATCGATGAACAGATATTGTAAACAAAATACGTTAATCCATAATCCTATCACGAACGTTCATTCACGAACGATAATGTTTTCAAATAAATGTGACGAAACATTATGTATGAAATACATGAATTTAATCGTGTTTATGATCTCCGTCATTAATAACCGATAATAAAAGATGGTGCAAAAATTCAAGTTTGAATCTATCAGTTTATTTCCGTGAAGATTGTCCCTTTTTCCTGTGAAACTGTAAAGAAGAGTATTCGATCTAATTTTTCAAACAGTTGATCTTTTACAAAGAATAAAGAGATATTAATTAAACAAGGCAGAGTTCGAGTGTGCTCGAAAAACTCTTTAAATTTCCAATCCACCTGCTGAGCAGTTCGCGAGAGCCAATAGAAAGCGCAAACGAGTCGCGACGATGCATAAATTCGTGGTACGGATTGGTCGGAGTGAGCCACGCACGCGCATTGGCGCACGCTAAGGTGACGTCACGGCGCTCCGTCCAATGCAAGCGCAGTATCTCAGTAATAACCTTACGTGCGTGCCGTACGCCGAGGCGTGCTACTCGTAATCGGGCGTACAAACGCGAAAGAAGTGGTCGAATCTCGGGTCCGTGAGAGATGTATCCCGACAGGAACATGCCAGTCGACATTATCGTACGATAACCTTTTCCATTCATAAACAACACGCATCAATTAACCCGCAAATGTATTCGATGAGCTGTCGTGCGAAGAAAAAGGCAGATTGTACGCGACCCGCCGCCGTACCTGGCAGTCCACGCGGCCCGGCCCCAAAACACTTTCGCCTCGCTATATACACGAGAAATCGCATCGTGTTTCATTCACAACGCGAGCGCCACTGGCAATGTCGGGAAGTGACAGCCCAACATTCTTTCACGGCCAGCCCTGGTCCAGCTGGATCGAAAGAATCGGACGAGACAAGCCGTTGAGTAAGTGCGCTGAATCTGATCGAAATGTACGTTCGTTCGTCCGCTGTCGCTGCTCGAAACGCGACAACGGTGACGAGCGTCTAGCTCGTGTACCTAACCTCAACTTCGATGCTCCTCTTTGTCCGTCGACTTTGACACAGGGCATCGTTGGGACCCCTCGTACACATTTATCTTGAAACGGTCGCCAACAATTGTCCAGCGCGCTTCGTCTTTTGCTTATTCTCTCGGGCATTTTGTCGTACATTTTTGTTGACAATTATGTAATTCGTAGCGAATCTTAACTGTGCGAAATACGGAGCGTCGAAACGTTAGACTTTAGAGGATATGGCATGGATATCAATTGAGAATCCGGTCGATTATCTCGGACCGTACGCGCTGTTTGATATGCCTTGCTCGTATTTAATATTATGTACACTTGTATTTTTTATATTTGTGCTCTTTCCTAGAGAGATTATGCATGTACAAAATGTAAACTTAATAAAAGTTGTTTACCCAGAAGTTTGTGTTTTTTATTTCACATTCTACTTGATACTGACAAAAATGTATAAGAAAAAGATCTTTTATGGACAAGATTTGATACGGGTTTAACGTAGTATAGTATGATTTATTGTAATTCTGCATTAACACTATAATTAAGACTATAACTTTGCGAGATTGAACTTTATACCGAGCTACAAGATTAATCATGATAATCTTTTATCTCTTGCCTTCGAGTATTTGTTTTGAAAATATGAATTAAACTCAATATTATAAATTCAGTATAATGTATATAATTAATTTGAGATACTGGTTCCAAACATTTTTTATAAAAAACATTAGATACTGAATTGTTCGTACCATAAGAGGATTCGGTTTGTTTCAGGCGATGAAGAATCAGAAGCTCAACTTTCCAGCTCGGTTACACGGCTTTCATCAGAAGGTAAATAATGGTTCATAAATAACTGTGATGCAATAATAGCTATATCATTTTTAACAAATAACACACTGTTCCTTTATTAACAAAATATTTTTCTTTTCAGATATTGATTTATACGGATTTTGTCCTGAAAGAGATACCTTTTACACGGTAGTATGTGAAACGTGCCATGCTATAGTCAAACCACAAGCTCTCATTCAACATATGGGTACGTGAATTTTGTTGTTGTTTCACTGTTAATGTCTGCATTATATGACAAATTTCAGTATGTGCCTTGATTTCAATATCATTAAAAGCTTAACACTCTCATGCATAAATTTTCCTAGTTTTACATACATTGCTCCAAAAATATGAGATTTTAATAGAAGTCTGAAACAATGTTAACTGGATGTTACATATTTAGTTGAATGTCTTTGTATGTAGATGTTATGAACACAAGATAATTAGTCAATAATGAGAAAAATTGAAAGTGAAATGTTGCATGTAGCAAGCATATGTATAAGGGTTAATATTAAGGAAATTTACTCTCCTATATAAATCTATTTTAATTCACATTTATTTCTGAAAACATTTTAATAGAAATCCTAGTTATCAATGAGTTATTATACATCCTTATAAATATTTAACATGTAAAATTTTAAAAATTAAGAGGATGAGTTCTGTGTCAGTGACAGAGAAATATACATAAATGTCCACATATGTGGACATTATGCATGAGAGGGTTAACACTCATCAAGAAAGGAATATTAATATATATGGGAAGGATTTAACACTAGGTATAAATGCAGTCTATATTTTGTCACAGAAAGTCGTCATCCTACTGGTACGGTCAATTTTCCGCCTCCTACCACTCCAGTCGTAAAACCTCCCGTGAAAACACCTTACTGTAAAGTGTCGAAGCTGAAAAAGACTCAATCATCACCGCAGATCACCGCCGGCAGTAAAATCAACCACACAAGCGTGAAACGTAACGCCGAACAACCGAGCATCTCAACGAGTTTGTCCTCGTCGTCGATACCGATTTCCTCGTCGCCTCGATCTCCCCTAGAATCGATACCGGTTCAGGCGTCCAATTCTAGCGGATCGGTTGTCGCCTCGAGTCCTGTGAAAAGTCCTGGTACGGCGTGTCCGCCTCGACGAAAGAGATTGAAAACCGATCGGTCGTTGCTCAAGGACCGCGAGTACGATCCCGATCGACATTGCGGGGTGTGGAACGACGAGACCGGGAAACCTTGCACCAGGTCGCTCACGTGCAAAGCGCACACGGTCTCGTTGCGTCGGACAGTCATCGGTCGGAGCAAAACCTTCGACAAACTCCTCGCGGAACACCGCGCCTCGAAAGAGGTGCCGAACCGGCCGACGAAGGTGACCGTAACCGGTACGGTCACCGTGTCCTCGACGACCTCCAGTTTGAATCCCCTAACACCTACCACACCCACACTGACCGTCGAAACGGAAGCACCCAGTTCGCCACCCGTTTTATCGCTGCCAGACACGTATCCACTGCCAAAGGTAAGACACCCGATGTTGCTCTTCTTTCTGTTGGTTCTTTTTATTCCTCGCATTTCTGGGGGATGCAACGTAGGATTTTGGGTAGAATGGGAATTAGATTTAGAGGGGAATATCATAGTTACTTCAATTATTCTCAGGTTTCCAGATTTTCGAATGTCACTCTTGGGTTACCAAATTTGCAAAATTCCAAATTATTGAGATATCCAATTTCTAAAGTTCCAGATTTTCAAATTACCAAATTTCTCAGAATTCCAAATTGTCAAATTTCCACATATTGAAAATTTCCAAATTCTCAAATTCCCAAATATTGAAAATTTCCAAATTCTCAAATTCCCAAATATTGAAAATTTCCCAATTCTCAAATTCCCAAATATTGAAATTTTCCCATTTCTCAAATTTCCAAATATTGAAAATTTCCAAATTCTCAAATTCCCAAATATTGAAATTTTCCCATTTCCCAAATTTCCAAATATTGAAAATTTCTAAATTCCCAAATACTGAAAATTTCCAAATTCCCAAATATTGAAAATTTCCAAATTCCCAAGTCTTCAAATATCAAATTTAAAAAATTCCAAATTACATCTCTAAATTCTGAAATCCATGAGTCCCTAAATTTTCAAAGTCACTCCTTAAATTCCCAAATAGAGAATGTCTTCACCCTCTCACTTACTATTATTATAGGGACTCCTACGTTGTACCCGAGTGCATGTTGTGATCGTGTTTCGAAATCCTCTCGTTTCACTTCAGTGTTTCATTGTTATTTACTCGACTTTAAAAGGTTAATGAGGCGTTCCATCAAGAATTCGCTGCTTTTTTATTTCTCAAAGGAAAGTGTTACTGTTCAGTTGTAATCCTTTGTTCTATGCTGCGGAAATCCTTCTTTCCTGTGTCATTAAAATGTCCTTCGTCTTTTGTGCATTTGAACAAAATTTTAGTTTTGTAGATTTTTTCTTCTTTTTTTATTAAGCGTGCATGGTATTAGTTTCATGTTTTTAGTCTGAGATGGAACTTTTATTTCGCGGTAGATGTACAGAACAGACGTGCAGAAGAATAATACAGATTTTCTTTCACTTTTCTTGGACCTCAGGAAATTTTATATTGAAATAATTTTCATGTGGTAAACTCAAAATGGTTAGTTGTCACTGTCTGACTTAGTTATTACTGTCTTAAAGTAGATGTAATAAATGTTTAAAAAGGTCCAAGCAAATGATCATCTCTAAATGGGTGTTTGATGAGTTTGAAATCTTGTAACTGATACTAGATGCTTAGGAAGAGGTTTGAAGTATAATATTCCGTAGCGTTCTTAAGAAATTTACGAATTTTAGTGGGGCCATGCCAACAAAATACATTCACGAGTCTATTAACTATTATTGTATATAAATTTCATTAGCGAACAATTCTGCAAGGGGTTGCACTTATGAACACTTAATGTGCAGTGAATTCTTCAATTTGAAAATTAAGAGTTTCTGAATCTTTAGATTTTTATATTCCTAAATTTTCGACCTGAGAGCCAAATCCGTAATTTCATTGTCTACGAGTTGTTTGACAGACATAATCCGCCTACTTCCATTTTCTACGAATCTCAAAAGAAGACAGGAACCGCCAAAAATTCGTTCGTCAGACATCAAATATCAATCAGCACCCCGTCTTCGTAGATCTCTTAAGACGCAAGACAAACATATTCGACCTATTAAAATATCGCAGACCTAGAACAAGAGCCGTAGTTCTTCCACAAGGGTGTCGGTTACCTGTTCTCTGTTTTTGTCATTGCAGGCTGTTGATTCGCTTTATCGGTCTCTGGCCCCGCATGGCTCCACTAAACCTGTAAGGCATGCTTTAATTTGGGCGATCGTAGTCCTAGAAACGATTCTTACACCGAATCGCAAACGCTCTGTTTTAGACCAAACTCGAGGAGGACTTCGCGAACGAGGAGTTAAGAAGCTTAGAATCATCGCTGGTGAACTCGACCGGTTCGTCTCAGTCGAGTTCTATGATGGCGCCGATATCCGTGGTGCTGCCCTCTCTGTCACCGTTGCCGGCGAACAACGAAGAGTCGTCTGTCGCCACACTGATACCGAGCACGGCCTCTCCGGCGATATCGGTACCTGCCACACTGCCACCCACCTGTACGCAGCCATCCTTGGTGACGACTGTCCTCGAGGCCGAGACGCCGATCGACATCGACCCTGAAGCAGCCATGACCATCTACTCCCCCGTTTACAAGGACAAGTTGGTGGTGCAATTACCGCGTTCGAACAATATCGCGCATTCCCCCATATCCAGGAGTTACCAACAGGTACAGGCCTCCATGCCCAGCCTCATATTCGAACCCATGGAACAGCTGGAGCAGTTGGAGCAACTGCAGCAGCAACACGCGACCCAGATCAATGGGAAGAGACTGAACCACGCCACCCACTCGAGTCCCGTGACGCAGCGACAGAAGAGGAGCAAGCACGACTTTCAACAGGACCTGCCCACGGCGATACAGGTCGAGGCTACCACCACCTCCTCGCCGTATCCACATTTCGGCGACATATCCTGGTCGAACTGTCACCCGGAGCCACTGGCCGTCAGTCGGTGGCTTCGTATTTCGTCCAGCCGTAAGCAGTATAATTTTAATATTCACTGACATAAGACCCCACCCACTCCAGGCTGAGGACCGTGCGACACACGCGTTTGTCTACCTCCTCCGTTTTTCGAGATCCGTTTTTTTTCATGGTCGTCCTGTTAGGTCGCCGTCGATATGCTAGGTCTGAAGCCTGTCGAGAAGGGACAAGTCTTGATGTTTGGTGACATCGATGTGAGCATGCGCACGGTGATAAAGCGCTATGTCGTTACGTGGAATTGAGATGTGTCCTTTGCATGCTTCTCTGCCGAACAACATCCAAGGTTAGTTATTTGTACCTTCTTCTTTCGGTTATGGGTTTTACGGAGTCACGTGACGACGTTCGCTCGAGCGATGTTTGTAACTTAGGTGCCTCGGGATCGAGGAGTTAGGCAGGCTAATGGATCGGTCGGTTTAGGGGATTCGGATATGTTCTGGTTTACTTTGTGTTGGGCAGAAAATGGAGGGATGTACGGGGTCGGAAGTAGTCGGAACAAAATTCCGATAGCTTAAATTTCTGAAAACAGATTCGATCGTTTTTTCGATCTTGACTATTTCCGAAGTTTACTCGGTACATCCTTGATTTCTAGAATTTGCAAAACATTCCTCGATTTCACAACGACCGTACGCATCCCCTGAAACGTCCATCGAATCCATAAAAGCAGCATCTTTGTATCAACGATGCTTCTGTTTCCGATAATTATATTTTTCACGACGAAATGTCACAAAGAGTGATGCGACAATAGCAATGCTAGCCCTTTTCAAGTATTATATTGGCAGTAGTAGGTAGTTTAGGACACCGACTGATGTACAATTCCTTTCCACGATGAATTTTTTTTACCGAGATCGAGGTTGTTTCCTCTGACGCGGACGCAGGTTCGTTGACAGGAAAGGATGCGATGTTTATGTTCTGGACGAGTTTCTGTGGGTCGGAAGGAAGCAGGAACGAGACGGAGAAGCTACATCGAAATTGTCCCTGTGTACAAATGGATAAAGGGACTCGCACGCGAAACGACCAGCCAACAAATTACGTTGTACATACAGAACGTTTATCGGACGTTCGAGTAGAGTAGCTTGATTAAAAAAAGGAAAAAACGAATACATAAGTAGGTGACGGCACGGGTGGATGCGCCGTGAACGTTTTGTAAATATCGTACCAAGAGATCATTGCACGTTGTCCTTTTTGTAAATATTATATCTGATAAATGAGAATAGTTTGGACGACACACGGAACGGCCGACGAGAAGGATTTTTTGCGCGTAGAAACTTCGACTTATTTTCCACGATTCGATCCGTGTACAAATCAAATGGTCTCTCATCTTGTACATAACATATACATATATACATATAATATCATAGTATACATACATATATATATATTTTTTTTATCGATCACGATCTCTTCAACATTTTTACGTATGACACCTACGCGACCTCAGTAAACGTACCGTCGTCGATTATTATAATATTTCTTCTCATTCGTCGTTCTCTTTATTTGCTACAGTTTTTTTGTTTAGAACGATTCCGCTTCTGTGTACGATGGGAAGAGTGTTTTGAGCTGCTGTTCTCGATCGACGTAATCGATAACTTGATGTATTGATAGTATCGTTAAGATTTTCATAGACATTTTGGAATTCGAGCTGCAATTTTATTTATTTAAATTTAATTACTCTTGTTAGAAACTGGGTTATAAATTCAGTTTGAATGACCTACTTTAGCCAATTTACTATAATTCATTGTTAACAGGACCTGCCCTAACCTAACCTTGATACGACTTAACCTAGTCTAATTCAATCTAACCTTAACTTGAACTAACCTAACTCAACTTTAACTTGAACTAACCTAACTCAACCTTAAGATAACCTAACCTAACTCAAGCTTAAGATAACCTAACCTAATTCGACCTTAACTTAGTCTAATTTAGTCCTAACCTAATTAAACTTACTATAACTATAACAAGTTCTCTCCCAGCCTAATCTACCCATAATGCAACAAATTGAAACGTAATATCAACCAACTAAAATTACTATTTCATTTCATAAACCTTAACGAAATTATTGATATATCGATAGTCGATGGCAGTACCTCTAGCGATAAATCATGCCACGATAAAATAATTTGCTCGCTTAGGATCAAAATTTCTGTCCCGTCGATGAAATTCATCGACGAGGCACGTAGACTTTTAAATAGAAAATTAATGAATTAGTCTTTCGTGAAGATTCGAGCAAACGGATCAATTGTATTTTCGTTTTATTGCCGAATCACGGCGGACGACTTTAGCGAGCCATTGTCCCAATGTAATTAGATAGCCATCATCGTGTGTAACCCCGAGACGATTTATTTTTGTAAAACATGTGTCGGTTCTAATTTGCGCGGGGCGCTGCTAGTGTTTCTTCAGCGTACTGGTGGCATATATACGCATACATTTACGAACTTCTTATCATAGATTGTGATATTTAACTAATTAACGATTAGCGAAAATTTATTCTAAATCGTGCGTGTGCGTTAGCGAAAAAGGAAAAAATTGGGCGGCCGAAAAGAGGCGGGAAAATATGGTCAGAATTTGATGTTTGATCTTAGAAGATGCGAGAAAAATGTTAAAAAAAAGGATATTTGTGTTGGGGGTGTGCGAGAACTAAATTGGGAGAGTTCCACAAATTTTTAGATACATTCTTCATTTTTGGACCTTAAATTTCATTATTTATAAAGTGACAATTTGTAAGAATTATAAAATCGTACATAGATGGAGAGTCTCGATATTTCCCTGCGCTGGGGGCTGCAGAGGCAGAGCTATTACAAACTAATATACTAGCTTATTTCTTTCTTTTCTCTCAAGGAATGTCTTCATTCAAACAGAAAAATATAAATAATTTACCCAACATATTCTCGCACATCCCTAATTTATATTATACGAAACGTTTGCGCTTAGTCCGGCTACGATTTTCGCCGCTCCCGTAGGAAACTAAAATTTCTGCTCTGTGTATCGTGTTCGTAGCGTTCAGAGTTCTATCGTTGAGTTCTGCTTTCCGCGTAAGCGCCGATGTTTAATGAACGAAGCGGAAGTAAAGAGAAAAGAGAAAAAAAGAATATTGAAGTTAAAATTAATTTCGAAACAGGGAAAAATAGCCGGCGAAGGGACGTTGAATTTTTTTGTTACCGCGCAGTATATAAACTTTATTATTACCCGCTACATTTGAGACGAGAACGTTGCGTATAGTCGGTTCGGCGCCGCCATGTTTGTTCCTCGGAGATTAAAGACGGTCGATCGATGATTCTTCTCGTAACTTTATACCGCACATGTCACACTTTTATCAACAGTATAAACGACTTATATCGCCTTACAATAACCGTGAATTTCGCCTTATGAATTTAGCTGGAGACTATATATATTGTGAGAACTTTTTATGACTAGATTGACGATGTTTATGCAGTTGTACGTGAGGAAGATATTGGAGTTTAATATTAGTCTTTATGTTAGTAGTAATTGTGATATTATGGTGGATGGTTATATTGTCATAAATGGAGCAGAGGAGAATTTTTGTGATTGGAAAAATATTGCATATGAAAGTCAAAAATTGCACGACTTGAGTGCGGTGTAATTTGATGATAGATAATTCAACGCGTGATAATTCAGTGCGTTGTTGTCTAATGTTTCATAATTCAATCCGTGGTTATTCAATGTTTTATAATTCGAAAAACGTGGAAATTCAACGCGTGGTAATTCAATGCTTGATAATTCAACGCGTGGGAACTCCATGCATGATAATTCAATGCGTGGTAGTTCCACGCTTGGTAATTCAACGCGTGGTAGTCCCAAGCTTGATAATTCAACGCGTGGTAGTTCCACGCTTGGTAATTTAACGCGTGGTGCCCCCATGCTTGGTAATTCAACGCGTGGTAGTTCCAAGCTTGATAATTCAACGCGTGGTAGTTCCAAGCTTGATAATTCAACGCGTGGTGCTCCCATGCTTGGTAATTCAACGCGTGGTAGTCCCACGCTTGGTAATTCAACGCGTGGTAGTCCCAAGCTTGATAATTCAACGCGTGGTAGTTCCACGCTTGGTAATTCAACGCGTGGTGCTCCCATGCTTGGTAATTCAACGCGTGGTAGTTCCAAGCTTGATAATTCAACGCGTGGTAGTTCCAAGCTTGATAATTCAACGCGTGGTAGTTCCAAGCTTGATAATTCAACGCGTGGTAGTTCCAAGCTTGATAATTCAACGCGTGGTAGTTCCAAGCGTGATAATTCAACGCGTGGTGCTCCCATGCTTGGTAATTCAACGCGTGGTAGTTCCAAGCTTGATAATTCAACGCGTGGTAGTCTCACGCTTGATAATTCCACGCTTGGTAACCCCATGCTTGATAATTCGTCACGCGGTAACTCCACGCTTGACAATTCGACGCGTGGTAATTCCACGCTTGATAATTCGACGCGTAGTGTCTCCAAGCTTGATAGTTCAACGCGTAGTATCTCGAAGCTTGATAACTCTACGCGAAGTGTCACCGAGCTTGATAACTCAACGCGTGGTGTCTCCAAGCTTGATAATTCAACGTATGGTGTCTCCAAGCTTGATAACTCAACGCGTAGTGTCTCCAAAAGCTTGATAATTCAACGCGTGATATCACCAAGCTTAATAATTCAACGCGGTATAACTCCATGCTTCATAATTCACCGCTTAATAATTGAACACATGTTTATTCAACTTTAAGCAGTGAAACGCATCTTAATCTAAAAACTGAGTATCCAACACGTGATCTTGCAATAGAATTATGACAATATAACCTAATTTTGCTATAATACACATTAGCAGTACTATCCTATAAATAGTCTTGCAACTTTTCCTCTAGCAATTATCACTAATTATCTTTCAATTATCCTTCTATTATCAACTAGACCACAACGAAAGTTCTGCTTTCTATACAAAATCCCTGTAAAGCCATACAACTGCATAAACATCGACAATCCTCTAACACAAACAGATTATCGATCGATCATACGATCACGAAGCAGCAACCACGGAAGTATAATTCTCACCGAACCGATTATGCCAAAACGTTCGTTATATGTCCGTTTACTGATCTTCTCGGCTACCTGAAACCGTGATAATTTGTACATAAATCGCGTAAACAATTACCCATGTACCTCTATGGTATCGACGAAACCTATCTAGGTATATATTATATATATACATACACACACATACACACATATGATTCTATCGAAGAAGGCAAGATAATGAATTAACCGGCGTCGAAACGCTGTAGTGTACCTATGTATACCGTATTTGAAGGACTTTTGCATAGACTACGTTTATGGTACACATATATGGTGTGTGAATATCTGTACATAACAAGTGCCACGTGCATGCTTGTGGCGCACGAAATGCTGCGCGCATGCGCGTATATACGTATGATCTTTTTTAGACTACAGGTGCATGGAAATATTCGAACAATAGTGTTTTTTGTAATTCACGTGGCTGGTGAGTTGGCGCCTGATGGCGGTACGGATCTTATTGATTCACGCGCCATCTTGTCGGACGCGGTATTTAGTATCAAATTTCATTTATTTTTTAATTAGGTGTATACAGGGTGATGTACTGAGGTTGTAGGTATATAGTAGATAGATAAAGTTTGATTAGGTGAAAAATGAATTTAAGTGACGTATTGAGATTTGAAAAATTTTTTAGTGAATGAATTTTCTGTATCTAAAATTTTAGAGGTACAGTTTGATCTTGATAATTAAAAATTAATTTCGTAACGAGCATTCGAGCTGTGCAGACAGTCTTTTGAAAGAACACGCTGTTTGAATACTTTTATGCACCATTGTACGTACCACGTGTTAGTGTTCATCGATCGATGTTGTTTTCCAACGAAGTTTCGAGCGGTTCGACGGTGTGCGATAATCACCGCGAGAACAACGGCAGCCATAAACAATAAACGATCCCAGAAACGACTGTATGCCGACGAAACAGAAAACAGAGCCCGACTTATAACGCTCGATCGATTGCGATCGATTCAACGGGTATCAATTGGTTCGCGGTGTGATTGTTCGAAGGAACGTTTCTTTTTTAAATTTACTAAGCAATAATACGAATAGACCATGATCAAACGAGTGCACAGCAATAATGACTGTAAGCGACTGGAAGTATGTGGCCGAACATTTTCTTCTTTCGAATATCTTCAATTTTGAATATCGAATGTTCGAATGTTTTCAACATGTGAAGGGTCAGCTTCACCCACGATAAATTTCTAAGGATCTCCAAGTGTCTTTTTTGCATTCGTGTCTTTTTGATAGAATCATGTTGAATTACAAATTTTTTGTGATTTTGAGTGTAGTTGGTATTTAACTCAAAATCATATTTGACATGATTAAAACCTGAAGATATTTGTGGAGATCTTATTAGAGACTAGTTTAAACCTATTGATAGTTCCTTTTTACATAGACTATCGTTGGCTTACAGTATGCGTTCGTTTCTTTTGTAAACAGAAAAATTCAGTATTTATTCCTTGTAATTAGTTGGACACGTTCATTCAGAGTAGGTGGATCTAGCAAATTATGGCAAAGTTCGCTGTGTATTTGTATGGAATCGCCAAATTTTTATTGCAGTAGACTCTCGTTTAGTCGTTCGATAATTGCGCGCGATCGGGGCTCTATTGGTAATGCATCGTAATACGATGCTGTGCATGATATTTTATAGTTGAGGTGCAATGAGTGGTATTTCAAAGTGTGATAGTGCAATGATTGTTATTTCACACGGTAATTCGTGATAATGTAACGTTTGATAATTAAAAACGTGATAATTCAGCGTAGTGCAATGCACGTGGTGGTTAAACGCGTAGTGACTCAATCTATTGTAATTTAACGTTTGGTAATTCAATGCGTTATAATGCAACGCGTGATACTTTCAAACTTGGTAATTCGCTTGATAATTTAGCACGTTGATGATTCAAAGCTTAATAGTATAATGCGCTGATAATTGAACGAGTAATACTCCAATGTTATAGTCGAATTTGTAGAAATCTAGCGGGTGGGAAAGCAACGCGTCGTAGTCTAATGGATAGTGATCTAAATCGTGGTATTCCAACGCGTGGTAATTCAGTACGTTGTAATCTAACGGGTAGTAAACTAATAGGTGGTAATTTAACGCGTTGTAATGGAACGTGTGGTAATCTAACAGGTGGCAAACCAACGCGTGGTAATTCAACGCGTTGTAATGGAATGTGTGGTAATCTAACGGGTGGTAAATCAACGCGTGGTAGTTCAACGAGTAATACTCTAACAGGTGGTAAACCAACGCGTGGTAATTCAACGCGTTGTAATGGAATGTGTGGTAATCTAACGGGTGGTAAACCAACGCGTGGTAATTCAGTGGGAGTAAACCAACGCGTGGTTATTCGACGCATTGTAATGGAACGTGTGGTAACCTAACGGGTGGTAAACCAACGCGTGGTAATTCAACGCGTTGTAATGGAACGTGCGGTAATCTAACAGGTGGTAAACCAACGCGTGGTAATTCAACGCGTTGTAATGGAATGTGTGGTAATCTAACGGGTGGTAAACCAACGCGTGATAATTCAGCGGGTAGTAAACCAACGCGTGGTTATTCGACGCATTGTAATGGAACGTGCGGTAATCTAACGGGTGGTAAACCAACGCGTAGTACTCTAACGGGTGGTAAACCAACGCGTGGTAATTCAACGCGTAGTAATCTAACGGTTGATAAACCAACGCGTGGTAATCTAACGGGTAACAAACCAACGCGTGTTAATCCAACGGGTAGTAAACCAACGCGTGGTAATCCAACGGATAGTAAACCAACATGTGATAATCCAACGGTCAGTAAACCACCACGTAATCATACAACGCAGTCCAATTCTGAAACTCCACTCAGACCTCTGAAACTTCCATCCAAAATTGGCAATATAACGAGAGTCTACTGTACATCACCCATATTAGAACCACCCCACGATTTCCGTTTTCGTTTCGATTAGCAGAACCGTTCGAATAGTTCGAGACGCGCGTTAGTATTCTTCGTTTCGTTTTCATTACCGTTAATGAGTCCGCGTGAAATTGTGGTGCGCCGAACGCGTCGTGGCTCGCATAAGACTGAGTACATAGAAACAAGAGAAAAAGAGGATTGTACATTCTGATCGATCGTATCGTCTCATAAAAAGCGACGAGTAAAATTTCTTTCTCTTTTCGATTAGTAAAGATACAATAAGGTAGTAATGATTTCGTACGACAGAAGTACGATGCTTTTTCTTTTCTGTTCCACGTACAAATCGCTCGTCCGACGTTCGTTCGCTCGTTCGTTTTGCCCGGAGCACCGTAATTTCACGCGGGGGAACAAAGGAACACGTTAGAACAGCTCTGACTTCGTTTATGATGCAAGAAGATTACAACAAGATATACTTTGTGGCATTTAATTTAAATATACGTTTTATATTTATTTGTAAATTGATTTTGTTCATTCTGTCTGTTTCACCCTCCACCCGCTTCTTCTTCTTCTGGTGTGCGCGTCCCTGTTCAGTGGCGATTATCTGTCGTGGAGAGGTTGTTAGACGATTGTGGCTTATAGAGACATGATCGTGTTATTAATGGTACAAGTTTTGTGTACATTGCTTGTATTTTTCGGGTCTGTTTCGATTTATCGATGGACATCCACTTATTGCAATTTTTATTTCATATATGTATATGTAACTATTGTTCACACGATGTCTGATTATATTCAATGACTGTCAAAGAATAATTACTTCATATTGGTATAAAAATTATATAGAGACGCACCTGGTGCGTCGTCCAGTAACATAATGTAGAACAACACATGAAGCGTTCATTCAGTAAATACAGAATAAGACGCAATTGGTGCGTCGTCTAGTAAAAAAGTATGTGACGCACAAGGTGTGTCAATGAGTACAGAATGAGACACAGACGGTACGTCTTCTATTGAGCAATATGTGACGTACAATGTGCGTCAATAAGAATAGACTGAGACGCAGAAGGTGCGTCTTCCAGTACAGTGTACGGGACGCACAAGATGCGTCAGTAAATACAGTGCGACACACCTAGTGCGTCTTCGCACATGTGACGCATATGGTGCGTCTTCCATTTAACTACATGTGACGCACATGGTGTGTCTTCCATTGAAGTACATATGACGCATAGGGTGCGTCATTAAGAAAGAATAACGCACGTGGTGCGTCCTCTATTAAAGAACATGTGACGCACCTTGTGCGTCGTTAAATAAAAAATACATGCAATTATTACAAATTATTATTCTCGCTAAAAAATTCATTGATCAATCGAAACAGACTCGTATATATCACATATCATCGATCAAAAAGAAAAGTAATCGAGTACGCTTAAGTATTCAATCATTTCAAAAATCTTTGCGTACTTGTACAATTTTTTCAAATGCAACCATGAAAGTAATCTAGCAGGTTTTTTATTGAATATTCAAAACTAGTGAAGTTATAAATATGCTTCATCTTCTCTGTAATACAAAATGAAAATTTTTCATGCATACTTCAAAGGATATATTAATTAATTTTATTCAGCCATTAGCATTATACATCAGTTAATATCCACTGTGCAAACATTTACATTCAAAAATGTAAATAATGATATGAACATGGAAATATTATAAACAGAAACGCAGAGATTTTTCAAATGAGTCGATATTACAAGATTTGTCTCCTTTTGTATCGCAAACAGCTGTAAATGAAGAAAAATGGCGCGCGACACGAAAACGTTCGATCGCAAATCCGTGCATGAACTTGACACTTGGAGCACGCCGCGTGAAAATCGAATTCCTAGCACCGGAATTAAGCCAGCTGATTGAAAAGGCTCGAGCAGGGTTCGCGTAATGCAATCGCGATTCCCTAACCATGGTCAATTCGTCGTGATTCCCGGCGTTGATTGCGAGTAATTCGCTATTCGACGAAATATGCGAAGTTAGACGGGAAACGCACGTTCCTTCATCGTGTATGCCCGATACGGTTCAACACCGGTTTAGAAACGGAATAAAGACCGAGGGAGGACACGATTGTTGTTTCACCGATGAAACATTGTTCGAGCATACGGCGTGCGTAAACGACGCGCGATACTGTGAAATAAAGCGTCGCGTTCCAATTTGAGTCACAATGAAAATTGAACCGTTGATGAGAAAAACGATCTCCGATTCGTTCTTTTTTTCATTTTCTAGGAAAGCGAAATGAGACACTCTGATAGCTTTCGTTTTTGGTCAATGGCTTTCAGTGCGTTGTTCTATGAACATTTTTGTAGAACGCTATTGTTGGAGACTTCATATAGAAAACATGGTACATTTTTCTCTTTATTTAAAGGAGCAGACAGATACATTTCAATTTCAATGAATTGTCTTCCTGAGCAAAATGTAGTTCACAAGTGAAAATTATTACTTTCATGAAATACTTCTGTCAAGTTTTATTTTTTTTTTGGAATAGTAAAATAAATAACATGTGCAATAGAGATGAACTATGTTTTAACAGGGAATTACGATCAAAATTGACAAGAATTTTTAGTGTGAATATTTTAATATGTCATCGACGCACCAGGTGCGTCCTGAATGACAAGTTTGAATAAGAAGTTTAATTACTATCATAAAACCTGCGATTATATACAAGGATAATGCATGACATTTAAAGAAAATTTAAAGTTTTTTGACAATCAGGAATCTTTCAGTCATGACGCACATGGTGCGTCATGAAAAATATTAAAAATTTAGTTTAATTGTTATGAAGTTTTAAAAAATAGACAATAGTGACAGAGAAAATGGTGTGACACTTGTCATGGAGAAAATTAAAACTTGATGTTAATCATATATGAACTATAATGACGCACCAGGTGCGTCTTCAGTAATGTTACAAGTTTGAATAGGAAGTTTCTTCTAATTACTATAATAAACTCTTTAATTATACGTGAAAGTAATGCATTAAATTTAAAGGAAATTTGTGGTTTATATGAATCATGAATCCTTCAGTAATGACGCATATGGTGCGTCATGAAGAATTCTGAAAAATATAATTCAGTTATTATGAATTCTTCAAATATAGATAATAGTGACATACAGAGATGTAATGTTATTTAATCAGAAATATGAGCTCCTCTATAATACATGATGGTGACGCACCAGGTGCGTCTTGAGTAAAAATTTGCAATTAGAAAAATTTCTTCGCTATTCACTGAAAGACTATTCAACAAAGATGAAAGTATTTCCTCGTCAATTCTTGTACAAAACAATTTTCCAGCAAATACAAAAGAAAATTTGTTGAACAACGATAAAACGACTCGTCGACAAAGATTGAAAATGAAACATTAATAGAAGAAAATAACGAATAAAAATTGAATAAGAAAAGCCTGTGAATTGTATAAGTAGGCACAGCAACGAGACGCTTTATTAAAGATCATAAACGGTGGCATTCATTGGCTGCAAGCACGTCGCAAGCTCTCGGTTTATTTCGAAACCAATTATCCACTGTCAAAGCGCCTTTTCCTTTCCGGAGAAGAAGAAAGAATCCGTTAGAACGTAAATTTAGAAAGTATATTTAAAATAGCGTGTCGGTCGCCTTTTGAAATCGAACGTACACGTTCCTCGACACTTCCTCGTCACGGGAGCCGGGACGGAAGAAAAGAAGAAAAGATGTTAACGTTTAATGCCTAGCTCGTAAGCGTACTGTACGTATAACGTGTGTATAAATCATCGTGACATCCTCTCCGGTTCGATTCACACCACGCGACTGACTTTGTACAATACGATACTATTTCGCATACATATGCTCGACATGTAGGACACTCGCGTGTTAGATCAGAGACAGAAATCATACGCAACATGTACATTCTCCGCGATATTTAATAACGATATTTTTTTATTCATCGTAGATACACACCTGATATTAGCCGATAAACGATATAAGATAGATTACAGTAATGTAGGTAATATATTCGGTGTTTCAAAAATAATGGTTCATATCATTTCATTTTTTTTCGCCATAGAAATTCTTTTGGAATTCGGAATAGAGATAAGGTCAATTTTATGCAATTGTTTGTTGTTATTTTTGGTTTATATTGACTGGAATTATTTGTACTGGTTATTTAAATAATGGTTCAAGTCATTTTATTTTTATTTTAATAGAAAACATTTTTTGGAATTTGAAATAGAAATCATGTAAATCTTATGCAATTATTTTATGTTACTTTTAGTTTAAATTGCCTAAAATTATTGCTACTGGGTGTTCCAAAAATTGGGATTCGATTCATTTTATTTTTTTGAGATACAAAAAATTTGTTTGGAATTTGGAATAGAAATTAAGTAAATTTTGCTCTGCTTTTGGTTTAAATGAAGTGAAATTATTTATTATTTTTCCTATGTATGCTTCATAAATTTTTACTTAACAACTTTTCAATCACAACAGAGTGAAATATAATGAAAAAGAAACATAACCTGTACAAGTGTCAATTTCTTTGAAGAATAATGACCTCATGAAATTTTTATGATAAGGTCATTTGAAGGTTGATGCAGATTACAAAAAATAATTACAAATACAGGGTGTCTCGCAACTCGTGTAATTCCATGAAAGGGGTGGTAGAGAACGTAATTCTGAACAAGATTTTCCTTTGCAAAAATGGGGTGTGAAGCTTCGTTTTTGAATTATTAAGCAAAAACACGGACCAATCAGAGCGTGAGGGTTACGCCTAGTCGGCCATTATGCTCGAAGGCGTCGCTCTCGCGGCTGCGCGCTGCGATTGGCGCCGAAACCTCGCGCTCTAATTGGTCCGTGTTTTTCTTTAATAACTCAAAAACGAAGCTTCAAACCCGATTTTTGCAAAGGGAAATCTTGTTCAGAATTACGTCCTCTACCACCCCTTTCCAGGAGCTATACGAGTTGTGAGACATCCTGTATGTAGAAATACAATAACATTGTGAATATATTAGGTAATGTTAAAGTAATTGATCAGTGATTTAATGTAGTGAATATTATTATTTGTGGTACAAGTTTTGGACTGTTCTTTTTGAAACACCTTGTATATTCGAATATAACATAGCTCATACCATTTCATAGGTACTATACATCTTCTTCGACGTTTAATCGTATGCATCGAGTACAGAGTAATAAAACTTTATCGCATCTAATCATCTAATCGATTACGCGTACTTAAATCGTGTAAATCGTACGATTTATTAATGGAACGAAAGGAAATGCATCTTTGCGGGTGTTAGATTAACACTTTGATGGTCATTTTGCTATTAGTAAGTTGAATTACTATGCAAGTTTGAATTTTTCAATTTTGTAAATATTTTCTGGAACTCATAATTTTTCGACCCTTCAAATTTTCTTTACTAACCCTTCAAATCCAAGAATTTTAAAATTAAAAAATTTTCAATTTATTGAATTTCGAAATTTCAAATACTCAAATCTTCAAATTCTAAAATTCCCACATTCTTAGATTCCCAAATTTCCTGGTGTTCTGGATTCTGAAATTATTGAAATTCTAAGTTTTTAAATTGTCAGGTCTTCAAATTTCCTAAATTCCAAAATCCCCAATTTCCCAAGCTTGAGGAATTCTAAAACCCTCAATTTCCCAAACTTGAGGAATTCTCAAATTCCAAATTCGAAAATCCCCAATTTCCCAAACTTGAGGGATTTTCAAATCCCAAATTCCAAAATTCCCAATTTTCCAAACTTGAGGAATTCTCAAATTCCAAATTCCAAAATTCCCAATTTTCCAAACTTGAGGAATCCTCAAATCCCAAATTCCAAAATTCCCAATTTTCCAAACTTGAGGAATTCTCAAATCCCAAATTCCAAAATCCCCAATTTCCCAAACTTGAGGAATTCTCAAATCCCCAATTTCCCAATTTGAGGAATTCTCAAATTCCAAATCCCAAAATCCTCCAATTCCTCACTTTTCATATTTCAAACACCTCCAAATCCCCCAAGTCCCCAAATTCCCAAACCTCCCAAGTTCCTCAACTCTCCCAAATCCCATAAACTCCCAAAATTTCCCCATTCCCCCAAAAGGACCACAAAAGCGTTAACCATCATCCGCAAAAAGATAGCATCCACCAATTTACTTTTCTACGACTGCACCGTTCTCACTATCCACAGAAACCACTGAAAACTGATGGAAACGCGTCGATACTCTCGGCCAACGAAAACGGAATGTTGGTGTCGCGTGTTACCACATGCGTAAGACACATGCATAGAAACTAACGTTTAACCGGTCGGCGAATAGCTGACACACGTTCGTGATCATATTTCTCTCAGGTATTTAGCATGTTTGTATCCAACGACACCTCTCTGTAATTAATCATTCGGACTGGACCTCATTCCGGAAGAGTTTGTTAGTATAAATACGGTGTGCAAGGGTCTGTTTCCGTGTTTCTCTTAGCGGCTTCCACTCGTAATCGTCATCGAATCGATGCTTTAAACTGCATGCTCGAGAGGCTCGTAGATTTTTTCGAATTGCTTACAAGGTATCGAGAATTCTATCTTGCATTGAGCCGCTTACGATTTTTAGGGGGTGAGAGAATGTTTATGTACTCGTTTATAAATAGCTATTTATATCTTTAAAGTCATATACCATCTTTTAAAATTTTATAATCTGCAGAAAGTAATTTTGGGCATTTATTTTTTAATTTTGAGATTTAGCTCTTTGATCTACAATTTTTTTAGGTGTCATTCACAGATGGAAAATTATGGATGCAAGATTAATACTCATTTTTAAGTTAGGTTGAATTAATTTACAATTTTCTGGGTAGCTGTGTTATTGGTACTCAGCTAATAATTATCTGCAATGTTATAACAAGTAAAGAAAGTTAAAATGTTGAGCATGTTTTCTCTTCAGAGATGCTTTATTATACAAATTATGAAAATTGAATGCAAAATTGCAGGGAAAATAGGTGTCTGGTTTTACTCGTTTCAATTGTAGACACGAGTGACGCCATATTGTAGTGCAAGGGGTTAAATTGATGCGACGTAAATGATGGTTTTTGATGTATACAAAATTTTCACATTTTGCTGATGCTGTTATAAAATTATTAGATTTATGTCATAATTAGTACATTGAGAAAAATGATCTGAGAACTTCAAGGTTGTTTGTTGAAGATGTCAGCCATTTTGTATTAAAGACGCTAATAAAATTCATTTAGGTATTTTGTTTAAACTTTGAGGTCTATATTAATGTAACTTAAGTGACATTTTTTGATGTACATAGATTTAGACATTTTTCTGATGCTCTTCTTATAAAATCATCAGACTAATGTCATAATTAGTTCATTGAAAAAAATGATCTGAAAATGTCATCGTTACTTGTTGAAGTTATCAGCCATTTTGTATGAAAAATATCAATAAAATTCATGTAGATATTTTGCTTAAATTTTGAGGTTTATATTAATGTGACTTAAGTAACATTTTTTGATGTGCACAGATTCAGGCATTTTTTTAATGTTCTTCTTATAAAATCATCAGACTAATGTCACAATCATGGACACCATAAAAATGAATGAACAACATCATTTATTAAACATGTCAGCCATCTTCTCAAAAAGTCAGTTCAGTCAAAAACATTTTTTAAGTTTCAGTAAACATTCTCTCACCGGTGTGAAACGAACAAGAAATTCATATATTAAGAAAAACTAAGAAACGACTTCTAACAATTTTCATAATCTACCTTTCCGATTCTACTTCAGTGCATGTTAATCCAGTCTCGAAAGAAATCCTTCGCTCCTAAGGAACGACTTTTGAAAGAAATAAAAAAAAACGTGAGGTCATTCCCTTTGAATAAAAAAAAACGTAACTGAATTTTCACGATTTACGTGAAGAGAGAAAAAAGAGAAAACTGTTCCCAGCGTTACGGGGACCTCCGATGTTAGTATATTTGATAACGCATTCGTAATAAAATCGACAATGAACGATCTCAGTTTCATTCGAAGCCGAAACCAAGCAGTATTAAACGAGCGTTTCTTGATCCAGCGAGCAAGCGAGAAAAGCAGAGAAGCGGGCTTCGCGACGATTTTCGGCGCGTGTAACGAGCAATCGGTGTTTCTCGAATGAAACACGATACAGCGTTGTTTGGTTATTTTAGGAGATGTAACGAGTTGTGCAGAGGGATGTTGTTTGTTGAGGGTTAGACAGTGTGAGAATGCTGATGCGTGTGAAAATGGAAGGAAAATCGATTGAGACAGTATTGTTACACCGTTGATCGTTATATGTGCATAAAAGCTTCGGAAATAAAAGAATCTAAATCACACGTTGTCATTTTTCTTTTATCAGATTGCGATCTTCATTCACAAGTTTTTAGTTGAGTTTTTAGATTTATTTTGGTAGATGTTTGTAATTGGGGAGTCTCGATATATGGCACTGGTTAGGGACATGAAAGAGAATATTGTGAAAAGGGCCATATAGAGGGAATTCCTTTCATTTCATTGCAAGGTAAATGAAAATTCGGAAATTTGGTATTTGGATTATTTGAAAATTTATGAAGTTTCAATTCTGAAATTTGGAAATTCAAAATTTGTGAATTTGTGGTTCTTTAATGGCTGAAATAGAAAATTTACTATTTGTAAATTACAAAAAATAAAAACTTGAAATGTATAAACTTGAAAATTTATAAATTACCAGACTTGAAAATTTTAAATTAACAAACTTGAAAATTTATAAATTACCAGACTTGAAAATTTACAAATTACCAAACTTGAAAATTTACAAATTACCAAACTTGCAAATTTTAAATTAACAAACTTGAAAATTTATAAATTACCAGACTTGAAAATTTACAAATTACCAAACTTGCAAATTTCTAAATGACCAAACTTGTAAATTTCCAAACTTTCATATTTGAAAATTAAGAACATGCAAATTATTACTAAAAAAAATAAAAATCCCCTACTATAATTAACACAATTCTTCTTAACATTTCTATGCTGTTATTACAGCTTGAATAGAAGATTTCATTGAACGACCCATTTCTTGTTGTGCGGTAAGTGTTCTTTTTTTATGCAAAACGAACGTCGAACATACGTTTTGAACAGATGATATCCTGCAGCTTCATGTTCGCGAGAACGAGCAAGTTTCACGCGTAACGTGAAAGGACGCTCGGATAACTTGGGGGACACAGAACTGGTCCACCCACTGGTAATTCCATATTTTTTTTTTGTTCATGGTGTATCGAGCAAGGAGGAGCACGAGAAGCGAACGTGGACGCGATCGATTCGCATCTCGAACGGGAACGATCCTTATCGAGCATTCTTCAACACCGATGTTCACATAATACAATTTTATATTTTGAAAATTGCAATTTTTATATGTGACGCTGTAAAACATTGTAATAAAACAAAAATATATTAAGAGTATAAAGAAAGGTGGAATATAAAGAATATAAAGAAAGGTACAATATAAAGAACATAAAGAAAGGTAGAATATAAAGAATATAAAGAAAGGTAGAATATAAAGAACATAAAGAAAGGTACAATATAAAGAATATAAAAAAAGGTACAATATAAAGAATATAAAGAAAGTTTGTAAAAAAAGATAAATAATCAAGATTATAAGAAAAGTTATTGATATTAACAGTAGCAAGTTTTATGAGTGACAACATTATACATTTTTCAATAACTCACAAAAAGATCACTTTTGAACAATTCAATTTTACTTATACTTACAGTAAGTTCTTTTAAACGTCCCAATGTACCAGGTACCGTTGTCAACCCACGAGTTGGCGCGTGACCCAGCTGTTCAGAAGAGCAACGACTCCAATTCATCAGAATAGAAAAATGGACAACCACACGTATTTTCGGTATATCTCGAGCGGTCGCACAATTAGGCCAAAAACAATGACAGGCAAACTCGAGAGTGAGATAGCGCGATGTTCAGCAGTTATCGTCATTATTATTCTTATTTGCCGAAATGTAACTGGAAGTGTTTACGGTGGGCTTCTTTTACTTTGGGTCCACGCGCCAACTCGTGGGTTGACATCTGTATGTGCGCCCTGTTCCAGGACTTTTCAAGGTTCTCCGGACTAAATAAGCTAGTTCGAAATGCAATTAAATACTAAAAGGAGGCAAGGTTGTTCGGGTAAAACAATTGAATTATCACAAAAGAAATTTTCAAAATACGAAAATTTTCAAACGTTGCATATTTTCATTGAAACAGTGAACAAACCAAATCATAATTAAATATTCGTGGAACATATTAAAACATTGGCGTAATTACAAGGGTTTGTTTTATCAAAAATATGGGGAGGTTTGGGTCACGCGCCAACTCGAGGGTTGACATCTCTATGTGACCACAAAGGGTTAACATAAATTTTTTGGAATTTCTTTCATAATCAGTTATTGAATTACTAAAATTACTACTTAATGGAGTATCTTCGATAAAGCAGAAATAGAAGTTGCGTCTTTAATTTGGATTACAATAAATAGTTGAAGAAGATGCTTTAAATAGCCGTCCCCGGAGATTCTTCAGGTAATTCTACGGTGCTCCGACTTCTTCCACGTTGTTTTCTGGCTTACGTCATACTTTTAAGCTTTGTATTTTCATTCCAATTCCGTGTTTCGAGGGGGATTATTTTGTTGATTTGCTACTGCTGGAAGAAGCGGAATTGCCTTGCAAATAGCGTACTGCAATAAATTCGACAGTATTTAAATACCACCTTGTTTATATCAGTTTTAGCAAGGTGAACGTTATGGGTCTAGGAAAAGACGATTTATTCGAACAAATATTACCTTAACCTATATGTCTTATTATGTAACAGTGCACTGCAGGATTTAATAGTATAAGTATATAGGTATTTAAAAATTTTGGGATATTTCGGATTTGAGGATTGGGAATTTAGATATTTATGGATATAGAGATACTGGAATTTGAATATTTGGCTATTTAGAAATTTTATGAATTCAGTGCTTTAGAAATTTAGGATTTTTGGTAAGTATGGAATTTGAGGATTTTTAAAATTATGAGACTTGAAGATGTATGAACTGGAAATTTAGAAATTTAAGAATATAGAGATTTTCACATATAGATTATTAACTTTAGGATAGTTATGAAACACCCTATAGATATTCAAAAATGTATAAATTCATAAATTCAACAATTTCATAAATTACAAAATCCATCGATTTCCACCCTAAAGGTCTCCCCTAGTCCGACCTTACGACACCCATAAAGGGTTAACGAAGCATATATGTTCAGATCACTCGTAGCACTCGCGACGAGGTAAAATTAGAGGTGCGGTTTCGTAGCAATTATTAAAATAGAAGAGTGACCGGTGTATACGAGTTCAAGTGGAGTGTCTGACTCATCCGGCAGAACGTATCGTAGAAGTCGTGCACGAGGTGGAAACTGCGAAATCTATTTGTTGACCAGCTCCGAGTGCACCAGCTGGACCCAATCGAGAGATTTCTCGTGATACTCGGGTCATTGCCATTCCTGTTGGCCATCGCTTTATTGCCGCTGGCTGTTGACTTTGGCCCTGGACGACCACGCTGGAACAAATCATCGTAAAGACGGCGACGCACGGTTATCAGTTTCATCTGATTCCGAACGCAACCGCGTAAAACGTGACTCGGATTCGCGAACGCCGCCGTCGAACCACCGGCCTTCGGCCGTTGCTATGGTAAGGCATGGAGAAATTAACGATATCGAAATTTGGAATCTTTTCAAAATTTCTACATTTTTTAATTTCGTTTTAAACTTTCTAAGATTGCAATTTTGGAAGTTTGCAGTTTTGGAAGTTTGCAAGTTTAGATTCTGGTGCGAATTACAGGAAGATTAAAAATTGATTTTTCTGAGTTCTAAGAATCTTTACAGTCCTTAATTTCTTTTACCTACCATCTTTTTAATTTATAAACTAAATCAAGGAGTATTTAATATATAATACAATACTCCAAGAGTCCCTAACACTACCGTCCATAAGTATCTGCACATTTGGTTTCGTTACACAAAACATAGTTGAACTGTATACGAAAGGTATTTAGGGTCATTACATCATTTGTAACAATTATTATCTTGTTTGAGGTGTCACAACATAATAGAATTAATTTTTAAGTACAAATTATACAACGAGAATAAAATTGATGTCCAGAAGTACAAAGTCTAAAGTGAATCTAATGAAACGCTTTCGATTCCAAAAAAAAATTGTAATTTCTACTGTGTTTCATTTCTATGGTGCAGAACGTATTCAGAGGGTTCTTCGATATGTTTCAAACGTTTGTAAACTGTTGGTAGACGTTTAGGTACCTCAATGGAGATAAGAATGGAGCTACGACAGTTTCGGTTTAGTTCTGTAGCTTCTTTTCCATCGAAATATTCCAAACGAGATCAATCGAAAAACGTTCCGTATTCTGACCTTCGCAGAAAAAAATTTTAGTTACTGTTGCAGATACTTGAATAACTTTCATGTAACGAATGCATATTTCGCTTGTGTACGGATACTTATGGACGGTAGTGCATATACCACCCCAGCGTACCCCAAAAGTCCCTAACACATCCAAACTCCTACCATATCACTCCAAAATAAAACACAAGTCTCCCAAGAAATTGTTATCCCACCTCAAAACAAGATAACAAACTGAAAATTTCGCTTGTAAAACTCGCCAGAAATCAGATACGTCCCAAAGTACGTAACACCGTTCAGTTTAACCCCAGCCTACCGGTCGAGGTTTAAGTTACTTAAGCATAATATTACAAGACATCCTCTTCTTTGAGACACTAACAAGGAAGAAATAAAGGAAGAAGAAGCAAAAAGTAAGAAGGAAAGACTCTCTCATGGAAATAAGATGTTTCCGGTATTCCTACTCGTTTCTAGAGCAAGCCTTCAAAATTTATCAGTCAGATCTCTCTACCTGGAACGAAGGTACAAACCTTTTGGGACTAATCCATGTTCCTAACATGGGCCAGGTGCGGAGATTTAAATCTTGAACGATCTCATTCAGGGCCGAAGATTGGCGTAGCAAATAGCACGGGTTCTTTGTGGGAATCGCTGACGTCATTTGTTACTTACCCGTTGTGCTCTTTAGGCTTTGGGTCAAATTTGGGATTTTATGGTCTGGGAATTCGAGTGCGGGAGGTTTTAGGTGATTTATGTTTTTAATTTTTTGTGGGTGAACTTGTAAATTTCATGAGTTTTACAGATTTGGAAATTTTAAGGTTTGCAATTTTATAGGTTGGAAAGTGGATTTCTTAAGTTATCAAGTTTTGAGATTTTCAAGTTTTTAAATGATGTAAATTACTGTATACGCAAAATACGAAATTTGTTGAACTTCAATTTATCACATTTTTAAAACTACAAATGTAACAATTTGCAAATTAATAAATTTCACAAATCTACAAAGTCTAAATCTCTGAAGGTGCTCAAGTCACTAAGTTCTCTATTATATATTGTCCAAATTCTTCAAATTCCCAAATTCTCAGATTCCCAAATTCCCAAATTTCCAATTTTCCCACTTTTCAATTTCCCAAATTTCCAAATTTCCAATTTTCTAGATTCCCAATTTCCCCATTTTCCAATTTCCCAAATTCTCAAATATCCAAATTTCCAATTTTCCAATTTCCCTAATTCCCTAATTCCCAAATTCTTAAATTTCCAATTTTCTAAATTCCCAAATTCTCAATTTTCCAATTTTCCAAATTTCCCAATTTTCTCATTTTTCAATTTCCCAAATTTCCAAATTCTCAAATTTCTAAATTCCCAATTTTCCAAACTTCCAAATTTCTCAAATTCCCAGTTTTCCAAATTTTCCAAATTCCCAAATCCCCAAATCACCAAAATCTCGAGCTTCCAAAAACCCAAGCTCCCAACTCCTAAAATCTGCAGGTTACCTTTCACGCAACTCTTAACAGACAATTCCTCAATTAATTACTAAAATCGTTGCACATTAAAAATTTCATTACCATCCACAAAAAGCAAACACAAAGTACACACTTCGTATAAAAATATTCAGTTGTCCGATAAAATAGTCCGCAATTGCATTACCATAGAGAGGAACTACTTTTTTTCAGGAAAGGAAGTGGACAGAAAAGTTGCACAATCCATTGAATTAGCACATGTAACGAGTTTTCATCTCGCCTTACGTAACCGTAGGTAAACGATATGAGATTATACAGGCGAACAAATCATCGGTGTGCTTTCACGCCGATCGTTTTACGATTATTATACCGTCCGAAGCGTGTCAGCGAAGGCAAACGCGTTTCGAGAAAGGCACTAAACGCGAGCGAGTAAGAGTGATTCGAAGAAAGCGAAAATTTTACCTTCGCCTACTTCTACGACCCCGAGTCGTTTCATCTGTTTCTTACGATGTTGAACGTAATATGATTCCTTAGGGAAAATCGCGTCTTCTCAGCTGAGGAAAAATGGAGGAAAAATTGGAAAGGCAAATATGAGGATTTAACTAATTTTATTTAATTAACTAACACTCTTTCACATTTAACCTTTAACGCTCCAAGCATTTCCGGATTCCACGCTTCATAATTTATGTAAACATACTTCCATTGTATATACTAGGGACTTTTGGGGTATAAATACTGCCGGATTTTGGGTGTGAATATACTAGGAATTTTTAGGATATATATTCTAGGGACTTTTGGGGTATATGGCCTAGGGACTTTTGGGAGACAATTGGGAATTTGGGAATTTGGGAATTTGGAAAATTGGGAATTTAGAAATTTGAGAATTTGGAAATTTGGGAAATTGAAAAATGAGAAAATTGGGAAATTTGGGAAGTTAGAAAATTGGGAAAATGGAAAAATTGGAAATTTAGGAATTTGGAAAATGGGAAAATGGGAAAATTGGAAAATTGGGAAATTGGGAATTTGGGAAAATGGGAAAATGGGGAAATTGGGAATTTGGGTAATTGGGAATTAGTGAAATTGGAAAATTGGAAAATTGGGAATCTGAGAATTTGGGTAATTGGGAATTAGTGTAATTGAAAATTTAGGAAATTGGGAATTTGGGAATTTGGAAAATTGGAAAATGGCAAAATTTGAGAATTTGGGAAATGGGAAAATTGGGAAAATGGAAAAATTGGAAATTTTTGAATGTGGGAATTTGGAAAATGGGAAAATAGGAAAATTGGAAATTTGGGAAATTGGGAATTTGGGAAAATGGGAATTTGGGAAAATGGGGAAATTGGGAATTTGGCTAATTGGGAATGAGTGAAATTGGAAAATTGGGAATCTGAGAATTTGGGTAATTGGGAATTAGTGTAATTGGAAATTTAGGAAATTGGGAATTTGGGAATTTGGAAAATTGGAAAATGGCAAAATTTGAGAATTTGGGAAATGGGAAAATTGGAAAATTGGGAAAATGTAAAAGTTGGAAATTTGGCAATGTAGGAATTTGGGAAACTTGTAAAATTTGGGAATTTGGGAATTTAGGAAATGGGAAAATTGGAAATTTGTGAAATTGAGAATCTGAGAATTTGGAAAATTTGGAATTTGGGTAATTGGGAATTACTGTAATTGGAAATTTAGGAAATTGGGAATTTGGGAATTTGAAAATTTGGAAATTTGACGATTTGACAATTCGATAATTTCACTATTTGAAAATTTGAAAATTCAACATCTTGAAATTTTTTCAAATTTGCATATTTGGAAGCTTGAAGACCGTCACTTAAGACCGTCAGTATTTGGAAATCTTCCAGTTACCATAAAATCACACATTTCCAAATATACTACCAATCACACTTACCTATTCTATCACGCAAAATTGTCCCATCAAATCCAAACCCCTATAACCACATCCAAAAATCCATCACCAAATGCTCCCAACACACCAATCTCACCTAGCAAAACTCCCTCGTGTGAATCGAAGAGAAAATCCTTCCAAAGTATGTGCACATCTGGCGACCGAGCCAAAAGTTGCGAATGCGTCCCTGACCCTTACCTGATCGACTTCTTTTCACCCATGGGGCCACCATAGCACCCTGTCCCTCTGCTCTCTACCACGAAGCAACCTGCCGTTGGCTTCGTATCTCTCCAGCATCCTCTTGGGTCTCTGTTCTTTTTCTATTCTCGAAGATCGCGTCTGCTCCTCGTCCGTAGTCCGGCTCGAGAGTTACATCCGTCTCTTTTTCCTTGGTGCAGCAGCAGAACGAGCATGGAAGGGGCCAGAGGCTGAAGGAGAAGGAGAAGAACCAGTCGTGAACCAGAACCGTCGGTCCTCAGAATCTCCCAGTCACCTCTTCGAGTCTGTGCGGGGACCAGCGCGTGGATTTGTACCGATCGTACGCGTACGCTCGATTTTTCCCGCTCTTGATCGCGCGGCAACGACAGCCAGGATGACGCCGAGGACGCGGACCAAGGATACGCAGAGTCCACCGATCGGTATGTCTTCGATGTTTCTTTTGATCGATGGATTACGCTCCGTTGATGGATTACGCTCGTTAACGTGGGTCGCAAATATACAGATGTTTATTGCCGGGTCTGTTGGCGCGACTGATTTCGAGATCGATGTCGGGGTTTAAAATTGGATTGATCTATTAGTGGCTGGTAGCGGAAGAGTGAGGATTTATACTTTATAATTTTGGAATTTTATGGCTTTACGCAGGGTTTGTATCTAGGTTTTGGCAGAGATTTGAGTGAAATAGTATTCGATTTATGAGGCAGTTAAATTTGAGGACTTTGAAATTTTGATGCTGTGGGATTTTAGAGAATTATGGAATTTCGTAGGTGTAATATTTTGAAATTGTAGAATATTGTAGTGCAAATATTTGAAATCCTTTTACCTATGAAATTTCACAACTTTCAGAGTTATAGAGTTCTATGGTACAGAATATTTTTGAGTTATAGATTTTTATAGCCTTAAAATTTCAAGGTTATAGAATTCTATAGTCAAATTTCAAGGTTATAGAATTTTATAGTCAAATTTCAAAGTTATACAATATCAGAGTTCAAAGGTAGTAAAGTTATTAGAATTCTATAGTTCTAAAGTTTTGAAAATATAGAATTTCACAGTTCAAAATTTGGGTAACTCTAGAATTCATGAGCTCTATTCTAAAGCTTTAAAAATTTGAGAACAGTCAAATTTTAACACCATTCAGAATTCCACAACTCTAAAATTCAATAACTCTAGAATTTTGAAGCTCTAAAATTTTAGAGCTGGAAAGTTCTGAAGTCCCAGAATTCCAAAGCTCTAAAATTTCATAACTATAGAATTTTAATACTCTAAAAGTTTAGAGCTGTAAAGTTCTAAAATTTTGAGATTTCCATAGCTCTAGAATTTCAAATGCTCTAATATTTTATAGTTTTAGAACTGCAGTGCTTTGGGATTCCAAAGCTCTAAAATTTCAACCCTTTAGAATTCAAAAGCTCTAAAATTCCAAACATGTAGAATTCTAAAGCTCTATAATTTCAACCTTGTAGAATTCTAAAGCTCTAAGATTCCAACTTTCCAGAATTCTAAAACTCTAAAATTTCTGCCCTCTAGAATTCCAAAGCTCGAAACTTCCAACCCTCTAGAATTCCAAAGCTCTAAACTTCCAACCCTCTAGAATTCTAAATCTCCAAATTTCCAACGCTCTAAAATTTCAACCCTCTAAAATTCCAATCTTCCTAAATTTTTAAACTCTAAAATTTCAACTCTCTAAAATTCCAACCCTCTAGAATATTAAATCTCTAGTCTTCCACTCTTCTAAAATTCCAACCCTCTAAAACTCTAATTCTCCCAAATTCAAAAACTCTAAAATATCAACCCTCCACAAATCCACATCTCTAAACTTTCCTCCAAAATTCTAAACCTTTCAGTCCTCCAATCATTCAAATCTTCCAATCTAAATCTCTTCCACTTCTAAATCAATTCCACTTCTAAAATTAAAAATATTGGAAAGTTCGCAAAGAAATACGAATAAATCAGGATGTCTAGAGTGTCATGACATTGGCAGTTGCACGAAAAACCGGTACAAATAGACGTTTCCGGTTGCGATTCGTTATGCAAGTCTATTAGAGCATTTGTGATCCGTTTTCATTGGTATGTTATGCGCGATCGACTACTTTTTGCGTCGCGAAACTCGTTTCTCTGCGCGGGACAGAGTCCGCATCAGGGATCTCTACTGAACGTGTCTGATAAGTTGGCAGTTGTATCGATAGGATCTACACTTATATCGCCTGCCAACTTTCGAGGCGTACTGGACATATAAATATTCTTCTTATGGTTTTTGAGGTTCTTTTGTATTGTTCAAAATTGATCGATATTTACAAATAGATTGATCTACAAATTTTATTGATCATGTTTTATGATTTGTTAAGGTAATAAATTGTCATAAAAATAAAGCAATAAAATCTGTGGAGTATAAAGTCATAAATTGTCAAAAATGTGAAGTAATAAATTATAAAAAATGTGAAGCAATAAATTGTCAGAAAAAATGAAGTAATAAATTGTCAAAAGTTTAAGAAATAAATTTTCAAAAATGTAAAACAATATATTATGAAAACAATGAAGCAATAAATTGTCAAAAAAAATGAAGCAATAAATTGTCAAAAAAAAATGAAGTAATACATAGTCAAAAAAAATGAAGTAATCAATTGTCAAAGAAATGAAGTAGTAAAATGTTAAAAGTTTAAGAAATAAATTATAAAAAATGTGAAGTAATAAATTTTATAAAATACAAAGTAATAAATTTTAAAAAATGTCCAAAATGCAGATAAAAGGTGAGAACTGAAATTCATAACAACACCATAATTCCTGTACAAAAATATTTATAAAATAATACAAATACTTAAATAAAATATATATGCTAATTTTATAATTTATTAAATACGTGATATTGTGTATATATGTATTATGAAAATCAGTATAGTATATATAATAACAAACATATGAAGGTTTAAATTTGTAAAATAAAGTACGTGTAAAAATATGTGTACATACAGTGTATTTGTAGTGTGGTTATGACTTCACGCTGACTGACTACATTTATCTCTCTAATTTCTCCGATATTAAATTCATGAATGAAAATATGATTGCATTGAATCATCGATTGTCCCATTGTGAGATACTAGTATTGTTGTCCTAATTGTGATCGAACAAGAGCCACGAGTGCTCTCATGGAATTAGAAATTCGGTCGTAAAACGCGTAGGTGACTTTCTACTTGTCATTGACTCGATGTAAATGTTCGTCGAAGGACAATAGCGTGGTAGAGCGTGGGTCATATAGGCATAATGAATTTTTATCTGAGGTTTCGAGTTAACAATAATATTTTTGTTGTTAATAGTGGTTGGAGAAGGAAGGAAGATAATTAGTAGACAATTAACCTATTGTCTTCTAATGACACACGAGTCAGTCGCGTTTAAAACACATATTACACAGTTTCATTTCATAAAGGTAGTTTAAAGCTAGGTAATTTTCAAGTTGTAGAATTTCAAAGATTTAAAGTAGCTCTAGAAGTTAGAGGCTGAGGAGTTTAAAGCTGTGGAATTCTATTACTCTAGAATTACAATTCCTTAGAATTTCATTACTCTAGAAATTCAAAGGTTCAAGGTTTCAAAGCTACAGAATTCCATTGCTCTAGAATTCCATTGTTCCAGAATTCCATTTCTCTAGAATTTTAAAGATTTAAGATTTCAAAGTTCCTGAATTCCATTACTCTAGAATTTCAACCCTTTAGAATTCCATAGCTCTATAATCTCATCTCTTCAGAATTCTATCACTCTAAAATATTAAAGGTAGAAGGTTTCAAAGCTCAAAAATTCCATAATTCTATAACTTCAATCTTTCAGAATTCCATTGCTCTACAATTGGAAAGTTTTAGGATTTTAAAGCTCCAAAATTTCACTGCTCTAGAATTTCAACCTTTCAGAATTCTATTACTCTAAAATATTAAAGGTACAAGGTTCCAAAGCTCAAGAATTCCATAACTCTATAATTTCAATCCCTCAGAATTCCATTGCTCTAATATTTGAAAGCTGCAAGATTTCAAAGCTCCAGAATTCCATTGCTCTAGAAATTGGATTCTTCAGAATTCCACTACTCTAAAATATAAAAGATTCAAGGTTTCAAAGCTACAGAATTCCACAGCTCTATAATCTCAACAATTCAGAATTTCATTGTTCTGTAATATTAGACGTTCAAGCTGTTAAAGCTTGAGAATTCTGTAGCTTTAAAATTTCACATCTCTAGAATTCCACTGCTGTATTAATTGCACTATATTGCACTATGCTATAATTGCTATTCTTCAGAATTCTGTTGCTCTATAATATCAAAGGTTTAAGGTGTATAGCTTAATAGTTCTATAACTTCAGACGTCCGAAATTTCACTGCTCTAGAATTCTAAAACTTCATGGTTTAACAACCTCTAAATTGTATAGCTCTACAAATTCAAACCTCCAAAGTTTCATTACTCTAGAATTCTAAAACTTCATGGTTTAACAGCCTCTAAACTGTACAGCTCTATAATTTCAAACTTCCAGAAATCTATTACTCTAAAATTTGAAAGGTTCATGATTTAACAGCTTCTGAATTCTGTACCTCTATAACTTCAAACCATCAGAATTCCAATCCTCTAACCAATCAAATCTCCTACATTTCACCTCTAAAATCCTCCACATCTCTAAAATCCCACAACTCTAAAACTTCTCAACTCCATTACTTCAAACCTCTACCGATACAAACACCAATAAATTCTCCTCCGCGTTGTCCTTCAAACTATTAATTCCTAGCTCTATTAACTCGCAATAAAAGTCATAAGCCAGCGAATTTATCGATCTACATTCACTCGTGTATCGAATTGTTCGATTGTTTCGACGTCAACTCGTCACATATCGATCATTGTCTCCTACCAATTTGTAGCTCGCAGTCCTGACGATGCATTCATTAATGCTACTTCCACGTATAAATTGCGACAATATATAGGTTATTGAGAATAATTATTTCATGCGTACCGCCGTGTGCCCCGCTCGTTTCACGTGCTGCACACAAGAAGTCAATAACCTGCGTGGTTGACGGTCTCGCAGTCATAGCAAATTCGCGATAAAAGTGCGATAACGATGAACTTTGACGTTGATATTGTTACCGGGACGAATAAATGTCTTTGCATTGATCTTTTATTGCGCGCGAAATTTGAATTGGTTTGTTACGATCATACTTATGTAGGAGTAGGACTTTTTTTTCTTGGAGAAAAGGGTCAATTTTTGAGAATTTGGGAATTTAGGGGATTTTGGGTGTTTTGGAGATTTTGGAGATTTTGGGAATTTTGGAAATTTGGGAGATTTTGCGATTTAGGGGATTTGGGGAATTTTTGAGATTTTGGGGATTTTGGGTGTTTTGGGGATTTTGGGAATTTTGGGAATTTTGGAGATTTTGGAGATTTTGGGGATTTTGGGGATTTTTGAAATTTGGGAGATTTTGGGATTTAGGGAATTTTGGAATTTGGGGATTTTAGAATTGGGAGATTTTGGAATTTGGGAATTTTGGAATTTCGGGATTTTAGAATTGGGGGATTTTGGAATTTGGGAATTTTGGAATTTGGGGATTTTGGAATTTGGAAATTTTGGAATTTGGGGATTAAGGGATTTGGTGATTTTGGAATTTGGGGATTTTGGAATTTGGAAATTTTGGAATTTGGAAATTTTGGAATTTGGGGATTTAAAGATTTGGAGATATAGGAATTTAAAAACGTAGAAATTTAAATATGTGGAAATTGGAGAATTTAGAAATTTGGAGATATAGGAATTTAGGGATTCAGAAATTTTGAAATTTGGAAATGGAAACTTAGAAATCTGAAAATTCATTCATTTAGAAAATAGATAATTTTACAATTTGAAAATTTGATAATTTAAAAATGTAAAAATTAGAAAATTAAAAAATGTAAAAATTTGCAAACTTTACAATTAAAAAACTTGAACACTGAAATATTTACAAATTCATTACCACCAAAAATTCCTATTATTCCACTATAAATTATACATCTCTCTAATCAAATTATCTCTAAAATTATCTCTAAAATTACCTGTAAAATTATCTCTAAAATTATCTGTAAAATTACCTGTAAAATTATCTCTAAAATTATCTTTAAAATGATCTCTAAAATGATCTCTAAAATAATCTCCAAAATTATCTCCAAAATAATCTCTAAAATTATCTCTCTAACACATCCCATTTCCAATCCCCCAAATTACGTCGTCCATCAGTCCCTTAATTACGCGAAAACGTACATCGAATATCGACAGTGTCTGTCAGAGCGGTAAACAAATCTTTGCATCGTTTACCTCGATCCGAGAATAGATTCGTCGACTGTCAGTCACGAGTTTAAACGTGATCTACGACGAATGGAACGAATGTTTGATCGTGGACCGAAGGGTTTCTCGTTGCTTGCTTAAACTACACCCACGCCGGTCGATTTGCATATCGCGTTCCGCTATTTCTTCGTGTTTACGAGCGATCCGATCGCTGCTTATATTCCGCACGTTCTGCTCGCGCACTCGTGGAAACAAGTGGACTTCGGTTACGTAGAAATTCAACGATAAGACACGCGGTTCTTTGCCGCTACCGATTCGATAAAACGTGGCTACGTTGTAACTTGTGGGAAATCTTGAGGATATTTGTAGCTGGATGGCGATTTTAAATGTTACTACTGTGGAAAAAGGACGGATCAAAGTAGGAACAGATCAAAATAATGGCGTTGATAATAATGGCGGTCATTTAAGTAGCGGTTGGTAGTGAAAGGTGTAATGAAAAGAAATATTGTTAGTTCTTATTTTTAATATAGACTGTTTAACACATTCACTGCTACACTGAAGCAGTTGAAAATTACGTTCAATAGTGCTTTACTCTTCAATAAATGTTACCAAATATTTTCACAATATCACATTTATTTTCCATGGATCTATGTAATGGAGACGAGAATTTTTGATTGGTAAAGTAATTTTGAATAATATATATGTTAGATTAGTATTGAAACTTAAGTGTGATCAATATATGTATATGGGTGACATTGCTGTCAATGTGTTAGAGATTCAACTTATCGAAATAAGATACCTTTGTGTTTATTATTTTGGAGCTGATCAAGGTTTTAGACGATGTGCAACAAGTGCCATTTTGTGAGTGGAACGCTGGTAATGATAGTTGTTATTAAAATAAAATATGCAGTGAAATACTTATTGAAAGTTATATATTCAAGATCAGACTCTTTGTGATCTTGAACTATTTCAGCATTAAACTGGTATGTCAGTAATAAGTATATATCTTGTATATATTAATTTATTTGGAATGCAAGGTTTCTGTCGGTGTGCGCCATTTTGTGGCTAGAAGAACGCTGATATCAGTGACTTCAATAATAATCGTAATAAAAGTAAATTAGGGATGAAATATTTATTACAAGTTACTGTTTATAATTTTTAACTGTTTTTAAACATTGAACTGACCTCAATAATAAAATAGTTTCGCATTCATTTTCTGAAATTTGAGGTTGGAGTTCGATAAACAGATGCCATTTTGTGACTGCAAGAACGCTGGTGACAGTCATTTCAATAATAATCGTAATAAAAGTAAATTAGGAGTCAAATATTTATTGAAAATCACTGTTTGTAATTTTTAACTGTTTTTAAACATTGAACTGACCTCAATAGTAAAATAGTTTCACATTCATTTTCTGGAATTCGAGGTTGGAGTTCGATAAACAGGTGCCATTTTGTGAGTAGGAGGAATGCTAATAATGGTAGTCGACGTTCGAGCAATAATTGTATGTAGTAAAAATACAGTCTGAAATATTTATTGCAAGTTATTATACATGATCTTGAACAATATTTCATAATTAAACTGTTACGTCAACAATAATTACTTCCATGTTCCTTTTTTTGGAATTCAAGGTTTCAATCGATATGCAACAAGTGTCATTTTGTGAGTAGGAAGAACGCTAATGGCGGTCGGTAATAGAATAATTGTAGTAAGAGTACAGTATGGGCTCAAATATTTATTGCAAGTGATTGTTTACGTTGTTGTGCGAAGTTAAGTAAAATGAATGAACTGAACTGTTATCTAAATAGTAAGATAACTTTGGTCTTTACTTTTTGTGTTCATTAGTCTTTTAAATGATATGCATAAGTGTTATTTTGTACTAAAGAACGTGTTACATGTAAAATGAATATTATGGTTGTTAAATGAATATTATTAGTCGAACATGTATTAAACAATAAAATTAAATATTGAATACTTGAATTATATTTAGTTTGACATTGTTATAAATATTGAATACTTGAATTATACTTAGTTTAACATTGTTATAAATTTTCTTTTTCAAAATTTATCTATGTATAAATAAAATAAACTTGCAGATATAGCAAACTTATCATTTGTCTTATTTTAATATTATTTAATATTGAATATTAATATTTAACATTTTAACATTTGTCTGCATATATTAACATATGTCATATTTTATTATGATAAGTACAATTTAACAACCTATAGTATTCGACTAAAAATAACATTCTTACTAATTAACATACCAATCGCCACTGTGTCAACGTATTAAATAAATATTCAGATCACCTGTGCGAATCAGCTTATTCTTATTTATACTCAACAGATTAGTCTTCTATCTTTAATATATTAATCTTCTATAATTGAGTGGTGTACTTTAATTTGTTTCACCAGAATGATTTGATTCACATATCATTTATACTACAGTCACTGATTCCCAATCGTGAAGTTCCAGAATGTGTCTTGATTCCGAAATTATTCTGCATTGGTATCAAAACTTTTGACGTCATCACGGACTTCGTGGTCATGTTATTCAAATATTCAAGGCCTTCGCGTACTTTGTAACATATTATCTGTCACGAGTAAGTTTATACGCTTTTTTTTCGTATCTTTTACGGAAGATAATTATAATTTTATGCAGGTTGAATTTGCTTAACTTCGGATGAAAGAGGAAAGATGCATTTCGTAACTGTGGAATTTTGTAAGATGAGAATTTAATCACTTTAGAGTTCCAGAGGTTCTGAATTCTATAACTCTAGAATTTTCGAGGTTCAAAAGTCGATGACTCTAGACTTATAGAGGTTCAAATACGAATTCCATAGCTTCAGAATTCGATAACTCTAGAATTTCCAAGCTTCAGAATTCTAAAGCTCTAAAATTTGAATATTATGGAATTCTAAGGCTCTAAAGTTTGACAATTATGGAATTCTAAAGCTCTAAAATTTGAATATTATGGAATTCTAAAGCTCTAAAATTTGACAATTATGGAATTCTAAAGCTCTAAAATTTGAATATTATGGAATTCTGAAGCTCTAAAATTTGAATATTATGGAATTCTAAAGCTCTAAAATTTCAATATTATGGAATTCTAAGGCTCTAAAATTTGACAACTATGGAATTCTAAAGCTCTAAAATTTGATAATTATGAAATTCTAAAGCTCTAAAATTTGACAATTATGGAATTCTAAAGCTCTAAAATTTGACTATTATGGAATTCTAAAGCTCTAAAATTTCAATATTATGGAATTCTAAAGCTCTAAAATTTGACAATTATGGAATTCTAAAACACCAGATTCTCACATCTTAAAAATTTGAAAGATTCTAAAATTACAAAATCTCTAAAATCCCACAACTTTCAAATTCCAAATCTTCAACACACTACAGCTACCCAACCTTCTTACATTTAAATTCCCCAAATCTGCAAATCTCTAGAATTCCAACGCTCTAAAATTAAAACCGCCGACATCGCAGAAACGCGCCATACAAAAATGTCACCCTTTTCCAATTAAATTACCAGCACTCCGTATGAACATATCGCAATTCCCATCAAACAGCAACAGCCGCAGGTATTTACACTGTCATTCGCCGGTCCGACTGCGATTTAGAGTCGCGGCGTTTGTGTCGACCTATAAGGAAAGCCCGTTAGCGATAAATCGGATACTCGTACCGATGTCAACCCACGAGTTGGCGTTACTCAGCTGTTCAGAAGAGCAACGACTCCAATTCATCAGAATAGAACAATGGACAACTACACCGTATTTTCGGTATATCTCGAGCGGTCGCACAATTAGGCCAAAAACAATGACAGGCAAACTCGAGAGTGAGATAGCGCGACGTTCAGCAGTTATTGTCATTATTATTCTTATTTGCCGAAATGTAACTGGAAGTGTTCGCGGTGAGCTTCTTTTACTTTGGGTCCACGCGCCAACTCGTGGGTTGACATCTGTATGTGCGCCCTGTTCCAGGACTTTTCAAGGTTCTCCGGACTAAATAAGCTAGTTCGAAATGCAACTTAATACTAAAAGTAGGCAAGGTTGTCCGGGTAACAATTGAATTATCACAAAAGAAATTTTCAAAATACGAAAATTTTCAAACGTTGCATATTTTCATTGAAACAGTGAACAAACCAAATCATAATTAAATATTCGTGGAACATATTAAAACATTGGTGTAATTACAAGGGTTTGTTTTATCAAAAATATGGGGAGGTTTGGGTCACGCGCCAACTCGAGGGTTGACATCTCTATGTGACCACAAAGGGTTAACATAAATTTTTTGAAATTTCTTCCATAACCTGTTATTGAATTACTAAAATTACTACTTAATGGAGTACCTTCGATAAAGCAGAAATAGAAATTGCGTCTTTAAATTTGGATTACAATAAATAGTTAAAGAGGATGCTTTAAATAGCCATCCAAATAGCAATATTCGTGGAACATATTAAAACAGTGGCGTAATTACGCCGGGTTTGGTTTATCAAAAATATGGGGAGCTTTCACTTAGGGTCACGCTCCAACTCGTCAACCGTACGCGATATCGTTTCCCCGGAATAACGCTCGATCCTCCGTTTCGCTTATTAGGCAGATGGATCGGCCGCTTATGGTTCGATGAGAAATCTTTAAACTCGCGTTAAATGCCAGCAGCTGTGATCGCGCACGTGACACTCGTGGGAACACGAACGTCGATCGAGGATCGTTTCACAGAATTCTGGAAACGGTAGTGCATACCGGCGAAGTTTAAATGTCACGGATCCGGAAAATTGCTGGAAATTATCGATAAAATACTGGGACTCGGGCACCGATGTTGCTTTCGATGAACTTTCTACGCCGGTTTAACGAGCTTCGAGCGAACTGTGTACCAAATAAGGATCCTTTACTCGACGCTCGACGCTCGATGAAAGGTAATGAATAAGCCGAGATACTCTTGAAAGTGCTTGCGAACTACTTCGTTTTATCTGTTGGTATAATTTCATTGAAAGATATGGACCGTTTATTTTGAAAGTGGTGTAAGTCCATTTTTGAAAAAAATGAGATATCACGTAATTCATGTTTAATTTAATGTAAATTTTGTATGTATAACTAGTCCGCGTTTAATTTCTTAAAAAATTCCCATGTTTTGTACAACTTAAAATCGGTTGGTACATGAAATTGCATAATTATCGATTATGAAAGTGGTGTAAGTCCAATTGACAGAGGTAGGTGGCTTAGCAGGTGATTGCCGATCAGTCGCCTGTTATTTTACAAATTGTTTTACATTTTTGTTTTATATTACGAGTCAAGATTTGCTAATTTAGGTTATTTATTCTATTTTTTTCTTAAAATGGATAACTTCATATTGACATCAGATAGTGATATAGGTAAGAACAAATCCTAAATCAATATTATTTTATAACAATTGAGAATATTTATTTTATTCAATTATAAATAAATTCACACAGACATAAAGCCCATGAATATAAACAGGAGAATAATCTTAGATTCAGAAGATGAAGATAATTCCGCTATGAACAAATTAACGAATCCGAAAAAGAGAAGAAGAATAATAGAGGTAGAATCTTCATCAGATGAGGATATTCTTACTGAGAACGTAGATTCTGCAGAACCAAATAAAGAAAAGTATTTGCAACAAATAAACAAAATTAAGCGAAATAGTGGACAAAAGTACTATACAAAAAAAGGAAAACTTATTCCAGCAAAAAAATTTGAATCTAAAAATTGTAATTGCTCGAAGAAATGTATAGAGCGCATTAATGAAACACAACGCATAAAAATTTTTGAGAAGTTCTGGAATATAGGCGATTTTAATATGCAAAATGTATTTCTTTATTCTAACGTTCAACGAAAATCTATCACTAGAAGAAGGCCTAGAAATAATGCGGGGATTAAAAGAGCATATGCTTACAAATTTTACCTGGCCACTTCTGGTGGAAACATTTTAGTATGTAAGAAATTTTTCATTGATACTTTCCAAATATCTACTGGACGAATTGATCGTATCCTAAAAACGCATGAGAATAATATTCCGAAAGACATGCGTGGAAAAATGGATGGCTCTTGCAGAAGAACTAGTGAGCTAAAGACGAATACAGTGATAGACCACATAAAAAGCTTCCCGGCATTTGAAAGTCACTATACTCGATCCCAAAATCCAGAACGGATGTTTTTAAATCCTGAATTAAATATAAGAAAAATGTATAATTTATACTTGGAAAAATGCAAGGAAAATAACTTGAGTTCAGTTAATGAATGGACATACAGGAAAATCTTTAAACGAGATTTCAAGTTACACTTCCATTTGCCACGTAAAGATACCTGTGCAAAATGCGATTTCTTAAACACGAAAATTAAGACAACAATTGATGAGGAAGAAAAAAAGATTCTTGTAGAAAAACATGACGTTCACTTGCAGGATGCTGAATTAGCAAGAAAAGCATTACAAGAAGATAAAATTCTGGCGTCAAAAAATCCTGATAAATACTTTGCCTTCTCTTTTGACTTACAAAAAGCCTTACCTTATCCGAAATTATCTGTCTCAATCGCATATTATAAGCGAAATATGTATGTTTTAAACGAGGGTTTTCACAATTTCCACGACAATAAAGTTAATATGTATGTGTGGGACGAAACTGTTGCTTCCAGGGGATCGCAAGAGATAGCTTCTTGCTGTTTGAGGCATTTAGAAAATGTAACGACCCAATGCCATGTTATTGCCTACAGTGACATGTGTACTGGGCAAAATCGAAATTTACAAATGGCATTGATGTGGTTGAAGGTTGTCCAGTCGAATAACATTAAAATAATTGATCACAAATTTTTACTCTCGGGGCATTCATACCTTCCGAACGATGCAGATTTTGGCATCATAGAAATGGCATTACGAAAAAAGAATTTTATCTATACACCACAGGATTATTATGATGTAATAAGACAATGCAGAAAACATGACAAATTCATTTTACATGAAATGAAACGAGAGAATTTCGTTTCAATAAAAAATCTTCAAAATGCGATTAAAAAACAGATAAGAAAAAACACTGATGGAGAACAGGTACATTGGTTGCAAATACGTTGGATGAGGTTTCTTAAAAGTGCACCATACACTATTTTCTATAAAACATCGATGAAGGACAAAGAATTTAAAACTATAAATTTATTGCCGACACGTCCTGGAAGACCGCTAAAATTTGAAAATATCGTCCTGGCGCCTTTGTACCAAAATGCCAGGCCTGTTACTTATGAAAAATATAAAGACATGAAGCAGTTATTACCTTATATACCTCCGGTGCATCATGCATATTTCGAAACACTGCCACATGCAGAGCATAAGTAAATATCATCAATATCTTGTGAATTTGAAAATGTAATTAGCGTCTGAAATTAAAAATACTACTTGTCTTCTATTTTATGTCGTGTCATGCGTATTTGTAAGCAAAATTGGATTAAAATGACGTATATTTTAAGTGATATTTGATTTTTCAAAATTAAAATTAAACGATTTTTACAATTGTCTAATTTTGAAAGTGGTGTAAGTCCATTTGTAGCCCGTAAGTATACATCAGTTTAGTAAAACACGCCTAAAACAAATTTATATAACCAAATTACAAATTGATAAAACAGTAGAAGCATTGCCAGACTTCATATAATTTGCCTAAATTTTTTAATTGAGCGATATGCTAACCTTTAATTTTCTCAAAACAAAAGAAAATGGACTTACACCACTTTCAAAATAAACGGTCCATATCTCTGCTGTCAACTTTATTTGATTGTCGTTTATTAATTAGTCATCATTCGTTCCATTTTCTACTGTTCTTATAGTGGTAACTAGGTATACATAGTATCATTGTTTAGAGTATCAGAAGTTTATAGTATTATGGAGATATTTAGAAATTACAGATCTTTGGGAGTGTAGGGATGAGTATAGTATTTGGGACGATTTAGGGATTTTTGGAGTACTCAGGTCTAATTTGGAGATACAAGGTTCTGGTGTATAGGAATTTCAAGATGTACAAATTTACAAATTTAGGGGGTTGGGGATGTTGAAGTATAAGGATCTAGGAATACAGAAATATGGAGGTTCAAGAATGTAGGGAATTAAGTGATAAAATTCTAGAGATCCAGAAATCTAGGGATTTAGGTAATTTAGAAATATCGAAATCTATTAACCTAGGGATATATAGAAATTTATAATTCTATTATTCTAGGGATCTAGGGATCTATGAATTTAGAAATCTGGAGTCTTACAATTTTAGGGATCTAAAACTCTAAAACTCTAAAACTCTAAAACTCTAAAACTCTAAAGCTCTAAAACTCTAAAGCTCTAAAACTCTAAAGCTCTAAAACTCTAAAGCTGTAAAACTTTAGAACTCTAAAGCTCTAAAACTCTAAAAATCTAAAAACCGAAAAATCTAAAACTAAAAAACGCTAAAAATCTAAAACTCTAAAACTCTAAAGCTGTAAAACTCTAAAGCTCTAAAGCTCTAAAGCTCTAAAGCTCTAAAGCTCTAAAACTCTAGAACTCTAAAACTCTAAAACTCTAAAAATCTCAAAATCTAAAAATCTCAAAATCTAAAAATCTAAAACTCTAAAAATCTAAAAACCCAAAAATCTAAAAATCTAAAAACCTAGGAATTTAGCACCACATATTCCTGCGTTTCTACACGACACCTTATAACACCCACCTCCGTCTTTCACAATATATATTTGTTGTACGATATTATTATCATCATCTTGAGCATCGGTTACCCTTTAAACATCGACGTCACGTCAATTGACGTTCCGGATAAAACGCGCTTGGATTAGCATAGAAGCGGCTAGAGCGTGCACGCGCTAAATACTCTCCTTTGTTGCAACTCAAACAAAATGAGTATTACAAACAGTTATGTAACGCGTTGCACATGTGCAACGATACTTACTTATGGACGCACATGTTCGAACAGCGTCGAAGAACCGGAATAGGAATTTTTCTCGGAGATGCGATCTTTCGTTCGACGCTTGTCCTGCACGTATGTACTTATGTTTATACATTACGTGCCCACGAATTTTGTACGCAAACGCACACGTCATCGTTGTTTCAAGATAAACGCAACGCGCTATCGAAATTCGATGTTTGAGATGACATGTCGCTAGCAGACAAATATTTGAGACACGAATTTCGATATAAGATACCGGTGCTATATTTAGAACTTCGCGATTGTAGAGCTGGATCGAACGAACTTAGAATTCTGGTACTTTGAAATTTGGGGACTGATCTGTTTGGTATTGGTGTTTTGGAAAATTATAGAGTTACGATGTTTGGAAGTGAGGCTAAGTTAGGTTAGGTTGTGAAATTCTAGAGCTATGAAGATTTTAGAGCTGTGGAATTTGGAGGAGCGAAAATTTCTAGTCTTACAAAATGTTAAGGCTTGAAGTTTTAAAGCTATGGAATTGTAGAGATTTGAATTTTTAGAGCTATCAAATTTTAGAGCATTGAATTTTTAGAGCTGTGAAATTCTAGAGCTGTGGAATTTGAGAGAGTGAAGATTTCCAGCTTTTCAAGATGTCAAAGCTACAGGGTTTAGAGCTATGGAATTGTAGAGATTTGAATTTTTAAAGCTATCAAATTTTAGAGCATTGAATTTTTAGTGCTGTGAAATTCTAGAGCTGTAGAATTTGAGAGAGTGAAAATTTCTAGTCTTACAAAATGTTAAGGCTTGAAGTTTTAAAGCTATGGAATTGTAGAGATTTGAATTTTTAGAGCTATCAAATTTTAGAGCATTGAATTTTTGCAGTTATGAAATTCTAGAGCTATGAAGATTTTAGAGCTATGTAATTTTACAGATTGAAAATTTTCAGATTTAAATTAACAGAGCTATGGAGTTCTATAGCCATTGATGTCGAGCCATGAAATTTTAGAGCTACAATATTCATAAGTTTCAAATACTTTAAAGTTATAAAATTCTAGAGCTATTTAGTTTTAGAGTTATGAAATTTTGAAACTATGCAATTGTAGAAATTAAAAATATTCAAACCTTGATATTCTACTGCTTCAACATTTTAGAGTCACAAAATTCTAGAGCACCAAATTTTTAGAGCTATTGATTTCTACAGTTATAATATTCTATCGGTACAATTCTAGAATCATAATTGCAGTGGTTCCACAGATGAATTTCAAAATTCTGTATCAAGTACTAGAACCGCAAAATTGTTCCAAAGCTTTACAATTTTGAAGCTATAATTCAAAAGCGTTAAAATCGTAAAACCTTGAGAACCTCGAAACCTAAAAACAAACCACATAATTCCGCACTGAAATTCTATACAATCGTAAGAAATTTCCTTTCTACCTGTATGGCATAGGAGGTTCCAAATAATTATACCCCGTTGTGTTGGGTTCTCCCCCATTATCCAATCCCGTTGCGCGCCGGTAAGTACACACGAAACCTTACTCTAGTTTTACGTAAACCGCAGTATGAAAACGAAGCCCATTATCGTGGCATGATCACGAAGAAAATGCATGGAAGGCGTTGAAGGAACTTGGGCTGCGCTTGAAAACCGGTCACGTAACAGGCTGACGCGTTTCTCCGGGCGTTTCGCCGCGTATCAAAAGCGGTGCAATCAAGAGGAAGACCGCGTTACGTGTACACAGGTTAATAACTCTCTTTATTCGAGACGCGTAAACGACGTGTATCCAGCTTGTGCCGCTAATTATGGGTTAATCCTTAGATAATCGCTGGACCATTACGTTCAACCCTGTAATTCGGACCTCCGGGATCGTTGATTGCGCGTTCAGGGCATAACTAGACTGGAAAAGACGGGAGGAAAAAAGGATACCAATCTCAACCGATGAGTAACCAAACCTCCCCATATTTTTGATAAACCGAACCCGGCATAATTATGCCAATGTTTTAATTGTTCCACGAATATTTAATTATGATTTGGTTTGTTCACTGTTTCAATGAAAATATGTACCGTTTGAAAATTTTCGTATCTTGAAAATTTCTTTTGTGATAATTCAATTGTTTTACCCGGACAACCTTGCCTCTTTTTGGTATTTAATTGCATTTCGCGAACTAGCTTATTTAGTCCGGAGAACCTTGAAAAGTCCTGGAACAGGGCGCACATACAGATGTCAACCCACGAGTTGGCGCGAGGACCCAAAGTAAAAGAAGCCTACCGTGAACACTTCCAGTTACATTTCGACAAATAAGAATAATAATGACAATAACTGCTGAACATCGCGCTATCTCACTCTCGAGTTTGCCTGTCATTGTTTTTGGCCTAATTGTGCGACCGCTCGAGATATACCGAAAATACGGTGTGGTTGTCCATTTTTCTATTCCGACCAATTGGCGCCGCAGCTCATCTAAACAGCTGAGTAACGCGACAACTCGTGGGTGGACATCGGTATTTACCAGCTCATTTTTCTCACCTGACGTTCGATACCCACGCTGCCCGATTTGGCGAAACGCGCACGCCGAAAGTTTCCTGCGACAATATTTGCTCTCGTTCATTGTTTGCCGGAGGATTCTCGTGCAAATTTGCTCGATCAATTTGTTATGCAAATTATTTTAACCCCGTTTCGCTTCTTTCGCTCTTTTGTTCCGAGAGTTATCGAGATTGAATGGATCAATTGTGCATCAATTATTTGGAGATATTCAAGTTTCAGTGTGTATAAATTTATTCGGTTAATATTTTGAAGGCAGGATATTTTTAAGCTATGGAATTATAAAATGGTCTTTTAACTTCTTTAAATATTACGAAGCTCTAGAATTGTACATCTCTAAGATTCTTAAAAATTAAGAAACTCTAGAATTGCATATTTATAAAGTTTTGAAGCTTTGAAATTGTACTTCTCGACAATTTTATAGCTCTAAAATTATGAAGCTCTAGAATTGTACGTCTTTAAAATTCTTTAAAATTAAGAAACTCTAGAATTGCTCTATTTATAAAGTTCTGGAGCTTTGAAATTGTACGTTCCAACAATTTTATAGCTCTAAAATTATGAAGCTTTAGAATTGCATATCTCTAAACTTTAAAGGCTCTGCAACTCTATATTTTTGAAATTTCAATCTTCAAAAATTGAGAAGCTCTAGAATTGTACGTCTCTAAAATTCTTTAAAATTAAGAAGCTCTAGAATTGTATATTTATAAAGTTTTGAAGCTTTGAAATTGTATGTCTCCACAATTTTATAGCTGTGAAATTATGAATCTCTAGAATTGCATACCTCTAAACTTTCAAGGTTCTGCAACTCTATATTTTTGGAATTTTAATCTTCAAAAATTAAGAAGCTCTAGAATTGTACGTCTCTAAAATTCTCTAAAATTAAGAAGCTCTAGAATTGTATTTCTCTAAACTTTGAAGGCTCTGCAACTCTATATTTTTGGAATTTTAATCTTCAAAAATTGAGAAGCTCTAGAATTCTACGTCTCTAAAATGCTCTAAAGTTATGAAGCTCTAGACTTCCATATCTCTAAATTTTCAATGCTCCAAAATTCCATAATTCTGTACTTTGAAAGCATTATAATTTAATATATTTAAAATCAGAAAAATGTAGAATTCCATTGCTCTAAACTGTCGGAGCTCTACAATTTTATCCATAGTCCTTCTAAAGCTCTAAAACTCCATAGCTCTAAAATTGTTAAGCTCCAATTCACACCTCCAGAACTTGAAACTCCAAAAATTCCAAAACAGTAACTTTCTAAAATTCCAAAACTCTGTCTAACGTTTAAAACCTAATCCTCCAAATCTCTATAATTCCAGCTCTAACATTTCAAACCTTTCCTTAAACCTTAATTTCAAACCTTAATTTCCCAAACCTCCACACTTCCATTCCTTATAAAACAAATCTCTCAATCACCAAAAAAAATCTATAAAAACCACATGTAATCTATTTACAAACATAACTCCAAGAAGTTCATTAAGACGTCAAAGCGCAAACAGCCTTGAAGATCTTCAAGAAGCAATCAATTTTCTTTCTTGCAGTATTTACTATATCTGATCATTATATCATCTCAGTGAACACACCGCTCGTTTCAGCTCGTTCAATTTACTTGATCACTTTTCTAGACACACTCGCGACCTTGACATTATTTCACCAAGTTAATAGAACGACATTAATTATCGCGGAGCATATTGGTGTTGCGATTTTGATAACTACGGGAATAACTCGGTGTACACGACGCGTGTAATCGTCGCTGAGCGAACGTAATCGCCTTGAAATACGCTGCGCGAATACGTAATCCGCTGGCGGCTACATCGTCATTCGTGAGATGCGTGTTCATTCTTAATTCATCGGTGTTACGTTAGTTATTCCGCGATCATGGATTCGTAACAAACGATGACGCCGACAAAATGATCACTTTGTTCTTCGCCTATTTAGCGTGCATTTATAATTCTTTGTTTGAAGTACAAATAAGGAGACAGTCTAATGGCAGTTTCATACTTTGTCTTATGACTAACCTATTTTGAGTACATTTATTCACTTGACTTTGAGTATATTACTGTTAAAAAATCAGAATTATGGAAAATAACAAAACTAATAATACACTTTCAAACACGAACAAACCATTTAATAACGAACACAAACAACAAACATTTTAACTTAAAGATCAACCATTTAAACAAGGATTACTTTTTCTTCTTATCAAACATATCACGAACGTTTACATTTTCATAACAACAAGAACCGGAAGTCACAATATTCAATTATTCTGTTACTAACATCGTACAACATTTCTAATACTAAAAGATGTCGCTATATGCTAAATTTATTAATAATTTAACAATTACATTAATTGACTTTCATAAAATATAAAATATACTGATGTGTTCTCAGTATGCTCATACACGGTATGTTATAACATATTGTTCTAATAGCGCATTTTCCTTAAATTTAAAAAGTTACTGTTCTATGTACGAGTGCAGTATAGAGATGTATTATTTTTAAAATTGTAAAGTTTCCACAAAATTTTCACCCCCAATACTGGTCGCACTTTCTTTTACGTATCAATAAATATTGAAGGCACGAAGTTTTACGCAAATGGCCCATTAATAACATACAGTGTAAAAGAATCACTTTCGAATCATGCAAAAGCGCATAATTTCTCTCCGCTTCGCATTCCAAGAAAAATGTACACCTTTATTTCTTACGGCAGCCACTTTTACTCGGTAAACAGTGAACTACGTGTACACTGGAAAAAGCTTTATTTTTCCGGAAAACTCGAGTTTGACGAGAGGACCATAAAGTTAACTGACCGATAACTATATTGTCTCTACAAAAGGACATCTATAAAACGTTCCTTTTACACAGAGTTTCGTTGTTACTCAAAATTCCGCTGAAATATTTTATTCTGTTTTTCGCAACGAGAAAATTGTTACCTCCGTAACGAATTCCATGGAAAATGAAATTACACCTCGCGTATATTATTATTAAAAATATAACAGACGAAACTCAATTGTTATTCTCTCCGTATAAATTGTATTTATACGTGAAATTATTTCGTTTCAATGGAATACGTTCGTATAAATATGGAGAATATTCGACACGAAAAACGGGCGAAAATAATTCGATGGGGAGATTGGAAGTTGTAATGAAATACCGAATGCGGTCAGCTTGGAATAAATTACACCTCGGTTAACTGCCTTTTTTCGACTTGCCCGCTGCGTGAGCGCCCGCCAATTATTTGAATGACCGATAATCGCGCGCCATACAGCGAGGACGTTAATGCACTCCCGGTATGCGATCTTTTCATTAAATTAGCGACAGTGTTATGCACGTGCGCGTATTTGCTGCTTTTCCCCTGGGTCTTTCCGTGGTACACTCGCTGAATCGTTAAGTAAAAATAGTAATGATAGATCCGTATCTTTAGATAATTATAGAAACGTTCCTAACGCTATTACGTTCGGTGTCTACAGGGAAGTATGTTCGGGATATTGAAATAATTGTTGAGTATTTTATTGGAGAATTTTTTAACGGATGTTTTTCATATTTTTGGTTCTTTAGAATTGTTAGTGGTTGATATTGTTTAATTTTAAGTATAGAGATTTGGTAATTTTTCAGATTTTACATAGACGGTTTTATGAATTTTTGAGGAACTAACTTTGCAAATTATTGGTCTTTTATTTTTGGGGTATAGGCTTGCAAATATTTAATTTTTAAGGTTCTACATTTTGAGCGTAGATGTTTGCAAATTTTGTCATTTTCAAGATTTCATATTTGCAAATTTAGTCATTTTCAAGGTTCTACATTTTCAAAGTCTATATTTGTAAATTTTGTCATTTTCAAGGTGCTGCGTTTCCAATGTCTACATTTGCAAATTTTGGCATTTTCAAGGTTCCATATTCTGAAAGTCTACATTTGCAAATTTTGTCATTTTCAAGGTTTTACGCTTTCAAAGTCTACATTTGCAAATTTTGTAATTTTCAAGGTTCTACATTTGCAAATTTTGTCATTTTTAAGATTCTACACTTTCAGAGTAGACTAATGCAAATTTTTTAATATTCAAGTTTCTATATTTTAAGAGTGTACATTTGCAATTTTTTTAATTTTCAAGGTTCTATATTTTAAGTGTGTACGTTTGCAAATTTTTTAATTTTCAGTGTTCTCATTTCCAAAGCCCACATTTGCAAATTTTTAATTTTCAAGTTTCAGCATTTTCAAAGTCCATATTTACAAATTCTTTCATTTTCAAAGTCCACATTTACAAATGTTTGAATTGTCAAGATTCCATATTTTCAGAGTACACATTTGCAAATTTTGAAAGTTTCAATGTTCCACATTTTTCGTCGTACCAAGTTTACAAAACGAAATTGTACCAAGGTCTCGAATTCACAAATATCCACTCTCACAGCTTTAAGCTCTCAAACATGCAAATTCACAATGTCTCAATATTCTAAACTCGCCCATTCCTTTCCAAATGTTGCAAGTTTGCTTAACACTAAAACTACCAAACAGATCAAATGACCACTCCATAAGTTTCTTATTATAACATTTTGCTAAAGCACGCTCTTTGAAATCAGAATTAATTTCCACCAAAATAAAGAATAAATGTGTGTACTAATTTATGTTTCATCATTTATTTATTTATTTTTTAACCCTTTGCACTCGAAGGTAATTTGACTGTTTGCAAACAGCAACTTCAAAAATTAGTTAAAAAGTTAAATAAATTTTTTCGAGGTTATTATTTCTCTACTAATAATTTCCACTATTCTTTGTTTCATTATGTTTATACATCACACGTGTTGTGGCATAAAATCAGTTAAAAAATGCTTGTTTTAAATTATTGTATTAAATAAAATGAGAGTCACCTCTCGCAAAGGGTTAACTTCATTTTTAGTTTCAAATTAACCCTTTGCACTCCTCGATTTCTTTTACCTACGACTCCGTAATTTAGAAAAAATTTATCAAGCTAGGGGTTCTCAGTAAAATGTATTGCAACAGTGTGAAGTATGTGACAAATACATTTTTCATTTATTATAAATAGTAAATAAATAAAAATATGTATATTTAACCAATCTATTTATCTGAATTATTCGTAAGATCCAATTGAAATGTGATGTCGAGCCACACTCGACAGAGGAGTGCAAAGGGTTAAGTAAGTGGTAGATTTAGTTAACCCAAAAACTTGCATATTTCGACCTCGAAATCTCTGAACAGCAAAAACATAAATTCTCAAGTTTAATTAGAAGACGTTGAATAGTTGTCGAAACACAATGCATCGTATACGATCTTGGAATGCACGCAGCAACCTGAATGCATTTTTTAACGCCTTCATCATTGTTATTCAAAAACTCCTACTGAGTTAGCAGCCGAGAGGACGTAGAAGAATTAGAATCAGTATCAGAAAGAAAATCTTCGGAATTATTTCATTAATCGAAGATCTTGAAAGAATCCTATTTCCTCGATCAATAGCAGAGGTATAAATCACTGAGTCAATTAAAGGAAGGTTCTTTTTTCTGCTGAAACGAAGGATCATGGTATAATGCATCTTCAGCTTCTGCATGTCAATTGCAGGATGCATTCAACCAAGCGAATGCGCTCTTTAATGCTTCTCCTCAAGTTTTTCATCCTTGGAGCTTCGCTTGCAGAAGAAAAGCGGACAAAAAGAGGACTTGATGGCGGAGAAAGAAAGTAACGATGACGAGGAGAAACATTAACCCTTCGATAAAGGAAGAAAGGAGTTTAAGAATTTAGTGGGAATTGGAAGAGGGAGTAGAGTTTCAGAGCTTGGAGTTTTGAAGTTATTCTACTTTATTTTTTAGTTGTTCAAATTTTTTGTATTATAGAATGTTAATGGGTCAACATTTTGGAGATGTGGAATTTTATGTCTAGAGGATTTTAAAACTTCACAATTTTAATTTTAAAAAATTTTAAAGTTTCAAGATTTTAAGATTTCAAGGTTTTAGGATGAGCTTTGGAGTTCTGGAGATCAAGGATTTTAAAATTGTAGAAATTTTATATTTAATTGCAGTGTCAAAATTTTATAGCTTTGATAAGTTTAAACTTGCAAAATTTCACATCATTAAAATTCTAAAGCTAACATTACACTTCTAGAATTTTAGAAGCACAGAATCACAATGCTACATAACCTCAAAATCTTCGAAACCTTGATGGTTCATAACCTCAAAAATTCACAATACTATAACTCTTAACAATTTCCACATATAAAAATGTAAAAATTCTACAACTCCAAAATTTTATACTTGCAAAATTTCATGTCACTAAAATTCTAAAGCTAACATTACACTTTTACAATTTTAGAAGTTCAGAATAACAATGCTACATAACCTCAAAATCTTCGAAACCTTGATGGTCCATAACCTCAAAAATTCACAATACTATAACTCTTAACAGTTTCTACATACAAAAATGTAAAAATTCTTCAACTGCAAAATTGTATTTCTCGAAATTTTTAAACTTATAAAATTTCACATCACTAAAATTCTAAAGCTTCAAAAATTTTCCATCCCCAAAATTGTATTTCTCCAAATTTTTAAACTTGTAAAATTTCACATCACTAAAATTCTAAAGCTTCAAAAATTTTCCATCCCCAAAATTGAATATCTCTAAAGTTTCAAACTTGCAAAATTTCACATCACAAAAGCTTTCCATCCCCAAAATTGCATATCTCCAAAATATTAAACTTGTAAAATTTCTCCTAACTAAAATTCTGAAGCTTCAAAAATTTTCCCTCCCCAAAATTGAATATCTCTAAAGTTTCAAACTTGCAAAATTTCACATCACAAAAGCTTTCCATCCCCAAAATTGCATATCTCCCAAATTTTAAACTTGTAAAATTTCACCTAACTAAAATTCTGAAGCTTCAAAAATTTTCCCTCCCCAAAATTTTCCCTAAAGTTTCAAACTTGAATTTCACTCCACTAAAATTCTAAAGCTACAGAGGTACGACTACGATTCCAGAAGTCCTGAATCAAATGCCCGAAAACTTGAAAGTCTTCGGAACTTCAGTGATTCAGAATGTGGAAGCAGCAGAATCCTATAACTCTAAAGTTTCAAAGCTTTAGAACTCCATAACGCGTTATGTATAAACTGCATACTTCGATTTTCATCTCGCTATTCGTACGACCCGATGAACAACTATTCTATGCACGGTCGTTGTCCTGGTATCTCGTCCTATTTTATACCGAAGAATTCCATGGAGAGAACAGATCCTGGCGCGGAATTATTCTCCATGGAACACTGAATGATTCCTTTATCGCCGGATCGATTTTGATATTGCTGCGACGCATCTAAAAGAGTTTGCTAACATCTGGGCCTCGTACAGTCTTTCACAAAAGTTACATAGCCATTTTGAATTCTTTATTGAGTTAATTTTAATTTTGTTTAAATACTGTTCTTTTGTTTTAGTTAGATTTTGTTTAAAAAGTAATTCTCTTTTTATTTTTATTTTATTTGAAGACTGATTCTTTTTTTATTGGATTTCATTCAAAAATTTTTTCATTTTGTTTAAAATTGAAATTTTTCTGCTTTTGGTTTTATTTAAAAATTGATTGTTTTTCTCATTTTAATTTTGTTTAAAAATTAACAATTTTTTATTCAGTTTGACTTTATTTAGAAAATTGAAAATTTTTTCATTTTGATTTTAATTAAAAATTCATTATATTTTTTCCATTTTAATTTCATTAAAAAATTGATCATGTTTATATTCATTTTGATTTCATGCAAAGGTTAATAATTTTATATAAAACAATAAATACATTAATTTTCTATAACAAACATTAAAACGTCTATTAAAATACATATTAAATATTCACATTTTATGTACAATACATTAAATTTGTATTTAAAAAACAAAAGATCAAAGAAACAACATAAATTCATACAATAAATATGAATGAATAATGAATTGAAAATTAATAATAATAAAATATTCATACACGAAATTACAAACTCCGGTCATCGACTGAATAATTAATTCTCGCATTGTTAATTCATTGGAACATCGAACGATATCATAATTCCAATGAAAATCGATACGGTATCGATCAGAATAGTTTTGCGAATCACTGTATGTATAGAGGAGAAGGTTGTTCACGCGAAATGTACCCGGTTGTCGGTCTTTAAGACTCTCTTAAAGGAATACGCTTGTATGATCGCGAACCGGGTCGTGCGTTATTCATGTGACACACGCGTGTGCGTAATGTGCATGGGCGAACGAGAAAGGCTGATAGGTGAGCCCACGTGAGCTCTCTTATGTTCCTTCTCACGTACCGGGTGTGTAACTGGGTTAGTACTTGCAATGCAAAGGGATAATGTACGTTGCTTCTTTGGTTCTGTACAAACTTGTTTCTTTAGAAACAATTTCACCATGTTAACATGACAAGATCAGAGTACAGTGAGGTCCCTAAGAATATAGTGATTTTTTATGGTACAAGCTTTTAGATTTTTCAATTAATAAATTCTTTATATTTTTCGAATTTTTTAATTTTTATATGCTTAAGTTTTGGTATTTTTAAATTTTTGAATTTGGGAATTTTTGGATTTCTAGATTTACAAATCCCAAAATTTAACAAATTTTTAAATTCTCAAATTTTCAAATAGTTGAATTATCAAATTTTTATTTCTAAAATCCCTAGATTTCAATTTCTGAAATAGAAATCCCTAGATTTCTAGTTCTTAAAATTCCCAAATAGCCAGTTTCCAAATCTACCAAAATTTCTAAATTCTGAAAATTCTCCAAATATCCCAATTCCCAAAAATTCCCAAATTTCTAAATTTTGAAAATTCCCCAAATTTCCAAATTCCCAAAAATCCCCTTTCTAAACTTCCCAAAATTCCCCAAATTCCCCAAATTTTCCAAATTTCCCAAATTTCCAAATCCCAAAAATCCCAAAAATCCCAAAATTCCTAAATATCAAAGTTCCACAAGCTCCTCTTCAATGAAAAAATTTCTCTCGAAGAAAGAACCCATATGTGAAGAAGCCCTATACCTAACCTTCCCTAACCCGCACCCACATCCCGTTTACTCGATGAAAACGTTTTCGGTTGTGTACAGGGTGTCCCGTAACACAGGTGCACGAATGTTTCAAGCACCCCTTACATTTGTTCACCCACACTGTGCACGCGTACGAGGAGAATACGACGTCGTGCGTACGCCCACACACGGTTTACGCCTTCTCGGCTCGTTGCATCAGGCCCCGGTGTTACAGGCCCAATAAAGGAGCACTCACACACGTGTCCCAGTAAAACGAGCCGCGTTAAAGAAGAAAATAAACCGGCCTCGAGTTTTATTGCCCTGGCTCGAAAATAATGAGTTTATGTCAATTTTAAGTATTCTGCCGTGTGTTAGTACATCTTGAACATAAAACGTCTTCCCACGCTGTTCTAGTATTTGCTCTAGGCACTGGAAATACCGCATACGAGGATGTAGATGGTGGAGGGTCGGTTTATGGGACCCTTGGCCTCTCGGGTTTCAGTTTGGGTTAGAAAGAAATTATACTGAAATATTAACTGTAACTTAATAAGGAGACTATAATTAATTTTAGAGTATAGTTTCACTATATTTTGTTTAAAAATGGAGTTGGGTAAATTAAGATTGTAGGTGAATTGATTCTAAGTAAAATTGTAATTGTAAGACTTTAATATAAGTCTATTTGATCTACAAGAACTGTGATGTGTAAGAGGTTAGAGATGATGCGTAGTACTTCCACGCATTGTAATTCCACGCATGGTACCTTCTCGCGCTATATTTCCACGCGTGGAACCTTCACGCGCTGCATTTCCACGCGTGGTACCTTCACGCTCTGTATTTCCATGCGTGGTACTTCCACTCGCTATATTTCCACGCGTGGTACCTTCAAGCGTAGTATTTCCACGCGTGGAACCTTCACGCGCTGTATTTCCACGCGTGGAACCTTCACGCTCTATATTTCCACGCGTGGAACCTTCACGCTCTATATTTCCACGCGTGGAACTTTCACGCTTTGTATTTCCACGCGTGGAACCCTCACGCTCTGTATTTCCACGCGTGGAACCTTCACGCATTATATTTCCACGCGTGGTACCTCCACGCTCTGTATTTCCACGCGTGGAACCTTCACGCTCTGTATTTCCACGTGTCGAACCTTCACGCTTTATATTTCCACGCGTGGTACCTCCACGCTCTGTATTTCCACGCGTGGAACCTTCACGCTCTATATTTCTACGCGTGAAACCTTCACGCGTAGTATTTCCTCGCGTGGAACCTTCACGCGTAGTATTTCCACGCGTGGAACCTTCACGCGTAGTATTTCCACGCGTGGAACCTTCACGCTCTGTATTTCCACGCGTGGAACTTTCACGCGCTGTATTTCCACGCGTGGTACTTTCACGCGTAGTATTTCCACGCGTGGAACCTTCACGCGTTATATTTCCACGCGTGGTACCTCCACGCACTGTACTTCCACGCGTTCTATTTCCAAGCCCTGTATTTCCACACTAAACACCACCAATAAAACTAAACATCCAAATATTTCATTATTGAATCACATGTGTCCTCATTACGCACAGGTCAAAGGTACTTTTTTCGTTCCATTAATTTCATTAAAAGAGCAGCGTGTCCCCACACATAAATTGATATAAAGCAACTTCCCACAAAACCCAAACACTTTCCTAATAGATTATCTAACAGGTTCTTTCGTAAAGCATGAGTCCCCAATTTAGAAACCATAGAATTACAAGCGAACAAAACAGCAGAGAAAAAACTGGTCGTCCCTCATTTAACACGTTATCGGTAGTGAACGTGACTACGAAATCGTGCCTCCCTCTCTTATATTAGATTCTCGTGGCTCGGTCAGCTGTGAGGTTAATTGAATTTACTCGTCACTGTTACGCAAAAGTGTCAGCCACGAAGCTGTGAATTGATTTCTGTACACGGTCTAATAGCTAGGGCAATGTTACACGTAACTTTGGACTTGCATGGGCTTGAGGTGAATATACGAGTTGTTACATGGAAGTTGCATGGGATGTATTGTATGATCACTTAGGGTTATATGAGCAATTTAGGAAGTGATTAGTTATGTGTGGATTTTGTTATATGGACATATGTAGTATGGTTGTGTTTTGTATGGACAGTTGTATGATCAGTTGTATAGTCCGTTGTATGAACATGGTTTATACATATGGGAGATTTATATATGGTGATTTGTTATATGGTCACATGTTGTATTTTTACACATTGTGATTTTACACGGTGTTCTTGTGAGAGTTGTACTTTTATGTATATTGAATTTCTACGCTTTGTTATTCCACGCGTTGTATTTCCACGCGTTATATTTCCACGCGTTTTACTTCCACGCGCTGTAGCTCCACGCGTTATATTTCCACGCGCTTTACTTCCACGCGCTGTAGCTCCACGCGTTTTACTTCCACGCGTGGTACCTCCACGCACTGTGATTCCACGCATTATATTTCCACGTGTGGTACCTCCACGCACTGTACTTCCACGCCTTGTATTTCCATGCGTAGTACCTCCACGCATTCTATTTCCACGCGTGGTACCTCCACGCATTGTATTTCTACGCGCTGTATTTCCACGCGTGGTACCTCCACGCATTGTACTTCCACGCGCTGTATGTCCACGCATGGTACCTCCACGCGCTGTAATTCCACGCACCGTATTTCCACGCATGGTACCGTCACGCACTGTATTTCCACGCGTCGAATCACCACGCACTGTATTTCCACGCGTCGAATCACCACGTGCTGTATTTCTACGCCCTATACATATATTTACACACCGCATCTCCACGCATTACATCACCACACGTGGTATCTCCACACGCTATATTCAAACATTGTATACTTGCGCACACTAAATTTGCACTCATTGCATCACCTCGCGCTATAACATCACATACTCCATCTCCTCGCACTATAAAGTCACCCACTCCATCACCTCGCACTATAAAGTCACCCACGTCATCCCTCCGCGTTACAACGCCACACCTTACATCTCCCAGCATAATAACACCACAAGTTGCATTATCACCCATTTCACAAGTGACCTAATACAAAACCTTGAATCACTATATCACCAATTTTTAAAATTTTCCATCTCCATCCTTGATAATGCGTCTCTACTATATTAGTATCGAAAATCCACGATTAAAATGAATACCTTCAACGCCTCACTAAATTATACACCGTAGCGTCATTATCCAACGCCATAATGCGATAATTAAGCTCGACCATAAACCTCAACTGCCATTTATTCTTGCTATATATACTTGAAACATGTACTTTAAAATTATTACATAAATTTTCCTTGATTGCCTATTAACTATGCATTTTGAGCCTTTATTGTAGAAGTTAATTAGATTATCTGCGATATTTCTGGACTTGCAGGGAGACGGAATTAATCAGTTTACTGTCCTTCTAACGCGATGATCAAATTCAAAAGCGTCGTCCACAAATATTAATGTTACGATTAAAAAATTAAATTGTGCACGTTTAATATAGAATACATTTTTCTTTATTATAATTCCGTGTTATAATGAACGAAATTATTTATACAATAAATGAAATAATAAATTCTCTTCATCTCAGTACAATTAACCTTATGCAAATTTCTCCGACCACTCTGCATGCAATTCTTAAAATATATTCCTGATGCAATCGCATTATGCATTCTGAAATGTCATTTCATGAGTTAATTAGCTCGCAAGAGTTATTTCTGCGCTCGTAAAACGAGACGTAAAATGTGCGGTTTAGAGATAACGAACGGATGATAGACACAAGTAATTGAAGATCACGTACCGGTATCAGAGAAGACCAACTGACCGGAAGTTGTTCATTTGACGAGCAATATCTATGCAAAACGTAGTCGAGTAGAGTCGGAGGCTCACCTTGTTTTACCGTTCGATTTCTTCGGCAGCTGACGGTATTCAATATCGACGATTGTTTTGTTCCTCTCTGCGAAGATAATTGCATCTTGTCATTTTTCATAACTACTTCGCCCAACAAGGCGATGCACCGATGTAACTGAATTGTAGACTCACTTTTCTTGCCTTTTATGTTCTTGTTCAAAGTTTTATTTTCTGAAGTGTAATTCGACTTCTCTTTTATTGTCACTGAGGAGAGATTATGCGAGGGGACTTTTTTATTTGCTCTGGGCTGGTTGCTCATTTTTTTCAGAACTTTATGCAACTTCGTTGCAATTTCCTAACAGTTTTTGCAGTTTGATAAATCTTGTTGTTTATAAGTATGGTTAGGTGTTTTACTTTTATACTATGTACAAAGTTAGTAGGAAATATTTTATGATCTTTCTTTAAAAATTTGATAAATCTTCTAATTTTTGAAAGAAATTATTTAAAGTATCTTTTGTTGATTTTAATTGTCATTATGTATTTTCATTTTGTTCTATGTACAAAATTAGTTGCAAATGTTATACAATTTTTCTTTTAAAAATTTCACAAATATTATAATTTTTGAACAAAGTCATTAAAAATATCTCTTGTTATTTATAAATGTTATATATTTTAATTTTATTCTATGCACAAAATTAATTGTAAATATTGTACAATTTCCCCTCAAAAATTTATTTAAAAACAATTTATCATTTCATGTCATTTTCTGATTATAAAAATTCTTATTCTTCAATTTTATTAATATTAAAAATTTTTAAATGCGCCAAGATTAATAAAGGCCATATTTTCTCTAATAATCCTTTAAATACCTTAATTCTATCACAGTTTTCTCGCTCGAGGATCAAAGTTGACATTGCCGGACTTCCTATCAGCAGGGAATGTTTTCGGTTAAAAATATTGTCGGCTGCGTTCCCTATAATTAACCACGGTCGATAGGTCGACGAGTCAATCGAAGTTTTTCCTATACGAAAATAACGTGGTATGCACTCGCACGTGGTTGAATTTACTCTGTCGTTTATTTACTATTAGCTTCTCTATTCTCTAGCAAACGTGGTTAGAAAAAAAAAACAAATACTACGACAGATGTTCGAAGAAAATGGGAGAGAAAGTTGGAAAGAAAGTATGGTTTCTTATGCGAAAACTGTATTTGTTCACATCGTGATTCTATGAAAATTTGTGTCACATATTGAAATATGAGAAATGCGATTCATTGATGAATTATTGACATGTGTGATTGTTATTGTATTATAGACGTGTCACTTAAATTTAATGGAGAAAAAAATGAGGACAATTTTGACAGACATTTTTAATATTTTTAATAATTGTGAAATTTATTATTCACTTATTTTTAGGAATATATAGGAATTTTTTAGGATATTGTTTTATTATATGTAGAATGTATTAAACGTGACATAATGATGTGTTAAACCTTCTCAAAATATTATTCATATGTCATATATCATACAATCATATATCACATATCATATACCACATATCATATGTATACCATGTATCATATATTATATATCACATATCATATGTATACCATATATCAGATTTTATATATCACATACTTATATGTATGTACACATCACATAAATATCACAAATATATTATTCCCTAATTCTAAAGAAACTATAAAAGTGTCATAAAATATTGTTTTATTGTATGAAGAATATATGCAACAGATTATAATAAAGGTTTGCTCCTCTACAATATATGATATGTTACCAAACCACATATGATACGTTACAAATTATTGTACATACACAATATACATATCAAATGAATTTTATAAACAGAAAATCTCTACTATTACAAGACATAAAAATAGCATAACAAAGTCCCCGACCAAAGTTCATTCCCTATGAAATCAACGAAGCTAATTAAAAACCAATTGGCTAGATGAAGCAGATGAAGTCTTCCACGAAGCGCAGCATCTTTTCAACGGTCTAATAGGATACAGTTTCGTGGCTGTTCCTCTTATTCGCTGGTGTTTTCTGTCAACGTACAAAAAGTATTTCCTGTTTTCGTACGAGGCGAACAGCAGCCGAGAGAGAAAGTCGAGCGAAGATGACAAAAATACGATGGTCGGTCGTCATCCGGTCTCCGTTGATATTTTTGTCGTACGTTCATTGAGAAAAAGCCTTAATGGGTGAACCACACGTATTTACACACTTCAAGATGACCTTTGAGGTTTACCCGCGACGATTTTCGCGTCTTTCCACCGTTTTAAGGAGCCGCGTAAATAAAATTTACGATTCGCGGATTTTGAAGAGCACTCTTTGAACCGTCCCCGCTTTACGACTCGCCATTAAACATTCTACGGTGTCGTTGCTCGTGTTTGCCACGCAAACAACGTGTGACTCTTTTCGTATATTTTTCTGCCGCGAAAAAGAGGGGAAGAGCAATTTGTTCGAGGACCCCTGTGGAGATGCAACCGGTACAACGCGCTCGTACCTTCACGAAGTGCTTTATTAATCCTTTTTACTCGGAATTTATTGGCTGATCGGAGATATTGCCTTTTTTAACGATTTCCTTCTGATTTATATCTTAATTTCAATTTCTTTTTGACGTGGATACGATGGTATACATTTTATTGCGGGACTTTGAACCGAGTCGAGGTTATTAACTTTTTGTGGCCTTGACAGTGATCTTGAAGTTTAGTGATATGTGTTATATAATTAATTGTGATCTTATGTACTTCCAAGCGTTGTATTTCCATGCGCTGTAATTCAACGCGTTGTATTTCCACGCGTTGTATTTCCACGCACTGTACTTCCACGCGTTGTATTTTCACGCGTTGTATTTCCATGCGTGGTATTTCCATGCGTGGTATTTCCACGCGTTGTATTTTCACGCGTTGTATTTCCATGCGTGGTATTTCCATGCGTGGTATTTCTACGCGTTGTATTTTCACGCGTTGTATTTCCATGCGTGGTATTTCCATGCATGGTATTTCCACGCGAAGTATTTTCACGCGTGGAATTTCCACGCACCATAATTCTACGACTAGTACTTCCACGCGTGGCACTTTCATGCGCCATAATTTCACGCGTGGTTTTTCCACGCGCCATAATTCCACGAGTAGTACTTCCACGCGTGGTACTTCCACGCGACATAATTTAATGCGTGGTATTTCCACGCGCCATAATTCCACGAGTAGCACTTCCACGTGTCGTACTTCCATGCTCCGTATTTCCACGCGTAGTATTTCCACGCGTTGTAAGTCCATGCTCTGTACTTCCATGCGTGAAGGTACCACGCACTGTTATGACATTTATATAAACGTATTTGCTTATACATACTGCTCATTATTTATAGTTATGAACGGCACAGATCTTACAAGGATAAATTCAAAAATGGCAAAATTTAGTTCTGAAACTTGATATCTATATAATGAGATTAGATGAAAATATCAAAATTTGTTGTGAATCGAACAAAATTAATTTTTGCGTAATATAAAAAATATCTACAATGAAATTTTTCAATATTATGACCATTAATATGCGGCATTTCAATTTTTATAATATATGACGTTTTAATACTTTGAGTTAATGTAATAAATTTTTATGTTAGAGTTAAATTTGTATTATTCCACTAATGAAAATAAATTAAAAGGGGGAATATTGCAGGGAGAAATAAATATAAATATTGCAAGGGAGAATAAATGAAAATATTGCTAGGAAGAATTATTCTTCCTATATGTAACATAAGTTCTACTTCTGAAACAAATTAAAAATGTTCTACTCTTATGAAACTCCTAACGAACCTAACGGTAAAAAGCAATATCTCTAACAATCTCTTAGGTGAATTGTTCCCGTCATAAATTCCGCATCTGCATATTCGCACCGTTAAAAATTATACGAGTAATTACACGAGCAGGTAATTAAAACATCAATCAAGAAAGTATCACGGTATATGAAGAAATTAACGGGACATAGGAGCAATTAATTCTCTGTTTTCCTACCACTTAATCTTCCCGCTTCTTTTTCCCTCAAAGAGTAATATTAACCACCCCACGAATAACGAGCACGAGCTTGCGGCTATATAAATAGGACTCAAAAAGGGAGTTAGGGGAAGATAAAAAGTCATCTGCAGTCAAAGCACTGGGAGGATGAACAGGGTGGCATGGAGATAGAGATTAACCGGTCTGGAGTATCTAAATATCTTAGAGGAAGTACTTAAACTTCCATGTACACTAATAAATCTTATCTTTTGTACGGTGCTTGCTTTATTGCATTATTTAATATTAATTTGGTTAGTCATTAACTTCTATGTAAAACGAGGTTAATTTTAATTTGAATCAAATTTTAATAAATATGCAATGGTTAATTCGATTAGAAATTTAGAATGAAGATACTTAAGCTTAATATGGATTATGGTTATGCAACATGGAGTTTATAGAGTACTCTTGTTATATTGCCATCAGTGCAACGTCTAGACTTTAGCATTAGCCATATAAATCTTGAATTTGTAAAGTACATAAAGTATAGAGCGTATAGAGAGTTAATAGAGTAGACTCTCGCTATATTGCCGCAGGTACATCTTAACTTTAACACCACAGAAAAAATTCTACCATCTAATTATTAAATTACAACAAATTTAATATAATACCAGTGACATCATACCTCCACCATATTCAACAAAACCTTGCAATCTTATACATTTACATTTTCAAAATAAAATAAAATTGAGTAACAGCAATAAATTAAACAGTCCCAAATTTTTGGTATAACGATAAGGATACTTTCGTGATAAGAAGTATTCGGTAACGAGGTTAATGATACCAAAAGTACGTACTCCGGTTCGATGGTACTTAATGTTCAGAACCACGGAACGCGATACGTTTCAGCCGAGATCGGCCATTTAAACGACCACATGGGCAGACAATGCGAGAGGCTATCAGCTTGTCGGCTTATCAGCACCGAACGTAACTGCGTATCGATCCATTTACCAACAGCAATACCGTGTACTGATTTCACGCTCGCGGCTTTCTATCAGACTGGGCCTAAACCGGACGGAATTTCGAGCCACGAAACGAAAGTGTTTTATGCAACCGGCTCTTCGCTCGTTCTGGCGCTTCGTTTTCTGGAATTAGGCCATGGTTTCCGTGTGCGGAGAACTGCCGACTTTACTTTCCATTCAGTGACATCTGCGGGATTACGGACGGATGTGCGATTAAGCGATAGGTCGATATTTTTTTAGAGGAAATTGGGTTGGTGGAATGTGTTAGTAATTTATGGAGATTTGGGAATTTTAGAAGTTTGACACTTTGGAATTAGGGGATTTTGGAAGTTTGATATTTTAGAGTTTGAAGATTTGGGGATTTTGGAATTTTAGAAGTTTGATATTTTAGAGTTTGAGGATTTGAGGATTTTGGGATTTTAGAAGTTTGCCACTTTGGAATTTGGGAGTTTTGGAAAATTGAAATTTTAGAGTTTGGAGATTTGGGGATTTTGGGATTTTGGAAGTTTCACACTGTGGAGTTTGGGGATTTTGGAAGATTGAAACTTTAGAGTTTGAGGATTTGGGGATTTTGGAATTTCGAAAGTTTGATAATTTAGATTTTAGGGATTTTGGAAGTTTGACACTTCAGAGTTTGGGAATTTGGGAATTTTGGGACTTTGAAAGTTTGATAATTTAGAGTTTGGGGGTTTTGGAAGATTGAAACTTTAGACTTTGGTGATTTTGGAACTTTGGAATTTTAGAAGCTTGATAATATAGAGTTTGAGGATTTTAGAAGTTTGAAACTTTATAATTTGAGGATTTTAAAAGTTTGAAACATTAGAATTATGGGATTTTGGCATTTTGGAACCTTGACGATTTGGATCTTCGAAATTTTTTAATTTCTAAAATCAGAGATTTTGAACATTTGAGACACTGACAATTTAAGGTTTTGACGATGTTAGAACTTTAAGATTTTAGACCTTGCAATTTTGAACTCTCAAAACCATCGTCTCTCTAACATTTCAAAACTTGAATATTAAAAAAGATTTTGGTCTTCAACTTATTATATAAATTTAAAATGTTCACTGATCTAATTTCACTACAGAAAAGAACATAGAATACGAAAATATATCGCAACAGCATTCCATGATTATAAATGTTTGCACATAATCAGCTTTGCACCATATCAGGGTGCAAATTAACAGAATTAAACGGATTATTGATACAACCAATATCGGACGAGCTAAATACGTGCATTAACTGACGGATCGAATGAATAGCGTGCGAATTAAAGCAGGTCTGTGTTTGACAGTAGATCAAACTTTATGAAAATCTCATGCAAATATCTCTTTCATTCACTAATATCGCTGTATCCTATATTCCTTTATAATTCACTATAGCATTCATAATTATTCATCTACTTATATGTATACATACACGTATCCATTACACAAATCCTCCTATTAATTAACTTATTCGAATTTAGTAATTACTTTAATTTTACAATTTTTATGTTTCTATGTTCCATGATCATTAAGTTCCTAAAGCCACTAAATCGTATCATCTTTAGACTAGTAGTACTGTTATATGCTTTAAAATCACTAGATGGATGAATTTCGTACGTTCTTGAATTTCTACGTTTTTAAAATTCTTAGGACTCTATGTCGTTGGATATTTATTATCACTGGATTTCTAGATCGATATATCATCAGATCTTGGAACTATGTATGCATATTTCTAGAGTTTTATGTCTCTAAATTTTGTAGATTCTTTGACACCTATATCTCTAGATTTTTGGGTCCTTTGACACCTAAATCCTTAGATTTCTATATTACTAGATTTTTAGATCCACTGACACCTCTGTCTCTAGATTTCTAGATCCACTGATACCTATATCTCTAGATTTTTAGATCCATTGACACCTATATCTCTAGATTTCTAGATCCACTGACACCTATATCCTTAGATTTCTAGATCCATTGACACCTATGTCCCTTGATTTCTAGATCCACTGACACCTCTGTCCCAAGATCCCTATATTTCTAGATCTCTAGATGCTTGAATCCACTAACCTTCATATTCTCAGATTTCTATGTCTATAAACCCCGTCACTTTAGATCCTCAGCTATATTCCTAAACCCCTATATCTCCATATGTCCTTAAATCCCTATATCTTCATATGTCCTTAAATCCCTTAAATAACTTCGTGTGTCCCTAAATCCTCATACATCCACTTATCACAAACAATACCCAATAACATTTATTTCCGAGTTTACAACAGTCGCAAACAATTTGTAACACCGATAAGAAACGATCCGATTGCAATAATAAACGCGATGACACCACTGCTGAACGACGCTTTATCGACGAAATATTATCAGTATTGTTTCCGTAATACTAAGATAAAGTGCGGCAAAAACGTTAACTCGTCGGGCCAATGACGATCAGTCGTCGGTGAATTAGCGTTGCACGCGCACGTCGCGATCGTGTCTCGAATACACGAATGCAAGTGTTCGTTCGTAAAGGGTTCGCTAGCGTACAGCTTCCCTTGACGGAACCGAATCTCGGACATCCTCATTCATCGCGGTAAATATTTACGGGCTATTTTCTTTTATCAGCCGACAACCGATAACGATTGTCATCGCGTTGTTTCAACATGTTCGTAACGAATGTTAAATACGTGCTTGTCATCGCACCTTCGTCGAATTCATTAGTTCTGCTTTATGCTTCTTCTTATCGTGAAACGGTGTGTTCAAATTAATTTTATTTGGTGTGAAGTGGTTTTAAGATCTTTATCGATGTGATTTCGTAAGAACGTGAAATAAGAAAGCGTTTGTTTGAATGTATTTATTATCTTTATACAATATTATATTTTGTTATTATTTATTGTTGATATTTATTTAAACGTTTATGTAAACATTTTTTATTTAAATTCAGACAGTTAGAAGTGTTAGAGCGTTTATAATACTTGGGTGAAGATAGATAGAGCAAATAAAAGGGGCGTTTTTCGGAGTGATTCAAATACTGGCGCCATACGGACAGTTGGCGCCAAATTTGAATTGAAATTCGTGTCTCGGTGGTTATCAAGTTTTATGCTTATCTATTCAGTAGCTTATCGATAGATATTTGATAATCTGATGTATTTAATGATATTTTTAATCATTTATTCAATAATCTGTTTTAACTCTACTTTTGTTTAATAAATGTACTTAAAAAAATGCAGACATGAATTCTGAAAGATGAAATTTAATTTAATTTTCCAAAATATGGAAATCTATTTAAAGAAATGAAATTATGAATTCTAAAAGATGAAATTAAATTTAATTTTTCTAAATATAGAAATCTATTTAAAGAAATGCAATAATGTATTCTAAAAGATGAAATTAAATCTAATTTTCCTAAAAATAGAAATATGTTTAAAGAAATGCAACCATGAGTTCTCAAGAATGAAATTAAATTTAATTTTCCTAAAAATAGAAATTTATTTAAAGAAGTACAACCATGAACTCTTAAGAATGAAATTAAATTTAACTCAAGTTTGATTTAAAATAAAAAAAGAAATAACGTTCTGAATAATGTTTTAAACATAGTAGATGTTTTATTGCATCCATCTTAATGAGCTTCTTAATCAATTTCTATTTCTAAACCTAAGTTTCTATAAAAGCAACTTTAAATGATGTACCAGACAAGAAATACCACAGTGAGATTCGATCGAAACATTCAAACCCTTTATTCCGAAAATCGAGTGTCGAATAAACGGTACGTGGCGCCTGATTAAAAAATTAACTATCAAGAATGCTTTGGTCCTCGGAGAAAAGAGGAAATGCCACGTTACGTGTTCCAGCCCCTACAACCAGCAGCCGAAGAAATGTCTCTCCAAACGATCGCGTCGTGAATCCTAATCGTTTCTCCGAACCATGATTTCGTAAATGTATCACGTACCACGCCGCAAAGTTTCCAGGCCAAGGATTAAAAAGGGCCTGAAGAATTTTTAAGCGACCCTACTACTTTCTCGTTACTTTTGGTAACATACATTTTGCAAAATTAATATTAAATTCAGATTTACGAAATTTTAGAAACCTGATGGAAGTACGTGTTTTTGTCGTAAATCATTTTGGACTATCTTTTCATATCTAATCTTTTGTGAAAAATTTGATATTCTTTTGTATTGATAAATTTGTTTATTAATTTGTAGCCTTTATTGTAAATTTTTATAAAGTGAGTTGATATTATTTATAAGCTTAACAGAATTATATATTCTTTTTATAACTTGTAGGAGTAATATCATTTTTGTTTCGCTTTTTATATTTTTGTGTCATCTTAAAAATAATTGGTTAAATTCTTAAAATTGGTAAATTAATTTTTGAACATTTTTAGCGACAGAAATTAAGTCTAGTAAAAGGGGTAACTTTATTGATTCTACAACAGTAGTTCCGTACTATCAAATCTTTTATCTTGGAATTAATATTATCACACAATATTGTTATCAATTTTTTGTAAACTATAATCAATCGAAACATGGCGCCTCTTATCAATAATTTTTTCAAATTACTTTCTATTAGATTGTAACCTGTGATATTGCTACTTCTATTATATTCTATCTTCGATTTTATAATTTTTTAAATCTACCATTTAGAAATTAGGGATATCAAAATTAATTAACAAAAATATTAGAAATTTTTTCAAATTAAAGACGTATAAATCTACAAACTAAAAAATATCAAACCCTAAAAATTTAAGAATCTAAAAAATTACAAATCTAAAAATATAAAAACTTGGAGAGCAATCATTACTTAAAAAAAACATCCCTTGCATCTACAATGAACCTAACCTAACCGACACCACAATGACAAGGAAAAATCCCATGAGAATCCCCCTCATCTTTCACCGGAAGCAGAATAAAAATACCGTCAAAAAATACCATTTAACACCGCAACAATTAAAGTTCGCGAAGTCAAGGAGGAGCCAAGAGGACGTGTTGCCGTCAGACCAGAAATCCGGGATACGAAATTAGCCACAACACGGGACGCCATGGAAACATGGAAATCGTGCTTAAAACTGGAAGAGGACACCACGGTGTTCCGTGGGGTATCATCCTCGTGATGATGTTTTCTGTTCCGTCGAGCATGTCGATGTTCCTTCTTTCTTCTCGTCCATTATGGAAGGCAAACGAAATTTCTTCGAAACTTCGAATTGCTTTTCCGCACCAGTTGTTTAAAGCTCTGGAGAAGTCTCCGGAGAGATTTCGCCGAGTTAATTGATGACGATCCTCTTAGATACGGAGAAGAAACGAACCGACGTTTTGACGAGATTTCAGGGGCAGATAACGCGATGGTTGTATGGCGAATAATGAAATTACACGGTGTACCGGGAATTTTCTTCGTCCGCTCGCTAATAAACGCGTTCGCAGGAACGCACTTGCAAACCTTTGTTCGTGGTGAAATATATTGTGTATCCTGATTTTTAGCGACATTTAAAAGACCTTTATGTATTGGAATAATAATAATTTGAAGATATAAATGAATTTTTATTTTGTTGTTGAACTTCGATTTAATATATGCGAAAATACGATGAAGTCTATTATTAAGGTTAAAAAGAAAAATATAGAAAATATTGCATATCTATGTATTTTTAAAGATCATGATTTTTAGTAACATTTAAAAGACTTTTATGTATTGGAAAATATTATATTGAAAGAAATAAGTGAATTTCTGTTTCGTTGTTGAACTTCGATTTAGTATGTGTGAAAGTAGGATGAAGTTTATTATTAGGATTTCTGAAGATTATGATTTTTAGCAATATTGGAAAAACTTGTTTATATTGGAAAAATAATATTTAAAGAAATAAATGAATTTTTGTTTCGTTGTTGAACTTCTATTTAGTGTATATGTGAATATAGGAGGAAACCTAATATTAGGGTTGAAAAGAATAATATATAAAATAATTAAATCAGTAATATACATATAATAAAATGATGCAAATAAATATTTTAAAATAGCCTTCTATTTTAAAGAAATATTTTAGCATCTTCATGTAATATATTAATAATTGAATATTTTAAAGTAATACCATACCACTTAAGTTTGCAGTAATATTTTAACATCTTAAATAAAATATTTTGATATCTGAATATTTTTAAGTAGCCTTCCAATATTTTAGAAGAATATTGGAATATCTAAAAATATCCCTCTAACAATTTAAACCAATATTTTGCTATTTTAATTAATATCTCACAATTCTCTGAACAATCTCGCTCCGCCCCTGTTCTTCAAGGTCTTTCATAAGATCCCATAGAAATTAATCTCCCTTTGTTCCTCCGCCATTATACAGTCAGTCGATTTTTCGCAACTAAAATACTCTTTGCTTTCAGAATGGTGAAGATGACCTGTGACCTGCCTTGAGGAACACCTTCAAGAAATATGGCTTTGACCGTCGTACCCTCGGCCCGCGTTTTCAACGGAAACGGTGAGTTCATAAAACAATTATAATATCAAATATTATAAACGTTTGTATGTTTCAAGTCTTCTATGTTTGCTTAAGTATTATTGTTTCTAATTTTCGAGATCAAGTCAATAGTACTATCGCTTTTGATGAAACGGTTCAATATTTGTACTTGTTTGTGTGACAGATAAATGTTGACGTATTTCTTCGTTTGCTTTCGTTTCTTTATTTCCGCTTATGGTAAGGCGTGCTCGCAAGATATTATGGTTCTTAACGCCATATTCCATATTAAACTTAATAAAGTCATCAACAAAATGTGGTATATGTTCATTTTGGCACCATATGTGAATATAGTTAGGTTAGGTTATATAGCTATAATAAGATACCTAACCATATGTGAATATGATGTTAAGATAAACATATATCACAGTTTGTTGATGAATTTGTCAAGTTTAATGATTATGTGGTGGTCTTCAGAAATTTTGGGATACACATATGGACATACACATATGAGGTCTATTTTTAATTTCAACAAGAGATCACATGTGTGGAGATTGTCATTGTTTTTATTTATTATCATTGCTTCAGACTACATATTTAAAATGAGTTGAATGGACTTTCTTTACAAAGTTAAATCATTTTTTCTCTAATCTCAAAAAGTCATATGTGAAGAGACTTTTCGACGACTATCTACAATGTCAATATGACATATGTAAATTCTTGTTTGAATATTCCTAGCACATTACATCCAAATATACTTTAATATAATATATATTGAACGTCCACACGATAGTATTCATATTAACCTAAATAGTTAAGTAATGACACGAAATGAATCATATTGGCGATATTATGTATATCAGAATAGTACACATGAGCGTTCCCTACTAATAACACTCGTGTATCCTATATGTATTACTTTTACTAGTACTAGTAGTACGTTTACTAATACTAGCAGTACTTTTAATAGTATTACTAGTATTAGCAGTACTTTTGATAATAGTACTAGTAATAGACGTAGACACTTGTACAAGTAGATACCCAGTACAATATATCTATAGCTCAGCAATACCAAAAATAACCTCCACATATCCTCATCTAATACAACACCTTATCAAACCCCAAGATCGAACCTATCCTCAAGATCGTCCATTAGCGCAAGTAGAAATGATTAAGTCATTGCCACGTACATCGCGATAGCATGAGCGGTCCAGTGTGACACGTAAATGGGATCCCCACGTTGTCCCGGCTAACGAACTTTGCCAGATTATTATTACCGTGCCTCTGGATGGCCGCCAATGGTTACAACATATTTCGGTTTACACTGAGCGTCGGTCGTTACCCTCGAACAATCAGCCGCTCATGATGTTACTACTATAATCACGATCGATCTTACTCCTCCAAAGATAGATCCTTTCTGATGGCTCCGTCCGATCTCGGACTACTACGATCTTATCTCGCATCATCGTTTCTTTCTTGAGTTTATAGTTCGGAGTTGTATTTTGGTTTCGAATGTCTAAATTGAATGTGAGATCATTGTGATTATTGTTCTCAGGGTTAATTAATTCGTGTTGACGTCTTTGTCTTGTTAGATGCATAGATTTCAGAATATTTATTGCGAAGTAATAAAGTATGTAAACTTCTAGACGACGCATATGGTGTGTCATGTAGTGAAAGATATACTTTGTTTTATAATAAATGATTGTTCTATGAACTATAATTATATAACATAGTAGTAAGAACATTATGATATAATGATTTTTAGATTGGAATCATATAGAAAAAAAATCTGATATCATCAACTTCTGTCACACTACAGACGACGCACCTGGTGCGTCATATATTCAAACGTGAATTTTATTTCTCAGCAAATTTTCATTTTATGAAGTACAATCATATAAACCAACAACAGAAACATGATATATAGATCTGTAGGATTGAATGATATGAAAAACGAAACCTGAACGACGCACCTGGTGCGTCATCTATTAACACGTTCATTTTATTTCTCAGCAAATGATCATTTTTTATCAGATTTGTAAAATTGAATCGCATGGAAAACTTGAAATTTGATACCATTAACTTGTGTCAAACTGTATGACGCACCAGGTGCGTCACCTAGTAAAGGCACCACTTTCTTTTTCAACAAATAATCATTGTACAAATTGTAATAATGTAAACTCACAATTGAAACGTCATAATATATAGACCTATAATATTGAATGGTATTGAAATCTGATACCATAAACTCTCAACCTATGTGACACACCTGGTGCGTCATCTATTAAAACGTCAATTTTATTTCTCAGAAAATTATCATTCTACGAACTACAACCATGTTAATCCACAATAAGCACCTCATAACACATAGATCTGTAATATTGAATCACCTAAAAAACTTGAAATCTGATACCATCACTCTCAACCTTCATGACACACCTGGTGCGTCACCTCTTAAGACATCCACTTTATTTCTCATCAAATGATTCTTGATTTCACAAACTACAATCACAACAACCCATAACAGAAACGATATAATATATAAATTTTTAGGATTGAATCACATAGAAAACTTGAAATATGACAAACGTATATTTCAAATAAGTACTTAAGATAAATCACAGACAATGAAGAGAGACAAATATGTAGTATTTGTATAAGGATTACAACGAATTCTTTTTTGATTTGTTAATGATCACCGATGAACAGTGGGGACGCAGGCCTACGTTTCCGGTTCGACAGGTTCGAAATGCCTTTGCTGCCCTTACGGCTACCACATCGATCTGGACTTTGTGCGATACTGCGAAGCAGTTGCAGCAGGAAGTGCCGGCGACAGGTCTAGTATCGAGAGACGCAAGAAGAGGGAACGTCGAAGGCAATGTCAGTCGATGGAGGTTCTACTGGGTCTGGTAAATTGATCGCTTCATTCCATAATTAAACCCTGCTTGACGACTAACTCGAACCAAATGTAGTTTCGCGGTAATTAAAGCATAACCTTCTTTTCTGCTCGAAGTTCATTTCATACGTGACTGAACATTCTGTTCCCATAGTATTAGAAGCTTGAGAGACTCCCAGAATGTAATAGTTTATTTTATATCTGATCATTCATCGTGGATCGTGTGTTTTCTTGACCACATGTTTATTGTCAGTGATCTTGAGGGTGTTTAACCTTGAGCTATTTGAAATAACCGTGATGGAGCTGTTTGGAATAACCATGAGTTGTTTGGAGTAACCTTGACGAGATTGTTTGAAATAACCTTGATGGGGTTTGGAACAATAGTCGTGATGATTCGACTCTTTAGAGAAGTGTTACTGTAACTTTAAATGGTTACCTTGTTCATTTTAATGACTATAATTTTCTTCATGATTTAATTTCCTATATTTGATAGTAAATTTACCTACTAAAAATTCAGTCTATTCTTCGCTTAAAAATAAACAAATATACATTGTCAAATTATTTTTCTTTAATGACTATAATGTCCTCCATAATTTAATTTCTTATATTTTAACAGTAAATTTACCTACCTAAAAATCAGTCTATTTTTCATCTAAAAATAAACAAATATATCTTACCAAATTATTTTGTCAAATATACAAACATCCAGCAAAATAAAATAAAGTCACTTCATTAACTAAAATATTTTTAAACCTGCCATTTCTTATTTTAAACCTGTAAGTCTCAGTAAAGAATAGTAACTGACGACACGATTTGACAAATCGTTTTTCTATGAATATAATCTTCCTAGAACCACGAAGACCCACATCTGCGTTGCACCTGGAATGACTACTCCCTGGATTTTCCCAAGGAGGATTAAAATTAATGTTATTGTCAAACGAGGAGTTAATCCTAGAAAGTCCGAACAAGAAGGTGTATGTACTAAAACTAACAATGAGCAATAAAGTGCAACGCAGAAGTGTATAGGTAGGGAAGCTTCCCTCGGTGAAAGATGGTACCGTTACCCTTCGATGTTTAATGGAATGGAATGTTTTTGCTATGTAAATTATTGCACTGAGTCAGGGAGAAGAATTCACCCGTAAACGTGGATAATTAACTAATTGTTGGAGTTAATTTACCTTGTAGAATGAGTGTTTTTTGATGATAAAGTAAATCGTTTGCAGGGAGTTAGAGGGTGATGGGATAAGTCCACAAATCTTTAAATCCCAAATTTCCAAATTTTCAAATTATCAAATTATCAAATTCCCAAAGTTCTAAATTTGCAAAGTCTCAAATTTGCCAAATTTTCAAATTTCCAAATTTCCAAATTCCTAAATTTCCCAATTTCCCAATTTCCAAATTTCCAAATTTCCAAATTTCCAAATTCCCAACTCTATAATTTCCCAAATCTCCTAATTCTCAACTCCATAATTTCCTAAATCTCCTAATTCCCAACTTTATAATTTCCCAAATCTCCTAATCCCCAACTCTGTAATTTCCCAAATACCTAAACTCCCAAATTTGCTAATTCTTAGCTCTATAATTTCCCAAATACGTAAACTTCCAAACCTCCTAATTCCCAACTCTATAATTTCCCAAATATCTAAATTCCGAAAAATTAAAATTCCCAAATTTACCAATTTCTCAAATTCCCAAATTCCCAAATTCCCAAATTCTCAAATTGCCAAATCAATAAATCCTCAATTCTATAATTTCCCAAATACCTAAAATCCCAAACTTCTTAATTTCCAACTCTATAATTTCCCAAATACCTAAACTTCCAAATTTCCTAATCCTCAACTCCATAATTCCCCAAATACCTAAATTCCCAATTCTATAATTTTCCAAATCCCTAAATTCCGAAATATTGAAAAATTCCCAAATTTACCAATTTTCTAAATTTCCAACTTCCTAAATTCCCACATTCCCGAATTGACCAAAAATCTCAACCCAAAAATCCCATTTTAAACTAAAAATTAAAAGCCTTCACCACAATAGCTCTCCCCACAAACGCAGGTGTCCCCAAACTCCTCCGGTCACCTAATCCGCCCATCACCGTATTAGCAGGTTAAAGATAACCCACGAGCACGGAACGAGCCAGACGAAACAAGCGTCAGGCATAATAAACTAAGTGGAAGATCGACAGCTGTCGACAAGGGAGGTCAGCTCATAAATTCCTTTGTTTCCTACGTTAGGTAAGTCCGGCCCTCGTCGGAATAGAGGCAGAACTGCCGAAAATACCTCAAGAAGCGACGACGAACGGTCTGACGACTTTACCGAGGTCGAGCCATGACAGACAAGGGTACACGCAAGAATCACCGGTCCTCGACCTCAGCGACGTCGTGGGCGACTTCGAGGCGACCCTGAAACGATCCACCAGGTCGACCAAGACCTTTGATAAACCGGAACCTACGGAAAACGGTCAGAGAAATTTGTATTTTTATTCGCATGTTTCCGTTTCCTGACTGATTCGTTCGCGCACGATTAATCGTTTAGCTACACTTTTTCGTTATGAGCTTCTTTTGTGTTGTAACTAAGATTGTTTAGAAACAATAATAACCGTGCCGTGACATGCAATCGATCGTAGACAAGATTAACTTTTACGGTGGAAGAACGATAAAAAAGAAGGAGGAAAGAGATCCAATAATTTCACGCACATTTGATTTCCTCGCGCTGAATCCGCTCGGCCATCTTTGGATTCTCCATGGCCCAATGACCTGCTATACAATAATGCTGCGGAGAGAAATGCTTCCTTCACTTTTTTACTGCAATAAAATCGGTTAAAGAAATCCTTAGAATTGTTCGGTAATTGATTCAGTGGATTCATAGTCGAGCGGAAAAGAAACAACTCGTTTGAATAATTTTTTAATTACCGTGGTCGTAAAAAAGTTATGAGAGAATTGGAAAGTTCGAATCGAAGTCTGATACAGTTGGCTCTCGTTATATTGCCGCTGAGTGTGGAACTGTTGGAGAGGATAGATATTTAAGGGAGGTGGTTGAAAATTCTTTTATATTGGTAAAAAATAAATTTTCAAGTTAGTATGTTGTTTTAGATGTTTTTCATTGACTGATGTTTAGGGTTTTGGAAATACAAGAAATTTATAACCACAATTAATATTCATGAAAGTTCCCACAAAAATGGCAATATAACCTGTCTACAGTATTAGCAATTCACGATCAATGATGCGACCGAATGATTACGTTTCTCGTTTAATTATAGCCCGTCGTGTATGTAAGAAATATGAAAATTTCTCCTCGCGGCTTGAATATTTGCGTCGGATATCCACCGCTTCCGGGTGCCTCCAGCGGAACAGATGGTCTATTTTATTATCCGTTTAACGATGAAGAGCACACGAATAAATTTCTCTCCTCTCAATTAACAGCCTCGCGATCGAAAATCGAATGATTCGTTCGGTCAATTGAATTCTATCGTTGAAGCATTCGCGTCTCAAGGACTCGAGCTACTTTGACGTTGCATAAGGTGTCTGGTAAATAAAATGGCGGTGCAGTTCTGCGGAATCGATCAAATTAACGCTTCCTGATCATTATGGGAGAGCGGTAATAACGGTTGCTTATGCAATTAATGTAATAAAAGTGCGAAATGAAATATTTATTGCGAATTCCGCTTGTGAACTTAATGACTGCTGTTCATTAATATTTTATTTGCTATACGGCTTTACTGATAATCTTATTTAATCGTCTATAATCTCTCCCACATTCATTTGGATAAATGTTTGAAAGAACATAAGATTATTGAATGATAAATATTTCGATAAATATTGAAAAAGGCATAAAAGTGAAAATTAATATGTAACAGAACATAAAATTGAAAATTAATGTCTAATGGAAGTTAAGAATGAAAATTTACGTCTAATAGAAATTAAAATCGAAAATTTACATATAACGGAACATAAAATTGGAAATTTACATCTAACACAAAATAAAATTGAAAATCTACTTCTAATAGAACATGAAATTGAAAATTTACATCCAATAGAACGCAAGATTGATCTACACGTAATTTAGTTATTAATCGCATAAGTTTTCAAGGAGGACGCACATGGTGCGTCGTGTGGTGTATAACAGAAACAATTGTTTGAACTATATTAGCATGTTAAACGCAGTTTTGCAGTACGTCAAAGGAAACAACTGTTGTTTTATCTTCGGTCCATTGTACTTCTTTCGCACGGTGTTCACTCTCTCCCGAATAACAAAGAGCCCCGGTTTTGCATACTTCGGTTGACGGTTCAGCTGACGAAAAGCGACAATCGCATCGTTTCTCACGAGACCGCGAACTCTATCCTCGCACGTTTGCAGGAAGATTCTCACGTTTCGCAACCTGCCTGCTTCTTGCTCCCGTTTCCTGTCTTATCGGTCCTCAGACAATGGGAACCTTCTGGAAGAGTCCTCGGGGAAAGATGAGAACGATTCTTCTCTTCGATTTTACGCCACGATAAACTCGGTTCTTTGAGAACGTTCTTATGAATCTTGCGATCGGAGTTATTAAGGAGATAATTTATTCGATCGATTTCTGCTTGATCATATAAGATACTTTTTTTAAAGGATAATGGATGGTGATATACAATTTATACGACTCGTTAACGGCCAATTAACGGCTAAAGCGTTTCTGTTTAAATCGGTAATTAATTCGTGGAAAATGTAGAGCGATGTTGTTAGGTCTGGGAGTTTTCAGATTTTTATGTATCTTGGACTGAGAATTTATAAGTACATGTGTTCCTAATATTCTTCTTATATTACTACATTTTTATATTCTTAATATTCTTACTTTGCTACATTTCTATATTCTTAATATTCTTACTTTGCTACATTTCTATATTCCTAATATTCTTACTTTGCTACATTTCTATATTCCTACATTCCTACATTCCAACATATTTATATTTCTAATATTCTTACTTTGTTACATTTCTATATTCCTACATTCCTACAATCCAACATTTTTATATTCCTAACATTCTTGCATTACTACATTTCTACATTCCTACATTCCTACGTTCCTACATACCTACATTCTTATATTCCTGGTATTGCATCAAATTATTTCTGTATATTGGTATCAGTATATGTATAAGATGTAAATAGGATGTACATACGATGTATATGGAATGTATGTAGGATGTATATAGGATGTATACATATAGGATGCATATAGGATGTACCTATACAATATCAATATTCCTGGCTTTGAGTGTTCCGAGATCCAAGTAGAGTACACATGTTCCGATCCACACGTTCCAATCACGCTAGATTCGAATATTCGCACGGTCTGATACCTCAAGATTTAAGTGTTCATATGTACCGATACGTCTAGATCCGACTACTTGCACGTTCTGACATTCCTAAATCCGAGTACCTCCACATATCAATATTCCTATGTTCCGATATCCTGATGGAGTGATAGTTCTGCCTCCCTATAGCTCTACGCCTTGGTATCTCTACGTTCCGATATCCCCACGTCCCAATATCCCAACGTCCAGATATCTGTATGTCCCAAAATCCCAATGTCCCAATATTCCAACGTCCAAATATCTGTATGTCCCAATATCCCAACGTTCCAATATCCCCACATCAAAATATCTCTATGTCCCGATATCTCCACGTTCCAATATCCCTACGCCCAGATATCTCTATTGTCCCGAAATCCTTACGTTCCCATATTTTTGCATCCAAATATCCTTGCGTCCCACTATTCTTGCGTACCAATATCCTTGCGTCCCAATATCCTTGCATTCCAATATCATGCATTCAAATATTCTGCGCTCCGATACTCTTGCATTCAAATATCCTGCGCTCCGATACTCTTGCGTCCCAATATCACTAAATGTGAGTACCCATTCATACTACTATCCCTCGACCCTAGTATTCCATTCCTAGTATTCTATTCCTAGTGTCCCATTCCTTAATACACCATTTTCCCTCCATCCCAATATCCCAATACTACAAATAACCTTAAATCCCACCATCCTCGTATCTCAACTCCCCGAAACCATCAATCCTCCCTCCAAACATACGTCATCCACCTATCATCATACGTCACTGCAACCCAAAACGTTGAAACTCCCCCACGTATACCTCTACCATTCAACTTCTCATATAACCGATGATCACCGAATATGATTAACCCAATAAACCACCTAAAGTGCAACGTCCAAGCACCGTTAAGTAATCAGAAGAAACAGTTGTTTGATATAGTTTCCAGGATGAATAAATCGCGATGTTGTTCGCGGCCGTTCATCGCTAAATTGCCTTTCGCGCCTGTGAATCGCGGTTTAAAGATAGCGTACCGCTTCTTGGCCGTAACTCGCGGTCGAACGCCGGAAAGCGTCAGCGAAGCCGTCGGTGCGTGGCTGGAACCACCTGCTTCCGGTGTTCGTGGCGTCGGTTGGAGCGTCGTTCGAACGGCACCTGTGTTACCCTGTGTGCTAATGTCACCGGCTCTCTTTCGTCCACCCACCAATTTCATCGGACATGCGGTTTGCATTTTTTCCCTTCTTTTTTTTTTCAGCCGACAACGGTCGGATATGCACGCCAGCGATTCGGAATGCGAAAAACGCGTGGATCGATCTGTACTCTTTTTTTATCTGCCTTTGGCTCTTTCTCTTCGTTTTGCTAATGCATTTTAAGATTGAAATGGATAGACGTTTTTAACTGATGAACCGATATGATCTTGTGGTCATGTTTTTTAGGAATAATCTGTGAAATTGTGTTATGACGTACAAATTTGATGACGCATCTTGTGTGTCATTCCTTAATATACTATTTTTAATATAACATTTTAATATAACATATCATTTAATATACATTTTTTTAATACATCATTTTTAATGAAATAGATGTTGAAACAATATAAAATTCAAATTCAATGACGCACCTTATGTGTCATGTATTACATGTGTGTAGTGTACATGACACCATGTGTGTCTTACATAAGTGCACTAATATAGTAGATCATTCTTAACAAAATATTTATTGTAACAATATAATTCAAATTCAATGACGCACCTTATGCGTCATGTATTGCATATGTATATTGTACATGAAACACTAGGAGTGTCTTGCATAAATACATTAATATAATAAACCGTCTTTAACAAAATATTAATCAGAACAATATACAAGTTAAATTTAATGAGACACCTTATGTGTTACACATTGCATGTATGTAGTATATATGACACACCTGGTGCGTCTTCTAGAAACCCACAGGTGTAATCAATTAATTCTCAACAAATAATCATTGAAACAATATTACACAATTTTTTAATGCTATAATAGTATAAATAAACTACACTTTGCTTTAATTTAATAATCTCTTGTTTCATAATAATTAAGCATAATAAAAAGCATAGTAATTAATTACAGAAATAATTTGATATATTGCCACAGAACGAAAGTCCTTAACATATGTTTATTCGAAAAGACCGAAAGTGTCAGTATGATCTAACATTACGTTTATTAACAACATCCCATCTCGATAATGAAACCGTTCTATTTCTAAAACCCAGCTTAAAACATTATGACATCCCGCGAGAAATAACGAGCCATAACCTTAATAGAACACCACAACTTTCCCCGTCTAGCCAGAATTTTTCGCGAAAGTGCAACAAATCGAAGCAAACACGCTTCATTGCGAGTTCGAAATCGGCGCATGTAAACCGAATAATGCAATCTGTCACAGACAGCTTGGATGAAGTTTAACCGCGCTTTCCATCCGAGCGCCGTGCATTATTTTCGCAAACATGGACGCAAAAGTGACAGACTCTAATGAAAGCGGCCGCCATTATCTTCCCATTATTATACCGTTAACAATGTTCATATACTCTCCGGTGTATATACGCGCACGTCTCGTAAATGCTTAGAAAGCTGAAAAAACCCACGAGTATTCCGTGATACTCGTTAATTTCGCTTTTGCGTGACGGAGATATCGAATTTTCCGAGGAGTGAGCATCTTTCACGTATAGTTGAGTGCAATGACTTAAGAGAATAAGGAGAAGGTCTTATTTATTGTTAAGTTTGGTAAAATCGGGGATAAAATTGAGAAGAGATTATGGGGAATTAAGGTGAGCTTGGGATATAGGATTTTGGGATGTAATCTGGAACGTATGAGGTGGATAAGCGGATTTGGAGGGTTCAGTAGGATCTGAAACCTAGGACGTAGGCAAACTTTAGAATCCAGGAGAATTTGGAAGATAGGAGAGTTTAGGAGTTACAGAGAGTTTAGGAGCTATAGAGAACCTTAGAGAAAGAATCTACTAAGGTTAGGTTTATTAAGAATCTACTATAGAACATTAGAAGAGCTTAAGATGTTTGGAGATCCTGGAACCTCAGGAGGATTCTAGACCCAAGGATGTTCAGGACGTAGGACGTAGTCTGGGTTTGGAAGATTATAGGAGCTAGAGGTGCTTAGAACCTAGGAAGAACTGTGTTTGGAGGATTGTAAGACCTAGTAGTGTTTAGGACCAGGGAGATCCTCTACGTCAGGAAGGTTGGGACCCATGGAATAACCTAGGAACTAAGGAGAGATAGAACCTACAGAGAACTTAAGACTTGAGGAGAGCTTAGACCTAGATGAAGCTTGAGAACTAGATGAAGCCTAAGACCTAGATGGAGCTTGAGACCTAGATGAAGCCTAAAACCTAGATGGAGCTTGAGAACTAGATGGAGTCTAAAATCTAAAATAATCCTAAAACAAGGAGAGATCCTAGAATTGACTGACAGTCTATAACTTAATGAACCTAAGAGCAACCTCGTCATCCTTGTGTACCTAGAGAGAACCTAGTCATTCTACTGAACCCAGAGAGAACCTAATTATCCTACTGAACCTATGAAAGAACTAAGTCATCTATCTGAACATAGAAGGAACCCAAATCATCCAAGTGAGCCTAGAAGGAACCCAAATCATCCTAGTGAACCTAGAAGGAACCCAAATCATCCAAGTGAACCTAGAAGGAACCCAACTCCTCCAAGTGGACCTAGAAAGAGTCTAATCACCTAGTGAACCTAGAAAGAATCTACTCATCCTAGTGAACCTATGACCTCCCCAATAGTATCGTAACGTCCCCAATAAAAGTCAAACCCACTTCACCTCCACATCCATCAACCCAAATTAAACCTCCACCACACAAATTACCACAAGCATAAAATTTTCACGCAAATTTTTTTCTGAACCGAAAGAGTACGGCGTTCTGCCAAAAGCTTCGACTCGCCCGAAAATAACGCGGTCATAACATCGCGACACGGATTTTCATCGAGGCCACGGTCTGAAAATACTCGTATTTAATATCGAAAAGACCGATGTTCCCGGCATAGGTAGACAGGGAATCGAGAGAATTTTCAGTCAGCATCGTGGCACTCCGTTTTAACTCGATTTGGAAGGCATGACGTGAGTTCATCGGGAACGCTAAACCATTTTGGTGCAACCTTGTCAGAGCAAGGTGGTCGCATATGGCCGTGTGCACCTGCCACGGACTAGGCGTCGTGCAACTGGTGCAACTGTTCTTCAACCGGGCTCTAAAATCGAGCATTTAAAAAAGGAAAAAAGGTCTCGATCGATGGCCGTCCTGTTGACGATGTGACAACCGTAAACTCACCGCACGTGAAAGTTCTGACCACGAAACGAGCGAAATTGAAGATCGACGGGCTTTTCCATTAAATTCCACCGCGTCCATTAATAACCCATACAATATACGATCTTTTTTAATCTTGTTTGAAATCTTTATCATGAAATTGGTTTTTGAAAATATATCTGTCAAAATGAAAACTTCTGTGAAAATTATTTGGTGCTGTTTTTATGGAGATATTTTAGGACTTCTTTATTATAGAGTTAAAGTAGTAATTAACTATGAAGTGCATAATTAGAATTGCATTTATAGAATTTGTGTCTACGGGGAGTAGCTTTTACGTGGTGGAGTTTTATTGGATGAAATCCAGTAATTAATTTGAGCGCATATGCAGAAATCGTTTGTAAAAGGAGTTCGAGCTAGATGCAGATCTAACAAGATGTAGAGATATGTTCTATTGAATGCACCGAATAATGCACCTTCGAAAGTCGTAAATTTAGAAAGGTTCGGGAAGCTGCGTCCATAAATATCGTGGTTTGGTGATGGAGTACATATTGGGTACGTAGAGAGTACCATCGATAGCAGATGCGAAGGCAAGAATAAACATTTACCAATACATGATGTATCAATTTGGATCAAACTTCAAAGACTTTGTACGAAAAGTTGTAAATAAACTTGCAGATTTGCCATGTGTGTTGCAAATGGGAGTACCGCAATCAACCCAGTTATTCTTCCGAAAAATAGAGAAAAGAAACTGAACCGTGTAACCTCAAAAGATTGGTACGAATTTTAACAGAATTGAAGTTTTAAATGTAAATCAAAGAGGAACCTTCGTGCTAATTATCTTTGTGATATTGAGGTTAATATAATATTGAGGTATATGTTAAAAAAATGTACTTAGAGAACTGTAAATTACTATGAAATTTTAAGGTATGTTCGGGTACATAAATGAAAAAAAAATGTTTTCATAGAAACTGGGTTATTTAATAGGTGACGCACCAGGTGTGTCTTATGGGATTTAAATGATACATACGATGACGCATCAGGTGTGTCTTATGATACTTACATAGTACATACGAGGACGCACCAGGTGTGTCTTATGGTATCTATACAGTACATACCATGACGCACTAGATGCGTCTTACCGTATCTATACACTACATATCATGACGCACCGTGTGTGTCTTATCGTATTCACCATATATCTCATAAAAAAAACATAAACGTGTTTAAAAGCATAGAGAAGTGTTATAACAATCCACATTTGATAACGCACTGTGTCATATATTATTCATTCAGTGTACAAGATGACACATGTACAATCTCTAATGACGTAGACATAATCAACTAATAAGCAAGATATTATCGTCGCGATGTTATATCGTGTAATTCAAACATTATGTCACAGCATGACATATTTATGCAATACATCGCGACGCACCTGATGCGTCGCACAAAAAATTAATGCAAATTTTCAAAAAATTATTGCATAATCTTTCGATTCTACATTTTCTCAATTTTTAATTATTAAAATTTTGAAAGCAAGAAATTTTCTAAATTTGTAAAATTAATCTTCTCCAAACTTTGACCTCGAAATTAATTAAAGCAAACAGGTCGCCAAAAGAACGAAAAAACGCTGATAATAAAAAAAGTTCCATCTCCAGTTTACATGATATCGAAAGCCGGGTTAAAGCTTTCGATCTCTCAGTGATAACAGTTCATTATTGACACTCGAACAGCGTTCCTTTATCGAAGTGGCGAGATGGTCGCTAAAACGTGCATCGTATCCAGCGCAAATAGGGTGAAATGCTTGTTTTTTCTGTGGTGAACGATTAAGAAATCGTCGAGTACACGCACACCGGGCAAAGAACAGGAGAAGAGGCACAATTCCCCTCTCCATTCACCTCATGGTGAGTAGTCGGAGTCCTGGTTGGCTATAGCCCAGAGTTCGGCGTCACAGTCAAACGCAAACAGTGGCCGCGGCAAAACAGATCGTGGCACGAATGCTCGAAAAATCGACGAGAAGGCCCCGGCGCGCGATCGATTTAGATCGACTATCGACGCTCCTGTTTCCGCGGCGTCGCGATTATCGGGCGGGAATTTCGCGCGGATTTATCGTCGCGATCGATCGGCTTTCTCAACAACGAACGAAAATATCGAAAATCCGACCATGTCGTTTAATTGGTCGATAATCGAGCCAGTTCGGCATCGTTAAAAGTTATGCAGCTAGATGGGATCGGAAGTTGAAGTGCCTTCGAGTGCGAGAAAAGTTGAATCGTTGGGAAAACTTAGTTGATCTGTGAAAATTGTAGTTGAACTGTGAAAGGTCAAGATGGGGGTGAAGAATTTCATCATGAAGAGGATACCCTTCTGCAAGATGAAGGCTAAGAGGAAGTATCGTGAGTCTTTTCTTTCACTTTTTCCATTTTGCTGCGGAAAAAATTCTGACGGCAGAAAACAGACTTTCAACCGTTGATAATCGCGAACCCGGAGTTCGAGCGTTTTTTTGCGCGTATCTACGCGATAACAGATTCTTACGTCACTCGATTTTCCCCGGGTCATGTTTTCACGTGTGCTGTTGATAGTTGCGTATCGCAAATTGTTGGCGCAGCTTGATGCTCTTTTTTCGGAATTCATTCTAGGGGGACTATAAACTTGACTTTCGTGACGTCTAGTGTTTATGTTTGGTGCGATAGAACTGTTTCATTGTAAATTTATAGAATAACTGTGAACTACCCTTAACAAAAATTGTATTTTTTCAAGTGGATTTCAAGATTGAAGAACCATAATTTTTTTTTAAGAAATATTTATTTTGATGTTCTTAAGTTGTGATATTTTTAGAATATTTCTAGATGTCCACATTAAAATACCAATAGACGAAGATCCCAATATTTTCATATCCCAACATCTGTCTCCACATCCACATGCCCCAATATTACAGAATTTATGATACCGCAGAATTTATTGCAGAATGTCAGTAACCCAAAATTTTTTATTTCTTCGAAAATGCAGTTCGAGTCTTGATTAGCAACTCCATAAATTTTTCAATGAAACTCTTCTCAAAAATTATAATCACATCGTGCATGAATACATTTAAAATTTACAAAGACATCAGATAAATCTCCCTAGGTACTTGCTCTATGTACACACTCTCCATCTTTGTTTCCTAATACGTAGACACGTATTTATCCGCGATAACAGCGACATTGTTATGAATCAGTGTCCTTCAACTATGAGCAAGAAAACTTCTTCTATTCAAATAACCAAAATGCGCTACATCGAATGGCTAGTTTCCATTATCGCAGATGTTCGTCAATGAAATGTAATTAAAGAGATAATACTTTATCTTAAAAACCAACAGGGCTGAATTTATTATCGGCAACAAATGTCACGCTTGACCCCGAAGGTTTCCCGGTGAAACGAAATCGATTGGTTGGAAAGTCGGCGAAGAAGTTCGAATGAAAACGATGCTTAAGTTTCCCGTTTAATTGGGCTGTTTACCAAGCCAGATAGTATCGGTATGCGAAGAGATCGAAGCCCCGGTTTAAACGTTCGTGAAACCTTTCTTTCGAACTCGCGTGTCGTTATTTAATTATAATAACGAGTTCCGAAATCACGGGGAAAAATCTGACGTGTGTGCATGTAGTTAGAGCGTTGGCTTTCACGGACGTCGTTGTGTCGCTTTTTCATCGAAACGCGAGCTTCTAATCCACATGTGCAACACGATAGAAACCGGCACGTTCTTCCATATAAAGTGCAACGTAACGATTACGAGCCATTATTTACATGGTTAGTCTGTTTGTGCATCGTTGGCGTTGTTGCGTTGTTCCGAGGAGTGGAACCATTTAAGGATCACGTTGATATAAAGTCGATGGAGGTTTCAAGTTTAACCCTTGAAATGGCACCAAGTCGATTTACTGTAGATTTCCTGATAACATTGTGTCGGACATTTTAGCCGTTTCAGGTGTCTGTGTATCACGTGTGTGTCAAGTATGTTATGTATTCTGCAGGTGCTGTGGATTTTCTGCTCAAGTATGTAAGGTGTTTTAGATGTTCTGTCGGTATGACCTTGGTGTTGGGTAGCATGGGTACTGTTCAGATGCTAGTTTGGTACTATTTAGGTACTATTCAGGTAGTTTTCAGGTAGTTTTTAGGTACTATTTAGATATTGTTTAGGTACTACTTGGATGTTATTTAGCTACTACTATTTAGGTACTATTTAATTACTATTTCGGCACTGTTTATATACTATTGAGACACTATTTAAATATTATCTAGGTTTAAATAATATTCAGTACTGCTTACATACTATTTACGTACCATCTAGATGTCAGTTAGATACTATCTATTTATTTAGATATTACTTCAAAAATTATTTAAGTACTATGTAGATATTAATTGAGAATTTCTTAGGTACTGTTTAGCTACTATTATACATACTATTTAAATATTAAATGAAGGCTAGCTAGATACAATTTAAATAGAACATAAATAGTGTCTGATGAGTGTTTTAACAGAACATAAACACTCATCAGACACGATTCAGGTTCCGTTCAAATACTACATAAGACATCTACATACCAATTACATACTTCAGGTACTACAAGGTGAAAGCAAACACTAAATTCAATATCAAAATAACACAGTAAAATAATAAAATACTGTAATATCTATCCACAGCCTGAGCAACATCGCAGTCACCAGTCGATTATAAACCAGAAAAAAATTCATTAGAATCAATCGGCAAACAGGTAGGCAAAAAAGCACGAGCCGGTATTAAGGTTCGCAAGAGGAGCGCGTGACGCGGTTTGCGTGCCATAAATCCTTTAAGCGTTCGACTCCCATACGTATGCAGGTATAACAACGTCCTCCGTCGTGTCACGATATCGTACGCGTTGGAAATGCCGCGACGTCTGGCGTGTTTCTTTATTGTCTCGGACGTTTTCATGCGGTTCATACGGCCCATTACGCAACAATCAATTAAATGAAAAATTGAACGACCGCGCAGGTGAACGCCGCTGCGACGCGGCTTGCGTAACACGTGTGCGCACGACCTGTTCCGAGGGGTTGCCCGCAGGAAGTCGTACCTCGATGATCGTTCAGATCCTGAGACCGAGGGGAACACGTGAAATCGTCATTTTTAACGGTCAGAGCCACCGTATGGAACGGCGCAATCTTGGAAATCTTGTGGTACCTGACGCTCTACTGAAGAAATATGCCTGTCGATGGAGTGGATTTCTCTCGCTGACTTTCGTAATATTCTTTCTAGTTTATGTTGGGTTTAGTTTATTGTAGGTAGGTTTATATTAAATGTGTAGGATTTTTGGGGTATGGTGATGTAGGGAGTTTGGTACATGTGGACATTGGGATATGTGGACATTGAGACATAGAACATTGGGACATGTGGACATAGGACATAGGTACATAGTGTCATAGGAGTATAGAGATCTACGAATGTGACGATATGGGACTTCAAGACATGTGGACATTGAGACATTTGAACATAGATACATAGTATCATAGGAGTATAGGGATCACTATGAATGTAGTGATGCGAGACTTTGAGATATGTAGACACTAGGACATAACACATTGAGACATAGGACATAGTACATACAACATATGTGGAGACAGAGTTATACGAGTATAGAGATCTATGTAGGTAGATGTTGATAAATGCATCACATAAATGCAGCAATATAGACATTTAGAAATACATATACATATTTAAGAATATAAGTATGTAGTCATATATGCATCTGAACATCTAGCTATTCCGAAATACAACCACATACGCATATAAGTATTTGCAGATATAGAAATATAAAAATATAGCGATCTACGTACACAGTCCTCTGCAAACCCATCTCACTTAAAAATTATCAAATTAAAAATCCACCCCAAAATTGTCCACTTTACATTCTCCAATTTAAAACGTGAAAATGCTATTTTTCCCACGGTCACCAAAATTAACAAAGCTCGTAAAATATTTCCCTACGCATTTATAAAAATATATAAACCGATTAAAACATTTCAACGGCAATTTTAGCGATGCCACTGAGTTAGTAGTTTTAATTAACACAGCGATACGTATATCCGCATATCGAAGTTGGCGAGAGTTTTTCGCGAGTGCATGAAAATTCGGAACGTATAAATTCGACACGAACGCTCGTACTCGGTCGCACTCCTGACTGAATATTTGAATACGGGATATTAATGCACAAATAGCCAGCGCGTATAAATTCATGCAAATATTTGAACGCAGTAACCTTCCTGTTTGATGTACAGATGAATATTTATACAAGCAAAGAATATTTCGACGTGGTAACACTTTTCTCTAATATTAAAATCGGAGATCGATCCGGTGGTTCCCGATATGGTAGCCGGATATTCGAAAAGCGCGCAAATATTTTGAACGTGACGATGAAATCGTACGAATCGATACGCAATCACGGAATTCGAAAGTAAAATATAAACACGTTGCAAAACGATCGGAAAAAGTTTATTTCCTCGTTTAATTATGGGTGTCGCGCAATTATGGGTACCTCAAGGCTTCGATGAAGATAACATAAAAATAAAGAGTCGTTATGTAATGGCTTTGTTTTCCTATGACTCCTTTCTCGGTGTCCTGTGTGCAAAATGCAGTTGCATTTTGTTTCACCGCATTGAAATGTAAATTGGAAAACTGAGAAGAAACTGAAACGAGGAAACTGAAAAGCCACTAAGACGGAACAGGGTTAACGCATGTTCTACTCGCGACGCGTCGTTTATCATGCTTATTTTCTAATTACCATATGTTACAACTCACAGTTGCGTGATAACGCAAACGTAATCCTTATTTTATTTTCCTTATTTTAATTAGGGACGTACGTCACTGGAGATGTGGGGATTTAGGAATATATGGATTCGTATATTGTCGGAAATTTAAAAAATTAAAAGTTAAAAATTCATTTTGTAAAATCGAGAAATAGAAAAATTGACAAATTGAGAAGTTGAAAAACTGAAGAAAAAAATGAAAAATTAAAGAATAAAGAAATAAAAAATTAAAGAATAAAAAAATTGAAGAATTGAAAAAATGAAAAATTGAAAAATTGAAAAATTGAAAAATGGAAAAATGGAAAAATGGAAAAATTGAAAAACTGAAGAATGGAAAAATTGAAAAATTGAAGAATGGAAAACTGAAAAATTGAATACTTGAAAACTTGAAAACTTGAAGAATTGAAAACTAGAAGAATTGAAAATCGAAAAATTGAAAATTAGAAAATTAAAAAATTGAAAAATTGAAAAATTGAAAAATTGAAAAATTGAAAAATTGAAAAATTGAAAAATTGAAAAATTGAAAAATTGAAAATTTATAAATTTGTAAAATTGGTAAATTGACAATGCAAATATATAAAATAATATTTTCAAATTAAAACACAGACCATCCCCAATCCGCCACAAAACCCATCACTCCCCAACACCTACCAAACAATAAAAACAAAATCTCTCAAAAAGTAAAACAAAAAACCAACAAAATTATTCACGTAAAACAAAAACTGTTTCAGATGGAACGAACACAGCAACACCGGCGCAAAACAACGCGCAATCAGAACATGTCGCGGATTTCGATAACGCAAGTGTTGGCAGCGGAAACTCGAATCTCAGCACGGGCGCGCTACAGGTAGGAGCAACAAGTATTATCGCACTAAATTAGTGAACGAAAGCAACGAACAAGTATTCTAGCAAAGCATCACACATTCTAGAACATCAGAGAACAAATGGCAGCGTCGTTGGAACGGATGAAGGAGCTGGAGGAACAGGTCAAGGCGATCCCCATGTTACAGGTATACAAACACTCGACAATTTTCGATCTGATATGTTTTTCCTATGCGATGAATTATGAATCATACTTGTGAGGTGCTTTCTTTCTATTGCGATATGTACTTCCGACTGACGGATATAATTATGTTAGTAGTTAACGTAATTACGCTGCCGTTACGTTAACCCTTTGATTGCCTCGAGAGATGCTTTTTTTCGGGTTGTTAATAAGGTGGAAGTTGTTCAAAGAAGTTTTTAGTGGGTAAATATAGATTTTTGGGAATTTGAGAGTTTAGAAATTTGAGAATTTGGAATTTTGAGAGTTTTGGGAATTCAAGAGTTTGGAAATGTGACAATTTGGGAATTTGAGAGTTTGGAATTTTGAAATTTTTGGGAATTTGAGAGGTTGGAAATTTGAGAGTTTGGAAATGTGAGAATTTGGGAATTTGAGAGTTTGGAATTTTGAGACTTTTGGGAACTTGAGAATTTGGAAATTTGAGAGGTTGGAAATTTGAGAGTTTGGAAATTTGAGAATTTGGAAATTTGAAAATTTGGAATTTTGAGAGTTCGGAAATTTGAGAATTTGGGAATTCGAGAGTTTGGAAATTTCAGAATTTGGGAATTTGAGAGTTTGGAATTTTGAGACTTTTGGGAACTTGAGAATTTGGAAATTTGAGAGGTTGGAAATTTGAGAGTTTGGAAATTTGAGAGTTTGGAAATTTGAGAATTTGGAAATTTTAGAATTTCTAAATTTGTAAATGTGTAAATATTCGCAAATTTCCAAATACCTAACAAAATCCCAAAATTGATATTTAGAAATATTCAACAACATACTTTAACGACACTAAAATTATCAAAGAAATAAGTATGCATCTCGTAATGACTAGAATATGTAGTTACGTTATGCTTGAAAATAACAACCTGTTTCTTTTTGGGAAGCATTACGAGGTAAAGGGAGCACTTAACGTATGATTCATACGATGATGGATACATGCCAAGAACAATCTGTTACATCAAATGCAAGCTTCTTGAATGTTTAATGTAAACAGTGTATGTACAAGGTTTGTTTCTGTCGAGTCTACAGTTCAGAATCTGCCTTCATTTTCCGGCTTGTTACAATATCAGATTAAATGCTTGATTAACACTGTCGGTTCTAGAGTTTGAAGTTTGTTTCTATTTAGAAACTGGGTTAACCTGTTAAATTGCAGTATTTGATTTTGAGGTAATTGGGACTTTATATGGTTCATATATTTTGTCTATGTTTTAGGACATATTTGGAATGCAATATGGTATTGTTAATAAATTTTAATTTTAATTTTCTGAATTTTAGTGAGATGTCAAATTTTAATGTTATTAAGTTGGTTTACTCATGAATTTTGAAATTTTAAAATTTTGAAATTTCTAAATTCCAAAATTCCAAAAATTCCAAAAATCCAAAATTCCCAAATTCCCAAATTCCAAAAATCTAAAATTCCAAAATTCCAAAAGTCCAAAATTCCAAAATTCCAAAATTTCCAAATTCCAAAATTCTCAAATTCCCAAATTCCAAAAATTCCAAAAATCCAAAATTCCCAAATTCCAAAATTCCAAAAATCCAAAAATCCAAAAATCCAAAATTTCAAAAATCCAAAAATTCCAAAATTTCCAAATTCTCAAATTTTCAAATTCCAATATTCCAAAATTCCCAAATTCAAAAATTTCCAAGTTCCAAAAATCCAAAATTCCAAAAATTTCCAAATTTCAAAAATCCAAAAATCCAAAATTCCAAAAATTCAAAATTCAAAAATTCAAAAATCCAAAATTTCAAAAATCCAATATCCCAAAATTCCAAAATTCCAAAATATCCTAACACCCACTCAAACCCCACAAATACTTCAAAGTCACTCCTAAATTAATTACAAAACGTCTCCATGTCCAGTCCATATCTACCACCCAAACAATGCATCTCATTACACAATAAGAAACTATCAATCCTAAATTATCGCACTGCCCATATATCCGATAACAGGTGCAAGTGTCGGTGCTGAAAGAGGAGAAGCGGAATCTGCTGCGACAAGTGGACGAGTTGAATTCGTGCAACGAAACGTTGCACAGGCACCGTAGCCAGTCGTTCTCGGAACAACGAGCATCCCTGCGAAATCTGAAGAACGCTGGTACGCCGACTAGGGACGCCAGCACGATGTGTGGCGTAATGACGCGGGACGTCGGTGTTTCGCACCAGCAGGTACAGTTTGTAGCTTCCGTTCACGACGATTTATCGGTTGCTTCGATCTGCTTCGTGTTCCTTACCCGGTGAAACCCGTCCGGAGAATGGTACCGTTCCAACCGAACCGCGACAACATTTGCATACGTACAGTCCGGAGCAATGTTGGCTTCCCTAGTGACAATTTTACGGGAAATGGGAGCTTTTATACTTGTTGATTTTTTGGGTGATGCGTTTGTAAGGTCTTGGTAATTTGATAACTAGGGAAATTCATAATTTGATAACTAAGGATACTGGATAATTTGATAATTGGGAAATTAGATAATGAGGTAGTTAGAGAACTTAGGACTTAGACGTTTGGGAACTAGAACACTAAACAATTTGGGAACCTTGCAAATAGGACACTAGATAATTTATAAATTTTAAAACTAGAGACTTTAGAAATTTGATAATTGTGAAACTGAGAAATTCAGATATTTAGTGATTCAGAAGCTATGGAATTGTGAAATTTGGTAAATGTGAAATTAGGAAGTTCTGGCATTTGGTAACTAGCGACCTAGAGAATTGAGAAATTTGGTAATTAAGGAACCAAGAAATTCTGAAATTTGGTAATTGAGGAACTAGGGAATTCCGAAATTTGGTAATTAACGAACTAGGGATTTCTGAAATTTACTAATTAAAGAACTAGAGAATTCTGAAATTTGATAACTAGGGATCTAGGGAATTCTGAAATTTAATAACTAGGGATCTAGGAAATTCTGAAATGTGGTAACTAGAGATCTAGGGAATTCTGAAATTTGGTAACTAGGGATCTAGGGAATTCTGAAACTTGGTAACTAGGTATCTAGGGAATTCTGAAATTTGGTAACTAGGGATGTAGGGAATTCTGAAATTTGGTAACTAGGGAATTTTGGAATTTGGTAACTAGAGATCTAGGGAATTCTGAAACTTGGTAACTAGCGATCTAGGGACTTCTGAAATTTAGTAACTAGGGGTTTAGGGAATTCTAAAATTTGGTAACTAGGGAATTTTGGAATTTTTAAATTTGGTAACTAGGGATCTAGGGAATTCTGAAACTTGGTAACTAGGGATCTAGGGACTTCTGAAATTTGGTAACTAGGAATTTAGGGAATTCTGAAACTTGGTAACTAGGTATCTAGGGAATTCTGAAATTTGGTAACTAGGGATGTAGGGAATTCTAACATTTGGTAACTAGGGATCTAGGGAATTCTGAAATTTGGTAACTAGGGATCTAGGGAATTCTGAAATATGGTAATTAGGAAACTAGGGAATTTTGAAATTTTCTAACTAGAAAATTCTGTAATCTGATCCCTAAAAAACTAGGAAATTCTAAAACTTGATAACTAAGAAGATTCCTTAATTACGAAATTTCAACCACCCAAAAAAAAAGTTGGAGACTTGTACATTTACAAATTCTAAATTTCAAAACCTGTAAATTGGCTAATTATCTAAATGAAGAAATTCAGTAATTTACGAACTGGAAAATCGAAAAGCACGTGAAATATGCGAATTGAGCGATCCTCAAATTTGCATATTTTTGCTTCTAAAAAGGATGCCTACATTGCACCGGAGTGTACCGGCAACTTTTAATTACCGGACTCGCGAAACGTCGACAAATTACTTTATTGGGCTGGTGAGAAAGTCTGCTGGGTTCCCCGAAGCCCGACGAGAAACGCGAGCTAATTTTAAGGATCGTCTTACGTATTCATTTTATGTATTTTCTACTGTTACCCGCGAATTGCATTCCACCTTTCTATCAGGCCCGATCTACGATGGATCGTTTGCATGATAGGATAACTTGCTGAATATTTCATTCGAATCACTTCATTATGAAGCTGTTAACGAGATGAAGTTTTGAAAGTAAATTTTTGCAAGACCGAACTTTTCCGATAAAGATGTAGCAAATTAATTTAAGAGACAACGGGTATTAAAATAAACAAACGATAAATGTTTCGCTAATTAATTCGCAATTAATCGCGGTGCGGAATGAGTTAATCAAATAGTTGTGTAATTATTGAATATTTATGAGTTTAATTTGGTCATGCTTTATTTGTACTAACGTTATAACGAACGCTCGCTTTATGCTTTAGAATTTAATTAGCTGAAAATAATGATATTCGAACACGTAGAGGAAAAACGTCAGAAGTACATTTTTAATTACGAAGAATATTTTTAATTAATTTGAAAGCAACGGAATTATGAGAGGAAATTCAAAACCGTGGTCTTTGTTTTCAAAAATAAATTATGAGCTTATATATTATTCCACGTTCGATACTATCACCTCTCTCATCGGCCCAATAATTGTTATGTAAATGAAAAAGTCTTCGAAAGGAGACTTCGTTAAGAAAGTAGCAACTAATCACAAGTAATTACCTTCCGCGAAAGCTTTCTAAAAAAGGAAGCATGCCAAGTAGCAACAGACAACAATAGACGCTGAATAAAATCTAACATTACCTTGCTATCAGGTTCGAACACGAGATATCGGCATGATAACCAGCACGCCGATCAAACAATCCCTACAGCGGAGTCGATTGCAGATCGAAGAAATCGTACCTGAAATAAAAGACCAGAGCACATTGTTCGACGACAGGAGCTTGGACAAGCTGTACAGTCGCGACAGTTGGAGGTCCACCTTAACCCGCAGCCAACTGATGTACGAGGAAATCGCGCCCGAGCCGAAAACGAGAAATCGTTTGTCAAGAAGCCCACTTCAGGTGGAGTCGATCCCTCCGATCAGCTCGAGACTGGTCAGGGACGCGAAGAAATACCGAGACATTGGCGTGAACACGAGAAACAAGCTGAAGGACCTGGTGCACAGTCGGTTCGTGATAGAGGACATATCGCCGGAGTTGAAGAAGGAGGTCAGGAAGAGATCGTTCGGTACAGGGACCAGTTTGGCCATGAAGGACATCCTGACGGAGGAGGACGTGGCGGTGATCGTGGACGACGCTCTGAGGATCTACAAGAACAGCCTGCTGAAGGACACCGCTTCCAGGGGAAGCCAGTGTACCCTTGACCTGGCGAAGACGATCGAGAAGAAAGATCAATTCACGCAGGTCGCAGAACCGTTCAGAATGAGGACGAACGTGGGAGTGACGGTGAAACCCAGGGTGGCCGAAATTGGAATCGAGGTCAGAACTGGTCCAGGGACAAGAACCATCGCGGTAGGCCCGGACCCGTTAGCCACCCAATCTCTGTCGTTGCACTCGTTGAACTCGAGAAGCCACTCGTTCAACTACGGCGACAGCAACGTTAAGAGAAAAACCACCAGATCCGTCGGAATCATGGTCGATGATCTGGTGAGGACCACCGTGAAGAGCACGGATACTTCCGGTCTGACGCCTAAGAAACGGGAGTTCGGCACCTCGCCGGTTAAAAAGAAATTCACCGACGTCTCGGTTGGCGAGTCGGTGAAACCGCACATCTCCATCTCCTGCGCGGCCAACTATTGCGATAACTGTAAAGAGACCATCAAGAATCTAGCCAAGCAGATCGTCAACAACGCGGAGAACAATATGAATCATCAGAACGCGCAGAATCTTGTCTCGAGGATACCCAGGCCCTCCCATATACCGTTGAACAACTCGATTGATCAGAGGAGACAGTTCAAACGACAGGACACGTACACTAAGATACCGGCTGCCGGGGTCATACGATACGATGTTGATAACAAGGAACAGTATGACAACAGCAATCGGTTAGTAATTTTCCTTGACAAATTTGGTACGGACGGGGATCGAGGGCTTTACTTTCTCTTGATACGTCACTGACATTCCAATTTCATTTTTGTGGGATGTGGAGATATAGGAACTTGAGGATTTAGAAACTCAAAAATTAGTAATTTAAAAATTTCTAAATTTTCTAATTTAGAAATTAAGGGTGTGGAAATTGGAAATTTAGGGATGAAAAAATTTGGAATTTAAAAATTTGAAAATTTGAGAATTTAGAGAAGTAAAAATTGGGAATTTTTAAATTTGGAAATTTGAGAATTTGGGGATGTGAAAATTTGGAAATTTCAGAGTTTAGGGATGTGAAAATTAGAATTTTGAAAATTTGGAAATTTGAGAATTTAGGGAAGTAATAATTGAAAATTTAAGAATTTGGAAATTTGAAAATTTAGGGATGTAAAAATTGGAAATTTAAGAATTTGGAAATTTGAGAATTTAAGGGTGTGAAAATTGGAATTTTGAAAATTTGGAAATTTATTAATTTGGGGATTTTAATTGTGAAATTAAAATTTTGGAATGTAGAAATTGAAACTCTAAAAATTGTTACCATATATCTCTTTGCCACCTTACCGCTTAACAAAACACCCAACCATATCAATAAATCTACCATAAAAATACTTCCACCCACATCAACACAACTATCTCAATACTCCATAACATTTTAAAAAAATTATTTCTTACAATTATTTCAAATAACAAACCCTAGAAATTGCGACGTGCGCCATCTGTTACCGCCAGGGTAGAATTTAGGGGTAGTTCTGTAAAAATTTGCGGAAGAACTTGACGTGAACGATCAATCTACTATATGCTTAATGGCTATCCAGCGCATGTCAGGGAATTGTTGGTTTTTTCCGACTCCATGGTTGCGCGTCGTATGCATCATAAGTGTTTTTACGGGGGCAAAGTACAGAGGTCAAATTGTAAATAGCGTACTTGGAGGTCAGTGACAAAGAAAGTGCACTTAAAATCCTCGTGAATTCGTTATGGTGAGCAAGTAAATCGTGTACCCGATCTCGACGGATCGATGCTGCAACAGCAGCAACAACGCTCTACCCGTTTAGTTAACGATACCGAACTCGCCGAGATACCTTCCGCTCGTTTCGTTGAGAAAGGGTAATTGATTTCTTGGATCATTGTCTTCGACCGATTGGTTTCTGTACGAAACAAAAAAAACGTACATCATTTGATTAATTTAATATATTCTATCTTTTGTAATTGTAGTATCCAACAACTGCAAGGGGAGAAAGGTAAAGATGAGAAGTCAGAGCATATATTCACAGGGGAGAAACAGGCAGACAACGAAGAGAAACATGAGCTTCCAGAGTCTGCTCTATTCCAACCGATTCAAGAGAAACCCAGGAAAAAGGTTGAACCTTCAAAGGAGATGCAAGCCGCCATGAAAGTTCTCAATGACAGTCTCAAGAAATCTCCCAGTAAAAATATCTCCCATCAAATGAAGAATGCTATCAACATCATTCAGCAAGAGTGGTTTAAAATCTCCAGCACTGTGAATGCTAATCCTTTAGAGGTTGAAGATTATCTAGATTGTTTTGAAGAATGCTCTAGCTGTTTATTAGAGTACATTGTTAATATGACTGATTCAAGTGGAAATACTGCAATGCATTATGCGGTTTCACATGGAAATTTTGATGTTGTGTCCATACTACTGGATTCAAAAGTTTGCGACATTAACAAAGCAAATGTAGCTGGGTACACGGCTGTGATGTTGGCAGCTCTAGCTGAAGTTAGGAATTCCACCCATGCTTCAGTAGCCAACAGGTTGTTCCAACTTGCTGATGTTAATATTCGAGCAAAATTAGTGAGTATGATTGAATAATTCCATGTAGTTAATCAGTAGTAATTTCTTCAGCAATGTATTTATCAGAAATTGTATTAACTAAGAGGAAACCATTAAGAATTAAATTTGTAGCAATCAGTATAAACTCTGATATCTTTTTCAGCATGGTCAAACTGCTTTGATGCTAGCAGTATCCCACGGTCGTAAAGATATGACTCAACTACTCCTTGATGCTGGAGCAGCCGTTAACATTCAAGATGAAGATGGCAGTACAGCCTTAATGTGTGCCGCAGAGCATGGACATACAGATATTGTGAGATTGTTGCTTGCACATCCAGACTGTGATCCATCTATCACTGATATAGATGGTAGTTCCGCATTAAAAATAGCGTTAGAAGCGGGCAATCGAGACATCGGTGTATTACTTTACGCTCACGAGCGCGTAAACAGAGGTACAAGTCCTTACTCGTCGATGAGACGAAGCAGTAGAAGAGGATCTAAACCGACAACACCTACTGGACCTTCTCCTTCGGCTCCAGTGAGCCCTGCTCCATCTCGAAGAGTTCATTCATCAACCACGTCCCTAAACACCTCAAAATATTCTTCTAAATAATTGACAAATACCGGATAATTTTTATTGATATTTAACGTTAGCAAATAGTTTGGATCATCATTAACGATGTGCGGATGTGTCGGATCAGGTTGGAGAAAGTCTGATGAGGTCGAGTAAAATCCGAACATATAAACCGTATGTTTAGGATACCCGTCCGAACCTCTCCGATTTTACCCAATCTAATTCGAGTCTGAAATTATCTATCCGTACATCCCTAATATTCGAATAAGCAATACAATCAGCATCCCGTGTTTCCTATATTTATTGCTAATGTGTTTTAGTATTTATCATCGTTTACGATATTTTAAGAAAGTTCTAAAGACAAACGATCATGTTCTTGCCTAAATAATCCATTAGCCCCGATACATGCGTTTAATTTAAGACATCTATTTACCTGCTCAACTTTGTATACAATTATTCGAGAGAAGTTTGGAAATATTGTTTTGTAAAGTTAGTTTATAGAAAAGGATTCGTGCGAAACAGACTGTTTCATGATGTTAGTTTGTATAGGGGAGATTTGTATAAAGGGTGGAACTTTTTTCTAGGTGCTAAACAGTGAAAATGAAGTCACTTTTCATCGTTGACAAATTTTATACATTGTCACATCGGCAAACCTGACGGGCACATTCGAAATTTGATTCCTAAAATTTAGCCACTGTGAAAGTACAAAAAGAATGTCTTATACACGAAAACCAGTCACGGTGAAAGAATCAAGTAATGTCTTCCAACGATCCTGTGGCATTAAACATTCCAAAATGAAACGTTGACGTACAATCCGAATTTCTTACCGCTGACATTTTTTCTTACACTTACACTAATGTATTTCAGGCCTAATTTCCTTTAAATCTGGGGGATCAAACTGCATTAAAAGTAATTGTGTACTGAATAGAAACGGAAAGACATAAGACATCATGCGTATGTAATAATTTATACGGTGCACAAAGCGCGGGATTTATAATTCTCGCGATCAATGTTGAATTTATATACGAGAAATATTTGTAGAACCTTATCGATCGTCGTTCGATGTTAAAAGTAGAAATGTTATAGATGTGAAAGTATAAATATAATATCCGTGAACGATGTGAAATATCGAAGGGCACACAAGAGAAAAATTAACCGAGTTAAATAGTTGTTGAAATTTTTTCAAGGTACAATATATATTGTATGTACGTATATGGAAAAAAATACGAAGATGTAATTTAATTTCATTCCTCGTTTACGTGTGTCATCCTCGCGTTAGGAATTGGATATTTAAGAACGTTGAACGTTTTCTTATAATAGGGTTGTGAATATCTAGAAATAACGGACGTATTTAAGTTCAACATCAAAGATTTAGGTTAACGTTGTAATAAGTATTCCTACCGTTAAGAAATCTGTATTTAACATTAAGTGACAATTATATATCAAAGATATAGCACAGAATCAAGTAATAGAACCGTAGGGATCTAGAAAGTAGAAGACTACTTTTCATTGTTTGTGCCTTTATATTTAACATACTGTAATTAATAATAAATTCAACAAGAAACAACTATTATCTTGTAATTTACCAAAAATTTATGTATATTTCATTGTAATTACGTGTTGAACTGAATTTTACTTTTTTTTATAAAATTATATATAACTAATTTTCATAAATACATTGATAATAAATTTAAAATTATATGACGTCTTATTTAAATGATCTTAAAAAATTCGTTACTGTTTAAATTAACAAAAGTCAATGGTCTTACTTGCTCTATGAAGAAGTGATGATGTTTTGACTGCAATTCCTCTTTTCTTCATTAATAACGTATTATTTTGTAAAATCAATACATGTTCACTTCAGAAATCTGTTAAATATTCAATTCATTAATTAGTTTTGCATAAATTACATTAATTTTACTAAAAATATTTGAAAAATTTATACCGTATTTAAATTTGGACGTCAGGTCTTCCCGCTCCCGCAAGCTTTTCCCTCCTTTTCTTCAGGTTTGCATTTTATCCCTAGATTCTTAGTTGCAGAATTTAGGTTAGGTTGGTAATATTTGCTACACATCATAACGTGACGTTGACATATATCGTTACTCGTGTTTGATACGATCAACAATTTCAGTGACAGTTCTTTTTAATCCGCTCGTAATTCTACATGTCGACATAGTGTATATGCATGAAAACAATTTGAGTCTTTAAACGTACTTTATAAATTCATTATAACTTGAAATAAACAATTTTCTAAAATACTTCATTTACCATATTTTAACTTTTGAATTCCCATTGATGAAAATTTATTTAGTATATTTAAATTTTTTTGCTCCAGTAATTCTGTATAAATGTATTGTGTTACATACAGCTGAATAATAAAAATTCTATACACATTGCAAAAATAAAGTTATAATATCTGGTTTGGTCTACTAATATTTTGTAGAATTTTCGTTACATAGCTCACTTATAATCTTCTTGGCTTTGGTATCTTAATTAGCTGCCAAAATTGAGAACACAATGCGAAGAGCTCACTCAAGTAGGTGAACTGTAAACAAGTATTATAAAACATAATTGTTTTAGATTTTATATAAATTCATTTCTGTGACAGATTATGCCTATGAGCCATTACCAACAACATCGAATCATGACAATTTGGAAGACGAGAATGAAAGAATGACAAATCATTTAAAGGATAAAATTCATGCTTTAAAGTCATTGTCAATTGACATCGGAACTGAAGTACAATATCAGGATAAGATGCTTCGTGGAATGGTGAATTACAAGTCATAACAGATTGTTAATTACAAGTATTTCAAACTATAAATATATAGAGCAAATTTGTTTATCATCACAGGATGAAGATTTTGAAAGGACAAGTGGTTCATTAACATCTTCTGTTGCACGTGTTTTACGTTTATCTAAAGGAAGTCATAATTATTATATTTTATACCTAATCTTATTTTCTATAGTTGTATTTTTTATATTGTGGGTAACAGTGAAGTTCTTCTAACTGAAATAGAATTAATAAGAAGCTTAGAAAGTAACTCATCCTCATACTATTTTGTTAATAAATTATCATTAAGATATTTATTGAGCTTTATGTATAAAGTTATATCTCCACACTTTACATTACAATGTACATAAATCAAATATAAGTGTAAGAATCATTAGGAATCATATATTTTATGTTAAAGGGATGTATTTGTACATATATATATACATGATGGACCAGTAAATATTTGTATTTCAATTACTTCTATTACACTAAAGACATGTAGAAATTGGTTAATTCGCGTTGAAAGAACCATATGGCAATACTTCTCAAGTATTACATAACCAGTTCATAAAATTCACACGTCTAATAGAGGGATTATTAAATTTGTAAATATGGAAAAAGAAATATGAGACCATTGTAAATTAATAAATTTAATAAAGTGGAAGTATTGCGTAAGATATGTCCACATTTTTAACTTTATATCAATGCGCGCTACAAGGACAATACCACTGGTGCCATCGAATGGCGAAAGATGGTAACAATCAAATCGAAAATTGGAGGAAACTTCGAAGTACTGTCATCCCACAAAATATATTGCAGGTAGCATAAATCCAATATTAATTGAGCGAGCGAAGCTTTTATACTTGACTTTGCATTTCTGACCCTCAAAAATACGTAAAATTACCTAATTTCGGAGAAAATCAAAATTTTAGTTTTTCGTGGTTCCGCCGCTCACCGCTAAATAGCACCACCTGTACCGTTTTGGATCGAATTCGACAAAAATTGATTTTCTGGCTTTATTAGGCACCAAAACGCATCAAACCCTAATAGAAATTTGTTTCTAAATGCCTCAGGAACCATTCTACGTCGTCAAAGTGCCAAAATATTCATTTTTTCATTTTCCTTACATGCGTGCAGCAGAGTTACTCCGCTGAAATACTTATTCCATTTTCGGAAAAATTCAAATAATATCATCCTCCACGAACCAACTATACAAGTTGAAACTGTCTACAATGTCACTCTTTCAATTATGTGACAAACAATGCCAATACTAACCTAACCTAAAGACTGAAAGTACACGTGCAGTAACCTCATCAGTGAATGATACAAAAAAGTGGTTTAATATACGAATCAGTTTACAAAATATTACAAAATGAAGCTAAAAAATCTGCGAATAAATCCTCTGAGTAGAGTTCAGAAGGATAGGGACGGAGCAGTTGCAAGCACATCGAAAGATGAAACACCAGAGGTTATTTTACCATCCGAAAGCAATTTTAACCACATAAAATGTAAAGCTGTTAGATATAAAAAATGTCAGAAATTAATGAAAGAAAAGGTGAAGGCTAAAAAAGAGGCTCGGAAACAAAGGATTCAGGAAGGTGGTCCAAAACAAGTGCCTCATACTATTGAAAGTTTGAGAGAAAAAGATGAGACTATGGTCACTGGTGACATTGATGACGAAGAAAATCAGGAACTGAAAATTGACTTTGAACATGATGAATTTGCATCCTATTATAGGCATGATTATGAGCCCAAGGTTTTGATTACTTACGCTGACAATCCAACAAGGAAAACTAGAATTTTTGGTGTTGAATTGACAAGGATCATACCGAACTCTATTTCATTATACAGAAATCGTTCTGGAGTAAAAAAGATGGTTAAAAGTGCCATTGCCAAAAATTTTACTGACATTATTGTTGTTAATGAAGATCAGTGCAAACCTAGTATCCTTTTAATACCTTTATATTTATCTTTCTTTATTTTGTAATTGATACAGTGTATTGTTTTCCTTACAAAGTTTCTTAGATGGTATGTTAGTTATTCATTTACCTGATGGACCAACAGCATACTTCAAACTTAGTAATGTTAAAATAACACCTGAATTAAAAAGGAGTCACAAAGAAATTACTACTCATAGACCAGAAGTTATTTTAAACAATTTCACTACACGTTTGGGTTGTACAATTGGTAGAATGTTGGGAGCACTATTTCATTATCAACCAGAATTTAAAGGGAGAAGGGTTGTAACATTTCATAATCAAAGAGATTATATATTCTTCAGACATCATAGGTAAAGGCTCAGATCATAGGTTTTGAGCTCGGATGAAGTATTTAAATCATTCACACAATAACATATGTTACAGGTATCAATTTGACTTCAATAAGAATAAACCTAGATTAAGAGAGTTAGGACCTAGGTTTACTTTAAGATTGAAGTATTTGCAACATGGAACATTTGACACTAAATATGGAGACTATGAATGGCTTATACAAGGAAGGAGACATGACCTGGAAACTAGTAGAAGGAAATTCTTCTTATAGGCTTTTGATATAAATAATTTTAGGGACATGTTATTTGAAATTATTTATAACGTTTGTATGAGAAATATAAAAATTCCTGTTTATTAAACTTCTGTGAAATGTCAACTTGTAAGAAAGATACTAAAGTTTACTTAATAATATCAATCAACAACAACCACAATTACTTTTGTTGAACTGTCTTTGTATGTAGGTGCTTAACAACTTTAGGTTTAAACTGCTCATAAGCTGTGTCCGTACGTTTTAAAACGTACACTGCAGCTTGGAGACCACCTATATTTACACCTAACATTTTTGTTACCCGAAACAGGTCTCCAGCAGATTGTAAAGCCTGAAAATAGAATTTTAATTGTAATTATACATAAACTATTAAGCAACAGATTTCGATAACGTACCGTGTTAAAACTACGTCTATCATACGTGAGTAAAGCTGCTCGGCCTGTGGAGGGTTTCATAATTCGTCCCAGTTCTATCAGAAATTGTTTATAGAGTATTCTGTTGTCTATCATTCTACCACTTCTTTTTCCAAATGGCTGTAACAGTGAATGACGAATTAAATACAAAATAAAGTGTACAAATGTAAACCTGAGTATTTCATTACCATGTCTGTAATAACAATATCAACACATGAATCTTTTAATGGTAACTGTTGTACACTCCAATGCATCAAATCGATTTTACACCTTGTACAAGATGCATCAACATTAGATTTTGTTCTGGCTATAGCTTTTGGATGATTATCTCCTCCAAGAACATAACATTGAGTATAGACCAAAGTTGCCTAGAATTTTTAGTTACATCATATCTTGTATAAAATTGTATCAGATGTATAACAAATATAGAAATTTAAACTACCTCTATTGGAATAGAGCCACCACCACACATTGGGTCAATTATTATATCCCCTGGGTTAGGATGAGCTAACCGTAACAAATTGTAACATATAGTTGCTCTCAGTGTAGTTGGTCCAAAGCATGTAATATTTCTACGGTGCTTAGATTCATGAGTAACACGTAACTGTGTTACCAACTCATCTGTTTGTAGTATATCATGTATCATTTTTTGTAAAATATAGAAATTCATCAATTTGTATTATACTTACTGTTAGTTACTTTACAAACTACTTCTAAATAATATGCAGATAAGTCTACAAGCCAAAGGTATTTATCTTGTAACTCTCCTCCTATAGCTCTAGCAACATCAGCAGATTCGAATGTATGTTTACCAGTTCTTTCACATGTTACTCTATATCTTAAAACTTCATTTTCCTTAGCACTAGATGGATCTTGACCCCTTCTTTTTACTCTTTGTGTTGCAGGGAAAATAGTTCTATCTTCAAGCTTACGACTATTTTGTGCTAAGGTATACTCTTCACTAGTTGGATATATTTTTCCACGAAAGGCAGTAACAGACTTCCAAGCATTTAAACATTTTTCTAGTTTCATACCATTGTTCACACTATCTTTAATTAGCTGTAAATCAGTCTCTTTACTAGTTTCAGCAAACTCAAATTTTCTGACATCTGCTACTATAAATATGTTATCTATTGATCTCATCTCTTGTATCTAAAATCATAGTTCAAGTAGGATAGTGTATTAAACACAATACTTTTCTCAAAACTGTCAAATAAAAAATAATAATACTTGCGCAAATTGATTCCAACATATGTTAAAAAATATTTTTCCTCGTTCTTTAATAATTTTAACATTTTTACCCAGGACTTCTTTGCATTCATCTACCGCTTGCCACTCGAAACCTAGAAAATTAGAATATTTTATAGGTTACACGAAAGAACCACGTGTTCCAGTTTATAATCAATAGGGAAACACGAATCTACCTGTGTCGACAGTCGTCGCTATCATAAAAACATTATCATTATTCAACGACTCATAAAAGAGCTTCTGCAAATCTGATTCATTGTCCATTTTCGTTCCGAATTATATTTAGGTAATTTACGTTGTAACTTATACGCGTGCAAATTATTGTATACTCCACGAACACATGATTATACACGTGACTAATGTCAAACGAATTCCACGTGTTAGCTGACGCAGAAGACTGTGCCGAAAACATTTAATTAAAATAGAATCACCTAATTAGTCCGCTTTATCGCTCGTATATTCTCTTATCATTCAAATACATATTTTTATTTTACCTCAAATTTAATTATAAAATAAAACACTAAAATATCATAGAAAATAGAAGTGGATTAGAATTCGTATTAGAACTCTCAATGTTAGAAAATGCGGAAACGCGAACGTTTTTTAAATTCGCAAGTGAAAGGAAGCAAAAATCGCGCGGATCTTGGAATGCGTTTTTGCGCAAAACAAAAGAATACCTCTTGGAATCGTATGCCCTCCTGATACAAAATGTCAATTTTGTTGAAAAGTTTACAAAATTTCTAACTATTGTGTAACATAACAACAAACGTTTATCAAATGCATTGCACAAAACGGGAGAAGCTAGTATACGTTGCAAAATAAACAACAATTTTCATGATTGTAATGGTGTAACGAGTTTGCGTGTAGAATGCAACTATGTGCAGCACGGTGTATACGTGTGTGTCTTATCAGCTCGTTGTCGAGCAGGAGAACATTTTAAATAAAACCATTTTTATACTGTTAATTATAAAATTATGCAAATGTAATTACCATAAAATTACGATTAATTAAATGACGTAATTTAGGTATAGTTTTTATAATTATTTTTATTATTTATTATAATATTAAATACATTATTTTTCACTCTAGTTTTGAATAAAATGTATACAAAAATTTTTATTAAATAAATGATAAAAAAAATATTAAACTATTATTGAAATTGTCATTAAATATTAGTTTAAATTAAAGAGGTAATAATTAACAAAATATTTAAATAAAACAAAGATTCGAGTGTAAATATTTTTATCAGTGCTTATCGAACGACTATACTTCGATAATGATTTCTTATCAATAACAGAAGAAATTCATAAGTTATCGAGCCTCTTTAAAAAAACGTAAAATTTGATGCAGAATGAAACGTTATGTTATTTAACGAGCAGCAATGAAATGCTTCTTTTAAAACCGCAAAGAGCGGCACTAAAAAGAGTACTTTATAAACTCGATTCCTGAGTTTAACGATCCTTCTGTATGGGGCATGAATATTCACGAAAAGCATGAGTTGACGTTCGCGGTTACCCTCAATTTAATTCTCCGTATGGATACCTTGCAAAATCAGTTTCTGTACCTCGCGCGATCCTGCCAATCTAGTTACTCAACTAATATGATATTAAATGGTTAAAATTTTAGTTACTAAAACTGTTATTACATTTGTTATAAGGGTACTGTAATGGAGAGATCAGTATGTGTTATGTGGAAATATATATGTTTAGATTTTTAGATTTTTAGATTTTTAGATTTTTAGATTTTTAGATTCCAACCTCCCCAGATTTCAAGTTTCCTATGTTGCCAGATTCCCAAATTTTCAAATTTCCAAATTTCCAAATTTCCAAATTTCCAAATTTCCAAATTCTCAAATTTCCAAATTCTCAAATTTCCAAATTCTCAAATTTTCAAAGTTTCAAATTTTCAAATACTCAAATTTCCAAAATTCCAAAATTCCAAATTTCTAGATTTCTAGACTCCAAGTTCCCTAAATTTCAAGTTCTCTAGATTCCAAGTTGCCTAAATTCCTAGATTCCCAGATTTCAAGCACCCTAGGTTCCTAAATTCCCTGATTCCCATGTTCCCAAATTTCCAAATTCCCAAATTCCTAGATTCCCAGATTCCAAGCTCCCTAGATTCCTAAATTCCTAAATTCCCAAGTTCCAAGCTCCCTAGATTCCTAGATTCCTAAATTCGTAAGTCGCTAGATTCGTATTTCCCTATATTCCTACCACCCCAAATTTCAATATTCCTAAATTTCCACCGCCCTAAATTCCAACATCCCCAAATTCCCCCACCCTAAATTTCAATATTCCCAAATTTCTATATCTGAAAATTGCACATCTTCAAATTTTCATATTTCAAATTTTCTGTTCTTTCTAAATTGTCATTTCTTTCTAAATCTTTCTTATATCCCTTTCTCATACCCCAACAATTCTATACCCTATGTATATTTCTATACCCCAAGATTCCTTAAGATCCCTATATCCGTAGATCACTATACATATTATAGCTGTATCATAGCTTTGGGTCACGAATAACAACTCAACTCGACTGTTATCCACATAATTAGCACTAGTCTCTAATTAGAAAGGTACCTAGGTATCTTATTGTCTGTAGTTTTTAATGATATCATATTTAAAATCGCAATAGTTCTCACCTGTCTTGCTTAAATCTGATTAGAGTTATGCACCTACTTATCTTATTATGGCAATTCGTAACAGGTGTCAGTGCTCGGAGAGTAGTTAATTACTTAATTACATCATGGAAAATGCCAAGTTGTATTATACTATTTCCGTTCGTTTCCATGATTGCATTGAACGCGTTTTATAAAGATATTACACTTTGCCTGTAACATTCTTAAGTAAAATATGAATGTTATAAAGATATTACACTTTGGCTGTAACATTTTTAGGTAAGATATGAATTTTATTTTCGTATAAATAAAAATGTTACAGGCAAAGTGTAATATTTTTATAACACGAATTTAATGCAATCATAAGAATGAATGGAAATAGTATAAATTTTAAAAATAAAATTCTACGAATGATGACGTTCAAAATGCTTATAATATTAGTCTAGATATTGTGGTTACTGAGGATTGATAATCTAAAAAGATTTGTAATAAAAATTTTATTCATTGTCGTCAGTCAGAGTGAATTATTGTTGTCAGTTACAGTAAACAATATGTGGAAGTATGAGATATTGTTTATTTAAGGAAAAATCAAAGTGAGATGACTACAGTAAAAGTAGGGTGGATGACCAAGTAATTAAGGAGAGGAAACTGTATTAAATATTATTAAATGGCAAAGTGGAATAAATGATCAAATATCACAAATTATTAAATAATGTAAGCTACCAAATATAAATTACTATGCACTATAAACGATCATATATTATAAATTATTAAATAGTCTAAACTACCAAACTTCATAAGCTACTAATCAGTATAATTGATCAAATATCATAACCTATTAAATAACATAAACTACCAAATATCCTAATCTACTAAACAGTATACCTGACCAAATATCGTAACCTATTAAACAATCTAAATTACCAACCACAAGCTACTAATTAATATCAATTACCAAATACCACAAACCACCAAGAAATACAACCTAAATATCACAAACCACCCTTAATACCGCCATCACAAGTACAATAAATCACCAAGTGTCACGAACTATAAATCATAAACGAACTATATCATAAACCACCCCAGTAAACCAATAAATTATCACCGACTACCTCGCTACCAAAAATTACCTCAAATAAATAATTCACATACCCAAACCGTGTCTCCCACACAAACGAGAGATTAAAGCTAAATAAAAATGATATCTGACATACACGAATTGAATTATATAATTTTCGTTTATTCATAGAGAATCGTCTGGTATCCTGGATTAAACGGATCATTAAGGTGGTTGCAGGTTAAGGGGGTGGTTTCCACCGCGGAAGGTGGCAAATTCGCGGAGGCGTCTGCATCTAGCTCGGGTCATTTCAGGTCGAAAGTTCGTCGGGCCATACGTCTCTATACATAGAAGCGATTTCACCCCTTCCCCTTCATCGGTTTCCACCCTTTCTCTCTTTCTCGCACATCCTGTCCCGCGGACTGACAGCTGAAGCCAGAGCTGACTGAAATATTCATCGGCACAAGGCGAACGAGGCGCGACCGAACGTCGATCTGTCAACCTCTTTGACTATATAAATATGGACTGCCATCGAGCTCGTGCGCGTTAGGTATATAGATTTATAACTGGGGAGAATTTGTTTTTAACACCATCAATTACAATTAACGATACGTTGTTTGACTACTGGTAAATATATATTGTTTACTGGAGGTATTTAGCGAGTTGTTAATGGTTTGAAGTTCAAGATGCAGTTTCTTTGAGAGTTGTTATTTCTGTAGCAGATTATTTTGATTGAGAAATTGTTTTTAATAACAACTTCAATTGTAATTAAATACTGATAACTATTAGGTTTTTATGTTCTGAAATTTATTGTAGGTCAATTATCATTAGCATGTCATAATTATAATAGGTTCTTGAAAATTATTTTTCCTACTTTTCAAATTTAGAAATTTAGTAATTCTAAGTTTTTAATATTATGAAATTTCAAAATTATTAAGTTTATGAAGTTTTGCACTTCAAAATTGTATAATTTCTCAAATTTTTTAACTGTTAAGTACCTGAAGTCATATATTCTCAAATTTTCAAATTTTAAATCTCTCAAATCATTAATTTATCAAATCACCAATTCACCAAATCACAAAATTAGTAATTCCCAAATCCCTAAATCTTGAAATCACTAAATTCCCAAATCTCCAAATTTTCAATTCTCAAGTTTTCTAAGTCTCCTAATTCCCAACTCTATAATTTCCCAAATCCCTAAATTCCTAAATTTTTAAATTTTCCAAATCAGTAAATTTGAAAATTCCCAAAATCCCCAAAATCTCCAAATTCCCAAAATTCCCAAAATTCCCAAAATTCCCAAATTCTCAAATTCTCAAATTCCCAAAATCCCTAAATCTCTAAATTTCTAAGTTCCAAAATCCCCTAAATCCCCCAAATCCCCAAAATTCCCAAAATTCCCAAAACTCCCAAAATTCCCCAAGTCCCCAAATTCTTAAATGACCAAAATAAAAATGTGCAAAATCCCAAATAAAAACCTTGAAAGTTTCCCTTGAATTTCTATTTTCCCTAAAAAAAAAAGAGAAAAAAAAATCGTCAACGATGTTCACCAATGTATATAGTTATATCGCAAAAAAAATTTGAGATTCACTGGTATACATCGTGATATGGTGCTTTATGTTTCAGCACACGTCAGTCAGAGTATTATCAAGGGATTACATTTCCACGGATTCCAGAGGACGACAGATTATCAGGTTCGTCGAGAAATTTAAAGAGACTCTGCTTTTGCATTGTGAAATGTATATACTAGAAGTGCATTTTACAATTTGTCATAATACTTTGTGGGAAACTTAACTTTTTATTTACTGAAACCTAACTTCTATATTTTTTGACGTTATTTATATGTACATAATGTGCTCTTTTAATTCTGTTATATATGTACAATTTTTATTTATTTAATTTATTTCTAATTTTTATATATTTGGTAGTTAGTTTTCAAGGTAGTTATCAAGATTTTGTTTTAACAAATTTTCAATATTTTAATTTTTAGAGATTCAAGCATTCTGTTTCTAAATTTTTATACTTTTAAATGTTCAGTTTCTAAATTTCTAAATTTCCAGATTTCCAAATTTCCAAATTGCCAATTCCTACATCTTGATTATTTTAAATCTCCAATTCTTAAATTACTGCACTTGCAAATCCTCAATTTTAAAATATTTATAGTTCCACATCTCCAATTGATAATTTTATTAATTTTCAGCTCTCAACGCTGAAATTTTCTAGTTTTCATCCCTCAATTTTCAAACTTGCTACTTCCTGATCTCCACATCTCTAATTAATACAGTTACTAATTCTCAACTCCTAATTTTCAAATTTTCTAATTTTCTACCTCCATTTCTCAAACTTCCCACTCTCCAAACCTCCACATCTCCAATTAATAAATTTACTAATTCCCAACTTTCAAATTTTCTATATTTCAACCCCCAACTCTCAAACTTCCTACTTCCCAACCTTCCAAATCCACAAACTGAAGCTTCAACTTTCCAAGCTCCAAAATATCCAATTTTCCAAAACTCCCTATCACACACCTAGCACCGTTATGAAATAAAACCACAAAACTCGAAACTACCCCAATGTATCCCAAATTGTTAACCTCAGCATTTGAAAACCTTACTCAACTAATTAACTCCATCCACTGTCTCATATTAATCCTTCAGACTCGAAGGTAATTTGACTATTCACAAACAGCAAGTTTAAAACTTACTTAAAAAATTAAATGAATTTTCTTGAGGTTATTTCTTTACTAATAATGTGCACTATCGTTTATTTCACTATGTTTATACATTGCACGTCATGTTATAGAATCAGTTGAAAAATGCTTATTTAAAATTATTGTATTAAATATAATGGTGACTGCACCTCTTGAGTGCGAAGGGTTAATTTCCAGCGAACTTAACCAATTAAGTGTGTTTGACGACTACATCAGTCATGAAGATGTAATAATAAATTTTAATAAGTTTAAAATGTTTATAGGTCAAGACAAAATGAAACAAGCAAATAATTATAAATAATTCGACTTGGATTCATAACATCCTAAGAGCTAATTCATAAGCAGTCGATTATCGCGACACACATGCGCTTTGCAAGAAGATCGCCACAGTTAACTGGTTAATGTGCGAAAGGCACGAAATCATTCAGCCATCCATAAAATCCATATTCCGTTTATGCATGCCCCCATAAAATTGAATTCCCGCTAATCACGACGATAATAGGTGTACATCAAATAGAGAGGGGACAAGTGGAATGCTCTGTATACGAATTTACTTTCGGATGGTTGTTTGTTGTCCAGGTCGTAGGGGTGGCAGAGGGTGGTTGGCTAACTAGACGGCGAATTAAGCCGGCACTCCGAAATGCTTTTAAAATTTAAATAATGCATCGTTGCCTGACCCGTCTCGCGGCACCGGAATTTCTCATCGTCTCTGCTCGTTCGTGCCTCCACCTGTCGACCCTCGTTGCCGAGACTTTTTGGCAGTTTTTGAGAAAACACCGGCCGTCGCTACCTGTTAACATCGACGCCGGCCAAACGTCAGTCGGAAGGATGCTGCCTCGTCTGCGAAAGGATGAAGGAAAAATCAAGAAGAAACTTTCTGCTGGATCCTGTGAGGTGTATCGTGCGCTCCGCAGATAGATAAAAACCGGATTTCCAGTTGGGTCATCTTCGGTAATTAACGTTGAATCTTTTATGAACTATAACGCCCTAGCTGTGGTTCGCGTGTCGATCGCATCGGTTTCGAGTGAAATCTGATACACGTGCGGTGGTTGTTTTATTTCTGGTGCTGGGTTGTAAGAGATTATTGTTAATTGGTTAGGGGCAGTTAATTGAGATCTTGGGTGGTCGGTTTGTGGTTGTAATGTTGGGATTTGGGGTTTTGGAGAGGTGTAGGTTTGGTGGATTGGAGGTTTGGAGATTTGAAGGTTTGGGAATTTGGGAATTCGAGAATTTGGAAATTTGGGAATTTGGGAATTTGGGAATTTGGGAATTTGGGAACTTGGGGATTTGGAAATTTGGGAATTTGGAAATTGGGAAATTTAGGTATTGGGGAATTTGAGAATTTCAAGATTTAGGAACTGGGGGATCTAGAAATTGGGAAATTTAGAAATTAGGAAATTTAGAATTTGGGAAATTTAGGAATTGGGAAATTTTGGAATTGGGAAATTTAGGAATTGGGAAATTTAGGAATTAGGAAATTTAGAATTTGGGAAATTTTGGAATTGGGAAATTTGGAATTTGGGAAATTTTGGAATTGGGAAATTTGGAAATTGGGAAATTGGGAAATTTAGAAATTTGAGAACACATACATTCCTACTGACACCCTACATCAATCACATAATCACCTACCAAAAATTTACAAAATTTTTTCCAAAAAATTTCCTAATTTTCCAAACCTTCCCAACAAATTCCCAAATACCCAAACTAATATTTTTCTAAATTTCTAAAATAAATGTTCCCAAGCTTTCCTTCTCTGAATCAATAAAACACATCAACCAAACTTAGATCCCTAAATTTCAGATACTTGCAAATATTTAAGTGACTAGAATTTATAAAATTAGAAAGGAAATGTAAAATTAATAGTTCTAACATTATTCTCTGAGCTACTACAATTTTCAACTTCTCTGAAGACTTAGAATCGAATTAAAAATTTGTAAAGATCTAAATAATGAAAGTTCTTGCTAAAGATATAATATTAAGACACAAAAATATTAAAAATTGTAAGAAGCAGACATATTCAATATAAATGACATGCATGAAAGGTAAAATGATACTTTTATTCATAAATATTTGTGCATATAAATGAATGTATAATTTGAGGTATATCTTTATTTTGAAATAAGGATACTTCATTACGGTTCAATGAACGAAAACATATAATATAGGGATGGAGAACGATCAATGCGAGCCGACTGCATTATTCGCTTGTAAAATTGTTTTGTTATATATGAATAAACATTGTTGAAGTCGCTGTGTGTTCCATAGGTATATTTTTTGGAAATAATTCGTTAATATGAACCTTGCAATATTTGCACAAAAATATTTGTTTTATAAAAGAAAATGAAATAATATTTAGTCTATGTACATTTTATATATTATTGTTATATGAAATTTTGGTGGTATTAAAATTTAATTTAATTGTGTTTTATTTGTTAGTAGATGTTACTGGAATATCTGGAATATTTTTTATAATTTACTAGTGATCTTTAATAGTAGTCTCCATGTGCCAGTAATTTATATAATATTCTAGTAGTCCATATTCCAGTATTTTTTAACCGACTTCGAAAAAGGAGGAGGTTACTCAATTCGATCAGTATATTTTTTTTTTTTTTGTTATATTTGTCCATAGTTAATTTCTATTTTTATTGTACTATAATATATAACTTTCTATTACAATGAGAATATCTTTCTCAATCTAGTAATCTTCATACTCTAGTAATTTATATTCTAGTAATTCAAATAATAGTATTTTAGTAATTCTTGCTTATGTTTAACTTTTAGTTCTGTTTTCCCATAACATATAACCTTCTATTACAATGAATCACTTGTACATGACAATACTATAAAAATAAATCAACTATTTGCAGTTTACCTTTGCAATACAAATTTTATTACTTACACTATCACTTCGTTACTTAATTTTATTATTAAAAATACCGTTTAATAACCGTATTACAATTAACATAATAATTTAATCTCACAAGCTCCCAAAAAATAAATTAAAAACAGCAGGTGAATGAACGAGATAAACAATCGTTTACGACGCGGAATAAAGTTATCAGCGAAGGTAGATTAAACTTAAGCCCGTTGGTAAATCGATCGTTCAAGAAACAATTAGTCAGCAATCAGAGAAGTCAAGTGCGCAATTATAATTTCAAAGGAATAATTTAATACGATTGAGGATATCAGGAGAGGTTGATGGAGTATCCCAGATGGAATTGAATAAAGTGTAGTATCGTAAAAGCTTTTCTTCCAGATGGTTTTATTTAAACGTAGCTCCATGGTAAATGCATCAATCACGAGTATAATTTGTTTTATTTTTTAACGTAAATGCTTTGGAATTAAATCGACTCTTTATACGTAAACGTACCAAGATTTATTTTAATCGATATACAATATTCTTGAAATATTATTATTGTGCTGTATTTTACATTTCTGGGTGGTATTAGAGATTAGTTATAATATTGACGATAATATACAGTGGAACAAGTAATCAATAATTGTAGTAGTAGTGCTAGTAATAATAGTAGTTGTAGTAGTATAGTAGATTCTTGTTATGTTGCCATTGGCAATATTCATTGACGTTCAACTACTACTGAGTTGAAGGAGAGGAAGATTGCATTTAGTTATTTATTATTTTGACTATGTAGATGAGTGCAGATAAGCGTAATTATGCAACGCGTGGTAATACTATGCGTGAGAGTACCACATATGACGATACAACGCGTGGCGATAGAATGTGTAGTGACGCAACGCGTGACAATACAACGTGTGACGGTACAACGCGTGACGATACCACGCGTGGCGGTACAACGCGTGACAATACCACGCGTGACGGTACCACACGTGACGGTACAACGCGTGACGATACCATGCGTGACGATGGAATGTGTAGTGACGCAACGCGTGACGGTACAACGCGTGACGATACCATGCGTGACGATACCACGCGTGACGGTACCACGCGTGACGGTACAACGCGTGACGATACCACGCGTGACGATGGAATGTGTAGTGACGCAACGCGTGACGGTACAACGCGTGACGATACCACGCGTGATGATACCACGTGTGGCGATACAAGGCGTAACAATACAACGCGTAACGATACAACGTGTGGTAGTAAAACGAGTAGTAACGCAACGCGTGGCAATACAACGCGTAGTAATACAATGCGTAGATATCTCACGCATGGCAATACCACGTGCAACATAACACATGTAGATACCATCATGTGTAGTTTCACAAACGCGTAGATATACCACTCATATATCTCTCGTATACTATTCTATACCTATAGCTATACAAAATGTGACGTCACACGTGGCTACATACCGCACCTACCACGTGTGAAATACCACACATTGCATTACATTACAAGGTATTACTTAACAATACAAGAAGCAACATCTTCAAACTCCTACATTCCATAACAATAAAAGCGCCAATGTGTTTGAAAGTTCTTGAAAATGTTGTGAAGATATAACGAAATTGAAATTCTCCGTGATCAGTGGAGGTGCCAGTTCCTAGTTGAGACTCTGCCCTTTCGTGATTATGATTATTGCCCGAAAGCCAATATTGTAATCAAGGCTTTCTGAGCAACAATCAAAAGCATAAAGAGCGTTCTGATTGTTCCATTTTCCTCTTCCGTCAGCTGTAACATAAAACACATTATTAATACCAGTCCTTATGTCCTTAAATATTCTGTTATCGCAAAGCAATTCACCAAAACAATAAAAGATATTCAAAGAACACATTATAAACTACTATAAAACAAAAGCAATCGTATTTGCATAAACGTTTCGTTTAACAATCAAGATCATCTTTGATTCTAACAAAAAGCGTATTGTTATACTCTTTAAACATTTCTACACCGTATAATGATTCATCAAAACGATGAATAAATTTGAAAGAACACGTTCAGATCTAATATAGAACAAAAGCAATTGTGAGTTAATGAAGGTTTCAGAATCAAACATCAGGGAGAGATACAGCTATCTGTACAGTCGTCAATCTTCTCCGAAACCTGATTGAGATGAATGGCTCGGCGGCGCTATCGGATCATAATTTTATTACCTGCCGGATATCGAATACACGTTACAGAAATACACACCGACAGTGATTCTTATGTTTCATTCAAGAGTGAATCGACTTTTGAAACTACTTTTGGGATTACTTTCGATATCGGTTTCCTGTTAATAATATTATTAGTTATTGGTTATTACGAGTTTAATATTACTAGTTTTAATTCAATATTATGCTGATGCGTTGTTTTGAATTGTGAATAAGCAATCATAACTGAGAATGTAAATATTAGGGAATGCAAATATAGTAAGATAGTGGGTGTACTGAAATTTGAATAGATATTGGATATTTTAATAGTTGGTGTTAGATATTAGATATTTTGATAGATATTTCAATAGTATTAGATATTTTAATAGTTTCTTACTATTTTCAATATGAGTGAATGTAATTTTGAAGTGATTGTATGACAAGATCTTCCTTACCGACGCTTCGAAGTAAAGCGCGCGAAGTTCAAATTTGGCGCGCTCCGCAGACGACGCGTGAGCACACGATCAACTGATATTAATATTACTAAACTGCAGATATATAATTACAGATATATCAAGCTGAAATTAATGATGTTTCAAGCTGAGATTAAAGCTATATTTTCAAGCTGAAAATTAAAAATAAACTTCAAGTGAAATTAAAGAACTCTCAAACTGAAATTAAAAACAAACTACAAGTGAAGCTATAGAATTCTTAAACTGAAATAAAGATAAACATTCTATAAACTATATAAACTTCAAACCATGTTCAAAGTTACAAATAATTAAATGTACTACATTCACAATCCTTGCATGCATCACCAAAACCGAAATCAACTAAAACAAAGCACAGTTTACACTAGATTAAAACTTAAGCTGATCTTACTCATCTTAAATTGCATAAGTTAAGCTGTTTACTAGAGGTGACTACTGTGCAAATAAAGAATAATACAAGTTAGTTTCCCTCACAACCTAGTATACTTAAAACCAAAAGCTTGAAACTAAACCGAAGCAACGAACCACATCAAGTATCACACATCACAATAGTATCAAGTAAAGTTTACCAAGGTCCATCTGGAGGGCTCGTAGAACCGGAAGCGTAGGACCACGATCGCCGGAGTCCCGGAGTCGAATAACGTAACTTGGTGGACGTCGGAAGGGTTGCAGGTGCAAAAGAGGTAGGGGTTGCTATCGAGATTTGGTGGGGGTGCGTTTCGCTTTTGCGCAGTGGAAATTACGTGGACCGGTGGGGTGAAGGAGGCAGTCGTTCAAAATCGCGACGAACCGTCCTGCCATGCCGGTTCCGACGTCCATTAGATATTCTCGATCTTTGTAATTTGACAATTAGCCGACGGCAGAGGCGGAACACCGTCAGTCAAACCGTTGATGCAACGCCGGGGTCGATGCACCGTTGGATGATTTATTTTATTAATTAGGCGACAGCGTCACTACCGTGGATACCTGCCACTCTGAAACAGACAGAGAACCGGCATCTTGTAATTCCCGGATACGTTAGGAGCATTGATTCCATTATCTCTGTCGAGCTTTCATATTAGCTCTGCTACGGTATCAAACTTGCGGTTATTATTTATTCTTCCACTGTCATCTAATTGGAGAATTTTATGTATTCATATCGGGAGACTTCTGATTTAGAGATATTTTATTTTGATGTTGTGATATTGGGGGTTTGTAAATTTCTTCTGTGATTATTTAGTGGGAGCTTTTGTTTGTAGTATGTTGTATTTTCGTATGTGGAGATTTGGTTCTTTGCAGTAATGCAAGTTTTGGGTATTGCAAATTAATTAAAATTAATTGAAATGTATTTTGGTACGTGAGGATTTGGTTTGCAGTAATACAAATTTCAGGTATTTCAAATTTATTGAAACTTTTCATTTTCAATAGCTTTCTGTGACATTTTGTAACGTCGTTAATTTTGCAAAAAGAAAATATTTAATTTTTATATTTAATACGACCCTTATATGATATTTTACTCGTTAAAAAAGATACACTGAAATTAGTTTGAATTCTTTCAACTAGTACCAATAACACATTCAAAAAATCTTAAAATCCACAAAATCTCAAGTTTCACCCAATATAAAAATTTTAATAAATAAAACAAGCTACTAAATTAATAATCATACTAAAATTATACTAAAAGAGTCAAATCTAATGATTACATACACCATATACAACATAGACCCTAAATTCAAAATTATATCAAAATTGCACATAAGTGCAATACTCCATTTTTTCTCATCTCACATTTCCCTCTAACAAACTTAAAATCACTTCATATCTTGTAATATCTGTTCTAAAAGATGTCGAACAAGCTGACAAGAAATTCTTCATCTCCATATTATGACAGGAAAGAAGTAATTTTCTGTAATATATGTATATTAAAGTTCTCAGTTACAAGTTAATCTACCACCATATCAAAAGATTCCACAGAGATAAAATCACTCACTTTCTTCACATCATAAACTAAAGAAAAAGTATGATTCTCATGGCAAGACTAAGAAATCACAGTATCTTACAGAGTTCCTCTCATTTTCGAAAATCAGTTCGTGAAGCTGGGCTTGAAATTTTGATGCAAAATTCCCTGTAACGAGCTTAATCTCATTGACGGTATTCGCTTTGAAGATTCTGCATAATGCAACCTCTGTCTCCGTCTGATCTAATTACGAAAATGACTTGTGCGGTACCTCGTTGCATTTCTGTTTCTGTTCGTTTTTTATCTATTATTATTAAGATTCTGTAGTTTCTTTAGCAACAATAATTCACGAGGGAGAAATTTTCAGGTGAGGAGTGATGAGGAAGAGTGGAGTGAGCCGCCATTTTGTCTAGGAAGAGGTGATAAATAGAATTTGAGGAAATTTGTAGGAAACTTGTAGGAAATTTCATATTTGGAATTTTGGAATTTAGAAAGAAATTTAGAGATTTGGAGAACTGAGAATTTGGGAAGGTTGTTATTTTTTTAGGTAATTTTTGTCACGTGGTAATTGGGATTTTAGAACGCGGGAAATTTAAAATTTAGAATTTCGAGATTTGTTAAAATTTCAAGTTTCTAAGTGAACCTAACCTAACCAGTTTGAGTATTTAAAACTTTACAAATTTACAAATTTAAAAAATTGCGACTATAAAGCACTCCTCCCAATGACCCTCCTCCCCAATTTCCTCCTTGCACTTCCTCCTTCCATTTTTCACCCAAACATCGCGCCCACATCATTAAACACCCGCTAAAATTGCACACAGCATACGAAACTCTCGTTTTATCATGTTCGATGTTAGAACATGTAAATCCTCTTGGACAACACATGACACACCGTTACAGTATTGTTTCTAGGAGAAACGGAGATGCTCCCGGAGGAAGAGGGGGAGAAGGAGTGATGCAGCAAGAAGGTGCATTGCCCTCGAATCCAGGGCCACCGGTTGGTCCAGGATCGTTGGACGAGGGAATCTGCCTAGGCTGTGCAGGTTCGAGGCTCGATTGTGATACAAGGTCACTCCACGGAGGAGCATGAGTAATCCAACCGTGTGGTCAACGACATGTTATGCAACACGGCTGTAATAATCCTTTGGTGTCGGTTCTCCGAGCCTCCTCTTCTTCCTGACCAACCAGACGTTCCCAGATGCTACGTACCTTCGAATCACCTGGAACGTGGCTCACTATAATTTTGAATCGGGTATATTAACTGGAAAATGGTCTGAGAGGATTTATTCTGCTTTTTGGGGTCGGTGGTGTGGGTTGCTCTGATGTTATTTTGGTGGGTGATTAATTTTATTGTTCTTTGGTAATCATATTCCTATTGATACTGTTTGATATTGTTAATATTGTTAGTATTGCTGATATTGCTGTTTAATACTATTAATATTATTGTCGTTTAATATCATTAATATCTTTGGTGTTTAATATTATTAAACTAGAATGTGGTCTTCAGGATTTTACAGTGAAACTTCTTGTAGCACTCAACATTCTTAAATTTGATAGTGTTAGACTGCTTTATAATTGTTTAATATTTTTAAAATTAATACACAGAAAGAGTTGATAAAATTTATAGACCCTGATAGCAGGAAAAAGTCTGAAGTTTCAGATATAAGAATTGAGAATTTAAAAGACACATTTGGAGGTTATAGTCATTCATGAACATCCAACTACGAGACCTGAACCTAAAATTATATTTTACAGACACAATTCGTCCTTTACTGCAAAGTTCCCTTCAATTCCACCCAATATATTTATCAACCCTCACAATTAATAAAACACAAAATACAGAACCACCCATAGCAAAATCTCAAATTTTCAAAGTCTACAATTTTTAAATTCTGAAGACACCAAAACTCTAAATTGTAAAGTTGCAAAATATAAATTGTAAATGTGTAATCAATAATGATAGAACCTCAAAAAATGCTACAAAAAATACATATTAAGTAAATCTGTATAAAAATGATAAATATGGTTATGAATGATGGTAGAATTTTGAAAAGAGCAGAAGGAAGAGTTTTGATATGAACAAAAGGCGATAAGAAAGCGGTCGGTGAAGAATATTGATTCGGAACTGGGAGATATTTTTAAGTCCCCTTTAGGAAGAGGGGATACTTAATTTATGTGAGATCACAGAGACCCGCTTCTACAGGAATTCGAACCTGAACCGTGTCCTTTCTTAAAAATAGAGCCAGCAATCGATTGATGCTCGGGTCAGTTTTAATATTTTATTATCCTGTTGATCGGTGCTTTTATTGGATGCACCCTTTTGACATTGCGAATCTCGTTCATTAGTTAAGATACGAATTTAACACTCAGAACATGATATAACACTGATATTAAGGATAACAAACTTACTGATAGTTATTTTACAAGTTAGGTTATTTCACAAGTTCAGTTGTGGTTCGTTTGCATGGCTCTTAGAAGGTTCTCAATGGAGGATGAGGATTAGGATGATTATACACCTGACTGGTTGGTTCACTTAACTATGCCATTTAACATATGTATATTCTATTGCACCAAGATAAGATGAACAAGTATTTTCTATAGGATTTTTGTTGAATGAACAAACATGTGTCATACGATATTTGTTACATGAACAGATATTTTAAACAAAAATTACATAATTTTAAAAAATACACAAGTGCGCAATACATCATAAAATGTATCAATTTTATGTGAAAGTATAAAAATAAAGTTCTGTATAAAATTCGAAAAATGGTATCACATAAAAGTAGTCATTTTCACTACGTTACATGTTCATCAAGATATAAATATCCTTTCAAATTTCATTTACTTATAAATTATAAAAAATCAAAATAGCACAGCAACTAATCATTGCACACTCTGTCTCTTAATATCACATCATAGAATTTTTGTTTAAAGTTGAAGTAACAGAAATTTGTACATAATATAACAACTCATATAATTTAAGTAAAAGATAAATCACCCTGTACATTGACTTCGTAAAACATCCAACAGTACCCACTACAACTGCTTATAAATGACTGAAAAGATACCAGCCAAAGTTCTAAACTTCCTCCCGATTTTTGTACGACTGAATAATAAATTTGAATACAGAGTTAAAAGGGGTAGTTAGGTTACCCAGTTAACAGGAGGGTTAACGAACTTCTTTGTACCGTGTACAAAGTAGATTATTAGCAGTATCTTGGAAAGCCCCAGAAACAAAGTAGACTCAACATTTTCCCCGTGGATCGGTTCCTTCCACTTTTTAGACACGTAATCCGATGTGTGTCGTGCTTTTAGCCTTGTCCCCGCGGTGGAACACGAGGTTTTTTACCCTCGAAAATCCCGCCCATCGAGTGTACGTACGCTGAGAATCGAGCACGTGCTGTTCTACTCGAGGAAGAGAGTCCTCGAGAGGTGAATGAGAGAAGGAAAAAAAATGAAAAGGTAACGAGAAGGGTGGAGAAAGAAAGAGGGTAATATTCACGAGCCGCTCCCGGGTAAATCTGTTCCATCGAAAGCATCGACGACGATTGGAAGGCCTGATAGAATTGGGATCCTTGAACAAATACCTCGAATTTCGAATGAATTCGTCGTCAAACTCTCTGTTTAATAGAATCGAAAATTCAGCCTCCCTCTTTCTGTTACTGTCAAAACCGTATCGTTTCTATCTCAAATTTCAAGGTGCTCATTTTCTCCTTCATTCAACATTTGTGAAATTATTTATAAATATCAAATGTAATATTCATTTTGCATGTCAAATTTTTTTAATTATTTATAAATATCAAATGTAATATTCATTTTGCATGTCAAATTTTTTTAATTATTTATAAATATCAAATGTAATATTCATTTTGTATGTGAAATTTTTTTTTGTTAATGACTAAGTTCATTATCGATGACGTTAATATAGTGGACTATAAGCAAGTGTACATAAACAGGAAGATCTTAGGACAGCATCAGAGCTGCCTGGTACATTCAAGTCCAAACGCTGTGACCTATGATGTCTTCAACCATTCGATCTCCATTAAATTTTACAAAAGTAGAAAATACATCAAGGTTAATTAATTATTGATTTTAGTTCAAGAATATAATAATTGAAGAACATATTCAATCAGTGTTTAGAAAATGACTGCTTTGTGACCAAAATGTATATACTTGCTTTGACCTACTTGCAGATAATTTAATATAACCTCAACCGTAAAAAACACCAATCAAACCTATCAAATGTATCAAACCTATTAAACCAATAAAACCCATTAGACCTATAAAATATGTAAAATCTGCAAAAATCTGTCTTAACAATTTATTAAGAAAAATTGAAACCCACTATTTCACATCCATATGAAATAGTTTAATGTATTTAAAAAATCATGTTAAACACTGAGGATAATACTGAGAGCACAAACTTAATAATAACTCGATACAAAACGAAACAATTGCATAAAAAAAGCATCTACGCTCCATTAATGTTTGAGTCTAAAAATAACTAGCATAAACGAAAAAAAAAAAAGAAGGTAAAGGCAATTAAGGTGTATAATCGTGAAGGTTCTCTGGATGGTGCTCACGGGACCGGACACTTTAACGAGCAATCCAAACCAATTATCTCGAATTTTATTTCGCCGGCACATCTTTCTATCAAAACATTCTTACGTCGAAAGAAGTGGCGTAGACAGGCCGAAGGAAATGTGAGTCAAAATCAGCCGTGAAGCTCATCCGCTCGGCGATTTCACTGTCCGTCTTCTCCTTTTTCATCGAGTTAGCGCACGGACGACTGTGAATAGACGGCTGACAGTGACAGATTTGTTCTCTTCTCTAAGCAGCTTAGCAGATAGAGAGACGGGGAGAGAGAGAGACTGTACTTCCATCATTATCGAATGCCCTTAATTGCTGGCAGTCATGTAGCTAGGTCGTAACTGTATACACAAGGTGAGCGGGAGAAAGGTAGTGGTTTTAGACGAAAGGAGTGGTTGTGGGATGTTGAGAAGTTGGGGGAAATTTGGGGATTTTGGGAGTTGGAGGTTGGGAGATTTGGAGATTTAGGGTTTTAGAAATTTGGTGATTTAGAGATTTGGAGATTTGGGAAATTAGGGATTTTGGGATTTGAGAATTTCAAGGTTTGGAGGAGTTTTAGAGATTTAAAGATTTGGGGATTTTGGGATTTGAGAATTTCAAGATTTGGAGATTTGGAGATTTGGAGATTTGGAGATTTGGAGATTTGGAGATTTGGTGATTTAGAGATTTGGAGATTTGGAGATTTGGAGATTTAGGGATTTAGGGATTTGGGAGTTTCGGGATTTTGGGATTTGAGAATTTCAAGGTTTGGAGGAGTTTTAGAGATTTAGAGGTTTGGGGATTTTGGGATTTGAGAATTTCAAGATTTGGAGATTTAGAGATTTGGAGATTTGGAGATTTAGGGATTTAGGGATTTAGGGATTTAGGGATTTGGGAATTTAGGGATTTTGGGATTTGAGAATTTCAAGGTTTGGAGGAGTTTTAGAGATTTAAAGATTTGGGGATTTTGGGATTTGAGAATTTCAAGATTTGGAGATTTAGAGATTTGGAGATTTGGAGATTTGGAGATTTGGAGATTTGGAGATTTGGAGATTTGGAGATTTGGAGATTTGGAGATTTGGAGATTTGGGGATTTGGGTAATTATAGAGTTGGGGATTTGGACATTTGAAAATTTAGGAACTTGGGAAATTACAGAGTTGGGAATTTAGGGATTTTGGAAATTATAGAGATGGGGATTTATGGACTTGGGAATTTAAGGATTTGGGAAATTATACAGTGGGGAATTCAGTGATTTGGGAGTTTAGGTATTTATTAAATTATAGAGTTGGGAATTTGGAGGTTTGGAAATTTAAAGATTTGAAAAGTTATAGACTTGAGAATATTAGGATTTGAGAAACTATAGAGTTGTCAATTTAGGTATTTAGAAACTTGGTGGTTTGGAAACTCAGGAATTTGGAACTTCAGAAATTTAAAGACTTAGAGATTTGCAAGTATAAGTATTTACTATAAGAATATCCTACCTGAAGTCTCAAACATGACCCACCCTTATAAATTTCAAACTTTTTCAAACTTGAAGCCCCTGAAGTTTCAGAATCTTGAAACTCTCGAAATTCACTATTATTAAAATTGCAAACAAACATTGAATTTCTCCATGTCTAATCCTACATCATGGTGTGAGACCCAAAAAATCCACTATTCATCCAATAAATCTTGTACCAACTTATTTAGACATTCCCTTAAGTCGTGTTTTCCCATACCATAATTATCCCGCGTTAGTGAGCCGGTTTACCAGTGTACTGGTGTTAGGGATTCCAATATATCGAAACGTTAATTAGCTCCGATTAGCCTGTTGTGATTGACCATTAACGTGACCAGCAAACACGCAACCACGTAAATTGGACCACCCTATAGATGTGGAAGTAGATGTACTCGTGGTATGTATATACGTATATGTGTATACACGTTCGAGGATTCCCTTGCGAGCATGATTTGCCTCTCAACTCGCTGCAATTCCAAGTTCAAAGCCACTTGCTTTCCTCCATCTTGCTCTCCCTTCGGTCTCTCTTTCTCTTTTGTGCTGGAGTCTTCTGGACGTTCAGAACTCTACCTTTCTCTTTACTTACTTTATATGTATCTACTTCAACGATTTAAATATACGTTGTTGGTAATTGAGGACACTTCGATAATTTATTGCTTTATATATTTTCAAGTTTTCTACTTTTTCATAATCGAGTTTTTACTGATGTACAGATTCAGCAATTTTGAGATTTGGTGAATTTGTACATTTTTGATTTTCAAGGTTTTTTTTTCAGTGGAATTCGTGTTTTATCGAGTTTCTGAATTATTAATTTTCAAATTGTGTGATTTTCAGATCATCAAAAGCTCAAATTTCTGAATCGTCAAATCTAACTTTGTAATTTCCTAAATCTCAAAGTTCCTAAGTCTCCAAATTTCAACTCTGTAATTTCCCAAATCCTTAAATTCCCCACCCTATAATTTCCCAAATCTCTAAATTCCTAAAACTCCAACTCCACAATTTCTCAAATCCTTAAATCCCCAAATCCCAAACCTCCAAATCTCCAAATTTTCCAGCCTCCATAAACCCCTAAAACTCCTAAAACTACTAACCCAAATAAAATCACACTTCCAAACCCCACTTCCAAACCTAACCTAACTTCTCCACAATACCGGAAGCCCACCAGCAAGACACGCTTCGAAAAGCATACACAATCATGCCATAAGGTAACCGCGTCAATTTTAAAACTTAATTAAACTTTTCCAACAGTTCGTTTATTTTCACCGCACGACCCAAAAAAATGTGTATCCGTTCGAAGGGCAGGAAAAGCTAGAAAGAGTAACGAAGAACAAAAAAATGGTAGAAGGGTCTGTATGGCCCCGGGATACGGGCCATGGAACATTATAGTACTATTACGTGAAACTGCAAGGAGGTTGCGCAGGGTGATGCGGCAGAAAACGAGAGGACGGGTTCTATTATCCATGGTGGAAGGAAAAAAAATACTAGCCAGCTCTGGATACCACTAGAACAGACCTGAATTGGATCCGCGAGGAGGTGAACAAGAAACGCTTCGTTTCTGAGAATGAAGCACCGGAAACGGTGAAGATTATCTTCTTCGGTGAAGAAAAATCTTTAGTTGGGGTACTTTTTTTAGAAAGGAAAATATAGGACGTTTTCTATGGGACATTTTTACGTATTTGGATGTTTGGAGGAATTTATTAATTTAGATTGTTTGATGTTCATTGGAGGTTAGGGTTACATACTTTTTTAGAGGGAAAAATATGGGACGTTTTCTGTGGGACATTTTTATGTGTTTGGATCTTAGAAAGAATTTATTAATTTAGATTAATATTTTGATTTAGGGTGGTCTTCAATTTTCTTCTGTCGGTGGCCATTTTGAAAATGTAGGTAGTTTCTACTATGGAGGTAGTTTCTATATATGTAGGTAGTTTCTACATATTGATCAATTTAGATTAGTTGATATTTTGGTTTATGGAGGTCTTCAGTTTTAGTTGGACGGTGTCCATTTAATTCTGTAGGACATTGTGAAAAAATAATTCTATATGCAATCAACAAGTTAAGTGTACAAATAAATGCACAGTAAATGTTTAGCAAGCGTACAGTAAGTCTAAAGTCAGTGTTTAGTAAATGTACAGTAAATGAACAGTAAATTTACAGTAAATATATAATAAATGTACAGTTATATATCCAGTTAATTTTCACCCCAAATATACCAACCTTCCACTTCCCAACTTGCCAAGAAAATTTGTCAAAGTGGAAAAATTTGTGAAGTAGAAAAATTGTGATTGAAGTCCTTATAACAAAAATGAAACATCATTGTCACAGCAGGGTAATTTTTCAGACTATCCTGCGTTCATCCAACAAATTCACAAATATAGATACACAATCTACAACCCCTATTTCCCTCTCCACAACAAAAAGAAGAATCAATGGAGGCCCGAGTTCATCATACGACACACACTGAACGCCTACACAGCAACACAAGATGTCCGTCAAAACCGTAACTGAGCTATTCGCTACGTAATTGCAACAAATCGATGTCAGTTGCATTTTAGCACCGGATATCGGGTCCAAGTAGCACATTAACCGAAAAAGAAGTCCAGCGTATTTTCGTTTGACCGAGCATCGACTGTTGCTTCGGAACTTCTCGCCTGGCTGGCTACGTATTTTCTCATTAAGCCGTGATGAAACAATTACTACACTTCGTCAATGGACGATGAGCAAGAAAAATAATTAATGTGTCCTGCAGTTCCTCTGTGAGATGAGAATAGACTGACAATGTGTTGGGTGAAGACCGGTTTGTGGAAGAAATTGATCTTCGCGTGTTTTGCACTTCATTAAATTAATTGCTAATGTTTTGTGGTGTGGAAATTTATAGGTGAATGATAGAATGATAGGGTAATAGGGATTGTAGAGGTTTAGGAATACAGGGATTTGGATATTTAAGAAATATTAGGATTTTGAGAGTTTAGGAATTTTAGGAATGAAATTTAGGGGTATAGTTATCAAATTTCAACTATAAAAACATCAAAAGAATTTAGTGATGTAGACCCATAAATATCTATGAATCCAAAATTCTTTTACCAAAATTGCAAAAAATTTGATTATAAAAGAAAGTAAAATAGAAGTAAATGATGTAGTGCAACAATTTTGGAACTACTTGTAGACCGTAAAGCGATCGAGAACGAAAAATTGATCGTTAAAGAGAGGGAATTGTGGTCTCGCAGGTGGAAAGTCCCGGGACGAGCGGCATAATACGGCAAGTCATGATAGCCGATAAAGCCTGTGCTTCTCTGGACGCGGTATAATGGCCACTATAAAAGGGGCCAGAAGAACCAATCGCATCCCTTCAGCTGTTTCTCTGGGTTAACCTAAAGAAACCATTAAAAAGAATGTATCGTACCAGCAAATTAGATGCGGTTCTATTCAACTATTATAGTATTTGGGCAACATCGAAATCTGGAGAACTGTGCTAGATTATCACATTATTAATATGTTGCAATTTACATCTACATATATTTAATACAGTACAATATACAAAACTATTATAAAATCATAAATTTTATAATTTATAAAATTGTCATCGAGTTAAGTGACTTGAAATAGTTGAAAATTGATGATGATGTTTTGTGATAATTTTAGTCTTTGGGTTCTTTGGTTAAATTTTAATATGCTGCAATTTACACCTATATATGTATATAATATGCAGTACAATATACACAATTATTATAAAATTATAAATTATGTCATCAAGTTAAGTGACTGAAAATAATTGAAAATGGATGATGATGTTTTGTGATAATTTTAGTCTCTGAGTTCTTTTGTTAAATTTTAATATACAGCAATTTACACCCATGTATGTACAATGCAATAGAACATACACAACTATTATATAATTATAAATGATGTCATCAAGTTAAGTGTCTTGAAATAACTAAAAAATGATGATGATATTTTGTGATAATTTTAGTCTCAGGCTTCTTTCGTCAAATCTAACGAAACTTGTTATTTGTCAATCATTAGTTAAATATTTTGTAACTTATGCATTATTAACATGTACCTTCCTACTCGTTAATTTATTCTCCGTCAATTAGTACGCCTCTATAATTTATACCGTGTTAATAGCACTCACAAATTTGTTAGCTCAGCGACCACAATCCTTCATCAGACAAGCTGCGAATCGTAGAAACGTTCTCTCTCCCGAGAAAACGTCCAAGGATAATTTTCTGTCATTTGCCAGGGTACAACGCGATGATTGCCAGCGTTGAATAATGGTTTTTCATGGAAACGGGTTGCACGACCGTAGCACGTGTCATCAGCGCCAGTAAAGATAATTTCTTGCCCGGAAACTGTAGAGACCGGAGGAAATCCGTGCCGGGATAAAGAAAATATTGCGAAATTCCTGGAGGATGATTAAAAGTGTTGCACGATTTCTTGCGTGTCCCGCAATTTCGCCGGATATCGAGACCGAATAAGAAAGATCGAGGAGGAAGACGGAACCGGAGGACGTTAGAGTACTGGCCCGAAGAAAATCGAAGGGTGGTTGCAAATGCGCTTAGAAACGATGTTATACCGAGAACTCGGACCCTGAGAGCGGTAATAAACGCGATACGAGCTTCGCCAGGATTCTGTACGAGAAGAAACGCTTAACCCGCACTTCCTGGAATTCCTGCAGGAATTCCTCACGGAAAGTAACAAAGGAATCGAGCGATGCTTTTTTAGTGTGATCGTAAAACGCTTTACTCTCGTTCTTTTTTCTCTTCGAGGGTGTTTGAATTGCGTTGGGATTTGTTGATTCGAAAGTGCAATTTTAGAAAATGAGGTATTAGAATTGTAGAAATGTAAAAGTGTAAAACTGTAGAATTGAAGAATTGAAGAATTGAAGAATCGAAGAATTGAAAACCTGAAGAATGGAAAACTTGAAGAGTTGAAAACCTGAAGAATTGAAAACTTGAAGAGTTGAAAACTTGAAAAATTGAAAACCTGAAGAATGGAAAACTTGAAGAATTGAAAACTTAAAGAATTGAAAACTTGAAGAATTGAAAAATTGAAGAATTGAAAACTTGAAGAATTGAAAACCTGAAGAATTGAAAACTTGAAGAATTGAAAACCTGAAGAATGGAAAACTTGAAAAATTGAAAACTTGAAGAATTGAAAACCTGAAGAATTGAAAACTTGAAGAATTGAAAACCTGAAGAATTGAAAACTTGAAAAATTGAAAACCTGAAGAATGGTAAACTTGAAGAGTTGAAAACTTGAAGAATTGAAAACTTGAAGAATTGTAAACTTGCAGAATTGAAAATATGAAAAATATCATTCAGAAAAGTTAAAAATAATAACATTAAAAAATATTTAGTGCAATATTACCCAGTAATTTATCCATTGATTCACTTGCTTCGTTCTACAGAACCTCGCCTAATTAAGGAAGATAAAATAAATACTCCCATATCTGTCTACACCATCAAAACTTTATTGATCAGAATCAATGAACTGAAATATTGTATACTTCAGAAAGATCTTATTTCTATTACATACATATGAGAGAATATCTACATGTATATGAAACGAATAAAGTCTATATCATATAGACGGAACGGTATGTGTGGCATGTATAAGTAAAAAAATTGTCTACATATACGAAGAGTATCTATGCACATTTAGGAAGGATTTACATATCCGTATCTAAGAAGAATTTACACACACGCATTTCAGGATTTAGATATCACACATATAAGAAGGGGTTTCACATATGAATTTACGAAAGATTTTCATACAAGTATTTGCACATTGAAGCAAGTCCTTAATACACGTATTTATGAATAGTCACATAAGCAAGCGAATGTAAACCATTTGTATAGATCAGATACGGAAATCGAAACGTTTACTTATGAGCTGATTAAACCCGAACAGGGATTATTTAATCGAATTAAAAGGAGTTATAGAATGAGGCACAGAAGATCGCCGACTGGCCTATAGCGATATACCGCAAAGTTCATCGCTCTAGGAGAACGAGTTTCAAGAGCGAATTGCGGTAAGGTGCGAATTCCGCGAGCTTCCCAACTGTTTCCAACTCAACACACTGTTCTGTTACCTAATTCCAGGATCAAGGTACCAGAATTGAGTACGGTAAGTACCAGGTTAAACGTTCCATACAAACTTCTATGGAACCTTCGTGTTGCCTACGGCGTTTAATTAACCTTCGGATTAATCAAATGTAAGTCTACAACCACCAGATTCGACTTAGGGTGAATGTACTAGTGGTTGAATTTGTCAGATTAATTATTATTGCGTTTAGGAGGTATCATGGTTTTATGCATTTCTTTGGGGAAGGGAGTTCATTTTGTGATTTTTAAATTTTCCGGTTAACAACTTTTTCGATTTCTACATTTCTGAAATTTCCAAATTTCCAAATTTCCATGTTTTCCAATTTCCATATTTCCCAGTTTCCATGTTTCCCAATTTCCATATTTCCCAGTTTCCATATTTCCCAATTTCCAAATTTCCCAATTCCAAAATTTCCTAGTTCCCAAATCTCCCGATTCCTACATTGTCCAATTTCCACGGTGTCCAATTCCCATATTGTCCAGTTCCCACATTGTCCAATTCCCACATTTCCCAATTCCCAAATTTTCCAATTTCCAAATGTCCCCATTCCCACATTGTCTAATTACCACACTGTCCAAATCCCACACTTCCCAATTTCCAAATGTCCCAATTCCCACATTGTCCAATTCCAAAATTTACCAACTTCCAAACCTCCTAATTTCCAAATTGTCCAATTCCCATATTGTCCAATTCTCACATTGTCCAATTCCAAAATTTACCAACTTCCAAACCTCCCAATTTCTACATTGTCCAATTCCCATATTGTCCCATTCCCACATTGCCCTATTCCTACATTGCTCCATTCCCACATTATCCAATTCCTAGATTGTCCAATTCCCACATAGTCCAATTCTTACATTGTCCCATTCCTACATTGTCCCATTCCCACATTATCCAATTCCCACATTGTCCCATTCCTCCATATTGTCCAATTTCCACAATGAGAAAATCAATTACTAAATCTCAATTACTAAATCATCCAAATTCCCCAGATTTCCTAATACCCAAAATCCCCAGACACCCAAACTACCACTAGAACCCTCACTTCCTGTAATCAAAATAAAAAACTAATTACCTACCATCGCTCTCTACCGCGATTCAAAAACCATTCCCACCGGAACGCAACAATTCAACAAATCTCACGGCGATAAACTAAAAGTATTATCTTTAAGCTTGAAAATTTCAGAACCATGAATCTTCATGAAATTTAATTCCACTTCCGATGGATGAATCACAGCGCAGCTAATTCGGAAACGCGTGTTCGTTTGCCTGTAATATGGCAACCGACCATGCATCGTTAAGCACACGCACGTCAATTATTCAGGCGCGCGTTCCTTAATTAGAATTTGATTTCCAATTAATTCGATCCATCTGACCGATAAAGCCAGACGTAATCCTTCTGTATTGCGTTCTTAGAAATTTTCGAACATTACGGCTAAAAGTCTGCAGTCCACGGTCACGATGATGAAGAAATCGCGTCTGGCAAACGCGAGTCATGCTTCGAGAGCACATTCTCCTCGCAGGCTTTCCACAGTCCAGTTGGAAACAAAGTCCTGTAAACTATTGTATACCGTTATGTTAAACGGTTCTTTGAAAAAATTGTACAAGAAACTGTTACTCTATGGCTGTTTTATCTGGAGGTACTTTTTCTTTTGGTGATCTGACGTTTGGTGAACTGGAGTTTTATGATGGTTTGGGTTATGGGAGGTAATCTGAGGTGGGTTAGTTAGGTTATAGATAGGTTTGCTTATAGATGGGTTATTGATAGGTTAGTTTAGTTTGGGTTAGTTTATAAGTAGGTTATTGATAGGTTAGTCAGTTTAGTGTAGGTTAGTTTATGGGTAGGTTATTGATAGGCTAATCAATTTAGTTTAGGTTAGTTTAATTTATAGTTATTGATGGGTTATTGATACACTAGTCAGTTTAGTTTAAATTAGAGTAATTTATAGACAGGTTAATTTATAGGCAGATTATTGATGAGGTTAGTCAGTTTAATTTATATTTAAACTGACTTTATTTAAGGTTAGTTTAATTTATAGATAGGTTATTGATACTGTAGTCAGTTTAGTTAAGGTTAGTTTAATTTATAGATGGGTTATTGATACACTAATCAGTTTAGTTTAAATTAGATTAATTTATAGACAGGTTAATTTATAGGTAAGTTATTGATGAGATTAGTCAGTTTAATTTAGGTTAGTTTAATTTATAGACAGGTTAATTTATACGTAAATTATTGATGAGATTAGTCAGTTTAATTTAGGTTAGTTTAATTTACAGATAGGTTAATTTATAGGTAGGGTATTGATGAGGTCAGTTTAGTTTAGTCTAATTTATTTTACGTTAGTTTGTGTTATAAATAGGTTAATTTATAGGTAGGTTATTAATAGGTTAATATAGGTTAGGTTAATCAGTTTAGTTTAGGTTAGTTTAATTTATAGATAGGTTAGTTTATACGTAGGTTATTGATAGGTCAATTTATGTTAGGTTAGTCAGTTTAGTTTAAGTTAGTTTATGTTATAGATAGGTCAGTTTATAGATAAGTTATAGACACACTGTAAATAAGTTCATTTAGGTTAAGTTACTTAGTTTAGTTCAGCTTAAGTACATTATAATTACACATACTTTACTTCACACCGTACGATATTTTAAAAATACCCACCATATAAATGTACTTACATAACTATATAATAAAGATACAACTAGCCACAAGAGTTGAACAATTAATTGAATTTAATTATACGCTCGTAAACTGCCCTAAGTTTTATTACACCCGTGTAACCGAGATACACATTGCCTCGATCGTAGTGATACCTTTGTAAGGGATTTGTAAAAGCAGTAAAATTAATCTAATTCCTTTTTCATGTTAATTTTAGTGCCTTTATAGCGACTTAATTTAGCGTCTAGACAAGATTGACGTGATACGAGAACTATTAGCAACGGAACTATTCTTCGCTACCTAAACTCGAGCGACACCATTTTTAATAAACTAGGACAAATACAAAGATTCTAGAGCACCATTATTGTCCGGGTGCATTAGCCTATTTAGAACAAAGCGAGGAAAATCACTATGCTACGATTGTATCTTCCTGTTGGGACAAAAGCACGCTGTATGCATTTGTCGATTAAAAATTTACCAGAAATTTTCGTTTATTTCTCTCGTACGGTTGAGAAGGTTTTTCTTTAGAAAAATTAGGAGTTTAGTAAATTTAATTTGGTACATTTTTAGATAAATTAGAGTTACTATGTTTAAAAGGGTTAAGTTCATTGATTTGCTTGGAGAGGGTACCTTGAAGTATTATTTCAAATTTAATCCCTAGATTTCTAATATTCCTAGATTAGATCTGTTCATATGTAAACTCCCATAATTCTAATTACACCACCACAAAAATGATTTAAACTTCCATTTTTTTAATCATAAAAATTAATAACTAGTGTCCTATATCGAAACCTCCAGCGAACGACTCAGCGCAAGAAGAACCCGCAAGGTAATAAAATCGTTTTTACGGCAAATTTCACCTAGTTAATTCCCCTCTTATTAATTCTGATGAAATTTCTCGACGAATCGATCGTCGAACAGAAGCGTGCTTCAGCTGGCACAATCCTCGAGCAAAATTCACCGTAATGCAATTCGATCTGCATTTTTCGGTTTCGACTCGCCTTTTGTTTCTCATCGGTGAGCAACAGGAATGCAAGATCGCGCTTGATAAGGCTAACAGCGCTGAAATTATTGCACGAAAGCTTCGACTACAATAACACTGTATACACAGCGGTTTTTTTCATGCGCAACAGGATCGAATATTAGCGGGGTGCAGAAACGTTCAATTGATTCTCTCACGTATGAAATGCACGACTTCTACGAAACGGCTGGATACGAACATGAATGGACGCATATGTACGTTTGGGGAGTTTAAAATTCAATTACACCCGTTGGGTTCAGAATAATCCCGGTAACCCTCCCGTCTTCCCTGCTCTAATGCAATACGGGACGCTCGATACACACTCGCTCAAACATCTGTGTGATGCATGATTTACCGGGCTGCGTGCAACTGCTATGGGATAAATTAATTATTGTTGTTTGATATTTTGATGTGAGACTCGTAATACATGATGAGGGACTGATTGTATACAATTTAGAATATTGCTAATTGATTGGTATGGTGAAATTGAATATATGGAGTGTGGGAGATAATTTCATGATGTGAAAGGAATGGGTTGTAGCAATTATATTATATCAATTTTAAACTTGAAGATTAATAAAAGAAACTGTATAAACATTTTGCTGATGCACAGATTATATCATGATTTAGTTACTACTTATAATAAACGATACCCGACTTCAACACCCATAATGTCTATAATAAATTCATGACAGAAAAGTGTCACAAAATGACACTTGTGCTACATCAATTTAAAGCTTGAAGTTCAATAAAAGTGACTATATAAATATTTCATTACTATACCAAGTATATCATGAAGTAATTATTTATTACAGTAAATGATATCTGATTTCAAAATCCATATAGTCTATAATAAATTCATAACAGAAAAGTATTATAAAATGGCACGTATGTTACATCAATTTAAAGCTTGAAGTGTAATAAAAATAACTGTATGAACATTTTACTGGTGCACTTAGTACATCATGATTTACTTGCTAATTATAACAAATGATATCTGATTTCAAAACCCATAAAGTCTAAAATAAATTCATGACAAGGAAGCATTACAAAATGGCATTTATGCTACATCAAATTAAAGCTTGTAGCTTAATAAAAATGACTGTATAAGTATTTTATTACTGTACCAGGCATATCATGACCTAATAGCTAATTATAGTAAACAATACTTGATTTCAAAATTTATAAAGTCAAAAATAAATTTATGACAGAAAAGTATCACAAAATGGCGCTCATGCTACATCAAATTAAAGCTTGAAGTGTAATAAAAATGTCTATATAAGCATTTCATTAATATTTTTAACATAACATATCTGGTTACTGATTATAACAAACAATGACCAATTCTTACACCTACAAAGTCTGACACAATTTCATTACATAAACGTCTAATAAAATGGCACTACTATTATATCAATTTAGAAGTTTAAGTCCCAGAAAAATGTCTACATAATGAATTCATCGATATCTCTAATATAAAATAGTTTTCCAATAAAATATTTTGCTAACTACAGCAAAGACCAATTTCTATAAAAATATAAAACAGTTCTTACAGTATAAATACGTACAGTATCCAAATTTGAGCACCTTGAATTCGAAATTTAACCCAGAACAACTAACCCAGAATAGAATATCTAAAAAACATTCAGACTATCAAAAATCTAAAAAACTTGACTATAACTGCATAAAATGAATAACCGATTATAAGAGTATAAAATGAACAAATACTCCAGATCGTAAACTACCGCAAAACTCGAGAAAAGAGCGAACACAAAAGCGAAGAAAAGACGATAAAGAAGATGAACGCGATGAAAGGACAAAAGCCACTCGATCTAAAGTACACGATCACGATGAAAGACACAGTTTCGTCAGAGTATCTCATCGTCGGTGACGTGTGAAGGCCAGTTCTCACCAGGACCTCAACAAACCGATGTTACATAGCGTGCAAACTTGTATAGGTTATACCCACGTAGCCCTCCATACAGAAGAGAACTCGAACCGGTCCGTAACCGAGTGTAAGTAGTATAAACTACGAAGCCTGGAACGACGATCGTAAGATGAGTTTGCTAGAAGTCACGAAAGGGTTGCAGGTAAGTTTCACGGGACTTCGTAAACTTCGTATTTACCAACGTAATTACGGACTTTCACATAAAGTTGCAATCGCAACATCGAAAACACGTTTATGAAATATAGCAACTCTACCGCGAGTTTCTGCATGCAAACGACGATTCGTTTCGAGATTTTTCATGCGAGGAAACTCGGACTGGTTGGGTATTTAAGTGCACGGAATGAATGAGAAATGTTGGGAGTAAGTATGTCAGAAATTTTAAGAATAGTATTGTAGGGGTTGGAGTTGGAATATTGGAGAGGTTCTAGGGGAATTTATATTTTCATGTTTGGGGAATTTTTCATGTTTGGTAGAAATTTGCATTTCTAATTGCAAATTTAAAAATTTAGTGAATTATCAAGGTTTTGTAATTCTTAATTTCTGGATTTTAGTTTTGAAGTTCTCAAATTCAAAAATTTCTATAACTACAAATTTCTAAATCTCAGTTCTCAGATTCAACTTTACAAATCCCCAAATTCCCTAAATTCCTCCAAAATCCTCAAATTTCCAAGCTAATGCAAATTCAAATTTTTATTTCCTCAATTCCCAAATCCCAAAACTCACAATTATGAAATATACCAAAACTCCAAAATACCTGAAAATTTACCCTAAAACAAATCCTCAAAAACCAAAATACAATACAACACCTAGAACTTCACATCTACCCTCGAATCATCAAAGTATCTTCCGAAGCTAACCTTGAATTAAAAAGAGGTTAACCGATCATTCCCAAACCGATGAAATTGTTCCTGTCGAAGAGAAAAATACGATTCGAAATTCGTCTCAAGCTTTTTCTACCGTCTGGATCTTTGACCCGAAAGCTCCGTCGATCGCAGGACAAAAGAGAAGAAACTAAAAAAAAAAAATAAAAGGAGGAACGCGTCTGCACACGGGCTACATGCTATCACCACCTGGATCGCATTGTTCTCCCGGATGCATTCATCAAATAAATTGCTTTCATCGGACCAAGTGTCGGGTTAGCGCGATTGTTACTCCCTTCTTGTCGAAAAACTAAAAAGAAACACGCCAGCGGATGAAATTTCGGGTGTAACAGTTTTCGAAAGAGCGTCACGTTTTCTCTTTTTTTTTTCGTCGGTAAATTGCGTTTGGCATAGGGGTGAAAAGCTTCGCGTCATCGGTGTGCTGCCTCTCGCAAGATGGTTCCGATGGTAAAAAAAAAGGAGCATTACCGTTGCTTATCCCTATCCTGACCTATGGTTACCATGGTGACGCACACCACAGCCCACCCTTTAGGGGAGTCCTCCAAGGACCACCGGGGAAATTTCGTTTCTCTCTGATCAATGGGGGAAAATACTAACTTTTTCTCGCTTTTTGTCATCGGGAGTCGGCCAATTTTCACCGCGGTCTTTGTACTCTTTCGAAATTATAAATCGGTGGAAAAAACGGTGCTGAGTCATTCGTGACGCTGCGTTTTATGGATTGTTCAACATTTTGGTGCTTCTTATGAAAGACAATATATTCAAGGTAGAAGACGACAGAGTCTTACAATAAAGAATACATATTTTGTAACTGTATAATGAAATACTACATTTGTAGCTACATTTGTAGCATCAACATGATTTTATAATTTTATGAATCTCAAATTGAATTATAAAAATGTGTTAAAACTTGTCTATCATTATTTCAAAATCTTCATACAAATTTTTCAATGAATTTGTTAAAATTAACACATGTTAAATAATTCTTAATATTTAATGACAGAGGAAGAAACAATTTTATGCTGCAAAACTTCATACTTGTATTTATGTAATCATTAATTTAATTTTATAATATTGAAACAGTACTATAAATATTATTAACAATACATAAGATAAATGTGAAAGGTAAAATTGCTTCAAAATAATTTCTTGAATATTCTCATAAATATTAAATATATTATATATGTAAATATGTGTACATATTATATATAATATTGTATGTCCATATGTAATGTTATATATAATAATATATAATGATATAATATATTACTAATGAAGGTGGTAAAAAAGAAAATTCTTATAATATATATAATATAATTAATAATAAAGTAATATTATATATGTCCTATCAAATAGACATGTGTCTTAAAAATATAAACCCTATTAAACATATGTATAATTAATAAAGTAAATAATAATATATAAATATATATGTGTTCATTGAATAATACATAAATAAATATCTGTAAAATAAACAATTAATAAAGTGTCTATAAATTTAAATATACATAAAGTTTCAACTGTAAAAATTGAATAATGTGCTCGTAAATTTCCTCTACGACCCAAATTAGCATAATGGCGTCCACGTGTTGAAAAGTGAGGTTAGAACCTCGGAAAGTATTAATAAATTCGTTAAACCGTATACACGAGTAGAAAAAGCTATCTTTTTATCGAACTGCAAATATTTTAATCTCCAGCGATCTGTAAAGAAGTTAGTGACCGACAGAGCCTCGAGGTGATCGATAAAAAAAGGAAAGAACCCGAGGTCTTTTTAACCTCCTTAATCGTATCGAGGACGAGTTCGGAAGAAATCTTATCGTCTTTTTTAAAAGTACGGCAACTTCACACAGTAAATTAACGAAACACTGACAGTGACGATTTTTATTTAACTCCATTATTGGAGTTTTGTTTAAATAGAAAACGTTATTTAGAATATCGTATTTAGATAACGATTAACGAGGTATTTTTGAACGTTTGATAGACGTAGATTGCGACAGAATTAAATTAGAGTTTGAAGAATAAATTCAATTTCTATGTAATCTCTTTTAACGAAAATTTAATTTGTGTCCTGGTATTTTTAGCGGAACTGAATTCCGGAAGAAACCATTTTAAAATAATCTCGGAATTCTTAACGAAGCGATTTGCATCTTCGCCAAAAGTTTCACTAATATAAGTTGCGGTAGAATTTAATTAAAATTTATAGAACGAATTTTGAAGTTATATCAAGTTTCGAATAAAGTTGTACCATTAGAGGTAATCGAATAATAAAATTAACGGAGTTTTGGAAGGTTTGATTTAGTGGGGACTTGATTATCGTAGATTAAGTTATAGTAGAATCGTAAATAAAGTTTAATGGAAACAACAATTATAATTTTATTAGTTTGACAATTTGGAGATTTGAGAGATTGGGGATTTAAGAGATTGGGAATTTGAGAATTTGGGGATTTGAGAGACTGAAAATTTGAGAGTTTGGGAATTTAAGAGTTTGGGAATTTAAGAGTTTGGGAATTTGAGAGATTGGGAATTTGAGAGATTGGGAATTTGAGAGTTTGGGGATTTGAGAGATTGGGAATTTGAGAGATTGGAAATTTGAGAGTTTGGGCATTTGAGAAATGGGGGATTTCAGAGATTTGGAATTTGAAAGATTTGGAATTTGAGAGATTGGGAATTTGAGAGTTTGGATATTTGAGAATTTGGGAATTTGAAAGATTGGAAATTTGAGAATTTGGGGATTTGAGAGATTGGGAATTTGAGAATTTTGGAATTTGAGAAATTGAGGATTTGAGAATTTGGAAGTTCCAGAATTTGGATATTTAGGAGTTTGGAATCTTCAGAACTTGGATATTTAGCTAGTAGGAAATTTGATAAGTTTCACATTTGGAAATTTGCAGATTTGTGAATTTGGAAATTTGAAAGTTTGGACCTTTGCCAAATGGAAAATTTGAAAATTCTCATATTTAGAAGTGGGTAATGCAAAAGTTCTAACATCTGGAAGTGCTAAATCTGAAAATTCTAATATTTAATACTAAAAAATATGACAATATGAATATTTAAAAATTTGCAAACTTGAGTCTTCAGATACTCCAAAATTAAATATTTAATTCCCTTAAATATTATACAAGATAACTTTTGAGAATGCCAAATATGTTACTCGAACACGTTACAGTATACTTTTAAAGACTAAATCAAATATTACATAAACTTTAGTATGTACAGTAGCGTTCAATGTCTAGACTGTATTTAAACAGGTGGTCCATTCCACAGAATGAATATCAAGAATAAAACAAATAGTCCACGATTTTATACCATATTAGAAATGCTACAGGTAATGTTCTTTTAATAATACACCATTTTCTACGACTCATGTATCTCGAAAGATATCACGCAAAACTCAACAGGGGGTCGTCTAACGACCATTAACAAGATACCGCTGGTATCAATCTATATTAATTACTTTTTATCGAGAATTCGAACGTTTTCATGCAGTTACACGCAATTTTTCTACGGTGCAATGATAATTTTCTTAATATCAAGATACGCAATGTTTCAACATACGCAATATTGAAGAAAGATTATCGTTCTCCAAATATAAATCACTTTCCTGTTTAATTACTTGGACTAATTGCTTCCTTTCGTTCTTAATTACTTTGGTTTATAGTTAATTACTACATTTTTCAAAGTCATTGTGCATGAATGTGCAAGAAGATGAATTTTGGTGTTTTGGATTTTAAAATTGTTGATTCGAAATTTTGGAAAAAATGGGGAGTTGCAAATTTTAGGGGTGGAGTTTGGAATCTTTTTAATTTGAAAATTTGGAAAAATTGGAGAGTTGGAAATCTCAGAGGTAGAATTTCGAAATTTAGGAATTTTAGGGTTGGAAATTTAAAGGGTGAAAAATTTGAAAATTTGGAAATTTCTGAGTTGGAAATTTGGAGGGCTAGAAATTTACAAATTTGAGAATTTGGGGGTTGCAAATTTGGAGGGTCAGAAATTTGAGAATTTGGGAATTTGGGGATTTGGGGATTTGAGAATTTGGTCATTTAGGAATTTGGGGATTTCAGAGATTGAGAAATTAAGAGATTGGGAATTTGAGAGTTTAGGGATTTGAGAAATGGGGGATATGAAAGTTTTGGAATTTGAGAGCTTGGGGCTTTGAGAGATTGGGAATTTGAGAGGTTGGGGATTTGAAAGCTTGGCGGTTTGAGAATTTGGGTATTTAAGAATTTAGGAATCTGAGAAATTGAAGATTTGAGAAATTAGGTATTTGAAAGATTGAAAATTCCAGAATTTGGATATTTGAGAGTTTGGAAACTTCAGAGCTTGGATATTTGGGTAGTGAGAAATTTTATAAATTGGGTATTTAGAAATTTGAAAATTTAAGACTTTAGATGCTTGAGAATTAAACAATTTGCAAACTTTTGATACTAGTAAATAACATATTTCATCTCACCCATCTCACATCATACAGAGAGTACTTCATCCTCCATTTTGAATTACATTAAGACACTCCAAAATCCACCCCAACAATATCTCCTACCTAAAGTACTAGGTTACTATTCCTAACTGTTCCAAATTCCTTAAACACAAATTCCCAATCACAAAACTCAGTTAAACGAACATAAACATCACCAATAACAAAAATATCAATCCAATTTCATCACCGATCAAAAACGAGAACAACACAGCAATGATTTTCGAATGGAATTTACAACATGCGTTAGTGCCACGAGGTTCTCTGTCAGCGTGCAATTCAGATATGAAAAACAAGGCCAACGAAGCCTATAAACTGTCAGGTGAAATTAGTAAGCTCGCGATAGTATCGTAAAGATGATTATTAGCAATGAGTCATAGTCGAACGAAGCGTATCGTGCGAGCCGCCATTTTTCCCGACGGTTTTTGCGGTCTGATCGAGAGAGGCATAACGCAACGAGTCCAGCAATTACGCTACTTTCTTTCGTACCGAATTTCTCGACACAGTTGGTGGAGCACTAATGCTTGGAATCGATAAAACACGTGGATAAATTCAGCTACTGGCGTTTAATAGCTACGCAAGAAACTTCTAACAAGTTTGTAAGAATTTCAAGCTCGAACGTGTACGGAGAAAAGGGTTCTTGCGTTATTATTTTCCCGTGGTAAAGATCTTATCGTTGGACGGAATTAATCTGTGGACTGAAAGTTGGTAAACGAAGCTATTCGTTTTTTTAGGAAAAGAGAAGGTAATTGATTGGGATGCGTTGAGGGTAGGATTGGTGGTGATATTTTTGTGGGGATTCTTTTATGGATTTTTTTGTTTGTTGTGGGAGAAATTTGGGGAGGAGGATTTTAGGGAACAGGGAATTAAATGGCAGTGATATTTTTGTTGAAATTTGTTTGTGTCTTTTTTTTGGTTTGTTGTGGGAGAAATTTGGGGAGGAGTATTTTAGAGAACGGTGAATTAAATGGCAGTGATTAGATTTTAAGAGTTTATTGTTGGAAATTTGGGAATTTAAGAAATTGGAAAATTGGAAATTTAAACAAGAGGAGATTGAGTTATTTGAAAATTTAGAAAGATAATGTGGTAATTGGGTAATTTGGAAATTGGAGAAAGTAGTAATTTGGTGATTTGAAAATTTGGGGAAGTGGTAATTTGCTAATTTGGGAATTTAGAGTGATTATACTTTGGTAATTTTAAAATTTAGAAAAATAGTAATTTGGTAATTTGGAATTTTAGAGAAATTGCAATTTGGTAATTTAGAAAATTAGAAAAAATGGCAATTTGCTAATTTGTAAATTAAGAAAGATGGAAATTTGGTAATTTGTAAATTAAGAAAGATGGAAATTTGGTAATTTGGAATTTAAAAAAAATTGTAATTTGGTAATTTAGAAAATTGGAAATATGGCAATTTGGTAATTTGGAAACTTGGCAAAATGGCAATTTGCTAATTTGGAAATTAATAAAGATGGAAATTTGGTAATTTGGACATTAACGAAGATGGAAATTTGAAAATTTGGAATTTTAGGAAAATTACAATTTGCTAATTTAAAAATATGGAAGTTGGAAATTTAGTAATTTGTAAATTTAAAAAAATTGTAACTTGATAATTTAGAAATTTAGAAAAATTGCAACTTGATAATTTAGAAATTTAGAAAAATTGCAACTTGGTAATTTGTAAATTTAGAAAAATTGCAATCTACTAATTCAGAAATTTAGAAAAATTGCAACTTGCTAATTCCAAAATTTACAAAAATTGCACCTTGTCATAAAAATTTGAAGACCCAAAATTCAGCAAAATAAAAATTTTCATTTACAACTTGCTACTATGAAAATTTACCAACAAAATAATTTAAATATTCATAAACACTATAACTTAATTAGCAACTTAATACTGTAACTTAATTTGTAACTTAATACTGTAACTTAATTAATAATTTGAAAGAATGGAAATGTACCAGCTTAATCATATATAAATTCAGAAAAGATGCCAACGCGCAGTTACTATTTACAATAAGCATCTTACAATCGAACCTCATTAACACAAAAGAGTATTGTGAATTAATTATTTGTCTTTCCTGAATCTGAATATTCTATTGAATTGCCAGAAGCTCTCGCTACGGAATATCCTGATTTAAATACATAAAGGAACAATATACCGTTTGCTGCAACTGACAGCCATTTTATACGAAGAATATTAATGAAGGGTTTATCTAATCCTTTTCATCAAACTTCAACCCTATAAATGTCCATGTTGCATTTGCGGGACATATTATTTGTACGTCATCCTTTCATTCGATTCACGTCATTACATTCTTTAATTCGTTATTTCTTAATAATAAATGGTACAAGAATTTCCAAAGGAAAGCATTTCACAAAGAAAAATATTTATAGATAACAATAAGTGATTCACTTTAATAAATCAAATATACGTTTGCAAAATTTTATCACAAAAAGTTTTCTTTAGTAAGTCAAATATGCAATACATTAACAAAATTTGATCAAACACAAATTTTCATTAGTAAGTCAAATATACAATTGCAAAATTTGATTACAAATAATTTTCTTTAATAAGTCAAATATACATTTGAAAAATTTGACCAAACAAAAACTTTCTTTAATAACTGAAATATAGATTTGCACAATTTCATCACAAAAATTTCTCCAAAGGAAGATGTTAAAAAATTAGTATCATTTAAAGAGACCACCACAATAAAATAGAACTATAATAAAATAGAATGTAAAAGGTAAATTTACAATTCTGCTTTCAAGGTTTTGAGCAAGATATCTTAAGATCAAACAGAGTGATACTATTCAAATTGGAGAATTGGGGAGTTGGAAATTTGGAGGGTGAGAAATTTGAAAATTATAGAATTTGAGGGTTGGAAATTTGGGGGATTAGAAATTTCAAAATTTGGGAATTTGAGGGTTGAAAATCTGGGGGGTCAGAAATTTGAAAATTTAGAAATTGGGGATTTGAGAATATGGAAATTAGGGAGTTGGAATTTTGGAGGGTGTCAAATTTGAAAATTTGGAAATTTAAAGGTTGGAACTTTGAGGGTCAGAACTTTGAAAATTTGGGAATTGGACAGTTGGAAATTTGGAGGGTCTCAAATTTGAAAATTTGGGAATTAAAAGGTTGGAAATTTAAAGGGTCAGAAATTTGAAAATTTGGGAATTGGAGAGTTGGAAATTTGAGGGGTCAGAAATTTGGAAAATTTGGAAATTAAAGGGTTGGAAATTTAAAGGGTCAGAAATTTGAAAATTTGGGAATTGGAGAGTTGGAAATTTGAGGAGTCAGAAATTTGAAAACTTGGGAATTTAAGGGTTGGAAATTTGAGGGGTCAGAAATTAAAAAATTTGAAAATTGAAGAGTTGGAAATTTGGAGGGTCTCAAACTTGAAAATTTGGAAATTTGAGAGCTCAGAAATTTGGTAATTGAAGAGTCAAATTAAAAAGTCCTAAACGAGTAAATAAAAGAAAACCTCCGATTACTATGACTCATACAATGAAATATCTCCCAAAATTATACAATCACGAAGAACATTTTATAAATAGAATTCAATTACCTTGTTCGATGTTTCATTTGTCAGGATCACGGTACCGTTTCAATTATTCCCGCTTCGGGGAAACGATCATTTTAATATGGATCGTGAAAGCGATCGATCGATCGATCGAACGCTTTGCGGTGGTGGTCGATCACAACGGACCGTAACGGAGAAAAATTGCGTGAAGAAAGGGGAAAAAAAGAAACGGACGGTGTGTCGAATTATTCTGATTCGATCGATCGTCTAAAAAGTTCGGTCTCTCTCTCTCTCTCTCTCTCGGTGTTGCACCGTAAAAACCGATTTTGTTTTTACCGGTAACCGGAGACCGTTCTCGATTCCCGGTCGATGTGAAATGCGGTTCGAGAATTTTTCTCGAATTCGAAAGCGGGAACATCGAACCAACAACAAGGTCGGTTGTTCGTTGGTTTACCAACGGGAAAAGTTATTCTTTTTCTGGCCAGATTAGAACACCGATATGTGGCGTGTATGTGCAATTTATCGTATATGGTTATTAAGTTATAAATTCTATGTTTGCGTAAGTGGTTTTCGTTTTGTTTCTGGGGATTTCTAATGTAGTTATAATTAACAAGGTAGTAGCAATTCGGAACGTTAATTGAAGACTGCGAGCTATATAACTATTACAATTTTTTGAATTTCTTTTAATCATATGAGTTGCTTTGGTCAATTATAGTCTATTATATTAGTGAACTACTTTAAATCATTTTGACTCACTACAGCTAGATATTCCACACTAATCTAGATGTTAATAGATTTCAAAAGCTCGTACATTCCTAGGATTACTAGAATCTAAGAACCTATAATTATAGAATTCTTAAAGTCTAAAATTTCAAAAACATTAGAATCTACTGATAAATATATAGATTTTAAAAATATTAGACACCTAATCCCTAGATTCTTAAATCTCTAAATTTCAACATTCTTAGATCGTAAAATCCGTAAATCCCTAAATTCTGAAATTCCTATACCATCAAATTCCCTAGATATCCAAATCCCTAGATCGTGGAATCTCTATAACACCAAATTCCCTAGATATCCAAATTCCCTAGATTCCCCAAATCCCAGGATTCCGAATTCCCTAGATTCCCAAAATCCCTGGATTCCGAATTCCCTAGATCCCAAATTTCCTAGATCTCAAATTCACCATATCTCAAATTCCCTAGATTCCCAAAATCCTTAGATATCCAAATTCCCTAGATTCCCAAAATCCCTAGATCACAAAATACCAAGATTCCAACTTTCCTAGATTCCAAAAATCCCTAGATCCCAAAATCCCAAGATTACAAATTCCCCAAATTCCAAGATTCCGAATTCCCTATATTCCCAAAATCCCTGAATTCCGAATTCCCTAGATCTCAAATTCCCTAGATTCCCAAAATCCTTAGATATTCAAATTCCCAAGATTCCAAATTCCCTAGATTCCAAAAATCCCTAGATCCCAAAATCCCAAGATCCCAAATTCCCTAGATATCCAAATTCCCAAGATTACAAATTCCCTAGATTCCCAAAATCCCTGGATTCGGAATTCCCTAGATCCCAAATTTTGCTAGATCTCAAATTCACCATATCTCAAATTCCCTAGATTCCCAAAATCCTTAGATATCCAAAATCCCAAGATTTCAAATTCCCTAGACCCTAAATATGCCAGATCCCAAATTCCCTAGACCTTAAATACACCAGATCTCGAATTCCCTAGATCCTCAAATCCGTAGATTCCAAATTCCCTAGATCGCCAAATCCATCGACTGCTAAATTCCGAGTTCCCTAAATCCCTAGATCTCCTCTAAACTCCAAAATCCCTAGATTTCCCAAACCTCCACATCTTTAAATCCCACAATTTCCTACATCCTTACCCATATCCCTAAATCACCTAAATTCCTAGATTCAAGTTGCAAGGTGCTAAGCGTGTACTTCCTTGATCCCATAAATGTGTTAATATCTTCTTGATTGCTAATAAAACGTCAACTTTTTTAGTCCGAGCTATTAAACGAGTACCCGTAATGCATGTACCGCTACAAAAAGTGTATCAATATACGTATGATGCTTGTAATGTACGAGCAATAGATCAAGCGAAAGTATAAATAGTTGAAACAGTTGTTCGAGAGTCGGTCAATTATCGGCCGGCCCGATCAACGTTTACGGTGATGCATTTCGAATGCAATTACACGAGTGCAACAGCGGACAGAGCCGAACATTTGGTTCTCAAGTAGACGATACGTAACGCGGTACACGGATTTTAGCAAATAGTCGGCCGCGAACAATTCGAAACGGTATTCGAAACGGCGCGGTGCTAGGCGGCCTCTCGTTAATTAATTATGCTCTCTCAATTAGTGAGCCGAAAGCACGGTTCAATTATAATAACATGATAATACATGAGCCATGCAGGGGTCGTTATACTCGTTTCAGTGACGTCACGTTCACGTGAAAAAGATTCTTTATCGTATAATACGGATCTACGGGGTAGAAGAAATATTCATGCAGGAAGGAAACGTTGACTGTTAATGTCAATTAAGAAGTATGCTGACAGTGCGCGCGAGGCGAGAAGATAATTAACCGACTGATATCGTGCGAAATTCAATTCACTCTTTTTTAATCTTTTTCGAATATTTTTCAGGAAAATTTCACCGTGTTTTCGCGCGGGAAAAACGAAGAAATCTAAGTAGCCTTAATTAGACGATGCGATTGCCGATCGTTACGTACATGGTTTACCGTCGTTTCTAACGTGGCGTAATTTCAGGCGATAAAAAAATGGAAAAATGTTGCACGTAATTGGTACGATAATTCTTTGAATATGCGATACAGAAATAACTAAGAAAGTAAACAGAACGTGAACGTGCACCGTAAATCGCTACGAACTTTTAAATTCTATTCTCAAGACTTTTAATACGTATAACGAATACTTTCATGTAACTTTTTCTTCACATTCATTTTTCTTTTGTAGGACTCTTTCAAAATATTTAATAGAAAATCAAGTAAATTTTTTATAATACGTTCTCATCGTAATTATTAATATTAATGACTTTATTGATTCATATAATTAATATTGTTATTAAATTATAATGAACGAAATAATTAATCACTTATAGCATTTTTATATAGGAATAATTGTAATGAGATCTTTGAAAGATTATTACAAAATTTATTCGTGTTTTATAAGATTTAATATACGATATGGTTTATGATAAGATTATAATAATATTATTAAATATATAAATACCTGTAAACGTCCTGCGCCGCTCCTGTCACGTTAAAAGGATCGAGTGAGGTTAGGACGCTGTACATGGAACCTGAGACATCCGGTGATGAATTTTGGACGACAACCGACGTCCTTCGAACACCGGATACGATCATTCTATCTCGAACGAGATCCCGATCGATATTTTTCGATCTTACCAACGAAATCTCACACCGGCACTACACTTCCGTCGATCACGAGCGCCCGTGACGGAATGCTGGAACACTCGTGCCCGATCTTTCTCCTGTGGCTCGTTACCCCCACTACAAAGACCCTTATACTTTTTTAAATCCCACGATACTACTACGATAATCTATCGTCAATTTGTTTAACCGTCACCCAAGGATGTTACAAACATGTTTCTAGATACTACTTGCCAGATAAGACTGTTTGATTCAAGCGTGACGAATCGCTCTTCGCTCAATGTTTCGATAATCGCGATGTATCGATACGGGTGGCGCGACACTTCCTAATTTCGTTAGATATTTTACTATAAAATCTTTACATATCTAAACAATTATAGATATCGATGTAAATATTTATTAAGAATCAAGATGGATTTATAGTTATTTACAAGTGTACCATTTATTTATCGAATTTGAAGTTTGCAACCACGGAACCTTCTACGCAGACGCTGAACGCAAGACTTCGCGAAGACCGATCCCCACTTAACCACGTCTCCCTCTAATTGCCACATACTGTCACTGTTACACGTCTTGTCATATGTGATCCATTAATTCTGCGAAAACCGATTACAATCGCAGTCTGCTCGAAAACCACGCGTGATGGACAACGGAAGCATACGATTATAAATCACGTAATCCATAGACTACCATAGATCATGTATATTTTATAAACTTAAATAAAAATTGTAGAGAAGAAAAATGTGAGACGTAATTTATCATTGTTACTAGTTCAGAAGTGATTAAGAGTTAATAAGGCAATTAAGAAAGATTTCCCGGAATAAGGGAGGAAAAGATTTAAGGACAAGTTTACCCTCGAACCTGTCCACACAACACGCATGTGGGTGGATACGTTCATCAGGGCTGTCGTCGATCAGTTCCACTCGACCTGTGCTTATGCCAGGCAGCCCGCGCGTCGTCGGACTCATTACGTCATCGGACATCGACCAGCCAATCCGGAAGCTTCTTTCTGAGGGTCATGTGACCGTTCATCCCCATACCCTTCTTTGTACTCCCGCTACTCCTCGGACACGCAGCACACGCGCGTGCGGGTAACACCGGTCCGCACGTCCACAGGCGTCCCGACGCAATTACCACACACAAAATGGCGCCCTGATGACCATTGCCTTTTCCCGGAATTCGACATGGTTAGTTTTCTTACGAATGGATTAATTGTGATAATCAACTGTAAGTAATTAGCGGAGATTTTTGGTGCGATACTTTTGCAATTTCTGAGGAATTTTAAGTACGTGTTTTAATACTTTTTTTGAGACGGTTTTTTTGGAACTGTTACGTTTAGTTTAACTGATTTTGTTATTCTAGTTTTATTGAAGGAAACTTTTTTTTTATTTACGTTACAAGTGAGAAAAAGATAAGATACATTAAAAAATTAAAAGACTGAGTTTTTAATAAAATGTTTAGATAATACCATTGTTAATTTTTTTTTTTTGTAATAATCGTTTGAGGATCTTTTTAGAGTAGGTGGCTTTTTTAAGCTTTCTTATTTAGGTTGAAATGTTTAAATTTTTTTTTATTTGCTATTTTATTTTTATACATGTCTGGATTTTTCTTTTTTGGAATTTCTAAAGAAACTGCCTTTCTATTCAATGCAAAAGTGAAAAGGAGAAAAGAATGCATAACTATATAGAAATAAGTATGTTAATATCTTCGTTTATCTTTTCAATTTCTATTCCTTTGTTTGAAGTTGAAGTTTAATTAATCACCTAAACTTTCTATTAAACCTTCATCTATAAGACCATATCTGTAAAATATCAGAGATGTAAGAAACTGATATTTTCGAATACAAATAATATAAATTCATATTTCATATGAATGTATAAAATATGAATATATAAATGTAAACTACAAAACTACATATGTATAAATGTAAGCTAAAGAAATATAAAATAAATTATCAATCAAATATTATTAAAAACTGGTAGAAGAAAATTAACCCCCAAAATTCTACTTCATTAATTTTTCAAATTAAACCGTGTATCACAAATATATAATAATTTACTATTGCTGTTATAAAAAATTATATAAATTCATAAAACCTACTATATGTATATGTTTCTCAATAAACCTAAAAGATGTTTTAATTTCGCCTTGTGAACTCATTACTGAAATAAATGATTTGCATGGAGTAAAACTTGACCATAAAAATAGACCACACCTCCTGCCACATTGTAGAAATTATCCTGCAGGTAGCCTTTGGAAATCGGCAGCAAATAATCGATAGCTTCGTCCAGGGACAGAATCTGATCTGACCAATGGGCTGTCGGACTAGGAGGGTAAAAGGCGATCCTTATACGCACCCCCTCGAATCCATTTCCACAGATCAGTATATTGTCTAGGCAGCCCCTGGCTACTTTCGATGAATCGAAAAATGGCGAAAAATTCTGGACAATCACCATATTCTATTACTCTTACAATCAGTACAAACTTACAGCCACTTTATATATCTCAGACATAAATTTTTCTAATTGAAACATTAAAATATGAAACACGATATAAACGTAATGAAACATGATTCTATGTGTATGATTAAAATTAACCTTCTTTCTATTTGTTTTTTTGTAATGTAACTATAAATTAAACTATGTAATGCAAACTTTAAGATTCATTTATGAAATCTTTATGTTAAGTGAAATTCTATGTTCTTTATTGAACAAACGAAAATTCTATGATCTTTGTTAGCTAATTTATTTAAATGTGTAGTCAAGAATTGAAGGACTACTATTCATTTTTTAAAACACTCTGCGACCTTTTGTATAAGTACAAAGTCCTTGCTGTTAAAAATGCAATAAAAATGAATTGATAATTCAGAAAATTATCCTTTCAGTAGAATCATTGATTTAATAAAATTTAACGCAAGGTATCAATTTTAGTATTATTGTTAAAAGTTGTACTATTGTATAATAATTTAATTTGTTCTGTAAATTGATAGAGTAACAGTTTATGGGTTAATTCAACAATAACTTGATAAAACCAATAATACTACACTATTAAAATGTAGATACTATGAACATGGAAATATAATATGTGATATTTTTAAATTAATACAGTATTTTAAAACTGATCACTGCAGCCAAAGTATTACGTATTTCCTAGATTTAGCTTTTTACACATTAATTATGTATAAAAGTTAATAGAAATATCAGAACTAGTCCATGCAACCGATCTCAAAAACTTTATAAATTATTACTTTCCCAATTTCAAAATATCCACTCCTATATAAATTATACTTTCCTAAAAAATAGTTTAAATGAAATCACATATCTTCGAACAACTTCGAACTAGTATTAATAAACTATGAAATAAATCTATTTTTATATCACTGAACCGATTCTATAACCATATTTCTCCATTAAAAATTAAAACAAGCTAACACATTTCTAAAAATCACTCACACTTTTATGAATCAAATACCTTGATATTTAGTACAATTCAACTATTTAATTTTCACTACACGAAAATTTATATAACTCTTTCGTACTAATTTAATTTACTTTAATATATAATTTACGTAATAATATCACAAAAATAGCACGATTTTGAAACGAGAATGTGAACACCGTGCACGATATATCGAGACTAAAAGAATATCAAGTTCGTCTTCCTGATCGGGCTTGGAACTGTACCGTTGTTTAAAACAACCCTTCGGGCAATCCGGCAGGGGTAAATCCTTGAATCGGGAGTATAAATGGGGGGAAGGGAACTAAAAAAAGAAGGAAGGGTGAACAGTTTTTGGTCCAGGTGCCAGCAGCCGCTAGGGGGTTAAAAAGAGGGTTAGGAAAAGGGGGTTCTTTCATTTTATTTTTTTATACCAATACTTCGAGCAAACGGAAATTCCACGTTCGACGACAAAGACTTCACATTTTCCGATCCAGGGTATCAAATATTATTTGTGGTACTAAATTTAATTAGGTGTATTCACTAAATTAGCTGTAAAAAAAATTTCGTAATGTATTTTCACTGTGTTTCAAGATTAAGTGAATATAAAGAAAATTTGTGATACAAAGAATATTTATGAGGGATGTATTAATTTTGGGGTACATTTGTGAACTTGATGTGGTGTTAATAAAATAATTCAGATAAGAAAATGGAATATAAAATAGAAGATAGACATAAGGTTTTGCAAATCTAATAGTAAAATTATGAGTTATTATGATTCCCAAAATATTGATTAAGTAGATGTTAATTGAATATATATGGAATAAGTGTTTGTAATAATTGTAATACTGTTTGGTTGAGAAATAAATTTCTTTTGCATTTCATTTCTTGATGTATCTATCTATAAAACGGTGCATTTATATGAACACTCATAGTAAGGTAATAGTGAATTCGTGTAAGATACTTCAAGTTTTATGAAGTTTTGTGTGAAACAAAGAAGAAAGACTTTTCATACATTTTTCTTATTATTAACGTTATATGTGTACTGTTTTATTCAATCATCCATGTAAATAACGCCGATATATTTATAATAAAATACAGAATAAAGAGAATACTGTTAACTACATTTATATAATAGTTATGATATTAATGACTGTTGTAGGTAATTCATACAATAAGTTATTTATATAATGAATTTTAACAAAATATGTATTGAGTGAATTTTAAGGAAGACTATTTTCCAAATATAGCAAAGTAAAGAATGATGTGTTGCTTTCATACGTACCTGAACACACCAATGCAGTTTACAGAAGATTTACAAAAAAGATATTAGACAAACTTGTTGAGGTTGCACTTTACTGCACAACGAATCGAAGAACAAATATTTCTCTGTATAATCGTCAAGGAAATTATGTATTTCCAGTTTTCACGTACATTAGTTCGCAAGGAAAATTGTAAGAAATACAGACGATGACTAAACTTGTATTTCTCACAAAATATTTCGAGAATTGTTTTAATTTTGTAAATATATTATGAGAGCGGGAAATCACTTCTCCTTCTCCAAAAATTGTTATATGGATATGATACAAAAGTATTGCACCTTCCCTACCCCAAGGAAACGTATTTAAGTCTCCCAGAACCTTTTCTCCAGCGAGCAAAGGAACCGAACCCCAGCCATCTATCGGTCACCGTCTCAGTTCCTAATCCCGCAAACCTCGAAGAATACCGCTATAAAAACGACCTGTCAACCCTCCCTCAAAAAGCACACACCCGAAATATACCCGCAATCAAATTCTAACATACACCAACCTCCCAAAAAACACATCCTTCACCAACCCGGCACAAAACACAAATATTTTAATATCAAACACCCACGAAATTGAATAAAGCTCAAGAAAAGCGAATACACGTTCAAAAATCGCATATCCGGAAATGAATTTAACGATTCAATTATGAGGAGACGAAAGAAATATCGCCGTGTGGATATATGTTCAAGAAACACTTGTTTCTGCGAATTTAAAATTTGATATCACGTTGATTCGAGGTGCGACGTGTATGATGTTCGTTGCATTTTGTTTGACGTGATCACTTTCGTGGGGATACAGGAAGTAGGTATTCGCTGCGTGGTGATTTAACGCGTGGCGATACGACGCGTGGCAATGCGGTGCGTGGTGATCTAACGCGTGGTGATGCGACGCGTAGCAATGCGGTGCGTGGTGATCTAACGCGTGGCGATACAACGCGTGGAGATGTAACGTGTGAGGATCTGACGCGTGGAGATCTGGCGCGTAGGTACACATCGCGTGGTGATCTAATGCGTGGTAATACAAGATGTAGGTATTCGATACGTGGTGATATGAAGCGTGGTGATGCGACGCGTGGCAATGCGATGCGTGGTGATCTAACGCGTGGTGATGCGACGCGTAGCAATGCGGTGCGTGGTGATCTAACGCGTGGCGATGCAACGCGTGGAGATGTAACGTGTGAGGATCTGACGCGTGGAGATCTGGCGCGTAGGTACACAACGCGTGGAGATCTAATGCGTGGTAATACAAGATGTAGGTATTCGATACGGGGTGATATGAAGCGTGGCGATCTAACGCGTGGCAATGCGGTGCGTGGTGATCTAACGCGAGGTGATGCGACGCGTAGCAATGCGGTGCGTGGTGATCTAACGCGTGGCGATACAACGCGTGGAGATGTAACGTGTGAGGATCTGACGCGTGGAGATCTGGCGCGTAGGTACAGAACGCGTGGTGATCTAATGCGTGGTAATACAAGATGTAGGTATTCGATACGTGGTGATATGAAGCGTGGCGATCTAACGCGTGGCAATGCGGTGCGTGGTGATCTAACGCGTGGCGGTACAATGCGTGGAGATCTAACGTGTGAAAATCTAATGCATAGAGATCTGACGCATGGCGATATAACGCAGAGTCGTACAATGTGAGGCAGCATAAGGTGGCACTCCTTAGACAAGAAGTTTAGATACGATAATGGTTCTGATGTAAAAGTGATCCTTAGTGTTTCCTTTTGCAAGGAAGCTTACGTAATTGGACACTTGAAATTCTTTGAGAATATTCTATGAGAAGTTTAATATTTATTTTTTGTTATTAATTATGCCCGTTTGGAATAATTCCCCAAGGTCCAAAAATTAATATATGGATATGATTCCAGAGTATTGCAACTCCATCCCCCAACCCCAACACCTTTAAACTTCTCAAAAGCTATGTTAACTGTGAGTAAAGTTCGAGCGCATTAGCCATCTACCGGTTAAAACCTCAATTCTTAAACTACGTATCGAAGACTTCTTTTCAAAGCTGGGCTCTACAAAACTACAAGAGTTTAATGTTAAGAAACCTTAATAATAAAAATCAGATATATAAAATTCCTAAGTATATTTATAACACAAATAGCAATTATAATAACAACTGCAATACTGGTAATAATAATAGAAGAAAATGAACTGAAAATGAGTTTGTGAACAGAAGCGAAACATTTCTAAATAAATGCTTTCGAAAAGAATACAATGTTCATTTATTAAATATATTTAAACATATTAAAGTCTAAAATTGATTAAAATTGATCAAGTAAATTTGTAAACGTTATTATGAAAAAAGAGGAAAGTAATATCGATGCGGAGCTATATTGAGTATTTGCGAATTGTTTCCGAAAACTTTAAAATTATATATGGTACTAATTATTTCGTATATGAATGTTAATAACAATTCGACAAATACAGAGTGAAACCTTAGATACCTATTACATATAAACAAAAAACTGCAAATTATATATTTATTTTTGTAATAATCAAAGAAGCTGTTGCACTGCCAAGCTTATCCCCAAAAATTGTATTATGGATATGATACAAGAGTATTGCAACGGCCACTCTATCCCAACATTCTTATAAAACTGTGTATGAAATAATTTCATTCGAGAAATAGTTAATCCTCGTAGACCCCTAGCGGTAGAAACCACCAACTAAACCGCTCGTATTTATCACAATAAACTTCTACTATAATCCATATAAGAAATATAATTTTTTTCTCCCAAAATTTTATTCAAATCTTGGATCTTATGGAAATTTAAGTACATAATATACTTACTCTGTTTACAATCTTAAATAATTTCATTAATATATTAGTGATATTAAATTATAACATACTTATCTATTAAATTTATATGTTTTTATACAACGTATAATTTATAATATTTCAGTACAAGTATGTATAAAAATTGAAATCCCCAAAGTAATTTTCTATGTTTACAAATAACAAAATGTTATCTTTATTATAAATTATTCATCGCCATTTATAATAGATAATATAGAAATATAATTTACATTAATGAATAGTTATGAATTCACTAAATCATATTTTTCCTATGCTGGTCCTAAAATATCTACATTTGCTGTTGTGTCTTGAACATTGCTATGAGCTATCATATACTCTGACACTGATATGTATATACCAACTAATAATCCAATTACACTAGCTATATAAATGTTACGTTGAAATATAATACATGTTGCCACACAAAGTCCAAAATATGTAGTATATCTAGCAACATTTTCCTTCTGTTTGCGGCCCAGAATATCAGAATCTATAATAAAAATACTTATTTTATATCTAAATACTTAATGTAATCATTGTACCTCCTCTCAATTATATCAATAAATATAATAAAGTATATATCTTACTTATACATAAATTTTCTTTTCTATAATATCCTTCAGCACATTTCAGACACATGTCTGGACCATCACCCGTGCAACCATTGCAAGCTTTGTCACAACCTAAATTAAATATAAAAGTTAATTCTTTCATCATCAATTGAATATCTTTATTGTAACTTACTTAAACAAGCATAGCTTCCATCCTTATTGATACAAAACTGATTTCCAGGACAATATTCATCGCTTTTTATACATTCATCAATATCAAAACATCCTTGTTCTTTAACCATATACCATCCTCTCATACATTTTTTACAATTCTTTGGTCCAGGTCCTTCACAAGGACCATCACAGGCAGCATGACATTGAGAACACAGTAATTTATTTTCATCTCTGTAAGATTCATAAAATCCACTTGAACATTCAGAGCAATTTTCTCCATCATATCCTTTGTCACAAACGCATCCACCATTTCCTTTCCTAGTTCCTGCTCCTTTACATTTACCATTGTTACTGCAAACCTTATCTGGATAACCAGGACATGGTACACATTCTGGACCAAAGTGATCTTTTGGACAACAACGCTCTGTCTGTTGAATACATATATAATCATAAATATCTGGATGCGTTTGTTGGTGATTAAACCACCATTCTTCTATGTTGCTCTCTAATTCTTCGGCTAAAGCGTGACATTGAGTTTCACCACGTTCTACTTCTTTACATAAATGTTCTTGTATTTCTATTAATCTAGTCTCACTTTTTGAATATGAACCTAAATTATCTTCCTCCCATGCACTGTCACCACCATCAAATTTCTCACGACTAGTCCTTTCTATTCCCTGTGACAAAAAATTATAATATAAACATAAAAATATATTAAATAAACATAGTTAAAAAAATAAAACTATGCAAGAAACATATTATAAAATTAGTTTAAAATATGATACATTTTGGGTTGGATACATTCATTCAAATAAAAACATATGGAATAGTTTTTACAGATCTTTTATATCTAATAAACTATAATAAATAATGTACTTACCTTTTTAAAACTATTTATTAATTGTTTACAAGCTGCACATGGAGGAAATTTATAAGCTTTAAGTTCTTCACTTGAAGGTGCCTTGTTACATTCCACGTATACTAATATGTTAAGTAAAATAAAAAAACCTAATAAATGAAAAAAAGGAACATTGTTAGGTTTTCGCATTATTGTATTTGAATTTACCAATTACTACTCTACGTTCGTATTAATGAAAAAATTTTAATGGAAAATTGTCCGCTTCAAAAATAAAGAAAAAATATGTCTCAATAATTGAGTTACAATATTTCACATAAAGTCATAATTATATGAAATATCTCAACTATGTAAATCTAAAATAAGCGGAAAGATAACATCAGTCCTCGACATTGATAGCAGAACACCATAGGCCAAACAAGTATTTTGTAAATAACTTTGCGCATGTTTGAATAGATTAAACATGGTCGAATCATTCCGAAAACAATAAATGTTGATTCTTTTACATAATTCAATAAAACATCTAATTAAAACATCATTCTTTCTCAAATAATTCCAATTTTAAAACAACTGAATGTTGAAGTAAAAAATTAAAAATCGCAAGTGATGAATTTATTTAAAAAATAAATAGAGATGTATTGTATACTTTCATAATTAATTTTAGAAATTAAGATAGAATAATTGTGTTCAATTTGAATTGAAATTTATTTTTCAATTATTATTATTCAATGTGCTTTTGTATAATGTCGTAAATTGTATTTGAACATCTATTATAACACTGTACTTCGTGCCTACAGTAGTGACGTGTCTTTAGTCGTGTCAGATATTACAGGTTAGAAGGAGGGAATGTTTTTTTAAATACAATTTTATTAGATATTTAAATCAAACATGTTGACAAAATTTGAAACAAAATCCGCCCGGGTAAAGGGGATATCGTTTCATCCAAAACGTCCTTGGATTCTTGTAAGGTAAATATTCTGTACTTCCTTCACTACCTTTCCTTTCAAACTGTTACAATACAGTTTAAGGAATTTAAATAAAAAGTTGCCATTAAATAAAAAATATAGTGTAAGTGATGCAAACACATGTACTATTTATCTGTTATAGTTTACACAATGGAGTTATACAATTATGGGACTATCGTATGTGTACTTTGTTAGATAAATTTGATGAACATGATGGTCCTGTTAGAGGAATTTGTTTCCATAGTCAGCAACCACTATTTGCATCCGGTGGTGATGATTATAAGATTAAAGTATGGAATTACAAACAACGTAGATGCATTTTTACATTATTAGGTCATTTGGATTACATTAGAACAATTGTATTCCATCAAGAATACCCTTGGATTTTAAGCGCATCAGATGATCAAACAATTCGTATTTGGAACTGGCAAAGTCGTACCTGCATCTGTGTCTTAACTGGACACAATCACTATGTAATGTGTGCACAGTTTCATCCTACAGAAGATATTATTGTATCAGCCTCTTTAGATCAAACAGTCAGAGTATGGGATATTTCTGGTTTACGAAAGAAAAATGTAGCTCCTGGTCCAGGAGGTTTAGAAGATCACTTAAAAAATCCTGGAGCAACAGATTTATTTGGCCAGGCTGATGCTGTTGTTAAGCATGTTCTCGAGGGACATGATAGAGGTGTTAATTGGGCAAGTTTCCATCCCACATTACCTTTAATTGCTTCTGGAGCTGATGACCGTCAAGTTAAAATGTGGAGAATGAATGATGCTAAAGCATGGGAAGTTGATACTTGCCGTGGACATTACAACAATGTTTCTTGTGTACTGTTCCATCCTAGACAAGATTTAATTCTTTCAAATTCGGAAGACAAGAGTATTCGCGTATGGGACATGTCCAAACGTACTTGCTTACACACATTTAGAAGAGAACATGATAGATTCTGGATCCTTGCAGCACATCCTACTTTAAATCTCTTTGCTGCTGGACATGATTCTGGAATGATTATTTTCAAACTTGAAAGAGAACGTCCAGCATATGCCGTTTACGGAAATGTTCTTTATTACGTGAAAGAACGTTTCCTTAGGAAATTAGATTTCACTACTTCAAAAGATACATCTGTTATGCAAATACGTGGAGGTGGAAAGACGCCTCCTTACAGTATGTCATATAATCAACCTGAGAATGCTGTTTTAATCTGTACTAGAGCACCTAATAATATTGAAAACAGCACTTATGATTTGTACATGATACCGCGTGAAGGTAGTTCAAGTACCGATGCCGATACAAAACGGGCTTCTGGAGTCACCGCTATTTGGGTTGCCAGAAATCGTTTTGCCGTCTTAGATAGAGCATATTCGGTATGTATTTAAAAAAAATTACTTTGTTTAGAAGTACTTAAATTTAACTCCTTAATTTTCTGTTGCAGTTGGTAATCAAGAACTTGAAGAACGAAGTTACAAAGAAAGTGCAGATTCCAAATTGCGATGAGATATTTTATGCCGGCACTGGAATGCTTCTTTTACGCGATGCTGATCAAGTAATTCTCTTCGACGTTCAACAGAAGAGAACATTGGCAGAAGTAAAGATCTCTAAATGTAGATATGTTGTTTGGTCCAACGACATGTCTCATGTTGCTTTGCTTGCCAAACACACGGTTAACATTTGCAATCGACGATTAGAATCTCTGTGCTCCGTACACGAAAACACTAGAGTAAAATCAGGAGCTTGGGACGATTCAGGAGTTTTCATTTATACTACTAGCAATCACATCAAATATGCAATTAACAACGGTGATCACGGTATCATTCGTACATTAGACCTCCCCATATATGTAACCAGAGTCAAAGGCAACCAAGTTTACTGTTTAGACAGAGAATGTAGACCAAGGATTCTCAGAATAGATCCAACCGAATATAAATTCAAATTAGCTCTGATTAACAGAAAATACGAGGAGGTCTTGCACATGGTTCGCAACGCAAATCTTGTTGGTCAATCTATAATTGCATATCTGCAACAGAAAGGATATCCCGAAGTCGCTTTGCATTTCGTCAAAGATGAAAAGACGAGATTCGGTCTTGCACTCGAATGTGGAAATATCGAAGTTGCTCTAGAAGCGGCAAGAACTCTTAATCAGAAGACCTGCTGGGAGAGTTTGGCTCAAGCAGCCTTATTACAAGGAAACCATCAAGTCGTCGAGATGTGTTATCAGAGAACTAAGAATTTCGAAAAATTATCATTCCTTTATCTTATAACTGGTAACTTAGAAAAATTGCGCAAAATGATAAAAATCGCAGAAATTAGGAAAGATGTGTCTGGACAGTATCAAGGTAGTTTGTTACTGGGCGATATTCATGAACGTGCAAAGATACTACGGGTATGTATTTGTATTACATACATTAAATTGCCACTTTTTGGATATTAATTTGATTTTATATTTCAGAGCTCTGGCCAAGCTTCCTTAGCTTACGTAACAGAAAAAATCCACGGTATTTCATCTCCAGAAGATGATGTCCTCTACAGTTCCATGAGCGAAGAACTTTCCGCTCTTGAAAAGGGAGCAGAATATCTCCGCCCTCCAGTACCTATTCAACAGGCAGAGAACAACTGGCCATTATTAACAGTCTCGAAAGGTTTCTTCGAGGGTGCAATGATGTCACGCGGTAAGAGCCAAGTGGCTGCCGCATTAGCACCCGAGGATGACAGCGCTGTACCCGCTGATGGATGGGGTAATGATGAAGAGTTGGGAATAGATGACGAAGAAGGTGTGGAGAACGAACAGGTTCCTGAAGGCGAGGAAAGCGCCGGGTGGGACGTTGAAGATGTGGATCTACCACCTGAACTTGAAACTACGACAAATGCAGTAGAAGATGGTTATTATTCACCTCCGACTAAAGGAGTATCACCAATTCAACACTGGGTGAATAATTCCCAGTTAGCTGTAGACCACATATTAGCAGGGTCGTTTGAAAGTGCATTTAGATTACTGAACGACCAAGTCGGTGTCGTTGAATTTGAAGCTTATCAGAATCTTTTCATGAACACATTCGCTCGTTCCAGAACATCATTTGCTTCATTGCCAAATATTCCCTCGTTGTACGGTTATCCTCAGAGAAACTGGAAAGATGCGACCCCAAAAAGTGGTCTCCCTGCAGTTGGATTACATCTTACTGATTTAGTTCAGCGACTTCAAGTATGCTATAATTTGACAACTGGTGGAAAATTCCCAGAAGCAATAGAGAAACTTCAAGCAATTTTACTCAGTGTGCCGTTACTAGTTGTTGATACAAGACAAGATATTGCAGAGGCTCAGCAATTGATCCAAATTTGCAGAGAGTATATTCTAGGTTTGAAGATGGAAACTGAAAGGAAGAATCTGCCTAAGGCTACTTTGGCTGAGCAGAAACGAATCTGCGAAATGGCAGCGTACTTCACACATTGCAACTTGCAACCTATTCATCAGATTCTCACTTTGAGGATAGCTGTAAATATGTTCTTCAAGTTAAAGAATTATAAAACCGCTGCTTCTTTTGCAAGAAGGCTACTTGAGCTAGGACCTAAACCTGAATTAGCGCAACAAATTAGAAAAATTCTACAGGTTTGTACTTTCAATTTAAGTCAAATAGCATTATTCATTAAAATAATTATATCTTGATGGTTTGTTTCAGGCATGCGATAAAAATCCTGTTGATGAGCATCAGTTAGCATATGACGAACATAATCCATTCTCTTTGTGTGCAAGCACATTTGTTCCAATTTATAGAGGAAAGCCGGAAGTTAAATGTCCATTGTGCGGTGCAAGTTATTTGCCACAATTCAAAGATTCAGTGTGTAAGATTTGTGAAGTTGCATTAGTTGGAAAAGAATGTATTGGTTTGAGAATAAGTCCTGTACAATTCAGATAATTTTTTATATTCTTTGCATTAATGTATCTGACACTACTAATGAATCATGATTATTTCAATCTGTACGTCACAGTATATTAATATAAGTTTTGCTATTCCTTAAGTATGTTAATGTCAAGGGTATTATATTTTCAAAAGTATTGTAAATAATATGAAGCATACGAATGTGTATCCAGTCTTAAAAATATGTTTTTATAGTAATTCACTAAGTAAAACATGAATTTTAATGTTTGTACTGTTATTATTATTTCATATTGAAACAGTACATAGGAATTATATTTTAAAAATATATAAATATATAATGAAGTTACAAATAAAAGTTGTAATTACATTTTATATACTTATATCTAAAAACTCTTTAATTTGTACAATTTATTTTAGCATAAAAAAGTGTTTTTCAATTGTAGCATAATTTAAGATAATAAATATTCATAGTTTATATAGTTGCCTAAATTGTTCACAAAGTATTTTCACGTTATTCTACATTGCTATTTGGTTCTAGTACCTTCATGTCTTATATGCTGATATTTTACTATTCTATAAACACTATTCTACTAATGCAATTCGTAATCATATTCAAAGCGTCATAAGCAGTTAAATTTTGAATTTGAAACAAATACTTGCCTAGTAAAAATTACCAATGTGTCCAAGAGACAACATCCGCTGTTTCTGCGCATGTTAACTCTGATCAATTCTATGTATCATATGATCTATGGTATTGCACATGCGCTCTTATGAGGATTGTGACGCCAAAAATATATACTTAGTGGACAGAATGTTTCATGATTTCTCATTTTCATATATTCTGCTCGTTTGGTGAATTATTTTTCATTACAGTCATATATTTGCTGAACATATTACCAAAATTGAGTGCAATATTTATTATATGTGCTCTATTGTCAGCGTCTTTTGCTGTTCATTTATCTTCATCCACCGGTTATATGGCCATAAACGCAGAAGCAGAGTATAGAGAAATATTACACTCCTGGATAGATATATCCCTAGACCATGGATTGAAGTACATGTAGGGAAATTTTTTTATTTCGCCATTTTTTATCATTTCATTGTCAGTTTCAAAAAGAGTATAACGTTTAGTTTACGTAAAAAGTATCGTTCTAAACATTGCAAGAATGTTTTTGAGTAGAGTGAACGTTTCAAATCGCAATTTAATCGCAACGATAATCGTGGAACATGAATAATATATGTGCATTTGTCCATTTGAACTACTAACAAGTATCGAGTGAGCATACTAGAATATGTAAAACCAGTGCCGTAAACATCGTGAACGTAAATATACGGTGTGCGTTCTGTGTATACGTGTTACGTTACAGACGTCTTCTAAATCGTGTAGAATTTTCATGATTCTTATCAAGGAAAATTCGTCTGACTTTACGTTCGTATGAATCAGTTTGTTAGGACAAGATAATCGGTGAAGTACATTAGTTAAAGGTAGGTTATAATCGAGACGTACGATATTGACAGTGCTGAGAATACCGAGAATAGTACGTTTATATTGGGTGTGTGAACCTTCAAAGTTATACGAGTTATCGAATCGAAAATATTGAAGGTAGGAAGATTTAAAAAATAAGGGCGCACTATCTCCGAAACCATCGGGCGTCCTACTGCTCTAGGGTAACACAGTGGGTGCATAGCTGCGCGGTATGAAAAAATGATGTGATCGATGGTCATCATGGCGGCACCCATGCTAAAGTGGAAGCGGATCACAAATCCATCCGGACCCCAGCCAAGACCTAGACATGGACACAGGGCAGTCGCTCTTAAAGACCTTATGGTCGTTTTCGGCGGTGGAAACGAGGGCATTGTTGACGAGCTTCATGTCTATAACACGAGTAAGTTGCTTCCTTGCTGTGCGTCTTTCGCGCCGTTCTTGATCATTCCCGCGATCCAAGATGGCGGCATACATTGACAAAACGGTCACCGGCCGGATCACTCTGTAAATCTGAATTTTGTTCATGCCAGATGCTTTATTATCATATGTTTCGTACAGGTTGAATGTACCTGTATTGTAAATGTCTTTTTATGTTTCATTTGCTAAACATTAGGGTAATTTCATATGCAGAATTCGTTCGATCTGTCATTTTTCATGTTTATACGCACGGGAGCGGCCATTGCTGTCTCTTACGCCCCACCACAATTTGCAACGCGCCGCGTTTCCCGTCATTCCACGTTCACGCTTCACCTTTCCTTTTCTTTTTTCCTTCCGTTCCTATTTTTCCTCCCACTCTTTCATTTTATGTTTTCAAGTCTTTATCATATCACGATTAAGCATAGTATTTCTTTTACTATGTCGCTAACACTTACTTGTGTGAGTATTATGTTAGATATATTTTATAAAACTATATGTAAAATTTATTATATAAAATGTTATAAATATAACAAAGCTATTGTTCATAAAAATATAAGATTATTTGTATCTTATCAGTAAATTAAATTATTCAGTGTTGTACTTACATTAATATTACTTAATAAATTCATTTTAAATTACCATAGTATTAGTTTGTTGTTTCAGTTCTTTATTTTCTTTCTTCTACATAACATGTAATAATGATGAAGATCTTTTAAATTTGACTCATATTTAATTATATGTATAAAATATACATTATGTTAATTATTTTGTGTGTTATTATTTGAAAATAGTCTCTTGATTAATAAAATCATTTTTTTGTTACAGCCACTAACCAATGGTTCGTGCCATCTACAAAAGGTGATATTCCACCAGGCTGTGCGGCATATGGATTTGTCGTTGATGGAAGCCGTATTTTGGTATTTGGTGGTATGGTAGAATATGGAAAGTATTCTGATGAGCTCTATGAACTCCAAGCAGTTAGGTGGGAATGGAAAAAATTGAGACCTAGACCACCAGAAAATGATCCTCCACCATGTCCAAGATTGGGGCATAGTTTCACTCTTATTGGCAACAGAGTCTTCCTCTTTGGAGGACTGGCTAATGACAGTGAAGATCATAAGAACAACATACCAAGATATTTAAATGATCTATATACCCTTGAACTGCTCCCTAATGGACAGACAGCTTGGGATGTTCCGCAAACACATGGGCATGCACCACCACCTAGGGAGTCTCATACTGGGGTGTCTTATTCTGATAGTAAAACAGGAAAAACCTGTTTAGTGATTTATGGGGGCATGAGTGGTTGTCGTTTAGGTGATTTGTGGTATCTTGATGTTGATTCAATGACTTGGAACAAACCAGTGGTACATGGTCCTATTCCATTACCACGTTCTCTTCATACTGCCACTTTAATTGGTCATCGAATGTACGTTTTTGGCGGATGGGTACCACTTGTTGTTGATGATGTTAAAGTTGCAACTCATGAAAAAGAATGGAAGTGCACAAATACGTTGGCTTGCTTAAATATAGGTAAGTTGGTAATTAAGTTCAATGACGGTGTTTTTTATCTCGTGTCTATTGTTCAAAATTAAATGTTAATTAATATTATTTCAGAAACTTGGACGTGGGAACAGTTAACGGTTGATACTCTGGAAGAAAATGTTCCTCGCGCGCGTGCCGGTCATTGTGCAATTGGGATGCATAATAAACTCTATGTGTGGTCGGGTCGAGATGGATATCGTAAAGCTTGGAACAATCAGGTTAGGGTTAGTCCATAAAATTAATCTTTAAATTAGGAATGGTTTTATTTTTTATGAAATATGACTAATTTGTGTTTTTAGGTTTGTTGCAAAGATTTGTGGTACCTTGAAGTTGGCAAACCATCTGCACCATCCAAATTGAACTTAGTTAGAGCCAGTTTGCAAGCATTAGAAATTCAATGGACACCTGTACCATCTGCACAATACTACATATTACAAATTCAAAAGTGTAAACCTTCGGCAACAACTGGAACATTTCCTGCAGTCAGCACACCAGCGAATACCGCAGTACCTACTACTACAACAGCAATGGTTACACTTGCAACTGATTCTGCTACATCTGCGCCTATCACCACTGCTCCCGAGCTTCCATCAACTCCCACCGCTGTCAAGCCGTCCATACCACAGACCCCAGTACGAGTACAATCAACTGTGCAAAGTCCAGTTCAAAAACCAGTAGCATCACAAAGTGTAACAAAACCAACAAGCCCAATGACACCAAGAGTCGCAGGAAATCTGATCAGAATTCGTTCTCCCTTAGTTACAACAACACCAACAACTCCTGAACAAGCTCCTGCAACTGCTAACACTACAGTGGCAGGTCAAACACCAGCTGCTATGTCAGGAATTGCTGCCCTTGCTGCAGCTGCGGCTGCTACTCCAAAAATAAGTATGAACAACGTACCAATTCTTCCACAAACTACCGCTAACACGATTAGAATGAAAAATGTTCAACCTGGCCAACAAATACGTTTCGCTGCACCTGGCGCAACAGTACTGAGAACTGCTTCGCCACAGCAAAGTAAACAGATTATCCTTCAAAAACCGGGCCAAAATATAGCCGGTCAACCTCAGATTGTACATCTTCTAAAAACTGGACAAGGAATGGTAGCAACTGTACCAAAAGTAAGCCTCATTCCCGGAAAGACCGTTCAAGCAACAGGTGCAAAGCCTCTTAACCAAGGACCAACAATACTGAGACTAGTAAATCCTAATACTGTAGCAGGATCCAAGATTCTTACAACCATGAAAACATCTAGTATCGTTGCGATGAGCAAAGGTCAGAACATCAGCGGTAAACAAACAATAATGATCACAAAACCTGGAGGCAACGGTGGATTAGTCGGACGCAACCAGATAATTGTGGTAACGACAGGTTCAGGCTTAAGAGCCGTTCAAGCTGTCACTACCTCTCAAGCAGGTACTGGACAAGCAGCTAATATTACTACACCCGTAAATGTTTTACCCTTATCAGCCACCAATCACGTAACAAATCAACAAGGTGTAAAAATGATAGTTGTTTCATCTGGTGCGATGGGTGGTGGAACTACCGGCAAGCCTATCACTATCACAGTTCCAGGCCAAGGTGGAGTACCGAAAACTGTGACTATCGCCACTAAAGGAACTCCACAAGCCATCTTCAACCCCGGCAAAAGTCAAATCGTTACTATGCCTCAAATACAGAAAACACCAGAAACCGTAACGGTGTCTGGCAAACCCGTAACATTACAAATGTCTGGTGGCATAGGTGCAAAGACAGTGACTCTCATGCCCACAAGCAGTACAATAGCAACTACTTCTAGCGTATCAGAAACGATAGATACAAGCAAAATGTTGTTTGTTCCTTCACAGAAACAACCGTCAGCTTCATTAGCATCCACATCTGATGGCCCTGCTACCACTGATGCAGCGCTGGCTGCGTTAGCTGCGGAAGCAGGTTTAATAGATCCGGTTCAGGAGCCTTCTGGAGACTTATCTTTCATGGTATCTACAGATGACGGTGGAGCAGGAGATAGTAAAATGGACGACAGTTGCAACGGTGACGAAACAACCACAGCAGCAGCTTTGGTCTCTCAAATGGGGGCTGGCGAGACTATGCAAATTGATAGAGATGGTAACTTTTTAATTCCTCAAGTTGACGGTCCGGCCGACGTTCTTTTATCCGACGACGATGAAGATAACGACAAGATTGACTTGGCGGAGGATCCTCCCATCGAGAATCAGGAGGAACAGCAGGTTGCAGATTCTGCGAACATGGAGCAAGATCCTGCCGATGCACCTACGGAAAGTGTTCATATGGAGGAGTCTTCCATGAAGGATGCAGAAGTTTCCTCGGAAGGAGCAAGCGAAGTTCCTGTTTCAACGAGTACCGCAGAAGATATTCCCGTAGAGTCTGAACCTTCTGCCGATGCTCAACCAAATGACAATGAAATACCTATTGAAATAGCTAACGAGTCGGAACCATCAAACGAAACTACCATGCAAATTACAAGTAACGCGTCCGAAGAAGTACAAGCAAAGTCCGACATTTCAAGTATGCCGGAACCCGTAGAGGCCTCATCGGAAGAAGCGTCGATGCCAGACGCCATGGAACTGCCAGAGAACGAGGAAAACGAACACGCCGAGAGTGCAGACATAAAACTTATGGCCATGGACACATACACTTCTGATCATGAAAAAGCTCCTGAACATTTGTCACCCGAAGATAGCATATCGCAGCTGTCTCACGAAGATAACCAAGAAAACATGTCAAAAATAAAACATGAAGTTCCGGAACAGTCAATGGAGCTGCCGGAAGGAACGTCTCCTATGGAAACATTGGAAGATACCGACGAACCTATGACGGATTCTTGTTTGACTTCTACCAACATCAATATTCCGATCACAACTTCTATCATGCAAATAAAGTTGGAGCAGCCCGATGAGCCGATGAAACAAGAAATTAAGATGGCTGAACCAACGGCGACCATCAATAACGTCACGCTTATCGAAAAGGAGATGGACGTTCAGAAACCATTAACTCAAATTAAAATGGAAATTAAAGAAGAATCGATTAAAAAGGAGCCTGTAAAGCAGGAAAAGATGAATGGTAATAGAACAGAAAATGGAGACGACTCTACGGCGTTAACTACCTTAGCTACAGCTGCCTTAGGTTCAGCAGAACAACCAATGAAAATTAAAGCTGAACAGGTAATCAAATATTTTTGCTATGAAGTTTATTGTTAAATTTTTTTATACATGTTTTTTGTTTGTTCATAGAATGAGAAAGAAAAGAAGGAAGAAGAATGGTATGACGTGGGAGTGACACAAGAATCGAGATTTACTGTACAACATTATTATTTACCTGGCGATGAACCATTAGATATAACGCAACCATTAACTATGGATGTTTTTGAGGGAAGAACCAAGGTTGCCTTAGAACAAGGAACTATTTATAAACTTAGAATTGCTGCTGTGAATAGTTGTGGACAAAGTGATTGGAGTGAGGTAAATAAAATGATTATAAATATGTGTAATAAAAGTGGAGAATATTATAATAATGTTTCTGTTTTTGGTTAAAGGTATCTGCGTTTAGAACATATGTTCCGGGATTCCCTGGAGCACCTAGTGCTATAAAAATTAGTAAAACCGCAGACGGTGCTCATATTTCATGGGAACCACCACCTAATAGAAACGATGGACCCATTCTGGAATATTCTGCTTACATAGCAATGGCGAACACTGCATCGAATAACAATGGAGAACCAAAGACAACGTCGTCAAATTCGAATCTAACATTCACGAAATTCTATTGCGGTACAAACAATTCCTGTTCGGTGTCCAATAGTTCCCTGAGTGCCGCATACGTTGACACGACTCGAACACCGGCCATAATATTTAGAATAGCAGCACGAAATGTGAAAGGATATGGACCAGCGACGCAAGTTAGGTGGTTGCAGCAAGGTTAGTAGAGATCTTGTTTTTATCAAAAAGAAAGGGTATTCTTTTTGAATAACGATAGAGGCTATAAATTGTTAATTTTTGTATCAGCATCTAATGTATCAACAGCAGATCCCACCAATTACATGGAGAATAATCCGCAAGTGAAGAGGCGAGGTGTAAATATACGTTTGCAAGCAAACTCCCCACAGAAGAAGGTGAAACTAAAGAGACCGAGTAGCTAACTTTTCTTGAGTCTGTTTTCCCTTGACCTCTTACAGCCCAAATATCCAAACAGCGCTATTCATTATTTAATTTCCGCTGGTACACACGCCTAACAACGACGATGATGATGAAACAGTATATTCTTGGAATAAACGAACGTGACATGCGAGTAAATGAAAGAAATGAATGCACGATTAAAGAACGATGGAAGAGGTGTCCATAGCTACATTGAGGTATAAACATAAGGGTTAAAAAAGTATTTTAAGTGTTCTATATATGAATACAAGGTCTTTCTATACTGCGTTTTCTGACTCACCGTTATTCTCCTACTCCTTCGCGAATGTGCGACCTTTTTCTGTAAAGATAACACCAGTACTATTAATAAATGGCAAGGTGGTTATTTTGGAGTTGAACAAGTTTTTCCACGTTTATAAATATTTTCCATAAATGTCGTGACACATATCGACGACGACGACACTTGCATCTGCGATGATTCGTAGTTAAATCCAAACATTGACCACCTTTAGTTTTATTATCTAACATGTGACTTGGATATAGTTGTAGGGTCGGAAGATGATAGTAAAATTTTTTGTTTGAGCTCTGCGAAGCTTCCGAAATGCCTTTTTTTATTTTTTGAATTCGTTGTAAATTCTTGATAGATTGGAATTTTTATTATTGTGGAATATCTCTAAGTACAGACTTTTTAATATGAATTGGAAGTTGGGAAAACTTCCTGTTGAGATATTGATTGTAAATATTGTAATTGGAAATGTTTTTTTTAAATGTTGTTCAAATTTTTCATATTATGCGATACGATGCAAGTACATGGAATGAAATTTTGTTTACGCCATACCATCCGTTTCTGTATAGAACATCGGTGCTATATCTTACTCTGATTACTTTTGTTACTGCCAATTACGAAGAAGAAAACGTAGACTCGATAAGAGAAAGGAGCACGTATTGTAAAATTCTTTTTAAAAGTACGAATTTACCTTTGCAATTTTTGTTATTGCTTTCGTCAAGAACGCAGCGATATTTTGTAAAGTAAAAAAAATGAAAACGTACATGTTTAGTAGAATTGCACGCGTTGTTTATGAAAATTACAACTTGGTTTCAAAAGCGTTGATATTTTGGAGAATAAAGAATTTGAAGAAAATTAAGAATATTTTTATATGGCAACGAAATAATTATTTGAATAGTATATCATTATAATATATTATGTCTAATATAACGTTTAATCTGTTAAGGTACTAAATCAAGGAATTAGTATAAATGAAAGAAGAATTTATAGCGAAGTAAAACGATTATACATTAACGTTTTAAAAGGAAGGATACAAACATCCTTGGTTCTTTTAAGCATAATACATTTTAATTGAAATATTTAAAATGCTTTTAAAACTGAGGTTGAACGAGAAGCCAACAAATCATAAAACATTATAAATAGAATTCATAAATTGATATATGATTAGATGGCTTGGGGCTATGTTGAAACTGCAGTAATTCAAGCGCACATTTTACTTTTAGATTATCTATACAAACTTTGTGTTATTTGCTTATAGCTTAAGAATTAACATAGCGTTTTAGACACTTAATATGTTATGCTAAAATTTATATTAACAATACCCTACAAATTAGAATATTTGAAATATGTTTAAAGAAACTGGAGTTAGAAAACCTTAAGAACTAATAACTTTGTCTTTAAGTTAGTATAATTCGCAATCATCACTTTTTTATAAATTGGAAAGTTTATATATAAGGGACTAACATGTTTTTAACAAATATTATAAATTCTCTTCCTATGAAGAGTCTCGTATGACCAACCCATAAAAAAAAAGTTATTAGTTCATCTACGTTTCGTTGACAAATTATACTAAAACCGTACTACGTTCATAAATATCCTACAGATGGAATATTTTCAAATGTATGCATACCTGCTAGGATATTCTGTTCTATTCAAATGTATTGAAATAGTATCCATGATATCTAAATATATATATTGAGAGAAAGTTATGAATAAATATAGAAAATTATCTTACATGAAATACTCGTTATTTCACTGTAGTGACTTTTATAACATGAATGTGTACTTACATTGTAGATACCTGCATCTCTAAAAAAAACTAACTGTATGCTAAAACTACTAAAAAAAAAAATACAAAAAAGAGGTATTAAACTTCATTTTATCATACAAGTACGAGTGTCATAATCTGTCTTATTGTATACCTGAAACTTATGAACTGTGTATGTTATATAAAGTTTAGGCTCACTTTTTTTTTTTAAATTCATACACAAGTTTTTATTGTTTACATTGGTGTAATGAAGGCTTTTGTGATGGATGAATTTTGTTACTTAATGGATAGTTGATGTTATGTAATGGGTGTAATCAAACTTTAGGACATTTTGGAATTGGGGAATTAGGAGATTTGGAAATTTGGGAGTTTAGGAATTTAGGAATTTAGGAATTTAGGAATTTAGGAATTTAGGAATTTAGGAATTTAAGAATTTAGGAATTTAGGAATTTGAAGATTGAGGGATTTTGGAACTTGACAATTGGGAAATTAGGGGATTTGGAAATTTGGGAATTTTGGAGTAGGGGCATTTGGAACTCAAAAATTTGAGTATTTGGAAATTTGGGAGTTGGGGATTTGGAAATTAAGGGATTGGAAACTGGGAAATTTGAAATTTGGGGGGGTTGGAAACTTGGAAATTGAAAATTTTGGGAATTTTGGAATAGGGGGATTTGGAACTCAAAACTTTGAGTATTAGAAAATTTAGAAATTAGGAAATTTAGGAATTTGAAAATTTGGGATTTTAAATTTAGAAATTTAGAAAATTAAAAACTTGAATATTTTCAAAATTAAAAATTTGCAAATGAACATTTAAAAGCCTACTTACGCCAATGTCAATAAATCTAAGACAAATTTACTTCGTACAATAACTATACTAAACTCACATCTTGTAACAAAAATGTAAAGCACCAAGTTCTGCGTGCTGCCTTTCTAACTCTCTTGGCAGTAACGAAAGGTATCTAAAATCTTTTTGTTATCAAACTAAACGAATATCGTTAAAGACTCACTGTAAATCCGAAAGAAAAATTCATTCAAAAGGAGTACTAAGAATCTTCAACGATAAGAAGTTTTACAAGTTTTTATAATTAAGAGACAAACGATAATATTTTTTTTCTTAGCGCATAAATTACATGCTCAAACGGATTGATGATTTTTCCCCACACAACGTCGCTCGAAAACGTCGTACTATTTTAAACGTATGACGAAGTGCCGAAGAACAAAATAAACCACGATTTTACTATACACTCTTTCTACGTGACCAGGTCTTGCAAGAACGTAGTTTATCGGTTGCAACACGCGTGAAAGATCTTAGAAAGTAAATGGAAAGAAAAATATTGACGAAAAGTTTAAGTAGAAACTTAACTGCACTCAACCTGCGATCGTACTGAATATACATTTGTATTTTTCGATGAAATTTCGTAATCTCAAAGTTGATATCACTATTAGAACTACGTTCTAGCGAGAAAGTTTACAATCCCTTTCTGATAAGGTACTCTATCCGAAAAATATGATAAGATGTCATCGACAGAAAGTTTCAATTCTAAAAATTATAATTGAAACTACGCATCTTATCGTATTTTAAAGTCTTTCGAAAGTTGTCAAATTTTATAATAAACGCATTCGAGTATTTAAATTACAGTAAAAAGAATTAGCGTGCCTAATCGAAAAGTGAGTACGTAATTTACAGATTGTAATTTTATACTTCGATATAAATTTATATTAGTGTATTGATGAAATGATTGACAAGTTAAATGATTCTACTTTTTAAGAAGTCGCACTTTTTATAGAAATCGTTTCGTGGATCAATCGCATTTTATAACGTAGAACTAATCGCGTGCGATGGCTGATCAGTTTTATTGATTATTCGATTATGTTTCTTGTACGAAGAATTCCGCTTGACATTTTAAGGACGGACATTTAATAATCGGAAACAAAGATATTAAAAATTTAGCAAATTTAAAAAATTTCTGTTCCTTAAAATGTTGAGATCGGCTCAAAATTAATTTCGTGAATTAATTTTCGAGCGGTGCAGTATCTTTACTTCGTTAACATATGGACTGCCACAGGAGATGTTACCATAAATGATAAAATAAATTAACCTCTTATCGCTCTTTTATCACTTAAGTAGAATCAGCCGACCGCGAATGCCAAAATAAATGTACGATAAATTTTAATTCCTCAAATCTCGTTTACAATTTTAATTCAAATTCATACAAGATATAAATAACAAGATTTTGTTTACATTTTTGCGACTGAAGTAGAATTTTATATAAAACGCATTAATTATAAAATAAGAGTTATATTATAAAAGGGGTTGAATTGAATTATTTTGTCATTGCCAATCATCAATGCAATTTTACTCATTTAATGACATTTAAATGACCTTAATGTGCTAAACTCCTATGGCATTCATCTTGAAGTTAATCATTCGCTTTCACGTAGCTGTAGAATGTTGATTAGCCTATTAACCGAGGATTACTCATTGCTGAAAGTTTTGATTGGTTAAAGATTACGTCTCCTCGGTTAATAGGTTAATGATACTTCAATTGACACTTTGACTGCCGTACATTTTCTACAACCATTCTTGCAATTTTGCATTCCTTTTTATATTCTACACCGATAGAATTATACTCGAGTTTTAATTTTTAAATTCGATAAAGTGGAAGAAAGCAAATGGTATGAAAGTCAAAGTGTTAATACAAAAGACGATGGAACAGAATTGCCAATCGAAAAAGCGCGCAACTTCGTAAAAATTACGAGAATAACGGAGAGCGAAAAAGGACACACGGTATTCTGTGAACACCGTGTGCCGGATATGCAATTTCGATGCATATCGTGACAAAGAACAAAGACAAGTAAAAATACACTTCAATCGTACCGAAAGAACAAAGAACGATTCCATGGAATCATCTTGCTATTCGTTCATCATATCGATCGTGAAAATGACGAGGAAGCTAATTGCGAGAATCGACATTGACATTAACACTTAACACTTTATCTACCGGGAATTTATTGACGAGATTTTGTAGTCCTTGTAAGTTTACGTTGACAAGGTTATTTAGTTCTCTATAATGTACGTCAAATTACTAGTTTTCGAGATATAATTAGTATGTAATATAGCAAATAGAAATTAAGGTCTGTGTGATTTAAATTGAAGCTCGAGTTTCAAATTTGGCGCGTTTAAAATTCGATGCATTTCAAATTTGACGATTCGGTTCTACGCTTTTCAAATTTCATATAATTCGACTCAATACACTGCAAATTCGATATAATTCGATTTAATATATTTCAAATTCGATGCATTTCAAATCTGACGCGATTCGATACATTTGAAATTTGATATGATTCAATTGAATATGAAATTTCATACACCGCAGATGTGATTCGATCTGAACTTGATGCGATTCAATTTGACATTCAAATTTGTCACGCTCGAAATTCAACGCGTTTCAAATTCGACACACTTTTAATTCACCACGATTTGATGTGATTTAGCGTTTCAAATTCGACGCGATTCGAGTTTGGCGCGTTTCAATAGCGCCGGCTCCGCTAGAAAGATCTAAAAGATATCCGCTAGATATCTAAACAAAATAGTTCTAGTAATCCCGGGGCGATTCAAGAGTGATTCCATAAAAATTCTGTGAACAATAGATCCTAGGGGAATTGAATGTATATTCGTCTATAAGTCAGTGAAAACAATAAAAGTTAGGTATTACGATTAAGAAGAAATTGAAAGTATAAATGATAAAGATAGCGTTTATTTTAATTTTGCAACCGGTAGATAAAGTGTTAACCTAAGTAGCACGGATGTACCTAATATAGAAAAGGAGGGTATTTTCTTTCTCTTCAGTTAAACTCGCAAGAATCGGTGAAGATACGTACCGACTAAAACCCATGCGTTTCCGGCGAATATTTTTCACGAAAAGTGCAATGTTTTTACGTAATCTCGATGTTACTGCCACGTGTTTCACGTGATTAATCGCAAAGTGCGATATTATAACGAAAAAAAAAGAAATTTATTCCATCGACAATTATGCTGTTTCGAAAGGGTGCTGTATGAGTATCATTCGCTTGGAACCATTTTATAGAATCACTTTGTTCGCGCGATCGAAAGTGATCCGCGGACGTTGCTCAAACTCAATCAAACCTAATCAAACGTAATGGAATCACGCGTTGGTGCATTGCGTTTGTTATAAGTGCTAGTGTATTTATATCCACGAAACTAGTAGCGTAATATCATCGAACGATTTTAAAAAAGAAAGGATCCTACATCAGACGTTTCCTCTTCGTCGATTTGTTTCGAAGCAGCACGATCGTCGATCCTTTTTAGACTAAATATAATAAAGAATTAAAAAAATTAAATAAGAAGAAATGTAGTGGAACGTGTTCCGTGTGTACATGTATGTATGTAAATACGTACGAGTGTGCGGACTTCTATCATACGACGTTTGCAACAATAGATTATTTTTCCACGTCTAGCTCAAAATGTTTCGGACCCTCGAACGAACATCCGCGAAGCTAGATTTTAGGACGTAAAGCGGGAGAAGTGGGTGATCGACGGTCGCGACCATATGTTTCGCATAACGGTGACACACAGACACACATATACACGGTGTCCCATGCAAATGGACCATACACTCCTACAATTAAAAAAATTACATTAGAAAATTTAAAAAATTACATTACGCTCCACATTACATTATATTAAAAATATTAGTTCTACTATATACCTCATTTTACTCTTAAAACCTTGATAAATCCTAAAAAAGTTCAAGAACAATTAAAAAATACCAGAAAGTCCTTCAAAAGTCATAAGAAGGTTCTAGAAATCCTAGAGAACCTTCTCCATTTCTCCACTTTGCATAATTTCAGTTCCGCCATCTTGTAGATTAAAACTATTGTCCACTTACGCGGGACACCCTGTAACACACACACACACACATACAGACATATATTCAGGTGCCGAATGGAATGTCCGGAAAGCACATATTACATTTATCATATATTTTATTTTTCGTTCACGCGTACAGGCAAAGTCACTGAATGAGATGGACAGTAATGCCTAACGATTATGGTAAAGCGTACAATTAAAGCGTGATCAGATAATAAAAGAGAATCGAGAATTGACTGGTTCGTATAGGGTTTGAATATTCTTATTTCGAAGACGGAGAAATGGTGATACAAGAGAGAGCGTTGACAGCTATTTTCAGTCGTGTATTTAAAAAAATATTGTACCGAATGATGTATGTTACAGCTACGGAAATTTTGACACGACTTGAATGCTTGTACGGTCTTTTTGCGTTGTCTCATACGAATTAGTTGAAAATAGTTTCGCCCGTTTCTTGAACCAGTATATCTTTCAGTGAATCGTGTTACGAATGATGGATTTGAACGTCGAGGATCTCTAAGTGCAATGTCTCTTGGCGTTTGAGTTCATTACGTGATCGCGCTATTTTTCACTCTATTCAACTATAGATTCTCTTCAATGGTAGGGTTAACTAAACATATATATTATATGTAACAAAGAGAAACAGAATAAATGTATGTAAACTTATACATGGCTCTTCGTACGCGGTGTCCTTGCAACTAGACATTTTCCATTAGTACCCAGAATTGTACATACGCAACGTTTCGCTGTGCCTTTCGTGGTCACAATTTTTCTTTTCCTTTACGAATTCAAACGCACCGAATTGGACCTCCTCAAATTCAATCGCATCAAGTTGAATCGAAATTACGTCGAACCAAAAAAGATTTCGTTATCATGACTTTAAGTAATGCATGTTATTCTTAACTGATAATTACCGAAGGTGCTTAATATTTGTACAATACTTTCGTACGACGTTTACGAATCAGAAATAAATAATGTTCATGTAAAACGTACTCGATATCATCGTAAACGAATCTTCCCATCAGATGCAGGGTGCATTCTCGTAAGAATAAAATTATTAAGAATAAGGTAAAAAACGCAGTATCCTGTAGCAGTCGTATCTGTTTCCATGCGCTTGATAGCCTACAGCTTGTCATTAATGAATACGTGTCCGTGTACATACATATGAAGTGTGCATGCGGTCCTATCATCTATATACATTGTATGTACATAGATATATACATCATAATGCGCGTATGTGATTGCTGCGGTTACTCGTCACCAGTCGTCACTATTGCTTATTGCAGCACTATGAATACACCGCGTTGACTTTGTCATTTTTAACATCGGTATCATGATTATCCACATATAAATTAAATCTTTCGATGTGTGTAAAGAGCCGTGGTATATCTGAATACAATGCTATTTAGTATTTTCCGCGATAAAATGTCTACGTACTGGTGTCAATACCGGTAGTGTATACTAGAATACGCCCACGCGCGTTAAGTGCATTTTGTTTCGGTTAGATTTTGTGAAAATTTTATCGAAGAAACTAGTATACGTATTGAAAAGAGGTTAAAAGAGTGATATTTCTGTTGGAAAAATTACTTCACGTGATGTACCGTGACAGCTGATAAAATTGTTTACTTTGGCATTTTGTTTTTCGAATAAAATAAGAGTGACACTCGGTGAGGAATTGATTTTTCATGCACGTGTGAATTAACAATACACATGTGTGTCTATTAAACAGGGTGCAATAAATAAGGAATGGGAATTGACAGTATGAGAGTCGGAGGAGGCCGATGTCCTCCCCTCCTTGTTGGAGGACTTCTCGTCGCTTGTTTAATGCTTATTTGCAACTGGTGGACTTTATCTTCTGAAAATATTGAATTAGTTAGACAAATCGATGAATTAAATGAACAACTTAAAATCAGGTATCATTATAATATTGTATTTGTGTGAATTAATATACTATGTTAAATACTTTGATAATAAACAACATGCAGTTTGTAATAAACTTGTTTTAAAGTTTATGTATTAAATACATTACCACTTTTAAGGTGGAAAATATTAACAATGTTATTGTATTAAATATGTGTACAAACATTTTCTAGTGGCGAAGAAAGAGATCAGTGTGTTACATTACGTGGGAATTTAGAAGAAAGATTTAAACATGCAGAAGGTGAGGTGGCATCTCTTCATGTGCGTTTGGAACAGCAGGAATATTCAAAGAAAAAGAATGAGGAATTAGAGTACTATAATAATCTTTGTAAAGGTGAACTGGATTCACTAAAAAAGTTAGATGCTGGTAAAAACGTGACAATAGAGACTTTAAGACTAGAAAAAAATAATTTTAAAACGCAACTAGCTACAACAAGAGATGAAAATAAAAAGTTACAGGAAGAAATAGAACAGGTATACAATTAATACCAGAAATAAAATTTTATTCTTTATAACTTAATTAACAAATTTTATTTATTAAAATCTTTTGTAGATAAAGGATGATCTCAATAAAGCTAAACTTAACTGCGGGACAACTCCTCCAAAGAAAGTTGCCAACATTTCTCAGCGTAAGTTAAAACACTTTAAATACTTTTTTATATTTAATTTATTTTATATTTTTATACACATAAATAAAAAAAATTTAGAAATAAAAAGTTGAATATATTAAATAGCACTGTTTGTTTAAATTATTTATTTTGAGGCTGTATTTACAAATTAATAAGAATAATTGAAAATTATACAAATTGTAGCAGCTTTTTGAATAATAATTTTGCATATAGTTCTAACATGTTTGGGGAACAGATAGAAATAGTAGTGCAATATCCAATTTCTTTCACTATATTTTGTATTATCAATTGATTTAGTATTATGTGATATTCTGGCAATTTGCCAATTTAGCCGCAAGACCAGTAATTAACAAATCTCAGTTGGGTCCTGTTCCGGAGTCAGCTGTAAGAATAAGCTTAGCTGGTCAGCGTGGTTTGAAATATCATGGAATTCCAATTCTTCCAAAAGATCCACCTGGTGCTGTGCGCCTAAGTCCTCGCGTCTCAGTTACAATGCTGAAAGGTAGTGATACTTTTCTCCTGTCACAGGAGAAAAGAAGATTGCCACACAAATAGAGCAGCACTAAACAATTCTGTACATAGTCATCATATTTTTTATGCATTTATTGTTAGATTTGTAATATGAAACAGTTGACCTGCTTATTAAGTATATTGCATTGTTTATTGGTATAAAAAACATGGTTTACTAATAGCGATAAATAAAATATTGACAAGCAATTTTTATCTATAATATAAGTATGTACATGAAATTTAGAATGAAAGAACATTGTAACTCAAATATTTTACTTATTATTTAATGGATCTGGAATTAAAATAGATAATACATATTTGTCCGTAATACAAATGGATTACTAATTGGTGAAGGCTGTACTAATTCCAAGAGTACTAAAGTGTTAACAATGGTTAATTTGTACACTAAACTGAAATTAAAATCTTTCAGAAACATACGCTTTTACTGTTTTATTTTAGAGTAGTAATTTAGATTACATGACTTTCAGTTGAGACAAATCCAAAAGATCCAACAAATAATGCTTCCAATGAAGGCACAGTATTGAACAATCCAGAATTAGAGGAAGAAGATAAAGACGGTAATTATACATTATAATTTAAAAATCTGTGGTAACTATAAGTTAACATTTGTTGGTCACGAGTTTCGTTCATAAATGTGTGTGATTTATTTTAAAGTTAAAATAATTCCACTTTGATAATGTTCGTTTAGGAAGCAATAAACAAGAGAATACAGGATCTACAGATGCCAATCTAAGAGAAACTTTCAGGCTCTACGAATGAAAACATAATTCAGTGCAGACTGATAATAAATAATATCTCTTGCAGTAACTAATAAATACGTGTCAAACATTTATTAAATATATTGAATGATAATATTTCTTAGAACAAAAATTATTTTTAATGCTTCACTTAATGTGTAATTGTTTATAGTTATCTATAATATTTATGTGGAAATCATTTGCCATTTCTTTCTTGATAAAAATATTAAATTTCTTTAAAAGTTTTATTAAGACCAATAAATTTTATTACTATATAGATTATGTAATTGTTATGAATAGGAAAAATAATCATATTTACTTAAAATGAATGTTTTTTATTCTTCTATTTTGTATTTACTCTATGAATAAACAGAAATCATTTTTATATAATAATTAATATATTATGAATCTATCCTTAATAAAACATCGCATACACGATATTTTACTGTTTAGTCAAGGTATGAAATTGTAAATACACAATGCTTAATAGAGACTAACATTACAAAACGATATAATTGTAAATCAGATCATGTATTTTGAATACGTTTGTTATTTATGTATTTTTGTTTCCAATTAGTGACTTACATTTACAATTTATATATGAATTTATTCCAATGATATCAAATTTATTGCTCAATATTGAAACGAGCATGTATATTACGTTTGTATAATATTGTATTGTCACCGTAAAATGTGTATCTTTTTTTAATTTTATTTTTATATCAATATATATTAAATCTCATCACATTTCTGTTTTTCTTTTTCTTATAGTTTGGGGATATATGTATGCTTTACATCGACTCGAAAAATATAAAATAAAAATCATATGATGATATTCTATAAACAAAGCACCTACAGTTCTTTTCACATTTAAACACATTTTACATAATACATGTACAGGCTTTGCATCATTACATATTCGATAATTACATACAAGTCGTTTATATTTATTAATACTTTTTACTGTATAGGTACAAAGCTATCTTGACATATTATGCAAATTATTATCATTGTTGATAACAATACTTTATAGTTATTCTAAAAAATAAAGTAGTCTTGATTGTTACGTTCGCTAGTGATGGATTAAACGTTAATTATCAAAATTTCTCAGTAGTAAACTATTTATAAAATGTTATAACAATTATAATACTAACATGTGTAAATATGTCTATGATATGATTAAACATAAACGATTTCATTAAAGCGTGTTTAATCAAAAATTTATAACTGCACGTGTAAACTGTAAATCATTCTATGTGTAACAAAATGCAAAGTTTGACTAGGAAACATTAAGTAACGACTAGACGTTTAAACTTACGTTTAACCAGTTTTTGTTTTATACGATGACTACTTGCCATTATAGATTTCTTTTAATATCTGGCAATTATTTAAAGTATCTTTCTATTAATATATAATCAAACTTAATTTATCTATAATTATATAGGTTTTCTCTATTCTAAAAACGAAATCACGTATTCAGAAGCTGCGCGTTAAAAATACATAGTTAAAAATTTCAAAAAACAACAAATATTAAAAATCGTAAAAATATAATCTATCCGTTGTACGTTGTATTTTAATTTTAAAAATTCGATTTTGTTTAGGAGCCATTTTAAAAATACGATACTAAATGAAAGTATTATTTGTTTGATTACTAAACATAAAAAATATATTTATTAGAAATATCTTTTCTTTCGATTGCAAAAGTTTTGCAAAATATTTGTTTATATTCTTTACTTTGTGCGATTTTCAAATATGTAACATTTGTAAACTTTACAAATCAGTATAACTTTCATATACTTTATAATGATTCATTTCTGATTTCTTATAAAATCATTTATAATACTTATTTCTGCAAAAAATGAAATTGGCATAAATAAATTTTAACTTTTAACTTTATATGATTAATTAGGACAATTATAACAATTAGTATTATAAAACTTTTCATCCCACATTTGCAAAATCGTGTGCATTTATAAATTCTTTGCTCAATACTTCATTAAATATTAAACAGTATATTCTTTGGTCTTATAACATAATAATTGTAATAGAGTAATCAAAACTTTAATTATGTCTAGGAGATGATATAAGATGTTAATTTAAACAAAATATAAATAAACTACTTCTATGAGAATTAGGCATTCAATTCTAATTTTTAAATACTCTACTCATTAAAATATACTATAAATAATATCAACAGCCTTTTTAATAAATAATAATGGAGAAAATATATCTGGAGGCAATGAGAATACTATTACTGTCATATTAAATATTACTGTTTCTAAAAACAAATCTTGATTTTAGTATGTATATTACTTTATGATTCTTCTTTCTGAGCAACAAATCTTTCAATTATGTTGCACTGTCTACAGTAAAAGATCATGAATATGATCTACATTTTATATATTCATTGCTATGTTCAAAATATAATGGGGTTAAAGATAAGGCAGTGAGATGTTAGTGAATTAGTCCCTAAAGAGGAGGACTACCATAAAATATAAAAAATCATTGAAAATTTTGTTCGTTGTAATCTATAGAACTCCAAACTGTTTATGCTGCCATATTAGATCAATTAAAAATTACGCTATCAAAAAGATATTTTCAAAATGGCTACATTCAAGGAGAATAGTGATGATTATTCATGTGTCTTTGCTTTCTTCTAAAAATAAAGGCGAAAATCGAACGAAGTCGCCACCAACGACTGTGTTTACGGACTGAATTTCGTGATCTCTCTTTAGCTCGAATTTGTCTAACTAACGAATAAAATGCATCATCTATGAATTGCCTAAGTGCAGCAGATGTTTCATAAAATGGACAACCAAGCTGATCAGCAAGTGCTTTCCCTTCCTCCGTGGTTACCTATAGTATAATTATTATATAAGCAAGATCAAATATGTCTTAAGCATTTAAAGTCTAACATTCTACCTTTCTTTGATGTTGCAAATCAAATTTGTTGCCAACTAATACCAATGGTATATCTTCATTGGCTCTTACTCGTGTTATTAATTTTCTATATTCCAAAGCTTCCTGAAAGCTATGCCTATCAGTTACAGAATAACATATCATAAAACCCTCTCCGCATCTCATATATTGATCACGCATAGCTGTGAATTCCACCTATATACAAAAGATATAAGACGTATCATAAAAACATAAACATCCATAGTCTATCTATAGCAATTGATTCTGACCTGTCCAGCAGTATCCAATATATCTAAGAGTGCAGCTTCGCCATCTATAACTGCTTGTTGTTGATACGAATCCTCTGTTAACGACAAAGAAAATTAAATTGTATAATACCCTGAAAGCTAAGAGACGCTAAGAAAGAAATGTTTTCAAACACAGGTATACGTTGAGATATACTACACAAAACCAACTCTTACCTATAGTTGGGTCATGGTAATCGAGAAAGCTATGACTGACAAATTGTAGAGTGACAGCTGAAAAATATGTTTTGCTATATATGCATAATATGTAGATTAATAGATATCTGAAGAACACAATAAAAATTGCAATACCTGATTTACCAACACCACCATCACCCAAAACAACGATCTTATAAACTCTAAGTCCACTCCTGATAGTGGGCTGCGAGACGACCGGTACGTCATTCTTGCCATTCAAGGCCACATTCTTATCCTGCAGGATGTCAGCTGACATCGTTAGGAAACTTCTAACTATTGGTAATTTAATGCTTGCTACGGTTACGGGACACTCGCACTTTTACAAACTGATTGACATACTTGGTCACGTATCGGAACACGCGCATAGACACACCCGTATCAGTTGTTAGATCGGGAAAGATACGGTACATGTTTGATCACGATTGCAAGCCCAAGTTTTTTGTAATAGCTCGGAACCACACCGAGAGATACTTAATAGTTCAAATTGATACTTTTTACAGTTATATACAGCATGGCTGATGAGCATAGGCTGACGACCAGACTTGACAGAACGTGACAGCCGCCAAGATTAAGCACGCGCGCAATCGTGTACTCAGGGGCGTATTTCTTCATTCTATTACATGCTTATAAATTTTACTTTATACTTCAAAGCTTGAACTTTACGATTTAATAGTCCTTCGATTCTTAATAACAATTAAAGCAAAACGATTACGGGTAATAATATTCCAATTGCAGCTAACGAAACATATTTGGAGTCCAACTCAAAAATTGTGCGGGGTAAAGCATTATGATATATTAGGACTTCTCAAAATTTTATGGACTGAAACCCATTTTCGAAAATGATCATTTTTTACATTCCACGCGTTTGCAATTATTCTCCAAAATTATAGAATTTCGAAGTCCTAAAGTTCCAAAATCCAAAAATCCTAAAATTCCAAGTCTTAAAGTTTTAAAATCCATCGCTAGAATGCGCCCTCCGTGTTATTTCTATAACGCGCGTTGATATAAAGATATGTAAGCTTTTGACAAAAGCTTTAATTTGATAAATTAATTTCCTGCAATAATCCAACTTTTTATGCTATTTCAATTAAAACAAGATGATTAGAAGTGATGGAATAAGAAAATATAGTTATTGGGAATTTGTAAAGTTGATTGCATTCTTGTATTTATGTACTCATGTTTTTCGTCACTTTCCATGAATTTTAAGATATATAATTATGTTTTTAATTAGAAATCACTATCAGGAATAAATTTTTCTTTGTTGTTCACTTTCAGAATCGGTTGCATTTTACTATTGTCCTTTACAATTCAAGTGAATGGAGCGCCAGTACCGCTATGGTTCAATGTTTTAAGCGCAAGGTAGTAGGAAATCTGCCTTGAATAACTTGCAAGGCAAAATCATGCAGATTTCATTAATGATAAAATCAGTGTATCTTTAATCCGAGGTTTTATTGAATTAATGTGATCAGATAACTCGAAGTTCTCAAAACACGCATACATTTGATTTGGTAGGTTATAGTCATTGTGTGAGACACATAAGCATTATGAAGACTTTCTCCAATAAAGCGCAACTAAACGATTTGTGTTTGTTTGAACACGAACTTATGCAGTTGCTGTTGGTGCAAAAATATACTGGTGTAAACATTGTCCACGAACATTTTCCTTTATGCAACGTTGTTTCGAATATCGAATTGACATGTTTGGCAGATTATTATTATCAAGAAACACAAAACACGTGGGCATATTAACAGTTGTATGCAAATAGTAAATAATAATGAGATAAACATATGTGTTATGTCCCTCATGTTTTTGATACTTGAGTTCTTTGATTCTTTAATTAACACATTTCCCTGACACTCTGCCCCTATTAAACAGTAGTAGCAAATGTGGATTACATGCTATTAAATATTGTTGAACAGGGTAAAAATATAAATACATTGATATTAAAAATAATGAGATTATTAAAAGTGATAAGAAAGCTTCTTAGAAGATAATTTAATCCAGAAGGACAGAATAATGCGTACCTTAAACAAAGCTGTAAGTATACAAAGTACTAAATGTTATAAATTATAATGCATAATTTAATAATATAAATTAACATGTTTATGATTACTTTTCAGAAACTGATATTCCTTTTTAGAAGCTATTTTAATATATTAATTTATGAATTAAATGACAGTTCTTGAAACATGTTCTTTAATATGTGTACATGGTTGCGATAGAACAAAATTCTAATAAAATGTCAGTTGCTTCCTGTTCAAAAGTAAATAGAATGGATACTGTAAATAGTAAAGGAGAGGTGATACATGAAAAATGGGAACGTTTTCATAATTGGGTACATTGTATATGCATTGTTACTTTTGATCTTGAATTAGGTCAAGCTATAGAGGTACATTTTTTTTTACATTTAACATTCTGACTGTGATATATCATTTGCATAGAGAAATATTTTTATTCCTTATTATATATTTTCTCACTGTCTAGGCTATATATCCACCTCATATCAAACTATCTGAACAAGAGAGGTCTAATGTCTGTTATCTTGCTTTCCCTGATTCGAACTCTGGCTGTATGGGAGATACACAATATCATGTTAGAATAAGACAGAATGGAGCTGCAATTCAAGATACTACGGCTTTGAAGGAATACGATAGAAGATCACCACCATTTTTACAGTGTGACAAAGATTATTATTGGGGCTATGTATACTTTCGTCAAGTGAAAGACAAGTCTCTTCCAAGAGGATATTTTCAAAAGGTTTGCTTTGTATAACAAAGTAATACAGTTATACATGCAATATTCTGATGTACTTTATTTATATTATAGAGTATTGTTATTATTACAAAACTGCCATTCGTGAATCTCTTTGGCGAATTGTGCGCTTTAATTGCACCTGAGTTTTTCGAAATGGGTAATGCAGTTATGGAAGCCATCGTAAGAGAAATTGACCAATGGCCACCACCAGTACCTGGTCAAACAGTGCATTTACCACTTATGGGTGTTTTATTTCAGGTAAAAATACACTTTATTTCTGATTAGTTTGAAAACTAATTAGTTTTTGTCATCTATATTGTAGACATATATTCCAAATCAAAATTATAAAGCAACTGCACCCACAATTGCTGCCATGGATTATGCGCCAAATTTTAATGCGACTCGACTAATTTTAACGTCTGCCTATGAAGGAGATATGTTTAGAAGTTTAGCTAGTGTTGTAAATTATGTACATTTATTATGGGAATTAGTATTACTTAGTGAACCAATAGTTGTTATGGCTGGTTCACCTACTGGTTGCTCTGAAATGGTTCAAGCACTCATCGCGTAAGTATATTATATCACATAAGTAGTTGACAAATAATTGCAGCATATGAATTATAAAATTGAATTATTTGCAGACTGATAGCGCCATTAAAATATTGTGCTGACCATCGACCTTATTTTACAATTCATGATTCTGAGTTCAAAGAATACACTACAGATGCTCCATCACCTCCTGCTGTAATATTAGGTGTAACTAATCCATTTTTCGCTAAAACGCTACAGCATTGGCCTCATATTATAAGGATAAGCAATGGAACTAACAATGGTAAGTTTTATAAAATAATGTACGAGTAGAATGTTCAAGTTTCTTGTATGTTTTAGAAAATCAAAGGTACAAAATAAAAAAATCAGAGAATCTCAAGGTGCTAGATTCAAAACCGGGAGTGTACACACAATATAAACCTTTCCTTCAAAAAGATAAAACTATATTGAAAAAGTTATTCAGGGGAATCCAGACAAAACGACCGGGTGCAGTGCAAACAGCCCTCCTAAAACGTCATTTAATTGAACTTACTGAAAGTTTTATGATACCACTTGAAAGATACATTGCAACTCTTATGCCACTACAAAAAGACATATCACCTTTTAAAGTAATTTTAATTTCCTGTACTTTATTTGCTGGAAAGTTTAAATGATAATGCGTGAATTATATTTATTTCAGGCTACACCCATACCTGAGTTATTTAATCCAGATGATTTTTTGGCAACTTTAAGTAGCGCCGGACCACAACTAACTACCGGTATAAAAGGAGATTGGGTTGGATTGTACAGGAGATTTTTTCGGTCTCCTAACTTTTCCGGGTGGTTTCACACTAGATATACCGAGTTATCGCAAAAACTACAAGTTATACAACTCGAAGCATTATCGCAAGCGGTACATTTGAGATAAAACGTTTCAACTTTTACTTTAACGATTAGATTCTTGTAATTGACTATAGTTATTACAGGACCTGAAAACCTGGGTGCAAGGAAAGCAAGAGGTTGAGCTGGTAGATATGATTCTTAGAATTCGGCAAAAATTAGAAAAAACTTATATTGATGAAGTACCTATAGGTAATTCCGTGAGAGAAAAACTTCAGGAAAGAATAGACGACATTACTCATACATTACCGGATGACTTGAAAGACATTTTGAATCAAGAGTCTTGACATTACGATTATTTTATTAGTTTAAAAACTTGCTAATTAATATCTCCACCTGAATAAAGTCTATGATCAAAGGTGCGTAATAATGCGAATTAGATTGAAGATATTTCTAAACGTCGCTCTCTCTGTTCATAAGTATAAAACGGTGCGAATGAAAAATGGTACTGAGAGTATTAAGGTACGCATAAGGCATAGAAATTGTAAAAAACTGACTGGATGTATTTTAGAAAGAACGATTCAATTTAATTTATGATTCGTTTTAATTTATGTTTAAATACTCCAAGGTGGATATGAACAGGACCACTTTCCTTTTTATATGTAACATGAAACGTGATACAAAAGTCAATAATGGTGTGCGAAGATATTTCATAGGTGCGACGAAAGACTTACGAGCTCACGTTAATCTTTCTATATTAACAAAATGTTAGGTATATATTTATCTCAATATTTTTTTCTAATTGAATGTTATTTTTTAATATTTTACCATTCATAGCCATGTTACATAATCAAATTTCTTCCTAATACTGTTTATTTAAGTAATTTATTAATAATTTTGGATTGGTTTTTTTAATATTAAAAGATGGAATAATTTTTATTCCAAAATGATTATGGACTCTAATTACATGTGAATGTAACAGAAGAGTACTAACTCTGTTACATGTATATATATGTTTAACTTGAGATCTGTAAATACTGATATGAATGATGAATGTAATAAAGATTTATTTTAATAATATCATTGTAGTATTTATTAAAAGTTATGTTTTAATATAAGTAAATAAAATTATTGTAATTTCAATTAGCATAAATGTTGTGTTTTATGAATAAAAAGTATATTTAGATACTTACCAATGTAGGCAGCGTGGACAAATTTAATTTTATCATTTATAATAAAAAACTGTATGCCAAATTGGATTCTTCTTTTTGAAATTATATATAGGGAATTGTGTTTTTCTAGGGAATTAGCGTTTATCACTGCTTGCTGTCTTTTATTGGCCTTTGAAGGTACATTTTGATTTTCATTGGTTAGATTCAAGCGCGGTAACAATATAATTCACTAAATGTTCCGCCAATCCATACAAAGCATTTCGCTGTAGAATTTCAAAATAAAATACTAACCGTTTGCCGTTGGGCTACTCGAGAAAGAAATGCGTGTGTTTATGTATTTTGATTTATTTCTCAAGATTTGCATGTAGTTTATAGCTTGTATAAGCGTTTAGTAAACTTAAAAAGATAAGGTACGTGTTTCAAACATCAACAAGGTTAATTTATTTCTTAATCTGAGTTCAACATTCAAAAACAGTTTTTATTTTTAGGAGTATGTAATAATAAATAACAGTTTGAACTGTGACGTCTGTGTCCTGCAATTTTTAAGAAAATATTTGTTGAATAACTCGTGGAAATATTTTATTTTTCATGTAATAGTTAATTAATTTGAGATTTTTATTTGAAGAACTTCTTAATGTTAAGGTATGAATAAAAACTAAATTTTCATTGTTTGTTAAATATAACAGAGTTTGTTAAAATTTGACATTGTAAACAATTTCTAGATGAATAATACATTAGATTCTATTAGACCTTCTGACAATCATAATCCACAAGAAGAGGTGTCATATCTATTTGCTAGAGATCCTAGTATATTAGCTTATGGACAAAGACCCTTTGTATCAAAAGACACGAAAAAGAATTTGTTGTCTTCTTATGAAATTGAAGAAAGTAATTATGGCAGTGAAAATGGAATTTTTGGTTTGGAAGCTCAAACCTTTCAAACTGCTAAAGTATATTTACGACTGAAACCATTTCCCAAGAAGTTAAAGTTAACAGAAGAGCAAACGAATGCTTATAAAATTATCAATTCAACCACTTTATTCACAAGATTGCCTACTTTAGATAATAACAGCAGTTGTGTCAAGAGATCCAATAGTACAGATATTGTGTGTAGGAAATTTACATTTACCAGAACATTTGGACCAGAAACTACTCAGTTAGAATTATTTGAGGAAGCTGTGAAACAACATATGGTAGATTTTTTAGCTGGGCAAAATTCTACCATTATGACATATGGTAAAGAACTGAATATGCTGTGAATTAAATTTGTTTTGAATTAAACTAACAGATATAATCTATGATACACTATTATTTTACAGGTACAACAAATTCTGGAAAATCTTACACTTTACAAGGGACTACTACCTCACCTGGAATTATACCAAGATGTTTAGAATTTGTTTTTTCTAACATCACTCCAAAATCTACTCCTTCTTATAAGCCAGTGAATCATTGTGATGTTGTTACTTTGAACCCCATTGAACGTGCTCAAGAATTAGAAATAAAAACCAAATTATTAACATTTGCTTCAGTAGATAAGCATCAATACATCAATGCTTACAAAGAGATGCAAAAATTATTGCAAGAAGAATCTCCAATTCGACCTAGTCAATGCATTGATGCACATTATTCTGTTTGGGTTTCCTTTGCTGAAATCTATAATGAAATTGTATATGATCTTCTATCCAATGAGTGTCAAAAAAAGAGAACAGCTCTTAAACTAGCAACAGATTCTCAGGGAAGAGCATTCATAAAAGGTTTGAAGACTGTTTGTGTGAACTCTGGTTCTGAAGCATATCAAGTTCTAATGGCTGGCCAGTATAATTTAAAGGTAGCTGCAACTGCCCTAAATGCTAGAAGCTCCAGATCACATTGCATATTCACTATCAAATTACTGAAATATTATATTGAGAATGACCCTAACTCTGTTGAAGTTAGCACGTATGTACATAATATTTTTCATGTGATTTTCACACTTTTCTTGTTCTATTATTTTACAATTTTTGTTTTGATATTAGGTTTGCATTTTGTGATCTTGCTGGTTCAGAGAGACTGAAGAAAACATTAAATATTGGAGAAAGACTAAAAGAGGCTCAGAATATTAATACAAGCTTGCTAGTTTTAGGAAGATGTTTAAAAACAATTCATGAAGGGCAAGTATCCAAACAAAAACTAGAACACATTGGTCCATTTAGAGAATCAAAGTTGACAAGACTATTTCAAAAAGCACTATCTGGAAAAGAGCAAATAGCTCTCATAGTGAATATCAACCCTATACCCAACTTATATATTGAAACGCAGAATGTCCTCAATTTTTCCGCCATCGCGAAAAAAATAGTTATAGAGCAAAAGAAGGAACAACAGAAAAAGAATAAGTCAAGATTTTCACAAATTGTTGGACAAAGTATAAAAACAGTAACTGACTGGGATGACATAGAACTAATGTTAACTAAAAATGAGGGTATGTACATAATTACGATACAACTGTTAACTTTATATTTACACATATTTGTTTAGTAGATTGCCAAAATGTTGATGAAGACGAAAGCAGAAGTCATTACGTTCACACTGAAGAGTATGAAGAGTTATTGTGCGAAAATGAAAAACTGAAGAAAGAGATTGCCGCGTTAAAGAGTTCTGCGTTAACTCGCGATTTACAAATACGTCAAGAAATGGCTGATACTTACACTGCTATGATGAAAGAGCTCGAAACGGAATGGAAGTATGTACCGTTTTTGATTCACATGTTCCTGAACTTTGCTATTTCATATAACTAATATACTGTTAAACACAATTTAGAAATCGCATAAAAGATGTAGAAGAGCAACAAGAGGATGCACTTCAGTGGTCCGTGAAACAAGTTGAAGATTTTTACAAGCAGAAATTGGATCAGTTGAGTTGCCGCAAGAGAAAGCGTTCAACTTATTCTGACGATGAATCCGACGATGACGAAAAAAAGATCAACGAATTAGAAGTAGAAAATTCACGTTTAACATCGAAAATCGTGTTACTGAAAAATAGTTTGAAAGAGATCAAGGAAATAAATCAAGCGTTAACCGTAGAAAAAAATAAAGTAACATTTGAACTGGGCTTAACGAAAGAAGACTTAAAAAGCGCAAAGAATCTACTGGATTCAGCCCAACGGGACGTTAATTATGACGAGGATACAAAATGCTTGGTCGAAGAATTAAAATCTCAATTGTTTGCAAAACAAGAACAGACTAAGGTACTTATACTGAATGCATAATTCATTTGAACGTTTCAGTCATTAATCATGTTGTTTTAGAAATTGAAAGTGTTTTTAAATGAAGCGAAAGAAGAGTATATTGCAATTACTACAGAAGTGAGGGAAAAAGAATATATAATTAAAGAACAGGAAGAAGAGCTGTTTGAGAAGCAGGAGACTATAGACGAATTAGAAGGAGATCTCACGGATGTTAATATCTGTTTAACAGAAAAGACCAAAACAATAGAAATATTAGAAGAACAATTAGAGGTTCAAAATAAGAAAATTAAGGACGATGAAAATAAAGTGCAATCTATGCAGGAACAAATAGACAAATTGGAAAACGAAAAATTATTGTTGCTGGATGAAGTTGAATTATTGAAGAAAACGGTTCTTACTACAAATAGTGTAAAAGATCTGAGTTGTGTTATTGAAGTATGTTATTGCTTTAAGTATTAAATAGTATAACTTTTTATTTATATATTATAATACTGTATCTTGTTAACAGGAACCTGAAAAACCTTCTGATTGTTGCAACGAGCAGCTGCCGCCATCTTCTCCTATCAAAGAAAAAGTAAAAGATACACCTGAAAATACTGAAACGGATACCAAAACAGGTATGTACATTTGTGTTATATTTTTATTAATCGATAGTAATTAAGTATTAATCAATAGGAAATGAGAAAGTGGATACTCAGATGCAAGAAAAAATAATTGCGATAGACGAAGAGAATTTGGCACTAAAAAAGAAATTAACTCAGAGTTCGAGTGAAATACAGAATCTGAAAGAAGAATTGGAGCATGCTAAAGTTAAGCTAAAAGATATATCCGAACATATTCGCAATTTGCAAATTAGTAATATAAAGTACAAACCCGAAGAAGACGATGATAAAAATAAAGTAGCTGTAGAAACTGTAGAAATAGGTTGCCAAGTGCACGTAGAATCCGAAGAGCAATGTACAAATACCCTTAATATCGATTCACACAATAAAAGTAGTCAGACTCTTGAAGATATAATAAAGGAAGAAATTCAATACGTAATAAAGGAAGAAACTGTTCAGACGAGTTTCACCGAAGAAGAAGATGATCAAGATATTAAAGATGTTACGTTAAACGAAGTAACAAAATTAATGGTAAAATACGATGATGTAAAAACAGAGTACAAAGAAAAATGTCGGGTATGTAAAAAAATATTATTATAAGTTATTTTCCATATTTTCATACTTATTATATTTTCTAGATATTAGAAGAAACATGTCATGAAATGATGCTTTTGAAACAAAAAGTCGAAGAGCTTTCAGCAGAAAATTGTACAAATAAAATTGTAATTGAAGAGTACAAACAGTCAATTGAATTGCTTCAGAAGGAGCTTTCGATTATGAAAGAAGATAAAAATCATATTAAAGAAACATTGCAAAGCACAGATGATATGAAAGCAGCTTTGGAAAGTAAAATTAGTGATTATGAACAACGACTTTCTGATACTGAACAGCAACTTACGCTCGCTAAAAATGACTATGATCAATGTGTACAGGTATGCTGTTTTTGTTTGCTTGAATATATTTTACGTTTCAGGTTTCAAAGGTTTTTTTCATTTACAGAAATTGAATACCCTACAAACAGATTTTGATTCTCATGTCCAGAAGGTTCGTATTCATAAAAATATCAATTTTCTATATAACTAATCTGTTAATTATTTTGCAGTGTAAAAATGAACATGAACAAACAATAAATAATTTACAAAAAGATCTTTCTATTGCAATAGAGAAGACTAATTTAAAATCACAAGTAAGAAAATTTGTGTTTCATATATTTTAATGAAATGGATAAATTTTTAGTTCGTATTTTATTTTAGTGTTTAGATGTTCACGCCGCGAAAATTGTTGCATTAGAACATGATCTTGAGAGCGTAACAGAGCTTAAACAGCAAATTGATGAATTGAACAAAAATTTAGAAAAATGTCAAATGGAGAAAGATGATTTACAAAAATTATTGGATGAGAACAATGATAGACTTTTGGAACTTGAAGAACGTTTGGAATTCGCACAGGAAAAAGAAAACGAAAAAGATGAAGAGATAAATGCGCTCCAAAGAGGTCGGTAAAACCTCTCCAATAAAATATTTATTATTCTTGTACAAGATACTTCATCTTCATATTTTTTTATATTTTATATTTACGCAGAAATGAAGCAACTGATACAACGAAACGAAAATGACGATAAAAGTGACAAATTAATGGAAATGGAAATGAAGAATGCGATAAGAGACCTAACAGAAACGAAAGAGAAACTTTCTCGAAAACAAGAGTATATCGCTGAGTTAGAATTGCGCGTTAAAAATAGTGAACAAAATGCTAAAATTTTAGAACTATTACAACAAAGTGCTCAAGAAAGACAGGCAGAAAATGAAAGATTAAGAACCATGAATCAAGAGTTAAAAAATAATTTGCTCGAGAAAGAACGTGAAATGGAGTCGTTCATGAAAAACAGAGATGATATGGTCATAAAGTATGAATGTTTAGTGAAGAACCAGCAAGAAGAATTGGAAAAACAGAAACAAAAGGTGCTTGTTTTTATAGATGCATTCAATAAGAAGAAATAAGAAATTTATTCGATATTTGTTTTTCTAGTTATTAAAAAGTCATTCTAAAGATAGAGATTATTGTGGAAACACGTCTGAGGATGAAGTGGTGCATAAAGAACGACGGACTAGGCGACCGCCAAAAAAATTTACACCGACATCGCCGAAACAGGATGATATATCAATGATCGATCTTTCAAGCTCCGATTCCAAGTAAATCATATAAAAATCATATAGTATGAATGATTGATTTGGAATTACAGTTTGAAATATGCTACTCTTATGTTTTAGAAGAAATGTAAAACGTGCCCTTTTACCACCGCCAGATGTAGAACCAATTTCAGAAAAAAAGAAGACTACCCGTAAGAAGAAGCTGTTTATAAAAGATGATTCTTTTCAAGATATCGAACCAATTGAGGTAAATTTATTCAAATCTTAATATTTTGATGGTCGGTTCATTTCTTAGAATTTGATTCCTGTAATTTTATGACTTTGTATTTGCTGGAAATAATTTTATATACTTGTATCCCTAACCTATATTTCTTCTACAAGAAGTATAGGTTAGGATGTTACTTGAAAAATACTTCACTTATTTAGTGATATTTTTTTTCATTTCAGAGTACAGTAATAATTACCCCTTCGACAAAAACACGCACTTTAAGGAGTAGACGAAGAAATGTGTAAATAAAAGGTATCATTTAAAGCTAAATTATAACATAAATTAGGAAGAGAAAAGAAGAAATCATCACAGTGCCATCTGTAATGTTACTGTGTGTAATGTTATGAACCTGGACATGTTGTGATATTTCTAATACAAAGTTAATTTTATACATAAGAATAATGGAGCAGTATTTTTGTATTCCTCAGTCATATACTTCAAATTAAAATATGTAATTTTTTAAAATACCTTCTGTGTTTCATTAACTGCATCTAAAAATGATCAACGAAACTGCGTAATAAGATTGCAAATATTGATTCAAATAATCGTCTTTATGAATATGACTACTGATGTTACAAGAGAGACTGATTATGATTTATGCTTTAGGCCAATACTTTATTTAATTCTTTACATAAAAAGCATTATACGAGAGGAACAGGGTACTAAGACTTATTAACCTATATCTGATATTTTTTTGTTGTCAGTTTATTTCTCACGAGGTACACGACCTTTATTGTTTACATTCCGCACTTATATTAATTATTCTCTTAAATAATTCCGTAATTAATGCTTCATCTCCTTATACTCTCAATAATATTCATAATATATTATCATACTTTCAATGGAGTCAACAACATATATATATATTTTTTATTTATTTATTTTCATATGTATATTATGTATATTTATGTATATATATATATGCGTATATATATACGTATTGGATGTATGTTCATTCTTACGAGCGAATGCACTGTACCGTAGGATAGCTTTTATTTTATTACACAATTCACAGAGTTGTTTTGAAATAAGAGGGATTGCCGAAGTACACCATGATTAATCATTTTTCTTCTTTCAGTTGGCCATTGAAGTGTGTACGTGTGTGTGTTTCGAATTTTTTACACAGGGAAAGACGTTTGTTCGTTCATCAAGTCTTACGTATATTTCTACTTTCCTGATCCATCGTGTCGGCCGTTCAAAAGATGAAGGGCTCTCCTCGCGTCTCAGTCGGGGGGCAAGAGGACACAAAAACGCGGACTATCAACGCGTCGCAAGAAAATATACAATGTAACAACACGGAATCGATAGAATACAACGCATAACGTCCAACAGATCGTCTCAACGAAAAATCGCAATTCACGTACTCTCGGGGAGAGGGTCGTGTCACTTCGATCAACATCTTCGCTCGGAACTTTGACAAACTTAGGCCCGGATAATTACACGACAGCTTAATGTTAATATACATTTAATACAGTATACGTATCCATATATCGACCTAACGACTAGCGCGAATGAAAAAAACCTCGCAGCCGAGTTTGGGTGAAACACGCGCACACCGGTGAACCAGCGTTGAGCTCAGAATTTTAAGTCTTAGTTTATTTTACTCTTTTCGAGGATTTCTATAAGCTAACGAGTACAGTTGCGGTCACTGTAGGCTTCCTTGGGGAAAATTGCGACATAAGGGAAGATCCAATTTTCTAATCCATAATTTGGGGTTTGGGAGTTTGGGGATTTAGAAGTTTAAAGGACTTGAGAATTTAGAAATCATTTGCAAATTTAATACTTTAGAATTTGTAAGTTAAATTAGAAAACTTAAAAAAATTCCCATATTCCATATTCCCCAGAATTGAAAGCAAATTTTGAAAGGTTCCCTGCACATGTTCTTGTCCAAAGGAAGCCTACACCTGAGTGTACATCGAATCAGTCAGTCGATGCACTATAAAGAGAGAATATAGAAAATCTCTGGGAAGAATTGACGAAAGATCTGTACTCAACATGGCGGCGCACGCAAAACGAACGTCTCGACGGGAAGTGCAAGGATTTCGTTCTCCCAATTACAGCCTTCATTTTCTTCCGCTTGCGACTCGCAACAAAGCTTCTGTTCTCGCCGATTGCGATGTCCACGTGATAAAAGAAGTTTAATTACAACAAAATACAGCGCTATCCTTTATGATTTTCTGTCTGTCCAGAAATTGTTTTGACTAGTCTCATTGAAAGACACAAGGACGGTATAGCGCAGAACTTGTTTCTTTTTCTCAGAATTTTAATTTTAAATGACTCGACCTATAGATTGCTATCTTTATGGAATGTGTTTCGAAACACAGACTGAAAGTTAACTGCGTTATAATTGAATGTTTGAAGTTTCTTTCATAAATACTTGATTGCTAAATGCACTTGATTATCTCTGTTTTCACGTGAACATCAAATGTTAATATACGTACTCAACATCGCATAACAAATATTGAATTTAACGCAAGAACAAGGTATATAGACTCTCGCCACGCAACATTAATAAATGCTTTTAGTATCAGCATTGATAGCTACATATTTTGCCAACGCTTTTCGTACAATGCGGAGGCATAATGATCGAATCGAGTTCATCTTTGGTAACATCCACGATCGACAAATAAACGGTATTTCGAATTAGATTAATTTAACACTTGATTAAATCAACAAAACAAACTCGTCGATCCGAAACGGTGTCCTTCGGCACACGGCAGTGTAAAAGTGTGTGATTCTGAATACTCGATCCGTCGAACCCGATGAAGAATATAATTTCATATAATTTATAATTGATATCGCAGCACAGTGCATTTTAACATTATCAAATACATCTCTTTATTTTTTCCGGTAGTATCATTACAAACGAGAAAATGCGTAAAGAAATCGCCCGGTTATCGTAATGAAAGGCGAGTCGTCTAACAATTGACATAAGTGTGGCGTTTAAGTATAATCTTGTTTGGTGTGCACACCCGTCCACCGTTCATGAGATCCATGGATCATCTATGGATGGAATCGACGGAGGTTCTAGATCCATCAATCAAAAATAATTTCATACCGTATCTTTAGCCCTCATCTTCATCGTGCTCGAGGATCGTTAATGTACGCTGTTGAGAAAAACGCGTCAGAAGAGGAAAGGAACTCCTCTTTCTGCTATCCTTCCATCTTGCAATCATTGATGCAACTAGGATTTTCTGAGGTTTCAAACTGCTATCACGTGATTACCACTTGGATTATGAGTTAGATTACACATTGCAATGTACAATAGATCACGTGTTGAAGCACCAAGATTGTGTACTCAACACACGATGCAATTCGATCAAGCTATCACGTGATGTACATCATCAAATTAGTTCCTAGTTACACCAACTCTTCCCTTCAAATCACAACAATCGAAACAACCAAATGTCTTTCTCTCTCCCTCCACAATTCCACCTTGAACAAAATCGAAAAGATGGAAAAAACAATATCCTCTTCAGCATCCCTTTAATCATGAAAGAGGGACAGAGAAAGGTACACAACAAAGCGTATCCTCCATCTCAAGACCGCGCTTTTTATAAAATGGCGGAAGATCGATGGAAGAAAAGCGTAAGAACCCGTCCGCCGATCTCTCACACTGTCCCCTCCAGGATCTCAATTGAAACGCGACGAGATCGTCTCTATATCCGGTCACAAAGAGGATCTCCCCGGCTCACTTGAGGTCCTCGTCATCCTCGTTGGCCAGCAGCTCGTCGATCTGCTTCTCCCAATCTTCCGTATTCAAACCGACAACGCCGGAGCCTTTGGTGGTCGCCGCGACGCCGCTCTTCTCGTTGCCCGCTACAACAACCTCGTAATCCTTCAGCTCCGCTTCCAATTCGCGTTCCCAATCTTCTTCTGCGGAGATTCACAAGCAGCGTTGTAGCTAGTTTCATGCGGGCCACGCGGGGTCTTGTACGGCCAATATGTGTGTATTTTATGTCTGTGTGCGAGTGTGTAGTCGCGATTTTCCGACCACGCCGGGGCGTCCCTATTTCTTCGCATTGATCTCGCGACTCGCGTGTCTCCGTGTGCCAGTGTCGGAATTAAATCGTGTCTTTGTGTTAGTGTTAGTAGGGAGGGAAAACGGGGAAAGGAAACTCAAACCACACGGGGAAAAGGGAAACTGAACCTTTCCGGTTTGATACCCTTCCCTCAGGTTTTTAACGGACTTCCGGTATTCTGATAGAAACAGGGATAATTTCTTGGTTTGAGACCCTTGCATCTTTTTCATTCTCTTTCTTCGTCTGCGAATCTAACGCTTGTTCCATATCGAAACAGAGTTGTGGTTAGGTCTCAGTGAACATCAATTTTAAGTTCAGACCTTAAAGTTAGATCTTCGTGTTCTATGAAGAAGACTCTCCATCTGATATCTTGTTTGATATAAACAGATTCTATGGAAATAGAATAGTGACTGAATCATTCAGAAGACATGTTGGATCTCATTGTTAATTCAACCCTTGTTCTGATAGAGTAACTCTAGATAAAATAGATGAACTGTATTTTACTAAAATGTGTACAGAAACAAATATTGATGAATACTTCCCCATTTACAATTCTGATAAAAGGTACCTATAAAATATTTGTAATGTAATATTTCAAAGATATTAAAAATTTCTAAGAGTATATTTATCACCACAGTACCAAAGTATCAAAGAAAATGAATAAACTGAAACGTATTAAATCAGAAGTTAAAAGAGTCCTATATCAGACAAGAGTTAAATTAACGTCTTCGCTATTTCTAACATCCACATCAAATCACATCAAGATAAATTCCATACAATATCTAAACCGGTGAAAATAGAACGAAAAGCAAGATTACCGAAAGACAGCATCCGAACCGATGAATTGCTATTTTCCAACAAGGCGATTTAAGTTATTACATCTGGTTGATCGAGGATTACGTTAAACCGAGGAAACCAAACTCGAATTCCGTGGATTTGCCCATCAAAGTTTTCACCTAAATGCGAACCACATTATCGTATCTCTCGATCGATGAATTATTTCGCGTGCTCGAGGCTGGCTCGAAAAGCGAGCTAACAGACGAGCACCGAATTTTTCGTTAGTGGTTCGTCGCTCCTCTCCCTCCGACAACCCTTGCGTATATCGATTCGTCTTTACATGCGCTCTCCATGTCGAGTCGACGTTCGATAGCCCAGCGAACACCTATCTATATCGAGACTCTTCATTCCGTGTCGGCGTCGTTCTATTATTTTCACTTTCTCTACTATTTACCTTACTCTTTTTCTCTCTTTCTGTTATTTTTCCCCCTCCCCTTTTTATTGCATCTACGACCCATTTTTAACCCTTTGCGCTCGATGGAGTTTGTATACATTTTTGTTTTTTAATGTAGTTTTGAACTTACAAACTGGGAGGTTCACATCTTTAATTTACAAAGTGGGAGATTTAAATGAATTCTTGAGTGTTTGAATATTTAAATTTCTAGGTTTCTAGGTTACTAGAGTTCTAAATATTCAATACTTCAAATTTATGAATTTCTAAATTTTCGTCGTCTACTTAGTAATTTTTCAAATTATCAAATCTTAAAATTTTTAGATTTTCGAATCTTTAAATTCTGAAATTTATAAGTCCCCAAATTTTCAGATTTTCTCAAATTCCCAAATTCTCGAAGTACCAAATCTTCAAATTCTCAGATCGTCGAATTCCTAAATTTCTCAATTTCCAAATCCTCAAATTCCCTAGTGTAAAAATTTCCAAATCCCCAAATTTCCAAATACGCAAATTCCTTAGTTTCCAAATTTCCAAATACCCAAATTCCCTAGATTCCAAATGTCCAAATACCCTAATTCCCTAGATTCCAAATTTCCAAGTCCCCAAATTCCCTAGGCACCAAATTTTCAAATTGCCTAGTCCCCAAATTTCCAAATACCCAAATTTCCTAGATTCCACATTCCCAAATTTCCAAGGTCCCAAATTCCCTAAGCCCCAAATTTCCAAATTTCCAAATTTCCAAATTTCCAAATCTCCCAATTTCCACATCTCCAATTTCCCTAGTCCCAAAATTTCCAAATACCCAAATTCCCTAAATTCCAAATTTTCAAGTCCCCAAATTTCCAAATTCCCGAATTCCCTATAGATCGCAAATTTCCAAGTTCCCAAATTCCCTAGATTCCAAATTTTCAAATTCCCAAATTCCCTAGTCTCCAAATTTCCAAATCTCCAATTTTCCTAGATTCCAAATTGCCAAATTCCCGAATTCCCTAGACCCCAAATTTCCAAGTCCCCAAATTCCCTAGGCTTTAAATTTCCAAGTGCCCAAATTCCCTAGTCCCCAAATGTCCAAATACACAAATTCCCTAGATTTCAAATTTCCATGGCCCCAAATTACTTAGTTTCCAAATTTCCAAATTTCCGAATTCCCTAGACCCTAAATTTTCAAATTTCCAAATTCCCTAGTCTCCAAATTTCCAAATCCCCCAATTTCCAAATCTTCGATTTCCCTAGTTCCCAAATTTCCAAATACCCAATTTCCCTAGTCTTCAAATACCCAAATCCTCAATTTCCCAAATTTCCACCCTTTAAATCCCGAAACCACCAATTCCCAAAATTCCCTAAATTTTCCCAAAGTACTCAAATTCTCAAATTTCCAAGTTCTCCCCAAAATTCCCTAAATACAAAAATCAAAAAATTTCCTTATAAACGTCCAAACGTCCTTATAAAAAACCTCTTAAATAAAAAACCTCTTAAATATAACTAACGAATAAATTTAGCGCTAAAAAAGTCCGACCGCAAAGGGTTAAAGCATCGGTGAAATCGTCCGTCCGAAAATCTCATTCAATTCGTTCGATGTTTTCGAAATCCCGTTTCCATGTATCTCTCGCACGTACATATCCCCGCTATAATCGTCGCCTCGTCGCATTTTATCCCCGCGATTTCGCGTGTTCTCGTTCGGGTGGACGGGCGTGTAAACGGGTCGCCTCTGGCCGGCCGTTTATTTCCTGTGTCTTTTTTTTTTTATTTCTCCGTGTTAAGGTAAACTCGTCGTTATTATGCGTTTAGTTGAATTGAATCGGAAGGAAAATCACTACGAGGACTACACCCACGAGAGACGAGACGAAAGTTACACCTCGATCCCCGATTTTTATTTACTTTTTTTTTTATTTCTTTAAAACACGTATTGTCATTCAACGAATTTTTATATGTTACTTCTTTTATTTTGTCTTAATTCTTTATTTATGTAACACTTAGTGGATTCTCTTCAGCAAACTCGCCCCTAACCCTGTCGCGACTCGACAAAACGGTGATGTTTAATTAGCGTCTTTAACGCGGCACAAACACGAAGAGAATCGACAAGAGACAATATTTATTGATTAAGAACGAAGACAGACAGACAAACAGACAAACGGACAGACATACAGACACTTAATCGAGTTTTATTCCTTTTGTAATATCTCTCGCTCTCTCTCTTTCTCTCTGCTAGAATTTTTCGGTTCTTCTCTTAAAACCGTGTGCTCTCATTCGCACCCATACACGCGTCCTCGTTTTCTCTCGCACTCGCTCTCTCTCTTTCTCTCCCTTCACCAAGTGTCGCTCTCTAACTCGCGGTACGTCTATGGCCGCTATCATCGGGTCTACGCTTTTTATATCACGCTTCAAATCCGACGTATAACCTAAACGCTGTATCCGCTTACGATCTGCGTTACTTATTCATCTAATCCTCACCCCTCCCGTGCCTTCTCCTCCCTCTCAATCTTCCTCGAACGCTAGAAAGAAAGGAACGTCGCGATAAACGAAAACCGTCGAGAAAAACCACCCCCGGTCGATCGTTCGCGAGACGAGGGTTCAAAGGAAATCTGGAATCAAAGAGGAGAGAAACGAGGGGTTGTAACGAGGGTCGTATCCGCGATTAGTCGACCACACATGGACTTAAACGTAAAAGAAAAGAAGGGGGAGGGTTCGAGGAGAAGCGAAAACTCAACGTCGGTCTTCGAGACGGGGAAAGAAGCTTGTCGTATTTTATTTTTTTTTTGAGGGGTGTGCTTTTTGGATAATGCTTTTTATTGGGGGCAAACTCTCTCCTCTTCTTTAGGCTGTTGACAGAATAGAATGGAAAGCGGTCGTTTAGTCACATGAAGACATTAAAGTCGATTACCAGGGTCGGCCAAAGGGGTTGCAACGAAAGAAAAAATAAAAGTCATATTTCTTTTATTTTTTATTTCATTCTTGTAATTTTTTTTTTATTAGGTCTTTTTTTGTAGGCCTTCTAGGTCCCTGGAAGGCCGACCCTGTGAGAAGGTTAGAACAGGGAACATATGCAACGGGAACTCTACTGAAGCACACAGGAACTTGGACAAAGCTCGCACATAAACGTACACTAACTACAGAAAAACGTGGCAGACGACTAACGCTGGTGAGAAGGTGGAACACAGAGAGATCGAGTGACACGATTATGTTGATTTTAACGTATACTCACGGGGGACGGTGTTTCGGACACTTTGTGCCCTGCATATTCAGCGCTCTATTGGAACAACCCCTTTTCTCAATCTGTACTTACGACCTCACCTATTTTTCTTTTTTATGATCATTTGCAATGTTTAATGAAATAACAGACATTTATGACGTCACTGACAATAAATATTTAATGTAATTTAGATAATAGATGTCATAGTACAAGTCAGATAGTTAATATCATATAATGTAATTCAGATAATAAATATCATATAATGTAATTCAGATAATAAAATCATGTAATGTAATTCAGATAATATATATCATGTAGTGCAATTCAGATAATAAATATTATGTAATAATTTCTTTTTATATAATTATTTGTAATTTTCATTAAAACATACAGTAATATACCTTCAATGTTATTCTACATAATAAATGTATATTTTATTATATTCTTTTGTATAAATGCATACTTAGTGATTTTTTTGTATAAATATATATTTTAATATTTATTTAAATGAATAGCTAATACATTTGCAATATTATTGCAGATAATAAATGTACATTTAATGACTTCTTTTTTTGTAAAAATATTTATGTAAATATTTATTGAAAAAGTCAAAATGTATTTGAACTATGACATCGTATAACACAATATGTATTGTAACATATATAAATTGTTTTAATAAAAACATTGTTATAAAACATTGTAATAAAACATTTTTATAAGACATTGTTATAAAACACCGTTATAAAACATTTTTTATATAAACATTGACTGCAACATTAAAATGCAACAATCAGCAAATACATTTGCAACATCACAAATATATTTAATATTTATATGGACGTATTTATTGAAGTAGATAAGAATTGCAGGGAAGAAAGTAAGTACAGAATAGAAAAGGGGTTGTATCCAAGAATGTATCCTCCGAATCGGAATAATAATTCGTTGGTGGTCGTAACTGAACATCGAAAAGGACGTCTCTTGAAATACATATCGAGTGCCTTCGTGGCTAATCGTCGAGGTGTGTGTACAGAAAAATTTCGAATCAGCGTGCACACGTGAGCTGTTTTCGAGGTCGATTCGATCGAGGACACTGCACAGTTGTACTCGTGCCAAGAGTCCTTCTGTCTTTTCTCTTTCGTTCGCTGGCAAAACTTATCGATACCTACCACTTTCGCTGGTAAATTGAGAAGGAATCGTGGCAGGAGTTCAGGTGCATTTATACGGCGACGGGTTGAATGTGGATTGACAATGAGCTTGAAACGACTGTACTCGGACTTCGATATTTTTCACAAGTGAAAAGAATTGATTAATTATTTTTATATTTTTTCTTGTGGTATCGATTCAGTTTAATGATCATTATTATAAAGCGGTAAATTATGATAAAATGTGTTGTATGTTTGATAGTCGTTTCAAGCTTTATTTCATCCGTCGATGTATGAATTCACCTTTAGGTTCGAGTGGAAGGGTGGGATGTGCTGTGACGCAAAAAATAGAATCGATTGCTAGTACAAGGTTTTGAGTTGTATAGAGGTGTGAGAGTTTCAAGTTTCTGAATTTTTAAATTGGAAAAATTACTAGCATTATATATTACAATTTTTTAGTTCTAGGGAATAGTATTTATTGGTTCAACAAATTTACAAATTCTCAAGTATCTAAATTTCTAAATTCCTAAATTTTCAGATCCCCAAATCCCTAAATTACTAAATTCCTAAGTCCCTAGATTTTTAAATTTTTGAACCCATAAATCCTTAGATCAATAAATCCATAAATCACTAATTCCCTAGATCCTCAAATTTCTGAACCCATAAATCCCTAGATCAATAAATCCATAAATCACTAATTCCCTAAATCCTTAAAATTTTGAACCCATAAATCCTTAAATCAATAAATTCATAAATCACTAATTCCCTAGATCCCTAAATTCCTAGATCTTCAAATTCCTAGATCCCTAAACTTCTAAATCCAAAAATACTTAAATCCCATAAAAACCCAGATTCCAAATTCCCTAGATCCTTAAATTCCTAGATCCCTAAATTTCTAAATCCAACAATACTTAAATCCCATAAAAAACCAGATTCCAAATTCCCTAGATCCCTAGATCCCTAGATCTCCAAATCCTTAGATCCCAAAATTCCCAAATTCTAAAATTCCAAAATCTCTAGATTCCCAAATCCCTAGACCCTTATATCCCAAAATCCCGAAATCCTAAAATTCTTAAATCCCAAAAATCTCTAGATTCCCAAATCCCTAGACCCTTAGATCCCAAAATCCCGAAATCCTAAAATTCTTAAATCCCAAAAATTTTAGATTTCAAAGTTCTTAGATCCTAAAATTCCTAGATCCCTAAATCCCTAGATTCTGAAATCTTGAGATCCCTAAATTTCCAGATTAAGAAATCTTGAGATCCCTAAATTCCCAGATTAAGAAATCTTGAGATCGCTAAATCCCTAGATCCCCAAAATCCCCAGATCCTCAAATTCCCCAAATCCTCAAATTCCACAGATTCCCAAATTCCCCAGATCCCCAAATTCCACAGATCACTAAATTCCCCATATCCCAAATTCCCAAATCCCCAAAATCCCAAATTGCAAATACTTACAAAACACAAGTACTAGCAATCGGCCTCAATTTTTGCATCCCAACGCACCATATTACTCCACACACACTCGAACCCTAAAATTCCCAGGATATTTAATGAAATAATGCCAACGTTTCTATCTCTTGAAAAATACTAAGGACATTGACCCTAAAGTGCAGGTTAAATAAATGTTCGGTCACTTGGATTTTCTATGCAGACGTCATTTGTATTAATATTTTGTTAACGACGACCAACGATTACTAACCTTTAGGTGGTTGCATCCCGAGCTTTTTCATGCCTTCTCGGACCTCTTCGAGGTCCGTGTCCGAGACCCTCATGCTATCGGACACGAATTCATGGCCTGGGGAATCGGCCAACGCGCTGTTACTTCCGGTGATGACTGCTCCGCTGCTTTCCTGGCCAGTGGTCACTTGAACTGTTCGCAAGACAACACTCACGGCTAAACTAGAAGGGTTTTGGGTAGCAAGTGCCTAAACGCTAAAGCTCTAAAGCTTGTCTATCAACAGTCGCGTTTAAACGTGTATCTCGAGTTGCTGTTCGTTGCGCCGTGTTCTCCTCGAAATTTCATATCCCGGGAAATACTGCACTTCCGGTCCTTCTATGATATTCATTTTTCAATTAACCTCTGTTGAGGAAACGAGTTTCGCGAAGCCGGTTTTAGCAAAAATTAATTCGAAAGTGAGAGCAGACGGAAGTGCAGTTGAAATCTTGGAAGAGAAGGTTGATAAGGGGTGAACAACCCCTGGCGGAGGTTTCGAATTCTCATCGAATAATTATTCCACGGGGCCGACAATATTTCACCGCCCTCAGGATTCTCTGAACCGGTGCGTTTCATTCGCCTCGTAACTAAATCAAATGGCACTGCTGTTTCAAAATGACGGAGTGGTCTAAAATGTTTCAGTTCTCCTGTGTGTGGAAACGTGAGTTTAATTTAATTCTTTTTAATTGGATTAAACGGGAATTTAATTCTTGTGTGCAGACATGTAAATACAAGATTTAATTATTCATACAGTATTTTAATTGTGAAAATAAATAAGACAAAATTTATTTTACAAATTATAAGGTGCTTTAGAAAATCTCTGTGTTTAATCTGGTTGATTTTATTTGGCTGACTTTATTCTTACTTGAGAGGAAACTATGGGTGTTTCAGAAAATCTATACGCTTAAAGTATCTGACTTTAGACTTTACCTTTGACTAAAAATTATGGGTGTTGCAGAAAATCTGTGTGTGTAAAGTAGCTGACTTTATTTGACTGTACTTTACTAGAAGCTATAGGAGTTTCAGAAAATCTGTGTGTTTAAAGTAGCTGACTTTATTTGACTCCTCTTGATAAGAAACTAGAGGTGTTTTAGAAAATTCATGTGCTTAAATTACCTGACTTTATTTGATTTTACTTTTGATTAGAAACTATAGGTGTTTTACAAAATTTATATGCTTAAATTAACTTCACTTTATTTGATTATACTTGAACTAGACACTACAGGTGTTTCATAAAATGTGTGTTATCAAAGTACCTGACTTTATTTGACTTTGCTTGATTTTACTTGACAAATATAACTACATAATTATTTTTGAATTTGTATAATCATTTTACTCTTCATCTTAGACCACTCTTATTAGTCACTAGATATGTTACCACTTCAATTAGTTCAATACTACTCATAAATAGTTCAATCTCTCCATTTTGAATTCGACACCTTTCCGCCATTTCTCCATTTTTTTATCTCCCAAAACGTCTTACAAGGAAAACGAGCCTCCAACATGTTGACGTACATGAATTTCGCAAGCGATACCACTACAACGCATCGAAATTTCATGAGAAATTATCGTTCCGCTCGAATTAACGGGTCATTTGTAATTTCACCGAGCACCCGGGCAATAACGATGCGATATTAATCGGCTACGACTCGCTAATTCGAAGCGTGTTCGGTTCCTGTCGTGCTACGCGCAGGAAATTCATCGTGACGCGATGTGACACGCAGCTGCGATATACCTCGAGAGGAAAGTATCGAAAAACGATCGTACTGGCAACATTCTGGCTTCCCTAGGGACAACACGTCAGACATGGAGAAAAGTCACATATTTGTTGACCTTTGGATTCAGGAATTATTAATATTTCTGGATATGTTGAGAATTTTGGGAATTTTGGGAGTTTTGGAAATTTTAGGGTCTTTGAGAATTTTGGGAATTTTGGGAATTTTGAGAAATTTGGGAATTTTAGAAAATTGGGAATTCTGGGAATTTTGAGAATTTGAAGAATTCTGGGAATTCTAGGAACTCTGGGAATTCTGGGAATATTGGGAATTTGGGATTTTGGGAATTTTAGGAATTTTAGGAATTTTGGGAAATTTGGGAATTTTAGAAAATTGGGAATTCTGGGAATTTTGAGAATTTGAAGAATTCTGGGAATTTTAGGAACTCTGGGAATTCTGGGAATTTGGGATTTTGGGAATTTTAGGAATTTTGGGAAATTTGAGAAATTTGGGAATTTTAGAAAATTGGGAATTCTGGGAATTTTGAGAATTTGAAGAATTCTGGGAATTTTAGGAACTCTGGGAATTCTGGGAATATTGGGAATTTGGGATTTTGGGAATTTTAGGAATTTTGGGAAATTGGGAATTTTGGAAATTTTTGAGGTTCTGGGAATTTGAGGAGTTCTGGGAATTTTAGAAACTGTGGGATTTCTAGGAATTCTGAGAATTTTGGGAACTTTGGAATTTTGGGAATTTTGGGAATTTTGGGAATTTTGGGAATTTTTGAAATTTTGGAAAGTTTGAGAATCTTGGGAATTTTGGAAATTCTAACATTTTGAGGAATTTTAGGAATTTTGAGAATTTGAGAAATTTTGGGAAATTTAGGAATTTTTGGAAATTTTTGGAATTTTGGGAATTGACAATAGTGAAATGCAGAACTTGTAGATGAGGAAGCTAGAAAATCTATTAAGTATACATATAAAATGTCCTCCAAGGGAAGCCTTGTTCTCTCGCCACAAGAACAGGTCTGGAAGTTCAAATTCTCCTCCACCAATCTTAATGTAACCATTACTATGTCTCTTATGACTATTATAGCCACTAATGTGCAGTCCTATAATATGACTATATTTGTCAACTAATAAATCTGCAATTTTTACTAATAGCAGTGTATTGCTTATTAATCTTCCAGAGCTCATCTCATGATCCCACTAATTCAATAACCGTATTCAAGTATTGTCACGCCAACGTTATTGGAGGCTCGTTTAAAGGATAAAGATCAACACGACACATCAAACTATCGAATCGTGCCATGCAAAGGGGATTCCCATCTTCCAAGGGAAGTGTCGTCGATCAGGATCGTAGACGCACGACGCTCGTAAACGTTTTCCTCCCCCTTTATTGCCCCTCTGCTTTGTCCGCGACGCTGAGCGACGTCGTGCGCCTCCAGACGAACGGGCTAAATCCGTCCCGTCTCGACGATCGGAAATTACTGTGCTACTTTCGGGCAACAAAGGTATGTCGAGTCAAGCAACTCTGAACTCTGCGATGCAAACTAAGAGACATACCAGTGAACGATGAAAATAATGAAAAGAAGAACGTGTCACTTGTTCTTCTTTTCATTTTTCTACGTGTACCGACGTCGACCCTCTCCACGGAAATGACGTCGATGGCTGGGTATAAACGTTTCGCTCTGTTCTCCTCTAGTTTTATTGCACCTTTCACAACGACGGGTTTCATACGAACAAAAGTGTCGGATATTTGACGCGGTCAATGCCGCTCTTTTGACGCGTTCAATGATCAATTTTCGTGTTGAACGAGACGTCTATTTGTTATTGAACTTTTAACGAATATACGCGATTGATAGAAACACGTTGGTGAATTTAATTGTTTGATGGATGCTGGTATTGGGTTTTGGTTTTATTCGGTTATTTCAGAAGCTTGTGACGTTTTTCGAGCGGGGGCACCTTTGAGTGCATCGGTAAAATGTTACATTTTTGTTTTTTATAAGATGGTTTTTGCTTGTTTGTTGGGGAGATCATTTTATTAGTGGGAGGCTTTGTTGGAGTTTTTATTGAAATATTGCTACTCGGGGATGAAAAAATTCATCCTCTTTTTTGTTGTTTGAAAGTTGTTGATGTAATAAGTATAGAAGTATAAAAATAGAAAATGCAGGGGTACTATGTATAATGAAACAAAGTATGAAAACATACTGCAAAAAGTATGAGATTATATAGTGTTGAAGTACGAAGAAGTACCAAGGAGTACTAAGAAATGAGTACAGAAGTATCAATGAGTACAAAGTACCAGAGTACACAGTACAAAAGTATCAATAAGTACCAAGTACAAGAATACAAAACACAAAAGTATCAATGAGTACAATGTACAACAGTACAAAGTACAGAGGTATCAATGAGTATAAAGTACAAGAGGACACAGTACAAAAGTATCAATAAGTACCAAGTACAAGAGTACAAGATACAGAAGTATCAATGAGTACAAAGTACAATAGTACTAAGTACAAAACTATCAATAAATACAGCCATAAAAAATACAAAAGTACCAATAAGTAAAAAGTACAAAGAACAAATTATCAATGAGTACAGCCGTAAAAACCACCAATAAATACAAAAAAAGAGAGTCCTGAGAACTATAACTTCTAAAGTCACCAAACGAATAAAATAAATAAATATTCAAACACCCTATAATATCACCTTTCACAAGAAAACATCATATATCGCCACAAACTTCTGAAACGATTATATTATGGCGGTCTCCGATTTCATAACGAGTTAATATTAAATGCGTCTTCCACTGCACAAAGTTTATAAGTAATTCATCTATCTTGCGGTTGAAATCAATCCGTTTATCTTCTTAATTATGTAATAAGTGTTCGTATGATATTCAAGCATCAATTTGCGGTATAATATACATTTGTGGAATAAATACACGGTAGCTTAAAGTGCCAGCCATCGACTATGCAAAGCGTTTTGATTAATTTGATCATGTAATATGTAAAACAGTCTCGCTGCTTCTGATAGTATAATTACAGTATTATACTGTGATACGATGCGGTAAATTAATAAATGGAAGACATACAGTGTTATTGGAGAAGATATTTAAATATTTTATGGACCTTTTCCTTTACTAATTTATTTCTTGTTGGTATATTTAAGTTCCACATGCGTAATATGATCACATATATATGGACCATATATGTGGACTTTGTTATCTTCTGGTATATTATAGTATCTGCAGACTCTTTTTACTCAATTTTTATTTATTCAAAGTAAAATATCGTGTCAAGAAATTTTATTACTTTTGTACAAAAATTATGTTTGAAGCAATTAAACAATTGTTCACTATGGACAGTGATTATATGCAACAGTAATTATACACTAAACTTACTGTCTAATAAAATTAAAATTATTCCCTAAAAAATTATTATTTATTTTTAAGAGAATTTTCTACAGAAATTTTCTACAAACTCCACCTCAAAAGAAAATAAAATTCTTTGATTAAAATTGTACCTAAAGTACTGTATAAGTACAAATATTGTATATAAGAAATTACACAGTAAAAAAATTAATAAATTATGTCAATCTTCCCTAAATATGTCTTCCAACAAAGAATTGATAAAACAAATATTAAAAAGTTCCATATTCAACGTGAAACTATTTCAGATTAAAGCAAAACGCGATGCATCGAGGAACTTTATAGATGGCCGAGAGGATCGACTGTTATATACGGTATTGCATTGGCAAAATGCATCGAACCAAGAATAATAATGTCTAACGACGAATAGTGTAGGTCGAAGTGGAATTACCTTCGGGTTGATTCACATTTCCGGTAGAGGTCAGATTTTGGTTGTTTTCTGCCTGGCTGGCCATAGCGTTCAGCTCGTGGCTCTGGCGGAGAACCGACACCCGGTAGAAGTAGTTCCGCCAGAAATTCTCTTCGGATATTCTGTACGACACGGGGAATTAATCTCGATGTGAAACTTCGAATCCGATACAGAGAGCCTTAGCTTCCGATTTACGGTAATCGGACACCGTTTTGGAAATTGCCAATTAACGCGACCCACCGTGGACTGATTTCATTTACACCGGTAAATAATCGATTCTGGGTTACATGTGGATGTCAAGCCACGAGATGGCGCGTGACATGAAGTAAAAGAAGTTTTTTACTGATAATACTTCGTTATGTTTTGGTAAAGGAGAATAATGGTAATTTTACTCTTGTGCTATTTCACTTTTAAAATGCCTGTTCCAATTCTCAAATTGCTGATTTTCTCTATTTTCAGATTCCCAAATTTCCAAATTATTCAAATTCAAAACTTTCAAATTTCTTAATTTTCCAATTCTCATATCGTCAAATTACAAATTGTCAAATTCCGAAATTTCCCAATTCCCACATTCCCCAATTCCAACATCCCAAAATTCCAAATTCGCCAATTCCCACATCTCCAATTCCTACATTCTCCAATTCCAACATCCCAAAATTCCAAATTCGCCAATTCCCACATTCCCCAATTCCTACATTCCCCAATTCTCACATTCCCCAATTCCCACATTCCCCAATTCCCACATTCCCCAATTCCCCAATTCCCCAATTACCACATTCCCCAATTCCCACATTCCCCAATTCCCACATTCCCCAATTCCCACATTCCCCAATTCCACCATCCCCAAATTCCAAATTCCTCAATTCCACATTCCTAAATTCCAAATGTCCCAAATTCTAAATTCCCAATTCTCACATCCCCAAATTCTAAATTTCCCAAATTGCAAAATTCCCAATCCCACATTCCTAAATTCCAAATTTCCCAAATTCTAAATTCCCAATTCTCACATCCCCAAATTCTAAGTTTCTCAAATTGCAAAATTCTCCAATTCCACATTCCTAAATTCCAAATTTCCCAAATTCTAAATTCCCCAATTTCCACATCCCCAAACTCTAAATTTCCCAAATTTCAAATTCCCCAATTCCCACATCCCCAAATTCTAAATTTCTCAAATTTCATATTCCCTAAATTTTAAATTCCCCAATTTCTACACTCCTAAATTCCTAATTTCCCAATTCCCACATGAGCTGCCCACTTTTCTATTCTGACCAATCGAAGCCGTCGCTCTTCTAAACAGCTGTGTCAACGCGCCAACTCATGGGTTGCCATCGGTACATATATTCTGTACATACGCTGTCTGCAGAACTGATTATTCGAATCAATCACATGTAACCTGACGCGACACATGATTAGAAATTCGAGCTATTCTGTGTCTGATCGCGAAAATACACGAAATGGATTATATTGTATGAATTTCAGTCTGTAGTTTCGGTCTTATGGCATTGAATTACTCGAACATTTGTGCAGACGTAGAATACCGATACGGTAGAAGTTAATTAGGGCAATTGATGACGTGTTGAGATTGCTTTCAACTTTGAATATGTTCTACTTAACTTATAGAAGTAATCAATTTTGTCATTAATTAATATGTTAATTTGGAGTTATATTAATTCATATGAAATTAACATTTAAGTTGAATGAATATTGAAGATGGATTTTTAAATTAATATTACATTAATGTAAATTTGTATGAATTGATATTACATTAACCTTGAACCTGTACCGATTCATATTACATTATTAAAATTGAATATTTATTAATAAATGTAAAATTAAATTAAAGTTAAATTTCAATTGATATTAGGTTAAAGGTGGATTTCAATTAATTGAAGCTTTCATATCAAATTTTTAGTTCAAATCGATATAACTCAGTATTATAATACCATGTTATTATATCAAGTTACTTTGTTTTTTAATCACCTTTCAAAAATAATTGTTAAAACACAGATTTGTAGAATTGATTAAAAGAAAATAAGGATACTTACACTTTGGGTACAAGTTGGAATCTCATATCTTTAAGATTAGGGTCCAAAGCAAGAGTTGCTTCAGCCATCGGCTGCACCGCTTCAAAGTCCCATGGGAAGTCTACGCCTTCAGGTGGGGGCCTCAAAAAGTTGCGTTTATCCTGAAATCAGTGTCCAAATACAGAAACAGTACCCCAAAAACCTAACTACTCATCCCCACAATAAAATCGCAGAATCTCTATACGTACAAATCGAGAGAATTAAAAAAGACACGACTAATATACAAATTTTATCTTCACCTTCTAGTAGCAATCCGCATTACCATAGAGATAGGAGAAATCTATCCGCCAAGTCAGCGACGTACGGTTTATGCTTTCATTTCTTATTCTAACAACCCTCTCCATCATCATTAAAATCGCGTAAGTCATTCCTGAATAACATTAGAGAGTGCAGTATAAAATGGTCGGGGTGGAGAAGTTTTTCTTAGACTTTTAGATAAGGAGAATCGCGAAACGGTAATTAGTTGCAACGCGAAGTTGGACGTTTGAAAATTGAGGATTTGGAAAATGGGAAGATTTACAAATTAGGGTAATAGGAATATGGAGATTTGGAATAGGAGAATTGGTAGTTGGGGATTTAATGATTTGCATGTTTGGGAATTTGAGGATTACGAGGGAGGAGGATTTAGGGGTTGAGAAATGTGGGAATGGGAAATTTGGGAGTAGGAAGTTTCAGAGTGGGAAATTAGAGAATGGAAAGTTTGAGGAATAGGAAATTTGCGAATGGGGGATTTTGCAGTGGAAAATTTGAGAAATAGGGGATTTGGGAATGTGGAAATTTGGGATTAAGGGATTTAGGATTAGGGAGATTTGGGAATAGGAAGATTTGAGAATAGAGGATTTGATAATATGGGGATTTGAAAATAGGGAATTTGAGAAGATGGAAAATTAAATCTAGGAGATTTGGGAAGATGGAAATTTAGAACTAGGGAATTCGAAAAATTGGAAATTGGGATCTGGGGGATTTGAGAAGACGGAAATTTAGAATTAAGGAATTCGAGAAGTTGGAAATTGGAATCTATGGGATTTGAGAAGATGGAAATTTGGATCTAGGGGATTTGAGAAGATGGAAATTTGGATCTATGGGATTTGAGAAGATGGAAATTTGGATCTAGGGGATTTGAGAAGATGGAAATTTGGATCTAGGGGATTTGGGATGATGGAAATTTAGAACTAGGTAATTCGAGAAATAGGAAATTGGGATCTAGGGATTTGAAGAAATGCAAATATGAGAATAGGGGAATTTAGTAATATGGAAATTTGGAAATAGTGAATTAGGAAGTATGGAATTTGGAAATAGGGAATTTTGTAACACAAAAATTTGAAAATAGATATATTATAATTTATGAATTGAGAATTCCAGATCTACAAACAACAACTTTAAAAATTGAAATTTATCAAATAAGAAAATAAAGAAAGCTATATATTTAATAATTCGAAACTAAACTCGAAATTCCCAAACTTCAAATACAAGATATTCCACATCCTACGCCCTTCAACCTCAAAATAATCCATATCTAAGGTTTACCACCCCAGCTTCCCAAGTTACGTCACTCCCGTCTACGACGCACGCTCTCATCCGACACCCCATTTTATCACCCATAAATCCCACAACTCAATCCCCAGAACATCCCCTAGCAAATGCACAATAACCAAAAATCCGACTCGTGCGCGACCGCGTAATCCCTTCTCATAATAAAACAGTCCTGTATCAGCGAGTCTTCGACAGCCGCGCACTTTATACACTCCCTCCAGCGTTCATGCAAACGGTGAATTGAATCGCTCGATTCCGTGTGTTTCTAACGTTCACCAGGAAATCGTTGCGGACTCGTCGAACAACAAGCGTGGTATAGTGGAAAGGAATTACTCACCGTGGAGAGAGATAAGCATTCTTCGCGCAATACGTCCTCGTTGGGTGCACCGACCCACGGGGCAACGGCCTCCCCCTTTTCGGTGTGTTTGTTGGCAATGAAAGCCTCCTGTTCTTTGTTCAGTTCCGCGACCAATCTCTGGAATACCATTAAATTCTGCGATTAGAAGAGCGCACAGCTGTCGTCCGACGGGGACAAGTGTCGCCGGACGTGGAGACAGAGTGCAATTAACGGTGTCATCGATAGTCTGATGCTTCAGCAACAGAAATAGGTATCGCTGTGTTTGGTACGGTGCCGGTTCACTCGGGTGCAAAGTAGGTTTCGTTTAGTTAAGGCTGATATGCCATGTGAACGAGTGACGTATGGTAGATAGCTAATTATACCGTTTGTAATACCGCTGCGTTTTCGCTGTCAGTTGGTATTGGAGAAAATGAACTGGGAAAGTCATTAATGTAGGATTTTTTGTGATGTGGAGGAGACTGGATGCAGACTCGCGTTATATTGCCGTTTTGGGGATTTGAGAATTGGGGGATGGATTTGGGAAGTTGGAGATAGGTGTGGAGAGTGAGATTGGGTGTAGATTCGCGTTATATTGCCGTTTTGGGGATTTGAGAATTTAGGGATGGATTTGCGAAGTTGGAGATATGATGTATTTGGGGATTTTGATATTGTGAAATTTTTCAGTTGGACAAGTTGAGAATTTGGGAATTATCAAAATGTGAGTCTGGAGAATTTTTCACTAGGGAATTTTGATATTTGGAACTAGGGAATTTTTGTAATCTTGAAGTGGGAATTTATGATATATAAAACTAGGAAACTGTGGTATTTGGAACTAGGGAATTTTCGTAATATTAAACTAGGGAATTTTTGTAATATTAAACTAGGGAATTGTAATACCTGGAACTAGGGAATTATGATATTTTAAATTAAGGAGTTGTAATATTTGGTACTAGGGACTTATCATATTTGAAATGAAGAAACTATGGTATTTGGAACTAGGAAATTGTGACATTTGGAACTAGGAAAATTTTGTAATCTTGAACTAGGGAATTGTGATATTTGAAAATAGGGAATTTTTGTAATTTTTAATTAAGAGTTTCTGATATTTGTTACTAAGACTCGAATTTGAAATTAAGAAACTGTATTATCTGAAACTAGAGAATTATTCTAAATAATATCTAAGGAATATTGATATCTCCAAATTTAGTAATTTCTCTTCCCATCTCTAAGAATTAAAAAAATTCGATAATTTCAAAATCTGAAAAATTCACACTCTAAAAATTTAAAAAATAGAAAAATTTGTAACATGTAAATTTCACCTAAATTTTCCCTAGAACCTTACTTAAACAGCTCTACCTTGCACCAAAATGTACCGACATAAAATAACGATATAATATCATTATCATCCAACCTTGTTTTGAATTAATTAACTCGTTCCAATTATATCCGAAATAAAACACAGCGCATCCTAGATGAATCCCCCATTTTGTATCCTCGAATGAGGAATATGTTTGCACTATACCTTTAGTGTCTCCTTAATGATCCTTTCATATCACTAAAGCGCAAAGATAGCCGACGTTTTAACAGCGCATAAATTATTCATCATACCAAAGCACAAAATGGGGAAATCCGAGCAAAAACTTTATTGCAGGCTATTAAAAGCTATCTCGCTGAATATCACCCCCGAGTTTTATACGCTGTCAAGGAAAATTCTCTTTGGCGTTTTTTCAATAACGAACCACCACCACCGTTTGCCACTACAACTACAACCTAACGTAACCTAACTGGCCAAATAACGTATACAAGTTTAATATTTTATATTACAACTTAAGATGCTTCCCTTAATTTTTCACCGTTACATCTACGGTGACTTTTACTTAGATATAGTAATTTATTTTTTATTTATTTCTTTGTATTTTTTATTTCAGACGGGTAGTTTAATTTTATAAAGTTTGACAAGTTTTGTGTTACAATTTGTAAAGATTTCTATGTGTTGAATTACCACGCGTTGAATTACCACGCGTTGTAATTACCAAGCGTTGTAATTACCAAGCGTTGTAATTACCACGCGTTGAATTACCACGCGCAGAAATCACTACGCGTCGAATTACTACGCATCGAGTTACCACGCGCTGAAATTACCACGCGTGAAATTACCACGCGTCGAATTACTACGCATCGAATTATCACGCGTGAAATTACCACGCGTTGAATTACTACGCATCGAATTATCACGCGCTGAAATTAGCACGCGTCGAATAACCACGCGTTGCAATCACAACGCGTTGAATTACCACGCGCTGCAATCACAACGCGTTGAATTACCACGTGCTGAAATTACCACGCGTCAAATTACCACGCATCGAATTACCACGTATCGAATTACCACGCGTCGAAGTACCACATATCATATTTCCACATATCGAATTACCTCGCGTCGAATTACCACGTGTCGAATTACCGCGTATCGAATTACCACGCGTTGAACTACCACGTATCGAATTACCACGCGTCGAATTACCACGCATCGAATTACCACGCATCGAATTACCACGCATCGAATTACCACACGCTGCAATTACCACGCGTTTAACTACCAAGTATAATTAAACACTTGCTTCTCTTCGATATTTATTTTTATCTGACTAAACTATACTAATTTATTTTACCCTTCATTTATTTTTTTACCTTCCATACATTTATATATTTATTTTCCTACGTTATCCACGTTGATTAAGTGTGAACAGTACGACGTTAGAAAAATACGCGACGAAACAGATAAAAAGAAACGTCAGGGGTTGAAACAGAACAAATGAAGGAGATCGGGTTAAGGACGAAGAAAAATGGCCGGCTAAGGACGACAGTAACCAAAAGGATTAAAGACGAGACGTTCCCTGATGCGGAGCTCAAGCTCCACCGGTCTAACCTCCTTATTATCGCACTTGTATTTAGGTCAACGAAGTTCTTAACAATCTCTGGCTCGATGCTCTTGATACCGAAGCTTCGTGGAACATCGATAGTCGACTTAAAGGAACCGATATCAATGTGGACGCCTCGAATTTAGTTAGGCGTAACCACTTCCCTAATTCAGATTAACGAACTTCTTGACGCTGTGTATACCAGTCAGGCGAACTCGAAACTATTCAACTTTCGTCCAATGAAGTTGATTGCGGCCCATTGTGACTCGAGAGGGTCGATACGGTTGACTCTACACTCGATCGAGTGGATTCGATCAAATGTTACTTCTGCTGGCTTCAGTGATGGTTAAAAGTTAACTATTTGACTTTCGACTGTTTTCCAAGATTAGGGTTGCTTTTACTTCCCTTAGAGGAATTTACTTTTTCAAGTCAAACAAGTGCATCACTACATACTTATTTATTATTATAAATTAAATAATTATGATTGTAATATTAATAATTGTCGTTTAGAACAATCATGTTCATAATAAATTTATAAATAGGTAAATACAAATTATGGAAGAAGTTACCGACTTCTAAAGCTTCACTTTACTCCATCACTTTTTCATAAGTTGATTGTCAGCTATCGGGACGGGTCTAAATGAAACCAACCCTCGGTTTAATCACATCACTCTTTATTTCTATCCTTGATACGTTGACTGTCAATTAAGCATGCAGTGTCTATCATCTTGAAATGAAAAACCACTTAATTTCCATTATTCCTAATATTTCAGTAGAAATGCACGTATAAAGTCAGACATTTCCTGACAATAATGATGAAGTTAATGTTAATTTAATTGATAAATTAAAAGTGTAGTGTACATACTATAAATACGGTAATGATATTCAAAGTACAATTATAAAACAGTATTTCATAGTATTGTATGCTATTTAATATTAGTTATACTCCTAAAATTAAACCATTCAGCTATTCTCTATCTTATTCAAAGTTTAATAATAGATAATCTAATATTCGAATTACCACGCGTCGAATTACCACGTGTTGAATTACCACGCGTCGAATTACCACGCGTGAAATTACCACGCGTGAAATTTCCAAGCGTTGAATTACCGCGCGTGAAATTTCTACGCGTCAAATTACCACGTGTCGAATTACCAGGCGCTGCAATTACCACGCATCGAATTACCAAGCGTTGCAATCACCACGCGTTAAATTACCAGGCGCTGCAATTACCACGCATTGAATTACCACGCGCTGAAATTACCACGCGTCGAATTACCACGCGCTGCAATTACCACGCGTCGAATTACCACGCGCTGCAATCACCACGCATTGAATTACCAGGCGCTGCAATCACCACGCGTCGAATTACCACGTGCTGCAATCACTACGCGCTGCAGTCACCACGCGTAGAATTACTACGCATCGAATTACAAAGCGCTGCAATCACCACGCGTCGAATATCCACTCGTCGAATTACCACGTATCGAATTACAACGCGTCGAATTACCACATATCGAATTACCACGTATCGAATTACCATGCGTCGAATTACAACGCGTCGAGTTACCATGTATCGAATTACAACGCGTCGAATTACCACGCGATGCTACTAACACGCTTCGTATTACCAAACGCTGAACTACCAAGCGCTGCAATTACCACGCCTTGAATTACCAATCGCTAGAATCACTACGCCTTGAATTACCAAGAGCTAGAATCACTACGCCTTAAATTACCAATCACTAGTATCACCACGCATTGAACTACCAATCGCTGCAAGTACTACGCATCGAATTACCACAAATTAAAGACTCAAACGACCGTGGACATAAGGATTTTCGATTGGATGACTTTCAAGACCAGTAAACTCTGACTCCACAAAGACCTTGAAGAAATATACCCTGATGTATTAAAGATAGAGTACCCTGTGGCGCCAAGGCTCACGCTCGGCTAAGCCAGTTCCCTTATTATCGCTTGTATTTGGGTCAACAAAGTTCTCGACTTCTCGCAGACAGTGCATCACCGTCGCGACGATAACATTCTTCGTCGACCACCGACCATCGATCGATATTTTTGTTTCGTCGGTTAGCTACTGAAGTTAACCGACAGCAATCACCGCCCCGAATAAACGACCTTTGCCGCCGACAGAAATTGTTCGGGAGATCGACCGCCATTTTTCATATTTTTTTTCTCTCCATACGCTATACATGGAACTTTTCGTTGTTTATTTCTACTACTGTCTATGGATTTGACAATTTCACGGTGTAATGAAACACGTGCAAACGTTTCACCAAGTCCTTTGGGCCGCAGATGAAAAAGGGCTGAAACGGAAAATAGGATTTTTGTGGGTTGATTGGAAAAAATGAAAAATTTATGGTTTTGGGTTGTGTTTGCTTAGAGGTGAGATTGATGGAAGGAATGTATTCGTTACTTTACTTTGCTTATGTTTTCAGTTTATCTCGCGTTATATTGCCGTATGTTTTAGTAGTATGTATTTAAATTACTATGTGTGGAATTATGACGAGGTTTAATGAGGGTTGAATTATTGAGCAGTGAATTAATACGCGCTGAGTTGTCGAGAAGTGAAGTACTATGTATTGATCTATTAGGTTTTGAATTAATAAGGGTGGAATTATAAGGTATTGAATTATGAGTTGAAGAACGAAGCGTTGAATTATTAAGTATTGAACTATCACTCGTTGAATTAGCAAGCATTGAATTGGTACAGATAGATATACCAGGTAGTGAAGTATTATTAATGATTCATCATGCTTTGAATTACTATGAGTTGAATTACCATGTACTGAATTACTAGGTGTCGAATTACCAAGCGCTGAGTTACCACGTATCGAATTACCACGCGTTGCAATTACCACGTATCGAATTACCACACGTTGCAATTACCACGTATCGAATTACCAAGCGTCAAATTATCACGTATCGAATTATCACGCATCGAATTACCACGCGTCGAATTACCACGCGTCGAATTACCACGCGTCGAATTACCACGCGCCGAATTACCACGCGTCGAATTATCAAGCGTTGAATAACCACGTGTCGAATTACTAGGTGTCGAATTACCACGCATTGAATTACCACGTATCGAATTACCACGCGTCGAATTACCACGTGTCGAATTACCATGCGTCGAATTACCACGCGTCGAATTACCACGCGCCGAATTACCACGCGTCGAATTATCAAGCGTTGAATAACCACGTGTCGAATTACTAGGTGTCGAATTACCACGCATTGAATTACCACGTATCGAATTACCACGCGTCGAATTACCACGTGTCGAATTACCATGCGTCGAATTACCACGCGTCGAATTACCACGCGTCGAATTATCAAGCGTCGAATTACCACGCGTCGAATTACCAAGCGTTGAATTACCAAGCGTTGAATAACCACGTGTCGAATTACTAGGCGTCGAATTACCACGCATTGAATCACCACGCGTCGAATTACCACGCGTCGAATTACCAAGCGTTGAATAACCACGTGTCGAATTACTACACGTCGAATTACCACGCATTGAATTACCACGCGTCGAGTTACCACGTATCGAATTACCACGCGTCGAATTATAACGCATCGAATTACCACGCGTCGAATTACCACGTATCGAATTATCACGTGTCGATTTACCACGTATCCAATTACAACGCATTGAATTACCACATATCGAATTACCACGATTCGAATTACCGTGCGCTGCAATTACCACGCACTGAACTACCAAGCGAGCAATTACCATGTGTTGAATCACCAAGTACTCAAATTTTCACATACTAAATTCCTAGATATCGAATTTCCAAGCTTCAAAATTATATATATTATTGAACTCTCACTAGTCAAATTACTACGAATTAAAACTTTTAAGCTCTAAAACACTCCTGATGCAATTACCAAGCAAAATACCTTGCATTACATCCTCAAAATCCTACCGCAATCAAAATTTCTATAAACCTCGTAATTTTCCTCTTTACAAAAATAAAATGTATCATCACATAAAATCCCAAAGTTGCCCTCTGCCCTTAATACAATAATTTCCGTATGAAAGCAAAGGGTGTACAATAAGTGCACCAGTGGCCCAGAAAGCTCGGTTTATTTTTATTCAGCAGTAGTCGATGAGCGTACGTCACACTTTTACAATTGTGTGTACGCGTCCCCGGTGGATTTTTACAACCGTTGGTCACGCGAATAAACGAGTCAGCCATAATGTCGGGCGTACAGCTTCGACTCATTTTCCACGTGCAAAGCAGCAATTATTTTTCATGGTTCGGGTACAACGGGACAGCACGATCTTCGGTGTTCAACGTTACCGATCAATATCAGAAATTGTATGCCCGACGACGTAATATTCATAAATCAAGTAAATGAGCTTCGTGTGTACAGTCAAGGATCAACAAGGAGCGAACTGTACCACGAAATTCTCCAGTGATATACAGCACCGTGGTTGGTAATTTGAAACGCGAGACGGGAAGTACCGATCATTTTCTACCGTGACGATAGTGCATTAACAATCGCGGACGGTTACGTTATACTAAAGCTTACATCATGTTAATTATTACTTCGAATGGGATTTCCATTTTCTATGGAAGTATCAATTGAAACTTTCTTGTTATTAATATGGCCTGGGTGAATTAGTGCCACCTTAATTGCAATTATAACTTTATAATTATTAATGTACTGCTCGGGAGTTGTTTTATAGTTTCTATACTCTCTACCTGTTTCTGTATTCTCTCGAGTCTCTCCCTAGATTTCCTCGAGTCTCTCCCTGCATTTTCTCTAGTCTTTCCCTAGGTTTTCAGTAACATCTTAGGTTCCATCTCTTGACAGAGATCACTCTTCCACAGGAGTCATTTTTTAAATTTTTGCTAGATTTCTTGTAGTTTGGTCTTAGGTTCTTTCTGGGACCCTCAAGGTCTCTCCTTAGATTTTCTCTGAATTCCCCATATCTCTGGACATATGATCACTTCTTAGGTTCTTTCTAGGGTTCTCTTCAGTTCCTCCACCAGTTTTCTCTAGAATCTATAGTCTCTTTAGACTCACTCTAAGTGCCACTCTCTTAGATTCATAATCTCTCCTTAGGCTCCTCCTAGGTTTCCTACAGTCTCTCCCTGAATTTTCCTCGTTGCTAGATTCTCTATACTTTCTTCACAGGTTCTCTCTGAATTCTCTCTAATTTTTCCCTCAGATTCCCAAAGTCTTCCCTTTCCAAGATTTTTCTAATTTTTTTTTTTATGGATTTTTAATAATCTCTCCTCAGATTCCTCCTAGACTCACAGTCTCTCCCTAGGTCCTTCCACAATTGTCCTTAATTTATAGCTCCACCAATCACTCTAATCTCACCCGAATTTCTTTCTACTCCTCCCAAAACCATCCTCTAAGTTTCAAAAATATTTTCAATAAAATTCGCAAAAGAATTTGTATTCACAAGTTCCAGAATACATTTTCCGAACAAATTCTGCACCATACATAATAAAGAATTACTCGCGACATAAACCCATATGCACAATGTCCTTTGTCGTTCTGTACGATCGTACACGCGGAAGGAAAGTTATACATTCCACGTTTCGAGCGAATACGAGGTGTCTGTTCGAAGAATGCTATTGAATTCTTCAGCAGACGCTATTTCATTTCTCCAGGTTGTCCAACCCGGATCGATTCCCTGGATGTGATCCGTCAAGCCGGAAGATATTTCTTCAGGTTTTTCGAGCAATGCTCTCCTCTTCCGGAGGTCGGAGGCCCGTGATATAGCGATATGACCCGTTAAATCAAATTCCTGGTGACCGAGTAATGGCGGACGGGAAGCTCCGGCCTTCTCGATGATATTGTGGACGTAGAGATAGTTTCAGGGTGGTTGGTCTTCATTATCGTTATATAATATTGTTTGGGTAGAAAGTCTTGTACGGTTTTAATACTGTTTCTTAGTTTTAATATTCTGAGAGTTTTAATGGACTTTCTTTGAAAATTCTGATATATTTTCTTAGTTTAAAAATTGTTATTAGATTATAATACAGGTTCTTAGTCAGAAAGTTCTAAGAGAATTAGATTATATTTTCTGATTCAAAAATGTGATACAGCTGCAGCACAATTTATTAGTTTAAAAATTCTAACATAGTTATCCATTTTATCAGTTTCAAAATTCAGACTCAATTGCAACATATTTTTTAAATGAAAAAGTTCTAATATAACCATAATATATTTTCTCAGATTAAAAAATGAAATACAGCTATAACACATTTAATCATTTAAAATAATGTAACATAATTATAGTTCATTTTGTCACTTAAAAAATACTGTTTCTGAGTTAAAAAGTCCTAAAACAATATAATTTATTCTAAAAATAGTATTTTCTCAGTGAAAAAGTTCTAAAAGCTCTATTTTCTGCATTTTCCGTATTAATCAATTCCGAACGTCACATACACCCCTAAAATGGAATCCCAGCGTTTTTCAATTAACCCCGGGTAAGCAAATATCAATTAAAAACTAGCGTAGAGTCGCTATAATTACTTTTCACGCCAAGAATATCCATTCTCCAGTGTATTCAGAGAACACAACAAGTAGAATCTTGATGTGATTCTCGTTTCTCGTAATTTACCAGCGCGTACACGGAAAAGCACTTGGCCGACGAGCAGATTTTCATCTGGAAATTTCATTTTACATCTTAACGTGGATTTTCCACGCGAGTCGACGTTCTTAACGAAAAATGATTTTAATCGCGCAGCTGGTGAGAGAACCTGCACATCTTCCAACGGAGAGTCCTGTATTACGATCACGTGGAAGCGCGAAACGTGGCGCGAATTCTGGCAGATCTTTTCTTGCTCGGAGTCGTTTCGAAGCCATGAAATTACCACCTGGGGATTGAAATTATGGGACAGGAAAAGATGAAAGCGGAGGACCATTCGTGCTTATCAAACTTTCAATTTTTGGTTCCTTCTGAGGATTGTGAAAGATCGCAATTCTTATTTAAGTTTTAATATGAATAGATGTTATTTGATATATGTAATACAACTTCAAAATTGATGTAACATAATGTAATTGTAAGTTGAACAGCTGTTGTAGTTTAATACATACATGTAATTTGATATATGTAATTTAACTTAAAAATTGATGTAACCTAATATCATTGTAACTTGATCATAATACAAAATTGCAATTGTAAACTGAAATTTAATATGAGTAGCTGTAATATGATATATGTAATTCAACTTCAAAATTAATGTAACCTAATATCATTGTAACTTGATCATAATACAAAATTGCAATTGTAAACTGAAATTTAATATGAGTAGCTGTAATTTGATACATATAACTTAACTTCAAAATTGATGTAACCTAATATCATTGTAACTTGACCATAATACAAGATTGCAGTTGTAAACTGAAATTTAATATGAGTAGCTGTAATTTGATATATGTAATTCAACTTCAAAATTGATGTAACTTAATATCATTGTAACTTGACCATAATACAAGATTGCAACACTTAACTGAAATTTAATATGAGTAGCTGTAATTTAATATATGTAACTTGATATGTGTAATTTAACTTCAAAATTGATATAACATATTGATATTGTAACTTCACCATAATCTAGTACTAGGTAATAAATCTGATAAAATGTGTACACATATGATTATTCACATCTGTTAATTCTAATAACATATGTACACATGTGATCATCAATATCTAACATGTGTACACACATGACTATTAGCATCAAACATACAAACAGAATTGTTAATTACAAACATGTATACACATGAGTATACGTATAAACATTTCACATTTCATGTGTACACATATGAATACACACATGTATATGAAATATAATATACACATGAGAATCAACCATGAAGATATTAGAAATGATGTTAAAAACATGAAAATGGTTAAAATGATGGTAAAAATGACACTGATATGGTAATTCTACATTTTTGAGATTTTAACAAATGTAACATCAAATATGTGCTTCTTTAATCTGCTTAATCATATAATAAAGCATGTGTATATTTTACTGTGAGACTCTGTAAACAAGTAAAGTAGTACCCTATTAATAAATGCAGGATTATATTATCAAATTTAATTGCATTAAATAATACAATTTTTAAATTATCACAAATATGGAAAGTACTAAATATTAAAGTTAATATGTGTTTTAGAATGTAACGTAAATTTATACCATCTTGTATTAATGTTAAAGTACAGAATTCTATTAGAAATCTCAGGATTGAAATACCGATGCCATATTGGTTTCTGTCAAGTTGAGCATCGGGTTTCAGAGTGTTTCGGCTCTTATGATTTTGTAACCTTGATATCGGATCCTGAATCCGCCTTGAGGTTTTGATAACAGTTCCAGCACCCTTAAGGTGTTCGATATTGGGTCGAAGGATGCGGGATTTGAAATTACTAACTCGATAGGTAGTATAGGTTCGTGTATAAAATTTCAACCTCATACAAGATGTGGATGTAATAGAATAAAAATACTGTTATCACAAAATTTTGAATAAAAAATAACACTCCTTAAATACAAAATTCTAAATAAAAAAGAAAATACAACTGCATACAAAATCTACATAAAAAAATAAAGATTCAGCTGCATACAAATTCTAAATAAAAAAATAAAGATTCAGCTGCATAAAAATTCTAAATAAAAAAAATAAAGATACAGTTGCATACAAATTTTAAATAAAAAAATAAAGATTCAGCTGCATACAAATTCTAAATAAAAAAAAATAAAGATACAGTTGCATACAAATTTTAAATAAAAAAATAAAGATACTGTTGCATATAAATTCTAAATAAAAAAATAAAGATACCGTTGCATATAAATTCTAAATAAAAAAATAAAGATACAGCTGCATACAAATTCCAAATAAAATAATAAAAGTGCTGTTACAAACACAAAATTCCAAAATTAAGAAAACTAACAAATTTGAGTTTTTCTATATTAAAAACTTGTTTAACCCTCTCCAATATATATTTAAAACATCAAATATTACTACAGACACAAAATTCCAAAAATGTTAATAATTCAACTTTACTTAATCCTCGTCTAAAATATTAATTTTAAAAGTTATTAATATTTGTCAGACACAAAAGAGCTTATAAAGCTCCGCTTAAATTATGAAAGGATAAAACTGCGCAACGAGCAGTAAAATCCTCGCAACAGGTAAGCGAAGGCCATCAAAATGGACAGCGATCTATGGGAGCACATTTTCTCTCGACAATCTTCTAGCCGGGTTATCAGGGGTCGATTAAACCCAGCAGTTCCATCGGAACGAGCCACTTTTATTTATTGTGTTGAACGAAAGCCCTTATTTCGATAAGATTTCCACTCCGGACGTTCTTTTTCAACCAGAAGCACCGACAGCCTTTCAATCGAGCAGCGATTTCTCCACGAACAACGATCCCGCGTCTGTCTCCGAGGACAGCTGTCAATTGGCACGTGTTATTACGGAGAAATATCGCGGAAGAGCGTTGTTAAAAAACCAACGCCCATTGACGAGCATCGATGAGCATCCGTCGGTTGCACACCGACCCAATTTCTGATGGAACAAGGCGACGAAACAGGCTCGCCAGAAAAGCTCCGCAGTCCCTGGACAAAGATTCTTTCTTTCAGCTGTTAAATCGTCGTCATAGTTATTAGCTTGGAATTCGGGTTACCTTCGTGACTTGGCAAACTGGTACCAATCAATATCCTTGCTGTGTCAAGAATCGAATCGCTACGCCATTTTTTTTGCACAAAAGAAAAGGTTTGTAGGAAAGTTACTTTTGACGTGGATTCCTTTAAATTTAATTTTTGTGGAAATGGGGACATTTACGGGGTGGTCTGTTGGTACCATCTTGTGGTCCTTTCTTTGTACTACAATTTTTATTTAAAGATTTTTTCGGTGGGAGTAATAGTTTAGGAAATATTCAAGGTAGAAGCTCTTTAGGAGGTTGTATTGAATATATACAGGGTGTTTCAGTATTTATTTCTAGATTTTTCTATAGGTCTCACAGTTTATATTAAGTCTCACAGTGTATCTCACAAGGTGGAAGCTATTCAGTAGTGGAGATATTGTATTAGTTATATATAGAGTGTTTCAATAATATACTGTATTCAGTACTTATATACAGGGCGTTTCAATATTTATTTCAAGATTTTTATATAGGTCTCACAGTTTAGAAGATATTCAAGGTGGAAGCTATTCAATAGTTGAGATATTGTATTAGTTATATATAGAGCGTTTCAATAAGATATTATATACAGTACTTATATACAGGGCGTTTCAATATTTATTTCAAGATTTTTATATAGGTCTGAGAGTTTAGAAGATATTTAATGCAGAAGCTATTCAGTAGCTGATATATTGTATTCGTCATATACAGAGTGTTTCAATAAGATATTATATACAGTACACATATACAGGGAGTTTCAATATTTATTTTCAGATTTTTATATAGGTCTGAGAGTTTAGAAGATATTCAATGTGGAAGCTATTCAATAGTTGAGATATTGTATTAGTCATATATAGGGCGTTTCAATAAGATATTATGTACAGTCCTTATATACAGGGTGTTTCAATACTTGAAAATTTTTGTATAGGTCTCACAATTTACAAGATGTTCAAGTTAGTAACTGATCAGTCATTTCTTTGTTGTATTTAGTAGTCGTATACAGGATGTTTCAATAAGATAGTGTATTCAGTACTTATATACACGGTGACTCAATACTTAAAGACTTCTTCTATAGGTCTCCCAGTTTAGAAGATATTCTGGTAAGTAACTAACCAGTAATTATTATATTGTATTCAGTAGGTATATACAGGGTGTTTCAATAAGATAATGTATTCAGTTGTTATATACAAGGTGTTTCAATAAGATATTGTATTCAATAGTTATATACAGAATGTTTCAATAAGATACTGTATTCAGTAGTTACATATAGGGTGTTTCAATAAAATATTGTATTCAATAGTTATGTACAGGGTGTTTCAATAAAATATTGTACTCAGTAGCCATGTACAGGGTGTTTCAATAAAACATTCTGTTCAGTAGTTACATACAGAGTGTTTCAATAAAACATTCTGTTCAGTAGTTACATACAGAGTGTTTCAATAAAATATTCTGTTCAGTAGTTACATACAGAGTGTCTCAATAAAATATTTTGTTCAGTAGTTACATACAGGGTGTTTCAATAAAATATTGTACTCAGTAGCCATGTACAGGGTGTTTCAATAAAATATTCTGTTCAGTAGTTACACACAGAGTGTTTCAATAAAATATTCTGTTCAATAGTTACATACAAACTGTTTCAATAAAATATTCTGTCCATCAGTTACATACAAGCTGTTTCAATAAAATATACACGTATATATCTCTGTTATTATATCGTACAATGCAATTAAAGCAAACAGAACTTGATACTATGTAAATCTTTTTAAAGTCACAAATATTAAAAACAGCTATCCTTAACATCAATAGCAATCATCTAATACCTTCCTCATCAATTTCAAATTTACTATTCATTCAAAGTGTCGATATTTAACCAAAATACCACAATGTATTCAATTAACAAGAAACAAAAAAATGTTTCAATAACCTCCAACCGACTTCCAACCTGAGTTAATCAACACTCTTTAAACACCTCTTTACTATAAGACATCAAAGGAACCACGTCTTTAATCTTCAGACGCACATAATTACTATAAAAGTTTAAAAAGGGTTTAGTCATAAATAATCATTCTCTCAGCAATGTGTAAACGTTGAAAGGATCAGAATAACACAGGTGCGGCGAATTAAGGGGAGATTGATAAGAGGATGATTACAGTTAATTCTAATTGCTCTGTGTGGAATTATGCTATGATGGAATGCAAGGGCTCGTCGAACAATCCTTCTGACCTTGGCCTAAAAGCTTTCACCTATCGAGCTCTGTTACAGACGTGTAACGACCTATTTTCCATTTTCGACGATTAATCTATTGGAAAACTGCCTTTTACGTAACGTATGCTCTCGTATGAATATTAATAGAATAACTTTTTGTATCGTGTGCTAGATACGTAGAAACAAATATTGAAAGCAGGAAATTTCAGTGTCTCTTGAATTTTTCAATGTCGTAAAAAATATTTTTCTCATTGCATATAAGTATATATGGTAAGTTCATATATAGGTCACAAAGCGTATACATTTTTTATTATAAAATAACTCAATAAATAATACAAATGATTTATTATTTATTTCGAAATTTTAAATGTTTAAAATGGTCGTCAGTAACATCAGTAAACGTGCAACACTTTTTATCACCCATTTCACATATTCATACATATGTGTTACTGTGTGTGTTGTATACAGACGCATATTTATTATACGTATTTACGTTTGCATATATTTTATAACATTTACAGTAGGGATACAAATAAAAAATCGAAGGAATGCAAACAGTAAACAAGAGAAGAGCTTTAGCATACAAAGTACGATATGCATCGAAGAATGTCCTTTGTGCAATAGTTTCTAAATATTGATTCAAGTTCGTGCGAACGCATAAAACAAGCAAAGGTTTCGAAGTAAAATAGCTCTTTGTCAGTTTTGCAGATCAAATCTCGAGGATTTAATCGAAGTGGAATTTCTGTCGATTTAAAAATAGAACGCAGAGGCGGTTTGGACAGAATTTATCGATTTGCGAAGGACTAAATTACCGGGGATGGTAATTGCGTGCAACGTGAAATATTGAAATGCGATTTGACGAATGAAGTTGTCTATCTTTATCGAGATAAATTGTCGTGCGCGTTGATAGTTTATCAGAGGATGTACACGCAGGCTGAATAATATTTTTCTTCGATTTATTGCCTGGAATAAATTCGAGTAGGTTCGCGATAAAAATGTCCGATGATGCGTTCTGGAGTATTACTGGCAAGGGTGGTAGCTTGAAAAATTGGAATTTGGAGAATTTGGGAAATTTGGGGTATTTGGGGAATTTAGGAAATTTAGAGAATATAGGGAATTTGAAGAATTTGGGAAATTTGGGGTATTTGGGGAATTTAGGAAATTTAGAGAATATAGGGAATTTAGGGAATTTGGGCAATTTAGGAAATTTAGAGAATATAGAGAATTTGGAGAATTTCGGAAATTTGGGGTATTTGGGGAATTTAGGAAATTTAGGAAATTTAGAGAATATAGAGAATTTGGAGAATTTGGGAAATTTGGGGTATTTGGGGAATTTAGGAAATTTAGGAAATTTAGAGAATATATGGAATTTGGGGAATTTGGAGAATTTTAGGAATTTGGGGTATTTGAGGAATTTAGGAAATTTAGAGAATATAGGGAATTTGGGAATTTAGAAAATTAGTAAAATAGGGAATTTGAGAATAAAAAACACAAAGATAAAAAAATTACGAAATTTAGAAAACTTGCAAACTAGTAATTTAGTAACCTAAAAAATTAATAAATTAAAAAAACCACAGCCTTCCATAAATCAGAAACAAAGAAATTAAAAAATTTCTTAAATTTGCAAATTACACAACCTAAAGCTTACAGAATTAAATTCCCGTTACAAACTTAATATAAAAATCGCGCAAATTTCCAGGAAATTAGAAGATTGACATAATGCACGCAGCGAAGGTATATTCGCGAAACGATCAACAGCGAAAGACTTTTACAAGCAAAAACCACCATCGATCCATAGCTGAGCCTTGACAGTAATGGGCTCGCCACATTACCGAGCCACGTTTAATCATTATACACGTCTGAGTGTTTCTTTTTGCACGCCGCTAAAAAAACACTTTCCACTTGGTTCTTGGTAAAGCTGTGCGGAAAACTGCGTGAATAAATATTCAACGTTGCAACAAAAGCTTCACTGAGCGACTTATTGATCCGCGACGGTATGCGCTACGCTTCTTATGTTAGTATTTCTTGATCAAATTTTTTGAACGTTTTAATACATTGCTTCTTTCTAATTAAATTATTTAATGTTTGACACACTTTTGTTATTTAGAGAATTTTGGGGAAATTTTACTATTTGGAGAATTTGGGGATTTATGGGATTTTATTATTTGAGGAATTTGGGGATTTTGGGGAAATTTTATTATTTGGAGAATTTGGAGATTTTGGGAAAATTCTATTGTTTGGAGAATTTGGAGATTTTGGGGAATTTTGTTATTTACAGAATTTAGGGATTTTGGGGAATTTTGTCATTTGCAGAATTTGGGGATTTTGGAAGAATTTTATTATTTGCAAAATTTGGGAATTTAAGGAATTTTGATATTTGGAAAACTTGTGGTTTTTGATGATTTTTGATATTTGAAAAAATTGTGAATTTAAGAAATTTTGTTATTTGGAGAATTTGTGGTTTTTGGTGATTTTTGATATTCAGAGAATTTGGGGATTTTTTGTGATTTCTGAGAAACATGCAAATAAAAATTGAGTTCGTAAAAGAACTGCAAGAAACATTGTCAGGCGTTAAAAGGGAATTTCAAGTTCGATTACTCGACCTTCGCGTTTCGAGTGGACATCAAGTGGGACAGGATCGACTAGTGTCACTTGCGAGAATCTCGAGCGTATTCTCGATACCGGGTTCCCAGCAACGAGACGCGTCGATCTTCGAGGACGTCTGTAGCCAGGAACGAAAGTAGACGGCGATCAGTTTCTGGAACCGTTTCCGAGAAGAACAGGCCTATCGATCGGCGAAACAAGTGCCAAAGAGATGGCGGCTACCTCGTCCCTGACGTAATATCCGTAGCTGATAGAGAAAGCTCCATTTACGATTTTCTGCTCGTCCCGGGGGACAACCACGGGAGTGCTGTTTCTTATCTCTCTCTCTTCGTTCGGCCCTGTCGTAACTGCACTATCTTTTATTCTCCTTTTCTCCGCACGACACCGTTTCATCCGATGCCTTGCTTCCTTGTAATCCACTTGGATAATTTTCTTTCGCGATAACGGTTCCAGCTGCGACGTTTCTGGTCATTATTATGAGAGCTCGACGAATACTTTATCGTTCTTCGAACGGCCATTTTGTGTTAAGTTAATTCAGGGTGGTGCTGACTTTTGTCAATTTATTGAAAAGAGTTAATTAAATGAATTTAAGAATTGTTTTATCTTGATGACTTGTGAAATGAGAATGTTTTAAGTGAGGTGATCAAGCACTTTTTTAATTGATACTTATTGATTGCATACCAATTAGGTATCTATTGATTGGATACCAAATGAGTACTTATTGGTTGAATGTTAACTGGGTACCTTTTGATTGGATACTGATTGAGTACCTCTTTATTGGATACCAATTGGGTACCTACATATTGATTAAATATCAATTGAATACTTACTTTTTGAATGTTAATTGAGTACACATTGATTGAATACTAATTGAGTACTTATTGATTGAACACCAACGGGGTACGTATTGAGTGGATACCAATTGAGTACCTACTGATTGAATACCAATTGAGTACGTATTGATTGGACACTTATTGAACATATATTGATTGAATACCAATTGAGTACTTGTTAATTGGATACCAACTAGGTACCTACTGATTGAATACCAATTGAATACTTATTGCTTGCACAATAATTGATCACCTATTGATTGAATATAAATTGAATACTTGTGAAGTGGACACCAATTGAGTACCTATTGATTGAATACCAATTGAATATGTATTGATTGGACACTTATTGAACATATATGGATTGAATATCAAATGGGTATTTATTGATTGGATATCAATTAGGAATCTATTGATTGAATACCAACTGAATACTTACTGATTGGATAGCAAATGCATACATATTCATTGAATATTAATTGAGTACCTATTGATTGAACACTTATTAAAAATATATTGATTGAATATCAAATAGGTATTTATTGATTGGATATCAATTAGGAATCTATTGATTGAATACCAACTGAATACTTATTGATTGGATACCAATTGCATACATATTCATTGAATATTAATTGAGTACCTATTGTTGAGAACTGAATGCCTATTGATTAACTGAATACCTATTGAGTACATATTGATTAACTGAATACCTATCGATTGCATATCAACTGTGTATCTATTGATTGGATACCAATTGAATACCTATTAATTGCATACCAATTGGTTATCTATTGATTGGACACCAATTGGTTACCTATTGATTGAATACCAATTAAATAACTATTGATTGGGTACCAACTGAGTGCCTATTGGTCAGATACCAATTGAATACCCTTCGATTGGATACCAATTGTGTACCAATCAATTGATACTAATCAGGTGGATATGATTCCATTGGTGAAATCTATTTCACCAGAAAATATGTCTAGTTATTTTTAACCTTCATAACTCTAACCTATAACAGCTCAAAAGCTCCCAAAATAAAGTAGTATATATTAAAAAAGTCAAACAGCAAAGTATTAAAACTTTATTCACGACAAACAAAAACAAAGTACAAAAAACTTGCAAAACTAATTTACCAGTGTTTTCCCAATAAATCCGTAAAAATCTACACTGTCACTCAGCCAACTTCTTTTAAAAAACTGATAAAAGTTGTTGAGAGAGGAAAAATGTCGTTATATCGAAGACAAGAAATTTCAGCTTCGAGGAAAAGAAGACTTGATTAAATTGACCTCTTCAATTATTCCTTCGGTTCATCCCCGTAGAAGGATCGTTTGAAATATTAATGGGATAGTTGTTGGAGCAAGACGACAGTTAGAAGATTCAATTTTGCGTTTCTTTTAGAATACACGTCGCGTCGTTGGGTGGTGTTAACGAGTCGACTAATGAAACACGACAAATCACTCGTCGTTAAGGGAGGTCCGAGTGGCCTACATTGAAAAGTTGCATCACCACGTGCGAAGTAAATTAAAATTCGTCGAACACGTGCTAGAAATGCTGTAATGTTCTGATTCTATAGCCACTTTTCAAACTTTCGTAATCAACGAGTGCCAACAATTTTGTGTAATTATACGAAGTTAAAGAAAATGTACCAGTTCGTAATGTAAAGTACAGTTTCTGGTTTAATTTCTGTGTTATTGATGCATTGAAAAGGAAACTTTTAGAATTCGGGGTTGGGTCTAGACTTTTAGAACTGGTTGGTTTAGAATTTGGAATGGGTTGAGGGAATTTTAATCAGAGAAATTTATAGAGTGACTAATTCTGAAATTTCCCAATTTACAAAAATAGCAAAATCTAAAAAATTAAAAAAATCTGAAAACTTCTAGAATAAAAAAACGCGATAAAAGGTAAAATCGTCAAATAACAATCACAGAAAAGGAATCGTAAAAGCTGGCTGACCGCAAAGGCGACGGAAGGTGCCAGTAGATCGAGCAGGTGGTCAGACCATCGCCAGTAGAAAAATCAACGACTACGGCTACAAACGGTATAACGCCCTGTCACTTCTGAAACACGTGTGGCTGACAGGACGGCATTTATGGTCGTTTACTGAAATGTTTGCAAACTGACGTTGAACTTTGTTTCAATTCAATAAGTGGATTTCCCTGTTTGAACTCCCTGAAAACTATGGACGTACGTGCACGTTCGAGAAAACTTTATGGTTACAGACTTTACACTCGTGAATGCACTTTATGAATTTCTTTAAGCTTATAACGGTAGATCCAGGAGTTCAGAAGAATATACGGTGTGATGAGGCATTAAGATTTTATTGAAACTTCTGATTTTATTTGGAACTTCTGATTTTATTTCAAACTGGTGATTCTGCTGAAACTTGTAGAACTCTTTAAGGGAAGTATGAGAGGATGTTATTTAAAATCTTGCACTATTTTGACGAGTTTGGCGCATTTGTACTTTAGTGGCGGTTTTAGGGGAATTTTTAAGGAGTTTCAATTTGGAGTTCGAAGTTTGATATTGTAAATTGAAAATTTGGGAAATTGGCAAGTAAGGAGTTTAGTAAGGAGTTGAGGAATTGGGAGAGCGGAAATTTAGGGGGTTGGTAGAATGGAAATTTGAGAAATTGGGAAAGTGGAAATTTGGGGGGTTAGGAATATGAAAATCTGAGTATTTGGAAATTTGAGAAATTGGCGATTTAGGTATTTGGAAATTCAGGAAATCAGAACATTAGAAATTTGGGGAATTGGGAGAGTGGAAATTTGGGGAATTAGGAGAGAGGAAATTTGGGGAATTGGGAGAGTAGAAATTTGGGGAAGTAGAAGGGTGGAAATTTGGGAAAGTGAAAGGGTGGAAATGTGAGGAATTAGGAGAGTGGAAATTTGAGAAATTGGGAGAGTAGAAATTTGGAAAAGTAAAAGGGTGGAAATTTGGGGAATTGGCAGTGTAGAAATTTGGGGCAGTAAGAGGGTGAAAATTTTGAGAATTGGGAACGTGGAAATTTGGGGAAGTAGAAGGGTGGAAATTTGGAGAATTAGAACTTTAGAAATTTGGGGAAGTAGAAGGGTGGAAATTTGAGAAATTGGGAGAGTAGAAATTTGGAAAATTAGCAGAGTGGAAATTTGGATAATTAGAACTTTAGAAATTTGGTGAAGTAGAAGGGTGGAAATTTGGATAATTGAGAGAGTAGAAATTTGGAAAATTAGCAAGGTGGAAATTGGAGAATTGGAAAAGTGGAAATTTGGGGAACAAGAAGAGTTAAAATTTCAAAAATTTGAACAATGAAAATTTGTGGAATTGGCAACCGATACCAAACCGACACAAAACCTCAACCCTCCTCTATCCCAATATTGTCACTGTGCCTGCTTATTTCACACTGACGCACCTGACAAATCACAGTGCAATCATACAAAATGAGATTTGCAAGCGATACATACTGAAATCGTTAGAACTAATGAGTTAATAGTTAGAGCAGTACGTACGAATATCCCACGTGCGAGAAGTTACAAATATTAATCTACAAGCATTTAATATTCATGGATGATCCGCGAAGTTTAAATTAGTGTTAACGATATTAACTGAATTAGGTTCGAGTTTCGTTTAAAGTTTGCTGGAATTAAGTTTGCAATTAGAAGTGACTGATGGAGTATCTATAAAATGGGGCGGAGATTGACCTAAAAAGTAAAGAAATAAAAAATATGAGAGATTTAATACTTTGTAACGTTACTCCATACAGCCATTATTTTACTGAACAAAAAACTATGCATAATTCTGTTAAATGTTAAATATTTCGTGATGCAAAACCAGTGCAAAAAATGCTATCATAAAAATTCACTACATTCGCTGAAAATGAATTACCAACTGAATTTTCCATAATTTTAATACAGGAAGTTATTACAAATTTTTAAGTATGTACATAAATATAAATTTAATAGCTTTAGCGAGGTTTAGATGAGTGTAGTAAAGTTCTGAACTATGGTGCACCACGAAACAAGTAACCCAAAGAAAATTTCAGACATACATGTATTATAATACATTAATTCTGCTGTACAGAAGGTGCAACTCGAAAAATTTTTGTGAGAACGAAACTAAAATATTTTTTATATAATAGCGAACTTGATGTGTCACATTGCACATGATTCACCTATGATATTCAATTGATATCGATACAAATTTTGGAATACACTTAATGAAACTTAACCCTTTGCCCTCTGATTTGTCAAATGTGTCAGACACAACTAATCACAAAACAAATAAAGAAGGTTGAAATGTTATACCAATTTGATTAACTACTCAAATAATTTGACTCTGTTAGAGAGTAAATGTAATAACTACTTGTATTCATAGAAGGAATCTTATCGTTTCACATATGTAAGTGACACCTTTATGTAAATATGCAGACTATATTATATATTCTCTTGTTTCCTACATTTTCCCACCAGTCCTTGTAATAAAGGTATACAGTAACAACGTACGTTGTTCAATATAAAGTAAAAACCTGTAAAGTAAAGAATTAATAACAGACTCGAACTCCAAATTGCTCCTTAAAAATTCCAGCAAAATCACAGCTGAACCAGACTCCTCAAAATACTGCAAGATGTTAAGATCTCCAGTCATCGAAATCTGACATCAACAATGAAGGAAACGGAAGTGGCAGTAGTTCAGAGAACATAGTCAGTTGCAAACTACGACAGACATGTTGCTGGTAACAGGATGCTAGCTGGAAGACGGTAACATGAACGATAGCGACAAAACGTTTGCGGTCCGGCATAGTTTCCCGTCCGATGTAGGTCGTTTAGCAAAGACACGATACACTCTCCAGGCTCGTAAAGCGGTTCTACAAAGGGTCTTTTGATAAAATAATCGTATCACCATCAACACGAAACGTAGCTGCACGTACGAACACAATACGCCGTCGACGTATTTTCGTTACGGGGAACTGCGAGAAAATTGATATCGGATGTTGAGAAAATTGATCTGATTTAGTTATCATTTTGCTGGGTAAGCGGTTATTATACTCGCTGGTGAAATGGATATTTATAAGTTTAGGAATTTCGGTGCTACGAGATGGTATGAAATTTGATAGTTCAGAAACTGAATTTTTGGAAATACTGTTTAGAAAATTTGATACCTGATATGCTGTAATTATAGGAGATGTTTAGAAATTTTAAGAATGACATTGGAAATTTAGAAAAAGGTTTATGTGTCAAGCTTTTGAATGAACAAATTATTAAAGTTTCCAACTTTCCAATGTAGCACTTTCAACTATTTAAAAACATTTAATTAACAGGACAATATTTAAATATTTTATTCTTTCAAACACGTCTTTTTACAATTCAGAGATGACAAAGGACTTGTAATAAATTAATTGAACATTAACGGCATTCATACATTTCGACTTCACTTGCAACCTTCATTCATTCCATTCACACTTCAAGAAATTATAAACCACCCATCAACCCCAAACAACCCCACAATCCAAAACCTTGAAAATTTCAAAACTTTTCCTAATTAAACCTCCAAACACCCTATAAACCCCTAAAAATTTAAAAAACTTCGCTCTAACTCCTTAAATCCTCAGACACCAATATCAGATAAAGTTTTCAATTTCGTCCACGACATTCGCGTGCAAAGGAAGATTCTTAGAGCCGCGAACTCGTTATTGGTCGGAGTTCCATGCGGTCCACGCGATCATCGATTAGCGAAGATCCGCGGTTTAACTCGACACCGAAGTTTAACCCAGTTCGAGGCAGAGCTGTGTGATCGAAGAAACGGCACCGGGCCGGAAAAACAGGGGATGAAAGGCGAGGCATGGGTGGAGCAAAAAGACGCAGAACGTCGGCGGACAATGAACGGGAAACGACGGCAGGAGACGTCGAGACGCGTCGCGACGCCACACCACGCTTTTTCTACGTGACCCTGGATCGAAAGTCGGACACCTGCGCTTTTCTCCTTGGATTTCTACTGGCCATTGATTTCCGGCGCTCTTTTGACAAAATGAAAAATAGCAAAGTTGTTTAATTTAAGGGTTTAAGGGTTTGTACTTTCGTCTTTCTTTGAATTATTGAGAATTTTGGCATTTTTATGAACATTTGTTTTATTTGAGACTGTGGTCATTATATTGAAAATGAAGGAATTTGTAACATTTTATATGTGTAACAGCTTTGATATGTTTGTCTTGCAAAATTAATATTTTGTTTGACTTTTTGAATTTCTTTTAAATATTACACTTTTGAAATTTTCTAAATAATACACGTAGTATGAAACTAACAGTAAAACAAGGTTTATTTTAAAAATAATATAATGTCGCAAATTTTTAATATTTTGTGAAGATTCTATTAAAAGTTTTACTTAAAGGAGACAAATATTTTTCATGAATTAATTATGAAATTATTGTACAATATGAAACTTGTAATTTATTAAAATGTAACAAAATATAAGAGACACATTTTTCATTCTTCCCTCAAATTTTTCATGTGACACTCATATCATATGATACTCCTATATTCGTACAATAGAAAATAATTTTAACAAGGCTGTCATTCAAAATCCCTAACAAAAGATTCAAAGAGAACATTAAAGGCATTATTCAAAAATAAAATGAAATGAAACATAACTTGTCGTAATTGGTCGTAGACCAAGAAATATGGGCTGTTTTCAGAGGTCCATTTGCAAGTTTGAAAATGGCGGAGCACGCCAGACGAGCCAAGATGTAGCAATATTTTGTAGCTGAAGAAACGCACAAGTTCTCTAGCAAAAAGGAGACAGCTATGGGATTATATCTCCCACGTCTAGACGAAAGTTTCGTCGTAAACGAGCCACGAAAGTGCTGGCTTCCTCCTTAAGCAGCACTCGCGACTCCCTGTGCCTATAATTACAAGCCGGAAACTGCGTGTCTTCGTCTTTTCAAATAGGGTTTCTGTCAGAGGGAAGCTACATGGTTTCATGGAGGGTGTGGTGCTCTGTATCTTCTTTGGGAGATGTTCGGGAATTTTGGGAATTACTTGCTTTTATTTAAGAAGATTAGTTATTTAAGAAGATTCTTAAATCCTTCCTTAACAAAGAGGATGTTTAGAAGGATGAGTATACAGTTTCTTTTATTTTGAAATTTGCAAATTTTTATTGTATTGAAATTTTTGTAAAGCTGAAATTCTTGAATTGTGAAGTTGGAATTTTTTTGAGAAGTTAAGAAGGGGTTGATTTATTGCAAATTATAAAATTGAGACATTTTTCAGATTTTTAATCTTTTGGTTGATAAAGTAGTAGTTGATAAAATTTACTAATTTCTAAATTGAAAATTTAAAAAAAATTTATGGTTACATGGAGCAAAAATTTTTGAATCTGCAAATATGACGTTGAGAAATCAAGAAATTAAGTCAATTATTAAGAAGTTAAGAAATTAAGAAATTTTCAAATTTTTATTTTTCTAAGATTGTATATTTGCAAATTTGAAGATTAGCAATTCTTAAAATTAATAAATTTCCATTTTTCCAAATTTTGAAGTTTCAAATTTTTAAATTAGTAATTTCTAAATTCATAGTTTCCAAATTGTCAAATTTCCAAATTCCCCAATTCCCACATTCCTAAATTTGCAATTCCCCAATTCCCAAATCTTCAAATTCCACATTCTCCAATTTCAAATTCCCAATTGCAAATATCCCAATTCCCACATTCCTAAATTTGCAATTCCCCAATTCCCATATCCTCAAATTCCAAATTTCCCAATTCCCACATTCCTAAATTTGTAATTTCCCAATTCCCATATTCTCAAATTCCACATTCTCCAATTTCAAATTCCCCAATTCCAAATATCCCAATTCCCACATTCCTAAATTTGCAATTCCCCAATTCCCATATCCTCAAATTCCAAATTTCCCAATTTCCACATTCCTAAATTTGTAATTTCCCAATTCCCATATTCTCAAATTCCACATTCCCCAATTCCCATATTTCCCAATTCCAAATTCCCCAATTCCAAATTTCTCAATTCCCACATTCCTAAGTTTGCAATTCCCCAATTCCCATATCTTCAAATTCCACATTCCCCAATTCCAAATATCCCCATTCCCACATTCCTAAATTTGCAATTCCCCAATTCCAAATTTCACAATTCCCACATTCTTAAATTTGGAATTCCCCAATTCCCATATCTTCAAATTCCAAATTCCCCAATTCCCATACTCCTAAATTTGAAATTTCCCAATTCCCATATCCCCAAATTTCAAATTCCATGTGCCAATTTCCATATGCCCCAATTCGAAATTCCCCAATTCCTATATCTCCAATTCCCAAATCTCCAAGTTCCTAAATCCCCAATTTGAAATTCCCCAATTCCCAAATTCCCAAATCCCCAATTTGAAATTCCCTAAATCTCCAAATCTCCAAGTTCCTAAATCCCAAATTTGAAATTCCCTAAATCCCCAATTTGAAATTCCCTAAATCTCCAAATCTCCAAGTTCCCAAATCCCAAATTTGAAATTCCCTAAATCTCCAAATCTCCAAATCCCCAAATCCCCAAATCTCCAAATCCCTAAATTCCCATCCCATAATACATCCAAATCTCCCTACCCAAATCCCCAAAACAATCAAATCCCAAACCACTCTCCTTCCCAAATTCCCAAACCCCAAATTGCCCAACTCCCCACCTCAAAAAGACTTTCCCCTACCCAACTTCTCCGAACTCTAAACTACCCTCTTGTAGCACAAACTCCACACTCTAAACCGTATGCTCTATACTCGCATTAAAACGGAAGTTGGCAGGTCGCTCTTCGGCCTTGACACGGGCCTAGCACCACAGCCAACGAATCGAAAGGAAGATTCACTTAGAAATTCTGAATAGACGCTCATGGACTTGCAAATAAACACGTTCGATTGGTTCGTCCATTTATATGCGGCCAAGCTCGGCAAACGAACGATATTGTGCGCCCTTTTACAGACACTAAAACGAACATCCTTCCGACGTATACTTGCGTGAGGTGCACGAAGTAGGTCATTTATAACCACAGCCATCAAGTTTTCGTAAGGTACAAGGATTTTTGTCTTGAACGACCACGGAAATACGGAACAGGATGTTAAACAAAGTAGGGAAATTTGCATTTCCTTTTACGTTTCATCTGTCAAGGATAAATACTTTAGGCTAACGGAGGTTTATATTAAAGCGCGGAGATGAAGTTTTATAGCTTGATAGGAGGTCTAAATGCTTCTATATTAACCTCTCTGAAACGTTCGCAAATAAAGTTCTTTCAATTTTAGAGGACCTTGGGCTTTCGAGTATTGAGCGTTTATATTAATTGGGGGCGACTATTATAGTATACATTCACTTTGCAATACAAATTTTATTATTATTATGGTTAAATACAAATTTGGAGGATTCAGGGTTTACCGATACTTTTTACTGTATAAAAATTTCACAAAAATTTTATTAAGATTTATTAACATTTTTTTACTGGAATTTTTTCAGGTAGTGTTGGTAAATTCAATTTTAGTTAGAGTGTAACTCTTCTTTTAGATATAATGAACGATTCCATTATGGTCATCTAATAATTATTATTAGCCAAGAATAGATGGAACTAGAGTTCTAAGTGTATAGACCATGTGTTATAGCACATGTTTCATTTTTATAGCACGTACTCATCAAATATACATGTAACTCTACTGATGACTGCCTACAGCTAAGTCGTTTCTCACCATGTAATTTTCAATTACAAACAATATCATTTTTGCAAATTAATATCACTGTAATTTCACTTAGATGTACTTTATTATAGCTAGATCAGTGCTTTATAATTTTCTGAGAGCTATTTTCAGAGTGTCGATTTTCTTCCAAGTTCCATAAATTATTAACAATAAGGAAACTTAAATTATTCACGTATGTTGAATTGTTTAGGAGAGTACCTAAAATGGTACTAAATAATTAGTTGAAAGGTGAAGGTATTTTCTGAGATATTTTTGGGGTTCAAATATAGTGGTTTGTATGATAGGTGAGTTTAAAATTTGATAATAGTTATGATATGATCATTTGAAACTTTATGGTACTTGTAATACATTAATTTGAAATTTGATACTGCTTATGATATATCACTGTGAAACTTGATACTCCTTAAAATATATCAATGTGAAATTTGATACTCCTTCAAATACATCAATGTGAAACTTGATACTCCTTCAAATACATCAACATGAAACTTGACACCACTTATGATACATCAATGTGAAACTTGATACTCCTTAAAATACATCAATGTGAAATGTGATACCACTTATGATACATCAATGTGAAACTTGATACTCCTTAAAATACATCAATGTGAAATGTGATACCACATATGATACATCAATATAAAACTTGATACTCCTTCAAATAGATCAATCTGAAATTTAATACCACATATGATACACCAATGTGAAACTTGATACTCCTTAAAATATATCAATTTTAAATTTGATACCACTTATGATACATCAATGTGAAACTTGATACTGCTTCAAATACATCAACATGAAATTTGATACCACATATGATACATCAATGTGAAACTTGATACTGCTTCAAATACATCAACATGAAATTTGATACCATTTATGATACATCGATGTGAAACTTGATATTCCTTAAAATACATCAATCTGAAATTTGATCCCACCTACGATACATCGATATGAAACTTGACACTCTTTACAATACACCAATCTGAAATTTGATACTACTACAAATACTTTAATGCCCTTCTCCTAGTACCATATTCAGAACCCCGATTGTCTTCCTCCTCTCACAAATTCTTAACAATAAGAATAGTTAAACTATTCACGCATGATGTGCATTGGCAAGAAGCTTGCATACCACACCCCCTTTTCCCATGTATTTTAAACGGACATAGTTTTTCCTTGCAGCACAGAATCAGAGTAGAATACAACGAAGAAGTTGGAGATCGTTGACGCCGGAAAGGGTGATGGACACGGGCCGAGTTTCCGGTGTATCGAACGCGTGGTTCTCACCGTGAAAGTTGTCACATGGACGCGATACACTGACGAAAGTTCCCTCGAATTGGAAGAGTAATCGAGTTTCCGTGCTTGGATAATGGCTCGTCCATACCGCTAACGATGGCGACCAATGCAATTTCTCTGACGCGTTCTACGCCGTTGGACGGAATTAATTCGACGTTCAAAACCGTCCAACAACTCCGCGTTTGTGGCTCTCGATCATTATAGCTGTTACACGGCTCTAATTTTATCGTCATGGAAAATATTAGCTCTGTGCGAAAGTTCTACGTGCTTTGTGTGATACTGAATGTTTGGGGACAGGGGTATTTGATGACATGGAGGATTGAAATGTAGCGGATAGGGTAATTTGAAAGTTTATGATATTTATGATGTATTGAGTTCGGAGTGATATTTATGCATCGATTTGAAAGCTTGTGCTATTTATGATGCATCGATCTGAAACCTTATGCTGTTTAGGATGCATCGATTTGAAATTCTATGCTATTTATGGCGTATCTGTTTGAAATATAGTGGTTCTTTTATTAGTTTGAAACTTAATAATCCTTATGATATATGAATTTCAAATTTGATACTATTTATGAGATATTAATATGAAATTTGGTAGCATTTAAAATACATTAATTTGAAACTTGATGATAATTGTGATACATCAATATGAAATTTGATAATATTTAAAATACATCAATTTGGAACTTGACGATAATTATGATACATCAATATGAAATTTGATAGTGCTTAAAATACATCAATTTCCAACTTGATACTACTTATGATACATCAAGATGAAATTTGATAGTGCTTAAAATACATCAATTTTAAATTTGATACTACTTATGATATATCAAGATGAAATTTGATAGTGTTTAAAATACATCAATTTCAAACTTGATACTACTTATGATACATCAAGATGAAATTTGATAGTGCTTAAAACACATCAATTTTAAATTTGATACTACTTATGATACATCAAGATGAAATTTGATAGTGCTTAAAATACATCATTCTGAAATTTGATACTCCTTAAAATACATCATTCTGAAACTTGATACTGCTCATGATACATCAATGTGAGACCTAATTATACTTAACATACATCACTATGAAATTAAACAGAATTTACATTACATAAATTATATACTTCTGTTGAGTATGACTAGATAAACCTACCATAAATTTTTAATACGAACTAGTTGAGTGTCAGAGAATGGATAAGAAGATTATTCAGTAAATGCAAAGTGAGATGTTATCTGACAATCAATTTTATACGATCAATAAGAACATTAACGGAAGGTTTACACGGTCGTTTGAAACAAACATTAAGCTTCAAATTGATGGAACGAAAGTGGTACTTAGTGATAGTTTTATGTCATTAAGTTCCTGTAATATAAATGCGGCTTTACGATAGTTTTATGAGGTGGAACTGTGTCAGGTACTGAGAGCTTCTGAAATTCAGTGTTTAGTATAAGTAGTAAACCGTTTTAAATGTTTGGTTAAATAATATTTGGAGAACACCTACGTCTGCAATGCATAATAATAAAATAATATATGATGCACAATTTTACAACTACAATTATTAATATATAATTTATAATTTTAAGAACACAGTGATATTATATTTAAATATCATACGTGATATATAAAAATAATTAAAAATTGTAGAAACACATTGATATTAAAATATACAGAATACCACTAACAAAACATTTGACTAACATTTATAAAATTAATATTTTATTAGTTGATCATTTATTAAAATCTTTCAAAGTGAACGAAGGATTATTTTTATCATCAAAGAGACATTTTGATGACAGTATTCTATAATTGTTTCATAACTCCACGTATCAATTTTTCGTCAACAATAAAATTTCATCGAACACACATTATTTTTCCTATTTTCCGAATATGTTTTATTCGTTTACTGCGCACACATTTTTCAAATCGAAGTGGCTACAACGAGCAATTTAAAATCATATCAGGCAATTTAAAATCACATCGAGTGAAGAACAGGAGATTGCAATTTCGATGTGAACGTGCATTTTAATTTAAAGCTGCGACCCAGTGTCGCATATTCGTGACTTCAATACAGAGATTTTTATTGGGTTGTAATATAAGTTCGTGGCATTTATAGTTTTCTTTTTTTTTACGGTGTTCGTGTGTTACGACGATGCAGGGTAGTAAAATTACCACCTTGAATATCTGCCAAACTGCGGAAGTAAAAAAGGGAATGTCGTATAAAAATTGTATAGAGTGATTTCGTATGACCTTCATAGTTTTTAGTTCGTGGGGAGCCATTTTGAAGATTTTTATTAAAAGTCTTAGGGGAATGTGCATTCTCATGTTTCCAAATTCCAAATTCCTCAATTTGCACGTCACCAAATTCTAATTCTCTAAATTCCAAAATTTTCAATTTCCATATTTTCAAATTCCACGTTCCCCACTTCCCACATCCCCAAATTCCAAATTCTCCAATTTCCACGTCCCCAAATTCTAATTCTCTAAATTCCAAAATTCCCAATTCCCACGTCTCCAAATTCCAAATTCACCAATTCCCACATTCCCAAATTCTACATCCCCCAATTCTCACATCTCTAAATTCCAAATTCCCCAATTTCCACGCCTCCAAATTCTAATTCTCCAAATTCCAAAATCCCCAATTCCCACGTCTCCAAATTCCAAATTCTTCAATTTCGACGTCCCCAAATTCTAATTCTCCAAATTCCAAAATTCCCAATTCCCACGTCACCAAATTCCAAATTCACCAATTCCCACATTCCCAAATTCTACATCCCCCAATTTTCACATCCCTAAATTCCAAATTCCCCAATTGCCACGTCCCCAAATTCCAAAATCCCCAATTCCCCCGTCTCCAAATTCCAAATTCCTCAATTCTGACATCCCCATATTCTACATTTCCCAATTCTCACATCCCTAAATTCCAAATTCCTCAATTTCCATGTCCCCAAATCCTAGTTTCCGAAATTCTAAAATTCCTAATTCCCACGTCTTCAAATTCCAAATTCCCTAATTTCCGCATTCCCAAATTCTAAATTCCCCAATTCCCACATCCCCAAATTCTACATTTCGCAATTTCCACGTCTTCAAGTTCTAGTTCCTTAATTTCCAAAATCTCCAATTCGGACGTTCCTAAATTCTAAACTCCCCAATTCCCACATCCCGAAACCTCCAATTATCATTTGAAAAATACAATATAGGTTAGGTTGAAAAATACAATGTAAAGCTGATCATGTAAGATACTTTAAATAAAACTCTACAAAATTTGCTTAAAAAATTATCGAACTTTCCAAAACAATTCAACTGACCAACAATTCCCAAGTCGATCACGTATCATGAAGAATTCCAGCAGTCCCTGAAGACCGTGTGCCGGACAAGGGTGACACGTTTCCCCTCTAATTGGAACGTTTAATGAGCGGCTGTAAAGAACGCTGGAAAAGCAACGTCATAATTAACAGAATTCTATCCTGGGGGCTAATTGGCGACGCGGGCTCCATTTTAATGAACACACAGCCCAGAAGAAGCCGAACTTCCGCGGCTCGATAGCTTAGTTTCGAACGAGCTCAACTTCGAATATCCGTTGTACTCGAACTCTGCGAGAAACCGTCGAACTCGAAGGCCCGCGTGCTGCATTAAAACCGAGCCAACAAGAAAACGTAACAGCGTGGAACTTTTCGAAACTTCTGAATTCGTTTAAACGAGGCTAACCCTTGCTCCTGTTTCTGAACGACCAGATGATTCTGTTACGGTGTAACGATTGTCCCTTTAACGAGAAATCGTCGCTGGAGAAAGAAGCAAAGCTGCGAGGTACATAAAGGCTTGGAAACTGAGCTTTTCATACGGGCTAAACTTCTGATGACGAGCTTTATTTATCGTTGGGATCACGGAGGGTTGACGAGCTGCAGTTGGATGCACGCGAGTAGGTGGTTTAGTTGACGTATTTTTGAAGTTTATTGTTTTTAATTGGTGGTAGGTGGTATGGTAATTAGGGATTTTGGGATTTAGGGAGAATGCAAGATTAGGGATTTGGGGATTTAGCGAGGTGGAAGTTGTGGAATTTGGGGATTTAGGGAGACTGAGAAATTAGAGATTTGGGGAATTAACGAGTTGGGGATTTAATGAGTTGGAAATTTAGGAATTTGGGGATTTAAGGAGAATGAGAAATTAGGGATTTGGGGATTTATCAAGGTGGAAATTGAGGAATTCGGGTATTTAGAAGAATTGAAAAATTAAAGATTTGGGGAATTAACAAGTTGGGAATTTAGTGAGTTGGAAATTTAAGGATTTGGAAATTTAGGGAGGTTGCAAAATTAGGGATTTGGAGATTTAGTGAGGTGGAAGTTGTGGAATTTGGGGATTTAGGGAGACTCAGAAATTAGAGATTTGGGGAATTAACGAGTTGGGAATTTAACAAATTGGAAATTTAAGGATTTGGGAATTTAGGGAGGTTGCAAAATTAGGGATTTAGAGATTTAGCGAGGTGGAAATTGAGGAATTTGGGTATTTAGGGGGACTAAAAGATTAGAGATTCGGGGAATTAACGAGTTGGGAATTTAACAAGTGGAAAATTTAGGAATTTGGGGATTTAGGAAGAATAAGAAATTAGGGATTTGGGAATTTAGCGAGGTGGAAATTGAGGAATTTGGGAATTTATGGAGACTGAAAATTAGAGATGTGGGGAATTAACGAGTTGGGAATTTAACGATTTGGAAATTTCGGAATTTGGTGGTTTAGGGAGACTGAAAACTTAGAAATTTGGGGACTTATCGAGTTGGAAATTGCGGAATTTGGGGATTTAGGAAGACTGAGGAATTAGAGATTTGGGGAATTAATGATTTGGGAATTTAACGAGTTGGAAATTAAAAAATTTACAGATTTAAGGAGACCGAAAAATAGCAGATTTGTGGACTTAACGAGTTGGAAATTTAGGAATTTATGGAGACTGAAGAATGAGAGACCTGGGGAATTAATAAACTGGGAATTTAACAAGTTGGAAATTAAAAAATTTGCAAACCTCGGACGACCGGAAAATTGCAGATTTCTGGACTAAACGAGTTGGAAATTGAAGAATTTAAAAATGTATGCAGACTGAAAAATTAGAAATCTGGGGACTTAACGAATTGGAAATTTAGCGAGTTGGAAATTAAAGATATTGTGGGAATTTAGCGACTTGGCAATTAAAGATATTGTGGGAATTACCGAGTTGGAAATTTAAGAATTTAGGCATATAGTATTTTAACAACAGAAGAATTTGAAAATTTAGAAATTTGAGAATTCAGAAATTTTGAAAAACACTAACTAGGTTACATAATTAAAAAGTTCAGAAGTTTGTCCATTCACAAACACTGAAACACAAGAATTTCGAAATAGATATAAGACTTCCAATTTTCAAATAAAAGAATTTACTCCATCAACATCCCCCAAAAAACCACCTAACATTTCACTCAGTAATCAATTCCTCAAATAAATTCCCATTCTCAAACTGCCTTCCAATGCCCGCAATCGCTCACACGACACGTTCCTCCAGTTCCACCGAAACCTCGCAAAGAGATCTCTCCCCGAAATTCCCCGAATTCAAGTCCCCTGTGAACAACGAAATTTCCGTTTCCTCCAAAGGCAACTGTTAACATCGAAAGGCAGGGAGTATGGCATGCAAAAGTTGCGTACGTGTGTAAGGGTGGTCCGGGTTTGGCCCGCAACTGGGTCGCAGCCTGTCCTGACCCAGATGAATGTAGAGTGACGTCACGCAACCCCCTTGATCTTCTCTTTCTCAGACGAAGTATCTCGTCCTCTTTTCAAGAAACGTTTCGATCAATCATCGACATTCAACACCGGATCGCAACAGAATTACACGACGTGTGGTTCATGTGCCACCGCGAGCTACATATGTGAATTCAATGACACAGTCGAAAACAACGTTTCGCCCCTGGCGAGAAGAGGGAGCAGAAAACGTACCGTGTTTAAAATGTACCGTTCGTGTTTCTTTGTTCGTTTTGTTTGTCAGCCTTTTTCGCGGGACCACCCATTTTTACGGCGAGAGGTTATTGTGGAGCGAAAAGCGATGGCAAATATTTGTGCCCCTCGAGAAATATTGGCAGCGAAATTTGCTGACTTCTCTTGACGAAGATATTTCGATTTCGATTCGACGATGGGATTTGAAAATTCGTTTACTTTTGTTTCACTTTTGGAGATTGGATGCTGGGAGGCTAGATGGAGTTCATTTCGTGTTATTTATATTTTATGAATGTCGAGCGGAAGGTTTTGTTGGCTGTTTTTTGATAGTTTGATGTGGTGATTCTTTGGTTTATTTTTGGAGGGTGAGGGGTTTTTAGAGAGTTGATTGAGTTAGTATGTAACTTTTTGGGTGGTGGGGGTAGGAGGGTTGTGTTGAGGGAAATGGCGATGTAGGGAGAGGTTGTTTGCTGTTTTTTTGGGTAGGTCATTTTGGAGTTTAGGAAGGTGGAGATTTGGAGAAGAGGGGATTTAGAAATTTGGGGAATTTGAGAGGAAATTGGAAATTTAGGGGTTGGAAGGATGAAAATTTTGGAAATTGGGAAAGTCCAAATTTAGGGAAGAGAGACTTTAGAAATTTGGGGAATTTAGGAGGGTGGAAATTTAGGGGTTGGGAGGATGAAAAATTTGGGAAATTGAGAAAGTGGAAATTTGGAGAATTGGGAATTTCAAAATTAAGAAATTTGGAAAATTGGGAAATTAGAGAATTGGTAAATTAGAAATTTAAGAAATTTAGGGAATTGTCAATTCAGAAATTTGGAAATCTAGGGAATTGTCAAATTAGAAATTTGGAAATTTAGGGAATTGGCAATTTAGAAATTAGGAAATTTGAGAAATTAGCAATTTAGAAATTTGAAAAATTGGGAAATTAGAAATTAGGTACTTGGAAATTTATAGAATTGAATATTTTTAAATTTGGGAATTGGCAATTTATTAATTTAAAAAATTAACAATGTAAAAATTTGGAAATTTCAGATTCAGAAATATAGAAATTTCAAAATCTGTTAATTCCACTAATTCAGAAATATAAAAATTTACAAAATTGCATAAACAATAAATTAAATAATTTAGAAAATTAGAAACCTACAAAATTAAATAATTCAGAAAATTAAAAACCTAATAAATTAACTAACTCAGAAAATTAAAAACCTAATAAATTAACTAATCTAATGAATTACTCATTTGTAAAATTTGCCAATAAACTTCGTATTTAAAAAATGTTAAAATTAACAAAATAAAAACGCATAAATTCAGAAACTAATAAACTAAAATAATTCTTAAATACATCAAGAATCTGAAAGATTCAAAAATTTGTAAATTGCAGTACCTTCCAACGTAATCAGCGAACTGACCCTCTACAACAATTAACAACTGATTAATCACGGAAGTTTCTCATATTATAATTAACGAATTCGTATGCAAGCCCGCATATGACCCACATATAGTATTCCCAGTATTCAAACTATGAAATGCTTCACTCAATTATCCCACACTCGTAATTGTGAACACTCTGAACATCGAATACAAGGAAGTCCATACACAGCGGATACAACCTATGTAACATCTGCATGTATCCTCCAACTGCGCAGAATTTAAACGCATCCACGTGCAAACGACATTATGTCGCAGGATTTATGGACAGTTGTCCTTGTACAATTGATATAATCTATATTAACAATCCTACGATCGATCTGTCGAAGTCAAACTATTGTATATATGTATACATATAGTACTAGATATAAGTACTTGTAACGGAGATATCGTCGTGTTGAGTTTCAACTACATTTACCAGTTCTTAGTAAATTCGATTGGAAGACAATCACTGATTGGAATATTCAATCTCTGATATCTTCTTACGGTGGCTCTGAAACGGGTGTTCGAATAGCGATAACGAACCAATCTTAAGCTTCGTGGATTAATTGTAACGCTGAACGATAATAAATTATAGAGACAGTTGTTTCATGCAGATGTATGTAAATTAAAGGGAAATTCGAATCTGGCTGTTATTGGAGAGTAATATAACGTGGCGAGATGGTGTTTAGTAATAAATTTTTCTGGTTGTGAGATTCAAGAGACGGTGTTTGGGGAATGTTGAAGTTTTGGGGAATTTGAAACTTGAAACTTGGGGAATATTGAAATTTAAGAATTTTAATTTGGAATTAGAGGGTTTAATTTAGGATTATGGAAATTTGGGATTTCGAATTTGGGGAATTTGGGAGTAGGTAATTGGGAAATTTCGAAAGTGGGAATTTTTGGATTTGGGGAATTTCGAAATACGGAATTTTCGAATTTGGAGGATTTGGAATTTGGGAAATTTGGAAATAGGGAATTTTGGAATTTGGGGAATTTGGAATTTGGACTTTGGGGAATTTGGAATTTGGGGAACTTGGAGACTTTGGAATTTGAAGAATTTGGGAAATTTGAGGAATTTGGAATTTAGAGAATTTAGAATCTGGAGAATTTGGAGTTTGAGAAATTTGGAATTTGGGGAATTTGGAATTTGGGGAATTTGGAATTTGAGGAATTTGGAGAACTTCGAGACTTTGGAATTTGGGGAATTTGGGATTTGGAGAATTTGGAATTTGGGGAATTTGGAATTTGAGGAATTTGGAATTTAGAGAATTTGGAATCTGGGGAATTTAGTGTTTGGGGAATTTGGAATTTGGGGATTATGAAATTTAAGGAATTTGGAATTTGGGGAATAGCAATAAATTTATCAACTAATCACCCAATAATATTAATTGATAAATTTTAAGCGACGATACGTTTAAATATTTGTAAACAAAATCTCAGTTAAACAATCATTTCAAAAGTAATAACATTGGATCACATAATAAATAATCTCTTTTTTTTAAATGCCTATTCTTAACAAAATCAAATACCATGTCCAAAATGTAATTATTTATTCTAATTTTTTAAAATGAAAAATGTGAATGGTATATTTTAAGTCTGAACTACATGACTTATTAAAAACAAGTAGGTTACGAATGCAATATGTAAATCGAGAAGAATCATCAATTCCTCCCCCTATATCACCATCCGGCTTATTCTCTCTATCATGGCAATCTGAAGGAGCCATAGAACGTACTTAGCATACCAGTACCGATCGTGATCGGAATATCTCGACTAACGTTTCCATTTCTCAAGAAATGGAGTCGAACAGTACGAAACGTGCACTATCCATCCTTCCCAATCTCGATATAGCCGAACATAGTCGGCTAATAAAATTGCGCCGGAAATTCGGGAAAAACGAAGGAGATGGAAACGGGAACGAACAAACATGGCTATCGAGTAACCCACGGTTGAGTTATCCGATTCGATCTCTCGAGATTTCAGAGGGCGAACGAAATAACGGCGAGGGAGAGCGGTGGGTAATAGAGTTGGTACAAATACTTGAACATCAGGTAACTTCTGCAAACAGTCAGATAGATCTTTGGAACACTTTAAGCGATGTCACTAGTTACGCCTGTGGAAATCGTGGAGGATTCGTGGGACTGTTTAACACCTTACATTTTTCTTTTTTTTTTGGTTGGGTACACTGTTATGTATATGTAGGCGCAAGTTTTACCAAATTCCGACGTCCCCGAATGTCCACGTCCCCAAATCTCCACGTTTCCAAATTCCTACGCCCCTAACTCTTCAAATCTCCAAATCTCCACGTCTTCAAATCCCTACATCTCCAAATCTCCACAACCCCGAATCTCCACGTCTCCAAATCCCCATGTCACCAAATTTCCACGTCTCCAACTCCTCAAATCTCCAAATCTCCACGTCTCCAAATTCCCACGTCCCCAAATCTCCACAACCCCGAATCTCCACGTCTCCAAATCCCCATGCCACCAAATTTCCACGTCTCCAACTCCTCAAATTTCCAAATCTCCACGTCTTCAAATCCCTACATCTCCAAATCTCCACATCTCCGAATCTCCACGTCTCCAAATCCCCATGTCACCAAATTTCCACGTCTCCAACTCCTCAAATTTCCAAATCTCCACATCTCCAAATCCCTACATTTCCAAATCTCCACATCTCCGAATTTCCACGTCTCCAAATCCCCACGTCCCCAAATTCTCAAATCTCCAAATCACCACGTTCCCAAATCCTCAAATCTCCAAAACCCCACGTCCTCAAATCCCAACCCCCCCAAATTCTTAATTGCTCCAACAACGTCCAAATCCCCAAAAATCTCCAACAATCCAGTGAACCTCTCCCTCTTCAGATTCATAATAACACAAAAATAGTATCACTCCAAAATTTCCATATCCATGTCTTCATAAAAGTTCGTTATGATAAATGAATTCTGTTTATCATCTCTAAAAGAGAGAAATCAGTACGAAAATATTTGTCCGTACACAAGGCAGCAGAGTCAGAAGGACATAACGTAATTCCAGCAAAGTGCAACCCAGCTTGAATCAATTAAGCTATCCGATTAGTAAATTTTATTCCGACTAATCGTATCTAGTAGAAAGCACCGAAAAAGAGACGTCCTTGTGCCTGTTTCGAGCTTGTCTCGCTCTCGCTCGCGTATCGAGTTCTGTCCGGACTGCTTCCGCGTGCGTTCATCCCCTGACAAACACAGAGCCCCGGACGGAAACGTTTCATCGAAATCCTGTTAGCGCGTTTCAAGGTGAAACCGAAGCTTCTCTATACTTTGCGAGACGACCTCGGGAGAAAGTTTAGCGAAGCTTGGTCTACCGAGCAAAATTGTGCTTTCGTTCGGAGTGTTCGAATTCGAATCCGACCTGCGTCACACGCTCGCTCAGCCGTCGTCGTTTCGAGAGATTTAATTAACGCCAAACGAACTGCGATAACGAGCATCGCGGTGCACAATAACTAGACTAAACGGGACACGGAGAGAACTCGGTCCAACGGGTTTCAAGTTCAAGGCGAACGCAGCCGACACACGGGAGACCATTCGATAACTCTGGACATTGCGGCGGGACACCTGTCGGGACGGATGAGGGTCAGTTCCAGCAAATTTCTAATTCAAATTGTACTGTCAACTCCCGTAATTTTCTGCTTTTACAAATTTGTAAATTATCGAATTATATTTGTGAAGTTTCTATGTTACAAATTTGTGATATTTTTTCCAAATGGGAAAAATGTGTTTTTACTTTTATTTTGGGGGAAATGTACTTGTAAGGACTCAGGTTACTGTATTTATAAATTTGTATCATTTTTTGAAATTTATAAATTCAGATTAATTTATATGACAACATAAAGACTGTTCAGAGTTGTTCTAATAAATAAAAGCAATATTTACATAAGAACCGAATAGTTTTTACATATTTGCAGTGTTTCTTAGGGGGTACGACTTGAGAAACCTTACCCTATAATATAATATTTAATTATACCAAATAACTTAATAATTAATTGAATGGTTGAACACTGAATTCAAGAAATGTCTAAAGTCGCAAAATCCTTAATTTACAAGTTTTCAAATCTTCCAATTCTGAAGAATTCAAATTCCTAAACTCCCAACTCGTTAATTCTCCAAACCTTTAACTGTTCACTCTCCTAAAATCCGTCAACTTCCACCAACCTAAAAATCCACATCCCAAAAATTGCAAATCCCCAAATCCCCAAAAATTGCAAATCATCTGATCCCCAACTTCCCAAAATAACTCTCCAAATCGTCAAAGATCTCCAGAATAAATGTATCAACCCCTAAAAACTGCTTGATCCATTTCCCTCGCGACGAAGAAGTCTTTTTTCCACGATCGTATTTATGAGTTGCACCCTGCTATTTCGCGCCCCTACATTGTTGTTCCAGTTGAATTCATAGTACATCATGTTTAATTCACTCGATGTCCGTTCCTCGACTTCCAGCGAGGAAAAACTAAGAGGGTATAAAAAATAGTGACAGAAGTGTGCCACAAGGTCTTCTCTACCTCCCTTCTTTCTCACCCCTAGTTGCCACTCGCGTCGATGTTGGAAGCAAATACAAGCATGTCCCAGTTTCCGTGACCGCTATAACACGAATTTACGACTGGACTTTTTCACGACCATCGACACCCTTCGTGTTCACTGTTTTCGGTTGCGGTGATCGCGGTCTTCGTTCCTGACAGGTGTCCAGACGGTGCTACGTTCAGGGTTACTCTTCGAAATTATTTGTACTGGGAATTGCTCACTTTTCCTTGAACTTTAATTTGAGGTGGATTTGGAAATTTAAGAGTTTATTAATTTTGTGGTATTTTTGAAATTTTAGGTATTTTAGGAAGATTAGGGATTTTGGGGTGTTGTGATTTATGAAGAAGGGTGTTTTGCAAATTTTAGGAATGTTGGGATGTGGGCTGGAAGTTTTGGAATTTGGAGAATTTGGAATCTGGAGAATTTGGAATTTGGGAAATTTTGAATTTGGGAAATTTAGAATTTGGGGAATTTGGAATTTGAGGAATTTGGAATTTGGAGAATTTGGAATTTGAGGAATTTGAGGAATTTGGAATTTGAGGAATTTGGGATTTGGGGAATTTGGAATTTGAGGAATTTGGAATTTGGAGAATTTGGAATTTGAGGAATTTGGGATTTGGGGAATTTGGAATTTGGAGAATTTGGAATTTGGAGAATTTGGAATTTGGAGAATTTGGAATTTGGAGAATTTGGAATTTGGGGAATTTGAAATTTGAGAAATTTGGAATTTGGGGAATTTGGGATTTGGGGAATTTGGAATTTGGAAAATTTGGAATTTGAGGAATTTGGAATTTGGGAAATTTGGGATTTGGAAAATTTGGAATTTGAAACTTAGAGAATTTGGAATCTGGGAAATTTGAAATTTGTGGAATTAAGGAATTTAGGAAGACTGAACAAAGTGAAGACATATCGTTATGAGTCTAGATTTGCAGCACGAGCAACAGTTTAGTCGCTTTTCATCGTACGATCGCGATAACGCGTCGCCTGCTCTGATTTTGTATTCAACGGGTACACCGTGGCCCCGAGCACGTGACTTTCATTCATTATAACGACACAACGTTTAATTAAGGCCGGACGAATGACATTCTAACAATCGTTTTGAATAAAGATCGTTTATAGATAAACGGACAGTGATGGTCGTTAGGAATTCGATTTGCTGGGTTATTGGATTAATGTCTATGAAATTGTTCGAGAAGATTGAGAAATCTAAGGATTTTCTGATAGGGTGATAATTGTGTTTGAGGCAATTTGGAGACAGTATGGGGTTTTTACATATGTATGAAAACTTGTTCAATGTACAGCCATCAAATTTTTAACAAGTTTGTGTAAGTACAGCTATCAAGTTTCTAAAAATTTGTTCGATTTATAGTTATCAAGTTTTAAACAATTTTGTCTATGTACAGTTATAAAGTCTTTAAAAATTTGTTCGACGTATAGTCATCAAGTTTTAAATAATTTTGTCTATGTACAATTATCAAGTTTCCAAAAATTTATTCGTGTGTAGTTACAAAGTTCTTAAAAATTCATATAGGTACATAAAGTTGCAATGTTCTTAAAAATCCATTTAATTAAAATAAATTAAACCTCTCACAAAATTTAACAAAAAAGTCGTATCTAATCAGTGTTCAAGACACCATGAAAGTCTCAGAAGAAATTCGTGCTTAATCATTCGTTTGATAGAAGTCGTTGAATCCGTTTCCGTAAAACAGTTAAATAAGAACGAAACAAAGAGGAAGAAGCGATAACAGCGTCTTTGAACAGAATAAAGCGAACAGAGGCAAAAAGAGTTTGTTGAAGTATGGAAGGGAAAAGATCAGGCTGGAAACCTTTGAACGACTTTCAGATTGTCTCCAAGGTAACGAGAAAACTTTCAATCTCGATTAACGGTCGGATAGGCGAGAAACGAAGGTAGCGTTGCTTCGGGATGCATAATTGAAGTTACGCTAATCCTTGAAGTGTTCGTTTCCCTCTCGTTCGAGGAATATATCTGCGCGCTTGCAGGAGCTGCGACCTTGAAGCTTTCAAAGACCATGTTTCTTCATTAACGAGGAAACTTAGACGTGGACAGCGTGAAATGTCATGCGCGATACTAATTATGAGCTTAATTAACGCGTGCTCGCGGAAACGCGGATTTCTTAGCTCGAACTAGAGATTTGAATTAGGATTCTACCTTTAATGGCGGTTTCCGTACACCTGGGTGCTATTTCAGATGTCTGAGGTAGATCTACTGACTTTTTAATTCACATTTACATGGATAAAATTGTTAACAGCTTGATGACTACACATGAAACAAATTTTTAAAAACTTGGCAACGTATACACAGAAAAAAAGTTATAAACTTGATGACTAAACATGGAACAAATTTTTAAAAACCTGACAGTTATGCATGGAAAAGAAATTATAAACTTGATAACTATACATAAAATAAATTTTTAAAAACTTGATAATTATACATGGAAACAAATTCTTAAACTTGATGACAAAACATGAAACAAATTTTTAAAAACTTGACAGCTATGCATGGAAAAGAAATTATAAACTTGATAACTATACATAAAATAAATTTTCAAAAACTTGATAATTATACATGGAAAAAAATTCTTAAACTTGATGACTATACATGAAACTAATTTTTAAAAACTTGACAGCTATGCATGGAAAAGAAATTATAAACTTGATAACTTTACATAAAATAAATTTTTAAAAACTTGATAATTATACACGGAAACAAATTCTTAAACTTGATGACTATACATGAAACTAATTTTTAAAAACTTGACAGCTATGCATGGAAAAGAAATTATAAACTTGATAACTATACATAAAATAAATTTTTAAAAACTTGATAATTATACATAGAAACAAATTCTTAAACTTGATGACTATACATGAAACAAATTTTTAAAAACTTGACAGCTATGCATGGAAAAGAAATTATAAACTTGATAACTATACATAAAATAAATTTTTAAAAACTTGATAATTATACATGGAAACAAATTCTTAAACTTGATGACTATACATGAAACAAATTTTTAAAAACTTGACAGCTATGCATAGAAAAAAAAATTATAAACTTGATAACTATACATAAAATAAATTTTTAAAAACTTGATAATTATACATGGAAACAAATTCTTAAACTTGATGACTAAACATGAAACAAATTTTTGTACATATTTATAAACCCTGTACTCTACTCTGTACTTTCAAATGTAAATTTCAGATGTACATCTTAAAATTTCATATGTACCCAGTTATTTTACCATCATGTATTTAATAATTTGTTAAAGAATTTGTATTTGCAAAATTTTGTAATGCAAATCAGTAGAGATTGACCTTTGGAATAGGACTTGGTTTGCAGATACTACGCCTCGAGTTTGCAGTCTATCGATCGACTGGCATGGATATACGATTAACCGCTAATCGGGATTTAATTAAGTTCACACTTTCAATCGGAAGCGAATGTCTGACTTGAATCACGTCGTGGACCGGTTTTTTCGATTTCCGTCGTGGATAAAATAGAAGTGCTATCGATAAGGTAATTGATAGTATTGGAATGCAATCGATAATTCGATATATCGGTAATAATGAGGCGAATGGATAATTGAAATAGAACTTGGCGCTATATTAATTTCTTGAGCTATGATTTATTTATTTGATGCGTTAGTCGAAATTAATTAATTATGGGTGTAATATTAAAATAGGGAAATAAAGTTGAAGTTTTATGTCAAATTTATATTTAATTTTGAGTATGCAAATTATTATTGCACTTAAATTTTTAAGTGAAGTGTATTGAAACATAGTAAAGCAAGAAGTTAGTGATATTATTAAAATTTTAGTATACAACAATTTTATTTTAGTTTTTTATAAAATTGTACTGTAGAATTGTATTTTATTATTAACTTGTATTATCAAATTTTATTTTATTATACATTTTTATTGTCAAAATTTATTTTATTAAAAAACTGCATTATGGAACCATATTTTATTATAAAATTGTATTATCAAATTTTATTTTATTATAAATTTGTATTGTCAAAATTTATTTTATTAAAAAACTGCATTGTGCAACTATATTTTATTATAAAATTCTAATATCAAATTTTATTTTATTATAAATTTTTATTGTCAAATTTTATTTTATTAAAAAACTGCATTGTAAAACTTCATTTTATTACAAAATTGTGTTGCCACATTTCACAAAATTCATTATAGAACCGCATTGTAAAATTTTATTTCATTACAAAATTGCATTATCACATTTTCTTTAATTAAAAAATCACATTGTAAATTTTATTTTACTCTAAAATAACATTGTAAAATTTTATTTTATTATACCAGACTTTAAAACTGTATTTTATTATAAAATTATTAAATGCATTACCTATTATTATTTAATATAAATTCATGAACTTCAGACAACAAAAATTTGATTAATTCAAATGCACAATTTCCAATATCGAAATCTACATTAACAATTTAAATAATGTCATTCACAATATTAAAATCGCATTCAAAGGAATTAAATTCACGAGCCAGTTTATCTAATTGAATCGCCAAAAGGTTGAAACGGTAAAAATATATCTCTCGGACCAAAAAGGGTCGGACACGACCCGTTACAATGTCCACTGAAAGGAAGAACGATGTGGCCGGAAACGTTGTAACTATACTCGCTCTTCGTTATCTTCCGTTAAAAAGGTGGTTACGATAAATCAGCCAACATGTCGCGTGATCGCTCGAGTTTATCCTGGAAAACGGTCATTTCATGCATGGTCCAACCAGGATTACATCTCTGAATTATTTCTGTGGAAATTCCATTCTATTCAAGCTTAAGAATGTATCTCGCTTTTTGGGAATTTAACAAATTTTATTTTAGATATATTACTGTGAAGATTTATTCAATTTATTTTTGGGGTGGTTTGAGAAAGTTGGCACATTTTTCAAATTTTTTAATTTTTATTTTATTAGATTTTTTAATTTTTTAAGGTATGCAAAATTTTTAATTTTTGAAAATTTCAAATTTCCAATTTAACAAATTTGTAATTTTGTAGATTTCTAAATTTTTGAATTTCTGAAATATTTTTCTAAATTTTTAAATTTTCAAGTTTCCAAGTTTCCAAGCTTCTGAATTTCTAATTTTCAAAATTCCAAAATTCCTAAATTCCTAAATTTCCAAATTTCCAAATTTCCAAATTTCCAAATTTCTAAATTTTCAAGTTTCCAAGTTTCCAAATTTCTAATTTCCAAAATTGTTAAATTTCTAAATTCCTAAATTTCCAAGTTTTCAAGTTTCCAAATTTCTAATTTCCAAAATCTCTAAATTCCGTAAATTCCCAAATTTCTAAACTATTTTCCTAAACTTTTAAATTTCCAAAATCCCAACTTTGTACATTTCCAAATTTCTCGACTCCCAAAGTTCCATACCAAAAAATTGTGGAATTTAATTAGCAATCAATTCTTCAAAAAAATCTTCCGGAATTGAACACTAAAAAAGATAACGTTTCAAAGCGAAACGGTCCAATTAATCCAATCGCGTCGAGAAAATGTACATATTCGCGCCCGAATAAAAAGAAAAAAAAAAACATAAAAAGATAAAAGTTTTCATAACACCGTTTAATCAAACGATGGTGCGATTCGATAAAAGGAATAAATCGACGAATCGAGTCGATAAACTTGCACGCTTCTCGAGCGATATTTATTAACGAACCGAGGAAATAAACGGGCGAGAAAATGATAGAAAATCAACGGGGCCAATAAACGCGATGGAAACTGATTTAAAAGCGATCGTGGCGAAAATAAATTTCCAGCGAAGTTCACTCGAAATAACGCTATCCTGTATAATAATTTCCGTTACAAAATTCATAAACCGTTCGATCGTGAGTTAAAATCGAGAGAAGAAGAAGACGAAAGAGGAGAAAAAGTGAGGAACGTTAAAGCTGTGTCAGACATCAGGATACCGGGGACAAGGAGTCGTGAGACGGATTTAGGATCTCGAATGCACTTAACACTGACAGATAATCGATAATCGTGGAGCGATTTCTCGCGAAAATCGGATTTCACGGATTTTATATCGACTCGGGAGTTTAGTATCGCGAAAATACGCGAAAAGTCACGGGCTTCTCTTGTTATAGGGACTAGTTTTATTTTTGTCGCTGCTTGTGTATTGTTGAAGCTCTTTTCTTTTTTGGAAAATAATTGACGAGGTACAGAATTGAAGAATAACTAACAATTTATAAAATTGTAAAATTACAAACAATTTATAAAATTGTAAAACTACAAACATATTAAAAAATTGTAAAATCACAAACAATTTATAGAATTATAAAACTGCAAACATATTACAAAATTGTAAAAACACAAACAATTTATAAAATTCTAAAGTTGCAAACATATTAGAAAATTGTAAAATATCAAACATATTAAAAAATTGTAAAAACGAAAACAATTTATAAAATTGTAAAACTACAAACATATTAAAAAATTGTAAAATCATTAACAATTTATAAAATTGTAAAATTGCAAACATGTTACAAAATTGTGAAATCACAAACAAATTGTAAAATTGTCAAATGGCAAACATGTTACAAAATTGTAGAATCACAAACAATTTATAGAATTATAAAACTGCAAACATATTACAAAATTGTAAAAACACAAACAATTTATAAAATTGTAAAATTGCAAACATATTAGAAAATTGTAGAATCACAAACAATTTATAAAATTGTAAAATTGCAAATATATTAAAAAATTGTCAAATTACAAATAAATTACAAGATTGTTAAGTTGCAAACAAATTAAAAAATTTATGAAGGTGAACGAGTAAATGTAGACAACTCATTAAAACTGTTATGTACGTTCAAAATAATTTTTTCCTTCTTAGAAATTGATGTAAATTGCAGACAAATTACAAGATGCAAATAAGTAAATGAGTATATGTTGACAAATCATTAAAACAGTTATTTAAAATTAAAATAACTTTTGCATTTAGACATCACTTTAGATTATGGATAAATTGCATCACTAAAATTGCAAATTACAGAGAAATGATGAACAGATGGTGAAATGATGAATAGATGAGTATATGATGAAATGAGTAGATGAGTAGAGAAACAAATGATGAGTAGATTAGTACTTGTGATCAAATGGTGAGTAGATCAGTAGAGGATGAAATGATGACTAAATGAGTGAATAGTGAAATGATGAGTAGATGAGTATATTCGTAAAATTATAAGTAGATGAATAGCTGAGTAGATGAGTAACTAAGTGAATGAGTAGCTAAGTAACTGAGTAGGTCATTAAATGATAAGTAGATGAGTAGATGATGTAATAACGAGTAGATGAGTAGCTGAGTACATGATCCAATAATAAGTAGACGAGTAGATAATTGAATAGTATGTAGCTGAACAGTCAATAACTGCTTAACATAATCCACATCCAGCACACCGAATTCACCCACTAATCTCATTTACTCATTCCCAACAAATTTTACTTATTCAAAACCAAGCCAGCCTTCAAACAAAATAATAAATACAGCATACATTACCATGTATGAATTAACATCAAAATATTATCACAAATAACCATTACGTTGCGCATTTATAATTTATCAATGAATTTCAAAACCATTCTGTCATTCATGTCACATTTTCAATGCATCAAAATGGTCGTGCCAGTTTATTTCATATTCATTCAACAATAAATTCCCGAACCATTTGTCACATTTTCAATGCGACAAAATCACCGTGGCAGTTTAAATACCAAAGCAGAATTTTCTTTCCAGCGAGGATTAAGTTAAACACAGCAGCAAAGAAAGAAAGCTGCCATAAAGATCAATTTTCACGAAAGAACGCGTTACACCCGTAATTACGACCCGTTGAAAGAGCACGAAGGTAACGAGAAAAAGAGTCCTCTTGCACAATAGAAAAAAAAACAAAGAGACGAAAAAAAAAAAAGAAATCGAAGATGTTGCATCGGAAAACGCTCGAAGGGAAAGAGAACGAATTTAACACGATAGTCGAGAGAATATTCCTCTCTGTTTCAATTAAACGCGTCAGACCGTGCTCAGATGAAAATAACTAATTAATCGTGGGCTATATTTATAAATGTAACGAGCACGACGATGCGTTACATATTGACTGATCGCAAACTGTAAGGTTAACATCGTTTCACGTATTTGTTTCGCGACACGTTTATCACATGTATCATAAATTTTCGAACGCGTGCAGCAAGATAAACGAAGGAAATAAAGCGGAGGAACGTTTTTAATATAATATGATTCAGCGTGGGATTTGTTGAATTGTAATGGAACGTTATGAGAAAAACAATGGTATGTACCTTTTTTATTCGTTTGCATATCAAACTCGATCAAATATAGAGGGAAAATAAATGGATGCGAGAAAGCAAGGAATAAATGCGCTGCATACTTGATTGAGTGTGGGTGTATTAGGTTTTGCGGAGATGGTGGGATTTAGGGAATTTGTGCATTTTTGTATTCATGGATTTACAGATATTTGCTTGAACTTTAGATTTGTAAATTTTGCAATTTTTTATTTTTGAAATTGTCGAGTTAAATTTGCAAATTGTTAAATAAGAGATATAAATCACTAGTTCTTCAAGTTAAATTGGGAATCATAGTCATCAAGTCATATTGGGAAGTTAAGTCTCTAAAGTACTGAATTATTAAATTTTCAGATCAGTACATTTCTAAATTGTAAAATCCCAAAACCTCTAAATCCTTAGTTTCTCAAATTTCCAATTTGTCAAATACCTAAGTCCTTAAATTCATAACTTACATTTCTAAACCTCGAAATTCTCTATTCTCCAAATCTCTAACTGCTCAAACTCCTAATTCCTTAAATCTCCAAATTTCTACCATCTCCCAAGCTCCTCAAATCCCAAAATTCCAACTTCCCAAACATCCAAATCTTCCCTATTCCACTTTCCAACCTCCCCATTTTCCTTCAACCTTCAACTCTCAAATTTCCAAAGCACCGTTAAAAAAAGAGCATCTCAGTACCCGGTCAGTAGCTGACATATCAGAATTCAATTGAACCTCGCAACACATGTGTCCATTGAGAGCAAACGAAACACGAGACGCTTTCCAGGTGACACAAGAGCAAAGGCATCTCCTTGTTCAAAGGATCGTCAATTTAACGGCATACGATGCTGTTGCTGTTCGATGATAGCGGCGATATTGAATTTGAGGCCTGTGACAATCGTACCACACGAGGGGATAGCATGGCGCAAAAGGGGTTGCCGGCGATCATGGTGTAAATCAATTTGCAAGGTTCATCGAGTATGTTAGATACTGTAATACAAGGGAGGATGGATAGTTTGCCCCCTGGTGCTGCGAGCTAACGTGCCAGCCCTGCAGACACTTGGGGCGACTAATCGATAACGAGCCTTGACCTTCGTAGGGCTGCCCCGGTGCATCGCTCAAGGCACCGCGCTCTGCACAGACCTCGCGGATTAATATTCAGATTGAGGTTTTACCGAGAATCTGCATCTGAATTGGTAAATTGTTCTTTTTTATTGTCGTTTTTAGAAGAGTGATGATGGGAATTGGCGGATTTGAGTGTTTGAGGAGTGCGGAGCTGGGAATTTTTGGAAATTGAGAGGATAGAGATTTGATAATTTGGAAATTTGACGATTTGATGATTTGAGAATTTGGGAATTTGGAAATTTGGAAACTGGAGATTGAGAAGCTGAGAAGTCGCGAAATAAGGATTTGAAGGTTTTTGGAGATGTGACGATTTGGGTATTTGGAAACTTGAGGCTTTTGGGATATGTGGATTTGGAGAGTTGAGAAGGCAGACATTTGGAAGTTGGAGATTGAGGAATTAGGAGTTTGGGAAATTGGGATTTGTGGATTTCTGGAAAATGGAGATGTGATAATTTGGGTATTTGGAAGCTTTGGAATTTTTGAACTTGTGGATTTGGGGAGTTGAGAAGGCAGAATTTTGGAAGTTGGAGATTGAGGAATTGAGAGTTTGGGAAATTGGGATTTGAAGGTTTCTGGAAAATGGGGATATGATAATTTGGGTATTTGGAAACTTTGGAATTTTTTAACTTGTGGATTTGGGGAGTTGAGAAGGCAGAATTTTGGAAGTTGGAGATTGAGGAATTAGGAGTTTGGGAAATACAGATTTGAGGCTTTGGAAATTTGAGAATTTTGGGATTTGAGGATTTGGGAGTTGAGAAGCTACAAATTTGAGAATTGGAGATTGAGAAGCTGGAAGTTTGGAAACTCGAAATCTGACGATTAGGAAACTTGAGAATTTTAGAATTTGAAGATTTGAAGATTTGAGAAGTGAATTTAGGAATTTCCAGATCTAGTATCTGATGATTAAAAAATTTTGAAAGCCTACAACCTTGAAAATTCCAACCCCAACAAATCTAAAAACCTAAGATTCAAAAATACAGAATTCCCAAATTTGCAAATTAAATTTGAATCTAAATCTTCGCACACAAACTACGAAAAAATGCACACATTCAACATTTGCTGGTCCTGATATCAACAGGAAATGAACGACGGAAACGTCAGTGAAAATAACGAAGAGAGGTCTTGTTAGCGAGTGCTATATTTGGTTTAGAGCAAAGAGTTCAAGCTAACGGACGCAGTTTCTATATTTAGTTTAGGAAGTTTTAAAAGAATTCTCCGTCGTAGATAATTTAATTGAGATATTTTTCTATTTAGGGGAAGTGACAGAGCCGATTGGAAGCCAGTCGATCCGACGATGTGGACATAATCGATTCTTTATTGGAAAATGGGGGTTGTTTTTATACGATTAGGTTCAACGATCGGGAGCGAGAAACATTTCGTGTTGATTTTGTGATTCGTAGAAGTATCAATATTTGTCTCGATAATGCTAACTCTTCTGTCTGGTGCACGTACGATGAGTATAGTTCATATAGGAAAAATGACCGGATGGTGGATGGACCATAACAGTATTTCTTCAAAACAAAAAAATAAAAATGAAATATGTATGGAGAAGGATCTGGCATTTTGTACAAACTGATTGTTAGGAGAAATTTTTAGATGTGCAAGTTTTGATACGTTTTTTAGTATCAAATATATGAGTTGAGATACTTTTTGAAGATGCATAAAGAATATTTGCAATGTGTGCATCAAGGTGTTGCTACATATATGAATTATTAGTTGTATGTTTAGTTCAGGACTGTTAAATGTATATATATAATAAATTTGTTTATCAAGGTATTTATACATCATTAATATAAAGTACTGTTAAACTCCACATACTTTAAACTGAACCTCAACTTCTAACCTTAAAAATTGCGCAAAGAGTATTTGGGTAGCAAGATGTTATTATTTGATGAATATAAATGTCATTCAGGTTTTAAATGGCTTCAGATCAAAACCATTAAACTGTATAATAAATATAATTTATATAATAAATTCGTATATCAAAACATTGACATATCTTCAACATAAAGTACTGTTGAACTTCATATACTTCAAACTGAACCTCAACTCCTAACTCTAACAATGTGCAAACCACATATGTGCATTAAGATGTTACTGTATGATGGATATAAAATGTCATTGAGTTATTAAATGTGTTTTCAGATCAAAACCATTAAACTGTATATATATAATAAATTTGTACATCAAAACATTGATATATTTTTAATACAAAGTACTGTTGAATTGCACATACTTCAAACTGGACTTCAACTCCTAACTCTAACAATGAGCAAACCATATATGTGCAACAAGGTGTTACTATATAATAAATATAAAATGTCATCAAATTTTTAAATGTGTTTTTAGACCAAAACTATTAAACTGTATATATATAATAAATTTATACATCAAAGCACTAATATGTCTTTCATATGAAGTACTGTTGAACTCCACATATGGTATCCTAACTTGAACTACAACTCCTAACTCTGATAATGTGCAAACCATATTTGTGGACCAAGATGTTATTATCTGATGAATATAAAATGTCACTGAGATTATAACTGTATCTTCAGACGAAAACCATTAAACTGTATATATACCATATACACCACATGTACCATATGCAGTTCCACATATCTCATATCTCGTATCCACAAATCTCAACTTGAACCCCAACTCCTAATTCTAACAATATGCAACCAACATGTGTACCCCAAAATATCTAATGGCAATATCTAATAAATCCCCAGTCTCCTCAAAGTGTCAACTGCTTAAATGTGTTTCCAATCCCAAAAATCCTTAACCTGCACTCATAAATTTCTATCCCACCAAATCTTTAACACACATAATTCCTACCCCTAAATCCCAGCCCTAACTGTAGCCCTACCACGGTAATGCCAACAAGCAATATTTGTGTACGAAGGTGTTACTCCTCCATCCAAAGTACCTATTCAATCCGTTGTCCAAAATCCTAAAGCTGCACAAACATTTACGCAGAACATCCTTTCAATCCTTTGAAAGCGTAACAACGTCCAAGATGGTCAAACGCATTCAATCCAAATAAATTGTTTCGCTAAAATAATTGCGAGCTTTGCACGGTCCGCGCGAGCTCCATGGAACAAAAAGAGAGAAACACAGTAGCAATTCAATTTGCCGGGTCGCATTCTCTTTGAATGGCGAGAGATTATGTGATGGTGTTACGTTCCACGGGGTCAAAGCACCCATCGATGTCACTCAATTTGAACGAGTTGTGCGATCGCGGACCTCTGTGTTGTGGCAAACTACGGTCATCGACAGTGTGAAAATTCCGCAGTCTGAAGTATAGCACGGTCACGATGTGGTCGCCACCGATACTAGCCACCTACCGAAATAGGATTTCCACGACAAGATCAAAGAGACCCTGATGGACTCTGCTTGCAACCCGCTGCAAATTTCCGATCAGAAATCAATGTTTCGTCCAGCCTCATCGATTATTGGATCTCCTCTACGTAACATTCTTTCAGGTTGTTGGGGAAACGTTGTCTCTGTGCTTCGATTGGCTTTGGAAGAGGATGGTCTAAATTTGGAACGTTTTATTTCGAGATGTTACCGAGGTGGCTTAGTATTTTTAAGGTACAATTATTTTAGATATTTTTGGGGTTGTTTGATTTATGGAAATATGATGGATTAATGGGCTTTTGAGATAGGAAGTATTTTGGTAGCTTTTGTGAGGTGCTTTTGTGTTGTTTTACTGCTATTTTGTGAATTAAAATTAGGATCTTCCAAATCCTCAAATATTATACATTATTAAATAATGAAAGTCTCAAACTTTTAATTTTTTAAGTTTTGTTAATTTTCAAGTTTCTGAAATTTTTTAATTTTCTAATTTGCAAACTTCTATATCCACAAATTCCTAACATCCCAAATTTCTAAATTCTTAAGCTAGTGAGTTTCTAGGTTTTTAAATTCTAAAATTTTCAAATTTCTAAATCCCTAAATTCCCTAAATTCTCAAATCTCCAAATCTTTAATTCCCCAAATTCTCAACGTTCCAAATCTCTAAATTTCCAAATTACCAAATTTCCAAACCCTCAAATCCCTAAATCCCCAAATTCCCAAATCTTTAAATTCCCTAAATTTACAAATTTACAAATCCCTAAATCTCTAAATCCCCTTATCCCCAAATTTACAAATTCCCAAATCTCTAAATTCCCTAAATTCCCCAAATTTTCAAATCTCCAAATCTCTAATTCCCCAAATTCTCAACGTTCCAAATCTCTAAATTTCCAAATTACCAAATTTCCAAACCCTCAAATCCCTAAATCCCCAAATTCCCAAATCTTTAAATTCCCTAAATTTACAAATTTACAAATCCCTAAATCTCTAAATCCCCTTATCCCCAAATTTACAAATTCCCAAATCTCTAAATTCCCTAAATTCCCAAATTTTCAAATTCTGAAATTTCCAAATCCCCGAATCCCTAAATTTCCAAATCCCCAAAATCCCCAAATCCCCAAATTCTCAAATTCTCAACCCTCCAAATCCCTAAATCCCCAAATTTCCAAACCCTAAACTCCTCAATCTCTTAAACTCCCAAATTCCCAAATTCCCAAATTCCCAAATTCCCAAACCCTCAAATCCGTAAATCGCGAAATCCCCAAATTCCCAATCCAGAACTCCCTTAATTTAATTTCTCCAATCGGTCCCAGCGCTCAACCCAATACAGCACCGCTCGCAAAGTATATCTAATTGTTCTACGAGATGAAATTAGCAGAGGCAGCCCGTGCAACAATTAATTAACAAACGTGAGTTGACCTTCAGGCCGGTCGAGAGGAGGCAGCCAAACGTAGGCAGCACAGCTGGTGCTGCTGGACAAAAAGCTGGCGAGAGAGGCAGGCAGCGGTAGCTAACGAAAATCGATAATACGCTGCGCAAATGGCAAGCTTTTATGACGCTTTCCCCGATAAATTCGGCGATAATGATAGAGGAGCCCGGCTCGGTTTCGTGAATCGTCCGAATGTTCCCGGGAAATCAGCTGTTCCTGGAAACCTTGGACTGCCAAAACGATTGAAATTCGCAGGCGGATGAAATCGACGTTCGATACACGCAAAACCAAATCCGTACAAACAGGGATGGGGGATGAAAGTTAGAGCGACGGGTGGATGACTACGGGGAATTATATTGGGTTAGGCAAATACGTTTTCGTCATTAAATCATATTTATTTGATCTGTGTATCATTTTATTTGATATACGTTTGTAAACTATATTATGGTAAAAGCTATATTCTAGTTCATTTTATTTGGTATATTTCGACAAAAATTGTTGTTATAGCGGATAGTATTTAATAAATTCCCTAGTCACAAAATTGCTAATCTCCGAATTCGTAGTGCATAGATTTTCAAATAATCAAATCATTAAATTGACAAATTATCTAATCTCTAAATGACTAACTTCTCACATTTCCAAATTTCCAAATTCCCTAGTTTCTAAATATCCAAATCTTCAAATTCCCTAGACCACAAATTTCCAAATTCTTTAAATTCCCTAGTCTCCAAATTTCCAAATTCCCTAGTTTCTAAATATCCAAATCTTCAAATTCCCTAGACCACAAATTTCCAAATTCTCCAAATTCCCTAGTCTCCAAATTTCCAAATCCACAAATTTCCTAGATCCCAAATTACCAAATCCCCAAATTCCCTAGATCCCAAATTATCAAATCCCCAAATTTCCTAGATCCCAAATTTACAAATCCACAAATTTCCTGAACTCCAAATTACCAAATCCCCAAACTCCCTAGATCCCAAATTACCAAGTCCCCAAATTCTCTAGATCCCAAATTACCAAATCCCCAAATTCCCTAGATTCCAAATTTCCAAGTCCCCAAATTCCCTAAATCCCAAATTTCCAAATCTCCAAATTCCCTAGATCCCAAATTACCAAATCCCCAAATTCCCTAGATTCCAAATTTCCAAATCACCAAGTTCCCTAGATTCCAAGTTACCAAATCGCCAAATTCCCTAGACTCCAAATTACCACATATAAAAATTCCCTAGATCCAAAGTTAACAAATCTCCAAACTTCCCAAATCCCCAAACTCCCTAGATCATAAATTACCAAATCCTCAAACTCCCTAAATCTCTAAATTTCCAAATACTCAATTTCCAAATCTCTAAATTCCCTTTCTGTATGTGGGTCAAAACTGAAAGACAAAGATTGATGTGAGCAATGATGTCATAAAAGAACGTTATTTAAAAGAGACATATTTAGGATTTATCGTGCTCACCATATTTACTGTAGACGTTGATACATGAGCGTATTTATATTTAATTTTTCACATGCACAGCTTAAATGCAAATATTCAGCAATGTGTTAAAAATAATACTATGAAAAATTGCTCCAAAAGAGCATATGATAATCAAAGTTGATTAAATGTAAATGTTGTTTATTAATAATTCTCCTTGAAAAGATTAACATAATACGAAGATCACAATCGTCAGAACATCGCAATTGCAAAAACACGAGAGTCAGAGAAATATTCAGTTGAATATATGATATTTGCAATCGAAGAGATTTAAGTGCACTCGAATAAAAAAGGATAGAACTTTTCGAGGAACTTAATAGATAGTGTGCGTAGAAAGGCCAGAGAAAGTTCAAGGCTCAAGGCATCGATTCTCGTTGCTGAGACGCGGAAAAACGCGAGGGACAGAGAAAACGCGGGCAAACAGAGCGACGGAGACACACTGGCGGGCAAACAAATTCTAGAAAGAGTGGCTAGGAAGATATACAATGACAAAGAGGACGGGGCGAAATTGGAGAATGCTGACGAGACCTTGCTGTGAGGCACTCATAAATTTTCTTGTTTTTATCTATGCACTTGTTTGTAACGTTTTTCGAGATTCTGTACTGTAATATTTGGGATATTCTTTTGGGATGGGTATGAAGGCTTTTGTTAGGTTTATCTTTTTTGGAAATGTAGGTGTAGTTGGGTAGAATACATGAGTCAGGTTGGGAAATTTAGGGTTGAAAGGTAGAGAGGTACATTTTTTGTCTTTAGGGATTCAAATTTTGGAATTTCTCAGATTTTTAAAGGATGGAATTTTTAAATTTCTAAATTTGTGTATTTCTAAATTTCCCTAGATTTTAAATTTCCAAATTCCTTAGATTTCAAATTTCCAAATTTCTTAGTTTCCAAACTCCCTAGATTAAAACTCAAAATTACCAAATTCTCAAATTCCCTAGACTCCAAGTTACCAAACTCCAGAATTCCCTAGATTCCAAATTGCCAAATCTCCAAATTTCCAAATCCCCAAATTCTCTAGACACCAAGTTACCAAATCCCCAAATTCCCTAGATCCCAAATTACCAAATCTCCAAATTTCCTAGACACCAACTTTCCAAATCCCCAAATTCCCTAGTTTCCAAATTACCAAATCCCTAAATTCCCTAGATCCCAAATTACCAAATCTCCAAATTTCCTAGATACCAAATTTCCAAATTCCCTAGTTTCCAAATTTCCAAATCCCCAAATTCCCTAGTGTTTTAATTTCCAAATTCCCAAATTCCCTAATCTTTGAATTTCCAAATCTCCAAATTCCCTAGTCTTTAAATTTCCAAATTCCCAAATTCCCTAGTTTTCAAATTTCCAAGTCCCCAAAATTCCTACTTTCCTAAATCCTCACATCTTAACTCCCTACGTCTTAAATCCCTAAATTCTAAATTCCTGCGTCTTAAATTCTTATGTCCTAAATCCCTATATCCTAAATTCCTACGTCTTAAGTTCTTATATCCCAAATCCCCACATCCCCAATTTTTCAACCCACCTCTAATTACTCCAATCAAAATCTCCAATCACTCAAAAGTCCATAAAAATCAGCCAATAAACTTTCTAAACCCACCTCATCCTCAAAGAATGCAAATGCACTCCGTAAATATAAAACTACCGAAAGCTATCAAACGCTTCGCCATATCGGTCGACTCGTTCGCATTCCACCATAAAATCGTCGTTAACGGAAACTTTGGACCGCGGTTGCTCGCCGTTAAATAGCGATAATGCAACGATAACGATCGGTAATATCATCCAACAAGTGGATGTATCGCAGCGATGCTTCGAATGCGGCCACAGTAGTAGAGGCCCGTGCATGGTCAGACGCGCTTCAGCGCAGAAACGATTAAACGCTGGCCCGCTACCTCGGTGGTTACAGTTTCGAAGCCACACACACACACCTACGATCTAACTAACGTACATATGTATGCATCCACGAGAACAGATACCTTGACGTGTGTGTATGTCCAGCAACGAAACTACGACTCGTGCATACGCGGGCAAAGAATAGGGGCAGTTGGTATTGATCCAAGCGCCACCCTCTTCATTCGAAACACAACTACAGAAACACGGGCCAAACTCACACCGTTAAACGTCTTCCAGTTTGTTCATCGACTTTTCAAAAAATAGCAATAACGCCTACGACTCTTGTCCGCGTGACGCATTCGCGACACTTGTTTCTTTTATAAGATCTGATACTTCCTTGTCTTTGTGTCGTGATACTTGGGATGAGGTGGATGGATGTTTGGTGCGGGATTGGCTCGAGATCGATCAGTTGCTTTATTAGAAAGTAATGGATGATATAGGGGAAATATGTGGAGTTGTTGAGTTTTGATTAAATTAAAATTTAGGGAGATGGGGATTTTGGTGTTGGGTTAAAATTGATGAATTTAGGAAATTTTGAGTAACAAAATTGTAGCCTTTTACATTTCAAAACCTTGAAATTTTCAAATTTTCAAATTCTGGAATTCCATAGTTTCCAAATTTTCAAATCTCCAAATTCCCTAGATCCAAAATTCCAAATTTCGAAATCACAAAATTCCCTAGATTCCAAATTTCCAAATTCCTAGTTTCCAAATTTCCAAATCTCCAAATTCCCTGGATTCCAAATTCCCTAGACTCCAAATTACTAATCCCCTAAATTCCCTAGTTTCCAAATTTTCAAATCTCCAAATTTCCTAGATCAAAAATTCCAAATTTCCGAGATTCAAAATTTCCACATCCTCAAATAACCTTAGTTCCAAATTCCCCAAATTCCAATATTTCCTAATTTCAAATTCCCCAAGTTCCAATATTCCCTAGCATCCAAATTCCCTAGTCCTTATATTTCTAATTCCTTAAGTTTCAAAACCTTCAGATTACTAAATTCAAAATTTTCTAAATCTCTATATGTCCAAATACCCAAATTCTGAAATCTCAAAATGACCAAATAAAATTCCCAATATTCAATATCCCAAATGAAAAAAAAAGTTGAATCTTAAAAAAAATCCTCACCCTAAATACCTAACATTCTAGCATCTCTAATTCAAAATATTTAAACTATCCTGACCTAACCAACCATCCCAGCATTCCTCCTAAATCACCCTCCCATAACACTACCCCATTTAAGTCACAACGTGTCACGCAACTGATTGTCCCATCAGATTCCCACGTTCAGTTTGTTCCACTGTAATTAATATTCCCTGTACAAATCTCCAGATTATCGCGCAAACACAATTCTTTAATTCCTCCGGTTAAAAAGATGAAACGGCACGTGATCGGACAGCATCGATTTCTATTACGAGGATGAAGCATAACGCGCGCTACGTGACAAGACGCGTTTGTTCTGCTCGCCATCGAGTATACCCATTCCGCAAACGATACGATCCGTTCAGATTACAAGGATTCATCGGCCTGGCCCGATAATCGAGTTAATAATTCACGAAATTTAATATCAACGATGAAATCGTAGCTGGCCACTTGGCTGGAAGAAGGCTTCCACGTGATCTGACACCGTACAGATTATTGCTCGCATTAATCCCACCTTTCTGCTCCGATGCCGATAGATTCTGCCAGGTCGTTGGCCATATATCACGAGGAAAATGTCAGCGACGCGATAATGTGACGCGCACACGTCGTCGAACGTTATTAAGGATGACACTCGTCAAACGATCAAAGTAATCGCACAGTCATGTCTTTTCAAGTCTGCAAACTTAGGGAAATCTTCGTCGACAAATTTTGCGTTCCATTTTATGCATTTTATTGAAATTGTGCGCTATTTTATTGGGAGATTTATTAAGAAGTTTGTTACTAATCACAATGATATTCTGTGTATTATTTTTATATATTATTTTTGTGAGTTACTTCACATATGATTACACATACACACATACTGTATGTTATTACACATTATTTGTATGTATTATTTTTATACAGGCACAATTAGTGTAGGTCCCTGAAATGAGGAGTAGTTGACGTGATTCTGAATAAGATTTCCCTTTGCAAAAATGGGATTTGAAGCTCCGTTTTTTAATTATTAACGAAAAACAACAACGAACGAGGTAGTGATGGGTTTGAGCGTAAGAGACTGGTCGTGAACAAGCGCATTAGTACCATTAAGTTTTTTACATTTTTTAAGCTTCAAAAATATACATCTTTAATTACGATTTGCAATAAATTACATCAATGTAACTGCTGTATTTAACAACTGTCCTCCTCATATTTTTGTACAAATAAAATTATTTAAAATGATAGATATAATCAACTACCAGTCACGTTTCCTGTACCTTGAAATATAAAATGAAGGTAACGATAAACTGAAGTGACTTAATTGAACAATAAGGTTAATATAATCGATAAAATTAAGGAAGTTTGAAACGTGAATGGATAAAATGATTATTCGGATTATTAAATGATCCACTTTGCGGATGAAAATTTCTTGTGAAATACTTGGAGTTGAATTGGTTACCGCCTACGCTTTCGAGAAAGTCGAACGAATATACCGCAGAAAATGGCAGATTTTCCTTTTGCCATTAGATTCCGGCACGACGTTCAATTTGCTTTGAAGTCATGCTCTCTCAGATGGGAATTTCCATTTTCCCGTTGAACAAGTCGAATTTTTCTGCTGCACCGAACGTTCAACACCCCGTAACTTCATTATGCGCTCGATGGATCAACGCCCACCCATCTTCGACAACGTGCAAATGTAATTCATTCGATCTGCCGAACGAAAGTGGCACGCTCGAATTTACCTGCTGCATTCACCGTGAGAATCTAATTTCGATCTGCATCGCGTTACCACCCCTTGGCCAACCCCGCACGCGTTAATAACGAATGGCTAACCATACGCGAGAGTAATCGAGAATATACAATTTTCCGGTAATATGAGATCGCGAGTGTAAAATTCATACTATGGTGTAGCTTACAGATAAATTTAACTTCCTCTCGTTTAAATTACTTTGGTTTTCGTATTTATGTGCTGGATTATTTCATTTTGCCTATGTATGGAAATCTCTAACATATGTACTGAGATCGTTGTACTCTGAAGTTCTTATATATGAACGTTTTTATATTCTGAGATCTCTATGTCCTGAAGTCATTATGTACCGAGATGTCTATATCCAGATAGTCCTATACCCTGAAATTTGTATATTGCAAGATTTATACTATGACCACAGAGAGATTCCTGTATTCTGAGGTTTGTATATCTCAAGGTTTATGCTATGACCAGAGTAATATATTTCAAGATGACTATGTCCTAAAATTTGTATATTGTGAGATTCCAATGTTCCAAGAACAGAGATCTCTATATTCAAAGATTCCTATGTCCCGAGATTTGCATATCTCAAGATCTTTACTGTGTCTCAAGAGGAATATATTCTAAGATGGCGATGTCCTAAGACTTCTATATTACGAGATGTCTATGTCTTAAGATCATTATGTACCGAGATCCATATATTCAGATTCCTACATCCTAAGGTTTGTTTCTCTCAAGATCTCTATTATGTCTCAAGAGAAATAGCTATGTCTTAATATTTCTATATTCCTACGTCTCAAGTTCATTAAGTCCTAAGATCTCTATAATCAGAAATTCCTATATCTCAAGATCTCTATGTCCCAAGAGCAATGTATATCAAGATGGCTACGTCTCATAATTCCTATAATCCACGATCCCTATGTTCTGAGATTCTTATATCCCGAAATCTCTACAATATTTCATGATCTCTATGTGCTGAGATCTTACACTTCTGAATCTCTATTTCTTCCAAACTCTCTTTGTTCTCAAATCCCTGTATGCTCGGATACCTTTATCCCCAAATCCTTGTGACATCCTCGATCCAAATCCAAATGGATCGAGGATCCAAATCTCTGCATCCTCGAGTCTCTATATCTCCAAATCCCTTCATCCACAAATTCTTGTACCCCCAAATCCTTGCATCTTCACATCCTTGTGAATTCATATCGTTGTATTCCCAAATCCTTGTGTCCACAAATTTATATGTTCCCAAATCTCTATTACCTCACATTACTATATCCTTCAATTCTAACATTTCCGAACCCTTATATTCTTAAAACGCTATAACCTCAAATCTCTACATCCCCAAATTCCTATATTCTTAAATACTTGTGCATATAAATTCTAGTGTCCACAAATCTATATGTCACCAAACCTTTATTAGCACAAATCACTATATCCATAAGTCCTAACATTCCCGAATCCTTATATTCCCAAAACTCTATATTCCTGAATATATATTCCTAAATCCTTGTGTCCCCCAAACCTACATGTCTTCAAATTACTATATCCCTAAATCTCTACATCCCCAAATCTCTACATCCTAGATCTCTACATCCCTAAATCCCTATATTCCCAAATCCTTGTGCACCCAAATTGCTATAACCCCAAATCCCTACAGGCCCAAATCCTTGTGACTCCAAATCCATGCGTCCCTAAATCCCAGTGCCTCCAAATCCTTGTGTCTCCAAATCCATGCGTCCCTAAATCCTTGTGATTCCAAATCCATGCGTTCCTAAATCCTCGTGACTCCAAATCCATGCGTCCCTAAATCCCTGTGCCTCCAAATCCTTGCGTCCCTAAATCCTTGTGCCTCCAAATCTTTGCGTCTCCAAATCCTTGTGTTCCTCCACCATTCATGCGTCCCTAAATCCTTCTGTCCCTCCCCCATCCATGCGTCCCCAAATCTCAACTACCCCAAATCACCATATCCCCAAATTCCAACACCTACAAATCCCTATATTCTCTACATCCCCCATCCCTACCTCCCCACATCCACAACTACGCCTAACAACTCCTCTCCCAACCTCAATTTCCTCCCCCATCTTAAACTTCACCACGATCAAGAACATCTGCAACCGAAGTTAAGAAACGATAAACCCACCCAGCATCGTAAATTCAATCACAGGCAATGTTCTCTCAGACAGTTTCCGAATCGAAGATCTCAACGGTACAAAACAACCGGCGACTGTCGCGTGCATTAAACGTGCACAGTCGTCGCGACGCTACGCGGCGTCGGCTTCTCCTGAGAAATTACACGTCAGGTGCATACGCGATATGCGCCTTGCCAGAGAAGACGGTAAACCACCGAAGAGACTGGGGAACCCGTGGGAAAACGCGAGACACGAAAAATCCGACGGGCTCTGAAAGCTCAAACATTGTTGGGGATTTACAATGAACGACGATGAGAACGCGAAATTGAATAGCACTCTCGGAATCATTAATATTTGTCTGTTTTTTCGGGTTCTTTGGTGAGTTGCTGTTTTGGGGGTGATGGATCTACTCGCTGGGTTTTGAGGCGTTCCATAAATATTTCGTACTTCTTTATAAAAGAATTATTTTCTTAGTAAGATAATTTTGAGAGAGGACTTGTGGTGGTTGTGGAAATGATTCTATGACAAGTACTTTTGGTTTAAGAGATAAATAGTAAGAATGGATTTATGTGGTTGTTTTGAAGAAAGGGTTTGAACTATTAAGTTTAAGGCAATCAAGTTTAGTGTACGTTGTACAAAGGAGTTGTTTGTGACAATTCTGAGTTGTCAACTTCTATTAGACATTCTACTAAGTGTTTCATGGTCAGTCACTGTCTACTGTAGTTGACAAGTAATAACCTATTAAAAAATCAACAATTTTGAAGAGTTAGATCTGACAAAAATAAAAATAAAATATTTCCATGAAATGAAACTTATTTAATATAATTCAGTGTTGTATGACTGACAATTTACCACATGAAACATAGAACATCTAAATAATATATAAAATTATGACAGCAAAATATTTATGTAAATTAAACAATCAACAGTTCTGAAGAGTTAGATAAATGTCATAGATCTGATAAAAATGAAACATTCTTACAAAATAAAATTTATTTAATATATTTCAGTGTTATATGACTGACAATTTACCACATGAAAAATAGAACATCTAAATGTATAAAATTATGGAAGGAAAATATGCATGTAAATTAAAAAATCAACAATTCCGAAAAATTAGATGAATGCCATAGATCAGACAAAATGAAAAATTCCCATAGAATAGAATTTATTTAATATTTTTCAATGTTATATGACTGACAATTTACCACACAAAAAATAGAACATCTGTACAAAATTATGAAAGCAAAATATATAAATGCAAAATAATGAAATATACATATGGATGAATAAAATCCCTCTCAGCCCTGAATATCGCGCATCAGTATTTCACAAAATTTGCTCTCGATTGCCTGGAAACATGACAAAATTCATATATCGCGTCGCAGTATGATTTTTCCGTCGATATTTATATTTTCACGGCCACGGAAGCGAAGGTCGCAGCTCTAATAAAACCCGAAACGAGTTAATGTGACCGAATTTCCATGAAAATATGACGCAAATGCATATAACGCTTGTATAGCTTGTCGAAATTCATAAAGCACCGTATTGAACGAGGTCCTCGAATCCCGTAATTACCTGGTACGAAGAGGACGGGTTATCATACGCATTTTTGATCATAATGGTAGCTACACGAAGCCATTGTTTGCGGCAAATTGAACCACCATCACGAAGCCAACGCGTGGAAGATTATTATCGTTATTGTCGCTTGAAAATCGTGGCGGGGAAAGAGTACGCGTATCGAGAACCGATGTGCAATTTATTCGATTCGATCGTCGATCAACCGGCGATTCACCGATGTCGAAGTAACCATCCCTCGCAATTTATGGCTGAAAGATTTGCGATTCGTTTCCATACGTTTATGGATATGCGTCTCGTTGGTCTAATCGAATAGCGTTTCGAGTAGTTGACTGTTAAATGTAGGTCGTGCGAATTTATTGATCATTCGCTTGATATTTGCTTTATAATGCGTGGATGGCTTTTAAATGGTCGATTAGGTTGTCATTCTGAGATGTTTTCAGGACAAATTCTGTGTGGTAACTGTTGTGCGTAGGTTTGATTTGTGTTGATCTTTGATGGAAATGATTAGAGTGATTTATTGTTGAGGTTGTTGTTGACTGGTTGTAAGTTATGGTAGATTTAAACACAGATAGATTTAATTTAAGATATGATAGATATAAACACGTGATTGGCTTTACTTGAATATGTATGTATTTACTGTACATATATTACTGTACTGCATACATACGTATACATGTACAGGGTGTCTCATATACAGGGTGTCTCACAACTCGTGTAGCTCCTGGAAAGGGGTGGTAGAGGACGCGATTCTAAGCAAGATTTCCCTTTGCGAAAATGGGGTTTGAAGCTTCGTTTTTGAGTTATTAAAGAAAAACACGGACCTATCAGAGCGCGAGGATTCGGCGCCAATCACGGCGCGCAGTCGCGGGTGCGACGCCTTCGAGCATAATGGCCGACTGGGCGTAACCCTCACGCTCTGATTGGTCCGTGTTTTTGCTTAATAACTCAAAAACGAAGCGTCACACACCATTTTTGCAAAGGAAAATTTTATTCAGAATTACGTCCTCTACCACCCCTTTCAAGGAGTAACACTAGTTACGGGACACCCTGTATACATATGTATGTCTACTGTAATATGTATCTGTATTACTAACATGTTAGATAAATAATATGTGTCTACCCATATGTACACACATATATCTATGTCTATATGTATACGTATCATATGTGTGCATTTACACATAATATAAATACACAGATAAAATAATATCACAATCTAAAAAATTTTGTATAGTACACATATGTGCACATATGTAGTTAAAATTACATATGATGTAATAATTGTATACTATGATACATTATAATTATTCAAACATGATTTAATAACAATATACTGCACATAATTATACAAATTCCTGATAAAATTTGGCTTTCATTCATATAACCGTAATACAAATTCAGAAAGATGAAAGTGCACGTGAGAATACAATAAAAAATACGCCTGTTTTCCTGTTCTCGTGCTTCATTAAATCTGAAGTGCTCCACTTTGCTCCGGATTTTCCTAATTAACTTCGAGATATTTTTGATCCACTTGAAAGTTACCATTTGGTAATCAATGAAATTGCAACCTTCATCTCGATATCCGTTAGATCGATGTCGAACTCGCTAGCATTGATGCATTCATGCTTCTACTTGAGAAGTTAATTTGGAATTTCCACGTGTTCGGATTACTTAATTTAGTTGAAAGAGTTATTACATTTAAATTAGTGAAGAGAACTATTACTTTTGAATTACTTAAAAGGATTATTATAAAAGAAATTATTTAAAAGAACTATTACATTGAAATTATTTTAAATGAACTTTTACATTGAAATTACATAAAACAGTTGCTACTTTGAAATTTCTTAAAGGAATTGTTACATTGAAATTATTTAAAAGACATACTACATTGAAATTATTTTAAATGAACTACTATCTTGTAATTACATAAAAGAGACACTACTTTAAAATTACTTAAAGGAACAGCTATTTTAAAATTATTTAAAAGAACTACTACATTGAAATTATTTTAAATGAACCGCTACATGGGAATTACATAAAAGAACCACTACTTTTAAATTACTTAGAAGTAATTTGAATTTCAAATTTTTCTTTCTGCTAACTTCTGTATTGAATTAAAAGACCAACACTATACATTAACCCCTTAACCTAGGACTTTGTCAGCAAGTGCGAAAGACGGACTATTTTTAATTGTAGTTATAATATTGAAACACACAAAGAATGTTATAATGTTAGCTAAATTCTTGATATGGCGATCATTGGTACATTAAAATTAAAATTAAACTTGAAAGTCAATGGTGGGGAAAGTAGGAGACATATTTGTCAAATTTCTACAGTAATGTCACATGTGTGTCATATGAGTGTCATGTGTGCGTCATGTGAGATTCATATGTGCGTCATGTGAGAGTTATAATATTCATCATGTGAGAGTCATATATGTGTTATGTGAGAGTCATGTGTGTGTCATATGAGAGTCATGTGTGCGTCATGTGTGTCTCATGTGTGCGTCACGAGTGGAACACGATATTGTAAACCAAGCGTTAAAATCTATTTCTAACAAATTTTCCTTATTATACCTAAATAAAATTCGCCCTGCAAATAAGTGGTCTTCCGACCTCAATATAAATAATTTTTCAAGATATATAAATGAAGTAACACGTAACTCTAAAATTGTCTCAAAGAATATTAAGGGTGGTTCAGATTTACTGTGGTATAAACAGAGATAACGACAATAATTATAAAACGAAATGACCGAAATCGAGTCGCGGCGTTCCATCGAGCATTCTCGAGCAAGAATTTATCCTCTTCCACCCGCTTCATCCCCCTCGATTCGTCTCTATTAAATACGCGGAGTCAGGGAGGCTAGAATTCCAGTCGCGAATAGAAATGTCATTTCGACGAGTATAATGCACTCGATGAGACGGCGAAGCGGAATATTCTCTGCGAGAAGAAATGTCATTGAACACACTTTAAAAAAAGAAAACGTAACCTCCCCGGGTCTTCGGCCTTCTCGATATCACGACGATTCCTCCGCGTTGCGTCCTCGACTTTTATGTCGGTCTCGCGACTTCTGCCTCGGGTATCACCCTCCCCTGAAGGTTCACGGGCAACAGAAAGTTCAATGGGATTCTTTGAATCGCGATCTTTGCCCTTCGTATCATATTCCACGGATTCAATTTTCCTTCAAGCGGGGATTTATCGGGAGGGCATTAAACTTCTCGACATTTTTCCTCGCTTCAGATTTTTATTCGACGCTATTGGAAACTGACGATCGAAAGCATCCACGATAATATTTGTATGCGTGTTATATAAAATAGACGTCACGCGAATTCTCTATCGTAGTTTTACGTCACTGATTTCGATTGGAATGAATGATCAATTATGCACTTCAATCATTATTCCACTGTGTAACAGCGGTTCTAATCATTTTAATCATTGATTCCAGGTATTAGTGCGATTGTTGACTTTCGATTAAGGGGATCACAAAATTTGAATTATATAGTTGAATTAAAATGGTGACATAACAATTAGGATGGTGATTTCGAGGAGAATAATTGTTTATTTTAATAAGTGATTCTAGGTACGATTATTGTGGTTGATTGCTGACTTTCGATTGAGGAAAGTTTAATTATGACGATGAATTAAAATAATTCAGTTTCCATCTTTACAAATCGACAGCTCCTTAAATCCACATCTTCCTAAATTCCCATTTTTCAAAATTCCCATCACTCTAAATTCCCATCTCTCTAAATTCCCATTTTCCTAAATCCCCATCTTTCTAAATTCCCATCTCTCTAAATCCCCATCCTTCTAAATTCCCGACTTTCTAAATTCTCATTTCTCTAAATTCCCATCTTCCTAAATTCCCATCTCTCTAAATTTCTATCTTCCTAAATTCCCATCTTTCTAAATTCCCCATCTTCCTAAATTTCCATCTTCCTAAATTCCCATCTCCCTAAATCCCCATCTCTCTAAATTCCCATCTCTCTAAATCCCCATCTTCCTAAATTCCCATCTCTCTAAATTCCCATCTCCTTAAATCCCCATCTTCCTAAATCCCTAATCCCTAAATACTCAACAATTACAATGAATTCGTCTAAAGTAATCGTCCATCCTAATTATCACGACTGAGCTGAATTAAAAATGTAACAAACCTCAATAATTAGTAATATGATCAATTCTAATTACAATAATAATCATCTGAATTATTAATTTCACTTGAATTATAGAGATTACTGATAATTAATATGAATTATTGAAATTATTAATTATTAATTTGAATTATCGACTATAAATAAAATCACCTATTTTATAATAACAAATTTTAGTTATCAGAAAAATTATATTGTTATTATATTTCCTACATATTTTTCAGTTTTTAAACAATTATTTAACTCAATGAAATTCTCACATACATCGGCCTCCGGTTTCTCAGTACCGTAATGAAATTAATACTATGATAATGATTACCATCATAAATGTTTGAAGTAATTAATTAACGAGCTCGTCGATTTTCAAACCCACGAGCACACGGAAGATAGTTGACGCAACAAACGAATATTGTGTACAATTAAACACATTAATATTGATTTAATAAAATAACAATTACAGAGAAAACAAGTGAACTGAATTTCAGTAACCCCGTTCCTCAGAAGGGGTTGCATCGAAATACGAAACGGAAAATAAGAATGTTCGATCGGAAGGAAACTTGTTCGTCGAACGGAAATAAGGTGGAACGCGTTTTCCACGGAAAATCTAGGGAAATAATTCAGTAAAACGATCGAGAGAACCATCTTTCCGAAGTCGGACATCAAACCACAAGAGGGTGAACTAAATATTCAAACTGCGTTTACAGATCTCGAAAGTAATTCAAGCAATTAAAAGAAACCCATTTACATTTCATCGCGTTTGCGATTTTAAACTTTGAAACAACCAGTCTTTTTTGCTATACGTGCTTTTTCTTTTTTAGTAAAATTTCCATTCGATTAATTTTGATAGCAAAGAGGGTGACTCAAATTTTTGATCGCTGTTAGCTATTGAAATCGAACGAGCCATCGAATCAAAGGATCTGACGAATTGTAATCAAAAAAGGATTTTAATATAAAAGCTTACGGTGAATTCTCGTTCGCGATACGTCGTGGTGGTTCGTCATCGAAAATCAATAAAGTTCAATTTATTAAAATCCTATTTTATCGTTGATGTGCTACGGCATTGCGCATGTATGCAAGAACTTGTGCATGTGGTTTTTTCAAGGAAAGTGAACGACCCTTGGGATTCGATACGAATTTTCTGCAATTCAATTATTCAATTATTCTGTTATTTAGATGATCGATTATTCTACTGTTTTATTATTCAATAATTGGATTCTTTGATCGATCAATTATTCTGTTATTCAATCGTTCAATTTTTCAATCCTTCAATTATTCAATTGTTCAATTTTTCAGGCCTTCAATTATTCAATCTTTCAATTAATCAATTATTCAATTATTTGATTTCTGAGGGTTTCGATTGGAATTATTACATTTTTAACTTTTCAATTATTATCTAGCTAAATTTTCTACTCTTCCAATTTTATATTTGCAAAGTCGAAACTTTTCAATTTTTCAATTTTTCTAAATTTTCAAATTCCAAATTTCCTAAATTCTCATCTCTCTAAATTCCCATCTTCCTAAATTCCCATCTCTCTAAATTCCCATCTTCCTAAATTCCCATCTCTCTAAATCTCCATCTCCCGAAATTCCCATCTCTCTAAATCCCCATCTTCCTAAATCCCTATCTTCCTAAATTCCCATCTCTCTAAATCCATATCTTCCTAAATTCCCATCTCTCTAAATCCACATCTTCCTAAATCCCTATCGTCCTAAATTCCCATCTCTCTAAATTCTCCATCTTCCTAAATTCCCATCTTTCTAATTTCCCATCTCTCTAAATTCCCATCTCTCTAAATCCCCATCTCTCTAAATCCCCATCTCTCTAAATCCCCATCTCTCTAAATCCCCACCTTCTTAAATCCCTATCCCCTAAATTCCCAAATTCTCAATTCCCAAATCCCAAAATCCCCAAATCTCTCTCCATCCCCACAATACAATCCTCACCACTCTTCATAAATTCCCAAACAATTTCAACAATTTCACCGCCACATATCTCCACAACAAGAATCAAAATATCAATTTCTCTCACACTTCAAAAATTTGCATCTTGCAATTTTTCAAAACTATCTCCAGTAGCACCCGCATAAAATTTGAACTCGATTCGTGTCTCAAGGATCGTGCACTTTCGTTATCACGGAAAAGAGCAAATACAGAAATGCTACAGTGTTCTCATAAATCACTCGCGACAGAACAGAGCGTCGGGGATATCTCGTCGTGTCCCGACGGGATATCAGATTAAATAATAAATAGAATAAAAAGAATAGCACAGGTATTACTCACGTTCTCCTCGACGGTCTTCTTGATCTTCACGCCAGCCTCCACGACAGTTTTACCAGCTTTATTCACGGCGCTGTATAAAAATCCACCCAGACTCTTGGCACCTGCCAGCGCCTTCGTGGAAACTGCAACGAGCACCGGGAAAAATATAATGAGCACCAACGTGATATGTTATCCGGATGAAATTTGATGGGGGACCGTTCCGCGGAAAAGAAAGACACGAAAGGATTTCGCGAGGGGCTTTTACAGGAATCCGCTCCAGATACGTCAGTCGCTCGTCGGACGTCTCTCGCGGGTATTTTAGCATTCGTCGGTCGACGAAGCGCGAAAGTATACCGACGAGGAACGTTCAAGCTGTGTTTCGACGGAAAATTACTTGATCACGTGATGCTATTTCCCCCCCGGTGAAACAGCGATAAAACGGTAATACGATGTTCCGGAAGAAAGCTGTACCCAACGCTAGAAGAATCCTGATGTTTCGCTAACGCTGCAGTTCGTTTTATCAGCGGGTCAACGGACATTTACGACAGCATGCTGTTTCGCCGAGAAACATATTTTAACGTCGAATGTTCACAGCTTTTGAGTGTTATGAGATTTCCGGTTTTACGGGCTTGGTTTCTGAGATGGCGAGGTTATATTTCACCGCCAGCTGCGATATCATTTTATTAATATAGTTGATCAAACTGATCTGATATAATTTGATTCGAACTTTTTACTCTATGTTCATAACTACGGAATTACGACTGCTCGGAGAGTTATAATTATAAAGTGACCTTCACTCGGTTCTATCACTATGAAGTGCACGTCGTTAGAAGACTACTGTGCCATTCTGAGTGCCATCCAGCGTAAAATCACTGTCATTAAATTTTTTCAAGAGAAAAAGACAATGTGTATCTTGAATGGCAAGATGGAGGTATGAATACGTATTCATCCACATGTTGCTGTTCATATACACTATTTCTTTGCACCATAAGTTATTTGTGTAGTCATAATATGAGTGATGTTGTTACCTATTGGTGGATGGTTTCTCGATAGATTTTAGTGGTGGAAGAATCAGTTGATCAATGGAAGCTGTATTGGATGGTCTTAGTAATGGAAGGATTTATCAGTGAAAAGTTCTGAACTATGGCGAGTTCTATAGGAGGATAATTCCATCAGTGATTCTATGGCGGTTTTAATTCAAGCTCACTGCTACTAGATGGCGCATGAGGTCGAGACTTTCTCGCTGGTAGTCGAGTCAGTTTCTGTCCACTACTATATATCCTCGAATTTAAGGAACTACTAACATGTTTTACTGATTATGTGTCGTACTGTTTATTAACTATGGATGAGAAATGCTGTCTTCCTGTCCTTTGCTCTTCTTAGTCATTCAATTCCTTAGTTAAATTGTCAAAATTCTATCAGAGGATAATTCCATCACAGCAAGATTCTATAAGTGGGATAATTCTATCAGAACAAGGTTTCTATCAACGAAAGGTTCCATCAGAGGACAATTCCATCAAAGAAGAATTCAGTCAGTGAAAGTTTCTATCAGAGGATGATTCCATCACAGCAAGGTTCTGTCAATGAAAGGTTCTGTAAGTGGAATACTTCTATCAGAGCACGGTTTCTATTAGTGAAACGTTCTGTCAGTGGAGAATTCCATCAGAGAGGAATTCAGTCAATGAAAGTTTCTATCAATAGATTGTTCCATCACAGCAAACTTGTACCAGTGAAAGATTCTATAAGTGGATAATTCTATCAGAGAAGGTTCTATCAGTGGATGGTTCCAACAGAGGAAGGTTCTATTAATGAATGATTCTATCAGTGAAAGATTCTATTAGTAGATAATTCTATCGCTGAATGATTCTATTAGTAGATGATTCTATCACTGAATGATTCTATCAGTAAAAGGTTCTATTAGTGGATGATTCCATCTAGAAAGGTTCTGTCAATGAAAAGTTCTATTAATCAAAGGCTCTATCAATGAAAGGCTCTATTAATGAAAGGTTCTATCAATGCAACATTCTATCAATGAAACATTCTATCACTAAATACTTCCAACAAAGAAAGCTCCTATCAATGAACAATTTCACCAAAGAAATTTTCTGATATTGGAATATGCTACCAGTACAAAGTTCTATTAGTGCAATGTTCCACCAGTGAGATCCTATCAGTGCAAGATCCTATTAGTCAAAGGTCCCATCAATGAAAGCTTCGATCAGTAAAAAGTTCCATCGGTAAACGGTTTCATAAGTGGAAAATTCCATCACTGGAAGAATTAATCACTGAACGGTCCAATCAATTGAAAATCCTATCAGTGGAGACTTCTACTAGTGGAAGATCCTATCTGTGGAAGATGCAACCCGTAAAAGGTCCAATCAATGAAAACTCCCATAACTGGAAGTTCATGAAAAGGGTTAAACAATGCGAAAACCTATCAGTGAAAGTCATCAATAAATTCCATCAGTGGAAAGTTTCATCAATAGTTCTTATCATCAATGGTTCTTCTCAGTTTTTATCACGAGATCTTATTGATAGGTCCATAAGTAAAAAAGCTTGATAAATACATTAAACCATCCAAAAAATTGATAACCGATCCTCATAAGCTCCTCGTTACATAATACCCCATAAGCTGTATCATTACGATACAACGAAAGATACAAGAAGAAAATAGAATTCGAAAGACCGCCCAACCATTAAATTCTCTTTCTGTTGGATTAAACGAAGCTTTTAAGCTCCAACGACGATAACGTACACAGTCCAACCTGTTAATCGATTCACGTAAATCACGTATCGTTGAAAATTAACAGTTTATTCCGTGGATTAATTTCTAGATACATTTTATCGTGCGATATTAAATTTCATCATGGTCGAAGAGTTTTCGTTAATTAAATATTTAACGAAGAATTATATTCGATATCAGATATTGTAAGAAATATTGGAGGAAGCTGAGGTAATTATCTAAAACGTTCTAGATAGACTAGCTAGTAAAGGTGTATCGTAGTTAATGATCAGGAATTAGTAATTAGCGATTGGTTGTTTGACAGATTCGGTCACAGGGATCAAATGAGCCTTTGTGTTAACACCAAAGGCCATACCTCTCGGTATCAAACTGTATTATGTATAAAGACCGGTAATTTGTGGAACGAGATGAATGATATTTGATAATGTACGCTAATGAAACGTGGATCCGATTTTCTGGTATTAGTCGTATTCATTTGGGACGATTGTGATTATTAAGTTTATGGGTTATTGGTTCTGGGATTTTTGGGTACTTAGTTATCAAAATTTCAAGTTTACAGGTTACAAGTTTGGAAATTTAGGAATTTAGGAATATAGAAATATAGAAATTTAGGAATTTAGGAATTTAGGAATTTAGGAATTTAGGAATTTAGGAATTTAGGAATTTAGGAATTTAGGAATTTAGGAATTTAGGAATTTAGGAATTTAGGAATTTAGGAATTTAGGAATTTAGAAGTCCAGAAATTTCCAGGTGACCAATTCTGAAATTTACGAATTTAGAAATTTCCACATTTTCAAATTTCCAAATTTCCAAATTTCTAAATCCCCAAATTCCCTAGTTTCCAAATTTTCAAATCCTCAAATTCCCTAATCTCCAAATTTTCAAATTCCCAAATTTCCTAATTTCCTAATTTCCCAATTTCCAAATTTTCTAGTTTCCAAATCCCTAAATTTCCTAGGCTCAAAATTTCCAAATCCCCAAATTCCCTAGTTTCCCAATTTCCAAATTTCCAAATTCCCTAGACCCCAAATTTCTAAAATCCCAAATTCCCTAGTTTCCAAATTACCAAATCCCCAAATTCCCTAATTTCCCAATTTCCAAATTCCCAAATTCCCCAATTTTTTAAAATTTCTAAATTTCTAAACTTTGAATTGGCAAGATTCTGAAATTTCCAATTCCAAATTTCACAAATTTCAAGTATTCAATTTTGCACTTCACAAATTTCTAAATCCCCAATTTTCAAATTCCCAAATTTCTAAATCAGCAATTTTAAAATTCCCAATTCCACACTTCACAAATTTCTAAATCCCCAATTTTCAAATTCCCAAATTTCTAAATCACCAATTTCAAAATTCCCAATTCCACACTTCACATATTTCTAAGTCTCCAAATCAATAATTTTCAAATTTCAAATTCCCCAAATTCAAAATTCCCAAATTTCTAAATCTCCAATTCCACACTTCAAAAATTCTGCATATCCACTTCCACACTTCACAAAATTCCAAAACCCCAATTCTAAACGTCCCAAACCATCCACTCAACTCCAACTTCGTCTCCCAAACTTCAAACCATACACCACGTGTCCTATGGAGTGTACTAAATGTAATCTACTAAAACTACTCTCACTAATAACTAGAAACCACAATACCTTTTCCCAGACTCTTCCACCGAATCCTTCCCTCACTAGGTTTAATCTGACCCCCAAACTGCCACCTGATCGAATAATTAACACTGCGTAGTATCATCTTCCCCTAACTCCACAATAATCAAAATATCACCAAGATAACTTTAAATCGTTCATAAACAAGTCACAATCCGTTCGTTCCCCTTTAGCTTGCCCACGGGCATTCTCTAACAGGAATTCGTTAGCAGAAGCTGCAGTTTACTCTCAAAATGGCATTTACGCCCTTGATGGAAAAATTAACGGTGGTTCGCGAAGAAGCTGCGCGTCGACTCGCTGAAACCGCGAACACTGCTCGAGGAGTCGGACGGCAGCTCGCTCCTCGACGTAAACCGAGGCCAATTTAATCAACCAAATTGAGCCAGTTCGATTCGCGTGTCTCCATCGCGTACTTTAGAGCTTCATACTACTGTCCATTGCATTCTTTCTTTCTATTGTGTGTTTGTGAATCGAGATCGAGTCGGAAAATTCAGGATCGAAGTAGACCACTGCGAATGAATGAAGTTTATTCACATATGTGACGTATGTGATATGTTCATCATATGAAGATGATGATTTGGAGATATGGATTATGGATGATGAAAGGTGACATTTTGGGAAACTTTGTGAGAAGTATGATGTGAATATATTAGGTCTTTGATATTGAAATAGGGGTGAGTTTCAATGTGTTGCAAATATGTCTTATGTATTGGAAGATATGGGAGCTATTCACATATGTGACTTGTTCGAAGGTGATAATCTGGGGATGTGGATTATGGAGGATGAATGTAGACATTTTTGGGAAATTTTGTGAGAAGTATGATGTGTAAATGTTAGATCCTTGATGTTGAAATAGAGTCAAGTTTCAATGTGTTGCAAAATGTATTTTATTTATTGGAAGATGTGGAAGCTATTCACATATGTGACATATGCAAAGGTGATGATCTGGGAATGTGGATTATGTACGATAAAAGTGGTCATTTTGGAAAATTTTGTGAGAAGTATGATGTGAATATATTAGATCTCTGATGTTGAAATAGGGTCAAGTTTCAATGTGTTGCAAAATGTATTTTATTTATTAGAAGATATGGGAGTTATTCACATATGTGACATGTTCGAAGGTGATGATGTATGGATATAAATTATGGCTCATTAGAATAGACAAATGTTAAGAAATTTTAGAATGAATATTACGTATAAATGTTAGGCTTCTGATGTTTAAATAGGATCAAATTTCACTATGTTCAAAATGTATCTTCTTAACTGGACAATATGTAAACTATTCACACATGTGTCCCATACGAAACTGATGATCTAAGAATGTAATATCAACGACAAACATGAACGAAGTTCTAAGAAAATTTGTAAGAAATATAACATAAAAATATTAGATCATTGATCCTGAACAATTTCAAATTTCACCACGTTAAAAATGTATTTTCCTCGCCAGAAAATATGTGACCTCATCAAACATATGAGATAAAGTGAACCAACTTCATATTTCAAATAAATTTCCTATTAAATCTAACCAATCCAATACAAACACCTTCCAAATTTTTCTTAAACAATCATTTATCATTTTCGTCATTTTAACAATAATCTGTCTACGTCACCAAAAAAGCTTGAGGTACAAGACTCGATGAAGTTTCAAAAGGATCAAAACTAGGGTGCCTCAAATACGTCCTTTGGCAAGTACGTTATTAATACGTGGTTTGAGGGTGACACCTTAGAATAAAATGCAGTAACAGTAGCGAACAGTCATCGTTGAACTTTGGTGCAAGCTGGCAGGGTACCAAGGGACCAGAAACAGGTGCCAAATATCGTACGAGCCTAGCGCCGTGTTAGAATCTCGCCAATAATTTGTTGCCGGACACGATCGCCATGCGAAATTTACCGTGGACATTTGATATATAGCCGTTACGGTAAGAAATATTGCGCTGTGACTCGTTACTCGATGGTAAATCGATTTTACTCGATTTTCTATGGTCATTGTAAGCTAACTTGATATGGACACTTCTAAATTTTCAAGTCAAATTCATAATTTGGTAATTGAATAAAATTGTTAAATTATCTAATTGCCAGATTATTGAATTACCTGATCATTAATACTAAACCTATCGGTATATAATTTGTACTTAACTTGAAATTAAAAATGGAGTTAAAAATAGATAAACAAATGACGAAACATAAATGAGTGCACACATTTGTTCTTTATCTTGATGAAAATCAATGCTGATTTGGAGGAATGTACTTTAATAAAATGTGTACCTTGTAATAAGAATTGTTAAATTACCAGATTATTAAATTATCAAGTTATGATTATTAAATTATAAATTTCATGGTTTCTATATATAACTTCACAAGTGTTTAGGTCTTCAAATTCTCAAGTCTCTAGATTTCTAAATTTCCAAGTATTTAACTGTTCAGATCTCTATATTGACCCAGTTACACATCTCCAAAGTCCTTTAAATCCCTTAATTCCCCCAGATTTCCAAAGTACTGAATTACTAAATCCTTTAATCACTAAATCCCTAAATCCTCAATTTTTGAATTTCCAAATCTCTAAATCTCCCAATCAGCAAATCTTCCAAATCACCCAAACAGTCCCGCATTTCCTAATTCCCAAATCTCTAAATTAGCAAATCACCAAACCCTCAAATCACTAAATCCTTGAATCACGAGATCACTTAACCATCAATCTCCAAAGTAAATCTCTAAATCTTCAAGTACTCCAATCTCCCAAATCTCCCAAATTCCTCAAATGTCCCCAAGTATCCTAATCTCTAAATCTTGACACCCATAAATTACTTAGTCTCTAAATCGTTAAATCCTTGAATCACTAAATCACTCAACCCCCAAATCTCCTAATCTCTGAATCTCCAAATCTTCCAAATTTCCCAAATTCCTCAAATATTCCCAGATATCCTGATCCCTGAATCCTGACACTCACAAATTACTAAGTCTTCAAATTAATAAATTCCCAAATCCTTGAATCACTAAATCACTAAACTCCTAATCTCCTAATCTCTAATTCTTCAAATTTTCAAATCTTCCAAACTCCTCAATGTCCCCAGATTTCCTAATCTCTAAATCCCTAAATCCCTAAATCATGGCACCCACAAATTACTAAGTCCCCAAATCACTAAACTCCCAAATCCTTGAATCACTAAATCATTCAACCCTCAAATTTCCTAATCTCTAAATCTCCAAATCTTCCAAATCTTCCAAATCTCCCAAATTCCCTAAATATCCCCAAATATCCTAATCCTCGAATCCCCAAATCCCTAAACCATGAAACCCACAAATTCCCAAATCTCCAAATTTCCCAAATTCCTGAAACCCCCAACTTTACAACCTGAACTTACAACCCCAGCCACAATTTCATTATCTAAAAGTAACTACATTTTTTTATCACGACCAACACAGAATGGCGTCCTATGAAGTTACTCAGTTATCCGAGCTCTCCCAGCACTGCCAGACACGTGGCCTGATAAAGACGCTTTCGCCAGGCTCCGTAAACGATGAATGTCTTGAGGTCGCAGCAAAAAGAGAGGAAAATTAAGGGCTGAAAGAATTACGCGGCCATGAGTAATATTAAATCGGATAAGATTAAAACGGCGACGCGAAGAACTCGAGATGAAATTTTCAGAAAACCGGTGAACTGTTTTTCCGACATGAATAAAAACCTTTCATTTGGATTACCTTGTTTCTTCCTTTTTCATATACGAACACACATGGTTTTCTTCAAAACATCTCCAAGTTCGATATCGTTCGTAAATTAAAATAAATAAAAACTGTGCTCGAAGAAGAATTAACTGGCACGTAATTGGAGCAAGGTGTACATAAACCAGCCATTCATTAAGACGTACATTACAAAAAGCTTGAAACGTAGCAAAAGAATTACATCGCCCCATTTAACCGCGGTACTTGATTCCTTCCTCGAGACTCGAAAGAAATTTAATGTTTAATTAAACACATCCCCTTTCGCCGATGGAAACGAAGTTTTCAGCTGCTCGTTTTCAGCACCGAGGACGTTAAACATAAACGAAGATCAGCTCTGAGAAAGTTACTCTTTATTACGCGATGACTATCCTGCAGGCTTTATAAATTTCCCTTTGAACTTCTATCTGACCTATTCGCGCTCTTACGTATATCCGTCGATCGTTACACAACTTTCGTTTATAGAACAGCCATCAACTGTGTAATTCGCTTCTTTTTTTAGTTAAAATCATTACGAAAGATGTAAACTGGGGAACTTGGCCGATATTTATCGTGAAGGGCCGAGGTATGTGTAGATTACCTTATATGTAGAAACACATGTTGACGTTCATGTATACACGTATGAAGAATCAACATATGTAGAAATACATGTAGGAATTTATTGATGTACATATGTAGAACAAACATATATAGAAATGTGTTATATGTAGAAATTTAGGTCTCTCAAATTTTCTTAATGTACAATGTCAAATTTAATAAATTTCAAGAAATTAGAAAACTTGATGATTAATTGAGTGATTTAGAAATTTAGAAAGAATGTCAAAATTATTTACAAGTTTGGTTGGAAATTTAGAAAGTTAGAAATATTGAAATTCCAACTTAAAGCTTTTCCTACTTAAACCTTTACCTACTTTCAAAGTTTCACTGTTCTCAAATTTCGTAACATAGAAACTTGCAAACATAGTCATTTGGTAAAATTTAAATTTAATAACGTACCAACATGATAACATAGAAATTTTCCATTCTACAATTTTGAAATTTAAAAATCTTCCAACCCTAAAATCTGCAAATTCCAAAAATTAAAAAACTTCCAAAAATTCAAAATTTTCAAACTTGCACCCTAAGAACCCGTCAAATATAAAACTGCATACCGCAAAAACGCGGGCACTTCGAAAATTAGATGACGTGCCAGCCGGCATTTAATCAAACATCGACCTTGCGCCTCCATCGCGTTAACCTCGTGCCAGTTTCGCAAGAACGGCGAGAGCACAAAAGAAAGGGCGTGTACGAAAAATCCTGGTAGGAAACTGTGCCAGGTAAATCGTGCTTTTCCTTACGTCTGACTATATCCTTAAACATCGATGTCGAACGCGTCGAGAATATCGAGGTCCCGGATGCAACGATGAATGAAATAAAGTTAGTTCTTCCTGCGACGTTTCCAAATGATTTAATAATCTTCTCCAGGATCTTAGGCGAAGCATAAATGGATTTAACGTTTGACCTCGTGGAAATCCATCTCTTTTCTCTATCTATTTCTGCATCCTTCTCTCTATTCACGCGCTATCGTGCTCGATTTATTACCGGAGTCGTTGTGCCTTGTCGGTGCATTGAACTTCGACGACAGCCGAGGCAGAAAATCTTGGAAGCGTTCTCGTGAAAAGACGAGTGAAAAGCCGTAATAGGAGCGGGTATTTGTTGTTCTCGAGAAAGCTGGAAACGCGATACAAGAATTCAACGATTCTCAAATTTCAATTACCCAAGCTCTCGCAGAAACTTCGGTGTCATCGAACCCTGAGGTCAAAGAGACTCTCGGTCGAGATAGACTTCCCAAAGAAAATTCTTTCATTCTCTTTGTTCGGACAAACTTCCTGGTCTTTGTGGTTTCCTCAAAATCTGTCTATGGGATTTGTAGCGAACGCTCACCCCGGCTCGAGAAGAAACCCTCGACTCTGTTTGAACAGCAGTGACGAACTAGCCGTGGAAAGTGCGCGAAGGGACCCGTAATTAATTCTAGTGGCAGCTGCTCGAACCTACTCATTAGCATTTTCGATCTGACACCAGGAAACTATAGTAAAGAGGATTCTGACGAGTAATTGTGCAGAAAAAGCTTTCCTTTGTAGTACGCATTTTTATTAATTGTCTACAAAGTCTTTCACATGATAGTAGAAAATGTAAGTCCTTGGACTTTGATGCAGGGATAAGAATTATTTATGAGATTATTTGATATAGTCTAACTCGATTCACTTTCATGACTTGATCAAACTTGATTCAGTTAACTCGATTCGAAATAATTTGGTGTAATTAACAATAAAACAACCAAAGTGGCGAAAGGACTGTCCCACAAGGTCCTTGTTATAAATGACACAATTTGTTGAATTGATTCTTCTGATGTCTGTATTGATTTTCATCAAGATAGAGAATTAATGAGTGTACTAATTTATGTTTTGTCGTTTGTTCATTCACTTTTTCATTACGTTTTTCATATGAGATTAAGTGTATATTATACGTCGGTAGGTTTAGTGTTAAAGTTAATTCAGAGTTGATAGGAACATAATTTGGGTCTATCCTTTATAGATACCAAAAATCCCAAAATACCAAAATTTTCAAAAATCCTAAAAATCCTAAAAATCCTAAAAATCCTAAAAATCCCAAAATACCAAAAATACCAAAAGTACCAACCATCCCAAAAACACCAAAATACCAAAAATACGACAAGTCCCAAAATCCCTAAAATCCCCAAAATCCCCAAAATCCCCAAACATCCCAAATTGCCAAATTTTCCAAAAATCCTAAAATCCCCAAAATCCCCAAAATCCCAAAATCCCCCAAAAATCCCGAAATTCCCAAAATACCAAAAACCTCAAAAATTCCTAAAATACCAAAAATTCTAAAAATACCAAAAATCCTAAAAATACTAAAAATCACATAAAGTCGTATTCCGGTCCCCGACATCGAAACTTAAGACTTCCTATCCAAAGTGCGGACACAAGTTTTCTTTCTGCTTTCAAGCAAGGTTTCTAACGTCCCCCAGATTCGTCCAGAAAGTCGGCGACGCAGGGTACTTTTGTTACAATACAGCCTTTTCTACAGGAACAAAGAACTTTTTATATCCCTAGTACGCTGAGTGGTTCTCTTACCTTTCATATCTTTTTTTTCCGTCGCATTTTCTTGTAAGAAGAACCGTCTGTGGAATATCTACAGAGTACAATAGTCTTTCTATTTCTGATCATATCAGTTTATCGAAAGTATTGTAAACTCACGCTGACCGAAGGAATAATTAGAAGGTACAATTAACCGACGTAGCCTGTGAAATTTGCAGGATTTAACGACTGTTTGTCAGAAGCCAACATAATTTCCCGGAGCTGGGATTAACGTCTCCCCGGGGAGCTCATTCAAGAATGCAAGCTCCATTATAGAAGGGGATCGATGGCGAGTCCTAGAGCTTGGCCTGGTTAAAAACGCATGAGATTCTCCTGGAGCTACGGGGGAATCTTTTTAAATTGCGCAACGTATCCGATAAAAAGGCGAAATCCAGAATTTTTCTGCGGGCAAGATAACGACTCGCGGGGATAATCGTGTACGCGGCTCGTTCCGTCGGGCCATTAACGGCCAAAAAGAGAGGAAAAAAAATAATCCGATCAGGGTGTCCGTGAAAAGGGTGGAAAAAAAGGAAGCGAGAAAAATGGTCTCGTCGAGTGACCGAAACGCCGCGGACGTAGTTCGTTATATTTGAGCGTCGCATCAGTCAACCCAGATTCCCGTTGAGACACGCCAGCCGGGCAACCTTGACCCAACAGCGGATCACCGCTGGAAAAAAAATTCGTGAAAGCTGCTCTGATTTCTCCTCCGGCCGGACTCGTCGCTGCGAATGATTTTTCGCGGTTTGTGGAAACTGCGTGCGCGTTTCTGAAACGTTACGCTCGCCCCCGAGCTACCGTCAGCCTGACTGACACGCTCAGGATTTGAATTTCATCGGTGAAATTCGCTCGTTTTCCAGCCGTGTCTCTCTTTGACCACGACAAAACATAGCCTTGACCGCTCCGTTTGTCTGCCGTGCGAAAGCTATGGTTGAATTTATGGAAAAATCCGGGAAACGCAATGTCAGACCGCTTTAATCGGAGCGGTTTAAATTTAATTCCGTCGCACAAAAAGGTAGCTTTTATTTTATTGTGGTATCGGGTTTGTTAATATGGATACGGGTGGACGATTAAAAGGAAGTAATTTTTGGGCAACAAAAGCAAAATTATGTTATACTGACATGTCTTTACCAAAATAAAATATGTATTCGTAAATGTCTATTTTCACCACATACGAATTGGACTCAAGTATCCTTAGTTATAGAAGACATCAAATAATACTTAATTGTGTAAAACACTCTATGGAATTTTAGATTTGAAATCAGTATATTTTCGAATTCAGAGTGCAGAGAATTTCGAGTACTTGCTTTCAGCGGATGCAAATTTGTTGATTCAGAAACTTGGTATAAATGCAGAGTTGTCAGACAACGTTGTACACAGGCGGTTCACATTCTATTTACTCTATGCTCTCCAATGTCTGACTATATGCTGACATGTACTACTGCGGGCTGCGCTATTTACTTGCGCGACTGATTTGGAATATAAATATCCCAGTATTTGGGATGAAAATATCAGTATAACACAATAACATAAAAGCTTCTAATTCTACCTCCACACATTCACGTTGCAACTTCCACAATTCCTAACCTAACCTATAATAGATGTGATCTCAAGAGAGACTATTCTGAAGAGCAGAAAAGTGGGCGTTCAAGATCTGAATTGTCAGCCCAGGGGCACGGAACGACTAGGTACGTAACTGCACACTCGTGATAAAGCATCGAAGAGCGTTAAAAAAGCCAGTGCGTCGCTGGGGATTCTCGATGACCGCATACATTCGTATAAATCGTTAGGTTTGTGGTTCGCGTGGGTGGATGGGTGGGTGGATTCTCTCGGTGAAATGTTCGCCGACGAATCTCCCCGAGTATAACCAGATCCAGTCAGCAAGTAGCCGTCCTTCGTGTCGAGGGGTTGGACCCCATCTTCGCCGATCAATACAACCGCCCAACCGAGACTCTTCTTCTCTCTCTCGAAAGTCACGCGACGAAACTTGCTGTTGCTCGTGATACCGTCTTTGTTCTGCCATTACCGGCTTCTTTCTTGTTTGTTCGCACTCGAGATTCGCTTGTTTAACTGATGAGGCCAAATTACGGTATGGAACTTACAAATTGCTGGGAAACTTTCGGGAGGTGTTGAGTCACTCGCTATTTCTAGGTGAACTTAATTGTTTTCGGAGAGGTGCGATCTTTGTGCAGGTTCTTTGGAGTCTCTTGACAATAGTCATTTTGCCTTCAATAGCTTTATATTACGGCATACTGTAGCTATATAGGTTGTTCTGAATTATTGAGGAATATTTGATATTATAAATTTTGAGATAATATATGGAAAATGGTAAAATTTCTGAGTTTGTAGGTTTGTAGATTTTTTAAATACTTAGCTTCTACATCTTTGAATTTCTAACTTGTTAAGTTCTTGAATGACCACATTTTTGATGACCAAGTTTCTAACTTGATTCTTATGATCAAAGGACCAAACTTCAAAACTCTTCAACACCAAATTTCTAAATAATCATACTTTTCATTTACTAAGTTTCTAAACTACCAAACTTGCAGTACCACCTAGTCACCAGATGTGGTTATCAAACCTTTGAATTAACCTTCCTAAATAACCTAACTCCACCAAACCAATTTCCTATCTTCCTCTTGTACCGAACTTCAGAACCACCTTCCTAAATACGCCAAAAAAGCACAAAACAGAATTTACTACCCCATAAACTGCCCATAGCATTCCTCCTGCACCTTCGGCCATAAACTGTTTAGAGAGCACTATATCTGCCCATCACCGTGCTACAACATCCTTATTGACACCGCTCCACAGTTCCTTGTTTCTTTATTTCCTTTGTTCACCCAAGGAACTCCAGCAACGGCCATAAACTTCTTGATTGTGTCCAAAGAAGATGTTCTTTATTTCCCTCGGTATACCGCCGCGGGGGTTCCAAATGTTCGCGAGGACGGAACGGCATTATGCAACGGGTTGTTTCGTTTCAGCGACCAACTTTCCTTTCGAGGCTAATGACGTTAGGGAGATTGCTTCCGCTCCATCGCGTCGACCAGAATCTCCGACGAACAGGAAACGGGAGCAACGTGTCCTGCTTAGCCGGCCGAACAATATGTCCGACCGATACCCTCGGTTACGAGAATACCGACTGCTTGACCTTCTCTCCTCTATTCGCCGATTAAATATGCCCTATTAACCCTTTCGATGCGATGGTCTCACCCGAAAGTGACCGCAGCTAGACCATTAATTCTACTGAAACGTCTGCAGAGACTGTAGGGTGAAACGGTCAAGTAACTTTGGTTACGGGGATGCAATTTTGGGGTTAGGGGAGTGGATACGTTTCGATGTGGTGCGATATGTGTTTTAAGTATGTTTGATTTAATTTGTAAATTAAGGGTGTTTGATTTAATATGTAGTTAAAGTGTGTTTGATTTAATATGTAGTTTAAGGACAATACTGGTATATGTAAGTACATGTGAGTATATGTGGATATGTTGGGTGCTGAGTGTACTGCATGTAGTACGTGTTTTTAATATACTGGGTATAATATGTAGTTTAAGTATATTGAATATATGTTCATTAAGTATACTGAACATAATATGTACTTTAAGTATGCTGAACATTATATATATTTCAAATATACTGATTATAATATGTTCTTTGAATATACAGTATGTAACATACATGTATTTTACACACCACATGTATCTTGAATACATTTGATGAAGTATATATTTAAAATACATTTAAGAAGGGGTGTAAAATGTATTTTAAATAAATTGCATATACAATCAAGCTACTTGCAACTTGCTAAAAATTTTGATCGATAATAATACAACAAAGTAATAAAATAGTAAAATGTCTGACAAAATCAAGCTTAATCTGATAAAATCAATAATGCAAAAAATAGAAGAGAATAATGAAAAGATTTCAAACTTTTGAAGTCAAATATTCATGTCCTCCCCTTAGGTCCCCAAAGTCCTTAGCTGAATTTAAATATCAAATTAAAAAGAATTAAAGACAGTAACTAAATAATAATAAATGATTAGATCCGAAGATGTGACAATTTCAGTAAGAGAATGAATTTTAAAAAACAGCTTGCGAAAAGAATTAATGAACGAAGCAATTGCTGTTGCATCAGTTGTCCTGTCAAGTACGGTTGCATTAACGAGGCGTTCCATGAAAAGTGATGATAACGAGAGGGTTAATGCTGGAAGATTCCCTTGACGTATTTCACGAGAAAGGTTTTCAGGAAAGCACCTGCGTTCTACGATGACCTACTCTTTGTTCATTCAAAGGTGACTTACAGCTTTTTCTGAGAAGGTTTTTCCAGGAAAGAGCAACTGTAATATTAATTACCCTGTGTCGTTGTACAGCATGAACAGGTTGTAAGAAATTGATGCACAAAGTGTATCGCGACTTTCGTGCAAGGTTTTACTACCTGAAGTCAAGATACGAGGGTGGTAAAAAGTGATAAGGGTACACGATAACTTGGGAACAATGTTTCTTTGGCTTCGGTGCATTTTGAATGAGATTGAACAAGATAAAAATTAATCAAATAAAAAATTTGATACGGGTAAAAATAATGCTTGACGTGGTATAAGGAAAATGAGAAACTGGGGTGAAATATTACTTTTTTTTGTTGCGGTTGTGTAACCACACGTGAAGTTTTACAATCATTCCCGTGAGCTGCATTTTGTAGTGAAGCATGAATTTTAATTTGGAGCGTCCATCATTTTTATTTTGGAGAATGCAAATGTTTTATGCAACATCGAGAGAATTAAGAGGAACCTGGCATTTTATAATTTATCGACAGTGTTTTAACTTTTTCTCTGCGATTTAAAGATGTTTAAAAAAGAACTTTGTACACAGTGAAATGTATTTTACGTACGGAAAAATTTCTTTTGTAAATTTTTCAACAAGAAATCTTATTCTTTTTTCACAAGAAGTCTTATTCTTTTTTAACGAGAAATCTATTGATAAACTTTAAAAAGTCAAAAGTTTAAATTTGATATTTTATCAATAATGATGTTTCTTACTAAAAGTACGATAAATTAGATGTTTCGTTTTATTTCGTTTTACTTACTATAATCTTCTAAAGTTCTAAAGTTCACGTTTCCACATAACAATAAACCACATTTGACCACATTCGCTCCGAGCGTACTATTTCCCGATACAGTATTTGAACAACGTCAATTTTAAAATCCATATCAAAACCGCTGTTCGCTTTAATCCACCATCTCGTGGTTTTACAGTTTATTTACCCACTCTCCCCAAAGCTGACATTTGGAAAATCCGAACGACACCTACGAATAAACGATCGCTTTTAATCCTCGATACGAGTAGTTACAAACCGGAAAACTTCAAACTTTCGAAATATCAAAGCTGCTAAATTCCAAATTCCCTCAATCTCCAAATTTAAAAGCTTCACTGTTTTGTACTTCGATTAGTTAAAATAGTTCAAGGTTAGAAATTTGCAAGATTAAAAAATTGAAATGATACAAAGTTTGAAATGTGAAAAATTCAGAAATCTTCAAATTGTAAGAAGTTAAAGTTCAAAGACTGCAAAGTTGAAAATGGTAATAATTCGAACGGTACAAAGTTTAAAATTTGAACAAATCAGAAATTTACAAATTTTAGAAGTTCTAGTTCCTAGATTTTAAAGTTCCAAGGTTGCAAATTCCATAGATCCCAAAATTCCAAGATCCCAAATTCCATAGATCCCAAATTTTCAAGGTCTCAAATTTCATAGATGCCAAATTTCCAAGGTCCCGAATTCCCTAGATCCCAAATTTCCAAGGTCCTAATTTCCCTACATCCTAAATTTCCAAGGTTCCAAATTCCCTACATTCAAAATTTCCAAGGTCCCAAATTCCATAGATCTCAAATTCCATAGATCCCAAATTTTCAAGGTCCTAAAGTCTCTAGATCCCAAATTCCAAAGATCTCAAAGTTCCAAGGTCCCAAAGTCCCTATATTCCTAATTTCCAAGGTCCCACATTTCCCAAATCCCAAAATCCTAAGACTCTAATACCCCAAATACACAAAATCCCAAACATGAAAAATTCCAAAATTCAAAAGCCTCAAAATCCCCAAATTTCTAGAAACTCAAAGACCCAAAATCTCAAAGTCCAAAAATTCCAAAGTCCCAAACTTGAAAAATTGCACAATTCAACCACCCCAAACTTCAAAACTCCCACAACCACAAAAATTCCAAACTCCCAAAGTCCAAATCTGTAAATTTCAACTACTAACCCAAAATCCCCACCCTGAAAAATTCGGAACACCCAAAATTCCACACCCTAAAAAAATCCAAAACTGCCCCATAAGTCCTCCCCTAAAACTCCTCCAAAGTCCTCAAATACCAAAACCCTCAAATATCAAAAATCATTCTATTCATTTACAAAAACCCTCCTCTTTCCCAACTTAAACAATGTAACAAAGAGAAACCGTTTAGCAGGTATCGATTCGTCGCTCGAGGTTCTGGTGTCCGAAAGACCTCGCACAAAGCAAGTTATAATTTCAAAGTTTCGTATCTCCGTCGAGCTACAGAAAGACTGAAAAGAGAGAACCAGCAAGTTTCGCAACGCTTGTCCTCGAGAAAATTTCAACGAGCCGCCATTGCGCCGTTCATTGTGACAACTTTGTTACCCGCAAAAAACAAGGGAATATTCGTACACAACGGGTCGATTTACGATGAAAATTTTGCGGGAGGTCCAACGAGTTAAACGAACGATCAATTCGATCGTGCGGTGGACATTTTCCATTTTGCTCTTCGCTCTTTTCGATATAGAAACGTCGGAACAATGTGTTTCAAATATTTCGCGCGATAAGCGTTCATGAAACGCGACGAAAATTTCATCAATGCGCAGCTCTCTCGAAAACCACGAACAAAGCTGTTGCCGCAGAAATTTTTATCGTTTGTATAGGGAGATTCATGCAACTGGGACAAGTGCTACCCTTGCGATTAAAAAAGTTGAATGGGTGAAATCGAAAGGGCTTTTTGTGTTCAAAATATTTGTTAATGAATGTTGTGGTTGCACCTCTTTTTGGGATAAATGTTTTGGAATAAATGAAACGTTAAGAAGATTCATGAGATGTCTTTATTGGTTGGAATTGCTCATTGATTTCCAATGAGTGTTCAATTAATTTGAACTTAACCTGTGAGGAAACTAAATAATTTTAGGAAATTGTAGTAGTTTGACAAATGTGGGATGGTTTTTGTAATTGATGAAATTGCTGAAAATATTTTCTGTCATTTTTAACTGCAATTTTTGTTGCACCTCAATGTGTTGCAAATTTACAAAGACTGCGTGTAATAAATTATTTTTAAGTACAATATCATTTTTTTTTTTATGTAATGTTATTCTCAGGCGAACATACAAGATCTTTATTTGTCAGAATGTACATTGTGGAATAAAAGCACATATTTATTTATTGCAATTTTCTTGTTGATACTCCTTGTGTGAATTTACTCTGCATTTTTTTTAAATAGACAAACACTTGTAACACTTGCAAAAAATTAATTTTCTACGCTAGCTATTTTCACTTCAACAAAAATACACTTTTATTTAAACCACTCACTCATTTCTTCAAAATATTTGAAAAATTGTATTCAGCAAAAATATGTCATCTCAGCTTATTCAACTGATAGTAAACATTCTATAAAATCCAAACAAATAAACATCAAACATTTTTCATTTTGAAAAGAATAAAATTTCTGACCAAAAAGTCCACGTTGCATGGAAAATAAATTTCCATGGAATCCTTACAATAATAAAACAGAAACTCGATAAACATCTCGAGCGAAACCAACAAATTAAAAACCGTGAATGAACGTTTGTTATTGTAAACACGAGGAAATTAAGAGAACTCGGTTGTCGATCGACGAGCGATTATCAAATTAATTATCGAATCAGCGATAAATTATATTAGCGATCGAGGCAACGTGTTTTTCGCGCTCGCAGCACGCGTTCCGTGAAAAATATCGTGATATCGGAACTCGTGAAGCGAGAAGAGGTAGTTTTTTTCTCCTCGATCATCGTATAACACATATTTCCGAGATACGCTCGCACGGGCGTGCTTTTACGAGTGTTTTTCGCGACCAGATACATATTTATACGCGTGCAGGTACGCATGACGTGAAAATACGAGGAAAAAATATTTTCGCGAGAGGATGTTATTGATGGGATCGGTGTCCGCGGAAAGTTCAACGTTATCCGTACGTCCGGAGAAGAAAAAAGCGTACTAACGAAATATATGGTACGTGTGTTCTGTGAAATAAAACATGACGATTCGTGGAAAGAAAAATGAGGTAGTACGCTTTAGAGCTGTAACCACTACGAGGGATGCTAGACAATCAACTTTGTGTTGTAACACATCTGTTACAATTTCAGATTGGAAGATTCTATTTAGCAAGATTAATAGCTTAAATATTTTACACAGAAAAATAGTATGGAGGGATGTATAAAAAATGAAGTTAAATATTGTTCTACTTGTGTACTTCATTACAATGTACTAAAACAGAACATTATAACTTTTTATTGTATTCAGTTGCAAGTATGTTACGTAACATAACATGATACAAATTTTATATTTTACTAAAAATGAATGAATTATTAAAATAATGTCCCTCTGACTTCTTCACAAGTGTGTTATTTCAGACTCATACAATATAATAAAATTATAATAGTATACAATATGTAATGATGTTAATAATATTCATATGCAAAAGACATGTTACAAATTCAATGAAGATAAATTATTCAACGAAAAGGCAATAGACAGAGACTTTAAAAGGCTCTCAATATTCAAACACTGGTTGGTGATAAAGTTGAAAGAAGAAATTGAAAAATTAAGTATTCATGTCTGACCACATACGTATACTACTACTGTGGTAATGTATTAAATGCATGTATTCATTGCTATTTCCTTATTGTTGCTACTACTGACTGTTAAAATATGTATCTTTAATGTTTTTAATTGGAAATTTTGTGTTATGGAGATTTTATGTTAAGTGATGCTGTACTGTGTCTGACCACATATGTCTGATACTACTGTGACAGTAGTGTTAAATATTCACCAATATTTTCTTATTGTTTTTATCTCTAAGGGTTGAGATATGTATCTTCTTTGTTTTCAAGTGAAAAATGTCATGTAATGAAGAATTAAGTGATATTGAACCATGTCTGACCACATACGTATAATTCTACTGTGGCAGTCATTAAATAAATTTAACCATTGCTATTTCCTTATTATTTCTACTTCTAACAGTTGAGATATGTATCTTCTTTGTTTTCAATTGGAAATATTGTACATAGAATGAAGAGTTAAGTGATATAGCTAAATGTCTGACCACATATGTTCACTTCTACTGTGACAGTCAATGTGTCAAATGTTCACTAATATTTTCTTATTATACCTATCTCTAACAGTGAAAATATATATCTCTTTTGTTTTCAGTTGAAAATGTTATATAATGTAGGGTTAAGTGATGCTGTACCATGTCTGACCACATACGTCCACATCTACTGTGGAAATCTAATATGGAAGTCTTAAATAAATTTGCTCGTTGCTATTTCCTTATTATTTCTACCTCTGACAATTGAAATATGTATCTTCTTCGTCTTTAAGTGAAAATATCAAACAAAGTGTTAAGTAAAACTGCACCATGTCTGACCACACACGTTCGCCTCTACTGTGGCACTCCAAGTATTAAATTTGTGTCACAGAAAAAGTTCACTGTTACTTTCGTATTCTGACTGTTGTCAGACTTCAATAACCACTTCTATTAATCCACAAATGTATCTATATAAAAATTTAAAAAAGACAAGTACCAAAAAATTAATAACTTGTCTCTAACCACATCATCCCCTACACAGCCTTCAAAAATACTATAATCAATTTCAATACACTTTCCCTCAAAATTCTTTCACATCACTACCAATCACCAGAATTTCACCCCGAACAGACGCTACATTTCAGAATCATGAAATAAAGAAAAGAAGAAACAGGCAGTCGGAAATGGAAGTAGAAGAAAATAGAAGTCAGCCATGAAAGTCAATTGAATAACAAGGCGCAACGATAGCGATTCGATATCAGTTCGTTAAACTTGATCGACATCGAGCTGCATCATTAATCAGCCGAGTTGAACGTGGCGAGTCGAGAGAACCGATAAGTTCCTGTTGAATCTTTTATGGAAACGCCTAGCCATCGTGCGCGTCTAGCATTCTGAATATGCACGTCGAAATACGAACATTGGGGAAAATCAAATCCCCATGGAACGTGTTACTGTAAACGTCGATCGAATGATTTGTGCATTTCGCATGCAAATATACCGAGCTTTTTCGCGCGTACAGTTTAACCTCGTCACGATTGCAGAACGTGACAATCGAGACGGTGAAAATAAATTGTCTTCTTGAGGAATAGGTGGGATATAGAAGTCCTCTTGTACCGAATTTGAATTTGCACGTGCTCAATTTTTCTGACGAAGATTTAACATTTTGCTACGTGATTTTTTCAATTTTTTATGGTTATTCAAGTTTTGATAGTTACATTTTTAGATAATAATAAAACTTGATAAATTTCTTGTCTTACTACTTATTTGACTCATCTACAAGACATTTTTTATTTCACTATGAATTTCTAAAAGTACTTTAACTTCATTACTAATGCATAGCAAATCTTCTAAGTAAAAATAAAGATAAACGAAGGATATAAAGAAAGGGTTAAAAGTCCCAGAGTCTTAATTTCATCCCTTAACTAATTTCAATCGAAAAGAGAAGATAAACAGGTATCCTTTTATCCGCCATCGCATGAAAGCTTGCTTCGCAGGTAACGAATATCAGTGGTAACAGGAGTCAGTTTCTTTAAGAGTCCTTCGAACCCTTTCATTTCTACGGAGTGGGATCTAATTAAAAGTTTCCTTTGCAGTTTTCGAGCGTTCGCTGACTTAAAATTGATTAAGAGTAGCGCAGGAGGCAAATGCGTAAGGGCAAATATCCGTCAAAACTTACTCAAGGCACAATTTTCCGTACAACATTTAAGCTTTCAAATTTTATGTACTCGACAGCTAACGCTTAAACTAATTGTCTCTAATTACTTTTATGAAGTATTCGAACTCAGTTTGAATTTAGGAAACTTGAAATCAGGAATTTTACGAGTGTCTTTATAGCAAAAAGATTACTGAATTATTAAAGCGATTTTTTATGGGACACTAGATTAACGTTATTGCTTTTTATAAAGGAGAGGATTAGCATAAAGGGGAAGTAAAAACTCACCACCTCCAAATGCTTGTTGTCCTCCTTCAGCATCCTCCAGTGGCGAGCCCTCTAAACTTCCAGGTCCACTGTCGGCTCCACCGGTTGCACTGGTGACAAAATTAAATACGAACTAAATAACAAAATCATTTACATAATGAATACATTTCATTTACAAGTCACAAGATGTACATTAAATATGCTCATGAATTTAATTTGTATAAAAAGTCAAAAGTGAAAATTGGACAATTTTAGATGTTAGTGTTATTAACAATTTGAAATAACAATCTGAGGACAATTCTAACTACATTTACTTCTACTAGAATCATTTGTTCAATAAAAGTTATCATGAGCAACCCCTATCACTCTAACTGCCTGTATATTTAGTTCAACTAGAATCGTTTGTTCAATAAAAATTATTATCATAAACAACCCCTATTACTATAACTACATTTAGTTTAACTAGAAGAGTGTATTCAATAAGAATTGTTGACATGAGTAGACCACCCCTTTGTCTCATCAAGTTCACACTACAAACTTGCATTCTAGTCTAGAACAAATCAACCACGTTTTCAACCCTATTGAAATTTATAAAACAGTACCACATGCATATATTTAATCATGTATGTACCCATATGTAATATGTATGTATAGATTAACGTACTCATATACTACCATGTATAATTTACTTGTGAATAACTATTTCATGAACACAGAATTCACTTCATCTGAGATTTGAACTTTTACATTTATGAAAGCGATAAAAAAATAAAAGGGTAAGGGGTTAAAACGATCCTTAACAAAACACAAGTCTTAATATAAAAGGTGTTGTTACCTGCTAGCATCGTCTTCTTTTTGGTGTTCAGTTGTACCTTGAGTATTTTGCGCTATTGGGGTGCCATTTGCACCTGCCTGTGGTTGCGCCTCGCCTTCATTTCCATGTGCACCCCGACTTAATCCGGGTATTCCACCGCTAAACCAACCCGTCATCTGAGACTTTACACCCGCCAACATTTCTAATTTGCTGCTACCTTTAGTCGGGCTGCGAACAGAGGAATAATCCATTTTTAATTTACGGAACGCTGCGAGTTTCAACGATCACACGAATAAATGAGTAAACGTCAGAGAAAGTTATACGGAAACGACAGGGTGAAATCAACGATTCAGAAATAATATTTCTGCACGCTGGAAATACCGTACGGGTCCTTTGACCTGTAAGCTTCTTTTTTTACAGTTCAGAAAATGACAATTTTTATTTTATTTAAAAATGCGGTTATAAAATTTTGTATTTTTAAATTCACAGTTTTCATAATTATTAAACATCAAGTATTAAATTTCTGTATAAATACATGTACTATTTATTGATTTTGATTCTTAAATATTTAAGATATGAAATTTTTTTATGGAATAGTACTAATAGTACAGAATATTACCTATAATAGTTGAGTGAATACTGAATATTTGAGTTACATATTAAATTAGATGTCTTTAAATAATGAGACTCTTAGATCCTTAAATCCTTAAATTTCCAACCCCCAAATCATCTGTTTCAATTACTAATGATTCCCCAAATCTTCCAAAACTTCCAAATTTCTCAAATTCCCTAAATTTTCCAAATTCCCCAAATTTCCTAAATCTTGCAAATTTCTCAAATTCTCCAAATTCCCTAAATCTTCAAAATTTCCAAATCTCAAATAATACAACTACCATATACAATCCCAAAAATCCCCAACACCCCACAATTAACCTCCCCAAATAATCACCCCCAAAATAATCCCCCAACCACAAAAAGCCCCAAAAAATACCCAATAACTAAAAGAACCACCCTCATGTCACCCTCACGTCAGACCATTTTCCCTGCAGCAGAAACGTGCTAAAAAGGAAATTTGCTCAAACAGAAAATGACATTAGTCTGTTCACATTGCTAAACAACGCGTGTCTAACAGTCGGTCGGAAAAAGAGGAGGCTGCGAGGTGAAATTTTTTACGATTCGAAGCGAAGAGAGAGCCCTTTTTAATTAGCCACGCTCCTAACCTCGGTAAATCATTTACAAAGCCGCGCTGCTATTAAACGAGTTATACTTGAAACAATGTTTCGTCCGCCCCCGGCTCGGTTACGTTGACCTGTTTTTGTTCCTAACATATTTATAGCGAATAGGCAGGAGTTGGAAGCACACTTCAGAGGACGTTCTCCGATGGCTCGTTCCGCTGGAACGTTAGGTAACGATCACAATAAAACGGAAAGGAACGATCGGGCTGAGCAAATAATCCCGATGAAAAATACGCTTTTGGTGGCCCAGTTGTACAAACGAGGGAATTTTTACTTCGCTTAACGGTGCCACGGTTGCTTAACTCATCGATCGCTGCTTTCAAAACGACCCATATCCTATTATGGCATATTGTAGCGGGTTGACTTATACGTGATCGTTTCGAATTTCGTTTGATTCAATAATTAGGGGTAGATAGTAATTTTAGAAAATAATTAGGGATAGATGTAATTGCGAATGGAGATATTCGATCGGAAAATTAATTTTTAATAGATAGAGTTGTTGGGTGTAGTGTTAATATTTCGGAATGTGAAATTGTTAATGGGGTGGTGGGCAACTTCCACTGAGCGGGTCGATGATCTGTTGTATGGGTTAGTAGGTCACATTTTTTGGTACCTTGTAAATTCAGATATTTTTCAAAGGGTCACGTTGAGAATTTTCGTATTTTCAGATTTTCGAGTTTTCGAGTGTCACAGTGGCAAATTTCGAAATTGTTGAACATCGAAATTTTTACTTTTTTAAATTGAGGAAGAGGAAAGTATCTAAATCTCCAAATTTATCATTTCTGAAATTGTAGAAGATCCAATATCTAGATCCTCAGGTTACTAAATTTCCATACTTTCTAAAAACCATCTGAAGTATTAGTACTTCTTGCAGATCAAGTTTTTGCATCTTTAAATTCCCAAAACTCCAAATTTTTTAATCCCGAAATCTTCAGAGGACAAAATTTCTAAATTTTGAAGTTTAAAATGGTTCAATATTTCAAGTATTTCAACTTGAAATTCTTAGCCTCAAATTTTTTAATTCTTAATCCAATTCACCAAATTCTCTAAATTCCTCAAATTTCCCAAATTCCTCAAATTTCTCAAATTTCCCAAATTCACCAAATTACTCAAATTTCTCAAATTTTCCTAATTTCTCAAATTCCCCAAGTTCCACAAATTTTCCAAATTTTCCAGATTTCTCAGATTTCTCAAATTCCTCAAATTCCCCAAATTCCCCAAATTTCTCAAATTTCTCAAATTTCACAAATTCCTCAAATTTCCTAAATTCCCCAAATTTCTCAAATTTCACAAATTCCTCAAATTTCCTAAATTCCCCAAATTTTCCAAACTTCTCATATTCCCCAAATTTTCCAAATTTCTCAAATTCTCCAAATTTCCAATTCCCCAAATTCCCAATTTCCCACATTCCCTAGACCCCAAATTTCCAAATCCTCAAACTCCCTAGACCCCAAATTCCCCAATTTCCAAATTTCCAAATCCCAAATTCCCTAGACCCCAAATTTTGCAAATTCCCAAACTCCCTAGTCTCCAAATTTGGAAATTCCCAATTTCCCTAATTCCAAAATTCTCCAAATTTTCCAAATACCCCAAATTCCCCAAATTCCCTAAATTTCTCAAATTTCACAAATTCTCTAAATTCTTCAAATTCTCCAAATTCTCCAAACTCCCAATTTCCTAAATTCCAAAATTCCAAAATCCCCAAATCCCCAAATACCCAAATTTTCATGTTCATAAACCCTCCAAAACATACTAAAATCCCTAGTACCAACCTACTCTACTACTATGATGTCCCGCTTTTCAGAACAATACATCATCCGATTCAGGAATCAAGATATAACACGCGACAATGATACCTGCTTAATAACCAACCATTAGATTTGCATCGAACAAGCTCAATTATTCGAATTACTAGCAACGACCGGTCGGCCCGTTTGTTAGTAATTTATTGCTCTAATGGAGATCGCCGTGACTATAACTCCACGCTTCATACTTGAAATTTTATAAAATCCGGTCACGCGCCTGGTAAACGTTAAAACCAACAGGCTTTCATTATCATTATACGAAATTTAACAGCACCGTGGGAGGTAAACTCGGTGCAATCGATTGCGACCTATATAAAAGTATACCGCTGGTCGTTTTTACAGAAATACAGGAGTTTCGAACATCTTCTACGCGAACAAACAAAATTGTGCGTCCGATTTAATCAACATCCAATTTATCAACATTTTATCATCGAAATGTTTGCGCGTACAGACGAGATCGTATAAATCGATTTAATTTTCTGCGCGATTTCGAGCAAACAAATATTTTATAGGTACATTAATTTTCCACGTATTTTGCAGTACGGTAATTGGGGATTTATATATGTATAAATATTTGAAATTGAACGAATGGATATTTTATTCGGAGCAAAGGAAAATAGGTTCCTTTTACTTATTTGGCTTGAAAAAATTCAGTTACACGTTGGACACGACAAAATATTGTTAATTGAAATTTCAGTGTTTAAAGCGCATTGGAAACGCTCATATACATACGTTTAACATAAAGGTACATTAACCTCTTGCATTCCAAATATGCCTTCCAGGCATCCGTAACGTTTAATATTCCGAGCCAGGTACATTGCACTGATTTTCGTGCCGTTCGTAAAATTATTTTAATATTGAATAATACAAATAAATTTATGCGATATTCATCGATAATTCGGTGTCATTTAAATAACATCTTGGTATCTTGATTAAATCCAGGTTAATCCGACCGGAAATGTGCAAATGTACAGAAAACCAAGACACGTCATTAAAAATAATGAATTTCGATGTGGGATACAAGGAGAAGTTAATTAGTTTAAAAAGCTACCAAAATAATTTAATTAAATTCATGTAATGTGATCCGCAAAATACTTGCAAATGTAAGTGTAATCGAGGTGTATCGTTAAAAATAATTAACCAAACTAAATTATAATTTATACAAGGAACATTTAACTCTTTAATAAACGTCCTAAAGAAGGGCTCAATGTAATTTATATATAATTAATGAAATTTTATTAATATAATTAATAGACCCCTATTAATATAATTAATACACCTCTATTAATATAATTAATAGAACTAAAAAATGAGAAGTTATAAAAGTGAGAAATAATGATATAACGAAAGGCAACATAACGCGTGGCAATATAATACCTAGCAATATAACGCGTGCCAATATAACGCATGGCAATATAATACCTGGAAATATAACGCGTGGAAATATAATACCTGGCAATATAACGCGTGGTGATACAACGCGTAATTATTCAAGGCATGGCAATATATCGTGTGGCAATATAATGCCTTGCAATGTAACGCGTGACAATATAATGCGTGGTGATGTAACGCGTGGCAATATAACGTGTGGTGATGCAACGCGTGGTGATACAACGCGTAGTTATTCAACGCATGGCAATATAACACGTGGTGATGCAACGCGTGGTAATACAACGCGTGGTGATGCAACGCGTGGTAATACAACGCGTGGTGATACAACGCGTAGTTATTCAAAGCATGGCAATATAACGCGTGATGATGCAACGCGTGGTAGTACAACGCGTGGTTATTCGACGCATGGCAATATAACGCGTGGTGATGCAACGCGTGGTAGTACAACGCGTGGTTATTCCACGCATGGCAATATAACGCGTGGTGATGCAACGCGTGGTAGTACAACGCGTGGTTATTCCACGCATGGCAATATAACGCGTGGTGATGCAACGCGTGGTAGTACAACGCGTGGTTATTCCACGCATGGCAATATAACGCGTGGCAATATGACGCGTAGCAATATAACGCGTGGCAATATAACGCATAGCAATGTAACGCGTGGCAATATAACGCGTGGCGATACAACGCGTAGTTATTCAACGCACGCAAACACAATACACAGCAATATAACACCTACATATAATTAACAGACCCCTATTATTATAATTAATAAAACTAAAACATGAGAAGTTACAAAAGTAAGAAACATCGTTAAGTACAATTAAACCCGTAAATTGCAGTTGAGAATAAGAAGCAACTTCAGCAGTTACGCGAGTCAAACAAATCAATGGGCTTATAGTCAGCTTATATCATCCCCGAGAAGAATCAATGTTTATTCACCGTATTACACGCACATTGAAATATTTATTCTATGGGATCTTCCGATAAGGATCGAAACAGAACGAGCCGGGCAATTGACCCGGGAATTACTAAATTATGTGCCAGCTTTACTCACGGCCATACCACTGGAAATTGTTTCGGTAACGCTAAGGGTAAAGCACCCCTCGAGCATTTTCCACCCCTTTTTTTCTTTCCATCGTTTCCGTCCTTTGTAGCGGATGAACCGCAAGAATTAACACGTTGAATGACGCTACGAATTTAATTAAATCAACCAATTATGATATTATTAAAATGGAAAGAGGTGTATGACGTATATTTTAACCTTATTTTCGAGGGTTGTAAGGGAATGTTTCATATATGGCAGTTTTCGGTATGAGAGATAGTTGATAGAGGTTTGTCTGTTAGGTAAATTATATGTTGCATGTGGGGAAATAATATGGGAAGATAGAATATGTGGTAATGTGAAGAATGGCTATATAATGCGAGAGGTGACTCAATATGTGACTATATAACGAGTGATAGTTTTTAATGGAGTAATTCAGCGTGTGGTGATTTGACGCGTGGTAATGTAACGCACGGCTATATAACACGTGGCAATATAACGCGTGGCGATATAACGCATGGCGGTATAACGCGTGGTGATACAACGCGTGATGGTACAACGTGTGGCAATATAACGCGTGGTGATATAACGCGTGGTGATACAACGCGTGATAATTTCAGCGCGTGGTAATTCGACGCGTTATAATTTTAGCGCGTGGTAATTTGACGCGTGGTAATTCGACGCGTGATAATTTTAGCGCGTGGTAATTCGACGCGTGGTAATTTGACGCGTGGTAGTTCGACGCGTGATAATTTTAGCGCGTGGTAATTCGACGCGTGGTAATTTGACGCGTGGTAATTCGACGCGTGATAATTTTAGCGCGTGGTAATTCGACGCGTGGTAATTTGACGCGTGGTAGTTCGACGCGTGATAATTTTAGCGCGTGGTAATTCGACGCGTGGTAATTTGACGCGTGGTAATTCGACGCGTGATAATTTTAGCGCGTGGTAATTCGACGCGTGGTAATTTGACGCGTGGTAATTCGACGCGTGATAATTTCAATGCGTGGCAATATAACGCGTGATAATTTCAGCGCGTGGTAATTCGACGCGTGGTAATTCGACGCGTGATAATTTCAATGCGTGGCAATATAACGCGTGATAATTTCAGGGCGTGGTAATTCGACGCGTGATAATTTCAATGCGTGGCAATATAACGCGTGATAATTTCAGCGCGTGGTAATTCGACGCGTGGTAATTCGACGCGTGATAATTCGACGCGTGGTAAATTCAGTGCGTGGCAATATAACGCGTGGCAATATAACGCGAGGATATATAACTCACTGCAATATACCAAGCGTTCCTATGAACCCTCACAAAAATCAGCGCGTACAATATAAAACACTGCCATATACCAAATGGCAATATATCTCATGTAATTTCAACACCTGAACTACACCGTGTAAAAATACAACCCGTACCAATCTAACGCATTAAATAATGGCAATCTACCGTGGGAATAGAACATGTGATAATTTAACTCGTGGGAGTAAAACACGTGGCAATATAACGGGAGAAAATACATGCTAATGAAATACGTGACAAAACTAGTACGTTCGAAAATCCATTTAGTGGTCATATAACGAGAAGGAACTATTGTCACTTTTGTATCGCTACAACTCCATTCGTGACAATATAAGAAGAATCTACTGCAGCATTAATCATACAGTATCATAAAGCATTAATCAAAGAGTTAAAATTGGAAAACTGTACGTGCACTGTCTGCATAATCATAATTGTAGCGAAGCATACTACAAATGGCCATTTTCCCTGTGACATTTAACGTGTTGATAATTTAATGAATTTTAATATCTCCCATGGCATCCATTTTCACAATGACAGTCGATGTATTAGAGTCATCTATAAGGATTACGACGGGGAATATATCTAAGGCACAACTTTTCTCTTTTCATATTCGTATAAATATAAAATACTGGTTCGAATAAAGGGAATTAAATTAACACAGTCAAAGGTGCGGTTCTTGAAAACGAAAAAAAGAAACCTCGGAAGCTTTTTATAACGCACAAAAGGTGTTCGGAGTCAGTGCAACGCTGAAGAAAAGGAGAGAACAATAAAAATCGAATATCCTGAGGGAAGAAAAATGACCGCTTTTTATAAATCATTTAACCAACACCAGAATAATGAAACTTCAAAATACTTTATCGTTACAAAGGCAATGCAATATAATGCAAGAAATAATGAGCAATTAATAATGAAAGTTATAATTTAACAAAAGGTTATGTATTTGATTGATTTATCACAGTATTTTTAAATCTGGACGCACCCTATAGGGGTTGTAAAAACTTTGACAACTGTTCGAAAAAGGTGTCACGTTCGACCCTTCGGTTAAAAAATAATTAAAATATTTAACGCATGTCCGAGACCGAGTAAAATTTTCTCGGACAAAAAGGGGTCAGGAAATGCTGCAAGAAGTCCTGAAGAGTAGGTTTAACACTACATTAATTTTGACGCAATAAGAGTTTAGGCAGAGTTCCAGTATGAATCTACAAATCCGCAACAGTATTAGTCCGTTATCGCGATGGCGTTCTATCTGGAATCCTATTTCCGAAATCCATTACGTGTGACGTAACTTTTCGAGAATAGCTGCATAAATGTCGTATTTCGTGAATAGTCTTTCGATAACGCCAATATAAACTGGCGTACGTTTCGCGTCTTCGAAGCGGAAAATACGAAATGTCTGACTCGTAACTTTGGGAACCCCCAAGGTACGATTATCCGTTACGTTATCGACAGATATCGATAATATTACGACGTATAATTCCTGACTTCATGATTTGTGATCGACATAAGTTCAACAATTTCTTCGTCTTTTAATAAAAAACAGCTCCTAATCGATTCAGGTACTTTAACTTGATGAAATGCAACCTAACCTGACCTAATCTTCCTGACTTCACAATTAGAATTTGTGATTAAAATAAGTTAAATAATTCCTTGGTGATTAAATAAAAAACAGCTCCTAATCGATTCAGGTACTTCAACTTGATCAAATGCAACCTAACTTGACCTAATCCTACTGACTTCACAATTAGAATTTGTGGTTAAAATAAGTTAAATAATTCCTTGGCCTTTAAATAAAAAGCAGCTCCAAAACCTAATCGATTCTTAACTTGATCAAATGCAACCTAACCTGACCTAATCTTCATGACTTCACATCTGAAATTTATGACCGAAATAAGTTAAATAATTTTGTGGTCTTTGAATAAAAAAACAGCCCCTAATCGATTCGGTACTTTAACTTGATGAAATGCAGCCTAACCTGAGGCAAACCTAAAGACCTAACTTAACCTGATTAATAACCTAATATAATCTTGCCAACATCATCTAACAATAGAATCTAATCTAGTAATATCATACTAATATTGTCGACATGCCGCAATATATCAATAAGATATCGATGGTGCATCGATAATCGATAGGGGCAGTTCTACCACAAGACATGATGTAACATTTAATGTACCTTACTACGAAAATATCGAATATATTTCAAATACTTTTAATAAAAAAAAGGTATGAGAATAGTTACTCGAATTCTGCAACCGACTGAAATGAAATTAAAAAATTTTATCTCTGAATTTTGACAGCTGGAGATAAATCTTTATCTGCGCGTCTCGTAAAGTGACAATGGTGAAAACAATGTATGAAAAGGTTAGGTGCGTCGCTGCTCCGAATCTACGTTAACCTCATTTCGATTTATGAAACGTTGTAACAGCGTCGTATAAGTAGTACTTTACGTAAGAACAGGGACGTCTGTTATCGATCTAATCTCAAAAATGCATCAAGATTGAATTTAAAACTTCTAACGTATCGCGCAGATGCAATTTCGCCGTGGATTCATCGGTCGTTTGAACGCGGATAAGTGTTCGGTTAAAAACAATCGTTACCGGACGATAAGCAGAAAGGCAACGTAATTCACTTACAACGCATATACGAGGCCACTGTTAGCATGGCATAAACAAGATTACCGTACAGTGAAAAACTGCGCGTGAAACGGAACTTCAAACCAGTTACAATGTTCGATAGTTTAACGGTTGTGCAGGTTAATAGTACGGTACTCACCTGTCTTTTTTCTCCAATTCGGCATCACCTCCTTCAGCAACTGGAGTTACTTTTTCTTCTGCCGGCAATTCCGTGCCGTCCTCGCCTTTCTTTCCCATCCATGTAGACATCTGATTCGTTAATCCCGTGAACATTTTTAATTATAATATATCAACTGCTGTACACTCGAATATGATTGACAGATACTGTCTGTTCCTCCTTTCTTCCTATCTCCTACGCTAGCAGAAACGTCACTGAAACCCTTACGGGACCGAGTGACAGCAGCAACTGATCCGTTCTGATGGTCGCGCAACCACGAACTGCGCGAAGTGCGTGAGTGATCGCGCATATCATACCGCGCACACAAATATGGCCGACCAGCGCGCCGCTAACCTCGAACGGGGAAACCTCGAAGCTCCGTAATCGATTTCTGTACAGTCGCGCGAAATATAACGTGCGCGTTCTAAGCTATAGTTCGAACCTTCTTAATGTATATAGTATGTTCGACGATGGACTATACTCATATTGCGACGAGTTTTCATTCGTCTGCTGATGACAGCTCTGATTGGTTGAACGGAGCTGCGTCACCAACAGTAGTGCGCATGCGCACCTTACGATTCTTGGTACCAACATAAATTCTAGTAGTATTAAATTATACGTGTGGCCGGCATGCCACTTGGCGCCAAATTTGAAAATGAATTTGATATACTTGTCACAAAGGTGATTATATAAATTTATTCCAAATAATTTTTTTAAGAAATAGAAGTATAAAGATATTATAAATATAATATATAGAAGTATAAAGATATTATAAATACAATATATATATGTATAAAGATATTATAAATATAATATATATAAATGTAAAGATATTATAAATAAAAGTATAAAGATAATATTGAAATTAATTTTTACGAATTAAAATGGTAGAAAAAATGTAGGCTCCAAGTTAGAAAAATATATTACTTTATTAAATCTATACAAGGCAGTTAGAACATTATCGAACTCTGTATACAATTTGTACATTCTCTACTTCTTCGAGTTCTTCAGCATCAGTGTTGCGAATCGTTAAAATGAACATTGTACGTCATTATTTGGAGGTAGATTTGTACGTAAATAATTGTATTTAAAACTAACGTGTTACTCCTACAGAGTGATGTACTATCAATCGGTGTTCCAGTTGATCGTATGTGCTAACAAGTGTTGTACTGACTTTCGGAATCGTGCTATATAAATATTCTGTTTGGTACATTTGTACTTAGTCTAGGATTTAGAATTTATACATTTCTAGCGGAATAAGGATACGAACAGCACCTTACGTTCGATATCACAGCTTACCACGAATAGTTTGTGTCTCAAAGATTCAGATTATTCATGGTATTGGTGTCCTTTGGTGTTCTCGAAAATTTCTTAATATTAATGAACTTGACTGTTCTATTTTTGGCATACTGATATTTTAAGCTTGTTAAGTATTGATGAATGATTAGCAATTTATTTTTGATATCTGAAGTTTAAGTATTGGTACTCGATAACGTCTTTATACCGATTTTTGTTTCTAATTTCGTGATCGCTTATCTTGTCCGATGATATGATTGCCCGCGTCTGATGCGTCTCTACTATAAACAATGTACATTTACTTGAACTGAAATATTTACAATAGTACTACGGAACTTTCACATTTACTGGAAGTTCATGTTCAATGACGATTATGAACTTGCGTCGTTTTATGGCTGTTTTCGTTCGCAATTACGTAATGGTATTCAACCGCGTGTCGCAAGTCAATAAAATATTCCTAATATTCCTATGTATATACATATAGGTATTTTCACCCCTAGGAATGTGTATTATTTAAATACTATCACTATTTCGCTTTTGCTGCTGCTGCCTTCAGAGCCTCCTGTTCGCGTTGATACCTAAAACCAAAACACACATGTTACTTAATTATCACAATGAACATCTGGAGGATAAAAAAACAAATTGTTACATCACCATATTTCTAAATTCCCATATCTCTTGACCCGTACTCCCGATTAAATTTAGCACGTTTCAGTAATCGATAATGCACATTTCTTTTTCAATAATTCGAACAAAATTTCGCTATTTAAACTCTGAACAGAGAATATATGCACTTAGCTAGACTGACGAATAAATATGCATAACTAAATAAGTGCATGCGCGTATCGAGTAATAAATAATACATCGAGTCTGATGATACAAACGGGAAAAGTTTCATTAAACTTTCGGGGTCTGATTATTCCTATTTCTTTCCCGTTGAATATGTTATCGGTTTTGCAACGCTGATTTACATAATAACTCGCCGGGCAAATTCGAATAATTCCGGAACAAAGTTCGAAAGTTTTTACGTAACCAGCAAGAAAAACTTACATTATCGCGCGACCAACTTGATACAAGGATGTCAACGCAACGAAAAGGTTGACGCTGAAGAGGCTCCAATTTTTCGGGGTGATCGCTAAGGAATACCTGGTCCAGATCAAGCCAGTAACACCCAAGGCAGACGATTGACTAACGGAGAGCTGACTCGCTGGCCTCTGCAGATCACTGAGGCCAGCTATTACAAGTCCCTGTAATTTGCAAACTTCGTGTAATGGCACAAGATAGTACAATGCAAACTATGAACAAAAGGAAACAAGAACGTTTAGCGCAGAGAGAGAGGGATAATGAAAGGGTCAACAATGTGGGCCACGTTCTGATGATTTACTTTCAAAGGTTGACCTATATTCTGCTAAATCGACTGCCATTTGTTGTAGACATGCGTATAAGCAGGGCCGGCACAAACGGGTTCACGCTTTCTTTGCAACTCCGCTTTCTAAGAATTTATGGAACAGGAAAATTGATGGGAAATTACGTGCAGCTGTGTGCTTAGTATTCGGATATTTATAGGAATTATAAGTCATCAATATGAAGCAATTTATAAAGTATGATTCTGACTTCATTCAATTTTGGGCCTACAAATATTTGTGCCGCCCCTGCAGAACAAAAAATTCATTATACAAAGAATGTTAACCCTTTGTTTCATTAAATGTTACACAAGAAATAATACTCCATTCTTGTTCTTTTTTAAGTTACACAATTTGTATTGAAATTTTGTAACACAAAAGACACGCGTTGCTTATCATTCCTGTATTTTAAAATTGCAAATGCAACAAAGGTAGTCTGACAAATTCAGTATTTTCCTAAGTAAAAATGTAACAAAGTAGTGTTTTTAAAAAAGTCTTCCTATAATCCTAATCTTATTTTAAGTCTTCTCAATCACGGCAGTCCGGAAGTATCGATAGTTAAGTATCGACTTTCTGCACGGTTACGAAATCTAAATCCTCAGCGGAATTATCAAAGGTGATCACGATAATAGCATTTGTCGTTTCTTTCGCAAGAGTGACACCGTGATTCGCGTCAATATCGCATTTGGATCGCGTCCATGCGGATGCAACTTCCTAGCGTCGAAAATATTTCTGTAACGTCTTTACTGCAGCCAGCGATGCAAATATCGCGTCTAGCTTCTTCTAAAATTCGTGCGTGTTTAAATATTATAATACACGCAAAAGAGATACACTTTAACGCGTGATTAACACGTAATCGTTTCTTCTGTAATCCGTAATGATTTTGCACGGTGCTGTTATGAAACGAATATGAAATGATAACGTGACGTCAAAACTTCAAAGATATTACTGACCCATTTAAAAGCTGGTGCCCAGAAGAATATAGTCTGCGGACCTGAAAGGGGAAAATAGGTCGATACTTGCTATTACGTACATACTTTTGTAAAAATTAACGTGTGATTCTGAATTATTAGGATAATGAATTTTTTCGATTATCTACTATCTCAGAAAATGATTACATGACTATTTATCTAGACAATAATGGTGACAACGCAAGAATTTCAGTTGCGTCGAAGATATTTGAGAATTAATTCGATGGAAATAAATTCTGTAGTGTACGATTTTCATATTAAAAATTTGAACTGATGATCTAGATTCTTAATTTATTTTAATACAATTTTATGTTATTATAAACAAAATTGCTCCACAAAAATTTAAGTTTGATTCAAATATATTTCCATAGTCGAATAAGCTTAATTTCGAATTAACCCTCCAGTAAACTCACAGCATGTATTTTCATACAGAAAATACAATTATGTTAAGACTAAGAATTAAAATAAATAGCTGAAGTTTGATAAAAATTAGCGACGATATTTTTAGAAGATATTTTACAAGGTGGTGAGCCACTGCGCGTCACTGGAGGGTTAAACGTTCTTTTCTCCTCGAGTAATAGCGTTCCATTTTTCCTTCTCAAATACCTTCAAAAAATTGAAATAATGTCCCCGTTTGAAAGCGCGAAACTATTCTGAAAAATATAGGACACTGTGTCACAAGATGACATTGATCTACATGTGTACACGCGACGGTCAAGTCCATCGGTATACATAGCATCACAGCTGACGGCAAAAAGTAGATGCTCGTAGAACGTTACAGGGATGCTTCCGCCCTTTCCAGCGGCACGGGCGCATATGTACATTCCCCGGCACGTGTCACTATTCGAAAAATGATAACTTACTAACCAGCAGGGTGATTCCACAGTGGCTGTAGCTTCTCAGGCACTAACTTGCCGATGGTGTTCATCGCATTTCTGTAGACGACCGACATTGTTCTTTCGCACGTTCACGCGTTGATAATGCAAAACGTAATGAAATTTTGAAAACCGCTCGAGGATTTAACTGAACGAGTGAACGTGGAAATGACAAGCGGTACGGCGATCCGCACACTGAGACTGAATATCGCGAAGTGCAACGATTGGTAGCCGTGCTAGCCGCACGGGTATTGGGCTCTCCCTTTGCCCCGCTAACGTTTCCTGGGTCGAAACCACTACTCTTCGCGTGTATATCTGTTGCTTGTGTGCGCCATTATACAGGGTGTTTCGTAACTTTCGGCTGGACTTATTTGGAAATTTAGGCGTGCTATGCTTTTTAGCTGACATAACGTTCACATTTTTGATCTTTTACTTTTGCTAGAACACTTGGAATTATTTGTCGAGGGTAAAATATGTGAGCTTTGTTATTATTTTTTGCTTGAAAATGGATAAAGTAGAAATGGAGTTGCAAAGAATAGTTATGGTAGAATTTATGTGTTAAGGGATGGAGGGTGGAATTTTTGAAGTGGAACCTCGTTTTACAATTTTTCCTCAGACTATTATTTTCTGAATTATTCACAGTTAGAGTTGGCCATTCAGGAGCATGGTCAGAACACACAGGGCCGTAGCTCTAGTTTCTACCCTATAGTATAGTTCAGTTTCTCAGGGAAAATGTACGTACAAGAGGATTACATTGATTTACATTGACTTCATTGAAATTTACAATTTAAAAATTTGGTAATTTACAAGTTACAAAACTAAAAAATTTTTTAGTTCGAACAGAAACATTTTCTTTTGACTTCGACCCTTTTTGCAAACTAAATTAAAAATTACAAACCACCCTATATACGCACGCGAAGATTATTTAAAATCGTGATGAATAAGTAGCTTATTTGTAATCAATCGATGTGAACAGATAAAAATACAATAATTAAGATACAATTATGCATGTCCGTGATTAAACTACTTAAACTTAAGATGATCATATCTATCGCATAGCCTTCATCTTAATACCGATTACACTTCGCTGTGAATAAATATATAGATCAAAAATATTAATAAAATTAATATCAGAAGCTCGCGTTTACAATTACATAATCAGAAAATTGATATTTGGGAATACACAACGAAACTAGATAAACTACGCAGTTTATCGGAAAAATAAAGTTTGTGGAATAATTTCACGGAAGTGATACAAGAGATCTTATGTGCTACAGATAAGATTACAATTAATAATTACGGGAACTAATTTCGCTCAATTATAAGTATCACGTTATCTACAAAATATGGAGCATATTTTGTAGAATTTCAGGTACCACAGGTTTGCAATATAAGGAAACGTTTGCGATAACGGTCTACGTTTGTCAATATTCGTGTTATAGGCTTTTCTGAGTCAAGGGGAAGGAATGTAGTCTTATTCGTATTAGGCGTTTTATCTGTTAAGACAGAAGGTTACGCATTCTATTATGCTCTTTGACTGTTTCGAGACAATTAGGGACAGGGCTGTAGGAAGAACTTGCAAGACCTAGGGTTCACATCAGTTATAAATTGTAATTTTTGTATGTTTTCGTGGTACATTTGCAGGTTTTCAAATCTTTACATTTTTGATTCTTTAAATTTTTAGGGATTCAAATTTGCAACGTTCTGAATTCTCATATGTCCAAATTTGGAACCCTCTAAATTCTCATATGTTCAAATTTGCAACCCTCTAAATTCTCATATGTTCAAATTTGCAACCCTTTAAATTTTCATATCTCCAAATTTGCAACCCTCTAAATTCTCACATCTCCCAATTTGCAACTCTCCCAAATTCTCACATTTCCAATTTTGCAACCCTCTAAATTCTCACATCTCCAAATTTACAACCCTCTACATTCTCACATCTCCAAATTTCCAACCTCCAAAATTCTCACATCTCCAAATTTGCAACCTCCAAAATTCTCACATCTCCAAATTTCCAACCTCCAGAATTCTCACATCTCCAAATTTGTAACCTTCAAAATTCTCACATCTCCAAACTTGCAACCCTCCAAATTCTCACATCTCCAAACTTGCAACCCTCCAAATTCTCACATCTCCAAACTTGCACCTCTCAAAATTCTCACATCTCCAAATTTGCACCCCTCTAAATTCTCTCATCTCCAAACTTGCACCTCCCAAAATTCTCACATCTCCAAATTTGCAACCCTCCAAATTCTCACATCTCCAAACTTGCACCTCTCAAAATTCTCACATCTCCAAATTTGCACCCCTCTAAATTCTCTCATCTCCAAACTTGCACCTCCCAAAATTCTCACATCTCCAAACTTGCACCTCCCAAAATTCTCCCACCTCCAAATCTGCAATCCCCAAAATTCTGAAACTAAAACCCAAATTGTGAAACTCAGTACACTCATAAGTGTCCCATTTACCCGGTGCAACAAGTTCCTGTTCCCTGTTACTCGCCTAAGAAGCCTACATAACGCTCGAGTGTATACATTACCGATACACACGTGGCAGTACAGAGATCGACATTGGCCTAGAGAACAAAATTGGATAGTCTGTTCAGTGCCAAGACGCACGTCGCACGGTCATTCTATTCTATTAGTGTATAAACCACGTGTGGTTGTTGTGCAGAACGTAATAAAACTATGTTCAATTCCGGTTGCAGTCCATTGATCTCGTGGGAATGAAGCGTGAACGTGTGTATTTACAGAGCTTTATTTACATTAAAATGTATACAGTTTTTGTAGCGGTAATATACACGGTGTTGTTGATAATACAATAAATGCTATCGAAAATTGAGCTCGACGAGAGAGAATGCAAACGTTGTTTTAGCCGAACAAATATTGCGCTACTCATGGTCAGCGGTATTGTTCGCATCCCTCCTGAATTGCACCACAGTTAACAAATACATTAGCCGCATGTATTCTTCTATCACAAAATCGATAAACAGTTCGGCATTGTACGCGACCATGTGTTTCCATGCATCCAGTACATAATACTATTTTTCGCTTTTTGAAGTGATTTTAGACACAAAATGTTTTTAATACAATCAGTTTGAATATTTAGTGGTATATTGTAAAGTGAGATCGAAGAAGTTTAATAAAAAAAAGAGCAAAGAAATTCAGACATTGAGATAAAAAGTCTGATTAAAGTCTATTAAGTAGGTATGATTTGATCGATCAAAGTACAGTCGTTCGGTTTTTGTTATGATTCGCTCAGACTTCTTTTCGGTTTTTATATAATTGATATATAAAATAAACGCGCAAAATGCCTTATCATAGTAGAGAGTTAAACGTACCATTACAGAGCGTATCAAACGTGCGACGCTACTTCTACAGAATTCTCTCGCTCACACTTGCATATCATTAAGGCACATAGTATAAAGTAACAATAGAAAATATTAGTGACTTCGCAATTCGAGAAACGGATGAAAGACAAAGATATGAAAGTTCACAATTTATGATTTTTAACAATTATAATAATGATTTAACATTTTGCAAATTTAATTTTTCTGTACCCCTTAAATGTGAAATTAAATGATCAAATTTATAAATGCATCATAAATACTACTTATTTTATCAAATATATTATTGTAGAAACGAAAATAAGTTTGTCGTATTTTTGGTGGTATTTACAGATTTTTCTTTTTTACTTTTTATAAAATAGAGTAGTATCAAAGTAGTATGTAATGAATTTTTTTCATTATAAAATTTTTATGGTTTTTATGCACATCTTATCTATTCCATATGCTATATAGCACTTTAATAAAATTTTAATCACCAAAACCATAAGTGATTAATTCTTGTAATAACTCATGAGATTAAACAATTGTTCGTATTTACAAAAGTTACGATACAGCACTAAAATATACTTTATATTGCAATAATACTTATGAATCCTACTGAACAAATATATACTTATAAATTATATATTATCATAAACTATTAAATTAAAATATAATTACTTGTAAATAAAAAAAGGTATTTGTACAAAGATATAAGGAAAAATGTCTGAAATACGTTTTGCAGCCTGACTTGAAACATGTATCTCAAAAGATGTAAATGCATAAAAAATTCTGAAGTTCTTAGTGTATGTAAAATGCAGTAATAAAAAAAAACAGTCAAAACTATTATTTTTTTTTTTATGTAGAGATCCAAAATTTTCTTGTAAATGCATGTGGCAGTGTCAAGGTTATTGTTAGAAAAATTTACCTATTTCTTATGTGTAGTCTTGAGCATCAGTCAAAATAAAATTGTATAAAAAGTCATTCGTATCTCAACATACTCAAAATGGTGGCCATCGGTTGACAGCATTATCTATACTTTTCCTCTACTTATAAAGTATTTCATTTTGCTAAAGTAATCATATCTACCATGTACTGAATTCAGTATCTTCAGTTCAAAAGTAATTATTACTTTTTCATAATCACAAGTAAAATGTTCATAAAAAATCACTTATCTCTGATATTGCACCTTTGCAATATTCTAACGTAATTAAAATAATCATTAATTACATCCACATAACGTGAAAGTACTAACAGAACCATAAATGTCAACGGTAACAAACTTAGTAAAATCTGTAGATATGCATACCTTTGCAAGAAAATTTGAAGGCAATTCAACAACAGCTAACAAAGCTGGCTGCATATGATCTTTACCTTCCTTGGATTTCCAGAATTTACTTAGATCTTGAATGCCATTACTATTACCCTCTGGCTGGCATTTTATAGTATCAAATATATTTGCATCTGCACTCTGACTAGTAGTTATATGTGAACTGATTTTTGAGCTGTCAGTAACAGTAGGAGTACTGATGCTACGATTTATTCCACGCCAGATTCCTCTTTTTGGTTTGCTCACATACAGAGCCAAGGTAATATTCCACCAAACTAGTTCGTCGGAGTTGACGGAGAGCAAAATTGGAACACCAATTAGAGAAGGAGCCCAGCGTAACTGAGACACGGAAGTTGTGTGAAAACGTAATATACGTATTTCATCTTGCATTATCATGTCAATAACCTAAAAATGAATAATATCAATGTTAACTACAATGAGGATAATTATCGTAGTTATATCATAATGAAGACTTACAGAAATATCTCCATTTTCAAAACCAACAGCTAAATAATTTTCGTTTTCAGATATTTCACAACATGTTAGTCTTTTATTGTAATTCTTTCTAAAATATTCCGTTACTTTTATACACGTCGGTAGTGTTATCGTATCTTCTTGTAATTTATACACAGCTACTTCCCCGTTGTTATTCAACACTGCTAGAAAATTTTTCTGGTAGCTCAAACAACTGCAGATAGTTTCTATGTCTAAATTATTAATAGTTACTTTGCCTATTCGTAACCAGTTAGTGCCATTGACGTTCCACAGTGTTATTATACCGTTTCGTGTCACTGTTAGCACGCATCTTTCATGTACTTTATGGATTGAAATAACGTATCCTGCGCTTTCAACTAAATATGATACTTTCGTATTTTCCCATACCTGCAAATAATCAAATATATGTAATTAAAATGTCAAATTGTTTTAGCTATTCTGTACTTACCCGCAAATTATCGTCTGTCCCTCTGCAAACCAATACGCTACCATTTTCTAGGTCTAAAATTTTTATTAACTCTATATTCGATGAAAGGTTTAATACAGCTCTGCCTTCTGCAGTTGCTACATCAAATAAATTAACAATGCCTTTATCATTAACACAGACTATATTCTGCCCGTTCGGTGAAATAAATAAATTATTCAATCTTCCGTCAAATGGTTTTGTCTCTGCTTTTATATCGTCATCGACTAATATGGCAATAGTGTTTGAAACAGTTTCTACAACAAGAGTATCTACCGAACCAGGATGGTTCTGAAATGCTGCATCAAATAAAAATTTCCTCGTCGCTTTAGAAGTTCCTTCAACCGGAAATTTCCATTTATGAAGTAAGCGGTTTTCACTACCACAAATAATATGGTAACCTTCTTCTTTTAACCAATACGTATCCAAGGAAGAAACGCGGCTCTTATAAGTAGCTAATAACTGGTATGCAGCGTTCGTGTTCCACACGTTTATAAATCCGTCAGAATCCGCTAAAACTAAATACTGGCCATCGTTAGTTATAGCAGCACAAACATATACAGTTTTCCCGTTCTCAACATTCGCTCGTATCTGTTTGTTATAACTATGCATATGACTGTTGCTTGCTCTGCACCATCTTACATGTATAGCTTTGTCTTCAGTAACGATGAATAAGGAATCATTTTGTTTTGGTACATCACGGAAGAAAATAACCTTCCTTTTTTGTAAGTCTAGGTTATACTGTGACAAGTATTTGTATTCTTCACCATATTTACAGTATGATATTAGAGCACCATGTACCTCATCCATTATATGGAGTAAGTTACTTCCAATTGTAAACGCTATCCTTTTAAAATAACTGTTACTGTAAAAATATTGAGAATGAGAATCTTTCGAATATTAACACTCAACCGCTAGAATTAAAAAATTTACCTATGTGGATTATGGCTGTAATTTGCTAATATTTTCCCACAACGATCCCAGACCTAAAAATAAAAACACTTTATAATTCTTTCATTACCAAACATATATTTACAAAAATTAATTATTCGTACCGTAATTGTTCCCTTGTTCGTACAAGCCGCAATATAATTGCTGTCATGTGTAAATGTCACATCTAGTATAATTTCATCGGTAATATTAAATATCATTGAGCTATCGTCATGAGGAACTTTACTGGTAAAGATTCCACTCCAAAAAACTTGTTTCTGTTTAGGACTTAGTGGACCAATTTGGCTCTGTTCATAATTGTCATCGTTAGAGAGCCTGAAAAGTTTTACTATACCGCGATCATCCAGCGATAAGAAGCAATCTGCCGTGGTAGAAACGACAATTTTTTTAATGCAACATGTTTTATCGTGCCCCCTGAAAACTTCTTGCCTTTTGTAAATGCTGTTCCACAAAAATATTTCACCGCCTCTGCATCCAATCAGAATTAAATCTGGATCACATGCAAAACACGAAGTATGTATTTCTGTTGACATTTCTTCGCTCAGTGGTATGTCCTTCTGTTCTAACTTTTTATCGTGAAATACGTATAGATATTTCGATCTTTCCCGTGCAAGTTTGATAGCAGTATCTTTTATATATCCATCATAAGAATGATTCATAGCTATCTGTACTATATCCAAACAGCTTTTACGTCTATGTTCCGCGATAGTGCTCGCTTGTTCCTCCAAGAATTTTTTTAGATCGATAAAACGTGATTCATATTGTGTATCGTGATCTTTAGTAATGTATTTTTCGTAATTGTCTAAATCAATCAGTAGGTTGCTCAAACCACTGTGAATTATTGTCGCTTGTATAAAATCGAGATTTAAATATATTTCTGGAAATTCATCATACAATTTTGCTTGCTCCAAGTGATACCCAAGGTACGAGTAACTATAATTATCCGCGGGAAGTTTTGAAAAGTCGTCTTTGCAATATCTACGATATTTATCGATCAGTGACTTATGCATTTGTATAAATTCATCGTTTGAAATTTTTTTTCGAAGATGACAAAGTAACAAATCATGAACACCGTAGATATAGCTACGTAATTCATCGTTCCATTGTTTAGCGGTAAGTGACTTATGACATAAGTCGAGCATCATTTCTTCAACTTGAAATGGAGACGACCCTTCCCAAAGAACTTCCAATATCTGCACATAAATGTATCTTTTAACACATAAATATTAAATAACATTACATATTTCGAAGTTCATATTATCTTACCTGTGGGGTTATATTTACATCTTCTCTAAATATTACTAATTCTTCATAACGCTTCCGCGTTTCGGGAGGTAACTGATTTATGCACATATTAAAAATTGCTTCTTGCTTTTCCAAAAATTTTTTAATTACTCTAAAAAAAATAAAATATACTTTATTCGCAACTATGATAAGATAAAGATGGTGAATGATTCATATAATGATAACATTACTTATTCTTTTCATCCTTATTTCTTAAGGAGTTTAAATAATATTTCCATCTGTCTGTCCTTAGATTCATGTCATGTTTAAATTCTTCAAATTGAGCTGAAAACATAGCTATTAATAAAGGCATTCCTTTACATTCTTCATGAATTTGTTTTGCTTCTGGAGGAAGTTTATCTATTTCTGTTTCTAACACTTTGGCAAAAAGACCTAGGGTTTCTGTTTCTGTAAAGCCATCATTCATCTGTAAACATATAACTTTTAATATGCAGCATGATAATAAAAATATAGGCAAAAGCGTTTCAACTCACCTTAATAACAAAAGGTCTTTTCTCATATACAACATCAAGATCAGCTGTAATTACTAAAGTCTTGCATTCAAAATCAAATACTTCAATTATTTTAGGATAACAAACATCATCTAAGATTAATAAAGCATGCTTTTCTTTACTAAAGTGATACTTTAAGTAATGAATAAGTGAATCTCTTAAAGGCTCTGGTTTTAACGATCCTGGCAGCATTTCTATATTTTTAACAAGATGATAAAGTCTGTTTAATTGAATTAATATCTCTTCATCAACTGAACGTTCATAACCAAATTTGATCCAGTATACCTCATTCTGTAAGGCATAAACATTGTTTACACATAAGTCCCATAGTCTTCCATAAAAAATAGATCAACTACAAAAACTTACATTAAATACATTTTTCACAAATTTAGTATCTTTTAATGTACTAGCTGTTAGGCATGATTTACCGAAACCCTTCATCCCATGAAGCACAACATACTGATTTGGTTGTAACTGTTCTAAGTGAGTCTTTAACTGCATCATCTGTAAATGTATGTTATGTTGATTTTATATAAAGATGATTCATTATTACTAATATTAGTATGTACAAATTATTTAGCAACTTTTGTTAAACTTACACGATCGATTTCCATAAGCATGTACATAAAATAACAAGCATTACATTTAACAATCAAAATTAATAACATATTCATTATGGTAACAAAAAATAAACAAATATTTATACAGTTCATTAAAATTCGAAAATATCAACAAAAATTTGAATACATTAGCTTAATGAACTAGTACAACTATAACATTTAATGAGCCTTAAATATGTAAGACATATTTTATACCTTCTCCTCTCTTACAACACTTAATGGTGAAATCGGTGGAAGAGTTGGTGTACCAATATGTTTTATATCGCTAACAACTTTTCCACTTTCCTCCATTTTACCCAAATCATCGCTCAACCACTCATAATGATGTTGTAAAGCTTCACGAAAAATACTAAATGCATTTGGACCCCGACTAAAACAATTTAGAATCATAAGAAACTTTTGTACATAACAGTTACATTCATATAAGTCAAATCCATACTTTGGAAGTATATCCAACAGGATTTCAGCTTTCTCTTGTTTAGAGATTCCAGCCTCAATTTGGGCTATATCCTGAGGTTTTAATATATACTCTGATTTTAGTGGCTGTATAATACCATTATGTACATCTATATCAGCCACTATATTGCTTCGTAAGCGTTTAAGAATACTTTGATGTAGTTTAATCATTCTTGTAATATTCACACATATCCTACCACATTATCTATTTTGCAGCTCGTTGCCAGCTGTAAAAGAATCCAAATAAAAGTTTCTACTGTTACAATATAAAGGTTTCACATAAGGAGGACAAGCATGGAAAACAGTTTCTGATTTCTGAATATAGCACTTCAAGGTTTCTGTGTGAACCTTGACTTTCTATGCCAATCTTGATAAACATTCCACAAAATTTTCACAACTCCTTCATTCTATTACTAATTGAAATAGTAAACAATAGAATTAAATTAACACAAAACAATGTATTTACTAAAACAGTTTTAATAAACCAAAAATAGTGGCCACATTAATAAAGATAGAGATATATTTTATTTTGTGAAACCTATTATGACAGTTTAAACCGTTTTATACACGTCGCAATAATTGTATTATCACTTATTTAGTACATATACATATATAGAGTTCCTTATTTTTTGTATGAAGTTTAAAAAGTAGATGAGCTCTGCAGGTCAATGACTGTAACTAAATCCGAACCCAAACCTCGTGGTCCTATGAAGTTACTTTAATAATAGCCTTGCGGTGAAAGTCTTACCTCATAAAAGCCGTTCGCTCAAAACATGTAGTATTTTTACGTGTTGCGCGGCCTTTGTTTGAAAAACTGAATAATCACTCCGTAACACTACAACGCCATACCACCACCAAGCGACTGACACCACTGCACCAGTACCGCGCGCCTGAGTCAAGCAGCGGTGTTGACACTGTTGCCAAATCCACCAATCAAATTCGTTTCTGATTGACTATCACGTGTAGAATATGCTATCTTTTAAACAATACATCCCTTATCCCAAAAGATATAAAAAAGCGGGAAGGTAATAAAACATCATCGATAACTTAACTCGAATAGATTTAGAACTACTGCAATCAGGAAATATGATTTCTACGAATATTTTGAGTCTTGCTCAGAATGGTCACTTACATATTTTCACGGTGAATCCGGTGCAAAAATACAGGTCTGTTATAAAAAATCTAATAAATATTTATGTATGTAAAACACCTAATAAAGAAAAAAAGTTGAATTAATATTTTATTGAAGTAAGTGATTTTCGTTATTGGTAATTTTGTAGAAGAATAGAACAGAAATTGGGAAAAGTAAGGAAATAGTTTTATTAAGACATTAGATTAGTTTTTTGCAGCGTTAGTTTTATATATATGTACATAGTCTTGCACCTACGGGAATTCCATTTGATAACGGGACTTCTTAATGAATTCATAACACTCTTGGCGAACAATAAGAACGCAAAAGAATTCTAAGTATTTCTTGCAATTAAAGATAAACGTAACACGCAATTATTTAAAATATACATTCATACATTATTTAATAAGTTAATATAAATAATTCTGAATTTTTGCAATGAGGATGTTTGGAGGTAATGACTATTATGATAAAGTCAGTACGAATGGTTATTCAAATTAAAATGAACATTTAGTAAAATTTATTTTATATTAAAAGTTAATAACAATAAAAAATATAATTGATAAGAAAATATTAAAAATGTACATCCAACAAGTCCGATATGGTCTAGTGGCTAGGATACCTGGCTCTCACCCAGGAGGCTCGGGTTCGATTCCCGGTATCGGAAATTTCTTTTTGCAAATATTCTTTTTAAATTGTTATTAAATATTGAAATTGTATGTCAGACGAAAAAAGTACTAGATCACAGAGCCACGGGAATATTCAGGAAAAGTTCCAAGCTGTTGTTTGTATATTCGTAACCATGGATTGCACACGTACACTATTAATTAAACATATATGGCACAAGTATACACTTCTAAAATTGGCAAATGTACCGCACTATTTGAATCTCAACTGCGTAAAATATGTAACTAAAGTTTTAACTAAGTTATAGCTAACTGTACTTATAGTTTTAACTGGCTAACTGTATTTTATTGTTAACTATATGTTTCACTGGACTAAATGCAAATGTACTAACTAAATGTACTAGTTGAATCTCTGATTGAATCGTGAAAAGTTATGGTCGGTGTCACCTTAGCGTTCCTGACGGGAAAAGAATTAGATAGATTCAAAACTATACAAGGGAAGGAAGAAGAGAGAACGTGGAAGGGAAGAGACAAGTTTCCACCCTTCTAAGACTTTCCCACTCGACAATTCTGCTGAACACAGCGTCGACCCTTGACCATCAGGCAATAAAGTCAAGAGGCGTTAGCCTTGACAAAACATGTTAGAAAGCTAGATACCTGGCAACCAAATGTGGACAACGATCGAAAAACTGTGTACAATAAAAATCGCGAGTCTGTATGATTTCAAGATTATTGCACACGATATTCAAAATTACTAAGGGTTGAAAATAGCAAGAAGAAGGTTGTAAGACTACCCAAAATGTAACTCTGCAGTGAATTACAAAATCTACGAAGTTAAATATATAAAAAATCTGATATTTTACGGTTGGATTAAAATTTTGCAAAAAATAACCCCTGCGGTGGCCGGGAATCGAACCCGGATCAACTGCTTGGAAGGCAACTATGCTGACCATTACACCACCACCGCAGTTGAGATCTACTCCTTTTAAAGTACAATCGAAGTTATGGCTAGATCAAGTCTGGTAAAAGTATGAATTTCCGGGGCAAAAATAATTCACTGCGATGGCCGGGAATCGAACCCGGATCAACTGCTTGGAAGGCAACTATGCTAACCATTACACCACCATCGCAGTTGAGAACTCTTTCGCTATATATGGATCAGAAATCCCCATATGCTATTAATAAATACTTATATGTCTCGTCCTTTAATTATTCCAACACTTGCACACGGTAATTCGGTAAACTTTAATTATGCACAATTAATATGTAGCGCGGTTTCTAAATAACAACTAAGTTTATAAAAATCAGGATATGTAGATATAATTTGCGATGTACTTCGAACGAGGAACGGCGAGTAACTAACTCTTGACCGATCGGGAAAAAGGAAAGCTCCTTGACAAAAGACGCACGTGGCCCCGGTCGAAGTGGCCTCACCCCCATAAAGTTAGAGGCCCACCGCTTAGGCCCTAAGTAATTGCGAATGCTAACTGTCTACAAATAGTTACTTCATTTAGACTGCTACATGGATTTGATTAAATATTTAGCTACATAAGTATGATATGAGCCGTTCAGTGCACACATTGATTAACTCCATTTTTTGAAAAATCTAAAATTATTATAAATATAAAAAGTTACGACTATACCAAATGCTTTAACACTTAAATTTAAGATGTTTCAAAAAATGGAGTTAATCAATGTGTGCACTGAACGGCTCATATTTATCTAACACTTATGATATTTATCTCGTTATTTTATGTATACTGGTACAAAACTCGAAGGTTTCATGAAATAGAAAAGGGACAAATGTTGCACGAAAGAAAGAAAGAAAAAGTTTCATTAGTATCCATTATTCATCACTAGGTGACTCTTAACCTCTTAGCCAATTATTTAATTACCGCTAGGTGACTATAGTAGCTCAAGGTGTAAAATTTATTAATTATAGATATTAATTTTGGAGACGAAAGAAAGGAAGAGGTTTCGCTAGTATCTGCTATTCACCACTAGGTGACTATAGTGGTTCAAGATGCAAAATTTTTTAATTATTGACATTAATTTTGGAGAGTAGTTATAAATACAGATTAGGTTCAGATATCAACGGGTACAGGTTATCAAATATCACTTATCACAATGCAAGAATCTGTTATTTAAAAGAGAAGTTTTAGGTTGCTGATGTTCTGGTTTGTCGTTAGATGGCGATAGTAATATCATTCCGAACGCGCACAAATTTAAAGAAAGTCTAAAAATCAAGTACACAATTTGATTTGTTAGATGTGTAGAAATTTAATAGAGTAAGGGTGATTAGTTTGTTAAGGGTTGTACTGTTCTACACCTCTTATATCTACCCACACAAATTCTACATCGACTCTTCCACACTTTACACTCTTTTCACATAAATTCCACGATGTCCTTATTTTACTATAGTAAGAACTACTTTATTTGTCTTCGCACTAAACTCGAAGGGTCTTCCAAGCAACTACCTGACCTCTCTTCATCCTTCACTTTTTCCTGACAATAAAAATACTGCGTGTGTAATACTAAAAACCTTGCTAGGCCTATTAACCTTGCAAGGCCTATAAACCTTGCTAGGCCTACAGGTCTCATCACCCTATTAATTGCTTCGCATTATCACAGCGATAAAGTCGTTCATGCGACGCGAGTAATCAGAGGGACTCGAAATCTTGTCATCATTGCCCAAAACAATAAATGCCTATCAATCTCTTTGATCTTAATCACTACCATCAATAACGTTGTAATGTAATAGCAGTCATAATCGATGCAGCATGATATGACACGAAAGCACATTACACGAGAGGTGTACATGTACTACCTCATCTGCGGTAGCAATAATGGCGATTAAATGCCAGCACTTAATGAGCACACGCACAGCATTGTTCTCCGTTTGCCAATTAAACAGCATTATCCATTCAAAACAATGCATTTTATTCTTTAAACTTGAAACAAAGGGTGCTTGATCCCTAAAAATGAAAAAAGTTTAAGCCCTGCCGATAGCCAATGAAATCGGCTACTGACACACACTGGTGTGCGGTGATTCACTGTGTAAAGCTTCTTTGTTCTTTTATTATTATATCAAAACTTTTCTGCGTGTTTTAGTACTTTATTTTCTACTTTTTTTATTTGAGTAATAAATTGATTATTGTTTTAATTCAATGTAGAGATGGCTGCACCAAATTTTTAAATTCTATCACTCTTTAAATAGCTGAAGTCTCTGTCTCAATTCATAAATTTACAAATTAACAAAGTTCTAAAATTTCATATTCTGAATTTCTCAAATTTATGGACTTTGAAACTTCAATTTTTGAAGCTCAAATCCTCGAGGTCATTAACACTAGAATTCCTAAATTTAATACTCGAGCTCCTAAATCTAATTTGGAGGTTCCGAAATTCCCCGGACGTAAATAGGCAAATTCCGAAAGCGGGATTGCAGCGGAAGATTAAATCATTCTTGAATAATCCCGGTTGCGGTGGTAACCGGTGTCGTTATTGTTGGCGATACGAGATTGCGTAAATGAATTATTTGATTAGCCCATCGGAGTGTTCGACGGTGACACGTATAGGTGCGCTCGGTCCCGTAGCACGCCATAGACAAGCTGCAAATTCGATTACGTTAGAAACAGCATTTGGCGCTCAGCCCGCATTAGCCGTGCATTGGTTACTTGCCCGATTAATTTGTCGCGGATTCACTGTAGCGAGCAACTATGCCGTCGGAAGATATACATCGAGTCGGTGACATTTTGCACGGTATCCGAAACGCGGCCACTAACCGCGGATAGATCGATAGGTGCGTCGGTGTCATTAAGGTGGCACGTTCCTAATTAAAGAGAGAAACACGCGGTACGTCCAGGCAATTACGGTAACAATCTAAACTCACGAAGGCCACGAGAGAGGGTGAAAGTGCCAGGAAAATATTTCTCATCACCTGTAGCAAACTAATGACTGAGGTGGGTCCTGTGCACACGAACTGAAGGGTCGACCGGTCATTTCATCCCGTGATCGTCGCGATAAAATTATGAGACTATTCGGATATCGCGAACATTGTGGGCTTATTCTTTAATTATGGAAAGATCTCGACGCGATTCCCGAGGAGAAGCGGTACATTTATCAAGGAATTTGCATATCGCGTGTACAGGACCCTGCATACTCGGACGATAAGCTGGTCAACCGACTACAGGAGCTAACTCGGGTTCGGATGACTTAGGCTGTCATTATAGCAAATTGTGCATCATGGTGGATTAAAAAATCATTTTTTTTACTGTCAATAATAACAGACACCATTGTAATATCATGTACCAACTACTTTATTCTTAGAGATTCTTCTTGAAGTTAGAAACAGAAATAATGCAGTTGTATATAATTATATTTTATTCAGATTAAATCATACATTTTGTTCACTACAAATCATACATTTTACTTAATCTAAATTACAATTGAATAAACAAAAATTTCAGAAGTATTAATAATACTAAAGAACAAGAAACGTTTACAAATGTGGATGTTGAACTTAAAAAACTGATCGCATATAAATATTTATCTGTGAAAGTACTCTCGAAGAAATTAAGTATGGGAAAGAATACTACTACTCAGGTTAGACTCTAACCATTAGAGGAACGTTGGAGTAAGAACAAAATGGCGGACGTGATACATTTAAGTCGACATTGCTTTATTAAGAAAGCTTGCAGTAAACAAATTAAATTTTGAATATCATTACAGAATTTCACTTGCTTCATTCCGATAAATAAATAGAATTACATTCGTTTAACATAAGAAGTTATATTACTACATCTAAACTGTACCCAACGCGTCAGCCATTTTAGTTCACACGCAGACCGCTAGTGTCGCACAACTTCCACTCCCTTATAACATAAAGTTGCAACATTTCACAACTAAAAAACTGTACCTAATTTTTTTTAAATTCAAACGTAAAAATTCGAAGTAAATTCAATCTCTTTAAAAAATCTTGCAAAGATTTCTTAAACCGTCGTCATCGTTTCTTAAACCGTCTCAGTGGAGCTCTTAAGTCAAACGATATTTATTCCACTTTGTTTCTATCTCTCCTCTTCCTATCTTCCTTTCTGTTTGCCATACGAATGCGAATTCCTTTCCGACGACGGGCAAACAAAACGTAAATAAATAACGACAGCTAGAGTGCAACGAACTCGCGCTTGGCAAGTTCCGCGGAACTTTTGCGAAACTGGTGCGCGAAGAAGCTATCACGGCCGATCCGGAAAGGAACCAATGTTAGATACGCCGTATAACTTCCGAGTAATCTCGCGTTGTCGGGGCGGGATATAAATTCGTGAACGAAAAAGGAATAGGATCTCTGTGTGCCGGCTGGAAACTCCGTCGTTTGATCGTCAGCAGAAGCTCGGAGGAAGACAAATAATCGAGTCGGGATCGATTTATATTATCCGTTCACGGTACCTTTTTATCATGGAAGATATAGACGCTATACATTGTTATCTATTAGCTGTTCTTCTTTCTCAAAAATGTCTGAATTTGCATAATGTTTTTCAATTGATGGCACTTTGAAGGATATTCGTAGGTGTAGGTTTGGACTACCAGAGGGTGCGGTAGTCTGACATTTGGAGCAAAAGGTTACATTTGTAATAACTTTCTTGAACTATAGTGAGATGTGTAAAAGTTGGTAGGTTTTGAATTTGTAAGGTACGAAAACAGGAGACTAAAAGATAACCGTAAAGGTATGATGTATTAAGGTATTTGTAAATGTTGAAATTTTGCAAAATGGAGTAAACGATTTTTTCGATCAACTCCGTTAGGGAGGCCGTATAATAGGATATTCAGTGGGTAAAGGTGGTCGTCTATTGTGATCCTGTATCCCGTACCGATCTCCATTCCCGTATCCTCTTCAAAGCACAGACCGATCGTGAGAGGGTAAATTCGAACCTCTTAGGGGTTGATCGATCGCCACTAGTCTAAGCACTTCAAATAGTGTGATCGTGGTATGCGAGCAGGAATGGCAATAACGTTGATAGGATGGTAATATGATTATCACCTGCGCAAGAGGACACACGCGACGGTGTTACACGTATAATTAGAGATGGGATTGAAGAGGCGGATAAGGGTAGGGGAAGGCGCAAGTATAATGCCATGCAAATACACCTCATCGCTTGGTCCACCAGGAATAGAGTGCATTAATCCGCTAATGCACATGGGTCCCGTAAAATTAGATTCGGCCAGATTTAGTCGGAAATGCGATATTTCAGTGTCGACTGAATTCCGAACGATTCTCTTCTGTCTCTCTCGTTCTATCGCCGTGCTCGTCGACGAAGCTCGTTTCTACGGAGCACGAGCGAACCGTGAAACGTTGTTATTCGAGGGCCAGATTAATGTCGATACGCGTGTACACGCTCGCAAACCGTTCTCGATCGATGCAACGCTCGTCCTTAATACAGCATTAATTCAAAAATTTACGATCGCTGGCCTCGCGTTTGCACACGTTACCGTTCTAACGCGGACCGATATTCTACACTCGGATTAGCAGCGTCGTCGCGATGCCAATTTGATTTAATGGGATCAATGTTTGCGCACTCGTAAATTCGCGATTAATGCAGTTTTACCGCCAATATTTATTAAACGAAAAATGCTGTAAATATTGCGGGGTTCGTGGTTAATCGATCCCTCTGTTCTGTATAGCGGTTGTAACACGTATTCCGATGAGCTCACGGGTAACTGTACACATGTAGCACGCAGCGATGAAGATCTACATGTAGAAATGGCTAATCGCTGAAATTGTCAAAATTTGAGATTCAAAAACACAGAAACTTTCAACTATTGCGCAGTAGTGCCCGCGCATTTCTGCAGCCCTCAGTTGTCCATCACAGTTTTAACCGAGTTCGCGCACGTACCACATGAGAATCGGTTTTAGTTCAATTAAAAAGAACACGTACGATCTCGCCTATCCGATTTTTCGGAATGGCCGTTTCTCCCTCGGTCCGCGTGCTCGAACGCCACCCTTTCTTTCGCCGATCGCGGCGCAGCGTCGCGCGATTAGTTGCGTCCAATTAAATTTAACGAATTTCACCGGCCACCGCTCGGCTTTATTGGTTTCATTAATTACGCATGCACTCTGTCCTCTGAAGCGTTCGCTAGCCGGCAGCACCGCCTCCGAAATGCACGTTCGTTCGATCCGATCGACGTATCGGGTCGCGTCTCTCCAGTTCGTTCTTCTCGCGCCTCGTTCCTAGCCATTTCGTTCTATGTTCCCGCGCTCTGCAAAATCGAGAACGCACAGGGAACGATTAAAGCCCGATTACTCGGCCGCTCGAACGGATATGCCCTGCGGGAACTGGTGCGCGTCCACAGGCACACGGACCATCGGTCGACGTGCCGATATTCAGAATTTGGTAATTAAATCCTGGTCGGGCTTCGATTTGCCTCCGCCGATTTACTAAAATATTGCCACCGGACGGTAAATTGGTTGACTCGTACGCTCTCCGGCTCAATGGAATTGTAACCCGATCGTTTGTTTCGAAATTTCGCCGGGTTACACGCGAAACGGGAAAAAATTTACGATATTTGTCGTTTGTGTTTGCTGGACGGTTTTTACCTCGAAATATCGCTTTGGAAGGTTTACACGTGAGAGAATAAGATTAAAAGATCGATTTTTTGTTAATTAACTTATCCCTTTTAACATTTGTAAAGGTAGAAAGTTCATTCGTGATGTACTTGAAAGAACTGTGTACAATAGCCGCTAGATAAGTAGCCGTCACATTAACGTCCGTTGGTCCGTTTACTTAATTTTAATTTTTTGTTATGATTGTTATAATGTAATACATATTATTAAATAAAAAGGCTATTATAAGAGGAGTCTGTCGCTGAATGAAGCTATATATAAACAGAACAGTAGTAGAAGATTATATAGTGGTTACTTATCGAGCCTACATTCATAATATTAGAATAAAGATATGTGAAAAACAAAATGATAATCGACAAACAAAACCGTGGATAGGAAATTAGATGCAAAATAAATTGGTATAGGAAAAGGTGTTTCCCGGTATGATCGTTTTGAGGCGCCGGCAGAAGTGCACGATGAGCGGTTGACATGCGAGATCCCTATGTACGCCTATCCACACGAATATGCTAATGATATCGTGGCGCGTTAGTTATGCTAATTCCACTATGATTCACCAGGGCAAACATATGCTGTCCAGCATTTTACGCCGACCACCTGCGGAGCTCTAATTGTCGATGAATTATTAATTCGCCAAGAAGTAACTCCATGCTTGCTCTTTTCGTGCTTTCACTTTTTAAACGTACTTAAGCTTCGTTCCGCTAGAGACCGTGCCCTTGTAAGACGTTTTACCACGTCTTATTTTTCCGTTTGTGGATAATTTTCAACGCAGCTGTACCAAACACGTTGTCGATCGATGTTAATGTCCATTCTTGAAGGTCACATGTAAATCTAGAGACTTCGAGGTTGACAAAGAATTTGACCATTTCATCGGTCAGTGCGCCATTTGCAGAGAGATGAATATTCGTGGAAGCCATTTTGCTGAGAGCATAAGGGGGACAATCTCCGATAGTAGATCGTCGAAAATCGCTCGATCGGCACCCTATCCGCGACGTGTCGACGACGTTCTCCGAGTTATTTCAATAAAGCAAATGGAATAGGCTTCGGCGAGGTGGTATATCTTCCCATAGAATGGGAGCTGGCCGATCAACGGAGGGGCGAAGAGAACAGCGAGCTATGATGGAGCCGTCAGTACATCGTGATCCACGCATCATCAACATTGACGACCTCCGTCCGCTTTTTGGCCCCGACGAAAACCTCCCCAACTCGAAGCCATTGCACAACTTTACGAGCCTGCGGGGATCCGTCTCTCTTCCCGTCCTTTTCGTCGCTGAACTTGTGCTATCGCGACCTCTTCGAGGATGTCCTCTGTACAACCGTGACGTCACCAGCTAAATCACCCTTCACGCCTTGTTAGCCCGTGCCAACGTACCGTTTTACGGTCTCGCCTTGTACCGCCTGCGAATTGCCAATTGTTAATTAGCATTCTCGCGGAAGAACCAAGGGTGTCTAGGATGCACGCTGGGGAGGTTTACATGGCAGATTTCACGAGCGCGCGACCGTACGTCCGCCTTTGTTCGATGTGGACATGCGTTGTCGATGCGTGAAGATTTTCGCTTTGTATAATCGTTCATAACAATATCACAGTTTTACGATATAGGATTGGCAGGATTTCTCTTACATTTCGATCCCATGTTGCTCTTGAATATACACATTCTTCGCCTAGGTCAGGTTCTGACTATTTTGTGTGCAATCTCTCTCATCCAGCGACATTTAATCGTTCATAACAATTGTATATTACAGTTTTATGGTATAGAATAGGTAGCCTTCTACATTTCGATCCCATGTTGCTCTTGAATATACACATTCCTCGTCTAGGTCAGGTTCTGACTACTTTCCGTGGAATCTCTCTCATCCAGCATTTAACGAATGACCGCAATCGCCCAGCGAATAACTGTATGAAACTTGTATAACTCTATCGAAGAAAAGGCAGACTTATCGACGAGCGTGTCTGGCCGTTTTTCTCACTGAAACCAGGTGTACGCCTAGGGGAATAGCAACTACGGTAAACGACGGTAACTCGTTACATCCATGTGCCCGTTCCCCTCCTACTGTTGAGCTATTTACGGGCTGACGATGAAAACGAGTTTCACCGCATTACGATTAACCTGGACGTAATTATAATTAACCTTGAACGCGGCTCGGAGTATCGGCGAACTTCCGTGGTCTAGGAAGTACAGCTGCCGTCTCCTTGCATATATGTACATGCGAAAGTCGTTAACATCCAGCAACAGCAGCAAAACCGGAAATGTCGGAGCGCGTGTCAGGCCGGAATCGTTGCGATCGCAAGAAAAACTGGTCTCGTGTAAACAAACCGCATAGTTCTTAGCGCAAACGTTACTCGACGCGGTAATGATGTTTGTACGATTCATTGTGGACTCGCTGTTAGACGTTTACATTGCGGCGGGTATGTGGCGGTTCGTGGGAGAAAACAAGCTGCAAGTATGCAATAAAATTTGTTCCTATGAAACTTGTTCCTTTGGAGAAAATCGTCGGTCGTGTTTGGAATAACGTTACATAATTAGCGGACTTAACATGTAGTCACTGTTTGTGGTAAATCAACGTTTGGTTTAATATTATAAGTCTTTACAGGTATTGTATGTATCTACTGTAATGAATTCTGGTACTACACATGATTGTGACATTATAAAAGATTTATAAGATGTGATACTTTAATATGTAGCTACCATAGTATTCTAGATCCTCTTAGTTCATAAGAGGTTCATCTTATAATTTGATTTCAAAATTAAAATCAAGTATTCGTTTATGAAATGCAGTTCCTAAGAAGTTTTTAACTAAAGTTGATTCCATTGTATTTATGGATTGGTTCGAAAAAGATTGCGAATAGAGCAATCGTTCAATCAACGTCCACAAATGTTACATGAATAGCTTGAAGAGTTTCCAAACAGAGTGGAATAAGTATGTGTACAAAGCATCTAATCGATAGCTTTGTCTGGAGGGTTTCAGCTCGACACAAGCATATCCGACTGCCGTCACATATTGACGCCTCCACTTTATTCAATTGCTCATCCGACACAAAGCCCCCAACACTTTTAGCCCCGGGTACAAACATGTTTTTTCGCTTTGCTCATTTCCGGGCCGAATGCTTGGCATCGTCCGCGGTTCCGGGCTGTTCGTTGCACGTCGCGAGTCGTGTGTCGTCTCGACGACGGCGACGACGGGGTCGTTTGGTCTCTGACCAGAGCGGGGTGAAAAATGCCCGGAAAGAACGAGAGAAGAGCAGCAAAAAAAAAGAGGAGAAGAAATCAATCTAACAGGAGGGTGAACGTGGTCCGGTAATTTTTCCCTCATCAGGCATCGTTCAGGGATTTTATTGGTAATTAAAAGTCACCGGGCTGTGTGATTGGAATTAATGGTCAAACGGTCAATCCGCCAGGAGGGAAAGCCTGAGCTGTAAAATCGCCTTCGCCGATCGCTCGGGCGTATTGGAACTTCGATTGCGAGGCGATGAAACGATATTTAATTTATTTTTCCATTTCGTGCTCTTTTGGGATGTTTAGGTATAAATAAGAAGTTGCTACTGGTACCTCTCTAATAATTAGAAAGAAATCAATGTGTGAACTTGTGCATTTATTTATTTATTTATTATATTCATTTTATATGCATGATATACATTTATTTATTTATTATATTCATTTTACATGCAGTCTTTTATGCAGCAACACAACAATGATGTAGCAAGCAAATATCTAGCGGCTACCAATGTAACAAGCAGTAATCTAACGGTTGGTAATGATCCTACAATAACTAAATGTGTGTTAATGTGTGATGGCACGTGCGAAATAATAATGCGTGGCGGTACAGCTGGTAATAACCTAACGGTTGGTACTTTAACGTGTACTAATTTAACCTATGGTAATTTAGCGCATACTAATCCAATGGGAAGTAATTCAACGGGTAGTAATCACCGAATGGAAATCAAACGCGTAACCATTCATGGTAACCTTAACATATAATAATCCAATGCTTGATCATTTAGCAGGCGATAATCTAGCGCACGATAATCGAACGTGTAGTACTCTATCGGGTAATAATCTAGAGCATATCGGTTTATCGGGTAATAATCTAAAGTGCTATAGTACAACGCATAATATTTTCACACGTGATCTAATATAATATGATTAAAATGTTCAGTATTCAATCCATGCAATGTGAGGCAATATAACGGGAGTCTACTGTATTTTTACAACCTACCATCTCGAATCTCGTGCACAAAATTTTCTCCATCGCAAAGTTTGTATTGTTTCATTCCGCTCGATATTCTGGACATTGTACGATGACGGTCGTTTTACGGAAGGAAAGAGTAGGTTAGATGCGAGTACACGATACAGAGTTAATGTACGACCCAGTCACGCGCCAATAGCGAAACCAGGGAATGACAAAGAGGAAATATCGAAAGGAACGGAAAGAGGGTGGAAGAAGGAAGAAGAAAATAAAGTTGCATGGTTCATAAACAATTCCATATGGTCTTGGGCGTTCGTCGAGCAGCACTTACGACGGTGATCGCGCTTCTTCCTAGTTTCCCCGATATCGTCTCCACTTTACTCTCTCCATTTCCGGACCGAGGCTAGTAGCGTTTATGCCTTCGTATTTTTCCGTTGGTTATGCCTTTGGAATTGTTATATACTTTCGTCTGTACGATTACGCTATCCATGGAAGTCTTACGGGAAATCTGACGCAGAAAGAGAACCATAACCATTACCGGGTCCTAAAAGGTCTAGTTTCGTGGCGGATCGACGTCAATTACCTTTCACGATCGTGGCGCTGAAAATATTTAGGATTTGATATATTGATCTGGGAAGGTATTTCTTTTTTTATGTTGAGAGGTAGATAGTATTTATTGGTTACGTATATTATTCGCGAGATAGTGCATGTTAGATTACTATTCAAATTATTGATCTCCTCCTGGCAACAGCGTCGTGTTCAAACACCATTTAAAGAAACCAAAATAACCTTGATTTTTAATAAAAAAAAAATTATATAAACATTATATATACTGCTACGTATATTTAAGTAAATATTCCGCTCAAAATATTTCACTAAAAAATCATTGAAAGTACAGAACCATGACAGCCAATTAATATAAAATGAAATTAAACTCTAAATCATACACGGGTCAGTAAACCACCCGAGGGGTAAAAAAAGTCTGAACGATAAAATATTAAAATAAGGCTGAGCTATGAAGCAGGGTGTTGGTAATCAATTTTCAACCAATTGGGGTCTGTAACGCGATACTGAAAAATGAACGATAGCAGGTTAATGAGACCCGGTTGACGTAATCGGGTTGCAGAGAAATTTCCATTCGAGGCTGAAAGGAACGTCAAGAAACGAGAAAAGTAGATAACTTACTTTTCTCGTCAAATTCATTCTTGTCAGAGCAAAGTGAGTTCGACTTTCGCCAGGGTGAGGGAATATGCACGTAATATTGATGGACAGTGACTCGGCTGTTATCGGACCGAGGGTAGTTTATCATCCGGGAACGAGACCATTATGGCTCGATTAATCTTCGATATTTATATTAGGGCTTCATTAAATAATATATTCGAACGGTACAGGGTTCGTGAACTCTGGACTGAGTAAGTTTGATCTTTCGGAAAAACTTGGTCGTTAAACAACGCGAAAGAGGGTGAAACTTTTCATCACCGGTTACAAAGTTTCTCAGAGATTCTCTTTATCGAATTCACCGAACTTTCTTTTTATTCCGTCCTTTTTCTTTAGACTTTATATCGCGTGCTTCGCGTTGCACGTCATTTTTATCTCTCAACCCGGAAGGAATTCGCAGGGCGCGTAATTTTAAAACATATTCGAATATCTTGCGAACGGAGGAAAATAAAGCTGGAGCGTTTTAGAGTATCCTAGGAAACTTTATGGATTCGGGGAGGATTTGCGGCGAACGATGATAAGCGTTATCAATAAAATACTATCGCGTAACTAGCTGCGGACCAAAGGCAAGCATAAAATATGAAATGCTTCTTGTGGGATGCGAAAGTCATATATTCGCAAGTTTTTAATTTTTTTAAATTCTCAGCTTGAAAATTTTTTAATTTTATTAATAATTTTATTGATAATTTTATATTATTTTATGTATCATTTTATTTATACATTTTCAAGTTTAAAAATTATTGCATTGAAAATATTTAAATTTGAAGATTTTATATTTTTGAGTTCTTTCATATTTTTGAGTGTGCAACTTGACAATTTTTTAAAATACAAACTCTTCTCTCGACAAAATCCCTAAATCCCTAAATTCCCAAAATCCCTAAATCCACAAATCTTCAAATTCTCAAAATCCCCATTTCTTAACTAACCAAATCCCTAAATCCCAAATTCTCAAACTTCTAAGCAACCAAAACCCCATCCCCAAAACTAAAAATATAAATAAAGCTAGTGAATCCACCCCACCCAGACCTCCAGTTACACAAATGCGTATTTATACGAAAAGTTCGAGCGATAGCGCGTCCCAATTTCTGGACGACGTCTCGTCGAGTTCTTTTTCGAAAAGCGTTCCCTTACTCGATCCCGAATATATATCTGCCATTGATATGCAAACTAAGTCCCGGGTCGTAAAATTCGCGTAATATCACGAAGACTTTGCAATCCAACCCCCATCCTCGCCCTCAAACTGCCTCGTTCGAAAGCGTCTTCGAAGTTACCGGCTGATCGTCCCGTCGCGATTTTATCCCGCATTATCCTGAATGATACGCCAGTTTAAACTTTAACTTGGCCATAATCACGGCATAAAGCTAAAATACAAATGCGCCCGGGAGAGCAGTTACTGGACTGCGCTAAAAACCGATCGACTTCTTATCGCTTCGATTTTCACCTTTTGCTGTATTTTTCTGGGAATAGTCTCGTGTGGAAGGATTTAACTCTTTGTATGCGGTACTGTTACGATTTGGATTGTTTGGGAAGTTTTGGAATAGTTGGATCATGTCTTGTGGTCAGATTTAAGATGGAACTTTAGAAAATTAGATGTTGTATTTTAAAAGTGTTGTGAATGTTTGTGAATCAATTTTCTTTTAGATCCTTTCGATTAATTCTTAATAAATAATTTGGATAAAATTTGTAATAGACCAGTAGTAATATCTTTTGTATAGTTTCTTGTGTCATGTCTAGTTATTATACGAAAATGATGTGAACATTTCAGATAAAAATATTTAATAGAAATTGAATTTTTGAGAGAAATGATGAGCTCCATCAAAAATATTATTAAATGTATTTGATAACTTTTGATCATTTCAGACAAAAATATTAAATACAAATTAAATTTCAAATAGGAATTATGAGGCCCACTAAAAATATTGAATGTATTTGATGAACTTAGTAATAGAATAAAAGTGCTCATACTACCCTTACAAACACTATGTGAAAAAGAGATTAAACTTGTTACCGCTGAAAATAAAGTAAATAAAACTAATGAAATCCGAATAGTTCCAAAAGGATAACCCGATTACAGAAGATAACCCGTTAGAGCTACAAGTCCAGCATAAAACAGTTTCCTACGAATTTCGCCGTTTCATTCGCCAGGATTTCATCAAACGTTGAAGCAGAAATTTCATTAGCTGCAGGATATTAAACGCCGTAGGAAGATTCTCTAATATTATTCAGCGTCGATTAAAAACGCCAGGCGGAAGTCGGTGTTTAATAACGTCTAATAAGGAGCAAATTGTACGACTGTGTATCTACGTACAAAAGGTACACCGTACAAAAGGTCGACGCAAAGTTAATATCGCACAAAAGCTTGTCCAGATAGTCCCGGACCGTTTTTACTAAGGTCGCGTTTGTGTCACATTCTCACCATTCCCATGCAAATGAACGAGCACACGAACAACGGCGATATCGCGACGTTTCTACCTGCAACGTCTGCGAACGAGAAATCATGACCGCAATTGCGTAACCCTTGACCGAGAAAAGAGTTATCTTTCCTGCGAGTTACCACCATTTAACCGACGGTGGCATTGTATTTCTGCTCGTCGAATGCCAGGTTAAAAAACAAGAAAGGAACGGATATAATGGAAAAAGACAGGAGGAAACGATCGAGACGATCTGCTTTGCATATCGACGAATTTACGAGCAAGTCGAACCCGTCCTGTCACTCAACTTCTCTTTTACCCCCGTTTCGAAAGGGAAGTTCAACCCCCGACAGTGCTTTATGATATCGACGAAGAGTTGTTCTCCCAGGGACGTCATTACTGGTGGATCTGGTTCTCTTCAGATTCTCAGTTGCCTTATTTTTCGGTTATTACTATTTTATTATATATTGTACTTTTAGGTGGTCTCAAACTTTCGGGTTCATATTAGAAAATTTACAAATTAGATTGTATATATATGTTTCTATATTCATTTGCAATTTTTGCAAGTCTAAGTTAATTTACAAATTCCTATGTATATTTAAAAATTTTTGAACTTCCAAGACTCTTTACTAAGAAGTTTGATATATATCTTGACATATTTAAATCTTTAATATACTAGTCTTAAGTCTTCCAAGATTTTTAAATTTACAAATTCTTAAATTTCCAAGATCATCAACCTTCAAGTTTGAAACTTCTTAAAATTTCCCAATTTTTCGAATTCATTTCTAAACTCAAAAATATGCAAATTTCTGGATCTTCAAAATTACTCCCTTAGACCAACCATAAAAAATCTGGATGACGTCCCTGGCAACTTCCTTCTCTGTTTCCTGAGCGGCCAATCGGCGCCCTCGATGCAATTTCACCCCTCTGCGCGCCACAACTCTCGCCACCCTTTCGCCCCATCTCGTATCGACGAATTTATTGTCGGCACCGCTCGGTCCATTGTAACGAAGATTGTTTATGATATTGACTCTTCCTTTTATGTTAATCCCGTGTCCGAACGGTTCAGCCCGTCGCCATGCACGCACGACGATTTAACGTCAGTCAGTCAACGAGCACACCTCTACGAGAGTAACAGCATGTAAATTCGTGTGCGAACTTCAACGAGCCAATGGGGATGAACTATCGACGAATTTACGAGGAAACGGTTCCCTGGAACTCGACGGGTATTCTCTTCGTGGCGTTATGTCGCCGCTATGCTAATTGGTGTAATTAGCATAGGAAGTATCGGTAAACGAGTACCAGCCGCGACGCAACGGTGACGTACGATATTGGCGAAGGGTGGAAGAATATTTGTCGTGACATCGACCGCAATTAGGTTTCTACAACCGTTCCCTTTTTTGCGGGAACTCATTGTCCTTCTGATGTTACACGCTCTTTTGAAAGCTGAAAAGAGGTATGGGGACGATGACATCATTTGACCGTACATCAAAGTTTGCAAGTTCTCGCATCTTGATATAAAATTAAAAAATATTTATGTATGTGGTGTAAAAATTGCTGTAATCAAGGTAGATACTCAATGGAAGTCTATATCATATTATACAAATTGTTATATGTAAATACTAATAATCGTATGTAGGTATTAAATATGTACAAAAAATGTGTAAGTATATAAGTGTTGAAAAGGGTGCTCCTCCTTAATAAATCATCAAATACAGACTATCCCAAGGTCTATCAAACTATCAGATTATCTCAAGTTTCCCACAACATGAGAATCTCTGCTATTACATTCCTGTACACTGCACCTAAATGATCTCCAGAAAAGAAACTACATATGTCCCGACACGAACCGCAATTAGACCCCGTACGACCGAAGGACTTTTTGTCGCCTTTGTCTCCATCCAAGTATCACCCTTCTCAAAGCAAAAAAAGAAATAAACAACAGCGACACCGTGTGCTAACGTGACACCATAATGTGCCAACGTTCCTAAACAACGAAACCTAAAAAAAACCGCATCTGGCGAAGATCACCATTGTAATTTGGTGATAAGCGTTCGCAAAGCTGTTCGTTTGGCGGCACTTGCGAACAGCGTTCTCATCAGGATTTGGGGGTGTTCCACGTTAGACACCCCTCTGATTTACCTAATTGGCAAAGATAATTAGCATGGCAACCGGCACGATAGCACGTCACTTTCAGTCGGCCGCGTCCCTCGATTTCCCTCGGTTACCCCGAAATCAGACATTCGTATGTAAACTTCTGGCGATCTTCCCGCTTCATGAGTGCTGTTCACCCTCTCTCTATCTCTCGATTCCGTCGATGGTCCAGCGAGCATCGAGGATGGGACGTCGTTCACCGATGGCTGAGAAACGTGGCCACCGAGGGACTTTCCGAGTGGTTTACGAGGTATATGGACGCTCGAACCGCAGCACGAGGTCGACATAGATTGCATCATGGAATATAGATGGGAGAATAACTTCTCGTCGGGAGTGAATCGAAATGACGGTCTCGAGCTGGGGTTCGCGATTCGACACGGAACGTTTTCGGTCGACGGGTGCGTTTAGTTAAGTCATTCGCGGGGATTATGAATCCGCCACGGCTAGTCGTCTCGACGAGCTTCGCCTTTCTTCCTAGGAAAAACAAGGGGAGCAAGATGAATGTTGCCCCATGATTCGTGAAATCTTGATAGTCCGTCTATTAAAACCAGTAGCGTAACTAGATGACCCTCGTTCTCCCACTTCTCAATCCTAACAATGGATGACAAAAAATGTTGACTTTCTGAAGTCTCCAAACCGACCTAACCTCTTCAGATTTTTAAGAAACCTTAAGAGACCTTATTATCGTGTTGTACTCTTCATGACTTCATAACTTCAGACTTCAAGCCTTGAACGCCGAGGAAAAACTGCTGTTTACATCATTGATTAAAACAACCCTTTATAGTGAAACTGCGGTACCGGCCATGAGGAATGAATTTTCTGGGCGTAACGTGAAAGATAAACGCGAAGTACAAAGCAATTAAGCGACGGCCTCGCGTTACAAGGGAAGTGCCCTTAAATTTTACATACCGCTCGCGGCGAGCTTCCGACCGCGCTTTCTGATATTACGTCCGCATTTTTTACATCCAACGTCAGCCTCCGTCTGTTAATTATCTTCGCGTTCGAAGTGCATCCTCCGAAATTAGAAATTAAAATTTCACCGTTTACAACGTTCGAAGTTCCTCTCGCGGTAAAAGCAACGTGGAAATTCCATCTCCGACAGGCGAAAACGATAGAAACGGAGACTCGTTACAAGCAGCCGAGCATTTACAACGTACACGGTCGATGCCACGAAAAAAACGGGCGGTCGTAATTTTCGTGCGTCGGCGATGTAATGCGTTTCGGAACGCGCGAAACCGTTGCCGGAACAAATTGCGACGAAACACGCGCGGACACCGGGGTCGCCGTTGAATAAACAACGAAGTGTAACTGAAAAATAAAATCTGTGTAAAAGCGGTGGGACACGGGGTTCGCGCGTGCCATATAACCGTGATATCTTGATGGACGGTGGCCAGCATGCGATCGCCGCTGCTCCGATTACAAGTGCCGATGTGGAGGGACACTTAACAGCGAAGTACCGGTCGAAACAGCGGTCGTTTCATTGGGAAACGCAGTACACCGGTATGCGGCTGCATGCGCGTTACATTGACTGATTGAGTGGCATTGAATTGAATCGAGGGTGGACGCGGAGGAACGGGAAACTGGCAAATGCCTGCCGGTTGCAGCATTGCATCGATCTACCTACCATCGAATCGCTCGTCTCTGCTTGCATCTACAGGGTGGCTGAAAAATAACCTTACCTTCAACTTCTTATTAGAAGATCTATGAATAAAATTTCCTTTGATAGGTTGACCTTTATGATCAAGTTCATAGTCAAATTTGTACCCAAATAGTCAAGGACAAATATACTTATTGGATGGATAAAGTGTATCGAAGGAAGCATAGGTGAATACTGAGTCATTTTCTTGGGATACGTTAAAACTTCTGCAGTGATATTTTTAATGAGGTGTGCAATAATTGTGCTGCAAACGGAAGGTGATTGTGTGTGGATAAATAATCTAATATAAATTTATTTCCTTGATCTTTCACATATTATCTTCTTACATGTGATTAACCTTCTACCTCTGCACTATTAATTTTTCCATAATAAGTCTAATGTACAGTAATGAACAAAATAACACACACGTCACACTGAGAATACCTGTATCACTATGTCATTACAGTAAGTGGCATGTTGACAGCACTCTGTATACATGTGCAATCAAGCCCCACACTCGAGGGTTAATAAACTCGAATCAAGAACCTTAACATCATTTTCGAAGCGAGCGAGTTGCTACATATGGTTCCCGTGAGAACTCTACAAGTACCATCCACTTTGATCTTGAATTTCAGAGTAAAGATTAAAGTCCTCTCCGAACGAAATATTGATTATAAATTTGGATAGATCGTGGTACTTTTAACACACCCTGTAGACGAGACTCGTCCATGTGCGTGACATGTACTGTCCGCTTTTCTCTTTTTCCTTTTTTTTCTCGCACGGCCGTGTACCGGGGGTCGGAACGCAATTACACCTGAGTAATTGCGGGAGCGAAAGAGAAAAAGCGACACGAAAGGGAGGAAGCGAGAGACACCGGTAGGTGGAGGAGAAGAGTTCACGGTTACAACGGGTGCTTCGCTGCCTCGAGTTGACGCGTAATCCACGCGTTTCGCGCAGGGACGAAGATACCTCTTTCCGCGTACTTTTGTTACGCCGAGCGACGAAAGAGTGGAGAAAGAACGTTGGTGGAGGGCTTTCATCGGCGTCAGGCATCGGTCTTTGAACGAGGGGTTGGTAAGTGCTTAATTGAAAAGCACTTCGCGGTGATAAAACTTGCGAGTGTATTTATTCTACCACCTATTTGTATTCTTGTAATTATTCATTTGTAACTTGTACACTCTTTGCAATTTTCGTTGGGGCCAATTATGCAGCCTGTTCCACTTAAATCTCATCAAGTATATCACTATTGTTGACACTGATTTCACCAAAGGTAAATTTAATTTGTTACAAGCTCAACAATCACTGTCTCTATCCGTCATTTCATCAAATTATCGATAAAATTTGAGAGGTATCCACATCCTCCGATAACGATTGGTTTTTATACAGTCACATCTCCCTCGTTCATCCAATTTCCCAAGCTGATCGTCGTTAATCGACGTACTGGTCTCCTCCACGCCTCCGTTCTTCCAGGGAGAGGAAAGTAAATGAAAAACTGGAAAAATACACGTACACAAGCGCGAACAAGGGTAGGACGAGGGATGAGGCGGGGTCGCGACGAAAGGGTGGTATCCATCGCCGGTCGGTGCCTCGATTACTTCGCAATGGTGCAATCAACGCCGAGTGATCTTTATTTTCAGCGGGCAGAACCGCCCCAATACATCCGAACGGGCCAGGTACTACAATTTCGCGCAAACGAGACAATACCGCCGCGGAGCTTCGTTACAACAGGGTGTGATTGTCGTCCCATCAAAGTGGACAGTTTACAGATGGATTGGAAGCCCCACTCGCCTGTGGATGGCACTTGTGCATATGCAGGGGCGCAACTTCCCTCGATTGTTTCACTGAATTTTAGACGGTATTCACAGGAACGCTCGTGGACTGCCGCGGCACGCTGTGATTAATTACCACAGCTTTGTGTTACGCTTGCACACTCTGGACTCTGGTATGCTGTAATTATTTAAAAGCTGCGCTGCGTTTCGTGGTTGATTCCGGTGAAAAGGACGTCGAATAATTAATTGAAAGAATAAACGGTAAACTACTGCGTGTTCTGGTGTTCACATATCACATTGTACATTATGTATAACGTACAGTATAATAAACAGTATAGCGAAAGTTTAAAATAACAAATGATCAACGTTAAGTGGAATAACTTAAATTACACATACCAATATATCGTTGAGTATCATAGGAATAATAATTTTAATACCGGTTGAGTATCGAATAGCTTATCAAAATATCGTGAAGTATCAATAAGGTATCGATAGAAAGTCGATAATCAATAGCCTCGACGAGAAGCATATCGTTGAAAAATAACAGAAAACTTGCATCGTCGAATGCGGAAATCAATTTTGACGTCCACTTGTCGGCGTTTCCCGTAATTAGAATAATTTAGGAACGTAATTAAAGTGCGCCAGCACGTGCAACGATATACGCATACAAAACTGAACGTATAAGCGATCCATCGAGTCCCGACGATCCGTATGCCTTCATTATTTCGGTTCGCGTTTGCCCAGCATACGCACACCTCCCGTCCGATCGGCCCCGTAGTCGAATTCATTTAATTAAAGAGAGAATTAATATGAATGCCAGTCCGATTCGACTGAACGAAAATAAACGACATATCGCTCGTTAGCCGTGTACCGAGGCTTCATAATCGTACCACCGGCTTCCTAATGAATGGAAAAACAACGTTTTAGTTCCGCACCGTAGGACTCTGTCTATTTGAACGTAGTTTTGGCAGATCAATTTATAATTTCATCCACTTGTCGCTGAATGCGATATCCATTAATTTGATTTCGATACAAAGAGAACGGGGCGAGCAGGTGTACGAGGATCTGTCACGATAATGCCAACGCTCATCGGCGGATACGTGACGGCGGGAGATCGCTAAATCAGAATGATCGATACGAGCGATCAGACGAGGCTAGGATTACGGCGACGCGATTTGTTCGGCAAATTATACCGGCAATCACTGACTGCCCCGCTTAATCGAGTCGTTATGGCTTCCTATATAACGCTGAAAGCCAATAAAATCGTGGTCATTCGTTTCGGGGATATATCGTTCGGACGAGAGAAAAAAAATGCTCTTACGGTTGAACGACCGACGGATGGATATAAAAATATTTTTAATTGTTACCCGTTACTGCTATGAAATCGCATTAAACGGAATCTGCCGACGCAATAAGCGTCAGATCGATATCGTCTAGCCTAGGGTTTCAACACATTTATGGATCCATTTTTGGACAAACTTTTCTGAAGCGTCAAAGTTCAAACATGCAAACACGTTCTACGACCAGAATTTTCCAAGGACCCACAAATACTGAAGTCTCAATCTTGAAGTCCTTGAAGTTCAAAATTTCCAACCTCCAAGTACCTGAATCTCTAAGTCTCTAAGTCTCCAAGTTTCCAACTGTTCAAAGTTTTAAACTCGCAAAATGTGAAACCCACGCCAGACTATGGAAATATCCGGTCTAGTCGATAGCAATACGCTGTAAGGATATTCAAATGGGCCAACATGATTTAGGGATTAGCCATGATCACGTAATATTGCTATTCGTCTTGAGTCGATGCCAAAGCGTTTTTCTAACGGGAGCAACAAGTGTCGTATTCCTCTTATTTTTCTCGTCGCGTATATAAGAATATATACGTACGTACCTAGAGAAGCTAGTTGAAATTTAGTGGGCAGTAAAACTTTCGGCGTATATCTCGCAAAGTGGCGGCATCCATCTTGGAAATGGCCCGGACGGCAGTACGCTCGCCACGGGAGGAAAATGCAAATTGTCGAATATTTATATGCGACGCTCTTCGGGAATGATTTGCATGCTGGCTCGAATTTCTCCGCCGACGTTTCCGTTCCTTATTCTCGGATGCAGCGTCCCATCTAATCGCCGAACCGAGGAGCATCTTTTCACGTTGCAGATAAATATCGTTAAAACCCATTATAAATTTTCGAACATAAAATCGTATTTTCGATTCTATTTCCCTCGTGCCAGGCTTGACGTATCAAGTAATAAAAAAAAAACTATCGCTGCCTAACAGACAGATACGAGACAGCAACGGTTATATTAAATGTACGAAGGTATATGCCGGAGGGCAACGGCAGCTTTTCCATTTTCCGCAACACCATTTCCATCGCAATATCGCGCGGGTCGGAGCGGGTTGAAGCGCGTTGGAGCCGCTCGCAACGCCTATACATTATGCAACGAACGATAGAGGCACCAGATCGCGCATTATACGAGCGACAGATGTAACAGTCTGTTGCGCTCGTCGCTGCGACGGTTTTCATCGAAACCGTCTTCTACTTTGCGAATTACAGGAACGAGTGTCTATGGCGATGATTCAAGTGCCTGTTACACTCAAAGACACTATGGCCACAGCGATGATGTGGATATCTTCAACTTACAGATTTGGAAATTTAGAGGTCCTTTTGAAATATAGTAATATCAAGCTTCATAAAGTATCAGAATAAGCATAGCTATTATGAGTAAAGTCCACAAATTAACTAACCGCCGATTGTCCCCTAGGGTGCCTCACGTCTGCGCGCCTGAGAAGCTACCCCATCGGTCTGCGCGAATGTGGCCGTAATTCCTGAGATCCCAAATCGTGTCCCGAATATATGAAGCCGATTTTGGGAAGCGAAGAGGGCAAAGTGTGATTCGCGAAAATTTGCATGGTCTCGTACGACGTGGTATCGGCTGGTGCAAACAGGGCTGCATATGCAATCGTACCGTATGTCGCGGTAGATATGTAAATGAGTGTATACATACACGGCTTCTGTGTGTTCCTGTATAATGTACACAAACACGGACACGCGTGTACATAATTATAGACGGTACACACGTGCTTGGCGTCCGTGTGTGTACATAGTCCTCGTACACCGGCGCAAATATATGAATAGCAACGCACACACGCGTCTCCGTACGCGCGTGTATTGTATATGTATAACGATTATATGCCTATTAGAGGAATACAGGCATGTATACGTACATACATACAATATAGATACAGGAAGGAAGAGGAGCGGGATCACAGGGGATAGTACCATTACTGGTATTGATGAGCAGCTGACCAGAGAAATTGGTTCAGCATGTGTGATCGATCTAGCTAATCTCCCTTTGCGGCCGGCCAGATGCTAATCTTCGATCGATATCGGCCACGATGCGATGATATTGCGTTAGCGCGCGGAAAATCTGCGACTGTTAGAAACTGTTACCGATCGAGACTGTACCGATTGAACTGGATTTACACTTGATGAAATATCGATCAACGGATGGCTTTTGCGATAGCGTCGCAGGGTTACTTTGAAGCTATTCAAACCGGTCGATCGTTTCTCGTTCAGCTATTAACAGCGCTCAGGAAGCAATTGTGTCGCACAGGAGATGATTCCGACGACCACCAAGTTCAGACCTCGTTTCAAAGCGATCACGAAGTGTGACGTCAGAGTCAGCCTTGCTGATAATAGCACGTTTGTGCGCTACAACGCTGAAATTAGGTAGAAAATTAGACAGATATAAGTACGGTCATATAGTCGAGGTGGATGCATGGTATGCTCACTGAATGCACGATGGAAACACTCACATGAGTGCCCACTATGACATTCAGCATGTTAAATTCGATCGATGAACGACTTGTGAGAAAGGCGTGCATATGATTGATTCCCGTTTAATGCACCCTCTACAAACTTAGGCAATCAGAGAATCAAGTCGTGCATTAAGCAAATGCATACTGTACGGATACCGTAATTTCAAATTTCAGGATCTCTAAAGCTTTTAGCAGAATAATCTGTCGATAAATGTAGAGCTTCGTATGTCTTTAAAGATGAGTTAGCTTATGGTTCCGAGTTAGAAAGGAAATTATAATAATCGATTGAACAACAATACTGCGGAAGACGACTATTTATTTTGGTGAATCCGTCGTGGGTCATAATGGCGTCAATACACACGGGATAATTTACAGCCAACGACACCTGCGAGCAATAAAGTAAATCTAGCTTTTCATTTCATTGTTCCGCGGCTTCCCCTCGTGCTCAGCCGGCCGATCACACAGCACATTAGCCGACAATAAAAGCGCACGATCGATGATACGCTAACGAATGATCGCATACATGAATTTTTAATAAATCCTCCGGGGCTTTATTAGGGACAAATTGTTGCCGTCGGTCGATCAAGTAGCTCGATGAAATAATAAAACGTGCATACGTGCTACGGTCGCTCGCAGTTGTCTCTAATTAATGATTCCATTTAACCTATCAACCTCTAGCGAGCATTCATTGCCCTCGCGCGCAAACTACTCGCCGTTATCTGACGATCTCGCAGCAGCGTTATCCGTCTGAAACTCCGATTAGAAGGTGAAGAATGCACCGAGTAATTCGTCGCGACGCGAAACGCTGGGCGAGCATGATAGCGCTGCATAGGAAGCTCGGAAAACGGTCCCTGCTCGGCTGGACGCGTGCGTGCGTCCGGCGCGTGCACGCGTGCATACGCGCGAGCATCAATTGCGTGAGGTTCGCACTTTAATTTAGCAAAGTACCTTGTCCGTTCCGCTCGACGAAAACGCAGAGGGTGCTCCCTACGTGAACGCGATCCTTCCTGCACCCGTTGTGTAACGCGCCGCGCATCCAGGTGAGAATGGTCCCACAAGGACGGCCACCAGGGTTGCCACATTACCACAATACCTACGAACCGTGAAGTGTCACGTACTCCAAATTGCAGATTCAAAGGTAAACCCACAGGTAAAGAAAGGAGTGAAGATTTGTTACAAAAAATTGAGAACTTATAGACATCACCTTTTGTCACTATTCTTGTCTAAGGAACACAATACTCTTTACAAGTCAAGCTCTAAGTGTAGTTCTCTTCACAAGTCTAGTTCCCTAAATTCTAAGAGCCAAATTGGTTAATGTTATATACATTTTCAAACATATAACAGAATCTGCTACAATACAGAATCTACGACCTGTAGACAGAGACTGAGTTTCATTGACATTAGTACTTGACACTGGGATCCTGAATACTCATACGTGTAATAATGACATAAGTCCTACGTTAACTGAGCGTAGTGCTCAGCAACGAAGGTGTTAACTAACAGTTACTGTACATAAAATATTTATGTACCATATAATTTCTTGTTAAAATGCAAAAGTCGATGAGAATATTAAACTTAAGGTCATTAATTTATTTCAAAAGTCTTGCAGTGAACATTGAATGGCAACCCTGACCGGCACGTGGACAACGAGCGTAGGGATATAATGACTTCCTAGCCACTTCTTCTCGATCGAGTCTCACCGGAAGCAAGCAACGATTATTCTTAATAAAGAGCGCGAACACCGTTCAGAGCGTGTACCGCATTCTTTTTACCTTCTGTCGTTGCGAGCGTGCGAGCAAGGTCGTCTCGATTCGACGGTCACGGTGAATTTTCACGCGCTCGTGATCTCTAATTTCTTGTAGAAGTAAAAAGGAACGTACTGTCGTAAAGAAACCGTAAGTCGTTGTAAACGAAACGTCGTAAAAACGTGTTCGGAACACCCCGCAGCGAAAGGTTCGTCGAAGAACGTTGAGGATGATAATTAGAGGTAATTTGAAGCGGTTAGTTACGCGCGAGCATTAACAGTATCATTGTTACCATTCGTCATGGATGGTACAAATTCGTTTCATTGTTTAGAACTTAGGTAGTTTGGAGATTTGGGACTTTGGAGAACTTTAAAATTGTAGAATTTTTAGACTTTTATGTCTTTGAAACTTCTGGACTTTATGACATTAGGACTTTGGGGTCACTTGATGGTTAGGCTAGGTTGGGGTCATTTGATGATATGTAAGTTAGAAGTAGGACTCTGAGGACTACATGATACAATGTAACATTTTAAGATTTGAAAAGTGGTAATCAGAATTGTTCTGGTTGGGTATAGTTCGTGTGTAATGTTCATCGTAGCCCATAATCCGATCACGAAGCGCTTAATCTGGGCACGGCTGTTTTAAATCACATTCGTATAATATATTTTCGGAGGAACGAATAACGGGACCGTTGAACGGTTAATTCCGTATAATTACGTTTGATCGTTTACCATTTAAATTGAAATGCATTTTGTTGTCTTTTGCGGGCATTAATCGAATGCCCCCTGGTACCCTTTGTCCCGCTTATAAATCTATCCGGCCTCGGCCCACCTCGGTCGAATTTTCGACGGGCGGAATGAACTTGGCAATTGTACGGCAATCGATTAAAATATTTTCATTAGGGGCGCTCGCACGTTGTACGTCGTATATAACGAATGATTCGAATCGGGGCTGATTGTAAATTGAGCGCGAAACCGCCGTTGATTGGTTTAAAATCAGATCACTACGATTCCGAGCGTCGGTCAGTTGGCTGCGTCTATCGTTTGTGTGCATCGACGAGGAGCGAAGAGTGGCAGGAGTGCATCGCGCCGGGGCGAGTGCAGTGTGCAGGAGGGTAGCAGAGTTGGCCCAAAATGAATTACACGGGCGTGGATCCGTTGCCAGGCAACGTCTCTCCGTTGTAACCCGTAATGCACTCGTTGCACCGCCACCGTTTTTGTTTGTATTACAAAATCACCCTGTCACGGGCGCAACCCGGTGGCCCGCGGTCGGGCAATGTTTGTAAATTCCGGCTCGATCGGGGCCACGCGATTGACTCGTGTCCGTGGAGTAATCAGCGTGCGAAAAAACGTCACGGTTCAACGTTTTTATAACGGCCGATTTATCTGGCGGACGACGCGACGCTGGAATTTATCAGTTGTCGTTTGCATATCATCTATGCTGACGTTGCTCGATTACATTTTCGAAAATTTATTTTTCCACGCAAGGGGGAGAGAAAAAAGGAATGAAAACCGACGGCCGCGTTTTTCATTTTTTTCATCGTAGCCGGCCGATTCGCAATTTGCAGCTAACAGACAATCGATAAATCCGATGTACCAAAACACGATAAAAAACAATTGTGAACCCGGACAGCAGGTATGTTTACCTTTTATTTGTCGGTATGAGGGATTTCAAAGATTATTCCATTGATCACGCGGCGACAGAAAAGAAGGATATTGGAACGTGCGAGGGGTTCGAAATGAATATCCTTTCGGTTCCGGCTGCACTCGACACCGAGTTCCCACAACCGCTTCACCACCCCCCAGTTTCATGCTTGTAACTGCGATTTGCTCTTTCGCGAGCTGGCCTTTAAAGTTTCAACCCTAAAAGTGTTTCACGCTTGGTATCACCCATTGATCGAATTTTAAACTGATGCGTACCCGACTACCCGTTCGGGTGACATCGCTTTGACACCCGGATGTACTGATTCTACAAGCAGCCACGCGACGGAAACGGATTCTGGGAATAAAATTTAGGGTTGAGGAAAGGAAAAAAGAACAGAATGGAAATCCGAAAGAGTTCCGAGAGGCACAGGGTAGAGGGTCCTTCGTATTTATTCGTGTAATGTCTGCTAGGATATGCGTGACGAATTCCTTTCGAAGGCCTTTTCATTGACATGGTACTTCAATTAGTCATGTCAAAGGTACCTTTGTACATCAATGAAACTTCAATGTACATTTATTTCGTGCTTTGTTTAGCTATTTATTGATTAACAATTATATAACACCGACTTTGGTCAAATATTTCAAAGTTCCTTCAAATTTTATTCAAAGCAAGAAAATTCAATTTAAAACAGTAAAATGTTATAAACACGGCTTGTCTTGAAAAAGGTGTAATTGTCTATGAAATCTTGTCCATCAAGTCTTGTATGAAATATTCATGTATGTAATCATAAATGAAATTATGTTTCAACTTCCTCATTTTACACCTAGATTCAAGATAAAGTTGGAGCGTATTCAGGATTGGATCAATGATTGAATTACGTCAATAGCTGGCAACGATCCAATTTCGAAGTTCAATACTTGGAAAGGAACACTAGCCTAAAAAGGGTTATCCAGGGACTTCCGTCAACGAAGTGGAACTGGGTTTCCAGGTAGAATTCCACAATGCCAGACACGTTCCTAGACTCACAGTGATTTCGGTGAAGCGACCTTTTTCAAGAAACAGGAAAACCTAGCAGAAGGGTAATGGTGTCACCTTACAGTATTCTTCCGTACGAATTCCGCTGAAGCACGCTGACAACGGCCGGTCGGATTCGTTGCGCGATTCGACGAAATGAATTAAAGTATACGTATCATTCCGTAAATCGATAGCACTCCATATGTGTAAAAGCAATGTGTTGCTGTTTTGGACTTGAATAGCAATTGTGTTGTCTTTTATTTTGAAACTGTATATTAGCAATGTTAACATAGGGAACAACACTGGTATGATCAATAGTACTAACATATAACACTGGTATGATTAATACTACTAGCCTACAGCACTTATATGATCAATACTACTAGTCTACAACATTGGTATGATCAATACTACTTGTATAGTTCACCAGTACCAATATTTCGTATATCTGGTATGATCAGTACTACTATTTACTGATTTGCAACAACCATTTTGTCACATGTGAAGCATACTCCCATATGCAGAATATCTTCAGCTCAGCCCTACTTCATCCACATCGCAGTAAAAAGTTTAAGACGCAACTCAGAGCGCACACATCGCAACACAATCCAAATGCAAGATTCCCGAAAGCCGAGGCGTAAATCGAAGCAACGACATCGATAAACCGCGAGGATCGTTGTGCAAATAAGCGACGTCGTTTACGCAATAAGCACAGCTGGGATCCGCGACGATAAAACGAAACTAAAACGGAACGATTTTAGCGGATCGACGATTATTCACGCTGCAACCATTTGTTATCGGCAGATTAACCGTGGGACGTATTGACGAATGGATTAACGTCGGGTTGACTTAACGGTGCCGATAAGGAGCCGATAAGGGACACGTAATTGCGACGAAACGACTGCCGACACTTGTCGCGGCGGGAGGTCTTTTACGTGGCATCGTTCTTGCGCTTCTATCGGCGTCGCATCGAATCGTAAAAACCTCTGCCGACGTCGTCGTCGCTGTTTTGCATACGGCACGTCCAATCGCGAAATCGGATGTCACGTCTCACGGTTGCTGTTATGCCTCTTATCATCGCGCGCAAAGATGCCACGGTTGTTACCGGCTTCGTGATGTCTATTTTTATGAGGCAGTTTTTCATCGGATTACGTAAATAGGATTCTTATGGAGTTGGGGAGAATTGTATAATTTCAGATATATTTGTCAGCAGAATCAGTATATCAGCAGAAGTTAACAGATTATGTAGCAAAGAGGATCTAGGGGTTATAGAATATGGACACATTTTATCAGAAATATGATGACACGGTGTAGGTTCATATTTATGTCAGCAGGTGCAATTAAGAGGTATGGTTGTAGCAAAATGGAGGATCTAGGCATTGTAGAATATGGACACATTTTACAGGGAAAATAGTGGTAGTAGGTTCAATATTTTATTTAAACTAGTGATGTTACATAATCAGTCATATTCAGATATATTCATTGTACCTTCAAAGGTATCATTTTTAACATTTCAACCCTAAATTTCTACTTCCTTTTGCAAATATCCAAAGTATAAAGGAAGAGAACTATTCGATCTACCCAGGTGCACCGTCTTTGAGTGTCATAGCAAATACAGATCCTATATTTCAATTTGTCCCAGGTGAACCCGACTACTTATTCCAATAATTTCCGACCATCGATCAATCCACATTTCGAGAACTACTTATACGCCAATGTGATTAAGGGTATAAATCTGATCACGTTGAACAAACTCCATCGAGCGTGTGAGTACGATGTTCGCCAGAGATACAAGTTATCTCGTATCTTCTCAATTCCCTGGCGTTTTATCTGTTCGTGTGTAAAGAAACGACCGGAGGCTCGCTGATACCGAATGAAAACTCGAAGACGGACCGTATTTACAGAGAACTTTTCTCCGACAAACGTACAAAGAAGTCTCTCTGCTCTTCTTTCTCCTCGGCGGACTACTGCAGGTTACTTTCGTGTAAACATCGGAGCCCTGTTATCGCAGGATTATTTCTTTCGTTCGTCCTCGACTTAAGGATGCTAAGAATAAAATATGCACACGGATCTGTTTAGGGGCCGCGATTCTTCAGCGTCGAGTAAGCGGTTCTCCGGTAATTAGGCCTGTTAATTGCTATAGACCGTCTCTTTTCTTCCTGCTCCTCCTTCGTCGTACATCCTGATCATGTCGGCAGATGGTATTAAAAGAATGTTTACGAGGAGGCCGGTTCGGGTGTTAAAATATAATGGGATGTATATACACGGCTCTCTGAGGGATTAATATCGTTAATTGTTAGTCTCAAAGGATGCGAAGTATGTACGTCGGAGGGTCTGCAGGGGGCAATGACTTGGAAAATTAAGGATTAAGACTTCGGGGCTAATATCGTCTCGTGTTCTATGGAAGAGCTCGTTGAAGGTGGTAATTCAAAGGAACAAAGGGGTTTTTCGACTGGAAGGGTGTTAGTCGAAGGATTTACGCGCAGACGATAGTAGCACTCTTACTCTTCGAATCGAGCACCGAATTTGGGTACCTATTCACGTTTCAGCGAATTTGGATACCTATTCACGATTCAAATGCACTTTGATCGTTCAATTTATATTCTAGACCAATTTTCAATCCAATATTTTCAGATTTGAATCACCAACGTTATCATTATATTTTACTATTTTATCACGGTTACCATTTTACTACTTTTATCACGTTTATCCGTTTTATAAGTATAGACTTCCCCGTTTGTATTTTTCCGATAATGGAATGGCGGAAATAGAAAGCTTTGTGGGTAAAGACAGGTATCAGTTCACGTAGCTTCCGAGAGATTTCCCATGTTTTTTAAGATGCACACGGACGTATTGTTTCAAAACACCGTGTTACCATTCTCATGTTACTGTTTGCCTTTGGACTTCCAAAGAGGGAGATTCTCGGATTTATATGATAAGAATACTCCTTCTTATTCGTCCACTGCTAAAGTATCGCGTTACCGGCATCGGGTTACGATTTATCAAGTTTTTGGGTATACAGAAATTTTAAAAGGGGGATATCGAATTGCACGTTACTGCGTTGTCAACGGATATTGACATTCGGGGGTGGGAACGCTAAAATCGATCATACGGAGACCTGTCTCGATTCTTGATGTTTAAAACAGTGATGGACTGCGGAGGTGCAGGAGAAATAGAGATTTGTGCACTTTTCAATTTTTTAATTTTTTTGCTTTTAAATTTGTACATTTATGGGTTAGTGAGGATTCAAGTTTTTGAGATTTTAGGGTTTAAGTTTTGGAATTCTTAAAGTTATGAATTTGGAAATTCTTAGATGAAGGACTTAAATTCATAAATTCATGAGTAGAATCTTCAGGACTTCAGAGCTTCAAATTCGCAAAATTTTCAAGGTACCAAGTTTCTAGATTCCCAAGTTTTCAAATTTCCAAGCTCCCAAACTCCCAAGTTCCCAAGTCTCCAAATTCCCCAAATTCTCAAGTTTCCCAATTTCCAAATCTCCAAATCTCCAAATCTCCAAATCTCCAAATCTCCAAATCTCCAAATTCCCCAAATTCTCAAGTTTCCAAATTTCCAAGTGTCCAAATCTCCAACCCCCCAATTTCTCAAGTTTCCTAATTTCGAAGTCTCCAAATCCCTAAATCCTCAAATTCCCAAATTCCCCAAATTCCCCAAAATATCCAAAACCCTAAAAATCCCCTAAACCTCCCAACACAAAAACTCCAACTCCCATCCATCAAATACCTTATCACCCATCACAGATCTAAACAATCACAAAACAATCGTCAATTAAGTAAAAACACAAGCGCATCATTTCTAATTTAACACGAATCACAATGTTACTTGTGATGTTACACGTGGCCATTAAAGAATATAATGTGATCATTTGAATGCATCTTACTCCGTTCGAACGTGTCTCCATTTACGGACAGACAGGTTACAGGTGTAATTAAGAATATATGAACACGCAATGAACTAGCAAGTAGCTGGTTCTTTCAAATGATAAAACGATTCATTCTCGTTTGTTCGAAAGGCTTCCTTCTTCTTTTCTCGGTGTAGAACCAGCATCGTTTATTATAATGCTCTATTCTGTTCTCCGCATATAAACATCTTGGCCTTTAGAAAGCATAGAGAATGGTCACTTTCACTTTTACCTATTCTATGTATCTAGCCGTGTATCGTATTTCTTATGCAATGCACGGATCTGCTCCCAAGGCGTTGGAGGATCTGGTAAGTGTTATTTTCCATGGTCAAAGCAGATTCTACTTCTTTCTTTAACAAGCGTTTATGGTGTGGAACATATGTCATGTGATCTTTAGTATGTACATATATTAATATGGATTAAAGTCAAATTGTTGAGGACACACTTCTGATGGATTCTTATTAATGATAATTAAGTTTGAAAGTTACAGAACCTTTAAATCTTTAAAGTCCAAAAATTGCAGAGATTCACTGATTTGAAATTTAGTAATGTTAGTCAAGGTTCAAATGTTTCAAAAGTACAATGTCTCAAATTCTCAAGTTTCAAATTCACTTGAATTCTTACAAAATTCCACTGTTCTCAATTCCCTGAATTTCAGATATCTGAAGACCCACTTTGAGTTCTCCCACAATTTCAATGTTCCAAAATTTTCAAGTCCCAACTCAAGGATCGAAGTTTTCAAAATTCCAAAATCTCAAAATCGCTATTTCTTAAGGATCCAAATTGCATAAGTGTTGAAATTCTCAAAGTTCCAATCTCTAAAAATTCCAAATCCCTTATGTCCCGCATTCCCTAAGTTCCAAAGTCTCAGATCCAAATCTCCAAAGTCCCAAATTGTTATAATCTCAATCGTCTTACCATAAATTCTCAAACTTCCAAATTCCCTAAGTACCGAAATTCCTAATTTCACAAACTCCCAAATTCCTTAAGTCCCGACTGAGACCCAACTTCCCCAAGTTCCAAATTCCTACAACCCCAACTATCTTCCTCCAAATCCCAAAATGCGAATACAAGCATCGTCCACAAAAACAAATACACCGATCAAAATCCATCACAATAATTATCAGATTTTTCCACAAACAAAAGCCCCACGAAAAACGGTGGTATACATCTAGAAACGTGGGTAACAGTAAGCATTGTACGAGCAAGAAATAAATCACTAGCGAGATATATCAGAGTACTAATGATTCGAAGACACGCCATGTACGTACAACGATAGGTCACAGGTCAGATACTTTTCTAGGCGGATAGGGAGACGGGCAAAAAACGCGGGCAAAGGATAAAAGTGACAGTGCACCGAGCGATAGATCTTCATTAGAGGCCGCCGGTGCATAAGTCACGCGACGGGGGATGACTTTTAGCCACCCTCGTAATTCTTCAGCACGTACTCCATCCCCCCGCGCGAATGCATAGCAATAATGGCCCGCAATTGCGATAGATGACTATCGATTTTACCTCGGGACCTCTCATAATTCGTGTAACAGGTATTTATACGGATTATATGACCGTGCGCAAATTGTACCCTGCACTTTCGAAAATAACGCAGCTGAATGTACTATCATTATTATGGACCTGAATGCATCAATCAGAACGGACATTTCTGATCATGCAAATTGTATTCTTGTTACAGATATTGTACTTGTTTTAATAATAATACTGATTTCGGTTATAGGTAATGTTTACGGAATCTTTGCATTTAAATTTATAGTACACTGATCAAATTTTTGCAAGAGTGTATAGTACTTATAATTTTGCATTTTGTTATTATAACATAACATAATAAAAATGTTATCTACTACACTATGTAAATATTTTTATAAACTAAATTGTCACATTTAAAAATCTCTGAACACTCAAGTTTCTAATGTTAGGTTAGGTAAGTTAGATAGGTTAAGTTAGGTAGGTTAGGTAAGTTAGGTATGTTAGGTTAGGTAAGTTAGGTGTGCTAGGTATGTTAGGTAGGTTAGGTAGGTTAGGTTAGGTAGGTTAGGTATGCTAGTCTTGTATAATAGATATGTTACATGTATGTAGAATATTATGTAATATTCGAAATTACAGTATTTAATATAGATGTACATTGAAATAATTAATTTCCTCTGTTCTAGCGTATAATTTTATTATTTTTTTATATATGGTATTATAGTGGAAGTATAGATATTGATGTTCATGCGTGAAGTAGGTTTTATACGGTAGATAAGAATAAGAAATCGTCGCGGGGATGTAGCTCAGTGGTAGAGCGTTCGCTTTGCATGTGAAAGGCCCCGGGTTCGATCCCCGGCATCTCCAATTTTTTTTTCTCATCAATTTCATCCTGTATCTTATCATTCCACATTTACATACCACTTGTCATGATTCTATAAATAAAACAAAATGTATCTCAATTTTAATTGAATATTTTAATAACTATTTTATACAGTCAATTTCGATCCATCCACACATGGATACGAAAAAATGTTTCAGACAAAACTTGTGTGATATCAAACCACAAAAACTATGCTCTTATCAATTCGACCTTGCTGTCACGTTGATAAGCTCTGTGATAAAGTCTAAATTTGTAAATGTAATGATATATCTTTACACGTATTCCTGGAGGAATTCTACATTGAAAAGTATTAAGATATACCATAAAAAAATTAATAGTTGAGATATTTCAAACCGAAAAGTACACATTCACATTTTGTACTAAAAGAAATATTTCTCGAACTGTTAATCATTTTGTCATTATATCCCAATACTTTTTGTACAGAATACTCCGTATAATCAACGTAAAAAACAAAACGCAATGCGATTAAAAAAGGAAATAAAAACACACTTTTAAAACATAGTACTTATCATATCCGATTACATAGTTCAACGATTTCGAAATGCACAAACTAAGTCAGCCACAAAACGAATACTCGGAAAATGTGACAAGTATACATATTAAAAGCAAGAAACGGAAATATACATATTACTGCGAAACATAAGCAAGCTCATAATGTTTCCGCGTAATTCCATATCGGCCAGCCATAAATCATCGAAAGAAAACGGAAAAGACAGTACTTTACGCGGTGAAATCTGATATTCGCGTAAAAAACATAGAAGTAAATTGAAATAACAGGAAGCTGCGTAGTACACGTATAATCATCGATTCCCCTCGAGCGTGCGGTCGTCCGGTGTCAGCAATCAGAACCTTCTGCTGCTTTTTCTTCGTGTTCTTTCTCTTCCATTTTTCAGAAACCTCGCAACTGCCGTCCATCGACCGGAAGGATATTTTACGTTTCGCGAAGCCAGAAAATCACAGAATTCGCCAACATTTTATTAAGGTTTCCGTGTTTAATTTTCGACCGACAAGCGCCGTTTCTCCGGTTGAGTCCAGAGCGCGAAACAACAACGGACGTCGCGTTGACAGAAGCATTTTTAGGATTTCAAGGAAACGCGGAAGCTCGACGGAAAATTATATGAAACTCGACGGCCTGGCGGTTCGTTACAGTAGAATTTTAATTAGCCACTGTCGCGCGTTTCCAGCTGAACTAAATGCAGGGAGCAGATGATTCGTAACTTTTCTTTGAGCTGACGAAAAATACTATGGGTACAAATATCAGTAGACAAAGTCGTTTGAACGCCAAAGAAGTTTTTACTCCTATGTACAATGGGGAATTAAAAAATCCGCCGACTTGGAAATTCGTCCCCAGATATCAAAGGTGTTTAACCACAGAAAGGCTCCTTTCCATCAAAATAAGCGCACGGTGCAGTTTCGTTCATCTCGGAATGCTAAAAGATTCAGACCCACAGAATGTTGAGCAACTGCAGCGGAATAACACGGTTCCCGGATCACGTTCGCGTTCTCTAATCCGGTTAGCGTAAAAACTGCATCCGACTGCACGGTGATCGCGTACGAACCGCGTGTCGTCTCTGTGCGAAACCGCGTGGCTCGGCTGAAAACTCGACGCACGCAAGCTATGCAGTTCTCAAGCTAAACGCATTTATCGTTGATGCACCGAGGGAGAAAATCAGAGCCCTCCGTTGCCGCTGCCGCACTATTGTCCTCGCGTTCGTCGTTGCTGTGCGGTGGAGGACGCCGTGGCGAGGTGGCGAGCAAGGGGTTGCGTCGGAGGGTTCCAAGTGGAAGGACAGGGAGAAGAGGGTTGCACGCCGTTCCTTCGACATTACGTCATACGTCGATTCCCTGGGGATTCCCACGACGTCAGCCCGCGAGAATCTACGCATCGCTTTTGCTTACAGGTAAAAACTATTTGTTCTTTCGTTACGGTTTTAGTTCTCTACGACTTTCAGTTCTCTTTAGTTCTCTGGTTATGATATTAGAACTCTTCAAACTTCACATTTATTGAATTAATATTGTTCGTTTACAGTTAGGTTCATAGTATCACATAGATTATAGACCATTTACTATTAAAAGTTTGCACGTGTAGACCCATAACACATTATCAAGATCAGATAGGGACGATGGTCTCTTCACAAACTGGACTAGTATTGTCTATGTCGTATCATGTACATGGAACCACATATACTATAGTTCATTCAATCCTCAATCTTTACATATGTAGACCCATAAAACGCTATCAAAATCAGATAGAGACGAAAGTTTCTTCACAATTTGGACTAATAGTCTTCCTGTAGAGACAGGTACATAGAACCTCATACATCATAGTTCACTCACTCTACAAACTGTGTATTTGTGAACCCATGAAACACTATCAAGATCAGATTGAAATGAAGGTCTCTTTACAAATTGGGCTAATGTCGTCTATGTAGTATCAAAGACATAGGACCACATACACCATGGTTCATTCACTCTTCAAACTCTACATTTGTGAACACATGAAACTCTATCAAAATCATATAGGAACGAAAGTTTCTTCAGAATGTGGACTAATAGTCTTCATGTAGAGTCAGGTACATAGAACCTCATACATCATAGTGCCTCACTCTTCAAATTCTACATTTGCAAACCCATGAAACACTACCAAAATTAGATAGGAACAAAAGTCTCTTTAGAATGTGGACTAATAGTCTTCATGCAGTGTCAGATACATAGAACTTCATACACCATAGTAGTTCACTTTTCAAACTCTACATTTGAAGACCCATAAAACACTATCAAAATCAGATAGTAACAAAAGTCTCTTCACAAGTTGGACTAATAGTCTTCATGCAGAGTCAGGTACATGGAACCCACACATCATACTGCATTCGTAGTCCACATGGTCCACCAGAAATCTTCAAATTCCACTGATCGTAACAAATGTTTGCCAAAGTGTTTATGAAGGGTTGATTACAAGTAGACAGTTTATAAGTTGACAGTCATTTTCCTTAATTACTGAGTACACGAAAAGGGTAAAAGAAAAGATCGCGTTTGATCGAATTAATTCCGTGCGCTTGACCACGGTGATTTGTCCGTTAAAAGCCATCGATTGGTAATCAGTGTTTCGCGTCCCGACCGAATCGACCGTGGGCGAATTCGAAAAAAAAAGGAAGAGGAGAAAGAAAAGGAATAATGGAAACGGTGTCTCGCTCAGGGGTAATCGTCGTCGCGTGCTCGGTGCCTAAAAATGGGGTTGCCAGGTCTGATTAATCATCGGCAATCTCGCGAGAGCACGACGAAAAAGGACGGGCCATTAAAGGCAAACGACGAAAACTTCGTCACCGGTCGCATCCGATGAACGCAACGTGGTCCGGGAAACGAGTTATTTTTTTCCCCTGTCCGTCGTCCCCGTGGATACGCACGAAAAAGAAACAGAGACGAGCGAGTAATTTAATTGAAATTCCCTCGTCCGCCACCCCGGTGTGCCCAGAAATTGTGGAAAAATCGAGTCATACGATCGCTGGGGCTGCGTGAAAATGGAATTACAACGGGAAACGAGGTTTATCCGATGATGCAGGTGAATGCTGGTTTCGCGAGTGATCGAGCGAAACAAGGGGACGGAAGCGGACCGAGGAGGGAGAGAATCGATTCTCCGCCATGTCGGTCCAGAGGGTTTGTCGGGACACAAATTTTTTGGTATTAAATTTCTGCGTAAATTGGCCTTGCAAAATTACTCTCAATTACCGCGAGAGGCTATCTCGCTCGGTGGCCACCGCTCGTTCTCGTCGCCTGGCCTCGAGCTGCCTACAACTCGACTGAAAAATATCCTATCTCGAGTGAACGTACGGTGTACAAATTGCCGTGCACAAATCGATCGATAATTCAACTCGGTAATCGAGACGCTTTTCCGACGCGCGGAATCGACGACGCATGCTGCCGGAAATATTGCTGGGCAAATCGGCCTCGGACTGCGAGCCTCGATCCCGGAACGATCGCTTATAACTCGATTCCTTTTAATTAAAAATCATACGTGCCTTCGGCGTATGGTTGGGAAATTATACACGCTGAAACCGCGGCGGAACGCTTTCCGGAAAATCTGATTGCTCTAACCTACCACAGCTGCCAGCATCGTGTTACAAATATTAAATTAGATTAGATCTGTTCCTGTTCATACTATTATTTTGATTGAATTATATTACGTCTGAAGTTAGAGCAAGTACCTATTTTTGCTAAGTTTATGATTCGGAGATAATAGATTTGAATAATACAATCGAGCGTGTCAAGCTTAACGATTTATTATTGACATTATTGATACATCGTAAAGTATCAATAAAGTAGCGATAATTAATGGCAGCACTCTCGAACCACGATATCAAACGTTACATAGTTTCCCGTTAATTACACTGTTCAACACCAATTTTGTTTTTTAATACCCACTATGTGATCCTTGTAGAGTTTCTCGTCCTGAACAAGAATCCGAAAACCGAATTGCTCTATCACCCTCAGTTTTTGAAAAACACGAGCTTTTGTAAAAACACGTGTTTTGGGTAGAAAATGCGATATTGCGAGGAAACTAAAAAAGCTAGGTCATTCGAATTAGCTTTAAAAGATAGAGGAGAGTCTCCCGAATAAATTGGTATATATAAGTGTAATATTGCATAATTCTAAATAGGTGTAAATATTGATGAAAGTTTAAAAAACGGCGGTTGTACGCATTTCCGACGTGTTATTTTTGCAGTTTTAGAAAAAAGTATATGTCTAGCGCGAATTCTCTATACAGGATCGAATTCTATAGACATTTCTGATTAAAAAACTATACGGGGTAAGTATCGTAGCTGTATGCAATTCCAGTAAATCGAAAAAATATCTGCCGGGAGCACGCGTGCGGCGTTTTGCCGCGAGGCGGCCATAGCACGCTCTCCTCGCCAAGTCAGTGCCGTAGCTACGCGCAATCAACATCAATAACGGGGCCTAATATACATTCACTTTTTATATGTACAATGTATAATATTTTTTAGTCTTATTATTTCATAATTATTATTACTGATATTTTGTTATTATTCGTTATTATTTTTAGTTACCAATGATACAATTATAAAATATTATAATTCGAAATTTTTAAATCAAATGATTGAGGACAGTTTTCAGGACCTGTTTAAAGTATAACTGTTTAACTGTTTAAACAGTATAACTGTTTAATGGTTTTTTACAAATATTAAAACATTGTATTTTGTATGGAAATTAACGGTCGCGGTATTTGAGGATCGTTAAGTAACTCAACGTTATTTTAAACTGTGAATAATATGGTTTATTTAGCAGGTAACTTTCTATTGTATACGTTGTATTTTTTCTATATTATAAACAGATTTCAACTGTCCTCAATCATTTGATTTAAAAATTTCGAATTATAATATTTTATAATTGTATCATTGGTAACTAAAAATAATAACGAATAATAACAAAATATCAGTAATAATAATTATGAAATAATAAGACTAAAAAATATTATACATTGTACATATAAAAAGTGAATGTATATTAGGCCCCGTTATTGATGTTGATTGCGCGTAGCTACGGCACTGACTTGGCGAGGAGAGCGTGCTATGGCCGCTTCGCGGCAAAACGCCGCACGCGTGCTCCCGGCAGATATTTTTTCGATTTACTGGAATTGCATACAGCTACGATACTTACCCCGTATAGTTTTTTAATCAGAAATGTCTATAGAATTCGATCCTGTATAGAGAATTCGCGCTAGACATATACTTTTTTCTAAAACTGCAAAAATAACACGTCGGAAATGCGTACAACCGCCGTTTTTTAAACTTTCATCAATATTTACACCTATTTAGAATTATGCAATATTACACTTATATATACCAATTTATTCGGGAGACTCTCCTCTATCTTTTAAAGCTAATTCGAATGACCTAGCTTTTTTAGTTTCCTCGCAATATCGCATTTTCTACCCAAAACACGTGTTTTTACAAAAGCTCGTGTTTTTCAAAAACTGAGGGTGATAGAGCAATTCGGTTTTCGGATTCTTGTTCAGGACGAGAAACTCTACAAGGATCACATAGTGGGTATTGCAAAACACAAAAAAAGTTAAAATTTGTTGAACAGTGTTATGCATCGATCAAAGAGCAGGATCGAGGCTCGCCGATTCGATATGCACATTTTAATTAGCGCGCGTTCGCGAAAGAACGATCGCCGTCGAAGCGACGAGATAAACAGAAACAGTGTAATTCGATTCGGAAGGTGCAAATATTTGAGCAGATTGTAACGTTGTGTTTCCAGAGGTTACCCGGGGCGCAGCGAGCTGGACCGGAACCGATGCAATGAAGTGCATATAGACACTTCATCACCGCGCATCCGGAATCGCCGGAGGTCAGTTACGCGAAAATATTCCCGGTTGTAACATCGCGTTTCGGGGAAACGGAAGAGTGCCTTCGGGCCGGAAACACGCGCGGGACTTCCATCGGCGTTGTTTCGCCTATCTGACCCGTCCGTGTCCAAGTTTACGTTGGGTGGCGCGTGAATCGAAACAGAGGTCAGTTACGAGAAAATATTGACTGATCGCGCATAATGGCACGTCCTAGCGGCAACAATAGAATCCGTAGCTATACCTGTTCCCACCTATCGCGATGCGAGGCACGCACATCGGCACACATACGGCTATATACAGCGTACATGAATCGCGGATACAGCCGGCTAAGCATAGACCGATGTTAAAGCACGCACATTTCCTGGTCCTCATCAATTGTCATTAAACGACATGATTATTGCGCCTGTTGACGATTATTGCGGCGATAGACCGTTACCGGAATATCCAGCGAAGCCCGCGGCCTCATAATGATCGATGCCCGATACGTACTCGTCGAGTGTTTCGTTAATGGCCGGCACATTGTGTCGAGCGACGTGCGCGGCCTCGTGAAAATACCGAAAGCCCCATTGGCGTGCCGTTAACGAGCCGTTTCGAGGAACGCGTTTTATCCAAAGCCGAGTCCCCTTGCTCCTATTTTGTTATCGGTCGAGTAACGCTGATCGATAATTCGTCGATACCGATTGTTTCGTTCGGAATGATTATTTCAATTTTTCTACGAACAACCGCTAACGATCTTGATTGTCCTACGGGAACGATCGTTTAACCGCGCGAAATAATCGTATCGTCGAATGATTTTGCGTTAACGTACGGGCGGAAGTCACGAAACGGGCACCTGTGCGGCCCGCAGCGTGCATCATCGTCTCCCTAGTGCCACGAGTCATGATTCGCCGAAAATAATAGATTTATCATCCCCCAATTGGCTGCTAGCAGTTTATTTCACGAGAATCGACGCTACGCCCCGCGTACACCCGGTGATATACGCGCTAGGATTTTCTCTATGATATGCAACATGCGGGACGTAATTCAGTCGGTGCAAGTCATCGGGATCATCTACGGGACGCTCGACTCTTAACGATCCATCATTTACCGCGACAGCCACGAGTATTAGGCTAAAGTGGCGGCGTGATTCTGCTAAACGCGATGCTAAACAGGTACACGGAGAACTCTCGATTCTGCACGTGAGAGGAACAATATCCTTCGCCGATCAATCGTGGTAAAATGGAGGGGTTCTGTAGGAAAAATGGCGACACAAGGAGGTCGTATCGTTCGCTATCGACTATCAAAACTTGTCATGTATTATGCCTAGGTTTTCCTCTTATGGTGCAGTAATTACAAAGTGTGTAAATTTGAAAATTTGGGAACTTCAGGAACTTGACATCTTGAAAATTTAACAATTTGTGACTGCACAGAATTTTTTAAATAAAAAGAAAACAATTACTATCTTGCCAAAATTAATTTTGGTCATACTATGTATGAATTTATCAAATTTATCGACTTGAAAATTGGGAGATTAGGTAATTTAAAATCATCCAAACCTAAGTGTGATTTCAAATTACATTGACACGAATAGAAATGAGAGCACTGACCAGAAAAAAGGTGGATTATAAAACACCCGTGTAAATAATACGAAACAGTGAAATTTATCTTCTATTTTCTACCATCATCGTATCTCCTGCCTCGTAACGAGGGGGGACTTCGCCTGTAAGACCGATTTCGGCTTATCTGACCAGCTTATCAGCCACGCGAATATTCACGCGAATTTATCGATCTGTCTACAGTCGTTTCGGCACGACCCGTGTTTTCTCTCTCTCTAAAGCATCAGTTTTACGCTCACCGTACCCTAGGGACGTGATAAGAAAAAAAAAAAGAAAAGGAAAATAAGAAGGCACACCGTCACGAGTCGCGTTATGAGCATGAATTTTTATATTGAGATGTTATCGTACTGTACCGCTACCGGGAACGGAAAATAAAAACGAAGAGATTCGCGACCATAATGATGCACGTTCGCGCGTTCCGTGGCATCGGTAGTTTTGTTGTTTTCTTTCTCAGGTAACCCGAGCGTGTAAACCTGGTCTTTTTTTTTGTTAGAAAAAAAAGAAAACAATTCGAAGGGAAATGACCGACGAAATCGATCGTAAAAGTGTTTCTTCCTGTAGAGGGAAGGGGGGCTCACCTGTCAACATTCGAGGTTATGTTTTTTGGGGATAATGTTTACATGCTTCAATTTGTCAATGCTTGAAATTCGCGAAGCTCAGATTTTTAAATTCTATAATTACAGAATATGTAGATTATAAATTTTAAGTTGTTATATTCTTAAGTTTTGTATTCTACAATTTCTCAATTTTAAAATTCTAATTATTAAATTTATATGTTCTCAATTATCGAAGTGTTAAATTTTTAAATTTGCAAGTCTACAAATTTTACAATTTTTCAAATTTCCAATTGCTACATTTTCAACTACCAAAACAAACAAATGACCAAAAAATGATCAAATGACCAAATCACCAAAATAATTTCTAAATTTTCAAATTTTTACATTTCAACTTCTCAAGCACCTAAATTTCCAAATAGGAGGCTCTAATACACGGGAAACCTTAGTAGTTCTAATGTTGATGACCCCACAACAGTAGACGCGTCGAGCTCGTAATTTTATGCGATAAGCGATTTCTCGAGTACACATTGCATAACGCTGCGATTAAAATATATGACGATAGGCGTTCGCGTCATACGCTACCGGCCAAATGTACGACCACCTCTTCATCACGATGACAACCTGTGACGATCATCCGTCGGCTGCGATGAAAGCGTTTAATCATTGTTCTATCCTGGCAACTTCCTGCCTTAATTGCCTGTTTGTTAGCTTAATTAATGGTCGCTGATACGTGGAAGGCAATTTCTGAGGTTGGAAATAATTCATAGATTACGTTGCACTCGCGTTTTATGCAATATCGGGAGCGAGCAGAGAAACTTGAATCTTAATCTCAGCATAAAATTAAGAACACATTTTCAATATTTTAAAATGTTTAATTTTCTTCTTTATTCTCCTTCTTATTGTTCAATAACGAATTAAGATTTATATATTCTATATAATGCACTTATAGACTTATAAGTAACATACACATACACTTTGTTCGATAATGAAAGATTGCATATTTTATCGAAGAAATGTGTTTCGAAAAAATGCGAAAAATTATCGATTTAAAATAAAAAGTATGCTGGTGTTTATTGTTTACGTGCGGTATGATAAGTATTGTCTATGCTATTCTAAAATAAAATAGGTTTGAAGTGTGTATACTAGGTATCTGGTTATATACCCAAATAGAGAAAGACCACTCCGAAGGCAGCGTGGCCGAGCGGTCTAAGGCGCTGGTTTTAGGCACCAGTCCGTAAGGGCGTGGGTTCGAATCCCACCGCTGTCAGATTTATTTTTTTTCCTAATCCGATTATTTTTCAATTCAATAAATACTAAATAAAACATTGGCGACCGAAACTCATTTTTAAAATATGTTTTATTTAATCAAAACCATCCATAATGCGATCGAATGCAATAAATTTTGTTTCGGAATAAATGTCAATATTTAAACAAATAATGTATATGCACATTCATAAATAATAGGCTATAATTACACATATCTGTTTAAACTAGAATTATAAGTATCAACAAATGCAATGCGTACAATGCAATATACATATATAACTGTAAGTGAGATGTATGAGTACATATGCACTCGACGCTAAATTTATTTATTGTTTATGTATTAAGGATTTGAGTGTAAAATATAACTTTGCGATGTAGCATGCTTTGTAAGGTGAATAAAGATAGACTGCAGAATAAAACGTCGTGTAGTACACTGACCGTGTAAAATAGGTGAGTAATCTATACGAATCGATATGTTTAAAAATATTGTTTAAAAAAGTTAAAAATACAGGTCCCACCGAGATTTGAACTCGGATCGCTGGATTCAGAGTCCAGAGTGCTAACCATTACACCATGGGACCTTTGAAAATATTTGCTAAAAATACAGGTGATGTGGAGTCCTCCAAAAATAAACATCATCGTTCTAAACACTTACATTAATAGAACATGCTTATTGATCGACCACAACACGCTACTCTAAATAAATCCGTCATACAATACTTCTGTATCTACATTTCCCCAAAATAAACCAATAAACAATATCAAAGCGATTCATCGATTAAAACAATATCAATCAATCTCGATCAAAAATCAAACTGAAGAATCATGATCGAGTACACTTATCTATACTCCCAGCTACACTTCTATGAAAGCTACATACAAACACTCCAGTGTTTAAATTAAAACTGAACACGCAACAAATTGCATTTTTGATCGAATATCGAAAAGAGCCTGAAAAAATCAATAATATATAGAACCAGCTACTCTTCCATTTATAAGAGCCCATCAAAAAAACGGGGATGTAGCTCAGTGGTAGAGCGTTCGCTTTGCATGTGAAAGGCCCCGGGTTCGATCCCCGGCATCTCCAATTTTTTTTCCTCTTTAAACGCAATTTTCACTCGTTATCAGTTTTCAAACATTTACGCAATCGCATTGACTGCACATTTCGGTTCGTGTTACCTCATGTTCACTCGATATCGCGACATGAAATTCAAATAAACTTTGCGACCCGATACGAAATCAAGGATTCGGATATATACTTTGGAAAAAGGATTCGTTTAAAAAATAAGGGAAATACGTATTATTTATTTAACGAATTACATTCAGAATTTGTTAAGTCTCATGATTTTTTTGTTTTAGCATAAAGTTATTTAAGTTATAGAACTAAAGTTTCATTTTGTCTTAAGATTACATATGTCACTACCTTACGTACATGTATAATTATTTTTTGTAGGGAAAATTATTTTTAGAGTACAATGAAAAAATTATTTTATATATAAATTGATGTCACTGGTACAAATTAATGTGCTTTTTTGATGACATATGAATATTGTTAAATAATAAAAAATTGATAAATAGCTACACTTAAGTAATGGTAAAAGGTGTCAGCTTAAGTATGATATGTTTGGTCCTCTATTGAAGGAGAATTTTAATAATATTGAAAATAATGCAATTTCTTTTTTATAAATAATTCTTCATATTGTAAAAGTTCCTTCACTGAAGAAGAATTTTAATAATGTTGAAAATAATATAATTCTTTTTATAAATAATTCTTCATATTGTCAAAGTTCCTTCACTGAAGGAGAATTTTAATAACGTTGAAAATAATGCAATTCTTTTTATAAATAATTCTTCATATTGTCAAAGTTCCTTCACTGAAGAAGAATATTAATAATGTTGAAAATAATATAATTTTTTTTATAAATAATTTTTCATATTGTCAAAGTGCCTTCATTGAAGGAGAATTTTAATAATGTTGAAAATAATATAATTTTTTTAATAAATAATTTTTCATACTGTCAGAGTGCCTCCATTGAAGAAGTAACTTAATAATATTGAAAATAATATAATTTTTTTTATAAATAATTCTTATGTCAGTACTTCTGGGAATCACGAAGGTAAGTTAACAAAATAGCCGATGAAAGTTATTGAGAATAAATTGTCCATTTAATCCGCAACAAGCTAATGCATATTCGATCAACTTCATGACCATGATTACAGGCACATGCGTGGAACGATTATCAGCACGATTGAGCGTGCAATCGGATCGTACGACAACAATGAGAAGACTGAACGAAAAGGAAGAGGAGAGGAAAAAAGAGAGCCGCAAAGTCGACATGCGCGAGTACTCGCGATGGCCATGGTCGTATGTAAAACGAAACACACAGGGGAGACGATAGGATGCAAACGAAGGCAAGCCAGAGAGATTGAATGGTAATAGTCTCCGATTCGTCATATGCAAAAGTTTCGTATATCCGAGTGAAAAGCGGCCCCCGCGGTCGCCGGAGAAAGATGGTATCATTTGAATTGCCGTGCTCATCGCGCGGCGGCCAGATATCTCGTATCTGTTCGCAACGAAACGCGGAGAGAATAATCGCGCGAAATATACTGTGACAGGCTCTTTTTTTTCTCCTCTCGTTCTTTCTTTCTTTCTCCGTCTCTTTGTCCCTCTTTCAGCCGCGGGGTATACACCGTCGCGGCCGTAGAGAATTAATCATCGCGGAGAAACGACGCAGTAAGGCAGAACATAGCTCGGCTCTAACGTAATAGAACGCCGATGAGTTGTACGATGCAAGAAATACTCCGATGCGGATAAAGGCCTTGATTGATCGGAGGTAAACGTGACCGTTTAATGTTGCAGCCGCTACGGAAAAGAGGGAAAGACACGCTCGATCGCGAAAAAAGATATGCCGACACTTGTTTCGTTCCATTGTTCTCTCTTTCTCTCTTTCTTTTGTTCGATGGAAAACGACCATTATCTTCTATGCAAATCGGCAGCTCTGCGTTACGTAAATCTATTTTGCTGGGATACCGCGTCCGAGACGCGATGTCATCTGATGAGGCGACCTTCTGGTGCAGCTTCGCTGTGTGGGACCCGAGCCAAAGAAAATTATAGACTATCTTTGCTATGAAACTTAGACCTTGCTTTTACAATATTAGCACTTTTAATTTTTGGCACTCTGGGACATTTAATATTTCAAATCTTAGAAGTTTGGTACGTGAGAACTTTGAGACACAGACTTTGAGAAGTTATGTAATTTAGAGATTTGAAAGTGTGAGACACTGGGTCTTCAAAAATTAGGTCATAAAATTTAGAAGTTTGATAATCGAATACTGAGAGTGTAAAGTGAAACCTAAGAAATTAGGGTGTTTGGAATTTTAAGATCTTGGTCATTAGGTCTTTAAGACTTTAGCATCGAACATTAAATCTTTAGAATATTATAATATTTAATTCTCTAAATGATCAAAATTTAGAATGTCGTCACCTCAAAACCTTAGAACTATTCAAAATAATGCATTCCCCTGAATAAATCGCAAAGAATCGCTCCATAAGTAGAGCGGCCCATACAAGATTCAAAGACCCTTACACGGGACTTTATCAAGTAACACGATAACACACGACACAATTCGAGATATCAGTGTTTCGATACTGGTATCTCTATCTGGAATAGTATCGAGGAACCGTTAGTTGTTCATTTTTCACTCTCTTATTCCGTCTACGATCACATTGATTCGATTTTACCAACCGAAGCGTGAAAGTAAGAAAGAAATTGGAAAACAGTAGCGGTGAAAATGTCTGAGCCATGAGGAGATCCCTTAGCGAATCCGAAAGAGAAATCGTATTTATAATGCTTACGCATTTCAAGCCTGACATCCCGTGAAATCGCGTTACCGGGATTTGGAATATTAAATTCATCTCGTCTTCCCAGGCTATCACCTCGCGTTATCGTCACCTTAATCGAACCTTAAAAATGTGATTTCAATTTGACTGCATCTCAACGAGGGGATATTCTTACACTTTGTCGCCTCGAATCACTTCTTTGCTCAATAATTTTTCCATCTCTTAAATACACTGTTAAACTTGAAAGAATTAAATATTGTACAAATGAGCAAACAACTAAACTTCAATTTCGTGTTTAAAAAATGTGTAAGAACGAAATATGTAAAGCTATCTAAATATACTTCCTTAGCATAATATAAAAAACCATAGAACCTGTAACCTTCTCCTAAATTAATCAACTGAAGATATTAAGCATTTAAACCAGTCGATAGTCGCTAATAACCTTTGATGTTGATGCGACTCTAAGCTCTAAACAAAAAAAAATATACTTGATATTTTAGTTATAATACTTGTTTTGAAAAAAAATAAAATATATTTTGATTTGAAATCATCTGTGTATCAATGTCATAATTTTAATCGTGAACTAAGAGTGAAAGGTTTGAAAATCGTAAATGGAGCGTCATAGAAAGGAAGCTGCGCTTGACGCTGACAATTTGGAGATATCAGGAAGATGAGGCAAAAATTAATCAAGCGAAAACCATAAATAACGATTCGCGAGGAGCGAGGCGAGTAAGTCTGGTACGCGGTCAGACAATGGATGACAAATTGCGCGGGAAAGCAAAACAAACCGAGGAGTAGATTGAGCCGGCTGGTCGATCCGCTTGGCTTGGCCATTGTCATCGATACAGCCGGACCAGGACAGGACGTAATCTCTGTCCACGGTAGCGGCCAAGAAAAATGGACTTTTTCTGTGTCGTTCAGAGTCCCTTTGAGCGGGAATTCATTTCATTCCAGACGTCTCCGGCTCGATATAACCTCTCCTCTGTAGACTCGACTTTTTCGCAATAATCTCGAGCATGGGTCGCATCGTTGCATCGTTCACAGGGCGTATCTTAAAGGAAGCTGTCGAGAACGAGCTTGATCTCCGCGTAAGGTTATCAGAAAGGTACGTAAACATAAACAAGAGGTGGTGGCAGAGGGTTAGAGGGTAGGTCGCTTTGTATAGAAGGGAAGATCGGATCGGGGCCGCGTTAAAAAAGAAGAATAGTCTTAAGAGCAGGACGCCATGGCAATCGTAAATGTTTAATATCGTGATTAAAGGCACTGGCGCCTCTCATTATTATTTCAGTCTGGAGGACATTTCGCCCGGTCCTCTCCCTCCGCGTCATTCGCGTTTCTTTTCAATTCTCACTTTCTTTCGTCGGCTTAAAAATCCTCCGTGAAAATTAGCCGCCTAAATATTTAAAGCTCCCCGAACCATCCTCTCATCCGGCGAACACGATGTCGCGATTCGAACGGAACAACTGGAGGGCAGGTGTAGTCGGTAGGAGGGAAGAAAAAATAGAAGAAAAAAAAATATATAACAGAGGAAAAAACAAGAAGAAAGGGAAAGAAGCACGCGAATACAAAAACCGTCTGCGGGCCGCGTCATTGTCCCGGGCATGGAGACAGGCGTGATCTCTTCCATCTGATGGATTTCTGCTGCAGTCACCTCTAACCACCTCGCTCGTCACTTCCCGGTTGCGCTTCGTCCTATTGGACACCCGACTGCTGACTTTTTGTTTTAAATCCTTTTCCTCTCTCATGCTTGTTCGTCCTCGCCATTCAACCCGATTCTCCGCTCGCACCCTCGTTCGTCGCGAGTTGAAAACACCGGGGCGCGAGCATCGAATTAACCCGTAATTTCTTCGAGGAAACTTATCAGGCGAAGTGGAGGACGACGTGGCGCGAATTCCCGCTTGCTGCAGATATGAAAGCTGCTTCCTCTACGACTATGAAACACTCTTCGAAGCTAGTTCAGAGACCATCCCGTACAATTGGACATTTAAATTCAGCCGGAAGTTTCTAACTCCAAAAGAAAACGTCCCGGTTGCTTTTATGTCGGACAGTCTCGTCGAGACGACGGATATTCGTAAATAAAATTGTCGCGAGGGTGACAAAATGGTCACACGCTCCAGTGCTGACCCCATCGGGGTCAAAACTCGATATCTATGCGACGAGATTCTTTTTTTTATGTTGTTTTCACGTAGTTACGCCGAGTCTCGGGGACGGAATAAAATAGATACCGGGATTGCCGGACAGAATATTATAACGGTCCACTGACAGGGGGATACGAACTGTCTCCCGTTCGAGGGAATATCGGCTGATTTAGGCGGCTCTATTAGATTTTCTATCCCAAAATCTGTGAGCCAACAAACACGGTTGGTAGCCTAATTCTCTTTCGGATTCTTATTTAAGGTTTCACGGTCAGAATAGGGTCACCCAAAATATTCTGAAGATTCTAAAGTCCCCAAGTTCCAAAGACTCAAAACCTAATATCTCAAACCTTCGAGCAAAGTCTGAAGGTCTGCAAGTCCCATCGCTGCGAAGAATTTCGAGAAAATGTCCCTTCCAAAGCAGCAAATCTCGAAGGTCCCAGTTCTAAAATTCCAAGGTTGTTTGGGAACCGATGATTCAACGACTGCAACCAGAAAAAGAGTCAAACGAGTCAGAAGGGCAACAGGGAAAAAAGTAATACGCAGTATCCCGCGCGGACACCTACCCTGCCGCTCTTCTCCATCCTCTCGCCCCTTTTTTTTCATAGCAGACCCTTCATGCGTCGACCACAGTATCGACAGGAACGGCACCCCATAGCTACGAGGGTACCTTCGAGGTTCCATTGTGTAACGTTCGCGCAAGGGTTGCTTGAAATACGTGCGTCTGATTTTTTTTTCAGCGCGACTACCTCTCTCCCTCTGCCCCTGTCCTCGTGCGGCCATAACGAAGAAAGTCGAGATATTCGTGCGGTAACGTGAGAATGACAACAGATGCGACGGAATGAAATTACAAGTGTGCCCGGGTTTATTGTGCCAGCACGAGGAGTTGTGCTTTTTTAGCGAAATTGTTGTGACAAGCATTTCAACAGGCGACTCTTGGTGCTTCTTTTCTCTCGCGGCCTGTACACGGACTCCCCTTTCTGAATGGGGTAGTCTCATGACACTTTTACGGTGTCAAGTCCTGGTCTTCTGGGAAAAGGGACCGGCGGCCTACCGGTTCGGTAATCGGATTTAATCGGCTCTCTTTTCCTTCCCGGTACGGCGATTCGAGCGAAACTGTTGGCAAACCTTGGAAACGTCGATAAATGGCGTTACGGGGTCTTGATCGCCGACCGGGCTCTTTCGTAAGGTCTCCGGACCTTTCGGCGAACAGGAATCGTGAATGCGGAACATCGGCAATTATGAAGTTCTGTGAAGATTCGATCGTGCATTTATGTAAATACGAGCAGGAGAACGCGCTCGCACGTTCAATAACGGGATTAGCGGGCTAAAGTTGCTCGCGCACGGTTCGCTGGCTTATCTCGGCCTCCCTAATTGTCTATGACTATTCATCAAGTCATTTATACTCGGCTCAATTATCGCTGCCATCAGTTACGAGACTCGAGTCACCTCGAATCCGGCTTCGACGAAAGCTCAGACCATTTATCTCTCTGCGGAAGATACTTCGTAATTGCAGATCGCTTCTCAGACCGTTAATTAATGATTCGTTAACGAAAGTAATTTTATTCGAATTTAAATGCTGGTATTTATGATTGAAGCTTTCGAGAAATTTGGATGAATTTTAGTAGGATTTTGTGGAAGCCGCTAATGAAATATTTTATTTTATGCATTAATTAATTATAATTCCAGTTAAAATTACATTCTGTTTTCAGTTAAAGATATTAAGACTGTGTCGATGTATTGAGTTTATATGGAATAATAAAATAACCAGAAGAATATGTAATATATAAAATGTTACCTTGTGTTAAATATATTCTGAATAAAAATATTTAATTGTCATTTTTATTTAAAAATATTATAATACTATTGATGTATTGAGTTCGTGCGAAATAAAAAAGAAAAAAAAGATTTGCTAAGTGTGGGGTTCGAACCCACGCTCCCAGACGGGAACCAGAGCTTAAATCTGGCGCCTTAGACCGCTCGGCCAACCTAGCATTGTTGGAAACCCATTTCTTATATACGGTACATATACTACACGGCCAATATAACATACATATAAAAACTAATAAATATATTCTGTACCGCAAATTCAAATAATTAATCAAATTTTTAATATAATTCAAGAATAATAATTAATACTTAGCTAACACTCAAATTCTTTTAATTCAGAATTAAATAGTGATTCTAAACAGAATGACTCTAGAAAATTAAAAGAAAATTATTCAATTAACAACTAAATTTTAATTTGCAATTAAACAATATGCAATTATTGAACACACAATTATTATTTATTTGTATTTGTAAACAGGTAAACATTTCAAAACCTTATTCTAAATATGCTACAATAAAATATATTTAAATTAAACTAGGCTGAATGTAAAGAAAATAAATGCATAATGCAAGCAAACGCATATATCAATAATAATTACAGAGTTATCCATATTCAAAAAGAACTATTCATATTATTTAAATATGAATGATGTCTAGTAAAAACAAGTTTCTAATTTGCATTAGAACTGCACAACGCATAAACAAATAGGCGTCTTATCGAATTATGTAAGATCGGACCAATTTATCGCAAGAAGTTAACAAACCCTTTCTCCGTATGAAATCGTAGAAAAATGAGTAAGGTTATAAAAGACTAAGAGGGCAATTTAAATAATAGTATCATTACTCACCCTTCACGTTTCCAGCGTTGACTAATGTTTGACTTAAGGAAATCGTGCTCGCTTGTAAAACTTGATTGTACTCGGGTAAATTGCACTCTGTCGTATAAGTGTGCTGCAGCGTTTATACACGATCCCTTTTAGAGGGTTGGTTTGGAAACGATTATGATCCGAGGCATTTACCGAAACGAAGAATACGTCTGGGGTTTCAACATTGACCGATAACCGTCTTCCTTCCCGCACGAGCAAGTCCAACGACCTGTTTCCATTAGTCGTTTTAACACTTAACACTGTGTTCCGCGGATTTACAGGCGTATCATCAACGGTCCTTCAGCGATATAACAAGCACGCATTGTGTACACATAACCGACCGTGCTCTGTCGATAAGTCAGTATACGAATGTTGACTTTGCAATAAAATCGCTCTGGCGTAATTAAAGTTTATATTTAGGATGACCTTATTTTCTTGATCCATTTGATTCTCGAAAATTTCAAATTTTTCCTGTAAAAAAAAAATGAAAAGTTAAATTAAAATACAGTATATCGTTGTCGGTATATTTATACGGCGTACAATTGATGTGGTTGATGTTGAAATCGCGTGCCAATGTTGTACCAGTCTGCACCTATCCCATCGTTAAGGTGTACTTCGCTATGTCATTAACGTAATCGTTCGCCGTCACTTTGAGAACTTCTCGAGAACACTCAATATTTTAAGTAGTCCGAAGTTTTAACGTTACTTCCGGTGCTCGCGAATTTTCACTCATGTTTCTCGAAAGTAATTTTTCAAATTATTTAATTGTAAAATTTTTTAATTTTTAAATTGTCTAATTATAAATTTTTCTGATTTTCAAATTGTCTAATTATAATATTCCCGAATTTTTAAACTTGCAAACACAGGAATTTAAAAATCTTCAACATTCGAAACTTCTAGTATGTGAGATTACATGTTGTCATACACATCTCACATCAAATAACAATTTTAATTTTATTAATGAGAACGCACATGCCTCTTTATTCAAATTTTATTTCGAAACGAGAGTGATACAATCGATATATTTCTTTAAAGAATCCAAACTAAACGACTCGGTAATAACGAAACGAGAAAACGATTAGGTTAAACACGAATTCCTTCGTAAACACATGTGTTTCGGAACATAAACTCGACACCCTTAGAACAGATGCTGAATGCATAGCTGTCATCCGAATTTAGGTTAACACGTGTCAAACTTGACTTTTCTTTAAAAGACTCGAAACCGCACAGCTGGCTAAGCGAAAGCTATTTTGTTTTCCGAAATCACTTGAATAGGAATAACTGACAATCGAATTCGAACAATTTTCCAAGCGTTTAACTGTAACTCGTATCTGTCACGTCGCGTGACATTTTTCCGTGGAAGCGTAATTGATAGGTTAAGTCATCGAGAAATAATCGGAGGATAAAAAAGGTACGAACCTTGAAAAGTGAAGGAAGGGTTCTGTACGCCGAGATTAATCAACCTCTGTGTTTATAAACACTGATTATAAGTGTCAACGATACGTAACCCTCTTTGAACTAATAGGTTATCGCGGGGGAACAATGTCCCCTTATATAACTCTTATTCATTTGATTTTTTACACCGTCGATTTCCGTAAACATTTTTTATCCCATTTTAAATATACTGTAACTACATTTTAAGAACTCGTTACGAACTCTATGGCGCGATCTAATTTTTCACGATCGATAGCACGAATTGAGCGCGACAGTATGACCAACACAATAATCGATTAAGAATTGAATATTGTTACAATGTTGCTAGAAATCAAGTGTATCGATTGGGTAATCGGGATGCACCCTGTGATTGGTCATTGACCTGTCGTTCGTAAAAGAAAGCATAATTATCCTTCACATGAAAATTAAAAAATAAAATATATTTGGCTAATTAAATTCATAAAATATGTAAAAAAAAAGCATTCTAACACCAATTTGTAAATTGGCAAGCAATTTAAAAATAATAAAAATGATTTACGAAAATTCAAATAACACAGTTAATCGGTCAATCAATCATGATTGGCTGAATTTGATCGAGAGGAATCAGCGGACCAATCACGATTCGCGAATTTTCGGAAAAGAAGGAAGTTGGACATTGTTGCATAATTGCCGCCATTAACCGGCAAGGTGTTCGCGAGTGAGGGTGGCTGCGGATGTTCGTCGAAGAAACCGAAGGTAATTACTAATATTACTAATTATTTTTCTCTTTTCGCTCTCGTTTCTTTGAGATCTAGAATTAGTATTGTTCGAATGCACGTTTTGTGTTCACGGGCTCGGGAGTGATATACGTAAAGCGTACGGTTGAAAGTCCAACGGGATTTCCGCGTTCTAGAAAGTGTAGACGCCATAATGATGTGGTCCTTTGACTTTGCGTACGGGCGCAGAGAAAAAAATTAGCTTTTTGAAATAATCCACGTGTGTTATTGGCTAGTAAGGGTCGTTTCATGTTCACCGCTTATTGTTTTCGTCGTTCCGCACAGGCTTGCTTTTATGCCAATACTTCAAAGAGACATATACCTACGCTGGAGGAGGGATCGTGCAGTGCAAAAAGGCGCGCGTTCTGGAAAAGGATCTTCGCCATCTTGAGGTGTTGCAGACAAGGCCAGATTTTAAAATTATTTAAAAATATTTCTTATATATATTTCAATGTTGCATCGTTTGATTTACATTGTACTATGCGTGCTTCTTTTTTTTAATTTACTCTGTGTACCTACGTTCCTCGTTAAAATGCACAATGACAGGAAACGGAACTTTGTGATATACGCGTACCGAACTGAGCATCGACGGTGGTATAGGTATATACGCGCAGAGGCGCACTGTCGATTGCATCCGCCGACAGGAACACTAATCACGGGACCCGCTGTCTTTTAAGATTATTAAAATCGTCAAAGCTTCAAAGTCCTCAAAGGGTTAATTACCCTACGGGATATTTATGGCTGGGTTACTCTCTTCCCTCGCTCGCCAGGGAGTACAGGCAAATAAAGAAGGAGCACGCGCGGGCAGGGAAGAGGTAGAGTCGCTACCATGGAAAGGCCTTTCTCTTGGTGTGTCATTGTCAGGGCTTGCAGGATAGATTGCTCAAACAGTAAGTGATTTCCTGTATCCTGCTATATAATGAAATGTTCTATATTTCAAATGCCATATTTTTTATAAAATTGTCTTTAATATTGACTGGGAAGCACCGTTATTATATGCAATATTTATTTGCAACAATGTTCTATATTTCAAATGTCGTATTTTTTATAAATTGTCTTTTATTTAATACTGATTGGGAAGCGCCGTTATTATATAATTTATTTAGTTGCAACAATGTTCTATATTTCAAATGTCGTATTTTTTATAAATTGTTTTTCATTTAATACTGATTGGGAAGCGCCGTTATTATATGATTTATTTATTTGCAACAATGTTCTATATTTCAAATGTCATATTTTTTATGAAATTGTCTTTTATTTAATATTGACTGGTAAGTACTGTTATTATATGCAATATTTATTTGTAATAATGTTTTATATTTCAAATGTATTTTTTCATGAAATTGTCTCTTATTTAATATTGCCTGAAATGCACTGTTATTATATGTAATATTTATTTGCAATAATGAAATTTACTCTTTCCTTTCTAGAGTATTTAAAAATTCAATACAAAATACAAATAATTAATAATTTTTGTTCCTTTTTAAAATTTATTACAAGTAAATTATTTTTGGATAATGTAGATATACCATTTCATATTTTGTTAAACCTTTTGAACAAAACATTAAATATTAATGAAAATGTTGAACCTGAACTTTATTATTGTTACTGAAATTTGCTAAAAAGCTTATGAAGAAACTTTTTTGTTTTAAAACACTTTTATACAATGTAACAGAAATTATTATATTCTTGTTTTATTCTCAATTTAAACATGTATGAACATTTTTTTTCATAATTGAAAATATTTTTTGTATAGTTTATTAGCAAATTCTACACTTCAAGATGTGAATTAATACTTTGTATTTATACATTATATTTGTTTATTATATATTATATTATATTTATATATTATTATATTATATTTACAGATACTCATTCTATAATGGAAAGGAAAGGGTAAATTTCAGTCTCATTTCGATAAAAACCGACGCATCTTCTTAAAGTAGTTACGTTACACAAGGATTTAAAAATTGATATCACTACACCAAACAGATCCACGATTAACTCCAACTTCTCGTTTGCATTTCGTAAAATCGAGGTTGCAAAAAAGTTAATGATGCTCTTGCAATGAAACCGGTAAATGGTTGAGGGTGCAAAAAGCAGGATACGTATGTACGTGGGCAGGGAACTCAGTTGGTAACGTTTGAAACCGTGATATCTGCACGCGTTTATATCCTGTTGTGAGCGTACTTAGACAAAGTACTTACTCACAATCGCTTTAAGAGCAGAAGCATGCCAACTATGAAAGGTGTTAAGAGGAACCGTGAGCGGCCTAGCCACGATAATGTGTTCGTATAAACGTCCGCACGCGGCGCGGATTAACGTTGAAAGAGAAAAAAAGGTCTCTCGTCCGTTGATGGGTACCATCGTCACTTTTAAAAGAACGTTGCCATGCTGTTACGCACTGGCGATATGATCCGTTTGCATTGGCGTAACAAGGATTTTTGTTTAGAGTACCGACTCTCATAATTCTACTAATAGAAAAATCTGAGAATTGCAAACTTCATTTAAATAAATCAGGAAATAAAAAATTTGTATATTATAGAATTTTGCATATCTTTGAGAATTTGGGACTTAGAAATTTAATTAATTTAAAGGTTTGAAAATGTGAAGCTGAGAATTTAGAATTTTAGGGATTTAGAAATTTGGAAAATTGAGACTTTGTAATTTAGAAAATTCTAATATTGAAAATTTATTAATTAATTGGAATATATGAGGTATGCGTCCTTTAAGGATTTTCTTAGAAATTCTTGTTTTTATTCAAATACGCCAATGTACGATTTCTTCGGTCTTCTGCCCGCATTAAGTATTCATACACAGCGTATGTAATGCGTGTATATCCGTAAATCGCGAAAAAATAACGGAATACTAAATGCAAACGATTTGAGCTACCAGCGAACGATTTTAGTTGTCCGTTGAGAATGTCGCGTATCGTTCTTGGAATGCTGTGACAGGTTCGTATCGCGTCTCGAGAATGGTCCTTTAGGAAATGGACCGGTGCAACGTGATTGCTTTTAGTCGATTACCAACGATTTACACTCGGCTGCATGTAATGGTTGCAATTTTTACCGGTGTTATTGAATCGGACATGAAAATCGTGTTTGAGAAATGGAAAACGAATGTTAAAGTCTCGTTAATGCGCATGCATCGCTTTTTCCATTTAGACGTAATCGGAAATTCTGATACCGCCTTCGTGTCAAACGAATCTTGCATTTTTTGTATAACCATGTTATCGTTCGGTCCGTAATAAAATACGAGCACATAGTATTTTACAATTGCTTCAATATCTACATGTAAATCAATCGCACGTTGTTCACTGAAATAAATCATTTTTAATGTGTTAATTTAAGTCGTACCATTAATCGATCCACGCTTTAATTTCACGGTAGAGCAAGTTATACGGTCTGGAGCGATGACATTAACGAGACGGCGAATTGTCTTCTGTTCTGCAGACGCGTTTCAGTACGTTTAACACGCCAGTAACTTCGAAATGACGTGAATTATATCGGCTATGTACTTTTGTACAGGATCATTCACAATAAAGCTTAATGTTCCGATAAAAAATAATGAAAGAGTAGAATCAATAATGCTAGGGTACACAATTTTATGCATTATGGATGATTTTCTAAAGTTGTTCTACATTATTCCATTAGTCGTTCAAGTACTTTAAAGTTTTGCAATTTTCAGATTTTGAAGCTTTGGAAGATACGTTTTAAGCACGTGTTTATTTTACTTAATGGTTAATCCCTGAGCACGAGGAGCGTTAAATTTATGGAAAAATCGTCACGTTGCTTAATGTGCAGCAGCGTTACCTTTCATCGGTAATAATTCGGATAATGAAAATGGAAACACTCTCTCGGAAATGTTGCACAGACCATTAAGTACGTATGGCTGCATTAACGAGAATACGGTTTCTCTTACACCTTTCCATACACGAGGGAAACATTTCGTACGCGTATGTTTCGCAGTTTGCACCAACCTGTAAGCATATTCAAACTCGCCATTACGTAGGAAAGGTCCCTTATCGTAGCTAGCAAGAGATGCCGGTCGACATAACGTTCGGAACCCTCGTTCGTCGTACTAAACGTTCCTAAATGAATCGTTAATCGTTAACGGCGTGGCGTTACGACTCTCAGGCTCGCTTATAAACCGGAAATTCGTTGGTCGAATGTCCAACTGTCCAAATCGTTCGGCAGCCGAGTCTTCCGGTCAATAAAGCCAGCCCTGCTTTATTGCTAAAAGAGACCTACCAGCCTCTGGATGTTTCTGACCCATCATTAAAGCGTACGTTAAGCGCACGTTTCTTTTTTTGTCCTTCATTTCGTTAAATCGCGTTCTCTGTCCCGGTTACCCCCGTCTTTTCGCTCGCTGTCGAACGAGACTCGCTGGATCGTGGAAAGGTTGTAAACGGTCGCTCATCCAATACGGAATGTCGACTACGAACGGGAATAGTCCGGATTCCTGGCTTTATTAAGCCTTCGGTTTATGCGGGACACTTTGAACGTTGACCCACGTGCAGCATCGGAAACAAAGCCCAACCCGGCGAAATTACGAGTTCGACTTGGATTTTGATGAGGCATAAAAGCATACGACCGCGGCACAAGATGATAAAAATGATTACATTAAACTGGGTACTCGAACTTTAGTCTGGATTTTATTTTTCAAAATTATATTTTTTTTCGATACATTTGCATTGTAATATATTATTTCATGCGCAAAGGATTTATAGCTTCAATATTTCAATGTAACAAGAAAAAAAGCTATTACTTTCTAGAAAAAAGTTAGGATCAAAGAGCCGAAAGACCACTAACGTCTAACATCTCGTCGGTTAATATCTTTCATTGTCGTGCAAAGAAAAGCGAAAAGGTCATAAAATGTTGTAATTACTTTGAACGATTCGATTCATTTGCAACGTTTGTACACAGAGAAAAGCTGTTTAATGCCATTTATGGGATACGGAAATACGTAGCTGATATTTATAACGTCTTGCATCGTGAACGTAACAGCGAACAATACGAGCACAGTGTCTGACAGGTTTATGGTTTTATTAGCGCTTTTATGCGCCCAAAGAAAATTCTAATTCGCTTTTTGCGTCTCGACCCTAGAGTTTTTTGCTCCCTTTTGACCGTCACATGGATACGAGCAAACCGGGCACCGGTCGCGCCCCAAATAATCGTAAAGTTTGATAATTAAATTTAATCGCGTCTCTTTAATGGCCCTACGTTGCCGCCATTGTGCTCGTCCACCGAGCGTTTACTGTGATGCTCGATTACGCGAAGCTTTAAAACATATGCTTTATACACACCTCGTCTTCCAACCATGATACGCCATTACGATCTTGACACGTCATTAATTTCGTTAATGTTTATCCGGTTTTATATCTTGAGTCTGGTAAATTGTAACGGTTGCATTGTCATAATACAAGTTCGCGATTATAATCTGTTAAGAACGGATATCTTATAATGTAGGTATATGTATAGACTAATAAATGATCACGTAAAATTTTAAAATAAGGCAGATTTTATTTTACACTTTGTTATCTTTTATTATGTAATTGTCGCAGTTATTTTATTAGTTATACAACTTGCTCTATTGATATAAAATGTTGTCTTAAGTAGTTGTAAGTCTTAAGTTGTGTAATTTAATGTCATATTTTGTATAATATTAAAATGTTGTAAACCTATTTCCATGTAGTGTGAAATTAACCTCTTCTTTCTTCAGTAGATGTATGCTTTCAGCTGTGCTTTGCATGTGAATCACGTATTGTTCAGAGGTACCGAAAGAATGTACAAGAGTCCGATTGGTTGTAGTCACTACAACGACGACTGTAGCACGCAACATATACGCCAATCACAAAATTGGCTGAAGTAATGAAAATTTGCAATGTTTACCACCTCATCAGAAAAGGATGAGTGTGAAAAAGTAGTGGTGGTGCCAGATGCATTCTTTGCACCTCTGAACACTACATTTTGCAGTGCTTGTGTAGAAAATTCATAGGAAAGGTAGTCCATCTTTGAGGTGTCTATTTTGCCATGCTTTGTAAAATGTTGAAACTTTGCTAATCCATTTTGTTTTGTTTTTTTTGTGAAACTAATCTTTTCTTGTTTTAGGCAGATATGTGTTTACAGTAGTGCTTGCATGTAAATCTGCATGTACTGTTCAGAGGTATCTAAGGAATGCACAAGAGTCCGATTGGTTGTAGTCACTACAACGACGACTGTAGCACGCAACATATACGCCAATCACAAAATTGGTTGAACTGATGAAAATTTGCAATGTTTACCACCTCATCAGAAAAGGATGAGAGTGAAAAAGTAGTGGTAGTGCCAGATGCATTCTTTGCACCTCTGAACACTACATTTTGCAGTGCTTGTGTAGAAAATTCATGGGAAAGGTAGTCCATCTTTGAGGTGTGTATTTTGCCATGCTTTGTAAAATGTTGAAACTTTGCTAATCCATTTTGTTTTGTTTTTTTGTGAAACTAATCTTTTCTGGTTTTAGGCAGATATGTGTTTACAGTAGTGCTTGCATGTAAATCTGCATGTACTGTTCAGAGGTACCTAAGGAATGCACAAGAGTCCGATTGGTTGTAGTCACTACAACGACGACTGTAGCACGCAACATATACGCCAATCACAAAATTGGTTGAACTGATGAAAATTTGCAATGTTTACCACCTCATCAGAAAAGGATGAGAGTGAAAAAGTAGTGGTAGTGCCAGATGCATTCTTTGCACCTCTGAACACTACATTTTGCAGTGCTTGTGTAGAAAATTCATGGGAAAGGTAGTCCATCTTTGAGGTGTGTATTTTGCCATGCTTTGTAAAATGTTGAAACTTTGCTAATCCATTTTGTTTTGTTTTTTTGTGAAACTAATCTTTTCTGGTTTTAGGCAGATATGTGTTTACAGTAGTGCTTGCATATAAATCTGCATGTACTGTTCAGAGGTACCTAAGGAATGCACAAGAGTCCGATTGGTTGTAGTCACTACAACGACGACTGTAGCACGCAACATATACGCCAATCACAAAATTGGCTGAAGTGATGAAAATTTGCAATGTTTACCACCTCATCAGAAAAGGATGAGTGTGAAAAAGTAGTGGTGGTGCCAGATGCATTCTTTGCACCTCTGAACACTACATTTTGCAGTGCTTGTGTAGAAAATTCATAGGAAAGGTAGTCCATCTTTGAGGTGTGTATTTTGCCATGCTTTGTAAAATGTTGAAACTTTGCTAATCCATTTTGTTTTGTTTTTTGTGAAACTAATCTTTTCTTGTTTTAGGCAGATATGTGTTGACAGTAGTGTTTGCATGTAAATCTGCATGTACTGTTCAGAGGTACCTAAGGAATGCACAAGAGTCCGATTGGTTGTAGTCATTACAACGACGACTGTAGCACGCAACATATACGCCAATCACAAAATTGGTTGAAGTGATGAAAATTTGCAATGTTTACCACCTCATCAGAAAAGGATGAGAGTGAAAAAGTAGTGGTGGTGCCAGATGTATTCTTTGCACCTCTGAACATTACATACTGCAGTGCTTGTGTAGAAAAATGACAAGAGAAGTAGTCCATCTTTGAGGTGATGTATTTTATCGTGTTTTGTGAAATGTTGAAATTTTGTATGCCTATTTTGATTTGTAGTAGAATTAACTCGTTTCTGTTTGAGTAGACACGTAAGATAAATATGTGTGCCTTTTTAGTAGTGCTTACGTACAATTCTGCGTGTACTGTTCAGAAGTACCAAAAGAATGTACAAGAGTCCGATTGGTTGTAGTCACTACAACGACGACTGTAGCACACGAATATAGGAACCAATTACAAAATTGGCTGAAGTGATGAAAATTTGCAAAGTGTGTCACCTTATCGTAAAGAGATGAGGTTGGAAAAGTAGTGTAGTGCCAGATACATTCTTTCTATTTCTCAACACTACTTTTCGCAGCGCTTGCCTAGATAAACGCAGAAAAAGTATTTTCAAACTTTGTAAATTTTTGGTGTTTTCTCAAACTAACCTCTTTTTATTTTATTAGATAGTGAATATATGTATTGGTAGTGTATGTGCGTCGTCGTGTCGACAATATTTAGCGACGGTCTCGGACGCGGTAGAATCTATGACGATTCTCAAACTTCGATATGAGTGGACTGTATGAATGGATTGACTTCGAATATGAACAAAAAACTGAATTTATTGTAACGGTAGTGGTTTGCGTATAAGTTAATGTATAAATGTATAAATGTATAAATGTATAAGTGCCGAAACTGAATGCGTAACGAGTGCTTGCTAGCGTCAAAGGTTTACTAATGTCTAATGATGTCAAAGATTTGCTAATGTCTAATGATGTCAAAGATTTGCTAATGTCTAACTGTCCGACATTTTCCCACAATCCAGGATAGCTCGGAATGGGCGTCGCTCTTCCTCAAAGTTGGAAGAGATGAAACAAAATAATATTCCTATTGGCTAAAAACTATGGAGTGGAAATGGCAAAAAGTGACGTGTAGAAAGTTCGGTTTTTCCCCAAAAATGACCGTAGCGAGTAATAAACCTAAGGAGTGCCTCGACATGAATAGAAAATACAAACAAAAGACTCTACGACTACGGCTAAGGGTTCTGGCCCCAGATGTACTGGCAATAAATCAAGAAAAAACTCGCTAGTATGTAATGACTCCTTGTGTCCTATTTCTGCTACGACTCAAGAGCTATTGAAATAAATGAAATGTTTTCTAAAAGATCTAAAATTTACGAACTATTGTGCCCAAAACTTGGCCTCAGGTGTAAACCTCTATAACGCGTATTCTAAAACCTAACAGGTGGAGCAAGTTCGATTTGATATTCTTCAATAGCTAAAGAAACTCATTATACGAAAGAGTGATACTGGTTTCGTTGCCATGTAGAAGATGATATAAGTTATTTGCGTTCACCACTCTGCAACCTAGTTTTTACTTTTATAACTTCGAAAGAAACTGATCTAAGGTATGTTTTACAGTACATTTCGTTATTAGTGTATCATATTCTACCTCGGTATTCCATTAGACGAGTGTCGTTCGTTGATACTACGCGGAACGTATATTTCCTATCGCGTTGGTCATCCGTCTTGAAGTACGTGGTCATCGTGCAAGTTGTCGCGGCTCGAAGCAGGTTTCGATTAACCAACGTCTGGACGATTCGCGTAGAAAAATGCGATTGAAATTGCGTGTACGCCACTCGGTCGCCGCCGGTTTCCCTGACACTCGACTCTTTTTCAAGTGGAAAACGAAAGTAACTTGAGCCGTGTTTCGCGTCATCCGTAACAGAAGAGACACCTTCGGAACGCTATTTGTAGTCTGTTATCCGGGTGTGTTGAACCTCGTCGGTGTATTAGCAAGTTGTATTTAGCAACGCGACAGAAAACTTATCGGTTAATATACGTTGCTTTAAAAGCATCGGTCGGGTATACGAAACGTCTCGCGATACCGCTCGAGCAATCTTGTATGGCTAAATGCTAGAGTGCACATAATTCCACGGTAGATATTGGATAACCCTCGAGTGTATGGTGGAGCATAAACGGCAGCAGGGGGGTAGGTTAACTACGTGGAATATATCTTTATCGTCGGTGAAAACGTGCGTATCACGGTGATAGTTCATTTTCGACGTGGATGAGTGCTTCATCGGGAATCGCCAATTAAAACGTCGTGCTCTCAACAATGCCGTAGAATAGAGTCCGCAATTCCGCGCTTCATCGACGTGGGTTTTTGATGCGAGAACGGCTCCGCCAACAACGAGCCAGAAGAATCGCGCGCGTACACGTGCACACCGATATAGTAACACACCGTGCCACCAGCAACCCCGGTATTGCTTGTAAGAGTCGGTACAATGGAGCAGAAAACAAGAGACGGTCGGGACATCAAAGTGCCGGATGTTATGGAGTGAGAACGCCGCTGGATCCGGCGCAGTCTGATAATCATCTCTACCAAATACTTTGTAATCGTTAATTACGGCACAGCATCGACAACGCTTTGGGTAAAAGATCAGTCACTCGCAGAGGGAGAGTAGAAGGGGAAGGGCAGGCAGAAAAAGAATAAAGGGTTTATAGTCTTTATATTGTAAAGAACGGCACAGATATGTATATATTCCCAGTCCTCTGTAGGCTTCAAGTTCCGATCCTTTTGAGTCGAGCAACCCCTTATTCAGCACTTCGCGTTCTTTAACCGACGGGTATTACCGATTATTTCTCGTGAGTCTACTTTTCCTCTGAATGCACGTTTTCCATTGCCCGCGCTCGTAATAAGGTTCGCTTTGTAGGCTCGACGCCCACGAGAGGAATGACTTTTGAAACGACGATACGAAAGTTAAATACGTTCGGTTTAATGGTGGAAAATGAGCTTTCTTTCGGGTCTTTGGTTCGCCGGTTTCATTTACCAAGAGCACTCTAAATTTTTGCCAAATCTTTAGTCTTTAGTCATCTAATATGAAATTTAGAGAACGTTTTTAGATAATGATTTTATGTATTTCTTTTTGTGTATGCAGGAAAATCTGTATACGTGTAAAATATACCGACGATTCTGTAGGCAACAGCCGAATTTATCGTCGATGTTTGAATCGTTTGAGCCGTCAAGTCGCGGCAGTGTACGGTACGTCAAACCGTAAGGCAGGATCAAATGAGGCGTCGGAAGATTTCGCGAAAATTTCTCTCGAACCCTTAGCCATGAAAACTCCTCTTTTTTCCCTACTGAAGGGGCGTAACGCCCGAGTAAATGAAGCGCGCTGGAAAAGGAATCGCCGGAGGAGAGAAAGGCTCTGCTAAATATTCGAATGCTCGAGTGCATTCAAAGTGGTGCTCAGACTCGGTACGCGGATATCATTCTCTGCTATATTTTAAACTTTTATGTGCATACATTGTCTTTTATCACGTGTATATTTCAAGCCAACTTGGTCTATGTCTTCATGTATATATATTATATTTATGTGTGTGTGTTATATTTATGTACATGTACTATATCTTTACATTTCTCTTCTTACATGATATCAAGCACAGCAAGGTAAGTGCTTATACGTCTCACTCTTATTTTTTGCAATGCACTAATTGATTTATACATGTATATGTCTATTCTACCGATACGTTTCTTTTCATACATGATTCGAAACCCGAGCAAGATAAACGGTTATGCCCATTTTTTGCACTGAACTAATTGATTTATATATAAATGTACATGCGTTACAACTGCGTAATTCTCCATTTACACGATACGCAGCGCGAGCAAAGTAACTACTCTATACTTTATTATCGTTTTTTTTTACATTGATCTAATTAATTAAATCCGTTCTCTCTGTTAACATTTATTGAGTTTGTAATATTTGCGGCTTCACGAGACGCACGTAATTATCTGACCGTTTCTGTTGGAATATTAATTACACCGTAAGCATGGATCACGAAAAAACGAGAAGTAGATCACGCTGGATGATGCGGTAAAGAAAAAGGAGATCCAAGTTTGAATTCTCCTGGTTGGTTATTACTTACCAGCTACGATAATTATGGGTGGGTTTCGAGGAGCATCGTGAAAACGGTGCTCGAAGCTTCCGAGTTTCGCGCGCGCGTTAATCGTAATCGCTTCTCGGAAGATTTCGCCCCGTGGTCAAGGCAGGCGTCCTCTTCGTTCCTCGTTTCTTTGTTTCGTATCGTCCATTAACCGCGAGGCTCGTGCCGTGCTAACCGCACCAGGAAATCAAGACGAGTTTATCATTACCATCTAGAGATTACCGTGGCTCTGTGCGTACAACCCTGTCGCTAATAAGAACAACATAAAATGCCGGGCAACGGGAGGGAGGGTGGAATAGGCCGAAGAAACGTTATAAAATCTGAGCAACCACAAAAACCGCAACGCCGCGTCGTTGTAGGTTCAAGTAGCAAGTTCAGTGGCCTTGATACGTGTTGCACCACGTACTGGCCTGCAGTGTACTCTTTCGAACACAGTATAAATTGCAGGGGTGTAGAATCTATAGGAGCTCTATCTTCTTGAAAAACTAATACATATTTACCAATACATTTTTACATAAACTGAACTATATTTCGAATACTACTTTCTTTATCATTGACACTACATTCTTAATTTTATCCAGTATTTACTTCTCTTTTTTTTTGCATGACTTGTTTGAAGAGTTCATTTTTGGCCTCTTACAACCATAAGATAATTATGAATGTATAATATGCTAGCATTGAATTCCTCACAATGAGAAATGAAACGTAACAGTGATAAATATCTGCTATCGTTACTGACTGATGTCTGGTATTGTTGAGAATAACTAATGAAAGCGTATGCATCAGTAGCAACGAAAGTGTTACACATACTCGCACGGCAATACCGTTTCATAATTGCAAAGATTACATCGGCACGATCGAGTGCACGATTACGTGTTCATTAAAAAAAATGAGTGAAACTAAAGACAAAGTGTTCCTCTAGGAGTTAATGAATGGATATGTATCGAGGTGAACCGTTTCTCCCATAGCAGTAGATATTCTTACGGCCCTGACGCGTTAAGTCACGACTCGCGGTACGCGTGCCCGGAAGGTGGTGATAGTCGCGTACAGGTGTGCGTGTATGTATATCCACTCGTTAGGGAAATAGAAAGTATGTATATACCTGTACCATGAACTGGTAAACGATAATATTGATTGGCCGTAGTCGGGCGTTTTTCCAAGCTCCCGTAGATACGATCGGATCGGATCGATTGATTCTATCGCGATTGTGTGAGTCCACGGTCCCGCACGAGTGACGCTGATTGCGTTCTAAAACGTGTATCTAGCGCGAGAAAAAAAGATGCCGGTGCCCCATGATTACCGTCTATCGTAACACGGCGAACGGCCCTTCAGGCTATAGGTCGCTAGATGATTTATTGCGCTTCGGTCCTCCAATTCTCTTTGTTCACATTAGTTTTTACTAGTGATCGTCCGTTGACGATTTGGCAATTTAGGAAATCACATATTCAAAAATCTAAATTTGGTACTTAGGAGACTCAGAAATTTGGGGGTTTGGCAACTTGAGAGTTATACAAATTTACATTTTTATAAAGATAAGGGTTTATAAATGTTGGGAATTTAAGAATTCAGGGGGTATAAAGTTTTGAAATTATTTCTGGAATATAAAAGCTAGAAGATAAAGAAAACAGAGCAACGGTCTCTCAGGCTCCACTTAGACAGTAAAGCGTTAGACAAGCATCAGCAGCACGGACAGTCAGGATCGAATATCTAGACGCGTCTAGCGAACGTTAACGGGCGTCAGGTGTGCCGAGACGCATCATGAACGTGTGCATCCTGTCTGTGCAGCGCAGGATACACGTATATTCGCATGCATCGACCTGCCGTACCGGTACGACGTACTACGGCCACTCACGAGCCACTATGTCCCCGCGAGCCGTGCTACGGGTTTGCCTGTGAATTAGGGGTAGCTTGCTTTGGATTATTACGTCATAACGGTACGGCCACCTGGATGCAATTGCCCGTGCCGATGCGACGGAACCTGTCGTCCTATTTATTGGCTGTCTGCTGTCTGCACAGACGAAATTCCATGGGAATCGCGCATCGTCGTGCTCGCTTTGCGAAGAATACGTTTGCTTTCTTGATATTTTTCGACGACTCTGATTACCGGGAACAGTTTGTAGCTCTTCGAGATCTGTGCTTGTTACGGTAATTATCCTTGTCGTACATCCTGACGAGCGTTGATATCTGACCGCGACGGTATAATCATCGTCTAGGAGAATCTCGACGTTAATTTTCACGGTCAATCGTCGGAACTTCTGTAACTCGAAGCACGTTTTTATTCAGGTACTCGAATTTTTCCTTCCGTGATTCATACTTGTCGACAGCAAGGGTAGCATCTACGTTCTTGTTAGATTAATGCAAAAGCACAAGATGCAGCAGAGTACTCGTAAAGCCCGAGCTACTTCGAAGACGGAACCATAAAATATGAAATGTATTAGATTGATAAGGCTCCGGGAGTTCCGTTGGAACGTGAGCTAGCGTAGAAAGACACAGGGAGGCGGATAAAGAGAGGTTCGGAGCATAAACGTATTTACTCTGGCTCAGCTTAATATCGCGAGCTTTTATAACCAATAAAAGTTACAGCTGACACTTCTCTCTGCAGCGACTGTACGATACGCGGTTGAGAATGCACGGACACGCTCATTTTTCGTGTGCTACACGCGTGTGTTGCGCATGTGTCTCGTCTCTGCGCATGGGGCCAAAAGGAACGGGGCGATTTATGAGCAACGAGAGACACGGTAACGAGTACCAACGATCGAAACAATCGCGGCATTGTGCTTCGAGATCTCTTTGTGCCTTTCGGCTGTTACAGCGAGCGTATCTCGTGACCTACCACTTCTAGCGCCTCGTGGTCTTAATTTAATTAAGCCCGGCACGCTGAAAGAGTGCGTATGTTCAACAAAACTCACTAACGACAAGTTTCTTTCATGCTTAGTTTTTTTAACGCGCAGATGTTTAAAGTAGGAGTTTGAATTTGCTGGTCGCGTGCTGATTTTAGGAGAGTTGTGTTAAATATTGTAAAATGTTCCAAAGCAGTAGTAAAGCGATGTGACTAAAATCACTGTTTTAAGTATGACCCATATGAGCTATGAAAAGTTTTGCTTTATCAATTTCACACTTAGATTTCCTTGCAAAATGTATACACTCATCTCAACGTGTTTCGTTAGAATAACTTTATTCCGTTTTTCAATTAAACCAAAATTTTGTTATTAGTTTATGTCTCATGACTCATGGCGTTAATTGAGAAAGGCATTTAACGACGACTCAACATTAAGCAGATTAGTACTTTCTTTCATAAGTACAGATTTTATGTCGCTATAAGAACAAACGTGTCCCGGCGCAATTAATAACACCGGTCATGTCCCTCGAAAGGAAACGAAGATACGAGACGATTATTTCCCTGTTCTATTCCACTCACGTTGTCCTGAAATCCGTGTTACGATCGTCTCTACGATCCTCCATTGGTAGTCGAACTCTAAATATCAGGACAATAAAGATTTTATGAATCCTGCCCCGGTAGACAGGCTAGCAATTAGAAATATTTGTTCCGGGAACATTTAATGTCTTCATTCGAGTTGGACAGTGCCTTGACATCGATGGAAGTACAAATGATATCATCGTGAAAATCGATAGATACTAGCGTAGAAATTTTATATTTTTATTCAGAAAACATAGACTAGGCAATGATACTAGTTAGATACTGCTGTTATCTGGAGGCGTTGCATGTTATCATAATTAAATAATAATTAACAATACAGGGTGTTCAAATAAAATGTATACACATTCGATTATCACATGCTTCAATACTTGAACTATACACTGGTCCAGTTAGACTATTTGAAAACGCTATGTCATCAAAATGCGAGTCATGGTACCCGTTAAAATTACGACTTTATCCTTTTTCCTTGCTCTCCTCCGAACGGAAGTTCGAAATCGTCACAATTCCGTTCGCCTTACAATGTACGCCGAAACGACGCACGACGGCACCGGAAAACGGTTGCTCCTCCGTAGTCTGCATGGTTGGGGATCACCGTGAAACTGTCGCCACGAAATGCAACCGAGTCTGATAGTCCTGCGATTTCCAGTTTCGTTCGGTCGTCGCGCTTTTACGGTACTTTTACTGCCCGGAATTAATCAAACGGAATAAAGTAACGAGAATGACTCACGTAGCCGAGTTCGCGAATGGGATTTATCGCCGCGCAAAGTGCCTTCTGTTTATAATTACACCGGTCGAGCTTTACTGCTAATACTCGCGTGAAATTGCGATCGCCTAGCTTGCAACTCGCGTACACGCTAGACTATGCTAGATCGATATCTTCAGGGCTGGATTAACCATTAAGCGGAATGAGCGTGTTTAGGGCGGGAAAAGGACATATCAGATATTTTGCATCGCTGGATAGATTCCTCGTTTTGTCACATTTCTTTCCACTGTTTATAAATACTAATTTACAAAATTTGATAGCTATTATAGTTCAAAAATCTCAGAGATCTAAATTTAACAAAATCTCAAAGTCTATTGACTATTGACAAAGTCTATTTCATTAAAGTTGTAAAATTATAAAATTTAAAAGTTCCAATGACCCAGAGTCCCATTTCGAAAATGAAGTTACAGTTGACAGGTTATACCAAGAGTTGGATACATATGGTGATAACAAAATCTTAGAATGGGGCTACCAGAGGTCTAAATCCGTCCCTGTGTATCTCGTACGTGTTTCTACTCCTTCGCCAGGGTTTTATTGGTGCTAGCGTTAACTGATAGCGCGTGTAATAATAATACAGCTAGCTCGCTAGGTAAGATGCCAGCGATATGGTCAATAAAACGTCCGCAAGCAAGAAACGTGATTTCGTGATAAATATTAATGCTGTCGGGGTACATCGATGTTTGCAGTTTCAGGTGCGAGATAAGCCTTTTAGCAAGCGCTATTAAATACGACGGGATTGCGGAGTTGTTCGCGAACGATTAATGGCGAAAACAGTGAAAACTGTTTCGATCGATCGGTTATCATTCCATATAGAGACGGGGGACAACGTGTAAGTTATTAAAGAGTAACGTTCAAGAGGCTGCTAGAGTAATTGGGAAATGTTTTATGTAAATGCGCATTCTGTTCTTCGTGTTTGTAATTACATTGACTGAATCGCAGGTACTTCCAGTACGCTATTAACTGCGTTCTTTCGTTTCGAAAGCAATTAAATCGTGAAACAGCTTTGGCACAGAGTAATGCCGGTGGAACAACGATAGGAAACGGGCGTTGAAGGGTTGATAAAGGCCGCGTCGCTGGTTAACGGGAAATGCTTTATGTATCCTATACCCTGGAGAATATCCGAAGAAGATAGCGCTTGATATACGATTGCGCGCCACTATAAATTAACTCCTGGTGACATTTAGATTAATTGTTCGAGTTCGCGTTGCCCAGGGGCAAACTCGTTTTTTAGGGTAAGACAGAGCAGTCGTAATCATTATCGCAGCTGCTTTCTCTTAGCTATTAATATTGAATGTTAAAACAGCCTACGATCATTTCTGTCCTTACTATCAATGAAATTAGTCAATATTCGATACGCTATACATCCTCAAATCTTCCTGATCTTGTCATTAATTCTCGTTTAAACGTTCACTTCCGTGCAGAGGCTTCGACTGATCCACAGAGTTAGATTTCACTTAATTGCTTTCCATTTCGATTAGTTAAAATGAATTACAAGTTCTTAAACCGATTTGACATGAATACTTGAACACTAAGTTGAGGGGGAAAAATCATTTATCGCATCATTTGCAAACCTATCTGAAACGACCGAAAGCACGTTTCTGACGTTGCGTCATAACTCAGAGATATTGAAGAACATATTTTTGAATCGGAACGAAACAATGTCACGCAGTGGGTGGTACCTTCTGCCGGGCCATATCACTATTTCTCGAATTAATTTCGACGAGGGAATAAGAGCCCCGCAGTTTTTCGTCGACTCGCAAGTGTGCAAGACGGTCATTAGGACAAAACGTTCCCTTTGATCTCGTCACGATCAGCTTGTCCCGCAGGAACGTTTCCCAAACGATGTCCAAAGGCCTTGGTCGTGTTTGACTCTTCTTCGTCGCGTTTCGTTCCTCTTTCTATCTTTATTGATATTCGACGGTCTTAGGCACGAATAGGGCTGCGGTAAGGCGCCCGCATTGTGTCAACAACCCTCGACAGAAGACCAGAAGCTGCGAATTATGATAGGGGCTGAAGCACCCTGGCGTTGTCATTAGTGGTGGGTGAAGAGCACGGGGAGGGAAGCGACGTAACGAATCTCATCGAGCACGTTTTCAAACTTGCGGTACGATTCGTGCAATTGTATCCTTCAAGTTTCCTGTACCCGCCACTTCTTTTCTCCTTTATCCAATTTACGCGTTTGCAAGGTCCAATGAAACGTTGTCTTCGACCGATACGAAAAGCACAAATTCACGAGTGCAGTCTCTGTCAAATAATTCGACTCGAGCTCTCGAATAAGTATATGAAAAAGGGAGATGCCGAAGTTTCAATTGCATTCTCTATCGTCGTAATTATCTTTCGTTTCATTTAAAAAGTACGAAGTGTCTCGTCGGGTGAATGCTGCTCGTTCCCCCGTGGTCCTCGTGGTCGTTTTGTTTTCTTTCTCGTCAGGATTCGGAGCCAACCGACGCCGGCGAAGAGCAATTTCCTCCGGCATATCCGGATTTACGGTGCTCCTCGAGGATATCGAACAAATTTAGCGCGAAACACGTAACGAACGAGCTTCGGAGTGCCGCTGGCTGCTACGGCGGTAGAATGCTGCCAGTAGAACGCGTATATATATCGTGGCGGCAGTTGAAAACTTTAACTACCTCACAGCTCATAACCCCGTTATGACCTCCGTGCTCATCGCAACGGACTCGCGTACACGCACGTATCTTTCTCTCGTCGCTTATTATTTTCTTCTTGCCCGGGTCAAGACAAATATTGTCTAGACATTAGCGACCCCCGGAGCTACGAGCATCATCTCCCGCTCCGCGTGTTATTTCAAGCGAAATACTTTTCTGGATGCGGCACAGATACGGGGACGAGAGTTAAGCCGAATCTCGAGGGCAAGGGCAATTTCGTGGTCCTATCGCTTACCAGACGATGGTCACTTTTGTGTCGATTTCACGTGTTCTGCTTTCTGGGAATCTCTGATCCTTTCCCTAAGCTTCAAAGGAGGAGATATTATGTCAGGATGAGAGGGTGGCCTCTTCCTTAAACCCCTCCCTCTCACTGGATTCTTCTCTCCGCGGCGCCGCGCAGATTCAACGTGCAGAAATAACAAGCTTCCATCCGGGAATATCTTTCAGAAATTTATCGACCAGCAGGGTAGAACGACGTGCTTATTGTGTACCTAAGATGATCTCCGAGGTGTATCCTCTGTGTACGTATCTCTATACGATTTATATGTGGACTTGAGCTGCTTCTGATACTCTGCTGATAATGATATTTGTACAAGATATAGAGCAAATATGAGAGGCTTTCCTGAGGAAAATGGCGATATTGTAATAGCTTTACCAATAATTGTTAAATTCTCAAACATACATAAATCGGGATTTAGAGATTTGAAACTTCAGTTTGAAAAATATGGAAAGAGTAGAATTACAAGTTGCTAATTACATTGTTTTCATTAGAACGAAATCTGATTGAATAGTAATTGAAAACGATAACGTGCTTGAAAATGTGTGTGTCTGTTTGCACGAAGCTAACGCGATATCCATTAATCTTCTAAAAGGATCGGTTCGTTGAATTCGTGTTCAGTGCATTTTACGCGACAGCTTCTATCTAGTCACCGAGTGTAGTCGGGCGAAACAAAACGTTTTAAACGATGATTCAGCTTGAGACTCCGAGAGAAAGAGACACCCTCCGTCAGTCAAGGAAGCGTCAAAAGCTGCGATCACCCCTTGACAGCCACTTTAAAATTATACCGATAATGAAATCCAGCCTCGACCCCTAATTCCTAAGCTAAACCCCGCGGACAGACCGAGGAACAGATGCGGGGACAATGGCGAGTCGATCGTCGGTACGAAATGAATTTAAAGTCGGGATTTAAAGGCTTCGGAAACACAAAACATTCCCCTCCTCTCTCTTGTATTGTACCACCGTACAGTCGCAATTATTACAAGCCGATCAACCGTAAGAGATATTGTTAGTCTTCGATGAGAAGGGGCTTTTGCTTGGGGAAAGAAAGTGTTAAATGACGACTCTTTACAGGTTTGATGCTCCATAGATCACTGGAGAGTGCCTGTTAGGTGCTTTAGGTATTTTCTTGGGATGAGACATATTTTACGTTCATAACATCTGTTCTATGCACAATTTTAAGTAACAGTAATCTTTATACTTGGTAACTATATCTCAGAACAAGTTAGAATATTTCAGACAAATTAGAACACCTTGATGTCTTATTTGTTCACCAGTTCAAATAATCAGAGTAAGAGCAACTAAGGAGAGTACTGGATTCTATTAAAACTTGCCTCCTGATTTATATGCCATTAAGTTCTCTACGTTCTAACAATCACCGAACTATTTCCAGCGCGATTACCAACGTGTTAAATCACGTATTGTTTCTCATGAATTTAAACCCATCCGTATTAAATCCCGCGTGATTAAGATCGTCTGTACCGAATGCGTATTCATCTCTACGAGGCGCCAGTTCATTGCTACTGTCTGTGCTCCATTTTCCATTTTCCGAGTCGTCTTCAAATTTATAGCATAGAACAAATGGCAACAATAAATAATGGATTCGTGCTTCGCTAAGAACGAACGTACATTCTGAACCTTTCGCGAAGAATCAACCACCATACATATACATACGTTCTTTAAAATCCAAATTGACTAGAGTAAGCTTCATACTGTCGACACATTTCAAAGGTCTCAAGAGTGTTCTATATCAAAGCAGTCGCGCCAACGTAAACGGCCCATTACACGCTTTTTGCTAGAACCGTGATGCGGCCATGAATGGTTCAGGAGCACCACGATTTCCCAAGTTTCCCCGTAAGTTTGTCCTCTCCCATTTAGCGCGGAAGATTTAACACTTCCACTAGGTAGTTTACGATATACAGTTATATGTATAGTACCTGCACTGGTTACGAGTGGGTGGTAGAGAAAGGGGTATACCGGGTTGTAGGTACATATATACGTACAAGCGAGAGGCGTTATGCATGGGGTGCCATTCCGGCGCGCTTTAACACCCGTATATAAGGGTGAAATTACACCTCCGGCCATTCCTGTATTTTCGGAACTTGATTAACGCTGCCGTCCGAGACGATTATGGCACTACGTGATGGGATTAGTTAAGACCGTCTCGAAGTTTCCTTCTTCCTTGATAACGTCTTACATAATTCCGCTTTTATCTCTACAGCCTACTTTTATTTATTTGCAAATGTCCTCAGGGACATATTAAAAAATTTACGTTGTCTCAAATCTCTCCATTGATCTAGGTATTTTTCAGATCTGAATATCTAGCTCCTAGATTCAAGGACATAGGTGTTAGGATCTGTGTATGCTTATGACCTATAGAATCTGCAATCAGGCATTTATCCAACAGTAAAATGTCACCCTATCTCGCTCTCAACAGCGAACGTTTATTATTCATAAACAGTTATAATTCATTAATCCGCTGACGCGCATCTGGCGGAATAAATGAGGCACAATGGGGAATCAGCGTTATCGTTGCGTCAACCATTCCGATGTCGATCTTTGACGACAGCATAAAATCTTTCATTTCCATTTCGAAATTTGATGTGCGTAAACGGGCGTGTGCACGCGGACACACGGCTGGTGTTGTACCACGCGGCGAGTTTTTAGTGTTCGCAGAGAGCAGGAGGGCGCAAGGCGATAAAAATCGCGAAACATTATACAGATTTGTCGGTCGGACTGGTTTTACGATTTTTCTTCGCGCCGTTCGTCGAAAAGCGGGAGCCGTCTGAGCCGCGACGTTCCTCTGCCACTTTTTATTCCCATAATTTAATTATCTCGGCTTTATGGCCGGGGACTAGCTCTAGTGGGTTAGATCCGTCGACCATAACGCCTCACATAAATTCAGGCGAGAGATATCGCGTTCGCTTCGCTCGAATCTCCTCACGGATATCCCGCCCATAAATGTTGCTTCGACTCAAGAATGCTCTATGTACGGGTTCAATGAAATTTTAAATTCTCAAGTTTCTTAATTCGGAGATCTTCAAATTATCCGTAACTTTTCAAACTATCAAATCTCTAAATATCCAAATTTGCAAAGTAGTTAATGACTTTGAAAGTATTCAATAAGAAGTTACCGAACTGTGAAGATTTCTCTACATCTCTAGGGAAACCTACAATGTCAGTGTAAGCCATCTTCGTCCGACCTTTGCTCCAATTCGCCGAACGTGGAGTCGCGTCGGACAAAACCTCCGGTTCGAATATTCAATTATAAAGTTACGGTATACCATACTCGCTTCTAATTCCGACTGCATCGATTTTCGGAATTCAGTTAGGCCGGTATCCCGAGTAATCCAATTCCGTTGCAGTCCGCTTCCAGGAATTCGGACAGAACACTCCAGTCAGATAGTTCAGATTTTTGTCACCGTTTGCCACCGAGACCTTCCGTGTTCGCCAACGGATTCTCCCTAAAATAGTTATTCCCGGAAACTTTCTAAATTGGAAAGAGCTATGTCAAGCGTGCTCGCACGTACCATCGTCGGTCATGGTTAAGTCGTAACGGGTAGCATCGCCGGTGAATAATTAAATACGCCGGTGTGGCAGCTAATGACCGCAGCACGTGTTGCGTGACATAAAAAACTAGTTCGATGTGTAGCAAGTTTCGCACGCGTGGTCCGATTCCGTGTACGAGCTGAGGAGTGTGGTAAACTTATGTAACAGCATGACAACGCGATGGTCATCGGTTGTTGCCAGGTGGTCGTTACACCGGAAGAGGGATTCTTGATGTCTCGAGGAGCGCGTCCCTTCGTGTAAACGTTATGGAAATAAGGTGAAACCGCGCGGCCCGCGTGGGGTCAGATGAGATCGAAGGGTGAATACACTCCGTCACAAAATGGTGGTATTACATGTTCTGTATATTGCACGAGTTATGTACGTACCATCTTCCCATTCCTATGACTAGTTATACTTTTACTACTTATTAAGAACTGTGCTAAGTCAATATCAAATTTTTCTGCAAGAATTTCGTGAAAGTTGTAAAGCACCAAAAAACGAAGCACCAATAGGAGGTGTCCTATCATTTTGGTAGGGAGTGTAGGTGAGATCGAGTACGAAAGAAAGGTGAACGATGGGAACGAAAACCGTGAACCACATAATGGGGAATCAGCACCGTGCACCGGGGTGCAATCCTTCGTACACAGTGCAACACAGTACCATTTTGAGTGTGCACAGAGGGTGCGACTGCATACACAATGGGCCAAGGGAGACACACAACGATGTAGGGAACGAAAAAAACTCTAACAACATAACGCGACACAATGCTCGGGTCAGGTTCGCGTCACAGTTTCTTGGGGGCCGAAATCAGCGGGGTGGCTTTCAGTCAAACGTACGGAGTAATTAGACAACTCGAAGGTCTTGTGTGCTTTGATAATTTTTTATCCGCGTACAAACTGATGTTGCGTGGTGAAACGGCTATCGGTCTATTCATCATTGTTTCTTTTTTATAGTCGGAAATCGGAGGAGGCTCGTTAGCGGAGTAGTTCCTTTTAGATTGAGCGATGTTGCGCGACGCCATGGTTCACTGTCAGCGTATTTGCTCGCAGCAATTTGTTAATTTGAAGCGGATAAGCATCGGCTATTCCCAAAGGGGAGAGCCGGTGGCATTCGGGGTGAAATTGCGTATTTATGCCGCGCATAATCCGACCATTCTCCAAATGGTGGCGAATCTATCAATGCCGTCGCATTACCGGTTTCATTTTCCTACGTCGATGGAGACACACAAAGCCGTAAAAAATAGATCCCGTCCGGCCATTTCGTCGGTCCTCCCCGATACGAGGATATCGCTCAATTTTTTATTCAGAGTTTCGTCCGAACCGGAAGGTCCGTTTGGTCACGTTTTTTCCCGAATTTCCGGTCGCCATGTTGAATAATCGAACTTCATTTACGAAACATGGACAGAGTTTCAGTATCTTGCTGACAGTAATTTTACATTATAAGGATATTCTTCAGATATTCAATAATTGGATATTTTTTTTTTATTTTTGTTCAAAATACTTCTGCAAGACATCTTCAATATAATTATTGCTGAAGATAATTTCAAATATGTAATCAAATTTTTATTGCTATTCTGACTATCCTGTTTGTTTGCAAGGGTATACACAAACTCGCGAGGAATTTCATTTTGCCGAGTAAACAGAGCTTCTTGATTCGTTCTCGATATCGCGTGGCTCGTGCCGTTTAAATTTTATTTGACGATTACCGCTTACTACCGTCTCGACCCGACGCAGATACGATTTCCTTTCAATCAGCAGTCGAATCCTTACGAGACGAAGTTTACGCTACGCAATAAAATCCTGCGTTTCCATCGCGGGGACGGAAGTCCTGTATCGCTAAGAGGAGAAAAGAAAGGAACGAAAGGAAGAAGAGTGCAGATAGCGGCAGGCGGAAAGTGGCGGCGAGTAGGCCTGCGAGACGAGGATGATTGCAAGAAATAAAAGTCGCAGGGTGTGACTGATCGTTTATCTTGCGACAGGGACGGGCTAGGTAACTCGCGTACGTGCGAGAGGAAAATACCGAGAGGAGAATGAGGAAACGGGAAGAGGGAGAAATGAAACCGTTACGAGTCCGGAATATTAGGGTGTTTCGAAGCACCCTACCCTCCGCGTCACACTCGTACGTCGTCAAGAAAAAGCGTAGAATTTGTAGTTCTATGACACTCGTTTCACGATAACGTTTTCAAGTGCCCGTTGCCGCATTCCTGTCCTTTCATTTCGACCTTCGAAATGCTTTTCCATCGATGCCGTGAAATTCGAGAGGGAAATGTTATTAGGTACAATTTAATCTTCGCGAGGTAGTTACCGTTGTTGCTTCGATCGAATCAATCCAGAAAATTACCACTGTATTCCTTTAATTAAACGAGAAATACTGCATGCATCGCAATGTATTTATTTACGACATTTTAATTCATTCTCTTTTTCACGATAAAACCGCTTCGTTTAAATCGTTTCTTCTCGCGTGATTGCACTAAGTAATTAACATTATCTGTCAGGTTAAGTTTGCCATTTTTTGCGTGTACCCGATGAACTCGGAATCTCATAATTAGCCACGTGTCACGAGAGCAATCGTGTTTCGAAATCTCGCGGAAGACAAGAACTGTCGGCACAGTGTAATTACCTAATGAGCTAATTGGATTAGTATTCGCAGTTGTCGCGGAGTTTCCCACCGCGGCGCACGAACCTATCGAGCATCGAGACACTCTTCATCCTTATCGGATGGAGTCGTGTGTCGCGCGTAATTATACCATCGCGAGAGATAATATGCTAACGAGTCTAGCACTTTTAATGATATGTGTGAATCCCACTGTAAACTCGTTCTCGCGGCTGGTGACTAATAGAAACATGTATTGTTGCTTGATTATCAAGATAAGCGATGGCCAGATCAGGTGGCCCCGCACTGGCGTGAAACAATGGGAGCCATAAAGATTTCAAATCTCTGAACTTGAAATTTCCAAGCTTAATAATTCGGAGAATCAATTCAGTAAATTTTTAGAAGCTTGAAACTTTTGGTACTAGAAAATTTATTAATCTCTAAAATTTTTAATATACCTGTGCACCCTCACAGTTCATCTTCGATAAAGATTGAACAATCGTTTCCGATTTTTATTATGCATCGACGTTTGTCAGGTGGACAGAACTAAAAGTGCACCTTCGCAAAAATTCAGGAAGACTTCCTCTCGAGAAAGCTAATAAAAGTGTCTCGGTGATAATTAGCTTTGGCAGAGAACGGTGGTCCTTTTAATTGTTATCGTTAAAACGACGAGGAGTTCCCGTCGACAGGGAAAAAAAGATACGAGGGTCGAAATAATAGCGAGAGATAAAAGGAGGGCTGCTCTTACTTAAGGGACGTCCGTTTATGATTGAGGCTGTTCGTGCTTTAGTGGCTATTTAAAAACTCTGCTTTATTACGTCCCACCCGCTGGCATAGGAGATTTTTATAATCATTATTTCTTCTCCGCTCGGACAAACCTGGATTTTCTAGTCGGAGTCCGCTATTCCGCTTATACCTCGATATCATCCCCTCGTCAGGGTAGATACTTCGTAATTTTATGCCTCGTTCTCATAAATGCTTTGGTGTTATGGCTTAGATCTCCCTTTTTTCTCGTTCAATTCGGAAAAGTTACTGGAAATCTCAGATGTAAGCCACACAATTGTTTGTACTGGTGTTATCTTGGGATTGACGAATTCGTTTGACGTAGATACTCGAAAAATTCCTGGGGTATTTCTGTAATAAAATGGTTGACATGATTGGTCGGTAGCATTGGCGTACACCTTTTATTTAGATAAGATCTTCTTAACTTTGTTAATAGTATAATATTATTGCTATATACCATATATGAGCTTTTAAAATTTTGTGAACTTGACAGTGTAGTAGTTTAGAGACTTGTGGATTCCACAATTTGATACTTGATGGATTTAGAAATTGGACCTGTTCATATAATGGTATTCATAAATTTGAAAATCTTTAAATGTCTGATATAATATGTTCCACGTCCAATATTTCTTACGACCACACATTGAGTCCACATTTTGTACAAATCAGAAGCAACACGGCCCATCTGGTTACGCCAGTGGTCAGTGGTCACAATATTTGTAAGTGACGATTCCTCTTGCAGGAATTCCGTGTGGCACATATGGCGCATACCTTCCCGACGAACATATACGAGGTCGTCCGACATATAATAAGGAAGCGACCTCGAGGAGCGCGTACCCGTGACCCTCCTCGACGATCTCTCGGCACACGCTCTTCGTCAACGACGTCACGCCAACTTTACATACGTTTGAACCCGACAATGCTCGGGTTAAACGATATTACATACGTATTCAAAGGCGCGAGCAACGCGAGCTGGCTCGCCCCGGGTTAAAGCCAAGATAAATCAGCGTAACGTTATTACGACTCATAGAAATCGTAGCCACTTCTGAATCCATTAAGGGCGTTGCGATGCTCGCTGTTATTTCGTCGTGGAATCCTCCGGGGCCAGGTGTAAAGAACTCCCTCCGGGGAGGCGGGAGAGATCGGGAAGGAGGTTGACTGATCGTGGACGATTCGTCAGAAGATTCCCATGAACTTATGCTGCGTCCGGTTCGCTCGAAACTCTCGACACTCCTTATGGGTTACAGATGCTTGCACGGGCGTACACGGAATATGAAGACCCTTTGTCGTAAAGGTGAGTCAACCTGCACGGAATCGGGTCGTCCCTGACAATGGATTGATTTAGTGCACTTGTGTTTGAGGCGTACTAGGAATGCCTTAGACAGATCTGAGCCAACCCTCGCACCACATGTTCCGTTGGCATGCGTGTATCGGTACGTGGGTCTATAGAACGTTCTTGGTAATTCGATTGACTCTTCAGCAATTTGTAATAGTCTAATAAAAAGAAGATACTAACCATAATTTATCTCTATCGAATATATGTCATGTCTATTGAATACGGGTAATGATGAATGTTTCACGAATGTCTTAAGTCGACGTGAATCTGAACCCTTTGTATTCTATAAATGTAACCATGCATCATAATTCGAAGAGACTAGTAGCAGAACTTTAAATTGCTTGCACGTAACGAATTACAAGTTGAGGTATCAAAAAGTTTTTATTACATTGTTTCAAATGGTTGCTTCATATTGCGGCGTTAGCGTGAATACCCTTTACATGCGTTGTCACATAACACCCGTAAAATGCATGTAACATAACTACATTTTACGAAGCACGTGTATTAAACTCGACCCGTTCGTTCGTCCATTATGTGCGGTGGAACACGATGTCGTCGGCCGACGTGCCTGCGCCTTCCACCTACGTACTCTTTTCGAGCCGGGTTCAGAAGCTTCGAGGATTATCGTGTTATCGGATGCGTGGTCACGCACGTGCGTTTATGACGCGTTTCTCGCATGACTCCACCTGCAAATCCGCGCCGAGTTCGGACCTGAAACGCGCTCGTACCTATCGTTCGCGGCTGAACGGACTGGAATCGATTAGCGTTGGCCAGGGGTTTTATAAGTTACTCAATCCATAAGCCGATTTTAGAAGCTGTTAGATCCTCGAGAGCCGGTTACGTCAGCCTCTGCGCCATTTTCGAAAACCACTATTCATATAAGGTTAATACACGTATCCCCAATTTTTAAAGTAGCAAGTCTTTAAAGACGTGAAACTACTATAAAATAGCACTTTCAAGGTTAATTTTGAGTGCAGATGACAACATTCTTCTGAACATAAAATGGCTATTATAGGAAATTGCAGAACGTCTCGAATTTTTAGCTAATTACATGCATCAAATCGATATATCATAAGTGTCGATTTATGTCATCGAATTGCATTGACTTTGATGTTTCGACATCCAAGATTTCGTATTCAATTTAATAGAACGATAACTCTTTTCTGCCTTTGTTCTTGGCAAAAGTGTATCGGAGCATGACACGTTTTGATAGACACGCTCATACATTGTTTCCCGATAGCTACTTCGTCCACGGTTGTTTTTCCGCGCAGCGTTACTTTGTTGATTTTTCCTCTCGCTTTTGTCCGGAGGCGACACTACAAATCTCTCGTCAACGCCGCGTTGCAGAATTATTAATCGCCGTTCCGCTCTACAATGCCTTTTCCGCCTCGAATTTTCGACGAATGCAGCGCCGTCGCATTCCGCGTACTCGATGGACCGACGCGAATGTAACTTGCCCATTTACACGGCGACGTTTAGAAGAGAGGTTGCAGAATTACGTGGACGAAAATGGGACGGCCACTCGTGCAGCACGGCGCAATCGCTTTCGTTAGGAGCACGTGTCTGGAAGCAATGTGTTCCTGGCGAATTACATTCAACTCAATTTTGAAGAGAACTAGTTTCGATATATAATACATATAAGGTTTCAGAACTTTAAAATTAATTCCTTGTTCGTAAATTACTTTTGCTATGGCATAGATTTTTAGATCAAACCGTAAAGTTACGTAAGGTATCGATAATTATCAGAAATGCCTCTGTCAATATATTGCTTCGAGTAGTGTTCTTTTTTTGGTTTAGTCTAACAAACTATGTTACCGCTACGCAAAGATTTATAATGCACAGTGAATGGATGTTTCAAACGATGCGATTCTACGATTCTCCCCCTGATTTTGAAGTCAGCGACGTTTTAAGCGAACCACGTTCGTTTAAGCAAGCTCCTGCTATCTAAGGGCAGTCGAGGCGGATTAAGGGGCCGGTGAAGTGGTGCAACTTACGATCAGATTTCACGAATGAGCGCACCGCGGTTCTAGCTGACAGCTGGCGAAAAGTCTGTGCACTTTGCCATGGATAGAGAGGCAGGTTGCACGGAGTTAATCCGTGTTTCGATTCTAAGCAGGACCCTCCTTCGGATCGAGGTCGATGATATTATCCGCCTCGGCTTTATTTCGGGACACGGCTACGATTAAAATTCACGTTACGAAGTGCCCTTGACTTTTAACGAAGCACTTGGTACCTCTTCACGGTTCTGGACGAGACCGTGGACCTTCGTCTCGGCTGTCGAATTTCTTTCAATATTTCTCGTCTGTCGTCGCGTTCAAAAGTCTATTCACACGTATAACGTTCGTCCTTCTTACCAGTTCGAGTGGACGATTCAGCTAAGGTTTTTTAACGTCTTTGTTTTGGTTCATTAACCCCTTTGCGAAGGTGCACTTTAACTAAAAATTGTCAACTGTACATTTGGTAATGAAATTTTATTAAAATCTTGTGGCGTTGATCTTGACATATGTTGTCTTAATTTTAATAAGAGAAATAGTAGCTTAGAAAGTTTTAATCTTCGTTAAGTAAGAGACCGAAAGAGTACAAATGAAGATCTATGGATCTGAAAGATCTGTGGAATTTGGAAACAGTAGTTCACACAGTAGCAATTGTTTTCGATGCGACGTTCCATCATACATCACTTCATGACAAAGTCACCAGTTTTTTCGAGAGAGCCCCATTCGATGAGAGATGATCCCGTTGCCCTAGAACGAGCCATTGAAAAATGAATGGTCGGTGCACTCAGCCGATCGGCTCAAAACACCGACTCGTTATTTTATCAACAGTGTTTTTCTCTCCTTCAGCGGCGAAACATATTTCGCATTAGGGGAGAAAGATGCGAGCGTGAGCCATTAGTTGCGTCAACGAGGTCGGGACAGGCGAAAGAGTAAAAGAGGGAAGAACGAAATAATTTCAGGGATAAATATGGGAAGGTAGTCCTCGTAACGACGGCACGGAAATACCGTGGCTTGCGAGCGGACCAATTTTTCGCGCAGTAAAATATCTCTTTTCAGCCAATGGAGGATACAAATTGGAGACAAAGTGTCCGGCAGAACGCGTCAAGTCGATGCGATTAGCGGGGGTGAAAAAATGCAGCCTGGTGACATTATGCACACACGCGTCCGTTGGTGTTCGGGGTGCACGCTCGGTGTGAAGCATAAACCGAAGCATAAACCGGGCGAGCGAGCGTAAAGCATAAAACGCGAAATGCAACGCAATGTTCGGTGACAGATGCCGTTTATTAACACCCGGGAAACGTGAACGTGTCTCCCAACGCGCATACACAACCATCCCCATAGATACCGGTGATCACCCTAGATTTCCATAGGAGAAATAGCGATAAGAGGGCTTTTCCATTCGTTGATTCGATTTCACTCTTTCAAATTTAGACATTTGTGAATTTGGAGTATCTGGAAATAGTTTGAATATTCTCAGATTTAGACACCTATCGATTTAAATACTTCTAGGATTGAAAAACTTAACGTGGAAGTTAGAGATTTAAATATTCTCAAGTTCATATATTTGATCTGAGATAAAGATTTTCAAATCTTCAGAATCTTGTGTATTATTCAAATGAACGCAACTTGCGAAGTTTGCAAAGTAAGTATTCCGTTCGACTACGAAGTTCGTGCTATATCCACCGCTTCGTTTTTTCCGCGTCTGTGCGAGGCAGCGTCGATTTTTATTATTCATCTCGGTTGTCGGCGCCAAAACGACGGAAACGTTCAACCTCGACGAGCGCCGCTCTAAAGCATCATGCGAAATCGCTTTAATTTATTTCTGCTCGTTGCTCGATCCGAGATTGACAGCCGTTCGTTCTCGTGCCTGCTTTTTCCCCAGACATTGGCTAACAGCTAGCTTCGGGTGAAAGCTTTCGTCGGGAAAGCGTGACTGGCTCTTTTTTCCATCGTTCAGGTGCTTTTATTCCATGGCCGCGATAAGCCAGTGCGTCTCGACAACGTTTAGGAGCCGCCAGGTCCAAGGAATTGAGATGGATCACCTTCCACTGCCCGTATTACCAATCATGGCGTTTCAATTTATGTACGGCAAACTTGTATTCTCGGTCGATCTCTTGGTCAGTGATGGGCAGATCGACAAAGAGCTCAGGGCATCGATACGTGTAGCTTCAGATCACACAATTTGCTCGACGATTATTTACACTGAACGCACACGAATGCTCGTTAAATCCAAACACATCTTTAAGCGTTTGCAAGAACCATACGTCCCTTTTTCGATTCGTCATGCTCGAAGCCGCGAATACGAAGGGAAGGGAATGATTTTTCAACGTCCCGGAACCGGAAGCTCCTCGAGGATGCTCGAAACCGCGTCGTGAGTCTCTCATTTTTTTTCTCCACGAACTTCTAGCCCATAAGGCGTTTCGTGCAGACGCCGAAGAAGCAAAGACTTATCCCGAGGTGGCTCTCTTTTGACAAAAAGTGAGAAAGCGTGAAGATTGATGCCTCGGTCATCTTAGCACTTTGCCGAGTCACCGGACATTAGAGGGTCGCTACCCACCCTTCCTTCTCTCTTGGTGGCGGAGAAACAGAGTGTAAAATGCATTTAATTCACGTGTCGTAGGATCGAGGGTAGCCCCCACAGCATCACGAAAATCTTCCCTCCGTCTACGGCGCTGACTAGCAACGATTTCACACTCGTAAATTCGAGTGTCAAGTTCACCGTTCCTATCTAAAACACAATTTCCGCGTTATTCCATTACCCGCTTCACTGTGTCCATTACGACAAATGTCTCGCTGAAAAGCAATATTTCTTGAATCGTTGCGCCCCGTTACTTTATTTGTCCAGGGACGAAATTTCTTCGGACGAGCACAGGCGGCGAATCAATTAGGAGGATGCGAGTTAATTCTTAATCGTTTTGCTCTACACGAAGTCACGTTGCAAGAGAACTTCCTGCATACTTTAACGCTCCACAAAAGCTAATTCGTGTCAGCGATAATGAGACCTTTCACGGTAATGGGACGGTTAACGTTCCAAGAAGCGGAAACTTTCTCATAGAGATGTAACATTTCAAACAAAGAAGTAGTTCAATAAATAGTGAAGTCTGTTAGGCAATGTCACGAAACTGCTCCCATATTTCGACAAAAATGTCGAAAGGTATTTTATGGACCCCATAAAAGAAAAACTGTCATTAAAACGCTATTTCGACGGTCATAACACTTTTTTGTTGCATAGGAGTCCACAGTGATTGACAGTAACGATCACATCTAAAATTGAGAATTTGATGCTGTTATACTCGCGTCGAATTAAATTACTGACTCGCGTGGAATTGGATCGTTTCATTTATTTTGTCGCAAGCGTGTTTCCCGATAAAATTCCGCACCATGCAGCGAATTCGTTTCATCTTTTCGGATTTCCATAGAGTGAAACATCCTAGACGCACTCTATTTTCTTCAACGAGTGCCGCGACGCCCAGAGCTTCTTATTCCGGGCTTTCTCGCGCGGTGTCACGCATAAAATAAGTATTATGCAGAATACAGCGAGGGTTTCAGCCGGCTTCTCGTTTCACCCTTGGCGCGACTACGCTTTTTCCCGAAGTCGCCCGGGCCAAAAACTAATAAGATCGAGTGAAATACGCGAGTCTTCCGGGCAATAGCCTCCGAAAGGACGGCGGGTAGTAATCGTGAAGCAAGACGATCTTCGAATTCCTCTGCAAAAATTCTTCCCCTTCCATTGGGTACTCGTATGGAGAACCATCTTTTTTCTGTCTCTGTTGCTCATGCATTGTATACTTCGTTGGGACGGTACAGTGCGATCGTAAATCGTTAAAGACATGAAGTATGCGTCGGTACAGGTCATTTAGGGAGATAAGTTTAATTACCAAAATTTGTAAGTCTCAAAGTATTAAAAATCTCAAGTTCAATAGTTCTCAACCTTGCGAGGCTTTAAAATTTCAAAGACCTAATTTAAGAAATTATTAAAATTTCAAAACGTCGAAGTTTTGAGTTAGATCTGGATAATTGACGACCCGGCTATATCTGTCGACCGAACAATGGGGACTTGGAACGCGAGATTCATCGACACCTAAGGTCGCCGAGTGTCAATAGGTGGAGGGGTTGCGTTTTTGGCAGCGTAAAAAATCCGCACCACCAACCGCGACCGAGGCAATAAGTTTCGTTGGTTTATCGTCGAGCTTCCCTGAAAACTGCAACGTCGAATCGTTGCCAGCGACCGCACCTTCACCGCTGACGCGTAACACCGTGTGTCGAGGTGCATCGGGTGCAGCAAAGGCGGGGGTGTCAGAGGGGTGTGTGCACCCCAGACCGTTCGACTGCGTATATCACTGTGTGTTACGCACCGACGAATGTTTTTTTCAACGTCCACCACCGCGAAGGAGCAAAAAGAAGGAAGGTGTTCGCCGAGCGGAGCATTCGGATACGGTGTGCCGCAAATCGCACTACTTCGGGATATTCTCTGACGTTTTTATGGCCCTACTTTTCGAGGGCTTCTACGTGTCCTGGGTACGCCCGGGTCGAAAGTAACGGCTGTAAATTGAAAATTGCTCTCTTTGGTGGCTGTTGGCGACGACGAATCCTGGGAATGGGTTTTTGCGGCACCGTCGACTCGGGATTAAAATGAGGGGACAAATATTTGCGCTGCCAAGACACGGCAGGAATTGAAGTGGCCAGGGTCTGGCAATAAATCTCGAACTGTACGAAAGTTCACGCGAAGAATGAAACATTCGGAATCGCCTGCCGGTAGGAATTAAGTATGAGTGTAAGACGGTGGTGTTATCCAGTGGCCATCGATGGGTTCACTGACAGCGATGAGCACGAGAGTGATTATAGTTTTAGTCATTCGAAACTTTAGATATTGAGGAATATAGAAATTTAGAAATTTTCATGTATCTAAACTGATTACCTACTGATGTTTGCTAATGTAAATTAATTGCAAGTACATGTAGCTTCTTCGAAAGCACAGTTGCACACCACTGGTGTGATATGTAAGTTTGGTCTGGACGACTCGGGGTTAGTTTGCGGTGGTTTCGCAAAGCAAATATTTTTCTCGCTTTACTACCGGCGGTCGCGTCACTTTCACGAGCTACCAACGTTCTTTCGGGGAGAGAGGAGCAATATCGTAGAATGTAGCCAACAGTTTCTTTCTGTACGTTGCACTTGGGGCTAAGGAACTCGTACGCATTTCATCTTGACAGAGGATTTATCTCGATTCCTTCCGGCCAAGGATCGCGGGGTCGGATCGTAAAACGCCGAAATTGCGGCTTTCAGGCTTTATTGCGAATCGTATATTAAAATCTTTCTAATTAATTCTATGGACGCGGATATTTCATCGGCGACACGCTAATAATAACTCGTAACTCTCCGTGGACTCGCTTCTCGTCGCGATCCTGATGAAATATTCATTTTAATTCGACAATTGTTTCGAATTCGTTCCGGTAAATTATGAAAGTTTCAGCCGCTAAGTCGGACGTTTGTCCGTCGCCGAGGTTTTAACGCTCTCGTCTATTTCGTTTTTCTTTCGCTGTCGGCGGGGAAAGAAAAGGATTTGTCGAATAATTAATCGTCGTACGGCGGTCGAGAGTGAGGTGGTCGCGTAAGTGGTGGTCCGGCCAGGACACGTACGGTAGCCGGTAATGCCGGTAGTCCTGACAGGATGAGGGGAGGCTGACCGCAAATTAATCCTCAAGAAAAATTCCGGCTGCTGTAATATTCCCTTTCGGCAGCGTTCGCGCGGCGAAAGAGAAACGGGCGAGGACGAGAGGAAGGGAGTTTCACAGAGAGACGCCGACCAAGGCGCGAAGCTTAATCGAAGTCTCGACCTTTAAAGGTGGCGAACGCCGTGTCCCGCGCCTGCTGCGACATTATTTATTTATTTACGCCACATTCAATTACGACCGCGAGACCGCAAAACTGATTGCACCGGCCGGGCCGCGGTGCGGGCTAACGTGCCCGGGATTCGCGACGCTATTTGCATGCAAATTCCTCGCAGATGCGATTCCGCACGCGGAAGAATCCGGACCGTGACGAATCGGTACCGTATATGCGAGGGCGAGGCTCCGACGAGACACCCGGCCGGAGAACAGCTTGACGCGCGTTACCTCTTTTCACCTTCGACCCCCGTTTCTCGTCACCTACCTTTCGCCGACGTCGAGCCGCGTCCTTCTTTATTGCCGCCAACTTGCCACTCTTACGCTCATAATCGCGTCTTTTTGAATTATTAACTCCTAACGCTTTACTGCCCCGCGAGCCATAACTTCGCAAGCGCTACGATGCGCCGTCAGAATTGTTTGTTACTTTCGAGCACGGGAAATAATTCTCATCGCGATGATACACGGTACGTTCAATAACTTTCTTGTGTTTTTTTAAGGGGTATAATAATAGCACCATCTTCGTGGTGCCATACATTCGCTTATATTGTTGCAATTTTAAGACCTGTGTCTTAGTTAAATTGTTTTATTCTTATTCCGCTGATGTCCAATGGCCTGACTACATCTAGTATATCTATAATTCGTTTAGACCTAAAGTATATACAAGTCATACAATCTATACACTGCAGACTTTATAGAATTTTAAGATGTCTTCTCTGTTAGATTAATTTTGAATTGACAAAGTTCAGTCAGTTTTGTTTATCAGTACATTTAGACTTGTCATAACTTTCTGAAAACGGTATCTCAAAATGGATACTGGTATCATTACACGTTGAAACCGTGGATATCCCCCGAACGTTTTGTTCAAAGTTTCGGATCTGAAGTATGAAGCAAAGAAGTCGATCGAACGATATCCAAAGGCACACTCCCGCAAAGCAACGTAAGCGATACGTGCTCGAGGCTCGTTCCAGAATCCGAACAGTGGTATATTCGCCTACAAAAGGCACGCCGTGGGCGTATTCGAGGTTCCTTCGTCAAATAAAATTGATAATACAAGGAAGATCTGACTCGACGAGCGGCCACCACCCGGGGCGCAAGATGCCGCTGACAATAATCTCGTTGTAAACATTTCGTAACAACATAATTGCTTGTTCGGAATCGGCCGTGCGCCGCTCCCGTGCTCGCTCTCTCTTCATCTTTGCGCTTCGCCGAGAAAGAAACGCCGGGGGTCCTTTTAAATTGGCGACTTTTTCGGTCAACAATCGACCCTTCCGGATGGTCGCTAGCAACCGCCCGTCTCGTCTGCTCGATTCTCGGCCGTGAACAACCCTATAGACACCCTACGGCTACGCTATAATGGTCACGGGGTAAGGGCTGAAAAGAAACCGCCCTCGAACTTATACCTATATACATTGTACCGATTCGGCGTGTACAGCTCGTGTCCGTGAATAGAATTTAACTTTCACCGAATCTTCAAAGGGACGTAGCTTCGTGGTTTAAGGTGAGATTTCGCGTTTCTCCCGGTTTCTTTTATTTTCTCCCCCCGAACTTTTTTGGCGGCGAAGATTCCCAAAGCGCGGCTTGTTTGCTACAAACGTACGCAGACCCTTTTTGCGATCGAGACAATATTAAAGCTTGCCGAGAAAGCTTTCGCACCCGTATTTACGGCTTGTCGAGTGATCTCACCGTGCTTTTCTTTTACAAAGCACAAATAATTGCGTGCGATCGCGGAAAACGTTCTGTGCTTATGCATCACCCGCACCGCGGTCTGTCGATTGTTTGACAGATGGAAGATGGCCAACGCCCTGACTACAGCACGTGTTCTCAGCACGTGTCTGTCCGAGGGTGTGAAAGTAAATTTCGATTAACTGCTACGTCACGCGTAATGCGTGATGCTTGTAGCTAGCAAATCGGGATAAATATCGTTCGAATTGCGTTCTGCCGCTTAATGCTTTATTGATACAGAAGTACTTCATATTATAAACGTATGTGGGTAGACATACACTTGCGTGGGGAAACTGGTGAAGCGTGCTTCATCACTCTTTGATTAATGTCTCCATTTGTGAAGTTTCAAAAGTTTGGGAATTTGAGTTACTGCGATAATTTAACCAAAGGAGCCTATACGGTACTACCATGCCAAGAATCCAAGAACAAACACGGTTCACCGATGACGATAACAGAAATTACTCGAGCTGGATTTTTATTTTACGTCCGCCATTCTCGAGATATCTTCGCGCAAAAGTTCATTTTCCATTCCTGGAGTACCTCGCATCGGTCAAAAGCCGAGATTTCCTCGTGCTCGTTCCTCTTCTCGACGTTTTACCATTTCCCATCGTACGCGACCGAGAAGCGAACGTCTTATCGCGTTGCCGATAACACAGGAGAGTCCATTCGATTCGTCTCTCTCCCTCCTCAGTTTCCTTGGGTCTCCACGGACTTCGTCTGGCACGTACGCGGACCATCAAATTTCGAAATTTAAATCTCTCGGTACGGAGAAGGAGCGAGGGAAGCCCATTGCGATATTATGGCCACTCTCTCCTGTTTTCCCGTATTACTTTTAAACTTCCGACGATATATCACGAGTGGAACGGGCAGCGGTCAGTTTCTGCATGGATATCGCACGGACAGCGGCTCCCTATAAAATACGTCCGAGCCATTAATCCCGAATAGAAGGAAAATATTCAGCTCGACGCTGAACGACCACGCCGCGGACCTTAATATGAATACAAAAGCAATATAATTCCGTGTCTATTATTTATCGTCGTGTCGTTTGCGGGCGCAAAAGCATTTCGAGCGAGACGAGACAGAGGGTGGGGATCGGTTTTGTTTCCTACGTCACGTATACACCATGACAGTGGTGCATTTCGAATGCGTCAAAGGGCCGTTTTGTGTTCGCTTTACCGGTGACGTAAAAGGGATTAACACCTTGCTTGCGTAATCGTCGATCACCTCTTTATTTTCGTTTTACTGTCCGCTACCGTGTAGCCAAACTGAAAACAAATGCTACACACTTGTTTGGGTGTAATCCCTTTATCTCTTTTGAAGACATTCATTTTACCTTTAATAAATACATCAGACTCGAACAGTTTCAAAACTAAAAAAATTACATTTTCTAATTTGAACTGACCAAAATTACAGTATTTTCAAAACCGGAAATGTGTGAAAAGTTCTACATTTTACCTGTACTTATGCGCTCCATGTAATTAAATTTCCGTCCGTCCATATCGATAAATTTCGCCTGTGTCATTGCATAATGTGGTCACTTTACATCGTCCGATTCGTTGTAACGTTAAAAATACGATTGCAAGTTGAATTCGTATTTCCCCGAAATTTCGTTTCAGTTTGGTCGGTTTGAAGTAACGAGTACAAATGGACGTGGAACGATCCATTATCAGTATTTCACATTCTGTGCATTTGTTCCGTGGCAATCGTCCTGTTCAGTAATGTTTTGAAAGGTTACAAATTTGCAACTCATTAAGCTGCATTTCGGGAATTGCTGATACCATTCGGTGGGTATAAAATGTTCGGAACTCTCCAACGATTAACGCCTTTCAAATACATTTTGTACTTACAGGGTTCATTCCCATGACAACGATCGCGAAATTTTGGTTAGTATTTTAAGTAAATATTCCATGTACACGAATATTTAGATGAAAATTACAAACCTCATTTTGTCAGTACAGAATTAGACATCTATGCCGTTAAATCGCATAGTAAAAAGATTAGTCACCTATCTTCCCATTTTACATACGAACTTTCACCGTGTATGTCGTCGATTCTCGTTGTTGACGTCGTTTCGAAAACGGATATCGGCATTATCGCGTCAGATCAGGCAATAACCATCTTCAGCCATTGTTGGCCACCGATTTTCAGCAGCCATTGCCAGGCCAGCAGAGACCGGCTATTCGCACAATTTTCTTGACGCAATTACTAGAAGACCGCCGGTGATTTCGGAACAATCTCCCCTCGCCTCCGACTCTTCTGGCCTAAATACCAGGCTGTACCTCCCGCGGTACCTACGAGGGTGCTGAAGATAACTAATCCCTGTTACCGTCGGCGTTACGTTTTACGTTGATTGCGTCAACCCTTCCCCTTGGTGTCGTTGGACAGGTCGTCACACTTATCTCCCACAGAGCGGGACGATTCCCGGTGCTTTTAGCCTGGGATATTCGCGCCTAGCACCCGGGGATTGTAGAGCTGGTGCTTGTTAACAACATTGTTAATTTCAGTTCGGGACCGACGGATTCTGATTAGAGGATTGCTTGATTAGAATTGGCAATTTTGGTGGCGAGAGTTTTAGGTCTTAGGAGGTGATAAAAATTGCTGCTTATTGTAGGAAGATGTTAGTCAAGTTTGTTATGAATATGTATTATTGAGACTTCTTATGAATACATATTACTTAAACTCTTTGTGAATGTATATTATTCAGACTTCTTATGAATGGACATTATTCAGACTTCTTATGAATATACATTATTCAAACTTTTTATGAATATATGTATATTATTCAAACTTGTTATGAATATATATATTATTCAAACTTTTTATGAATATATATTATTCAAGCTTGTTATGAACATATATATTAGTCAAGCTTGTTATGAACGTATATATTAGTCAAGCTTTTTATGAATATATATTATTCAGACTTCTTATGAATATAAATTATTCAGACTTCTTATGAATATAAATTATTCAGATATTCTTATGAATATGCACTACTCAAACTTTTTATGAATATACACATTACTCAAGCTTCTTATGAATATATATATTACTCAATCTTGTTATGAATATATATTACTCAAGCTTATTATGAATATATGTTACTCAAATTTGTTATGAATATGTGTATTAATCAAGCTAGTTATGAATATATATATTACTCAAACTTGTTATGAATATATGTATATATTACTCAAGCTTGTTATGAATATAATTATCTCTCAAACTGGTTATAAATATATTTATTTCAAAAACTCTGTATGAATACATATTCAAACTTGTTACGAATATACACATTACTCAAGTATCTTATGAATATGTATATGACTTAAATTTCTAGTGAATATACACTTCTCAAATCCATCATATAATAGCCATAATTTTGATGGTTACAAAACGACACTCTCTTAATTTACTCAAAGTTAATAAAATTTCTGCTCCGTTTATCTACTAGATAAAAGTATATCACGATTCATTGACGTCTAGGATGTAACCATGATTAGATCAACAAACGAAGCTTTTGTTGCTTAATCGCCCGAAGGTCCTCAGGTATCCAGGGTACCGCGTGTGTGCAAATCGACACGCGTCTGCCCGAAGGGCCGAGCCTGTTCTTGTCACCGGTGTCCAGGCTAATTACCATTCTCATGCTCGAATAAATTAATAAACTTCAGAGTCGGCTGTCGTCGACACGTTCGTCGATCGCGTGGAATTATTCGAGCGCGATTCGGAAAAATTTCTCTACGCATCCCTGAAATTGCCATGCAAATGGTTACGTGGTTATGACTAATGCGACGAGTGGTAATATTAGCGTTATTAATCACGTTAATATGCAATGCAAATTCATGCAAATCTAAACTAGTACACATTCAAATAAACGGAGTTATTCAGAACGATTTGCGGGATATTAATTTCTTTTCGAGAAACAGTTCATCTCGTTTAAAAAAAAAAATACGATCTTTCAAAGGAGGAGTATACATATTAGTAGGATGCTTTATAGAGAAATACAAATTATTTCTGGTAAATAAATGTTATCTTGATATTGCTGCTTGTTAATCAGATGTCTTGTAGTAAGATACACAGATATAAATTAAGAGGAATTCTGGAGGTAAAAGAAGTGCAAATTTCATAATAGTGATAACTGTGTAGTAGTTGTGTAAATTGTACGTTACCCAAGCAGTGAAAAATGAAATGATCTCGAAATAACCCATTAGGAGTACAACAAAGTCAATCGTGCGGAAGTGGATTGTAACATGGCCCTTCCTCGGAACATTAATTGGGTAGCAATTAATCTGGCAGAAAGAGAACCGTACGCGCAAGCATCGTAACGTTACAAATGACACATCATTGCGCCTCCAGGACGATCCATTAACCTTTTTCCTAAGCACCATCATTAGTTCCAACGCCCGTCTTTATCAAGACTTCCCTTTTTGTCCGCGTATTACTGCACTTCCCCTTAAATCGCCCGAAAAGGCGGAAGAGGTTCATTCCGAAAGACGGCGAGCTTCTGTCGGTTTCCTTCATCTCCGACATCGCGGTCCTTTTGTCTCGGCGATATATTTTTACGTAATTCTCGACGTTCGCGAACGATGGTATCTCGCGAAATAAAGCGACCCGCTTTCTCTTTATATTCGTTTCATTTGTCGCTTAAATCTTATCCGTGCAGCCGTATTCCTGCGTCGTTTTATTCACGGATGAGTTAGCCTCCTAAAGCGACGGAATGTAACTCCGCTTGTTCGTTTAAGCTTTATTTCGCAGGACACCGTTCCGCTGTTTACTCGACGAGTACGTTGCTCCTGGAAGCGCCAAAATGCATCTCGTCTCCAGGCGTTTCCTTTGCTTTCGTACGAAAGAGTCGCTAGCTGCTTGCCACTCTCAATCCACTCTCCAGAAAACTCGCTGCTCGTCTATGCGTCGCGGGAGAACACGAATATAGGTGTGGAACACGAGACTTTGGCCGAAGGCGGAGCCACGGCAATCCTTTCAAATCCTTTTAAGTCCATTCTTCTAATTTTATGCTCGCCAGCGCGGATGCGTCTTTTACGAGTGTTCCTTTTACGGCTGTGTTTAGAACATAAGAGCGTTCATGATCGTTTAGTGCAAAGTTGACCCTAATCAAATCCTGACGGATTACGTCGATTCGATCGCGTCAAGGGTTGTCAGTTTCTGGATCAACTTAGGTCATATCAACTTGAAGCACGTAATATGTGTTGGAACACGTAATACTGAATCGCGTCGACTTTCGCATAACTTGGATTAAATAGAACGACGTGAAATCGCATCGAGTGAAATTAAAATGAATCGGAACATGAACTGTCCTCGCCCGTGTTCCTGCTTTCGGTAACTGACATCGCGTTGGAAACACGAGGCATCGTTTAATGGAAAATCGTTCTTCGCGCCGTTCGATCGTAAACGCGAACGGTCCCGCGTTAATCCGGTTTATTGGTCATTTGGTTCAAATATCACGGGAAAAGTTGTATACGTTACATTAACGCGCGGGCGTAACGCGGTAACGCCGTTACAGAGGGATACGTGTGTAACTCGCTCGAATATTGGCTTTTACACCTGTCCCCTTCCGCCCCTTCGCGAATTATTAAATTGATACACGCGGATCGTGTAATTTACGTGCATCACCACCGTCGAATGTAATCGACACGAGGCGAAATTGTATTGCACCCACTCGGCATCGAGAGTGCATCGAAGATAATCCAATTAATGTGACATTCGCCAAGTAACGCCGATAAAATTTTCATCCGTCGCTCGATGCGAAACGCGAGCGTGGACACGGATCAACCTGATACTTTAATAGGTATTTAGTTTGTCCCGCGTACGGGTACTGTTTGGATTTTCGCGGAAAATCCTGCCCGGCCTCGTATAGGACGAACGAATGAATTCGTCATTAGATTCACGAACAGTGAACAGGTTTTACTTTAACGCACTTTCCCGACCTCCCTGTTTCGTTCAGGATTAGGTCGCGTCCATTGGATTTACCGAGTTTTTCCGGTAGTCCGGCAAATCCTGTATCTGGGGCTAACGATGATTCGATATACAGAACGGTCCTTCGGCTGCAGATTGGCCAATCCTGTTATCATAATATTTTTGCGATTATCCAGGGTTCTGGATGGTCTACGATTTCCCTCGCGCCCGGAGCTTCGCGGACAATTTTATTGTTCGAGAACAACGAAGTTACTCGGACGAGACGGAACTTGGACAATCGTGTTAGCCGAGAAAATTTCTTCTGCAGCGCATCCTTGCGAAAGTGAATAAAACTAGTTGGACCACGAATGGCATATCTCGTTTATGGAATTAAGACTCAAATAATTGGTTGGGTTGCAAACTACGAACAGATGTCTATTCTAATTCTGTTCAGAAATGTATTTCTTCTGTAATTGATTTGAGAAGAATGAGTGTTGCATCTATAACGAGTTAGGGGTATAAGCGATCCTCGGCGAAAGGCACTGACAATGACTCCAGATAATGATCTAGCTGCGGGACGACGTTCGACGTTGTTTAAAACATTTTCACACGACGACACGCAGGTCGTCGGTGGCGTTTTGAATTCCTCGAGGGATGATCGCGCTTTGATGAGGGTGAGAACGCCCCGGGGGTTAACTCGTATTTCACGTGAGGCTTGTTGTCGGGTGATGGGCATTAAAATGGCGAACGGCGCATCGATCAAAGGCCTGACAGATTTTAGATTGCTCTCTCGCACACGGTGGCCACGTCGTTTCGACGTTTTCGTGGCTCTCCGACACGGCCACGCGAAGGGGAAACGCGTTACGAGATTTCATTGCATGGAGGAATTCTCTACGCGTATCCATCGTCACAGATACTCGTATGACGGATCGCCGTTCGACTATTTAAATTCGAGAGAAAGTGAAGAATGGCTTCGACACCGACGTGATATCGACTAGATGAATCTGTCACGCTTTCCAACAGAACGATCAGATCGTTGATTTCTGTGGTGGTCGGCTGATAAGTGTACAAATTTAGAAACTTTCTTACACTTTTTCTATACTTATAGATTTAAAAGTTCATCATTTTTATTATCTCGCAAGGTCAAAGGTTTTAACCCCTTGCACTATGATTTATTTGTCAAATGCGTCAGACAGAACTGCACAATTAAGCTATAATATTAAAAAAGACAAAAAAATTGAAACGTTACTTGAATGTGTTTTTATTCAATTGTTGACTATGCAAATTATAATTGGACTTGAACTCTAAATTGAAGCATATTAAAAATTTGAGTAAAATTGATCACGGCTGAGGTACAACTGCATCACGAGTCAAAATAGTGCAAGGGGTTAATACACTTAAGATCCCAGAACTTTAAAGACTTGGTTCAAAGAAAATTGTATAGGAACGTTATCCCGTCCGTTATCATTTTAACCGACCGGTGACTTAAACGTTTCCTTTGTGTCGCCCAGAATGACGTATGCCTTTTACTAACCGCCTTCCATTAGGATCGACATCTTCGGACAATAATTTATTTATCTGCGCGTATGACAATCGAAAGACTGATCGGGCAACGATCCTCTCGGTGTTGTAGGTCGTCAGGCCAATCAGCTACCAACGAACTTCTGACTCTCTTACGGCTCGCGTTCATAAGCATTTGAATGGGCCAATCAATCACGAGACTCCTCTCTTTCTCACCCTCGCGCTTCTTGGGTTCTGTTCCTCTCGGTGACGTCACGCTACAGTCATCCCCTATTAGTGGGGTGTTGTTGCGACCAGCACGAGAGCTGCGGGTCGCGGAGACGGAAAGAGGAGGTTGCTTCGAACCGAGGGGGTTGGTAATTATATATTCTAAGGGTGTCTCGCCGATCAGTCAATGTTTCCGCTGCAGCTCTCCGACAATGGAGCAAAGATAGAAAAAGCTTATCTGTCACCGTGCGCGATACTTCCTTAGGGGAGAGGCAAACTTTTAATTCGCGCTGCGATTACCGGTTCTGGCAATGAAAAATTAAGCAGTCGCTTCGAAGGGATTCGTTACTGATTCTTGAATTCTTAAATTAGAGACCGACTTTCGAATATTTGTTAGCGAGTCGATTTTAAGAGAAGACAGAGAAGTAGAAGGTAAATCGGGTGTCACAATGATTCGCGAGATTCTTCGATGGACAGGAAATTTCATCCGTCCCGTGGTAAGCGATTTCCTCGCCTCGCATCTCAAACAGCTTAGCCAGTGATCTACAACAACTACTGGCATAATGGTATTTGATGTTAATCGGGCTTTGAGTACGAGTTAACGCGACGAACGTATCTGGAACGCATGAGCGAGTTGATTAAATTCAAACACCTCGTAGGCAGAATGCCAGAGCGTAGCGAGGCCACGTCGATGGACCAACCACCGTGTGCGTGAGTTCAAATATGCTCATATCGGGCCAGCTCAAAGGACTGAGGTAACTCTCTGTCCAACAATAGTCACGCATGATAATAGCATGCCATCCGGACCCCTCGCTCGCTCTAGCAACGGCCGGTCGTCTGGAAGGAGTAAATACCGAATCGGCGAATTGATTTGACCAGAAGGGCTGCAACCTCTCCGACTCTCATAATCGAAATCCCCGTGCATCGTAAAACATGATATTCGATTCCTTTCTTGACGCGGTCGCCATTATTTGGCTCGATGTGCTTCCTGCTGCGTACTGCATTGTGATTCACATTATAGTCCACATTCAGGAAAACTTCTAAGCCTTCAAGTCATTGAATTTTTATGGATATACTTTTTTAATCCATTTAAATTATTTCGTCAAAAAATATTTGGAAAATGTATTTATATTAGAAGTGATTCATGGTTTGTCTACTACAATGCCGATGTAGAAATATTTCTAATCGAACTATCGGAATACCTCTTTCATTCATAGTTTATTGCGTGCACATTACGCTTTGTTATCCATCCACTAATGTATCGTATTCCACAGACAAACAGGGGAATATTATCGAAACGCAGGAAGAGGTTATTTTCACGGATTTACAGTCGTTCGTCAGTGTCGATCGTGTATCGCGGATAGTTTTCCAAACGCGAGCTGGGGTTTGATTAATTAATCCATCTCACGGAGTAGAGAGACGAAACCGCCGAAACGATCGAGCGCGTGGAATTTCAGTTTGAATGCATATTGGTTGCTGCAAACAGTGGGGGTCTTTGGCTTTCATGAAAGGGAATCAATATTCCGTGTCCACGGATTGACGTGAAATATTTTTTGATATTAGCGCTTATTACCTGCAGCCGAACGGGTTTAATCATCGACGGAAAATGGAAGAGTCTCATTCTGGTTTACGCTCACGGAACACATACAACACACCCCTTTTTCCGATTGGGCTTTTAACGCGCGTCCACCCCTGTCATTTATCTGTGTCCCGATTATTCTTCTTACACAAAGAAGGAACGACTGTGGTATCACTGATATTCTCCGTTTTAACTCGATCAAAAAACTCGCAAGCATTCTCCATTCATAAATTTGAGAATTATTTATTTTGTTACTTGGTTGAAGCCTTATTTGATGGATTCTATCAACTCGCAATCGCTATCGGATTAATTCTGAAATAAATCAATCGACGACATTTCTTTGGTGAAACGAAAAAACTCTCTCACGAGCTCACCTTATCGACTTCCCGACCCCACAGTAATACAACCGATAATCTATCTAATCCTTCAAGCGACTTCCCGAGCAGAAAAAGTTTTTTCATCCGTGTTCCGGTCGCTTCGTAAACGGCGTGAAGTGTTCCCGTGAAATTGGGTCGGCCAGGAGCCTCCGGCCGGGGTGAATCGTATTTCATCCCCTGTCGTTTCCTCTTTTTTTCCTCCATCGCGTAAAAAATGCAATGGACATTAAGCAATCCTCGCGATGGGCGATGGTCCGCGAACGATGGACGAATGCTCATGGAAGCGTGAATGATCGAGGACTGGACTCCACGAGAACGGTGCTCCTCGATTATTCCGAAATTTGGTTACGCGCAATACGATTTTCCCTGGTCTCGTGTCTTTTCTTCCGTTCTGGTTAGGCCGTTATTTACTTCGGTAATCTCGCATGACGGATCACTCGCCCTCCTCCCCCTGTCTCTTTCTTCTGTCTCCGGGGGTTGATACGAATTTACTTAGAGGGCTGATTTTCCCGCCAGTAGTTTTCTGTCCTGACTGACCGGTCATTTGTCCGGACCTTATCGCACCCCAGAGACTGTCCGAAGGATATCCCGTTCCGTGGCTTGTAGTCGATGTTGGATGCATTTCCAAGTGGCCTTCTGTACACCTTGGGGAAAATAAAACAGCACCGGAAAACGAGGCGGTGTTTATGACCCTGAATTTATTACCTTTGAGGGACCCTGTAAACGTCTTTATTTGTTAACTCTTTCGCTTCTTTTATGTCCCTAATCACTGGGATACTCTCAAATTTAGGATTTTGGGATTTGACATTAAGGATTCTAAAACTTAGCGATTTCAAGAATTGACACTCCACAACGTTTTGAGCTGAGGAGTTCAACTTCTGTATTTGTGGGATTTTTTAAGGTTAAAAGTTCGATATATAATTTTATAATTTTGGTACTTAGGAGAACTGGAATTTTGAAAGATAGGAGCACCAAAGATTATCATCTTGGAACGTGTGTCTCAGCTATAAAAGTTCAGTAAAGCCTGGTCTAGGGAATATTTGTAAAGGGCCGAGGGTTGTTTGGCAATGTTACGGTAAATAGGTGTTAATACGAACCATCTTTAGCAGGGGTGAGGTTTCGACGAGTCGGGGTGCACCCTGCGACGAGATTGTAAAGGACGGCCATCAGGGCGGACAATGTATTAAGTACCAGAGGGACACCATTCACGAGGGATTACCTTAAACGCACGAGCAGGTCCCATTGTCTAAACTGATGGTCCAATCCAACTGGCGGAGCACTAACTGAATTCGCAACCATCGTCGAACACCTATCTTGACCGATTGGATCCTCTGCCTCCCCTCTGTTCGCTCTGAATGTTTCTACCGGATCCGAGATTTTCGTGTCAACATCCGCTCGCAATCTGCTTTAATGGCGACTTGCAAATTGGTTCAGATTTCCCGGGAATTTTATTACCTGTAATAATTACGTTGTCGTCTTCCTTTAACGACCGGCATAAAATGTCTCCCGTGAAGCTAGAATGTCCTTCGTTTGAAGTTTAAAGAATTTCGCTTGAATCTGCCGCGACGGTGACGTAATGCGCGTAATGGCCGGCAATAAATTTATCGGTTATTATTAATGGGGAATCTGTCTAACGGCGATGCAAATTATGGACTTAATTCATTTTTGCGCGGCGGTAGCTGGAAGCTGCGTCTTAACCTTTAGAAAATGGATGTCCTATGTTAAGGGCATGTTAGCTCATAATTAATTGGTGGAACTTGCTTATGCAAGTAAATGATTGCTCTTACGATAGTAAAACAACCGTATAATTTCAGGGTTAGTTTTAGACCTTATTTTTTATGGAAATAATTTCTTAACGACTTTGGTCGTCATTTTGAACATTGAAAATGTACTTAGTCGTTAAGTGACTGCAGATGTTTTATGTCTGTAATAACGACTTAACCTCTACTCATATTATTTGTTAAATTATCTGAGAGTTAGGTGTACACACATTTTCATGATGTATGAATGTATTAGTGGTAATACGTGTACACAGTGTATTTCAATTTGTTTTTCACCCAGTACAAGATCAAGAATCAGCTTTTGAACGTGACTGTGAAGTAACGTTTGTAGAAGTGTATCTCTGTATTCGAAAGGTTCGATAACGGATTAATACATGTGCGCGCTGAACTCCGCAAGCGACATATGCAGCTAACAATTTATGGAATGACAGTTACGCAGGTAATGCTCGTTGAACTTGAAAAGCTTTGATTAATTCAGTTTATCTGTATCCATCGAGTTATTAACCGGCAAAGTCAATAACATCGTCTGTAACGCGGTGATTTAACTTCGTGCTGCGTAGCCGGCCGGTTAAATAATTACGCACACTCGATTGGAGTTGGTCATTGACGATTCTTCGTGCAAACAACGTTCCCTGCTCCTACGTTCCGCCGCCGCCTCTATCCGCTCGAGAATCTAATCAAACATTTATGCTAAATCACGAAACAATCCGCACGGAATCAGCAAATAAAAGGGCCCGTAGCCCCATTTCGCCGCCCTTAAAGCCCTTGCCTGGTCATTTGACTCTCCTATTTACTCGTGCTCGACGGACAAAAAGTTGATGGACATTCCGCGCCGGACAAAAGGCTCTGGATTGAGCGTGTGGGAGAGAGGCCAGTGGCAGTATGTAAATTCTTAGGGTTAGCCTCTGCCAGACAGAGGAGAGGCTTTGGGGCGCATTTGCATGGGCCACGCATTTGCGGCGACAACTACCTTCGCCAAGGTCCTCCTGATTACCCTCGTTTATTAAGATTAACTTTTCTCTACGTAATCTCGGAGTGGGTCCATTTAATGCCTGCTGGCCGTCCATTGTTTCTCCAAGATTCCGATTACGTGGAAAGCGCCCTCGTTTCGTCCTCCATCGGAGATTACGTCTTGTCTGATAGCCGATCGATCGATACACGTTCACCTCGCGTATTAATGAGAGAATAATTATTCGCCGACGAGGGATAACGTTTTACTACCGCATGAAACTAGTTATCGCGATACGTATACGGTCGTATAAAATCTGATGCGGAACGAACGCAAAAAGTGATACAGGCACTGATGTATACCGGCCGAGTGTATACAACCGGCATTAAGCGTTGTAAAAGCGACGGTTGTAATAGCTAGTTTTATGCGTACTCGGACCGTGGCTGTCGGTACTTCTTGCATCATTAACGGGTAATAAGAAAATTGTGCGCAGGTAACCGTACACTCAGCGTGACTGAAAGCAACAATTAAGTTCTGACATTATTAGCCCACGTTTCAATATGTGTAAGCGTCAATCGTATACATGTCTCTCCACATGTTGCATCTATCGTTTTCGATATGTGATTTTTAATTGACATACTTGCTATAGGGCAGGAGAAAGTGCTTTCATGCCGAGAGCCTCACTACTTGATAATTTAACTCCGTCATCATCTCCGACCATTGCTCACCCCATCAGCTTGTAAATCTTTATTATCTTTATTCAGTCACGTACATTTAGTTTTACTATACTCTTCTATAATCATAGTATTGATTTGGGTACATCTCAGAAATTGGTATGGTAATGGCTTTACTTAACAATGTCCTCATAAATGTCCGTAATTTTCTCGGACATCGATTCGAATATAATTACAACCACGAAACACGTAGCAGACATCACGAACCGTTCTCAGAGTAGCCAGAAAACCGCCGACCCTTCTAATCTGGAAAGTCACTCTGTTATATAATATAACGGTTGATTACATCGGGTATACTCACACCCCCGGTCAGAAATGGAGTTCGCGTCATTTATCAGACCCGATGCCACCCGCTTCTTCTCTCGTTTCCCTCTCCATCGCAGCCGTTTTCGCGTTCGCAATTTGTATTACGCGACGGTCTCTCGTCGCCGAGGATCGATCCGACGAACCGATATACCGAACAGTGACACCGGGAAGAAGCAGGACGAATCTACCACCGAGACATCATCATTCTATTTCCGTGCGACTTCTCGTGTTCGGAATTCAAGCACGGTACTGCTACAATCGATCTCCTTCTCGAGATACGCGACAGGGGGAGGAGAAAATGGAAATTACGTGCGTGGTTACATTTGTTTCTTTCCTGATTTCAACCTCCCAATTTTCCTCTTCTACCCTCTGCAACGATCAGTCAAAGCATGACGCATTTTCTTCAGGATTTCAATTTCTTCGGAAATGGAAGGTTATGTTTCTTGGAAGTCATTTGATAATTAACGGGTTTGGACTGAGGTCAGTTGACACGCTCTTTTATATTCTAATGAAATACGGCTCGATGGCAGTAATTTACTCGTTGAGGTGCCCGCATATTCTTTTGATCTTCTTGATATGACCACAATGAAAAATGCAGCGATAATGTCCTCTAGTAACAACATTGTAATATATCTTCCTTGATCACTGTTTTAAATTTGCATCAGAAAACGTGCAGTGAATCATGAATTTCTGTGTTGTTTCACTGAAATAAATATATTACTGGTCGAAGTACGTAGTCATATAAATTATATTTCTTTAAGTTTGACTTCCTACTTGGTATGTCCTAAGTGCCAGTTCAATGTGTTTCTTTCATATTTGAAAACTAGTAACTGTTCTCTGGCAAGCAGCCATCTTATATTAGGAATATCAAGGAATTTATAGTCTCTCTGTCTAAGCTTCAGACAGATACGCTTTTTGTTTGAGAAATCCGACATGTCATATACAGTAATCTGATCTGAATAATACCCGCGATAAAACAATAGCCAGTGAAAACACAGAATTTGTCGGGTATGGTAGAAAGATCGAGGACGATTAAGGGACGCAGTGTTCACCACTTGATCGTCCATTCTTCGACGAGGATTTTCCCCCAGGACGGTGTGTACGCGTGGACCTTTCGAGGCTGAGTTCCGTAAGCGCCTGAAACGACGAAGCGATGCATCCAAATGCGTTTTAGCGCGGATCAAATGCATTACGCGTATTGCGGACGGAGACCGCAGGCATACATGGAGCTTACAGGCTGCATGCGGAAAGGATTACACACCGGTCGGGAAATTATTGACGCGGTTGCACACGGAAAATCTAAACGAACCGCGACATCGGTTGTACGGTCGACATTGAAACGATTTAAACTGTCATTACCTGTCGATCAAAGAAAGGGATCCGATCGATGATCGCACTCGTACGTCAGATTTGTCAGGAACAATGGGCCGCACCGGCATACAGATGCCGGATCAAGACTTAATAACGACTCGACGTCGGATTTCGGCTCTACAACGAAATTTAGGAATACCATCATCGGTGCCTTTGTACCACGGAAAACAATGGCCCGCGTTTTTTGTGAACCGTGCCGCTCAATTTTTCGTCAAGCTCGCGAACCTGCACCCGCGCCACAATGGGCCACGTCATGAAAGCTTCGATGCGTCGCTTTTGTTGCGCTTTAATTGTTCCGTGTATTTTTTCTTTTGTTCCCTTTTTTACTGTATCGAACACTCGTTTTTTTTTTTTTTTCTATAAATATTTCACCATTGTCGGTATTGGAAATAGATCGAGAGGATTTTGACGTTTTTCTGTCGCTGATAAGTAGACGCCTCTCTGACGAGTTATTTAACTAAGGACTTTGTTTATGAGAAACTTGCGGGGGACAAAAGAACGAGGAAGGAGAGGCTCGTAAAAATTGGTGAGCTCTCAACAGGGAAGGAACCTCAAATGCCCTCGGGGAGGTGCTAAAATCTGGGGCATAAACACTGACCGCGACATAAAATGAGTCTCGAAGTATTGAATCGTCCTTTTTCGGCCTTCTTTTTCTCCTCCTACCTCTCGTTCTCTCGGTCGACATAAATCACTGCCGCCTTCGTATTTATATTCATAGGCGCGTTGAGGAAGATTGAAGAGCTGTGGGCCCGCTGGGAATTGCTCGTAAAATCCGTTAGATTGTAAAATATTGTTGCGACGATCCGAAAGATGGCCGGCGACCATCTTACACCGGATACAGGAGGTTGCTCCATCGGTTACACACCTCGGTTAGCTTTTACCACTTGCCTTCGATTGTGCGAATCCAAACATATTACAGAGCTTTTAAGCATCATTGTCTTTGAGTTTTCAAGTATAAGTTCTGGAAATATTATAGATTTAAACCTTCTACTAGTTATACTTCAAATTCTCAGATTTCCTTAAGTCCACACAACAAATTCTCAAATACCTAAGTTTCGGTGTCCTGCATGTTGAAGCGAATCAAAGTTGAATCGAATACCAGCGAATGGTTCTCTCATTTTCCCTTCAGTTCATATGCTCGTCCTCATACATCAATGTGAAGGTAGCACGAGAATGACACGGACCTCCGAACGACATTTCTCGAAACTAATAACAAGAACCAGGAACGGTTACAGCAAGATATATGGTGTGCTTTTAAGAGGTCTTAGCTCGAACGCAACATTTTTATAGCGAGCACGTTATGCGTATTAAATACTTCATAAAGAGCGCACGTGCGCGTTCTGCGGCTCGCCGCTCGTTTTACGTTACCAGAACGGGTTGTAAATATTTATCTGTGCTCTGTGGTAACGATATTTGGTGTACGATCTGGAAGGTCGATTACGGGTAGAGGAAAAAGACTCGGGTCGTGGTCTTTCGCCACCGTAACTTCGCAGCGGATCAGTATTGGAGCTAATGTCGTTATTCGTCCTGAAACCGCAGACTCGTATGGTAACGCTCGTCTGGCGGAAGTCTAACGTGTAACATCGATGAGTAATGCGACGTGAATGGCCAGTTATTAATCACTGTACCGTGCCAAGATGAAGGAGTCGCGCAAGGAGACTAACGGACGTATCTTCGGACCCGGAGAATGCTGTTGGAATATCGATCGATGATTTGCAGACATCGTCTTCCGTTTTGGTTGGGCATCGTATCGGTAGCACGTATCCATTACGCAATTTGCAGGCATGTAATGAGCGGCTATTACATAAGCGTATACTCGGTAGCACGATAGAAAGTTGTTCGTCGGTATAAAAAAAAAGGAAAACAATCTAGCAGTATATTTCTTCGATCGCCTCCGGTCGCGTTCTCGTTTTCTGCTGGTGATTTTGAAAATTAGCCTCGGTTAGCTGAGCATTAACGCGTGCAAATATCCAGATTGATAGTCATGATCTTAGGTACACCATGTTGCTTCGATTAAGTCGTATTTCCTAATGTTGCGTGTACACCGGATATCTGGTCCGTATTATAATCACGAGGCTGGATGCTCGATGTATTGGCCTAGACATGCCACAATGCCCGGCATCAATGTTTGCGGGCGTATATTAGACGTTCGTATTGGCGCGTGTAAACGGACCGTGAAGGGACGTCAATTCATTAACCCTGTATTCGATTATTGGACACTATTCAGGCGATAATGTTAATAATTTACGGTAACTAATTTCTCTGTATCTGTATTGACTCTAATGTGCTCCGACGTACACGGGGGTTTACTGTAAGAATCTTTTGGGTTTAGACAACTTAGAGAGCTTTGCATTATTTATTTTTTGTTCTGGAAGACTCGAGGGAGAGACCGAGATGAAATTAGTGAAGTAACAGTCAGTTGTAGATTTTTAGCAAATTACATGTAGGAAACTTGGATATTTAGAGATTTGAGCTTTTCACATTTACATATGTGATTTCGTAAAATCTAAGATCAAGCAGTTAATGATTCCTCGTTCGATACTTAGCCTTTCCTAAAGTAAACGTATATTACTCTTGATTATAGTGTACTCTGTCCTTAATTATATCATTATAGGTTGGCTACATAGTCTTCTGTCCATATTACGTGTAATTGAGCGTATCCATTCAGTGGAGTACACCAAGTAACCTTTTTCAAGTAATGGAATATGTCCCTGTTACAACAGACCGTCTCAATTATTCTAAGAGGACGTCACATCAGTCGTGACACTCGATCGTAATTAACACAGTATGGTGCTTTATTTATACTATCTATATATTATGCGGCTAGCAATGCGTTCACGGTCATACGTATACATATGTATCTACGTATATTGCACATACGTACGTATAAGGACATCGACACGTGCTACCAGAGGGTGCAGGGGGTTCGAGTTCGATCCTCCCTTGGTTCGTCCTCCTCACTGACGCCACCCGGCCGTGCAGAGGAGGAGGAGCAGGAGGAGGTGAGAAGGGGTGGTTGACAGTGACAGATGACCGCTGTCCAGAGTCCAATACGTATACCCACTGGACTGGCGGACAGTCCATAGCGTCCTGGAAGCACCTACGTAACATTCCCCTGGTACAAGCCGCGTGTGCGTACGCGCGTGCTACACGATAGTAATTCGAGGTTGCACCGGTCACGGATATGCCGCAAAATGTCACGTAGCTCTCTTACAATGTCATAGGTCGGGCTATTCATCGCAACTGACATTTCGGCACTTTTTATCGAGGGGCTTCAAATGTTAGCATACTTTATGTAGTCAGATTGATACCGTAATTAACCTAACAGTAAAAATTTTATAGTCACATAAGAGATCCTCGTCATGTAATTATCTTAATAGTAAAGATCTCGTGCTCACAATTAACTTAATAGAAAAGATCTTTTAAAACAGATACAGAACATTGACTTAGAATTTTTGTATGTTTCATACTCGTTGAGTGTATGATAATTAATTGTGAAGGTAAAAGAGATCTTGCTTTCATTTGGATATGAATTCATATGACTCATGAGGTAGTCAAAACTGATTGCTAGATTTCTGAGTAAATGAAGATGTCAGGAAGGTGATCATTTTATCATCCGAAAACTTCTGTATTTGTCTTCTTGTTCGGATAAAGCATGTTCTACCGTATCTAATTTTTATATATTGAACATTTTCATCAATCTTCCGCGATCATCCGTAGGAACAAGTTCTTAGACTACTATCGCTAACAATCGCGACACTCCATTCGGCTAGCGACTAATCAATCAAATTCAGCCGGAGACGCGAAACTTTTCCACGATATCAGCGTACAGATCCCGGCTTATCCTTCGGTCCAAGAAACAACCCCACTTGGCACAGCGGGGATGATACCAGATTCGGAATTCCGACCAGCACTCAAGCGACCCTTGACTAATTACCGAGGGATGACTGGCATCTTCTCTCACTTATCTCTATAGCTGGCTCCCTTTCAATCGAATTACTTTTTCTACGTATTCACTCGTGGTGGCGTCCCAATTTTTTGGCTAATTGACCCGTGCCGAGGATCGAGACGGGATTCGGGAAGAAGTGCACCGAGACATTTGTCTTGTCACTTTAGACAGATTGAATTCGGAGGACCGACCCTTAACCTCTTACCTCGTCCCCTGTGATCCTTCTTTGTTAACTTTTTTTCCTCGTATTCTGCGGAGAGACCATATTGATCGGGAAGTTTGTTTTTAAACTTGCTCGTGCATTCTGTATATCTGAACTTCAGAGCTGAAGTGAGTCATACTCAAACTCTGTAGATTAGTACAAAGATACAGAGATCTTAATATGAAATTTGAAGATTCGTATCGTTCACTCTGGTTTCAATTCAGTTTTCTTAAGGAACGAATTAGAAGCACGTGCCTGGAAAAAATGATGGTAACGATAGGGAAATCCACGGTTACGAGCGTCGTTTTTAGTATCGCAATTTGCCAGAGCATCTCGTTCTTTCCTCCCCAGAGGTTCACGCCCTTATTCCTATTCGAGGACTTTCAATTTAGCATTTTACGATTGTTGATAATAAGGGTGGGGAGGACCCAGGTGGTGGTTTTCGCAGAGGAACTCGTAGTACAGGATCCGGGGCAACGATTTGGTACACGATGCGGTATCGAGCAGCCTTTTGTAAACAGCCCTAATGCCTGGTTACGACACGGTTGGCTCGTCGCGCGACCGCCTTGCCGGGCGTTCTTTATGATATTGCTGGATTAGACTGAAATATTTCACACTTGGAAATATCTGCTGTGCTTACGTTTTATGACAATGCTCGCCCTCTGCCCTCCTTGCCTGTGAACTGTCGTAAACGTACTAACTAGATGCGCTCTCGTTTCATGGAATTCCGCCTTTCAAAGTGGCTCTCAGGCCTGGCTAATCTCCGCTCGCAATTACATTTCCATTCGTTCAAGTTGCCACGAGTTTCAAGGATTCGTGCGGGTAATTACCAGTCTCGTGAAAATTCCAGACCTGCGTACGTTATCGAGCGTCCCGATCGTTTTCTCTTGAATTATGGCCGCGTCGAGAGCGTTTTCTTTCTTTTTTTTCCTTACTCTTTCTCGTTTTCTTCGCGAATTCGCAGACGAAGCCGCACCCATAACGCGCGAACGTGCCGGTGAAATCGTATACGCCGTTAAGGGAGCGGTCGCGAGAAAAATGGTCCGTGTCAATGCGGTCTCCGCCTTTGACTGCGATAATAAGTACGAATTCGTTTTGATTCCCAACGGAAACCACCCGCCACGTGATAGCGCTATGAATAATTGCGACGACAGCGGAGATAAATAATACATCGAGCGACATTATCTGTCGACGATGAGTTAGAGACGAACTTGGCCGGTGGCAAGGAGCTTTAAGGGGTAGATCTTAATCTCGCTTCTAACTGCGAAACGAGGAATTGTCTGGAGGTGACGAAGCTAAATTCGAAGGAGAATCATTTGGCTAGAGATGTGCGGATACTACACTGATTTCTTAGCTTCCTAGTATGTGTATAGATTCATTCATCAATTCAAGTAAACTTCTTCTTTTGACTCAACGATTACTCTAATTTTTATTTTTGGTCAGATTTTCAGACCTAGAAACTTGACTTAAAAATTTGAAGATTTGATAGTCTATAAAACTTGAAAATTTAAGAATGTGGAAATTCAAGTCCTTGAATTTTATTCTGAAGTTCTCAGATGCTTCACCCTATTCGAAGAAAAAATTCACAGTTGAATTCCTGTGACATTTGGCTGGTTTCTAATCATGCTATTCACGAACTTCTTTTTATCTCGTGAACAATACTAATTTTTCTTGGGTTCGTTCGTTTCCTAGAAAATGTATGGCTACAATTTAGCAGGTGTCAGTCGTTCCATCCTTTCCTCGAAGCCGTCCAGCAAAAACGGTCTAATTTGATTGGAGGGCAGTAACCTTTTAGGGACGAAAATACAATACGTTTCCAAAGGGACAAACCTTCGTATCAGTGTTTTCGGGGCAGGATTTGAAAAATGCCGAATCCAATTTCCCTGATGATGCTCCCTCGGGAACATCCTCTCTACGCGTTTTCATCGCCCCCCTCTGTTGTCGCCGGTTTCGAATAAATAGGGTAACAGAGATAATTCGTTTTCGTTATCGACGAGAATTTCCTGTCGTATCTAGAAAGTTGATCTTTTGAAACCGAGATCGATATTTAATATTCGTACGGTAGCTACGTAATGAAATCGATGATATGTATCTCGCAGGTAACTATGTTCAATCATCAGTCACGAAAATGCTGTGCTCGAGGCAGCTGTAACGTTATGCTAACGTGTCATTACAACGCACAGTCATTACGAGGAATTGCGGTAAAGCCAACGTGCATGTGGAATGTACACGCGTAACTGGTCCTCTCGCGGTTAATGTAAGGTCGCGAAATTATATCAACAGAGACTGACCCTTTTGTGCACTCGTTGCAATTATTCAGTCTCCACATATAATTTTACCTCGTGTTAATTCCTGATATCTTTATTTTTCTGGTACTACTTCTTTCTGCGCTGTAGAATTCCTCGTCGGATTGGTTCGTGTAATAATTCCATTGGGATACGTGTCCAGTTTCCTTCGAAACATCTATGTTAATATACCATCAGACTAATTGGGTGTGTTCAATTTGATCAAGGTGCCTGATTAAATTCGGACTAATTGTAAAAGATATTCAGTCAGATTTTGAACTAATTAATACGATTGTACTCGGATGAGAGTTCCGTTACGAGGCAGAGAATCGTTATCAGCATTGCGCGCAGCCTAGCACGGTCACCGTTTCGAAGTCGTACTAATTAAGACTTACGTCGTTATATTCGTGGAATGGTGTCGGTTTAAGCATGACTGAGCTCAGAAACAGTAACGCAAGCGTGAAACGAGCGATGGCAAGGCAAGAGAGACGCTATGTTTAGAATGGGCTCGTTTCGTCGGTGAACTGCACAAGATATATCGTAGGACATCCTGCCGCAGGAATAATCCTTGTGGCGTCCTCTCGACCCGCAGGAATTGCGTCACATTTAACTCCGTCCGCGAACTTAGCTCGGGTTTTGGAGTCGAACAATAAGGTGACAAATATCTTAGTCCATCGCTGTAGTCCCCTGTGGTGAACGCAGACTTAAGCCGGACATTGGCGACATTCGGCAACTATGAAGCTGAACGTTTGTTATACCTTGAGCTATAGAAACCCCGGTCTTAATTTTAATTGCCAGGAATTTGATATACGATCTTATATCACAAGCAGTAACTTCGACAATATTTTGATGAGGTTTCTTTTAGATTAAACATTATGAAATTATAAAGTAGCGAAAGTTGGATAGATGTGTCGAATGTTGTGGATTATTCTATTCTTTCAAAAATAAGATGGACAATGATGAAATAAGATGAAAGATATTCTGTGAAGTATTGATCAATCTTATTCAAGAGAATAAGTGAATATCTCCCAGATTGTAGCATGGTACATGTTTCCCTGATAAATGCTTCAGTCCATCGTAGAACCTAGTTGGTCGAACAATGAGGTGACGAATACGTTCCGCCATAGCGACGAACCCCCAGGGCGTCTATTTCATCGACTTAAGCCGGACATCAGTAAAGTTGAACATTAGGAACACTAGGAGGGGTCGTCATTCAGAATCTGCTGGAGAGATCAAGGGTCATAATTTAACAGAACGTATCCATTTGCCAAGGAAACAGTATCCTGCAAACGTGATTTTTGTCGCATTGAAACACAAAGGTAATACCGTCGGCAACGTAAATCAGATAAGTCCTGGCTAGACTACAGATTGTTTGACACGTGTTGAGACGTGACTGGAACTACCAATTGCAGTGAGAAGGCAAAATGGTGGAATCGTGACAGGGGCCTAACAGTACTCATAAATAGCAATATCTGTCGGTTATCGAAGAGAAGCGTTTGGTAACGAGCCATCAGTGAACGAAGGCCACATGGGTCCCGATAATCCTGGAAGGGGTTACCGAACCCCGGAATGATTTACCAAAATTTGAATTCCGCGTCACCACGCGTCTTTTATCCGCATTCCGTAACCTGGATTCTCCCTTTATCTTTCTTGTCTCTTCCCTATCTCGCGACAAGCGACGTACCTTTTGCTCCCGTTTTCTCGCTCCATCTTCTTCCCTGCCTTCTCACGCTTCTAATGATTTTCAGAAGACGTGCCGCTTGAACGTTACAACTTAAGCCGTGCTCGCGACACGATGTTAATTAGAGCGCCGTCTGGAAGCGTACCGCAACCCCGCAGAGGGAGAGAGACAGACTTAGTGACTTGACTCGATTTCGAGGTTTTAGGCCAAATTTGAATTAGGGGTGGCTTCCTGTACAGGCGCCCAACGGCATTCACCGCCAAATCCCGTAGGAAGTTAGCGTGGATTACGGGACACATCCATCACCCCACTTTCTTTCGTGTTCTGGCGTCTTTCGTAAGACGGGAATAGTATTGTCGGGAAGTTATCTCTGCAGACGGTGGCAGGACAGTTTTGTACAATAAATTGTTACATGAACTTGTGGCATATCATACTTAAATTTTACATGCCTTTAAGTTGTATTGAGAATGACTTTAAATATTTTGATTTTCAACTTTTGTATTATATTGAGCTTCGGTAGACGCATTTTATCCCCGTGAAACATGTTATCTCCATGTCTCATGCTCCTTTGATCGTCGTTTATGGCAAAGAAGAAAGCGGCGAAGGATTATGAATTTTAAACTCCGTCGATCGGCGAGGACAGAGCGTTCGAACGTTGCCCTCGAAGTTTAAGACGCCATTGGAACTTTTCACGGCAGACTGCGTTCAGGATCGTTCGAATTTTCGAATTTCCTCGAAGTTCTAGCATCCTCGCGAAGTAACGACCTTCCCGGGCGGAATAACATTGTCCCCTCGTGTAATATCCGAAGCGAAGGGGAATTTAATCGGAAGAACGAGACGTATAAATGCAAAGTCCTTTGTACCCTTTTGGCGGGCGAGATTCACACCGGGGCTAAATGCTCGCCGGTCCTCGGCTAATTGTTTCGTTCTGAATCCGCGACACCATTGTCACCCGGGTGTCAAACGATAGTTCAAGGTATCCTCGATCACTCGACCGTCTGGAAGCAGTCCCTCGGCTGATCTCCTTTTAAAAAGGCATTAAACCCGATCGCGTTGGGGCGCGATTTCAGAATAATATCTTCTAATTAAAGCGAAGCCCGTGGCGGACGAGTATCAGTCAGACTTAGCGAGACGATCTGTCAAGTCGGTCCACGAAAAATCCGGACTGGAAAATCTCAACCCTTTTACGCACGGTCACGTGACCTGACAGGAAGGGCGAGGCGACACGTGACCCCCAGCACTCTGTGTTTTAGATACGCGTGTCAAACCCCAAAACGAAGTTCGCTTCCCTTCCGTTCCGTTTTTCCCTCCTTCCGTTACATGTGTCTTTCGATAATTTTTTTTACCTAACTGCAAACCAGCTGCTGCTAACAGGTGAAAATTTGCTGTTGGTCTGAGTTTGACAGAAACAATACATGGTCTGATTAACTGAAGTTTGAGGTTTCCCAGATTTTATGGAGGAAAAAGTTTTCTTTCCGCCGCATTTTTTTGCAAAGATTTTGAAGTTCATCGAAATTGCAGTCCTTGAGAAAAATGTTTCGAGACATCGCGACGACATGACATTACCGCTTAATGGTTTAATGTGCACTCCTTCTCGTGACTTCGTTTTCTATTCGTATGGAAATCAAGATAGATAGCCGCCCTTTATCGAGGTTCGCGTGCAGACTTTATCCCGTAGAGTTTATGAAAGAGAGAAGAAGGAATGGCAGGGAACAAAGACCTAGCTGGTGGTCTCCACTAATTCTTTTTCTAAGTTTCTTTTTCTTCTCTCGGTCTATTTCACGGTGACGTCACGATGTCCAGTCCACGTACGGAACGGCGGAAGACGGGTACCGTTAATGGCCTCGTAAAAGTTAACGACAATGTTCTCGTACGATTTTCCGCCATCCTTTCTTGCCTCCGAATCCACCGACTATCCGTTCTGAAAGAGCCGTGTCCGAAATTATTGTCGCAGACGTGGAATTAATTTCCGTCCTACCCATGTTGCAGCGGATTGAATTTCCGTGCCGTTTGTAACGGACTTTTCGGTGATCGTACGTTGGGATTAGAAAAACTCGTTGGTTGCAATTCGAAAGTTTTCCTTGGATCTGATTTTACGATGCTCTGAATGGCTGGCAACTTTTAATCGAATATCCTTCGTACGAAATTTCATTTCCTTTGCAATATTTGGTTTGTTATCTTTTTCGTTGTTGACATGTGGCTTCAACGATTAAATCGCGTTTGTGAGAGTTAGATGATGATGCTTTTCAAGTTTGATAGCTACTGAGGTATATTAGACTGTACTAAATTATTATGACCATAATTACTTATTATGTATTCACTAGTAAAGTTTTCTGTATGAAGATTAAAAGTAGTGCTAATGAAAACGGGACGTAAAGAAATTCGTCTAAGATTTCCTGTAACAACCCTAGGTTATAATGTTTGAGTTATTGATTAACAAAGTTTCCAGTCAATTAGAAGAAAACAAAGTTGGACGAAATATCAAAGCTTACCCCGTTGAGGGCGAACAATAAGGGTTACAGTAACATGATTTGAACTCGCAAGTAGAGGTCGTAAATCCAGTGTAGGCTAGGAATCTTCGATAATTGGAAGGCCGCTTAGCATATTTCTGGTTCTAATCACAGACACCAGTCAGTAAGTAAGGGCGGTTTAAAGTCTCCGGCAATCTCCCTACGCGCCACCCTCGTTGTACCGAGATAGGGGCTTAGGGGTGAGACCAATCTGCTTACAACCCCCTTAGTCTGAATAATTAACCCGGGGAGAGGAGAATGCGCGCTCGACTTTTTGCCCGTGTCATTTATTACGAAATCACCTTGTTCGTTAACTTCGTATTTGAATGTGAATAGACGCGGAAAATGGGGAGACGAGTTAGGCAGGTAGAAGGTGGTTTCTCGGTGACGTTAATCGATCTACCGGAATTTGTCATACTTCCTACAAATATTATACAATGACTGGGAAATTTTTTTGCTCCCCAAAAACTCAACCCTTTTTTTCCCATTCGCCGCAACACCTGAGCGTTTCCCAGAGGCTCGACGGGATATCGTCGACGCTCTTCAGGTTAATTCTCCGTCATTAGTCACACGTCGAGCGAACGAACGAAACCCAGTCGCCATCGTTCGTGGAAAAATTTATTAGCGCTGCAGAGCACACGGGTTTCACGTATAAAAGTGTGTATTTGCATGCGAGCGTCACGGCTTTCATTTGCCTAAGCCACGGAGATCCGGAACGGTCGGGATTCGTTGAGGCCGATTTCAACCACCGCGATGCGGACGGGGCGCGCAGGGGACGTCAGGATTAACGGCGATTTTGAATATTTAATTAATGAAAGTTCGTCGGCCATGCCTGCTTTCGATCACGTCTCCCCTCGTGTTTGTATTTTTATTTTTCACCCGCGTTCGTGCTTTTTTCCAACACCCGATGTTTATCGAAAAATATTCACGCAGTACTGTCATGCTTCAATATTTTAATTACTGTTGGACTTGTCAGATAAAACGTTGGGGAAGACAGTCTACAAATTAGCATCATCTTTTACTATTATTTTTTAATTCCACGCTAAACTGAATTGAGTCGATTATTTTTCATTAATGCTCTACTGCTTCATACTTAGTGTTAAGCGTCTTCGGACACGTTCTGTAATATTAAGTGTCAGTACTACTTTTCTGTAATATTATCGTAGAGATGTATTTTCATTTATGAACATACTGTTCTTAGGAATGTTTCGAGAAGGTAAAGTCCCATAATTTTGTAGAGGGTTTTCGGCGAAATTCCATAGAAGCAAATCGCTCGTGAGGTATGCCGTGTAGTCCGCGATTAAGGGCGTCTCTGGCAATTATCCCGATTTGTCAAGCGAATGGATTATCACGCGAGGTCACTGAAACGTTACTTTTAATAACGAGGGTCGTTTGCCTTCTGACAAATTTCGTGGCATCCGCCTACTTTACGCTCGGCCTGCTCGTCAGACGATCATCCTCAATAGGTATTCATTTAATCTTTACTGCCGTATTAATTAATAACGACTGTCGGTGGAAGATGATATCTCTCGTAGCGTAGCGGATTTCAGAGGGTTGGCATGCGCGTATCGGTGTTTCTGACGTATCGATTAATCGTGTGCTTTGAATCTAAGCAACTTGCCCAGAGCAATTAATATGCGCGTTGTTATTTTTCGTTACGGAAGATTTATTTGTTTTTCTTCGAAATCGTCGCGAGATCGAAGCGTTCGCGGTCGATAACGTTCGTTAGAAGAAAAAAAAAGAGCGGAACGCCCTTAAAAACGATCGTTAACTCTTGTTCGCGATGACCTCGAGCCATTTGCGCTTTACCCGTCGCCTGTGCACGCTGACTGAGTAAGTACAATCGTTTTTAGACCATACTGTATAAACCCCACGGGCAGAAAGGGGTTAGGGAAGATCATTATCAGAGGCTTAACCACGCGAGAATTTTTAATCAGAGGGTGCGCACCCCTTAGGGTAATACCGTAGCTGCCGATAAACGAACAACAATTGTCGGCCGGCTGTATTTAATTTAGAAAATCACCAGGATCCCGAACGGGACAATATTTATGCGGTGGCTCGCATTTTCGAGTAGGTGCTACCCCGTAGGATTACTCGGTTCAGGCTAGTCATCGAAACCGCGCGGTGACATTAGAAGCGTTCCGTGCACCAGTTTACCACTTTGTATTAGATTCCTCGTCGTCGCGAATGCTTCGATAAAAATACTTCGAGCGCACCGCGTTTTACTGCACTATGTTCGCTGTTTATCGTTATTACCACCGTGGTATTCTCTAACGAATTTTCCTGCTCTCATTCTCCTGTTTCTCCGGCTTTCAAACTAAAATTAAATGTGTGGTCACCATTGGACTCAAGAGTGAAACTGTATATTATACAGTTACTTTGTATCTGATCAACATTAGACAGTTTGTAAATTTGAGAATTTGAAGATTTAAGTACTTTGTAAATCGTGTCCTCAGGACAATTATGGAACTTCTAAGTTCTATGTAAGTTCTGAGATGTTGAACATTTGGTCACTTAAAATGTGTGTCTTTGTTTACATCTTTCCATGGTGTTGTTATCAATAGAAGTTTTGAAGTTTTTCTGACGGTCTAAAATGACGAAGGGGGACACTTGTAATTTCTTCCTTTCGATTGAATCTTCTGTCGGTGCCATTTCGCCATGTCGCTCGTGCCCCGAGTCGACCAAAGGTCCAACCCTCGAAACCACTAAACCAAACGAACCGTGGCTAGCTGGTTCTCCGAATAGCACTGATTAGCATCATCTTAAGGTCGTACACGAGGTTGTAAGTATCCTTGTCCCTTTGGCATTCATATGCAAAACTGACCAGATAGTGACCGTCGATTTACATAACGTTAGATTGACCGTGATTTCATTTAAGAGAGGGCTCGAATTCGGAGTAGGAAGCTGTTAAGAGTCTCCACCGAGACTTGGTACCTGTGGAAATTCATGCAAAGTGGCGTCTTGAGACGATACATTGAGAGCCTTGTAACCTCTTGCCAACTGAGTATTCCAGTATTTGGAGTTTATCTCCAATTGGAGATAACTCGAGTATGCGAACTAGTTGATGAAAAGTGAGATTCCTTCAACACGACCTTGCGATTGATTCGAACGTCCACCCTCGCCACGATTTGGAGGGTGTACGTTTTCAGTTGAGAGAATCGATACGAGCACGGTCGGAATACTTTCGTTAATACGCTTATATTCAGCTAGCAGAGTCGCGGACCCGTGAAACATGGTATTAAGGGATACACCGATCCCTGATGGTAACAAATGATAGGAGCCTTAATGGTCGAGGCACGTACAGGCCGACGTGTATAGCCGTCGTACACATCGAACGTCTCGCCACGAATCGGCTGCACGGTTGTCCCTTTGATCGATTGCTTTTGTCACTTAGCTACCGTGAAAGGCTTTGCCACGATTGTGCCTTTTAATTACGGACTTAATTATCTTTCGCGTTCGCCCGTTTTCCTGCGTTCGCCTCTGCAAACGGATCAGGAGGGGGCTTCGACTTTAAAACCGTATTCCCTGTGGACCGACGGGAGTCTACGGTGGCATCGTGTCACGTAATATACGTCGATGAACTTGTGCGTACAGGGTGGTTGAAATGTCCACGGTCTCGCAACGCTGTCGGATTTCGCAATGATCTTTTTGTTCGCTTCACGGTTCGCTGGAGGTGCGAAAAAAGCATAAACGTTTAACTGCCGAGAGGAAAATTGATACCGCTTCTAACAACTCTATTATGAAATAGTTGGAACGAACCGTGTAACCCGTTTACGGTGCATAATACTTTTTGAAGTGAAACTTCTGCGAGCATTGGGTGTGAGAGCTTTACGAGCGACTGTTAAATCCGATCGTCCGTGAAAAGTCGAAATGGGCTTTTAAATGTCTAAATCCATAAATTTTGAAATTTTTACATTGTAAATCTCTGAAAGCGTAGATCTCTGATAAAAGTTTTACTTTCGATAGTGTCGCCTCTTTTGGAAATGTATATTCATGTACGGTATTATGATTCTGGTTGAGTACGAACACCGTGTATATGTATCCCTATGGTGTATCGTAGGTACGTACGTGCAGGGAGCACGGGATACGGGTTACTAAGGCCTCCATAATGACCACTGCAATCCTGCCCTCACACACAATCCCATAATTAAATCCGTTAATCAAGGCTTACTGCTCGGACTGACCCTATCAACTTGGTTTATTGTGATCTGCGTAATCTATGCTAAATTAAGACGGACCGTCGTCGCGGAATCGCACGTCTGGTTCGCGTAACTCGTGTCGGCCGTTCTGCATTAATTAGACGAGTACTTGGTTTCGATTATAAGCACGATAGCTGCGTACCTCGCATCCATGATTATTTTCATTTTGTACGTTCGACGAGCGTGCTCGATCGGGACGATAACGGGTCTACCTGTTTCCGTGATCGTTAGAAGCGCCTATCTCTTTCTCGATTTCCTGGAAATTTGCCCGAAAGATTGTAGGACTAATAGCGTGGCAGGCATTTATCGAGATAAAAAGCGATCCTCCGCGCCAGAAGCGGATCACCGAAGTTTCGTCTTTAGATTCGTCTTAGAATTAATTGTCTGGCTTATCTCTCCGCCTCGCTTCCTCCTCGTCTCACGCTTTATTGCTCAGAATGAGACGAGAAGGCACGAGGCTTAGCATCGATCGCGAAGAGATCCGTGGAGGAGTTCTCTTACAGAGAAGCTAGCAGGCCATACTCCCTCCTCCGTTGGCCCATTCCTCCACCACCGCCATCGCTACCACCCTTGTCTCTCCAACATTTCGTTGGCTTTGAAATGACAGAAGTCAAGTAGAGCGAAATACGGAGAACGCGGTTGAAGTGTAATTGGCACTGGAGTGCACTCGTCTTGGTTCATTAGAGAAAATATCTTCCCCATTGTCGAGGGGCTTACGTAGCTTCAGCTTTCTCGTTCTCTCTTTCCTTTTTCTCGTTACCACGCTGTCTATAACTTTCTCGCTCGGCGTACCTCTCTGTCTTTTCCCCGGGACAGAATTATTTTTGTTTCGAGTGGATACGGTCACTCGATGCAACTACCCTTCTTCGGGGGGTCGCCCTCTTATTGTGGAACGTGGAAACGTGGAAAAAGCTTGTGACAGTCTAATCTTCTCGAGTATTCCGGAGAATAGAGGCTGATTCTCAAGTGATCTCAAAAGGAATTGACCTGGACGAGGCTTCGCCCTTTTTTTTCAACCGGAATTCCATATTTCACGTTTCTTCGGGGTCGCCCCTCTCTCTTTGAACTTCCGTTGTCGTTGGCTTAAGTAAACCCGTGTATCAGTGCCTTTTGATCCGTGGTATATAACTTTGATACACTCTGACTCCTCCCCTGTCGTGTTCGTTTATGTTTATTCCCTAGAATAAAGGTGTATTTCAATGAAACCACCCTTGGCATTCTTTAACGCTCTTCTGAAGTCGCGACACGAAAAGGTACGCTCAAGGGAGAGGATACTCGTCGCAAGAGCGCTCGTGGTAAGGTGGGACTTTCTGTGCGTGTGTCACGTACATGTATTTTCAAATTCTTTCTTTTGCCTGTATCTCAAAATTTTCAAATCACCAGATCTACTATGTTGTATGAGTCATCGATGCGTATATGGCCGGAATGTATCAGTATCAATGTGATGTTCAGGTGGTGTGTTCTTAAGTGGGCAATAGGCTGTACGCAGGGTTGCGTTTAGTATGGCGAAGCAAGATGTTGCCCGCGCATTGCTCTTCGCGACGTTTAACGTGCACCGTAGGGGTCGAAATCTATTATAACCGCAAACTTAACACTTAGAGCAGTACCGTATAACCCCTTCGTGAGCCTACGTGGTTCCATTATGCAATAAAAACTCACGTTTAATGGCCACCATGTTTTACCAACAGCTTATTAACCGCAAAACATTTCCTCACGATGGTCCTTTTCAAATTCCCTTACGACGGGGAATATGACAATGCGCGTGCTGCAGATGCAGCGACGAGAACGAGACGGAAGAACGGGAGAGAAAAGGAACGGGGGTACACGTCGCACACTTTTCGAGAGAGTCTCAGCGAGCCCTCCAGCCGGAAAGGAGAAATATACGGGCCCGCTTTGTGTGCAACTCGAGTGTGCACGTATAAGAGGTTTTTAAGAGACGAGTGCTTACTTCTGCATACCTGCATGCTTCAGGTCCGCGAAAGCACCTGTTGAAACCCGTGGCCTTTCAGAGTCCATTCGCTCACTTGGAAGCCGATTCACCGTTTTGCTCCAGATCGTCGAGTAGCATCTCGATCGTGTTCCCTCGGTTGCCGGCCGTTTCTCGACTCCGATCGTTAATGGAGCCGCTATTCCAAGTAAACTATTTTTCTTCTCTACCCTCTCGACGCGCGTCCAGCCTCGTATTATTTCAACGGATGTCTGCGCGATCAAAACGAACAAATGTCCCGTCGTTTGAACACCACGGAGCAGTCGGTGTCTCCCTCGTATCGAGCACGGCTCTGCTCGCAGCCAGCCCCTCGACACGAGCGTAACCGTATCGCTGTAGCTGCACGAGAGTCATAAGAGGCAAAACTGTGATTATTTATAATCAGCCCGAAGGCACCTGCTAAACGACGTTCCCATGCGACCTGAAATAGTTCGGTTTACGAAGAAGGGTTCACCCCGTTCGATAAAAAGACGAACACGACGTTGCTCGTAGCATCTGACACGTCACAAGGTGGTGCTTGCACGCTAAATATAACGCGGATAGTACCGCGAACACCGTGGAAAAAGCTCGGAACCACTGCCGTGTATATATAGCGCCTCTCCCACGACGCTGACACGCTAGGATACGTATTTTCTTCGTTTGTTTGCCATTACTTGCGGAACGTACAATGATGAGCATAAATTCCTTAGGGAAACTAGCGGTGAAGAGAAGACTCATCGTACGTTTCATGTTTAACAAGTTTTGCAATTTCCTGCAAACTCAATTTTAAGAATATGAGATTTGAAAATTGTTAGGTTTTGATATTTGATCGTTTCAAATCAGTGGCAGGTGATGGATCCCTGTATCTTAGCCAAATAAACCCTTCGTTGCACCAAAGTGTACCTGAAACACGAGAATCCATTTACGACCCAGGCATTTGGGGATGAAACGCGGTAGGTGAATCGATTGGTAAACATTTTAAAGCCACGGCTGATATCTGGAATCGTGTTTAAGTCGGGTGACAAGCAGAGATGCGGTGGATAGGCCATAAATCAAACGGTAGCTCGTTGGAACGGCCGTGAATCCGTGACAGGAAGGAATAAGCGAGCGACTGGAAGTTGGCCGACGATGGCCGAGAAATGATGTATCGCGTTGGTCCGCTAAAAAAACAGTCCCCCACGAGTTCTGCTGATATAGATTTTATTGGGGAGCAAAGCCGGCCTACGTGACGGCTCATTACCCGGTCTCGTGGTGGACAGTCGAACAGTGGTCACCCCATTGCTCTTACACGGTGTATCTCCATATACATATACATGAGTGTCTGCGACCTGGAAACCGGCGAACAGAAGCAGCCATGTGTTACGTCTCATCCCACGCGTTCCCTCGGTCAACCATTCGCATTATAAAACCATAAAACGTACCATTTTCGTGGCCACTGTTCGCCCTTTCATACGCGCCGGGCCATGTGTCCGACACTTTTTCGGAAAAATTGCGGCTATGAAAAGCCATTGCCCAACGACCCCTTTTTCCATCGCGCTGCCATTCGATCCTCGTTCATCTTCATAAGGGGAAATAGAATAAAAAATTGTTTTACCACCGGTTCCTTCGTCCCGCGGTGGCTCGATTTAATGTAATATGGGGCCAGTGACTCACTCCCACCTGTGCCGTGGAAGCTTCTGAGGGTGAATACGAGGGGGCAGGATCGAGGATTTTCAGCGAAGCGTTGACGTAAAACAGACCGCTCTGTCAACAACTGTTTCTGTTTTTTCCTGACTTCTCGATGAACCGTTGTTACGATGAAAAGCGTCGCGGTTTGCATGTCAAACAATTCTGCCGGGGCAAAACGTGTGTTTATTTTCTATGTCGTTAAACGATGTCGCGTAACGTGGATAACTATATATTTTTATAAATGCTACTGTCGACGAGCGAGAACCACTTGAGCCTCTTTTTTGTCGGACACGTGTCGGATATTTTTATATTTGTTAGTACGTGCATGAACAAGCGCTCGCCGCTTCAACGAGGGGTTGTTAAAGAGACAAACGGCGGTCGGTTGAATACCATGCAAATAAGAGAAACTCTAGCATTTTGATGCTCATGCAGGAATCAATGGATCTCGAAGAATATATTATGCTCGGAAACTATCGAACGCTAAAAATTGACGACCTAATCGTTGAACCGCGACAAATCGATCGTGTTAGAATAGTCCGACCTACATAGACCCGTGTATAAAAATCGTGCGTCGAGCGAGCGCTGTAAGGTCAGCCCTATGCCGGTGAACAGGATTTCTTCAGGGTATGCCAGTTTTTCCGCGAGAACACGGGACCAGGTAAAGCCGTGGATTGCGCGACGATCGACAGAATCACGTACGCGGGCTCACGAAGGCAAATCGAGGTCTGCGAGAATTTCTGCGAGCGGCACGTATTGCAAAGGCCACGTTGAAACAATAAGTTGCACGTGTCCGAGGCGTTTTAACTCGGGTCGAGTACCGTGACTCCCCGCGGAAAGGTAACCGATGAAAAACGTGACGGTGTCCGTCGTCGTGTATATACGGGGCCACGGGATCTCCGGTAGAATCGCCAGTCGGTAGAATTATATCGTGTATAGAGGCCCCAGCGGCAACGCGATAAGTATACAGTAGTGACAGACGACGGACAACGCTGGTCGCGTTGCAAAACTACGCGCAGCGGTCGGGGGAACGGGTTGCATGGGTTTTCGCAGTGAATTATGGGCGTCGTGGGTGTGCCCTACCGCGATACGTCAGGACAACGGGACAAGAATAATAAAGTAAAACGGGGAAGCAGATAGAGAAGCTCGTCGTTTATACCTAGACACGATATAATGACCCGTTGCGATTGCATCGATCTTCTAGCGGTGGTTCACCGTCCTCTCCCGTTCTAATGGAGCGATTGCACCCGCAATTCGCCGATTGGCCGTAAATCTCGAGCTCGGTGTCATTAGGCGCGCCATTAAAATTACTATTCTTTTGCACGAGCTTCTACGGGGTATCTAGCCGGGGTAAATCTATCGGTTAACTAAATCTCGGCCCGTAAAGATTACACCAGGATTAAATTGGATTTTTATCCGCTTTCTATACGTCCGAGTTGCGTTAACGTATCAGGAAAGACTCGTAACCCGAGCGATTCGAAACGATCGACTGCTCGAAGTTCGTTTCACTGGAAACTTTTCGGACGCGATAAAATGAACCGTGAAGCGAATCGATTACGGCGCAACTTTCGATAATAGAATCCTGTAACGACGACTGCAGGTGGCGAGGATTAGGTACACGGAAAAAACAGCGTTCTCACGCCGGATACGTTCACCCCCTCCGAAACAGAGACGAGGAAGTATTTATTAGATTGGAATCTAAACGCCCCCAAAGATCTAAAAGCGTATTTCCTTCGCCGTAGGTGGTTTCCAACGACCCCTTCGATCAATCGACCAACTGAGAACCGGCTCCTCTTCGAGGGTCCCCGAAATTAGCGGGTGCAACTTTATTAGCCTGTAGCACGAAACCCCGTGAACCTGATGCGTTCGTTTTCTCCGCAGATTCGTGTTCGTACGTTTTATTTTTTTCCCTGACGCAATAAAATAATAAGCGCCCTTAATTGTCAGTGGAATGAAATTTATTGCCAACACGATGAACCGTTCTTTCGACGGCTATGATTCGTAGCTATTACCGTAGCCGAATAAAAATACGCGCGCCCATATATTTTGCCGCGAAATTGCTCGCAGATGTTGGCTGGGATATTTGAGTGGACCCGACGAGTATTTAATTCGATACGAGGCCGTTGAGTGGCTCGCGAAATCGCGTTTCAAAATAAATGAATTTATCGATCACCGTTCGTTGCCGGATGTATACCTGTATCGTTCGGATATTCGAACTCGAAAGCCCCCTGTGTCATTTATTTTCCAAAAGACCGCGAAAAACATGCGTTTTACGCGTATTTCCGGAAAATACAAAAAAAATATTGCCTAACTCGTTAGAAGCGATATTTCTTTATTTATTGCGGAAGTTTTTAGTTATTCGAGAATTTAGTGACTTCAGGATTTTGAAATTATAAAATTTGCGAATTCGGTCCTGTAAGTAATTTGTGGACTCGTGTATATTGAAAGATTTGGAAGTTATGGAATTTCGGAGATGGGTAAACTTAGGAATATGGGAAGTTGGGGATTTTATAGCTGAGAACTTTGGCATTTAAGAACTGGGTGATTGGGGAACTTGTGAATTTGGAATTTAAGAGCATGTGAATTTGAGAATCTGAAATTTTGCTTGATATGTCAGACGTTTCAAGAAACCGGTAGCATCGAATTTCGGGAAATCGCGCAGCTTTCGAAAGGAGGATCGTGTGGTATAAATCAAACTCGTCGTCGGGCTCATAAACCGTCATTTCCCATCATTAAAGTCGATAGACGTGCAAGCATAGCTAGCGGAGCGTAAAGTGCCGTTTCAAAGGCCTACGGCGAAACATCCGTTCTGCTCAATTTCACCGATTTTCTGTCGCCTTTGTATCGGTTTATCTATTATCGTCCCGTAGCGCGGATCATTAGTATCAGTGTCAAACAGAGGGGCATTGTCGAGCGTATTTATGAGCGTTTTACCTGAAGCTTTGCTTCTCGATTTGCTGTTCCAGGACGCCTGGTACGTTCCTCAAACCCATGAACCAGAATACGGTCCTATAGCCGGACGGTTATTATTTATCGCGTACGCTCGTGCTCTATACGGAAATAAGAGAGTGCTAACGGTACCCTCGAGTTTACGATCATTCGGCTTACGTACGATGGAATCTATCGGCTGCTGAGCTTCTTGACAAATGACCCGCAGCGCTGTCTACCGTAGAAAACCAGCTCCATAACGCGCCTTATATACTTCGAACGAATTTATTTCGGATGATTTAAGGGCCACGGGAGATCTGCCACTTCCGTTTCACGACCTACAGTCCTGGATTACCATAACGAAACGGTTCGACGAGACACGAGACTCCAAGAAGTAGATCAATCTTCCCGCGCGATTCCGAATACTTTGACAACGAGCGTGATTAATTTCAAATTGTAAATCCATGTATAACTATTCCCCGCATTGTTCGAGCCACGATTCGGTTCGTGACATAATACACGCGCGTTTCGTATTATAGTTACGAAAGAGAAGTGTCCTCTTTTCACGAAAGGTAAAAAGCATCTCGCGTCTTTCAGGTGAAGCCACCTGGTTGGTCGAGTGCCGTGTGAACCTGTCCGAGATAGAGCGTCGTTCGAAAAGACACCCGAAGGGTAACTGTTTGTACAAGCACCCCGGTATTTTTATCCGAATGACGGTGACTCATAAAGATCAGAGCTCTCTCGCGTGTCCCCTCGTCGTTTCCTCTTCTCACACGTACGCTTCACCACGCGCACACCCCCGTAAACTCTTTCTCTTTCCGCCTCTATTCCTCTTCAATGTGTCCGTCTCTCGTTCCCTCCGCAACCGTGTTTCATCTCTTTCTGTTTCGCCGGAGCACCCATACCAGAACGAGAACTCCGACCTAGCCACGGTGAAACGCGCGAGGAGGGAACGTGCTTGAATGTGTACTTAGCGGCAAAGAACACACTCGCTTCGCATGTTAGGATAGAGATTATGTCGTCCAAGGAGTCTATAGTTAGTTAAGGCTACTATTATTCGGTTGGGTGGGCTTTTGAGTTGCCGAAAACGCGTCGTGGCGCTCTACTGGCCGCCTTCTCTAACAATTAGATATTAATTCTATTCAATCCTCTCACCTTAGCGGAGATACTCCCCTTTTTAAAGGGAGACCAGGGATTAACCTCGGCCCGCTTTTCTTTCCTCGGAATCTGATTCCGACGGTGTCGCGCGTGTAAAAAGATGAATTTGTCTTTCGTTCCAGAACAGCGTTCTCAAAACATTCTAGGCCGAGGGTCCGGTAAACGCGAGCGTTTTATATTTGAGGAGGCAGCGTAAGGGGAAAGCCCTATGATCGTAAGGTATACAGTCGGTACTAAATATAAGAATCTCAAGAAGCTGCTTATGAAAGAATTTTATTCTATATTTTTGTCACATATTTTCTCACACGGCGTCACCCTTCATTCTGCCTGTACCGTTACTTACGTAGCCCTCAGCATATTTCACATTCTATCTGGAGAATTAGTACATTTTATGAAACAAGATAAATAAACCAATTATAAATTATTTACATTTTATTGTTTACATTTTTAAGTAAAGAAGTTGTTTGTTTGTTTATTTAATAAAATAGCTTAACATTCGTTTGTCGATGCAAATATCGATTTCGCAGTGAATGGCAAACAAGAGGATTGGCGAATATTAATTGCACAGGGCTTCCGTTCTGGCGACACCAAAGGTCCCCCTTTCGCGCTCGATTGATGTCAAGCCCGAAAACGCGCATTGACCGAGACGCGTTTCTGCCCGCTCATTCGTCCACCCTCGATTCTCGCCGGCACGAGAAATCGTCCCAGCGCCGCGCCCGGAAATTGCGTTTTGTAATGCTTCTGACTACAGAACCCTCGTCCGGTGTTCCGCGTTCGCCGTGGTCGAGAATGAAAAGTATAAAAAGCACCGGCCGCTCCGTCTTTCGGTACACACTGTCACAGACCGTAAAACAATACGCACTTTCGGTATAAATATGTTCGGCGCATCACAATAACGGTCGTCATCCATGGGACGGGTAACTTTGGTCCGTTGGAAGGCACGAGGGACGTACGGTCAAAAGATGAGCGTCCCTCCGATGCTCGGCGCCCCCTCGTCGCTTCGCTATAAAGCAGTCACGTGTCCCCCCGCATATATGAGGGTCCCCCTGTCCACGACCCTGAATAGTCTATGGTGTTTCAGAACAGAGATGCTCTCACGATGGGGTCCTGCTGACTGGCCCGATGGCGTGACACGATGGTGTGACCAGTAACCACCGTTCTCTCATTAACGACTAATGTCGATTCTGCCGATCTCGGCCGTACCTGGTCTGCGTCACGGTCTCGCCCAGCTTTATTGGAATCGGGGGAATAGTGTATTGATTCGTGTTAGGTAGCCTTTTGTTTCTCTGGGGCTTCCTTTTGCAATTAGGCGCTGTGGAATTTCATTATGTGACCCTCGACCAGGGCTGTAGACGATGTTGTGCAAAAGGCTATATAAAAGAAACTTACACTTGTTGGACGTGCATTTCGGTAGCCCAAGGACTTGCTATCTTGTCAATGTGGTCACACAGTGTCTACTACTCTAGAACACCTTTGGATATGCAAACTTATTAATTTATAATTCCTAATTTCTGTCATCCTCAACGAGTTTATATTAAGTATCGTTTGTATTACAAAAGTAACCATCCTAAAAGATGTTGCAAACAAAAAAGCTAGAGGTAAAAGGAAAATGACGGGACACCGGTAGTCAGCCACGCGTTAATCTGCGTTCATTTTTCATTTTCGTGCGGGTCTCCACCTCGAGCGGCGTCGATGAATGGATTCATCGTGGCGTTAATGAGAGGAGAACAAGCGGGGCCTATTTGGTAGTGGGGTCGCGTAATGCGTCCAGGTAGCCAGGAGAAGCCGGTTGTGTGCGTTTCGTCGTTCGAAAGCAGATAACATCGGCGAGAAGGGGCAGAAAACCCTTCCGGCGGAGTAAACCGAAAACGACGTCTCTTTAACACGCATCCACGAGAGGAATGGGCTTGGTTGCGTTTCGCACACAGGGAGCCGCGCGTGAACGTCGAGAGGGTGAAGCGGGTTGGCATAAACGCACGCAGGATTTTTCTATGGCACTCGGTGGCTCGAAAAAAGGGAGTTATATCCGATAAGCATCGCGGCTGCCGGGTTCGCTTTGCTCGTTTATCACCTTTTTATCGTCCAGCGTGATTACCTGGCCGCACTCGACGCTAATTTACATTTCCTGGCTCCTCGTACGCCGTTTCTCCGCTTCGAAGTCACGATTAGCGAGCTAGGACGAGTGACACGGGCCTTCTCGCCGCGATAAATGGAATCGAAGGGACCGGTCGCCGCGTGTATCCACTTTGTTTTACGATTTACCAGGCGAAACGTAATTCCGGAACGGAGAGAGAATGCTTTCCGAGGAGGCTGTTGCACGGCCGCTTTTATTGCTTCTGTCACGTCGTTCTGCCTGCTGCGCGACTAACTGAGATTTCGAGCGTCTAGGCGAGCCTCGATGTAATTAAAATTTTCAAGCCGGTAATGATTCTTCTTCGCTGTCGTCTCCTATCGTTTCGTGGAATGCTACACGAGTCCCGCCGTTAATGATCGGGCGAGAAGAACATTTTATACTCGACGCTTCGTGTTCCATTTTATTCGCTTGCCCGTCCCTCCACGACGTCGAGAAACGCCGGGCGTAAATTCATTTAACGCGGTGTCCATTTATGGAGACGATTTCCTGCTTGGTCGAATCGCCTGATCGTCAAATAAATTGACGTTAACCCTTCGTTGCACGACGTTTGCCTATGTTTGTTATGCTTAACGTATCAGCATATTAAATACAAAATTACTGGTACATATAAAGTATCATGTAAATTTGATACGAAATCACCGCGTGATATTTAGATTATAAACCATTCTCAAAAGTAAAACAAAATAATGAAATCGTTATCAACTATGACAGTTCACAGATATTTGCAACGATAGTTTCTGTAATCTTTGTACAAATTGCAGAGCCCATTTGAAGGATACCCCAGAGGTTTGATGCTTACAGTTCGTGAATCACTCGGAACGATTCATCGAACACGACCCAATCGCATTATCATGGAAACACCGGTTTAAGGAAATTGTCGACGATTTCTCTGCTACCCGAACGCACGTGCTCGCGAACTCGCGCGTTCCGTTCGACTGCTTGAAAAATGCTCGAGACGGGTCCCTCTTGTTCTTCGCTTCTTCGTCGACATGAAAAATTGACGCACGAAAATTCTGACGGTTCGCGATTTGTCAAATTCCCTTCTTCGCGGTGGACAACGGTTGCAGACACTCGAATACCTTTTTCCTCCGTATCGGTGTATCATCGCCATAAAACGCGCCTGGCCAACCTCGTGAAGGGAAAAGGACGTTGCGCAACGGGGTTTTGGGTTTCAAAATGATTGGGGTGAAATTGGGGTAAGCCGATACCGTCTGGCTACCCTCGATGTGATTTCCTCAAGGGCGATATATGGTATATACCGGTCAATTTAGAGGCCGTCTGTCACTCATGGAAGAAAAGATCCTGAAAACTCCGAGACTTCCTTTCTTATAATGATCCTGTGTCACGGGATGCTTTTGGTTCTTTCATCTCGGGTTTCGGTTGTCAACGCTTGTCCATTTGTAGCCTTCAAAGATATTTCTAAACGTACTTCAGAACTGATTACGGTCGGAACGTTTTCTAATGAACATTCGAATAAATACAGTAACTCTATATTATGGTAACTTTGTTCGAACTTGAAACACATAGAATTCGGCGGTGAATCAAGTTACAAGCGGTTTTGATGTAGCACAAAGTAGATGAAGCGTGTACCATCAGATTCCCAGAAGTTGATCCCTAGCAGGCGTTAGTTCACCTGGGAACGAATCCATTCTCCTATTCTCCCTTTTTTCTACAAGCACGTTTTCTATTTCGAGAAAATGAAGATTGACAGAGTCCACGTGTCGGACGTTCGCCGTTTCGTTTCCACGTTTTGTACCCCCATGTGTACCAGCCGTACAAGGGAACCCTTTGATGACGGACCTCGCAAATTGACGAGCATCAATTAACCGTGGTCAGTTGCGGTCGCTCTAAGACACGCTGACAGGACTCGTCTCACGGTACTTAGGATTGTTTCGGGAGTGGCTTATCGTAGCCGATTGCCCTTGTTCAGCTCATCATTGGCAAACAGCGGTCGACCCGGTCGTATTGTTGATCCACCATTGAATCTTCCCGATCTATGGGAACTGACCACTGGTCAGCTGCGCTCTCGATACAACGGTGACGAGCGTGTTAAACGCTAACGTGTCCCTCGTCACTTTCGCTCTCGATTCCGTGTACACACGTATTTTGAACCGGTCATTTTCGATCTTTCGCTCGTCACCGCGATAAGACACGTCTGAAAGGGCGGTTTCATTGCTAACTACCCCTGGCTTGGATTTTATGCTCGTCAAACACTCGGACGTATTAGGGGAGCAATGGTGGTTTTGTTACGAAGCAGTTGTTAGTGTACATGTCTTTCAACACTTTCCATTGTCACCAATGTTTACATATCTATCGTGCAGTTTGCGTATGGTAAATAGTAATCTTGAACGTTTAGTATCTTTATTTCTTAAGTAATCGTTGCCTGCTATGCAACTAAGAGTGTAATTGTAGCGTGTGAATAAAACTGTTCTTGAAATTATTTATTGATGTGTATGAAAGAACATTTCTTAAGTGACCGTCACCTGCTACTGAACTAAGAGTTCGTGTAATAGTAGCATGTGAATAAAACTGATAGTTCAAATTATTTATTGATACGTATAAGAGAACATTTCTTAAGTGACCATTACCTGCTATTCAACTAAGAGAGTAGTTTAACTAATTGTAGCATGTGAATAAAACTTAGTTTTTGAAATAATTTATTGATATGTGTACACATGTAAAATACTCTCATATGAATAGGAAGAGGTTCGGGGCGAATGTTTCGGCAAACCGAGGGGACCCGTTAATTCAGAACAAATGTCCCTCGATTCGTCGCGGGATGAAGGCGAAACTCAATTTCTTGATATCTGAATACCAGCCAATTACGCGCGATGCGTCAAGGGTACTCGACATATGTATATTTCTGTCATTTTCTCGGCGGCCGAATTTGAATGTCATCTTCGTGCGTCCCCATTCATCCTTTTCAATTTATTCCGCCACTGTCTTTTTCGCGCTGCCACCGGATGATTTGCATTTTCGGAAAAAATGTTAGTACGCGTACTTTTGCAAGTCAGATGCGAGATATCTCGCGAACCGGTGTTGTGATAAATCGTTTCTCGCTTCGGCCGTTCGAGTGGTATCGTGTAACGTTTTCATAATGGATATGTGAAAATCGAGACGTGACAAGGTTGTTACTCTTGCTGTAACACAGTCACGAGCAGCTGCGTTTTTGAATCGACTCTATGGTAATGCATTCATATCTCTTCTACGTTTTACAGATTTAACAAGCTGCATTTCGCACGTATTTTAACATAAGATGAATCAATAGACGCTTAAGTGATTAGTTATTTCTGATTGATTTGTTACGTACCGTATGCGGGGTTAATGATGAGGTACTATGTTACTTTATGGTATATAAACTTAGATACCCGGAGTGATTCTCGGAAACAGAAATTTTTTCGAATACAGAAATCTTTCAGCAGTTTATGAGGATACGATGTCACAAGGTATTTAATAATCTTTGAAGCGGTAATAAAATTATAGAGATTTACATGCTTTTTCATACCACGAAAAAAGTCTGTTGGATATAATTGAAGGTATTCATAGAAAGATTTATGAACAGCGACGTGTCCAATCCCCTTTTTACCTCGGATTATCGGGCAACCGTGTCCGATCGTTGATAGTTCGAACGGTGTTCTTTTCTTTGGCTCCCGTTAACGAGTATTTAATCCGGAACGCAAAGCCGGCCGTGTATTATTAACAAAGAAACGGAATATTAATGCGTTCGGCGGTGGACAAAGTCACGAAAAGTGTACCGGAGCGAGGACATCGTATACGTAATATTTGCATGGCAAATTAAACGTCTGTTTGCGAAGGAGAAATGTCGTACGTTGAAAAGATCGAATAGCAACGTAGCCGTAGGCACGATCGCCGTCGCTACCATATTCAGAGAGAATATCGTACGCGGATTCGTATTGCTGGCAAACGACCATATAAAGTATTCTCTGTGATCTGCCTCGTGCGTTCTCTATATCGTCTGCGTTCGATCGTCCTCCCAAAATTTCAATCTGACTCGAGTAATCCCCATGAAATGTTGATATTGTGTTTGGAAATAAACTCTTTTTAATTCAGTTGGGGATCTAGTGGTAATCTAATTCAGAGCAATATGTGCAATTCTATGGCAGTATGTGTGAGCTCATGACTACTCGTTCTACTTTAGCAAATTTACGCGTAGCAATTTCAAGTGTAGAAATTCCACATGTGATATAGTTCCACTTGTGGCAATACGACGCGCAGTAATTCCACATGTTTCTATTTCTTCCATATGTACTAATTTTACACACCACAGAAGATGACAATTTTTTTATCCACTCAATAATTTTTCCGTTTTCAAATTTGTGTCACCCTTCCATCAAATCTAAGACAAAGAAATGACTCATTTCGTGACAATAATCTTCAAAGCCGCTTTATAGGCAAAGTTTCTTCGCCATTGTGATTCTACAAAAGAATGGGCGTCAATGGATGGCGAAACACAATTTCTCGTTATCACAATTAAGAATTGCTCGTCAAAAGCGCCGTCGAATATTCGGTCGTTTGAGACATCCCTCCCTAGGGAATTCGCGACATCTGACGTTTTCGCAGGTATATAATATTTCTAAGGCGGTCCAGCTTCTCGTTTCTTTGAGAAGACTCCATTGACGAGTCGTTCCTTTGATCTCTGCCAAGCTTTATTGAACGGCAGGACGCGATTGGTGAGTCTCAGTCATATTCTATTTCGCCGAGATTAAGGGAAATTTGCAATTATACGGATTACACTCCTTGTCGTGGAATATTCAATCTCGAATTTTCGACTCGAACGAAATTCTAATTTTCCGGTGCGCCGACAGAGGCACGATTGTCGTGTTTCAATCTTTGAACGCGAAATTGATACCGATAGCAATATTAGGTTGTACCGAATGGATTCGAACATCAAAGATATGTCACATTTTCATTTATTCAATGCTTGTTATATTGAAATAGTGATTTAGTAAAAAAATGTTGAAACGGAAACTTTGTACAGAGTTTGTAATTGAATGTTTCATGAATATGTCATTCGATGCGTGACAGGCTAACTTCCACGTGCTTGCTCAATGTTAATGGACAGTTATAGGTAATCGATACGTCCTACGGGGTTGCAAGGATTACGATTCCAGTCCACAGGTTTCCTCGGTTTTTATCATGTTCGTGACCGCACACTGTTCAACGTCTTTATCGCATCGATAGAGTCCACCTTTCTTTTCAGCGTCGCTGCTGAATCAGGCGTGCAACTGCGCGTTACTTTAGCTCGTTCAATTACTTTCTTTGTTTCTTAACTGCGCGGTAAACGTCGCCCGTACGCGAATGCAGGAATGACGAGGAATTTTTTCCCGTCGTGCAGCGATCGTCGAATAAAGTCCGAACGAAAAGGACGGAATTAAAAGTCCATTAACGAGGTCGTACATCCCAACGACCATATCTTGTTCTAGCTACTTTTCCATCGTAATAGTGTCGTAAAGATCCGAGTCCCAACATTTCACCTTTTCCGCGGGTTCACGAGGTGCACGGACGGGTGCATAAACATCGTGGAAAAAGCGTGAAAGGCGACAGGAGGATTAAAAACATCCTCGGAGTTCATGCTCGTTACTTCTTGCTTTTCTGATGTGTTAGCGATTCGCACGCGAATCATTTCACCCCTACGGAAAGACCGGACGTAGGGAAAGGGGTGGTAAGTGACATGGCGACGGGTATCGTCGTTACTAGCCGAGGATCGTTCACTATTTACCTCCGTAGTTAAAGCTACCCCATAAAGATTCAGATAGCGCAGGAAAAGGCGTACCCTTAATGGCGATACGTTGCGAGCCCCGGTAACACTGGTTCGGTGTTAACTGCTTCGCGACAAGTTAGATAGAAGGGAAAAAATTGTCCCTATTGTGCTCTTTTTAACGTTTCTAATACCTGTGCTAACATTTTGTCTCTGTGATTAAAGATATTTCCGTGTACTACCATCAGACAAAAAGTAGTGCATTTTGCATTCAGAATGATGAAATGTTTATATGGTTACTCTTATAAGACTTCAAACTTTAGATACAGTGAATATCCTGTTACCTGTATGTCAGACTTTTGCCTCTGTGCTTAAAGATATTACATTATTTCCATGTACTACCATCAGACAAAAAGTAGTGCATTCAGAATGTTGATGAAATGTTTATATGGTTACTCTTATAAGACTTTAGAGTGAATATCCTGTTACCTGTATGTCAGACTTGTATGTCAAAGTTTAATTGATTTCGAAATCAGCAATTTTTTCGTGTGAATTAGCATCCAGCCATTTCAGACGAGCAAGCACGATGAAGATAACGAGCAATTAATTTCATCAAACTTCACGCTTCAAATTGCCACGAGAAGTGCCATTTCACGATACTTTTATGCCACGAGATCTTGTCTAACTTTCTATATGTCGAAATCGTCCATATGCAGCAAGCTGCCACTATCTTCGATGCTATCTTGATTGTATCGCGAGTTACACGCCAGTCTTACGGTCTTTTGAAATGTATGATCGTCAAAGTATCAAAGCGGCGAGGTTCGTGGAAAATACAGAGAACGTCTGAGAAATGACAGAAACCGTCCTTCGAAAAAGCAGCAGTTCATGGCCGGGGGGCAAACGACAATTTCGAAATGCAGCCCGGCGGAGAGGCCGAAGAAAAATGCTCGCGTTTCCCGTCTCTGTTCACGGTACGCGTGTCACTTTTCACGATTAATTACTGGAGCGTAGAGAGACGGTCGGGCACGCGTAAGAGCGCGACAGGTTGTCGACGTGCGGGAACGTTGCAGAAGACCGGTATACACCCCCCGCGGGTAGTAGTCGTGTCGTGTCTGACATTCTGTGGATGTCGGAATTTCCGCGACAGCATTTTTAATCACGCGAGCATTTTAGCCGACGCGTTGCTCTCGGACGCTTTAATATAGCAGCAATGCGGTTATGCATAGTGATGAGAGAGGAGTCGAGCGGACCCGGCGCGAGCGTGCAGCAGTAAGCGCGAAATGCTTCGGCTAAAAACTCCATCTGTAGGCAAATTGTTTAATTACTTACGATATTACGGGGCTGCCGGCGCCCAGAAATTCGACCTGGCACGGGAAACACCGCGAAAAAGAGGTAAAAGGGGCGAACTTGCCTGGAGGGGTAGAAAACACCGCTGCTACGCTGTGCTGTAAATTAGTGATGGGATGATCGAGTGATCGTACGGGTTCGTGGGTAGTACATAATTTCGAGATTTCCAGGCTTTTGAAATTTCGTATTTCAACAATTATGAATTCATAGTACATTACAGCTCTGGACATTTGATTATTCAGAAATTTCAATATTTGGGTGTTTAGAAATTTAGGAACTTCGTAGTTCACAGACTTGAAAGTTTAAGTCCATTTGAGAATATGTAAATTCAAGCATTCAGTTTGACTTCAGAGATTTTTTAAAACATGAAGTAACGCAGAATATTCAAACTTTTTACGTATTTAAATTGACTACTCAGTTCAGTGCCCCCAAAGGTACATCGCCCTCGCAAACGCAGTTTGTTGTAAACCGATTTTAATCTACACGGAGGCCAATCAGTTGGTCGAATTCGTTCATTTCCACGATTCTCTAACTCGTTAAAGAAATTTAATTGCAGCAAGTGCGATTGATTAAACCGCGGGAGGACGGTTCGATGGAGATTGAAAGGAAGATCTCCCTCGGCGGTCTCGATTCTTCTTTACCCAGAGATGTTTCTCGTTAAACGGAAAAGGCAGCTGCGATGTGACGGAAAAATGAATTAAATTCCATTGTTGCGAAGTTGGGGAACAAAGCAGCAGGAGCATCATCCTTGCACGGTTTTACGCGCGCTTTTACGAGACTTCATTTTATACTTCATTCCCTTTGTACTTCGTGGGTTGCACAAATTGAAAGGCTGTCGGCTACATAACCGCTTGAACATTATTGCAATTTTCAGTGGTCTGGCTTTGGCTAACAGTTCGCTGCTTTGTGATGGAGAGGCCAGTTGTAACGCGTTTATCGCGATACAGACTCATGTAAACGTAACGTAACGAAGGGAACCGCGTTTTGCTTGCATCGGGCTTTAATGGCGAACCATCCATTTTGCCCCGTGTAAACAACGTAGATGCACAACAAAAATTCCATGCATCCGTGAGTGATTTTAATATAGCAGAGTGATCGTTGAACGCGTTGTATCGTTCTCTAACGATGTTGCGATGCGAAGTCGATCCGTCTCTCTTCGCTTCGTTTGCCCGTCTGCCTCTGTAGCGTGACGCGCGTCCACTCGCAAAATTGAATAAAACTCGTCAGAATAACGCGCGGGAAATATTTGGTGCCGTTTGAAAGGGCAGGTCGCTCGTAAAAATTGTTTCGTTACGCTCGAATGGATCGACCACGGTTCACGGCAGAGGTATCGTAATAAAATTCGTCGTATATTACTTAAAAGGATCGGCAAACGAAGCGTCGACACGGTGCACCGTTTACGTCGGCGTCGATCATCGTGCGTCAACGCGTCTCACCTCGATGAACGAAAGTTAATGGGCCTCGAAGCAGCTGTACCTCAGAGAATACTTCATCGCAGTTGGTACGATTTAGGTATTTGGAGATATTGGTATTGGATATTTAGGTATTGGAGAATTTATGAAATTATTTGGGGATTCAGATGCATGAAAAAACTTCGAACTTTAATTATGAAGTTGAGAATTTGCTAACTTGGTCGTTCGAGTATTCGCTAATACAGGAGATGTAGTTCGAGAACTTGGGAAGTTAACAATGCATTTCGCTTCGGAGCAACTGCACACCTGCGAGAACAATCCGTACACGCGATTTCGTCGAACGGTCGTGTTCGAAGTGGCCAACAATAGATTTCGTGGAAAGCCGTCGGATCATTAGGAATCGTGGAATCAGTATCCGTGGAGGTCAATGCAATGGCTAATTAGGGTCGAGATACTTTCGAAGACCTCGAGGAGTTGAAGGTAGTTCAATGGTAGCTGTAAAATCTGCTTTTCCGCGAATTGAACGTAACTCAGGCAAATGGTGCAAACACAGTGAATAAGTTGGTTCGTGATTTACCACGAGAATCATCCCTCTGACGGGTAAGTTGCGTTAGTCGGGGCTTTACCCCTTGTTGTACAAGCTTCGCCGCCCCTGAGTAACTACGGCCAGGATATACGGTGTAGGATCTGCAGTGGATTTCTAACCCTCTACCTATGCCAGCCGACCCGTAGAAATGTTTTCATAGAAATGTACCGCGGAAATGACAGCCAGAGACTCGGGAATATTCGACCACCTATAACCCGCAGGGACTCAGATGCTCGACCGTTCACTCCTTCTTTTTTTTTATTTTCTCCGGGAACAGGATGCTCATTACGGGGCGAGGGAGGGTAGAATGATGCCGTGCCGACGAAACGGTAATTGTTTTTAATCACTGGGAAGGGTGGGTAGGCTGTGGATGGTTGTGCTATTTCGAGGAGAGAAACGGGGACCGATGCGGTTAACCAGGAACTAACCCCTCGCGCTCGCTTTCGCTTAATGTCCTGGCACTTCTTTAACCCTTGCGCGGAATATCGTGGAAAGAAGGGGATGAATTCAGATTCGTATCTTCGGGCACTTTAAGTGCCGTTGTATTTCAGACGATACGGTACGTTAATGCTTTTATATCCCCTCGGCGACCACCGAGGGAAACGATTACGGGCTTTTGTTTCTGGAGATAGGTTGGAATCTTGTTATGGCACCTTGCATTCTGTGATTTGAAGTATTGATTTCAGCACTTTTTCATTTTCATTTTTATTCAAATGTGCAAGTTTGTATTTTATGTACTTTGTGTCTTTAGTTCTGACTGTTACATAAAGTATAATAACTTAATAGAGCATTGAAAGGTACTGCTGCGAAGTAGGACTCGTCGTGTTGTAACATGAAGCTCAATCATGGTCTGAAGCTGTCAGTGGAAGATTTCAAGCAGATCGAGCGTTTTCGAGTCAAAGTACTGATCGTCAAGGACAACCGCGATTAAATCAGAATAACGCAAGAACTCGAAAAATATAGACACGTACAGTTCTGATTATCCTGTCTAATAAATTGTTCTTCAATATAACTCGAAGTTAAATAAATACATTATCGCCTAATTTATCTTCTCAACAGTATTATCTATTTCATCACGCTCGATAAACCACCGACAATTATTTGTCCGTGTATTACGATTGTGTGCGATCTGCTGTCGATATTGTGTTCATCGTACACAGGATGGAGACAGATCGAGGAAGCAGTAGCATGTAATTGGTCATTATGACGGACAGGATAATCGAACTGCAAATGTATCTGATCCTAATCAACATGCCATCTTTGTAGACTAAAGCGATTCGATCGAGAATTTAATTCGGTTCATGTTTATTACATGTCCTTATCGTGGACGAATCTTTGACGGTGCCGCAAATAAAACTTTTTTCCCATTCTGGATCGTTGTTGTTCTCGGAAAACGTGCTCCCTTGTGCGTATTAAATTTGCAAGTGGCGACGTGAGTTTTCAAATCGCGGTCAATTAATCAGAATTTATGGTCATTCGAGGCGGAAGCTTGAAACACGAGGTCGACGAGTCCAGTAACGATAACAAGAAGTTTCTCGACGCGTACGATAATCGTGCGATGGCAGCGAGTCTTCTTGAAAAGTTGTCGCCTCCTTTTTTTCAGTCTTTTACGGCCGCGAGTCGTCAGGTGGCGTGAAACACGAAGTTCCCGTAAACTGTTGAAGTTTCCTCGGTGTTCGTTTGACGAACGGAGTTGAACGCGAGGGAACCGCGAAAGGAGAACGGGCAGAAGGGCACGGGGCCGGTAATATACGTTGGCGAAACTGACAAACAAGGCTCGTAACGGGTTTTACGCGCCAGGCAATTATCAGGGTTGTCAGGCAGTCGGTTTAACGCCTCCATTTATGCGCGTATAAACGCGAACGGGAGTCGAAGCTACGAGAGCCAATGAAATGTAAAGCCCAGGATGCATTAATCTCCGAGTCGCGGAGCGCGCCGCGATACCGCGCGGTTACAAAATACCATTTTACGCCGTTTCGGCTAAATTTACTCGATCCACCGCCTGTTTAATCTGTATTACACTGTTTAACTCCTAGCCACTGCGAAACCTTTGAGCCGTCGTTCGCTCAGCAGCGATTCAACAACGATTGACGTTGTGTTTCTCCGGCTTCGCGAATTTCCGTAAACTATCGTTGCTTGAACTTTGATAGTGTACTTTTGCTTTGCTACGACTCAATAAAAAGGTAACTACTCTGTACCGAAGGTTTCAGTTCCATGTAGTTCAATCTGATTAACTTGCAACATGTCCCTGTTTCAACATGCAGCCGTAGTTGCAGAATATGTTAGATATACGTGGAGGAAATAACAAATGCAGGAGATACACTTGACAACGCAAGGTGTCTCCCCGAAACGAACGACTCTTATTTTTAGATCAGAATGCCTGGTGGAAAGTATTTTCGAGTGGACCGAGAAACTCCCGAACGATCGAGAGACGATTGATGATCCCAGATGAGTGACGAGAGATGGATCGGCCGACCGAGATACACCACGAGGGAGGCTTAAACGAGTATTTATGTGCGTAAACGAAGGGAAGAGTTAAAGCTCGCTCGCTGGAAAATAAATAACACCGCGGGACGTGGAAATCCTACGTGGTGGCTGTTTCAATGCTACACAGTGTGTAAAATCCTTCTCTGTCGAGCCAGAGATTAGAAGACGTGTCGGCTCAAAAAGACATACGATAAGACACTGCTACACCCATCTGCTTGACTAAAAATAGTTAGCGAACCGACGAATGCGAGCCAGACATTCGACTTCTACATTTTTTCCCATTAATATTGTTATTTGCGTAATATATTGTGTCGTTGTGAAAAATATCGATGGGACGGCAAACAAATTACAGAAAAAGGTTGACACGCGTGATTTAGTTGAACAGCTCATGTAGAGTCGATAACATGCAATTTACAAACAGTTTACATTTGGTAGTGTTATGCGTTGATGGTACAGTAGTTGTAAAGATACAGCGTAGTCGTAAATTTTGTTGAATGGAAATGAGAACTCGTGTTCCTCATTCCATGTATTTAACATATAACTAATCGGTAGTATGCTCTGTCAGTATCATTGACATTTACTACCACGATATATTTTCTACTGTATTTCTATTAGTTATATTAGTTTAAGAACTGGACAAAAAATCTTATATTATAAAGAATATAAAGAAGAAGAAATTTCAGATTTTATTAAAATCGTGATTCTATGCTGTATCAGAAACAGTGGGTTCGATCAGCAAACACGATCTCACCCGTCCAACTATATCGGTTATCCATTTACGATTCCAGTCTGTACTAATTAACGGCCAGGTCGAACGGAAAACATGTAATATCGTAAAATAAACGGGAGGTATACCATTAGCAAAAGTATCGCAGCACTTAGTAGCCTGCAGTGGTTGGTATTTTGACATGATCGCCGGCACGCATTAGCCTCCCAATAATCAGGGAGGACTTTCGTTTCCACGTAAGCATTATGCACGTGGACGTCATTAAGAGTCAGCCTTTAAAGCAGCCTTTTACGCTTTACGACCTATAGCTGGGCGTACGACCAACCGTATGGCTCTTCTCGCGTAATGGTTCCTTGCGAAAGTGCACGTCGAAAGTCAAGCAAAAATTGTAACGGCCGCGAGGAGAGCTCCCGGGAAAAAGAAAGGGTTGCTTTCCGTCGATACGGATCGACGGCGCTTACCAATCAAGAGATGATTCGTTTAACCGCGAGATTAGCCATTTCGGGATCGTACCGGCTAACTCGATTAACGTCGCATTAAATCGTTAAGTTGTCAGCGAAAAATTCTCGACAGAGGGTTAAGTCGGGACCTCGTCGGTTAACGAGAGGGTGGCGACCGACTCGAGAGAAGCAGCGAGAAAGACAATATTAATTACATCCCTCTAATAACCAGACACAGTCAGCCTCTGTCTGCCGCGTCGATATGAATGGTGTTCATCAGAGGAGAATAACTACTATAAACCGTACAACTTTCCATCAGCATATATCTCCCGTAATCCTTACGGGAGGTATTCCCCAGATTAAAAGGGGAGGAACATGGGAGGGAAGGACGGATCTATTAACGAGCGCATTAAAACGTATGGACTCCGCGACGTTCCCTGAAACAAGTATATTGCCACGACGTATTATCTGTTCGGTAATTCTCCAGCTACGGAAGCTCGTTCTCTTTTCTCCCCTTTTTTGATGAGTAATTTCTGTGGGCGATTTGGTGTACGTGAGTCACGGATTGTTACATCCCATCACAAAGAGTACATACAAGTTTTTAAATCTGCAAACTTTCAGTTCCACCAATTTCAACATTTTCAGATTGTCAAATTCTGTGTTGTTTAACTTTCTAATTCTGTCTGCAGTGTAGAAGTCTCACTTGTAACACACGTCGAAATTCGGTTCCAACCCCGTGCATTTTCTGTCTCTCTCTTTCCGCCCCCATTCCCGATCCACTTTTTCCCCGTTTTATTGTTCTCCCGGTTGCTCTCGAGTTCCGACTTTTGGCGCTCGTCGGACGCCTCTGCCCGAGCTGTTCTGAGGATCTCTTTAAGTAAGATGTTCGCCCGCTCTTTATTCTCCCGCTTATTCGACTTTTCTTGGTGTTCACGGAAAGAATTCGCAGGGGCTTTAACGATTCTCGACCCCCGACCCAGCCGACCAAACCGCTTGGTCTCGGACTTAAAGGATGAGGCGTGATTTGCAGAACCGGAAAGTATCCGTGCTTTCATCCGACCATTGCCGGAGTTCCCGGTCCATTCGAGATCCCCGGCAAGATTAAACTTTCACGTTTTTCACTCCGTTCAAATGATCGTCGCGTCGGAAACGGGACTGGACGAAAAACGAATGGACGATCGACTAGGAAGTACGGTCGTCCTCGTAATAGGCGGCGTTGCTTCGCTCGTGTAACGGCTTAATTAATCGATCCCACGTGGCTTCTTCGTGGCGCGCGGAAGGATATCGCGGCACGATGGCTACACAGCCGGGTAAAAGGTACCACGACAAATCGTTGATCAGATAGAGGGGCGACTACAGCTACGACACACCAGCTACAGTGGCATAACTGCAAACGAGACGCGACACCTGCGCGAGCCCTGATGTGGATCTAACGTAGGTGCAAGCTGCTCGTAATGATGATTTAATTTCAGTCGACAGAGATCGAAATCGTAGATGCCGTGCTTTTTCGACCTTACTTAATGGACACTTGACACATATGCACCGAGGTACCATTGCGTACCAGGGTCTCGCAGGTGTGCTCTAGTTATGAGCAACTACGTCCATTCGTATTGTCAAATAGAATTAGCCCCGCGATGACTTTTCCGTGCGTCATGCACCTACGAAGAACTTGATACTTATCTGCGCGGCGGAATAAATTTGGTTGAATTCGGGGTCGTTAAGGGTGTCATAAGCCGTATGTTGCGCAACATGCATCAAATGTTGATTTATGAAAATGATGCGTAATTGTGCCCACGGGGCCATTATAGACGTACACATGAGCAGCAGTGAAGCGGACAGTAATTACTGGTTACATCGCGAAGTGAATCCTATTGAAATAAATTGGGTCCAATCGAAGTGAATAGAGTTACGAATCAGATCAAGTTGAGTCGCGAGTTGAATTGAACCTTCACGAAATACAAGAATTCGTTTACAAACATGAGGGGTATGGTAAACGAAAAATTGGCGGAGCGAGCTGGACAGCGTAGAAAAATGAGGAATACCGACGTATTCCCGGAGAAAAGTGATTATGAGTGATACGCAGCAATATCCACCCTAGCCATCGAGCAGAAATTCACTTGGCGAGGAAATTAAAAACAGTCATCCAGAGCCGGGCCCGCTAATGGCGGGCATCGTTCATGTCAATATGGGCCATTGCCCGTATTACCATATTACGTTTAGGAAAGCCCCACGGCCCTATACTCGACGGGTATTGCTTATAAATACCAGCAATTACAAAACGGGGGTGGTTCGCTGCTTTCCCGTCCTCCTGCGTCTCTGGCTAGATGGAAACTCGATTATATATGGTAGGCAGTCGAGCCTCCCTCTCGCAATCGCATTAACGCCGGTTTATCCCGGTATCTTTTTTTTATATATTCCTTCTTGTGCCAACAATTTTAGCGGGTACGAAGGTGACTGAGATTATTCGCATATTCGTATTTTCGGGATTTATAAAATTTAATTCGACCCTACGATCTTACGGGTTCCATTTCAACTAACAGTTTACCACCCTCTGTGCAATTGCCTGCTAACTAATATCCTGTAGCGGAAATCGAGGGAGTTGCTCGAAGAACACGATCAAACGGTAATTGCCTCGATTTTTACACGACGGCCGTCGGAGAGAAACGCAGGAACCTGGATGGTCCTGGTCTCGAATATGATTCAGAGGATGAAATGGTCGGAAGGGCGATCCTCTTCGAGGTGCAGCCAGACAAGAAAAATATCGCTCTATACGTGACTATTTATTCTCGAATAACATCCAGTCGATTCTGTACGGTTCAGTGAAACGAGCCTAACACAATGCAAAAACGGCACGTGCGGCCTCAAGACTTCCGATCAATTAACTCCGCTTTCAATTCGTGGCGAGTAGGGCCAGTTTTCCTGCCGCTTACTTGTTAGCACTGCAACCCCCCGCCCCCTCCTGATTCACCACCCTTTTCCCCCGCACGTACGGACCCTGTTCCCATTGCCCCGTTTCTCTCTGTCTCGTAGTCCTTTTTTCTCTTACATCGTTTCCACGTAGCGAGATGCGCCTACCCTCTTGGCACCCTTCGGCAGAGGATCGAAGCATATTGACGGGTTGATGGCGTTCGACCGTGGCACGATACACGGTTTCGAGGGTGCTCCAGGGATGCAATAGTAAATATTAAAGCACGCCGCGGAGTCATTGGGGTGGTAATGGGTGTCGCAGCGAGTAGGCGTATAGTTGTTGGCTCGTGTACGCACTACCTGACGATTGCGGGTAGATGGGACGAGAGACGGCGATTTGACAGGCATGGGAAACACTCGAAAATTTCGCGCAACACCCTCGAGCGACGTTCTCGAGTACGCTCCAACGGCAATGAGAAAAAATATTTTTTTATTTTCAAAGCTTGAACAAAGCTCCGGGCACGAGAGCGCGCACCGTATGTACGTATACTCTCTCTCTGTACCGCGTACTTACGGCCAATTGTGTATCGCTTGAAAATGTCATCGAGCCTTAGAAGTATCCTCGTTACGCGAATAAATATCGTATTGCTCGCGAAGAATATATACTTACGTAGGTACATGTGTACAAGAGAGGAGACGCGCGCGGTTTCGTGCTGTGCCGGCCGCTCTCTCGCCATGGAAAGTACCGAACGCGCATTATGCACCATTATGATTCGAAATTCTATGAAAACCTGTAATAGCTTCTTATGGACGTGTACACGCGGTAGAGTTGCGCTCGTGTACTCGACAGAACGCAGAAAATGAAACAAGAGGTGAATATGTACCTCTCGCGTAAGAGACGATTGAAGCGGGGCCAATTACGACTCTCGTCGGTATCGTCATTTTTCTTCTCTCTGTTCCTAGATCGACGATGAAACTCGATATTACTATTACGATCGACACTGACTAAGTGGTTGCACGTAACGCAACTGTGCGGCACGCGCATGCACGCCGAGACACGCAGGTAGACACGCGGCGCGGTATCGCGTGAAAAAAGCCGCCTTAATAGCAGCGTGTGTTTCACAGCGCGAGGTCCGAGTAAACTTTACAAAATATCTCACCGAGGGGTCGAACAACCGACTCTCTCCTTCTCTATTTTCTTGCCATTCTCTCCGCAACGCCGTCGATAAATGAATCAGAAAATAGCGGCCGGGAGCTTCCCACACGTGTCGGGTCACGTGTTAGATAATTAGATATTCTTTAGGCCGTGCATTAGGTGGCGCGAGGTATTCCATTAAGGCACGCCAAGGAAACGCGTACACATGTACCACGATCGAACGATCGAACGCCTGCAACCCTCGTGCGTCAGTTTCTCGATACCGACGTCTTTGTATTAATCGTCGACGAATTTAACGGCCGAATGGCGTGCACGCTCGTTACGGTATCGTTCGAGTCACCGTTCTGCTTCTCATCTCCGATCGGAAGTCGAGCCACTCCCCTCCTGAGACATTTCTCTCTCGCGAACACAACGGACGGAAATTAATTAACGCCGAGGAAGCATCGTCCACGACGCAAGAAGTTGGACCGTAACAGGACTTATCCTGTTTATACAGAAACTCGGTACTGTTACAAGCACTAATTAAGCCTGTCGCATTTAACAGTTTAACTCTTGAATGATATCGAATCAACTTTAATAGATTCTTTTAATTACATATATTTTCAAGTAACAGCGCCAGTGCAGAATAATGAGTATGTCAGTGTCGATCCGACGTCCAGGTGCCGCCCTGTTAAATGTCAGTCTTCAGTCGTATTTTTTATTTAATTAACTGCGGAAGTAATAAAGGAATCCAATCAGGGTCGAGATGTTGTAGCGTTTGATTTTGTTTGTTGGCTCGAGGAGGCCGTATTTAAATGATTCAGTATCATACGCCGGGTGCGTTTTCATCGAAACTCATTGGAGCCAAAAGCTTAATTATAAACCAAGTCGCCTCCTTCTCGTCAATTTCCCGTTACCGTGCACTCTTGTTTACGTTCGTGAGAACCCGACGGGATGTCTCGCATCGATATCGTCCCGTGGTGAGCGTCGAAAAATCGCGTCGAGGTATAACAGTCGCATGTCCCCAGAAGCGCTCTCGTCGTGACCGTCGAGCATTAACCGCAATCGCGACTTCGGATCTTTGGCCGGACGGATTTGCCGGTTGCTCGTTCCGGGACGATAAAAATTAAAAATTCACTGGCCGGCTTCTGGCCGTCCTCGGGGGGTTACGTTACGAATGGCACATTCGTCGACGAAGCCCGAGGTAGAAGGTTTTACCGGGCGGCGTACGAGATAATGATATACCTTCGTACCGTTATCTCGTACATTTATCGGGGCGGTATAGAAGCACGCGTATACCTGTAGTACTATCGCGTCGGCTACGGCTCGTTTTATTTCCTCGTTCGAGCTTGTGACGGAGGTTTCGCGTAATGCTCGTCCAGAAAACGGTTTTATTCGTCGCTGGATCGACTCGTTTCAACGTTACCTTACCTAGCCAGCTCGTCGAACGGTTTTGCCGTTCGTTCTGTGTCTATCGCGTAATCACCGGTTGCTGTACGTGGCTATGGATACGTCCAACCGTGTTCCTACGCTTCCATTGTCGATAATGCCTGTGTACACACGGCCGTAGATTTTACGGTCTTCCCGTTACTCTTCCTTCTACGAGCTCCTTTTGTCGAGACATCTTTGGTTACTGCGTTTCGCCGTGATCGAGTGGTCGGACGTTAGAGAATCTGTTCTTTCCTTGGATACAAATTAAATTTTTACTACTATCATTTGAGACCTTATGCCTCACGTTTATGGAGATCAATATTTTCAAATTAATGGGAAGCGTTTTTATTGTGCAATCTGTTAGAGAGATATTGAACACCGTGTTTGAGGCTAACTATCGGGCTTTCATTATATTTCGCAATAAATGTAGTACGTAAAATAATATGGCATGTTCGAAAGGCGGAACAACTCCGTACGGAAATAGCCAGTGATCGAATCGGATGATCGTGTGCAACCTGAAATTTTCGTGTGCTGGCTGTTTGAAAAATCAGGCACGTGACGATACAAGCGTATAAATAACCCGATGGGCAGGTTGCAGTTTGTTTGATCAGTTGGCGCGGTCGTTTCGCGCGCGTGTTCTGTAATCCTCCGGATGTTCGCCGTTTGTTCTCTGTCAGGTTCCGTCGAGTTTCATCGCGATACTCGTTCGAGACCCTCGAATGACCCATCGATTTCCCCTCGGACAGCCACTCGTTACCGGTTGCACGCCTTTTTTATATTTTTCAACGTCTCTTCCGTCGTGGAAACCGACTGATCCGCTTGGGCCAGAGGAGAGAGAAAAGATTTTGGGGACGCCAGGCAATATCACGCGCTCGCAAATCACGGCTTAGCTCCGTCTAACTTTTATTGTTATGGCGAATATTTTATGGGGACACTGTAAAATTAAAACGCCTAGGTTTCACCCCAGCTTGGGTTCGGCTTGTCAGCTCGATAATAAGGGTGGTAACGCGAGGGCATCGCGCACGATACCGCATTTAACAGCGAGGACACCATATGCCCCCCTCTCGCCTCCCTTGTCTATCCGTTTACCCTACAACGTGCCAGAATACGCTGTAAACCACTCGGGGTGCCAAACCACTATTTGACTTTCATTACTTCTTATGAAAGGAGAAATTTATCGGGCAGATTTCGCTAGCGATACCGGATCCCGCCGGATTCTACGAATTTTCCTATTCGCTGGCTTCAACGTGCAGCCGTGAATTTAAAATGACCGCGCTTCGATCCCTTTCATTTTGAGAATGGAACGGCGTCGGCCGTTTTCACGGTACAGGGGATTTGGAACGTTGTTTTGATATCCTGTGTATCGAGGGTGGGGAACACCCAATCGATTAAAGTGCTGCTTTATTTTGCGTTGTATGCTCGATCGTTCGTTTATTGTAAATTTTTTAGTATCGGGATTGATGTGATGGGTCGAAATTGTGTGAATACAGCAGTAAGGGGATAAGGATTATTGCATCGGTTATGCTGATAGATACGAGTACAGGACGTCATATTTTAATCTCTCCACCTACGTATTGACAAGTTCATATTTTATTGCAATCCAGAGTCTAAAGCTACCAAACACTTTGACTAACTTCCACAAAAGTTCCAAGTCAAGTATCCAGATTTTTAATGAATTAACCGAACAGCTCCAGTCCGACAACGTCTGATGTGTTTCTTCGATAACGATTTCGATTTCAAGAGTTAGGGTCGTTCGTCAGAACCCGTCCACCTAAATTCTCGGGTTAAGGCCGGCCTGACAAGGGAGCAATTTGCCAGTTGTTTAAGTGCCAAGTGTTAAGTGCTCTGTCGTTTATGTTTCGCCATTATTGTTTTATGTTTGGCCTCCCCTCGGACCGAGCTGTACGCTCCACCACAGACGGAACCGTCGAATTACACACGTAGACGCGTAGCTGTTCGCATAGAACGATTGAAATTAATTCGTGTTTATGACCCGCGCGTAAAGCTGAGCGCACCGAGTGTCGTGAGAAGATAGTCAACTTATGCGCGGCCTCGTTCGCTGACTTCGCATTCACAGAATCTGTTTGAAAATTCATATCTTGCGGGATCACCTCTTGCTACCGATGTTTGGTTGCTTTTAAGACGATCGTTACATCCACCGTTTATGGACAGAATTTGCGTGGAAAGTTGCTTCTTGAGGTATGACGCTATCTTCGATATCTTTATTACCGGTGCTGAGAATCTTTGTATGGGTTTATTGAAAGTTGAGATACGGTGCCATATAACTGGTGCTGTAATTCTGTGTGAAATATCTGGACACTTTTTATTCGTTTTTTATTTTCGAAACGATAGAACTTATTTGTCAGTGGACTTGCCCTACAATATTGTGTCACCACCGAGACGTACTCTATAGTTCACATGTGACGCATCAATCTCATATTTTTCATTACAACTAAATTTTAGGTTCAATTCAATTATCTTTACAATCAACGCTCGTTGCATACATCCCTAACTTTTAAGTTGCTTTACTTATCTTCACATAACAGTAATAGTTAGTTATTTTTGACTGTCTATAAAATTGTAGATTAATATTTAACAAGTCATAATTAAATTTTCCATCCTGTCACTGTTGATAATTTTCAGCGAACGTGAATTTTAAGGATGTTAAGCTGACGGAATTTGCACCGCGATGTGCGTAGTAAATAGTTTCACTTTAATTATGTAAGCTTTTCGAAGCCCACTAGAACTTGCAAAGTAACACCCTCGTAACTCCTTGGAGGAATACAGGGTGCTCGGGGCGAGGTATTACCTTTCAACGTGCACGGGACACGTGCTTAATCTCTCCTTTCGACGCTACTCGTCGAGAGGAAAGTTACACGGTGTCGTTTCCAATGTAACTAAGCGAACGGTTCGTGTGCAGCCGTGATGCAATTTCATGCAGCGTCGTAACGTCGTTGCCGGGGCAATAAAGCAACGTTTAATCATCCGCCGGATTAAAGCACCGGGAGTTTGATTCGCTTTTACGAGTTTTCAAGATTGCCACTTTCGAACAGGGGTTTCCATCGATGCGCTGTGAGAAACGCATTGTACGCAGGAGAATCACATTTTTGACGTGATCGATCAAACGGTCCCTAAAATTGCTACCCTCGGAATTCCATCCGCTAACGAGATTCTGCGACGATTAAACTAGTATCGTATCACCGTTATAGATCAACCTTAATTCACGGGTTAGCTCTGAATTTAGATTTCCTATGGAACTTCAAGTTTTAAAATTTACAGATTTTATTATATATCAGTAAAATGTGGATTAATAGTCAAAAGTTTTTCTAGTATATGATCAGACTTCAGTTACTTTATCAAGAGAAAAAGTTTTCCCACCCAGTTAAATTTTTACGGCGCTTTTCGACACGATCCAATCGATTGCGAGCTTCGTCGAATTTGCGTGACGGTGAAATCGCGATTCGAAAGTTACGCGAAAATGGCTGTCCCTTTACGATTCACCGTAAAGCGCGTTCCACGATAAAAAAGTTAAACAGTTTCGCAGCATCGATGGCCGAGCCACGGGCGGATTAATACTTTTAGCCGGATCGTTGGCACGGGAGACAAATTTTACAAGCACGATACGAGACGTCGCGTGTGAAGTACACGGTTTAACGATGGTTGTGTACGAAGTTTTAGGATGCGTGGTCGATCCACTGCATCACGCACGTGTCGCCCTGTAATCGCGTACTCGTGGCCCACTGGATTTTTATCACTGCCCGCATCGCTCCGACGCTCGTTTTGCACGCGTAGGTGAAGGACAGAGACATATATCATTCACTAAGCAAGCATGACGGAAGCTCGTTTGCTCGTCGTTAACGAGCCTACCACCCGTCGAGAAATTGAAGCAGAAATTTAGATAATATGACTTGTAACCGATCAAGAGCTGTCGACAACTAGAAGCTAACGTGTGTGATCGCTCGATAAACGCCAGACGAAGATTTTATCTTCAAACGAGTATCGGTATATGCTGGCTAGGTTTACGGGCAGTGCTTTCGGTTTTGATAGTAATCTGTCTCGTTTGTACGATCCTTAAGACCACAATTATTACGACAGAGTAATATTTTATTTTAATTAATTTTGAAGTGAAAGAGCAGTAATTTGATAGCTGTTTTATTCAGATAAAATTGACGACCCCGTTCGGTCATTTTACATGCGAGGTTTGAAAGATCATAAAGAGTGTCGCATAGAAAAACCGCAGAAGATGCGGGTTCGGTAGAGGCGAGTAGAGGCTACCCTTCCGGAAAAAGCGTTTCTGGGTCATTACGCGGCGATAATCACTCTCATAAGCCGGAATCGCGAGACTCGAAAACTATTAGCATATTAATGGCCGGCAGTCGAGTTAACCCTTTCATCGGCGTCGGGATTTGCATCTCTCTCTGCGACGAGACACGGAGTCGTGGCGAGAGGCAACGACGAGCGGGACGGTGGCAGTGCGTTAAAAGCCCTGCTCGACCACCCTCGCGAGTCTCGCGAAATTAACATGACAAACTACCCCCAGCAATAAGGGGGTCGAAAAGATATATCGCGCTGGATATGCGGGTGTACGGTAGAAACAATAGATGATGGCGAACGGGTCGACGGGGGTTGAAAAGCGACGATGAAGCCTCGTTCGTCGAGCGTACTCGTCAAGCGTTGTTTTGCTTACTTCTTGTTATTTACGTTGTATTGTTTCCGAACTGTAATATGACTTTGCTAATATTTCGTAGAGAAAGTGGACAGCTGTGGTTAACTCGTTTAGGGATACTGTTAATAATCTCTTATTGTGATCTTATTATGATGACTCATATCCGTAATGCAAGTTGTACCTCTTGTATGAATTATAGAACACATGTATTACATATGGTTTATGTAGATACAGTACTAATAGAAATACAGAATTAAGTGCAACAATTTTACTGAAGGAACTACAGCTGGATATTTTCGTCTTATCTCTAACCTTTTTAATTTTGTTGTAGCCGCATAATACAATATACACGTAATTATTATAAGTACGAATAACGTGAATACTATGTTGTATACGTAGTATAGTTTGAATGACTGTATCCAGGGGTAATTTTAAAAATATTATAAAACTTTCATTGAAGTCCCACAGCTAACATAATAAATGACTATCACAGTACGACCCGCTAAGGGTTAAATTTGCGTGACCGAAAAATACAATGGCTTTTATTTCATAACTTTCGCGTTTTGTGCCTACGATCGATTGATTAATTAACGATCAGAAAGGTTTGACTGGTTAGCTAGCATATGGTCGACGACGAAGCGAAACGATTAATGAATCTGCCAACCGAGCAGAAAACGATAACCACGACGGGGCAGATAAAAAGCGTATCCGGTAGCCTGCGTGGCTGTAGCTGAAATCCGAAGGCCTGTTTTGAAATCTGCCCGGAGATCTCGTTAGGACGATGAAATATGAGACGAAAAGTTTCGAGGGTTGTAGTATAAAGTCGTCAGGAACCGTAAAGACTGACGGAGAGATCGAGAAGGCAGCCGAGAAAAATTAGCATGGTAATTCGCCTACCGTCGCGGTCGCTCGTAAACTTTGGTAATTAAGTCTGCTTGCTGGTCGCCCTATTCTACTGGCAGCTCGCATCGGAAATCTCCCTGCTGTTCTCTCGTCATAGGGTCTAGTTTAAGATGGCAGTTCATCTCGTCGTCCATGTCCGATATAATCATCATTAATATTTTCTCCTGAATCTACTCCTCTCTATTTTATAGCATTTTTACTGTGGGGATGTTTGAAAGCTTCCAAAGTGGATTGGACATTAGTCCTTTATTATTGATAGCTATTATTATATTGTGTACTTTGAGTACTGTTGCAGTAGAAAATCTTATGACACATTGCGTTACATTGCTGTACATTAAGTAGTACATTATGTTGTAATGGGTATTAAAAGTAATGCCATGTTTTTACACGTTCGACATTCAGGTATTCATTGCGGTATCTTCATGTTTCTACGAGCTTGTTACAATTTGTCGTCCGCGTTTATCTTCGCGGTGCTCCTTTTACGAGTTGCTTTTTCTTCATCGAAGAAAAGAGGAGGAGTGAAAAAGAAAGCGGAGAAAGCAAGGAAGAGGTCCTTTTGATGGCCACGCTGCCGGTAATGAGGAGTCAGGATCCTTTCAAGGATGCTCTATAGAGTGCCGCTGGGATTTGATAATTACAAGGATTATTTTGAATTTTAAAAGCGGCGAGCCGCCCCTTATCGCCAGACCGCGAGAAAATTCGAAATCTGCTCATTAACCGTGCCGTGAGCTGTGCGCGAGAGCGTTTTTATTTCTTCGCTTCGTGCTCTCTCTCTATCTGTCTTGTTCTCTCTGTCGCTCTCTGATTCTGCTCCACTCGTCGTCTACATCATCGATTTCACGCCGGCTCGTTCGTCTCATTGTCCCGTTTTAATTGGGACACTCACCGCGAATGGTAATTAATTTTTAAGTTAATTGGTAGGCGTGTGCCTTAATTAAGAGGGCCGCGAGCAGGAAAGCCGCTTTGAGACGCGATTTAATCTCTTTGGCGAAAGAAGGTCGTTTGATCGGGATGAGTTCGTTCGTTGAGAACGCGACTGCATCGCGACGATGATCGTCGAGGAAAACGGAGGACATTCTCGTTGAATCTTGGACGCTGTTAACAGCTCCAGCGAAGCTGATTTGTCGACAATCAGGTATCGTACTGTACTTTCCTGTTTCGCCGTGAAATCCTCGACGAACCAGGTTCGAACGACGTCTCGTTACTTCTGGTACTCGTTTAGTTGCCTCAAGAAAAATAATTGGTCGTCGTTAAAGAGTTAAACCATGAGTTCCTGTGTTGAACTGATCTTGTTATGTAAATAAACGTTCAGAAAATGAAGGTTCCTTTTGCAACAAATTGCCAACATAAGTAATCAGTAGCAAGGTTGCTTCTCATTACCTGACCCCTTCCATTATGCACTAATCTGTTCACTCGGTTGATCTTGTTTCTCGACACGACGAAAGTATTTTCGATCGGTTATTAAATTAAACGATTTTTCTGATTGGGAACGGTCCGTGTGTATCAACTCTCGTATCTTCCCCTAATGCCGGTTTCCCGTGGGACACTTCTGGTGTACTATAACGCTGGGGTCGTGCCATGGCAACCCCTATACAGTAATTATGCTTTTCTTTTTATGTCCGCGCCATTTCATTGGACTGATATAATAAGGCATTGTATAGCGCGGAGCGGAGGGGACAGCGTTTTTAGGATACTCGCTTAATTAGATCTCGCTGGTCGACTGGTCAGGGCCGATCGCGTTTTCCAAAAAGAGCTTAAGTTGTTACGGCATTAAGCCGCCGAAGAATCGGGCCCGGTAATCGTGTTTCCCTCGATACAATCCCTACGGGGAAACATCGATTCTCTTGGATCGAGCATACGCTGTCTCTCCTACTGGGTTAACTTATTGTCTCGTCGACGGAGCAAAAATGCTGTACCGGTGATGAATGTGACGGGTCACGGCTGATCTATCGTTGACCATTGTGAACGCAACGTAGGGCGAAACGGGAGGAAAAACGTTCAATGAGGAGTCACGAATGGTGTTAGAAGCTGGGTGTCGCCTACTCGGAAGGCGTGTATTCGTCAGATTTTGCAATCGTATGGAAATAAGGTGCTAAAGCAAGAGTTAAGGCTAGTGTGTTTGCCCAAGTGGCGCCAGACGTCCGTCTTTCCGTCCCTTTGATTTCTCCGTCTTTTTTCCTCGACGAATTAATTACCGGCCGTGTCAACAGTTTCGCATTTTTTTTCCCTTCATCGCTTACATCACGATACGTCTGGTAATAAAGAGGATGCTTGTCGACATGCGTGATGGTTTATCGAGAATATTCAAATCGATGCAAACAGGTTTGAAAATGATCCGTGTTATCTGGAATTTGCACGTTAGCTTTGTAGTGCGGTTCATTCCGAACATTTAATCTTTATTTGGCCGACGGGATTTCGCATTTCGAAATTGATATTGATACTTACCGATAATAGTATTATAGCCTTGAGTTTATCTTTACGGTTGGTCGATGCACATAAAATGTGTGACGCAGTTATTAAGTTGTTAAAATTTATTAATTGCACTGCTATTAATTTGCACGTGATGATAAAAATTTTAGACTCGAATTCTCAAATTGAGAAACTATCAATCAATGTCCTAAGTGCACGTGCTTCCCACATCAGTGCCAGAATACACCTCTTTGTTCGATCGTTCAAAAGACCCTCCGCGAGTGGCCAATATTTTTAGTCCCCTTGCGCGAAGATTTCGTGCGAGCTTCGCGTCGTCGGAAATTCGACGCTCGCATCGCGGCGGTCATCTCGCTCGACATTTAGGTCAAAAATCTCTCCCGCGTCGTTCGCCGCGATGACGCGATCCGGCATCTCCGCGACGTTTCGCAATAAAATTCGAAGTACAACGAACGCGAGTTGGTCGTTTCGCAACTTTCTTTCAACTCGCTCTATTTTAATTTCCCACTCTCCGAACTGCTCACGAATTGTCCAAGAAACGAGCTTCCAAGGAAAAGTTGGGATATCCTGCAAGCTCTAAATCTTGTACAAATTCAAAAGTGTGTGCACATTTGGACACTTTACTGACATTTTTACATTTATTGCAATGAAATCTTTCCTAAGCTGGTGTTCGCAAATTGTGCTTGCGTTAAAAGTTTGATCGAACAATGGTAGAAAGTTATTAAGCAATGTATAGTAGCAAGTAACGTGGCAACAACGGGATTCACTTTAAAGTTATTTCATATTTTATCAACACGTGAAAGTGTCCGCGTACTTATTCAAGATAGTGTAGGTAAAGTCCATCCACTCTGTCCGATGCTTGCATAAAGTTAGATCTCTATCCGTATATTTATTCGATCGCGGGGCTACACACAAACCGCTCGCACGCAACGAAACGTTGGTTTTTCGTGCGAATGACCGTTCATATATTTAACTAACTCACACGCGAATCCTCTCTTACCGGCGTTTATTTGCGCACGCTGCTCGGTTCTTGCTCGACTCCGTGCGGGAACTCTTCCAATCGTCATACGAAAGATAGCGTGTTGTAAGCGTTTACGTCTGTGTTTGCTTCCAAGTTCGGAGCCTATTCTAGCTGACACAATCACGCTTATCTAACCTGAAGTATGTCCGTGTATCCGTAACAGCTTAGCTGTTCGAGAACTTGAAAAGATAGGCATTTGAAGACTTGGAAATTAGAGGATTTTGTGATTTGGGAATTTGCTGTGTAAATTCGAGAATGTGGAGATTCGATAACTTCGGAATTTATAAAATCGGAAAATTAGAAATATGGTACCCCGACCATGTTGGTTCGTGCGGAAATTCGAATCCATTGTGCAAGAGATAGCGTGATCGTTTACGTCTGTGTTTGTTTCCAAGTTCGGAGCCCGTTTGAGCTAACAGAATCGCGCTTATCTAACCGTACGTTCTCCCTGTACGTGTGTGCGTGTAACAACGCGAATTCGCGTTTATAGCCACCGTGTACGTGTCCATGCAGGCTTACCAAAACACGCGCAGTGTTCGCTCGCGGAATACGAAGTTTTGTTTCAGCCAAAGTCCTGCCTTTACAAGCAGTTTTACGCGATGTAACTTACGAGTCGAGGCAATCTAGACGACGGCGATATTACTTCCTTGGGTTAGGTTAGGATCAGTCGAGGAAACCAGGGTTACCGACCCAAGACGCCGTGCACGACACACACCGTGTCGAGTTCCTTTAATGCGACTTCACTGTCTGTCTTCCTCCTCTTTCTTTGCACAGTTTCGCTTCCTCCTTTGTTCGTCTAGTCGGCCGTCGCGGTATTAAGGCGTATAAGTGTCGGAGGATACGTCGGTGTCGTTGGCGAACGATGTTGCACCGTTTTCAGACGATGAGGGTATCCTCGAAAGCTCGTTGGGCGGTTTGCGTGCTCGTCGAACGGAAATTCGGACGATATCGAGTTCTCTCTCTGTCGCGGGTGCTCGACTGTGTTCGAGTCTTGCCCGGAGAGCACTTAAGGTGGATCTAACTCGAGACGGGGATGACGACGTCGTCGACACACCGGTGGATGGTTGTCGATAGACTTGCAAGACTTCGGAGCTTCGGGGATATTGCATAATGTCCTGGGGCTAAGTTCTGAGAAAAGCTAGCCGAAGTAATTCGATCGTAACTTCCGTGAATATTGCGGCTGTAATGTTTGTATTCATAACATGGCGGGTCGTAGTCAGTATTTAGGATCCTAGGTCGATAATGTTGTATCTGCTTCTGAATCTCATTGGCAGAAGATTGGGGGGAGTCAGTCATATTTCCACACATTACCTATTTGGTCACTTGTACTACCCATCATCCGCTAACATGGTATCGAAGTTTGTGACAATGAGATTGTTTTCGTATAAAACGATACGATGTATACGAAAAGTAGAAACGACCAAACGGAGATGCTTAACGACGAGCAGTATAAGAAAGTCCACTTGCACCTTTGCTCGTGCTGAGTCAGCGCAAAGAATAAAACGGATTTACCATCGGGCCATTACTAGCAGCATTAAATAAAGAAATATTGCCGGGGCTGTTTCGTCCATCGTGGGCATCGTCTAAGCATTCGCGCGTTAGCACTAAACTATATTACAACCGCAAGAACGTTTGTCCGTAGCGACGCCGATTCGCAACGACGCCGACACAAGTTCGAGTGCGGGTTCGCGCACACCACCGGCATGACGGATGCCTTTACGAGGCCGTGATTTATTTTATTATTGGCGGTCGAGGGCGTTATAATCCTCGACTGGGAAATGAAGCGATTTACGAAGAGCGAGAACAACGCTCTCTACTTCCCTTTCTTTTTAACGGGCCGGCCGCTTCGAACCGCGAGCAAAAATTCGATCGAATCGCCTCTGAATGCCTCTGGCTTTATAGATGGCGCCATCCTCTTTTCGTTCGTTTATCGCCGCGAATCGAAATTACTGCTATCGTAAAACGAACGTATATACTCGACGGGGACGTTCATTCTTTCGGGAAAAGTACGGGAACCGCGTCGTAACTGACAGCTTTTTTCCAACGTTCCTCTAAATCGAAATAACCATTGCCGTCCGGCCATTCAGAGACTCGATGCTCTGTACGATTATTCCTCTTTCTTGATTCATTTCGCACCTGCTCGTACGATTACGGTTTTACGACAGCCCTCATACGCGGTCGTTCGCCCTTCTCCCGCGTCGCTCTTTAAGGGGTATTTTCGTTTACAATGTTTCTTTTTAGGAATTCCTTATTTGCTTCTTTTTACAGTTTTGTGTACATACTTATTCATATTCAATTAGAAAGTTTTATATAATTGTATTATTGTGTTACATGTATTATGTTTCATTAATGAACATCAACGGATGGTTCATGGTTGATGAGGTACAAATGGTTCATGAGATTTCGTAAAAAAGCTGTTCTATTGGTAGCAATTTTGCCATAAGAGAAAAAGCGAGCGATTAGATTATTCAAAAACCGGAATGGAACTGGGTTTCGAGTCACTCGTTACGTCTTCCGGTGGAACATTACCGCTCCATTCTCTACGTTAATTTTAGTCGCTGAATCGTGATGAGGCGTGAGTCCCTGGCGCCCAGAACGCTGCAACAAGTTTTCGCGATAATCGATGCGGCAGCTGAACGGGCGCGGAAAGTTCGAGGCGGATTCTCGTTATGGAAATTGGACGAGCCCTCGAAGGAACGCGAAGGAGCGTAACGGGCAGAGAGAATTCAGGAAGAAAGAAAGTAAGCGAAGGGGAAAACCGAGGGAAAAGTAGAGCGAGAGCAATCACGGCTGTTTCGCGGAACAACGGCTCACGAGGCGGAAAGTCGCGAGGCCGAGCGGAGAACGCGTTTGTCGCGCAGCCGGGAGATTGGCGAAACTGTGACGCGAGGGGTGGCATCAAGAAGAATGGGGTGGTAAACGCGCGAGCATCCAGGCCATGAGATCCTTTCGGGGTCCTTCGGTTCCTCGTTTTAATTTTCTTCGCGGCTTGATTTCACCCCGGCCATCCCTCGTTGCTCCACCACCCTTCTGACCCAGCGACAACCCCCGGCAGTCTAACGCGATGGGCTCCTCCGCGTTCTCGCACCCCACTGTCGTCGACGTCTCTCAAGGAGTGTAAAGTCTCGGCACCCTCGGCTTAAAAAATTGATCCGATATCTCGCCGTGTTGGCCCCGCAATCCCGTGGGGACTAAAAGGGACAATGCCGTGAGACGAAATACGAGGACGAAGGAGGAGGGGCTGCTCTGTTCGAACAGTGAACCGGGGACGAGCAGGGATGGTCCTACCAGTGATTATATCCGACAACCACTCCGAAAAACTTTGGGACACCTAGTCCTTTTTCTCTTTCACCTCTTTTTCCTATCGTCCTCTCTTTCCGTCCATCGAACTTGCCGTCCTTGTCGTCGTCTTCGTCGTTGTCGTCCTTCCATCAGGATCCGAATAAAAATGTTTTAAGCCGTCCCTCTTTCTTGGTTGCAGCACTTATATTTACCGCGATGAGAGACGATGTCCTTTATGGCACCTCTCACCGAACACCCGCAGGACTTGTACCACTACCAGGATATTGAAACGAAAACGTCTGAAGAGCCTCCGACGTCCGTGCTTTACAATGGCGACTGGTTTTCCCGGAATTATTGTCTTCGTGCCGCGAATTACTCCAACGTTATCGGCATCCGAGTAATTTCTCCAGAGTCTCGTTCGATTTTATCTGACTTCGTACTTACCGTCGTGTAACAGAAAAATCGTACACAACTTTTAGATTATCCATTGGCGCAATACTGTTTGTCCTGATTACGAAATAATACTATATGTGGCAGTGTAACGTGCTAGAGTATGTTATGCAATGGATATGATATAACGCAATAAAAACTTCGGTTGATATTATGACGGTCCACACAGAACTCTATTTTCTACAAATTATGAAATCATCACTATTTGGAAGGTCCTCTACAAGAATGGAGTCTATTCGATCGCAATGCAGTAAGTTTTCGCAAGCTTCCCAAATGTTTACCGAAACTATTTATATGCAGATTTCGGCGATAAAATGGCGAACGAAGGAGTTGATAGCATGCTAGTTGGCCCATGAAGCAGGTAATTAGAACGATCGTCCGACCAAGTTAGGATGGATTTATGTCCGTCGTTAATACCGAGACGCAGTAACGCCTCTTGACCTAATTACACAACACAAGATCCCAAAACATAAAAGCTGAATGATCGTGAAAACCATCTTTGCAAAATTTGTGAAATACGAGCTTCCTGTTTTTCCTCGATTAGCAGTTGTTCTTTATAGCGGTGTGCTGGTGCCAATAAAATGGAAAATCATAACCGCACCGGTTTTAGACGGCCTTTTTGCGGCCTCCCTTCTCGCGTTGGCCCTTCAAATGTTTGCATTTCTCCGTCATATTTTCGCCGTATTTATTTGCCGCGGGTCGATCTGGCTGTCAGTCACAGCCAGTTGCTCTCGAACCCGTGCTTCTTACGACGCGAAGGAGTCGTAAAAGAGAATCGCGGCTCGAGATGTATGAGGCGAAAGTGGTCGGTATAAAATGCAGATACGCGATCGAACGGGAACACTACTGCCCGGAACAGACTCCTTGGAAGAAAGGCACTCTCGAGCTGCGGTTCGTAAAGTACGTTCACCAGGAAGCCTGTCAACGCTTCGTCTCCGCTGAACGCGACGCGCAACACGTGGCTGAGGTCAGGTTCACGCGTGAAATTACTCACACACCGTATTAGGCTCGCGATCGATTCTCCTGGCTGAAACTCTTCGAACACCTTCGTCACGCTCTCACGATGTTTATTATGTACACACGACCCTGGTGTTAATACTTTGACCGCCCTATCATTTGTATACGGGAAACGTGTGAATCTCCATATGGAAATGGCCTTGCTCAATAATAAATAAACTGCAGATGTACGTGCGTATGTAGTTCGTTTACTGCGTTTTAAGTGTCATTAATTTGTTCTGATAAGTTTTTGTTTGATAGTATACGAGATCAAGACAAATCTGCATTTTATTATTTTCCAATGACGGTGATTTTAAATTGGTCGGAACGTTTTTCGAGGAGGCAGGAAGCGAAACTCGCAGCTAGCGGATACGACCACCATTTGCATTCGCGGTTGTAAAGAAGGCGAAAAGCGATCGGCTCTCTCTCGTCCCGGGTTTCGATAATAAAGACAGCCCGAAGGATAAAGCGACCCTTTCTGTCGGCTCGAAAACCTCGAGGGGACGCGAGCTTATGCTTCGAATAAACCCTGAAGAGGAGAGAAGAAGGTATCCGAACGATACGCGGCCACGCGGCAACTTTTATTTCGCGGCTTCGGGAATTTTCCGTCGTTTCAGCGTCAACCTTTATCTTTACAGTCGACCGTTCGGCCAACCACCTACCTTCCTTCAGCCACCAACTAATTTCCTGCTCGCATTCGATTTTCATGACCTCCCCGTAATTCTCTTCGATCCAATGCCAGCCACGAAGCTCGTTTACGCTTCCACCCGTTTTATTTCGCAACGCGTATAATATTTATCCTCGCGTTATCACTTACGAGCCGATTCCCTGCGCCCGCTTTTCATCGTCGTCGTTTCAGCTCAAGCTTTCACGGTCCTAGCGGTCAACTCCTTAGATCGTTAATCCCAGGGCAAGATCGCTCGTCGAATAGGTTGAACCACCGGAATATAATTTATACCGTTAATTACATGATTTATCGCCTACTCGTAAAGCAGCGTGGCCGGTTGCTCATTAAAGTCATAAATATTCGTGCACCGGCCGTAAGTATACGATTTACGTAACAGATAACTGTGATACGCGTAGCGACCCGTTTACATTCTCACTGTCACGATAAATTCATCGAAAATCATTGCGGATAGTTATTTTATTACGTTTGCTTAGTAGTCCATCAATTTCATGCGGTGAACAAATACCGATCAAAAGTTTTAATCGATTTCTATTAACAGGGTGGGACCTGCGGCTTTTCACTCACTTTCAGTTTTACTACTTTAACAGGGATATAAATTTAGCATTGAGTGTCATATTATAATAAGTTCATTTCACACTCCAATTCGCTCATTTCTGTCTCTATTCGTCTTAATGGCATTCTGAATAATTCTCAATAATATTGCGATATTATTAATATTTATCGGTACGATATAAATAGTTCTCTAGTTTGTCGACGTTCGAACCGGTAGTTATCTGTCGGCTATTAGAAAATCTTTGAAGGATGGTCGCATTAACTAAGATTAACGAACGGAATTAATTCTCCTCGCTCTTTCAATCCGCTGCTAAGAGGATTATCGTCGACCTCGCTCGACCGTGCGCGAATTAATTCGATTGAAACGTAACCAGTGTTCCGGGGTGGGATTCACCCCGCAACGCGTCTCGAGTCATGTCCGTTATTTGGACACGTTGACCAGTCTCGAAATAAACGAACGTTTTCAGTTATTTACGAGCGTTTTCCCGAGCCGAGTCCAACGATGTTGCAATCGAGTTCCTTTCTCCTTTTCTTTTTCCTCTCGTTTTTTTCGTCTTGGTTCGTGTTTGCTCGACGCATCTTTCGGGGAGAAAAACGCGTCGCCCGGCCTCCGGGCATTAGCAGTGATATTTTATTCATGAACCACCTCTTCTATACACGGCTGCCTAACCCGAAGCGAACGCGATGCGAGAGCTACTAAATAAAACATCCATACGCGCCTCACCCATAAATTTGTGCACGGCTGATAGATTTACAAGCCGCCCTTGCCGAACTGATATTTAAATTAGTCCAACTAAGGGGCACGCGGAGTCGCTTCGCCGTGGGTGGTTCACCTTCCACCCCCGCCCCCGATTTTGTCTTCTCAACCACTTTCTTGCTTCTCCCCGTTAGGGACAGGGAAAAATATGTTTCTCGCGAATTTCATCGAAAATCGTTGCTTTCTTCCATTTCTGGGGAAAATCTTGTTTGCTGTATATCATCCACAGGTTGCTGAAGGGTCGGTTTGCGATAAATTCATGATTTTCTATTATACGTTTCCTTCCAACCGCTAACCGCTTTCGACCCTTCTGCTTTTGAAGTTTGGGTCATGTATAGGTAATATCGTTTAATTTACTGCCTAGATATAACTGTTAAGACCACATATCATCAGATACGTCATTTGGTAGTCGAATGTGCTTCGCAAACTAACAGTTATACAATTAATATATTCCATCGAACATAATTAGTATTTAGGTTCCGTAATTAGAGAAATAGAGGGTAACCCCTTCAGATTTTCATCCTCGAGGGGAGAATAGCTAGGGGCATAAAATTCTAAAGCAATTTGGGTGTACATATTACTGATCTGTGTCACTAACATATGACTGTTGAACGGGACAATAAAAGTCAGTTCCAAATGAGCCGAGGTAATCTAGCAGAAAACGCGTAAGGATCGGTGTTTGCTGGCTCATTACGGTTTCCGTCTGCGTCCGTCCGCCAATTCACGGTATCTCGCAGTCAGCTTGTATTATTCATCAAAATCATTGTAGGCCGTTATGTTGACGAGCATCCCGCTTGCTCGAGTACCTTCAGCAGCCCAGTGGCCCACTTGCTCGCGAACGTGGTTGAAAAGACAAGAAGAATTAAGTGCGGCACACCCCCGTTCTCGGCGCTCCTTCTGCGAGGGTCGTTGCTTCACATACGAGGTCTTGCCTCGCTCCGAGGGTGTAAATAATGAACGAAGGGATGATACGCAACGGGAAGGGTCGCCTCAGTAGGTCAATACCTCGCGACCTGAAACTTCTGCTCCTTACGCGTTTATCGTTCCTGAACAGGAATATATGCGTTAAGTGTTCGACGTTGATCCTCTTCTGTGAGGGTTGAAATTATGTTTTACTCTTTCATTGATATTGAAAATCGATGATAGTTTATGTTACATAAGGGAATTAATTATACATCTGGTACATAAGCTGCAATTGAGTTTTTCAATCGATACGTAAATTTATATTGTATGAATTTATTTCTTTGGAACAGTTGGATTTTTGCATTAAGTGAAAGCAAGTAAAAGGTTAATGAACAGAAAATATTCACATGACACATTCGTGCAATTATGATAATAGCATGATTCATACGCTGCTTCGAATTTGCATACATTACGTACACTCTCGTTCAGAAGTCAACCTCATTCTTTTAGAGATAACGTAAATTACATTCTAATTGTAATTCTCTTATTACATATCAGATATCAAAGCTGTTTTACAAACATTACCCTTTACTTTCTCTTAAGGGTGTAAATAACGTATAAAGTATCATTTTCATCACAAAGAAGAAACCTCAGAATTTAATTTCATCCCTCGAACAGTTTCCACGGTTTCAAAAAGATACATATCCCTTAACGGTCCTTCCGCAAACACGCACGAAATCCTTGGCAAGAGCAGCCAAAGGAAAGAAAGGAAGGAATCTCGAGATTGGTAACGCGATATTTACTCGACTTCTGAATGTATTTTGTTTAGCAAACAGTCTGGTGGATGAGATTCCCAAAGGGGTGGTTCCCGAAGGCTTAGAACGGTAGCGTGCAAGATCAAAGCGGCTAACGTTCAATCGCGGGCTGTCTGGTGAGACAGCGGGACGGTAAACTATCTGGAACTATTTCCAACAATAACTCGGGGTACAGGCTCGCCTGTGCACGGAAATGATCCCTTCTCCGTCGCGATTCCGCCACAGGGGAAGTTTCTCTGTCTATAATCAATGATTTTCCGGTATCGGTAGAGGCGGTTGCCGTTTTACGAGCGACTTGTGCTCGCGTCGAGCTACGGCTTTACGCGCGGAATATGTTAAAGTTGAGTCCACGGAAACTCCGCTGCCGTCGTTTCCTCTCCATGCAAATGCCGCTAAGGTCTAATGACGGTCCCTCGCGCTGCGAACACAAATCGTCGGCTACGATTTTTTTTCCCTTTCTTCGTTCTCGTTTTCGTTCCTCTTTCCTCGTCTACGGTAATGGTGCGCGAACATTCGAATGCAAAAAGCGACTCGTATCGCTTTGCCACGGGAATACTTCTCGTTTCAAGAGGGGAGAAAGTGACTATGCGATCCGTGATTTTTCGAATAAATGCTTCGTACCGATTTGGTACTTTGAGCAGATAAGTGTTGGTTTTTAACGAAGTATAAAAACCTCGAGTTAAGTTAAATAGAAATAATTGCTGTATAGATTGATTACGTCATTCTTCGATAATTAGTCAAATACATTCGGATTATACTTCCATAGGTACTCCACTGCGTGATAAATATTGCAGAAGCGCACGATGCTCGTACATCCTGTTCTCCATTTAATCGGCGTTGAATATTATGGATAGGACGAATTTAATTACGATACGCGTTGCCCGATGGAAAGCACACACCGCTTTTAAAATTTTCACGTGGTTTCACGAAGTCAGAATTAATTCAACTCTTGATTAAAACGTTTCAATCACGTTCCGATGGATTCAACAACGCTGCTGTTCACGATATCCGATAATGCCGAAACGTTAATGAAACGCACAGTTCAGGCGAGTGTAAAAAGTGAAAAAAAATCGTCGGTGTTTTTTCAACGGGAAGCCAATGGTATAATTACACCTTTGTGTCGCGATGAGCGATTTTTTGCCGATCCGACGTTATTCGAACGGTCCTTCAGCTCCCGAGACCACTTGGCCCCCACTCGAATAGTGGTAAGACGAACGACGAGAGGGCTCCTCCACAAGGACCTTCACCTCGCCTCTATCTACTTTCATCAAAGACGATTCGTTTCTTTTCTCTTTTACACTCTGACGCAATGGCTCGTGGGTGAAACACCACTTGCCTTTTATTTTGTTCAAGTATCAAAGTTTTCATTGTGTCAAATTTCCAAATTAGTTACGTAAGTCATTACTTGCTACACTCTACATTGTTACGCAAGTCATTACCAGCTACACTCTAACCTGAGAGAAACTTACATTGCACCCGACTATACGCTTTTCATCTACTTCTCCAGGATGTCTCGCGCTTGTATCCGACATGTCTACAGGGTTTCCAGGCAACTGGGCGCCTCCATCGAACACGTAATAAAGAGGATAAACACGGTCACAGAGATACGTGATCTCGTGAAGGCAGCGTCGAATGAAAAGGTGTAAGATTACACCCTTATCGAGACTCGAAGTTTTTCTTCCCCCTGTCTCTATATAGCCATTCGGTTATTTGTCCCGTGTCGTGGCACTCGATTGCTCCAACCCCGTTTGACCCAATTTCCCCTCAATTTGCCAGTAAATAAATGAGCAGGCAAACATTAAATGAATCAAGACATTTATTTGGTCACGAAAAAAGAATTCGACGTCATTAGTGGTAGGGTGGTCAACTATTCGTTTCTTCTCCCCTTTGATTCTTTTTTACTTCGTCACGATATACGACCGTTTCCGTATACGAAAATCGAGCTTCCAGATACACTTTATCTAAATTGTTCTAATCTAGGGTCGCGACCAATCGTGCGGCATTACCGATCGTTTTCCTGGTTGCAAATCACCTGTCACGCGAGACAAAAGAAATATTAGATCGACGATTCGTGACCATATTAAACCTGGTATTTACTTGGAACCAATGATCGAAGCACAACGATCTAAAGAGCAACTAATTCGTTCGAAACATCGTGCTTAATTAATGCCGGAACACGCAATATCATGTAGAGTATCCAATTCTACGGACAGACATTAATATCGTTGGTAGGTTTAATTAAATCGTCGCATGTTACGGAAATAGTCACCCTTCGGCGTCCGGCAACATGCTCGTCAAACTGGTTCGATAAACAGTTACATAAAGAGTTAATTCGCGACTGGATAGCGAATCCGTTTAGTCAGAAAATAAACTGATTAAGTGAATCGCGGTATGTGGATTGTTTTTTACTCGATGTCACTCGCGAGACTGGAGAAGGTTCTGATTCACCGACGCCCCGGAGCGAACCGAACTTTTACGATTTTTAGCTTCCGCCGATTTAACGGCATCTTTAACGACCACCGGCTTTCGCAGACATAGTAGGAAGCCGACGTCCCGGAACGGGCGCTCGCGTATTATCGAGTTACATCTAATCATCATAACCTCTCGTTCGACCAGCTCAGCCAACGAGCCGGGATTGTAAAAGTTTAATATCTACCGGTTTACGATTCGCGACGAGCACGCGTGCTACACGGACACCGTGTGCGGTATCGCGAGCGGATTACTCTTCCCTCAACGCGTAACACGATCCAGAAGGAAGGATCGTGCGTATGAAACGGATCTGTTTGTTTAATAGAGCAATGAGCTCTAGTGCATTTTATTCGTCTCGTCAAACGCGTACCCAACTAAAAGAGCAAAGTCGATCTTGACACTCCTGTTATTGTGTAACCGAGACTGCAGAAGGAAGAACAAGGCGAAAACGAGGAAAGCGGAGCAATTCTGTGGTAAAAGGAGCAGCCGAGGGAGATAAACAGACTCGGTTAATTCGGATATAGTTTCGAGTTTACGTTTTGCCAGCTTCCTGAGTTGGCTAAGTCTGTAAATGCTAACGGTATGGGTATTGATTGATTATACAGCAAAACGCTGAATATCGAAGCTAGAGGTAGATTCTGAGTCTTCCAAATAATCATACAGTTCAAACAAACCATAGAAACGTTATTTGTAAAATAGTATCTGCGATATTACACTGTTTCAACTGACCATGTATTTCTTTTAAAAGAAAATGTGACCAAACTTGTAACGTGGTGTACGTGTTACGTGGTAAAAAAAGTTGTAAAACGAAACGATACGAACTTACGCATCAACCCGATACTTCTTCTATTTATAGGACCATTTTTGTTCACGATTTTTCTCCTCTGTACCACGAAAACATTCCCCAAGGAAACGATCAATGGTCGAGGCAGGGGAAGTCGGAGGAACCGATTGACAGAACATAGGTTCGATTCGGTAGCAGGCGTTTTTATGTCCGGGCATAAACGTAACAGCGAGTCGTAACGCTCGTGTCACGAGCAAATGGCATTGCATAGGCAAGTAAAGCAGCCCCAGTGCCGCATAATAACTCTCCGTATTGTCAAAGCCAAATACGTGCTGTTCGGTGTGGCGTTATGAACGTTTATACCGAGTAAGATAACGCTATGGTGCTGCGTTGGCGAACTAACGATCCTGCCGTCAGAATTGCTGGTTAGCTAGCTACGGTTACAATTCCGGTTATTGGACGTAATTCGTGATTGGCACCGGCCGTTTCACGCGGCTTAGTGCTAATAAATTCGGCGCACCACTCGACTCGACAAACCTTGGTCGAACAGTCCAAGGGGGTGAACCTCGAGATATAAAGCGGTTTTGCTTCGCCGGTTTTATGAATATGCTTTCTCCAGGCAACTGCGCCACCCCTTCCTGTACCAGAAGGAGGAGCTGTGCCGGAAAGCGGGGTTGAAAGCCAAGCGAACGTTATAGGTGGACGATAATTCATCGGCTTTCCGCAGAAACAAGGGAAACCTTTCGCGGTATTCGAGAACTTTCACTGACTACCTATCGTAACCACTTTTAACGCGATACCGATCGAACGCTTTCGTCGGAAAGGGTCGATGATGGATTTCGGAGGGAGTGGAATCAATACAAATGTCTTTCATTCTACGTATTAATTCTTACTTTAGTCGTTGCTACTAATTGCAGATTGATCAATGATTAGTTAATTTCAAGTTTTATACATGACATTGAATCTTAACACTAAACCTACCGACGTATAATGGGTACTTAATTTGAGATGAAAAAATAAATAAACAAATGACAAAACATAAATTAGTACACACATTAATTCATCATCTTCATGAAGATCAATGCAGATATCAGAAGAATTAATTCAACAAATTGTGTTATTTATAATAAGGATCTTATAAAACGGTCGTTTGACCGGTTTGGTAGTATTAAGATCGGTAATTGCGATCTGACAAAGAGTTTCGGAATAAAGTTTTTCAATTATGAAGAATCCTGTGGGATATCGGTGGCAGTCAGAATCGTGGGTCGGCGAGGGTTCACCGTAAATTACATAAACCGAGGAACATTGTCTTACCGGTGAAATTCATTTATGGCATACTCACGAGCGTAATCGAGTTTGTCCGGGGTACGAGACAGGTCGCCTTCGACAAAGTGGCTTTTCCTGGCTGATGCAGGAAGCGACGAAAGCCGGAAATACCTACGTAGGTAAGGCGGAACTTCAAAGGGAGGGAAGCGAAGAGGGGTTGAGAACATCTCGACGAAATTCTGCCGCCCTCTCCACCTACGCGGGGCTGACTCGTGTTTTATCGCATTATTTATTGCTGCGAACTGCGGGCTTTTCCTGCGGCAGCCGTGTCACAACCACCATAACGCCGTCGTCTGACTACCGTGGATCGCACACACACACGTCGCGAGCCGGCGTTATTGATGGATTCCTCCCTTATGAAATATCTCGGGGCTCGGTACGAATTTATTGCGAGCTGTTCGAGCCGCTTTATCTCGTATTGTTCATGATAAACCCGCACTGATATCCTGGAGATGCTCCCCTAAAAAGCCCTCGATGACCCGTTATACGGCTCTTCTACGGTGTTCGCGAACGAGTGGCCAGCGAGCGTGTACGGACGATGAAAGGTACGAGCTGTACTCGCATTAGCGGAGAGGAAGATGTCTGGTGTGGTTGTGTCCGCGGTCTGAGGATAAAAACGACGATCTTTTTCTACGGGCAATATCATGTCGCCGATATAAGTAGCGTCGTGATACGGAATAATAGCAACATGCTACAAAATTGCTCGGCTGATGGGATATGTTCTCTCTCGCTCGTTAAGCGCGATAGTTCTATTAACTCTTCTTCTCTAAACAGTGTATACGTTCTTCCACAACGGTGGATCTCGTCGAATCCTTTCAAATTCGTATTTCTTTCTTGGCACCGAGGTTCTCAATACCCGAAGCGACTATCGCTCCTTTCCAGGAGTAGAGTTTTCAGCCTGATGAATTCCCACGGACCGAGGAAATCCCGTTTGATGTCGGATGGTTTCGGAGGCTCGTCGGCCAGAAACGACATAATTATACGCCGCGCGGTTAAAAATGCAAGCAGTCGAGGGATAAGGACGAGGCAGAGGGTAGTAGTTGTCAAAGAAAATTTTCATAATCGCGCCGGTTGGTGGCGGCGTCGTTTTTCCGAGTCTTTTGTCGTCGTTAAAAAAATTTGCACGCCCTCGTCAGCCGCTCGCCCGTCCGTGAACGCGTACACCAAAGGATCTCCCCTTTCCTGTTCTACCATTTTTTTTTCTCCTTTTCGATCGTCTTTACGTGACTAGAACTCGCGTACGCAACATGAAATTCTTTCTGACGCTGTTATGGATACCTTCGAGTGTTCGTGCACGCTTTTTCCTTTTTTTTTTTGAAATCATGGAATTTGGGGCAGGTTGCGGTCCGACGACGCACGCAACCCTGCGAAATTAAGGGAGGACCTTGCTTTCTTTCGCTCGTAAGTCGAACTACCATTCAACTGGACACGATATACGCTAAGCAGCAAAAAACAAGTTTGCTCGGCACGCAAGAAACGCTTGTCATTAAATCGACGCGGCTCGATTGACACGGAATCGTTCGCTTTAATTTCTTGTCATTATCGGCGCAAAAAGGAATCGTGAGGAATACTATGTCCCGCGGAGAAACGGTTTGCTACCACTTTAAGACACGCACAATCTTTTCTTCTTGCTCGTTTTCTCTTTCTCTTGCGTAACTCGTGTTAAGTGTAAAGCGGTTGCACGCAGGATTCAATCAGGGACCTGAATTTCTTTTATCGATGGAGTCAGATTTACAGAATTGAGCAAAGAAATGCGGTAGCGTTATGTGGCTAACATTCTAGGCACAGAATTATAGATACCAAAGATTCCGGAAGGTCGGCGAGGTACTCTTTCGACTCTGATGCTTGAACTTAGGAATTCACATGTTGCATGTATATTATGTTTATTTCCTTATTATGTGGTAGAGACTTATTTAATAGTCTGTCTTCTGTCAATCTACCTTTACAATAAGATATTAATACTACTCAGAAAATTTGTTATAATAAAATTGTGTCAAGTCAGCTGTTGTTATAGACATCTCATTTGATGGTTTCAAATTAATCAAATTTATCGATATGAATGTATCTTCAATTTTCCGCGGCATTCCGATAATGAGTTGCTCAGGAAATCATGAACTCGAAGGCGCCTCGGCTCGTCGCGACGACGAGTAGCTATCGTTTATGAAATACGTGTTTCGCCTGGATATTCGCAGTTCACGGCGGGCGCAGGCAGGACGAGCCTGGGCATTGTATGGGAAACGGATAGAGTGGAAGCATTTGCTATTCTCGTAACGCACAGGCTATGTTCCATTGTCACATTGTGCCTGCTAATACGCTAAAAGCCTATCTGTGTTGAGATCTGCGCGCGGAATATTGCCGCGCTCGGGATTCGAGGCGGCGTAACGAGGTTACGTCCGAAGAGACAATCGCGAGTTAATGACTACGTAATTGAACGGCAGTCGACGAACGGAGAACGGGCAGAAAGGAGATTGAGCTTGAATGAAGACGGTCTTTTGCCGAGAAACGGAGAAGCTGTGGTTTCAGCGTTGAGAACAGCGCGGTGAATCAGGTTCGCGATGATTTTGTTCCAGATTATGAAAAGTTCAGGAATTAAAGTTTGGTCGAGACAAACAAAGTCCATTTGGAAACCAATCTCTGTTTCACGGAAAGCAATTTATAGCATTTAGCACTTCTAACGCTACCGTTCACTTTATATTGCAACCGCGATCGTTAATACTCGGTTTATCGACAGGTAAAAACGTCTTGGAAATACGATTGGATTTTCTCGAATTGACCAAAGAAAATGGAAGAAAGGAACAGGGAAAATTGGCTGCAGAATATCTTGGCGTATGAGACAAAATTTGAATACAGACACAGAATACCCTTATGAAGTTCTATCGACTTGCACAATATTGGCCTGTTGCATAAACTTCAATATACCCGTCGATTCTCCTTTACAAGTTTTTTCTTCTGGTAAATGTAAGAATTCCTGTGCAATCGTAATTCGATACAGGCGTGTATCGTTTTCTGAAGTATCATCGATACACGTCGCTCGTTCCATCGAATGGCCTTAGAAGTACCTTAAAGCACTGTGGAACTCACCGCTGACCGATTTAACCGTGTTACGGGAAGCAATATTTCACGAGTCATTGGACTTCAAGAGACCCGTCTATAATGCCAGTCCTCCGGGTTCTGGCTCTGATTCAGACCACGAATTTCGACGAATTTATTGGATTCTTGGGAATATTTTCACTCGCTCGAAATTCTTCGTTTGACAGACTTCCCCATATAAGTTTTTGTTCGAGAAGAAATACGGTTTAATTTCATCACTTTCGCTAACCTATATATCTTTCAGTGTCAGCATTCAGCACTGCTTATGGTAGTTCATTACCATACATTATTTCTTGTCACTAATTCAAAAGAAAATGCAGGTATCACAACTACGGCAAGTAATAGTCGAAACAATCCCGTGTACTAAAAATGTAAATCCCAGAGCAGTGATCAAATCCTGCCCCTTTCGCGGTAATCATTATTCAACAAACATGTCCACTGGTAAGCACTAATCCCATAAAACCTGACAGCGGACGAGAGGCCAGACGAAACTTACAGCCCGTTCGAGTGAGTTGGTCTGGCATGCAATGGGATTCCCGATCACAGAGGTTGTCCGCCAATCAGTCAGATTATGCTGAATCCGGGGAACACGATACGTACGTTATCAGCCGGTACATAGGGCACGGTCGATGGATACGAGCCGGTCGTGTGCATGTATACGCGGTTTAGTACGAGCGGGCGAATCGAGCGGAGCGGAGCCGAGCCGGTGGTACACGCGTCGTAAAGTGACGATCAGATCAGGATGCAGGAAATTGGCCGGATTCGCGAGCAATGGGCCATGCTGATACTGGGGCCGGACTGCGTGCTCCCGCACGCGGATATTGGGCCGAAGTGTTGCCGCACAATATGACCGATACACGAATGTACGGTGGCTACCCTCCATGTTGTTATTCGTGATCCTACCGTGTCGAAATGGTCGGCCACATTTCCACGTTCTGTTTGCGTAGAATCTCCGCTGTCTCGTGAACACGAGGCCTTTTGATCCTCCTCGAATCCAGACGTGCCGATGTTGCTTCGAATTCGTGTTGCGAGAGGAGAGATTCCGGGTAAATACACGGTAGCTTTGGTACAGTTTGATTGTACTGGATTTTGATACCGGTACGGTGCTTTTGTACCGGCGGAGAATTTAGTTTCAGTGGTAATTTCAGGATAGTGAAGTTTCATATTGTTATTTTTATTATACCATCTATTTGAAACCTCTCAATTTTCAATTGATTGTTGCTATCATATCGAAAAAGGTGGTAGAACAAAAATTTCACAGTTGGAATTACTGGTTTTGCAGAGACAAACAAAATTCTGCAGAAATCAACGGAACAAACATGCGCAAGTTAAATCGGAAGGGTGGTTCGCATAGTTCTTCAGACCGGGCCAATATCGCGCCATTAACCGTAGATAAGCCAGCGGCTACAGCTCCGGCCAATATTGAATGGTCTGTATAGGTAGTTTGCCCGAAGGGTGTCGGAGGTTGGTGGTACGTAGCGAAACGGCGGGGGTGATTGTGCATTAGTGGCACTATTGTGCCGGCCTCCCCCTCAAATCCATATTACTCGTGTAGTAGTCAGTCAGTGTCCGTTGCTCTCTGCACATCCGTTCGTTCGGAACTACGTATTCGAATTGTGTATAGAGATCCGCCCCGGTTCCCGGCGTGCTCTATATGCAAACCGCCACGTAATGAGTCCGTCAACCCCGTAACGTCGTTTGCCGCTATCCTTGCACTTAGGCGGCGGCGCTCCAGCCATTTTCCACCGAATCCACCGGGTTGGCTCCGTCTCGAATGCAAATCCTCTTCGTCCTCTCCTGCCAGTCGATCGGACTCGATGCAAATTCGCTCGTGGCTGCGATTATCGCGAGCATTCTGCTTGCCGTCAAACTTCCCTACAAACTCTCCCGTCGCCCTTCATGTATTCCGTTCCCAGAGATTTTTGTCACATTCTGATCACATACTTTAAGCCACCTACATTTCTTTCATAGATAACTTTACCCATAGCTTTCTTGAAACGTACGGAATACATTTTTGTAATTGGTTAGTAGTTGTGTATTGATTCTTCATCTACCAGGTTTTTTAAATGTTATAGATGTAGTAAGCAATTAGTTTTTGCCGCAAGTGTAGTTCATATTATTCCAAATTGTGAGATGTATCGAAAATCTGAAGAGATTTCGTTCGGAAATTCCGGAGTACAAATGTCATTTCACGAGGTGTCGTTGATCGCAGAAACGCGGCGTCTTGCTCGACCGGTCGGCCGGGATCTCGATTAATGTCGGTTATTAGCGAGCTGTCATCCAGTCGTCGTAAGGATCGCGCGTCGGGGCCCGTTTTAACAATGCCTCGTCAACGTGCGAAACGAGATGACACGGCCGGGCGCGTGTGATAATTATTCCCGCGCCCGTGTTGCCCGCTTCTATATCGGGGCCATTGTTTGCGTGCACTCGTACAAACGCGATGGTTCCACCCACACGAGTACGGTCGTATTACCGCTGCGAGCTGGTTAGTCGGCATCAGTCGACGTCGCCGGCGTAATGTTTGGCATAGCTTGTCGCAATATGTTACACACCATCCACAACGGCCAGCCCTTCCTTCCACCATCGAATCTGGTTACTACGAGAGTGTCTTCCCGTGCTCTGGCCTCTGATGCATGCAATCACTGTGACCGACGACCCGCTCGCACGTCGCAACTGGATGCCGTGTAATTACGAAACGCGAAATAATTCAGGAGAGACTGACGAGACAGAATCAACGAGCTCAGCTTGAAATTCTTTGGGGAAATGTTTCTTTCTGACAGGTCACGGAATTCAGTTTTCATGGAATAAATTAGAAGGTGCAGCATGTTAACTAGGTTCAGTCGTAATGGTCTGCTGTTCACTACATTAAAGTGAATTTATGAATTCGAACACCTGTACGTCAAATGTTTCAGGCTCTAATTGGACGTTCTTACGATGGACTAATCTCCCGATTGTTCCTGATCGTTTTGGAGAAGAGCGTATGGTCGCGCGAACGTAAATACGCTTGCATGCATTACCGAATAGCCGAACGGCATCAGTCGGCGTCACTGGCCTAATGTTTAGCATAGCTTGTCGCAATATGTTACACGGCATCCAGCAAGCCATCCACCCCGTTCCAGTATCGAATCGGGTTAGTGCCAGTATCTCCGCGGTCCGTGTCTCCACTGAACTGCACACGCCAGTACGACGGTATGGGTTTCGCCGTTTGCCCCCTTGTTTAGAGGTGGTGGCCGGCTGTCAGCGTATGCTAATCACGGTAATAGGGCGTGCGTTGTAGCGGGGCCTCATCACCGGTCCGCGCTAATATTTCGAAATAACATCGATTTCTCTTGCATCCGTGGCTAATCGCAGCGGTACACCTCGCACAAACATCTCTCGTGTTCGCTGACTAAGGGCTGCAGGGATTTCAGGCATTGTTCATTACGCGTTGTCACAATTATGCACACCGTTTTGCCTATAACACTGAGAAAGCACGTGAAACCGTGCTGTCATGTTTGGCTATGTTGTTTGTTAGAAAGTGACGAGGTATCGTGTACCAGGAGTGCAAATAGAGTCTGTCTGTGATCGAGCATCGTTTCACTGCGGTTTCGCTTAGAGTCAACGCGAGGGAATTATATCGAAAATTTTATTCGAAGAAATTATAAGAAAAATTTTTAACTAGAATTAATCTAAGGCGCAAGAAGAGTAAAGACAAATTTGGAGAAAGTAAAGTGATTGTTATAGTCTTCATTCGTAATACTTGTAATTGTCTATGTAGCACTGGAGGAAGGAAACGAGGGTGGCTGTGCCAATTCGAGTATTTTTAAAAGCGGTGTCCCTAATCTCTTCGTGTTATTGGTCGAAGCAGAGTCGAGGGTCGCATTAGCGCGACGTTTCCCGTACGATATAGCTCCCAGGGTGCCGGTTGCTTTTACTCACGCTACCAACGTGGATATTATAAATTTCGGGTCAAATGTAGCGTATTGTAATTCCGTCGCGATATCGCTTAATGCAATCTGTACAGTTCTGTTGTGGTAAAAATTCGCTCGACTCTTTTACCGGGATGAATTCTCGGAGTCGTGGGGGAATCGTTTCTGTCCGAATTAAGATAAACGTCGACGATAAGATCGCGCAGTCGATTCGCGTTAAAAATCTATAACCCGAGCGCGATAAGAGCCGAGCCAAGAGAACACCGATGCTCGAGTTTCAATTTATTTTACGACGAATACGTTTCACGATTTTTGTTGGCATCCTCGCGTGTTCGCAGAAAACACGGTCGGGGAGGAAAGGAAGGATGTTCAGCCACGTGAAATTAAAAGTCCTACCCTCTGAGAGCACAAAAGGAGATGCTCCAGTTGGTCGGTACCGAGAATACAGGATTACGTCTTGCTCCTCATCTTCGTCTCAGGAAGAAAAAAATAAATACCCCGGAGCGCGAGCAGAAAAATAAGCCCTTAAAGAGGCTGATGAATTTTAAATCAGCCTCGCATTGAAATCAGGAAAACGTCTCCATTGCCAGAGGACTTTTAAACTCGCCCTCCTACACTGTTCCTCTCTCTTCGTCCTCGTTCCACCTTCTCGTCCTTCGCCGTTCCTCGCTCCGGTACTTTCAGTTTTCATCTCTTAATAATACAGAGGCACTAATACCCTGATCACATATTCCCAGGGATGAAAGGTAAATCTTGCGCTCCGGGCGGGTTATAAGGACATTAATTCCATTAGAAAAGGCGTTCGTACGCTCCCCCGGCGTCTTCTCCTTTTTTGAACGACAGGTCCGCAGGATTCTCCTCCTCCTGTCAGCGATACGTCAACCCTATTCCCATGTTTCTTTCCTAAGCCACGGATCCGTTTACGAGTCCCCGTTACTTAATACAATCATGACGCGTGTAATACGTTTAGGTGTGTGAATCGTTTGAACTTGCTTTGATTTCGATCACGTAGAGACATGGTTGAATTAGTTCGAAATACACAGAATACTCGAGGAATCGTACCGAGGATTTTATGAGACCGTGTTCCTAATCTCGTAACAGGATATCTCGCGACAGTTCGCAATAACTTTACCAGCGGTACATGCACGGAAACGTAAGTTATTATCGTTCGCGGCAAATACCGTGATTCTGGCAACACGCGTTGTCTTGCATTCAAAATGTAGTAGAGACATCAGATCAATACACGTTTCATTGTTTATTGTTCACTTGATTTTAACACAAACTGTTACATATGTTACGTCTGTTCACACGTGTGTGTCTTATTAATAAATTTCTGGAAAACATATTGGAAGTCTTTATGATGTCATATATAAAACCGATCGATACAAGTCTCTTATCCGTAACAAACAATCGCCACATTCTTCACGGGTTCGATAAAACTGAGGGAGAGAAACAGATTGAAGCAAGATCGTTGGCAGAGAGGAGAGAAAGTCGTCAGTCGATCAACGTTCGAGAATCCGGCGCGCCAACCCCTGGGAAATCGCTTTAAACCTTTTAAATTCGAAACCCCCGAAAAAAAGAGGCGAGTCCTCGAGCGTAGCAGCGGCAATACAGTCGTCCCGCTTCCCGTGTACGTACACGAGTGCTGGTAGCCAGTTGCAAGGCACATAAATATATCGCGCACGGAAGAGGGAAATCTGTTTAAAATATGTTCTCTCTCTCGCCATTTCGCCATGGTCGTTTGCCACGGGGAATAGCTAAATGCTTTTTGCGAGAGGCCATTTAAATCTTTACCTTTCGTCCCGTATATCCTTCCCTACGCCGTTCGTCCATTTGTCTTTTCCTCTTCCTCCGTCGTTTCTTTGGCCTCCGCCATGCTGTTTGCTAGTTCGACGTCAGAGGAAAAATCGAATGGGGAGGCAAACTCGACGATCATCGGCGGTGGATGTTTGTTTGTTATATCGATTCTTATTGAATCTCCGCGGGAAAGCTTTGGTGTACTACGATATCTTTGAAGTATCTGTAAATATTCTCGCATCGCGCGGGCAAACGATGTTTTATTACAGCTTGTAAAGAGCGCGAGTCTTTTCTCCTCCTTCCTGTTTCCCGGTCTTGCTTGACTTCTCAATTTTGCTTGCGGATCTTCTCCCGATTCTCTTTGCTCTCCCGCGTTTTATCGAGATTGGCCGCGACTCTGTCTGCCTTCGTCGCTGTAGGTCCCTCAGGAAATGGAAAACCGGATGCGAGAGTAGTAGGATTCAAAATTCGCCAGACCGAGGCACACGCGCTTTCTGCCTCCGTGTACACAATCGGCCGATTTCTGTGCGCTACGCTCCTCGTTCGTCCTTGTCCGCCGATCCTGCTCGCGTATGCAAGAAACGCGGCTTTTGCGTTGCTGAAAAACGACGCCGTTGTTCCATGAAAATTGTGAGCAGGTGGTACCCAAGGGAGTCGGGGAAAAGATAGTTGGTGCTTCGGAGGAGACACAAGAGCGACGGGAGTTTGGCTCGTTTCTGATTATCGTGAATTGTCCCGCTGCAATTTGTTGCGTGGCTATTCGTTGAACGATGCATTTGGTTGATTGTTACGTCTCTTCTCTTCGTTTTAGGCTTCGGTTGTTCCTTGCTCTACTGTAGACATTTCATGCAATTTTAACCAGGCATTGTAAGTCGTAATTGAAATTGTCATGGGAGTTTTGAATACACTACGGAAACTTCCCATAAAAAATCCGAAACGAAAGTTCTAAACGCTACAATTATACGGAAAGTGCAAGATATAAATGTATGGAAGATTAAGCGACACAGGTTTCTCGACGTCGTTAAGGAAGATCGATTGGCTCAAGTTAGCCGCAGGCGGGTCGATGAAAATGAAACCGGTGCTCGCGGTTAGACGGAGAGGTCGAGAAAGCCCCATGGCATGGAAGACTCGTCGCTGAAAGGAGGCTAAGCGCCACCGTCCGTGAATTCGTTGTCGCTCGAATCGCGATGAAAAAAGTCGTCCGATCGCTTCTCGCGAAGGCTGACGTTGTGACACACGCTCGTCTCGGCCTTAATACCGTCGGCCGTTTTATGTGAGTCGACATTTCTGACGAAATCGGCCACGGCATTCCCCGATGTTTTCTTCGACGTTCCATTCCGACGGTATTTAATCGGTGTAAAACGTTCAGTCTCGTTTCTCACGTTCACGTCGTTGTTGTAGGCCCATGAAAACTGGAACGATCGTCGTTACAATGTTTCGATCCGACGAATGGAATCGTAAATCGAAACGCTTTAATGTATTTACTTTAAATCAGGACCGGTAACGACGTATAAAAGGATCGAGTGTCCCTAGGAATTCTATCGTTTGATCTCCCTCCGAGATCGTCCGAGTTTCCTTGTCAGCGGCTATTGTAAGTAAATCGGTCACTTCGCCACTCATAAACGAGAGGAAGAAGAGGGAACGAAGGGTGAGAAGGACTGCGTACAGTGGGAACAAGCACACGAAGAACTGACCGTTTTGGCCTCCCCCAAAACCGATGTCCGGTCAGCACCCTTGATTCGAACGTTGCCCTCCCCGTGTACAGGACTTTTATGGCGCATAAATATCAAGAGCTCTCCATGATATCCCTACTGTATTATCAGAGATGCTTACCAGGGGCTGATCGAAGTGGTGGGAATGCCAGAATTGTTATTTGGAGCAATTCTATATCGTCTGGCCCACACCTAGCCGTGGATCCGAAACAACTCTCGCTGGAGTTTCGCCAATTCGGAACAGGAGATGGGGCAACGTCGTTCTCGCGTATCGCGAGAGTACTCTCGCCCAAATTCAATCTACCGTCCTTTCCGGGGAAAGGATGTCGGAATTCGAAGCTACGTAAGTGGCTGAATTCGTTTGCTCATCTAACGAGAAGCTCTAATTTCTTTCGAGCAAATCGCTTTCGAAGTTCAATCCAGTCGAGACGTGGTATGATTATGAAAGAGGTGACAAATGTATCTATGTATCGTTATACCACTCCGAAGTTTACTGTCACGAAATATTCAGTATATACGTGTTTAGGAAGATCTGTACGCGAAGAAGGAATTTCAGGATGTAAAATCCTTATTTAACCCATCGTTACTTACCAGATCAAGCAGATTTCTTTGGAGCCGTGACGGGCCGCCCTCCAGCCATTCCCATCAAGTAGGCTGTATATACACGCGTATATCGAATATAAGAAATTCAACGAGTCGAGAGGGAGATCGCATATTGTCAGACCATCAGCACCCCTCTGTGTGCCCTCTTCCTCGCAACCCCGTGACCAGCAGCCTCTTCGAGAGCCCGAAAACGTCGGGGTTGGAAACGGGAGGAAGGGAGATGGTGTATCGCCCCTATCTGTATCCGTGTATGGTTCCAATAAAACGGGAACCACTCACAGCTTTTGTGTCGGATACAGTGGCGGTGTTGGCGAGGGTGGTCGACGGGTTGGGGCGCTAGTGGTTGTTATCGGCCATCAGGTTTTATATCCGTGCAAGAAGGGGTCGCGTTAGAGGGAGGTGGCTCGCAGAGCAAGGGGAAACGGTCAAACGATACTGGATACCGCGTGTTTCACAAAGATTCTATGAAGATTGCCCGAGATTTTATTACGGGAGAAATGTCGGTTAATAAAAATGAATACGTCGAGGGGAAAGCGGAAGAGCGACGATTTTCCTTCTATCCTGTGTAGCTCGGTCTTCTCGATTCCTCGGCATTGAATCCTCTACGACAGGCGATTCGAAAGTGTGATCTCGCGCCGACCGCGTAAACCTCCGTCGTTTAGATCGACTAAAGCTGCTGGAAACAGCAAGACTCCGACCCGTTTATCTTGTTCCCTTCCGTTCGTGAGTCAGCCAGCGATCAGAAATCTCCGCACTCTGAAGGTGTAAAATCGTTATCGTGCCGATACTCGAACGTTTTTTTTTCCTAGGCAACTGGTGTTTTCTCGGAATAAATTGTATGTGGTAACAGATAACCGATTGCGCAGCAGAATTTTTACGACTTTTCTATCGTACTTCAACAGGCACGCTTTCACCGTAATTGGTGAACGACGTTGATTGAAAACACGCCTCAGATTCGAACGTCGATCGCAATTGCACCGAGTATCGCTTTCCCTGGCGGTTTCGCGAATTCCCTACGGTGCAACGCTCTCGAAGACAACAGATGCAATTCACGGTGTGCCCGCGTGTAACGCGATCCGTCGCGAGCACGGCTGCAAGTGTTAATTCAGCACGGGACCCGGGAAGAGGATACATCGAACGGGAATCAATAGGGACCTGTCTGAAAGTCGTCAGGCAGAAAATCCGATGAAACGAGGCTCGATACGCGTGGCGCCTCGTCGCCACCGTGGTGAACGAAGATAAAGGCATCTCGTTGGGGGTCGAAATTCTTCGTGTTGCTCCTTACCGATACGGTTTCGTAAACTTGTAATTCTTCTTCGTTGCTCGGACGACAGAGTTTCATCCAATTTTTCAGGAACGCAAACCGAGGAAACGAGGAGACCGTTAATCCGACGGAATCTCGCTGACGTGGCCTGTAGCCGGAGTCACCGACGAATTTTGGCTGCACGGCGAAGGGACGAGACAGAAAAAATGAGTCGCGCAGAGCGAGAGGGCGGAGAGAAGGGACGAGTCCTTTTCTTGTTTGCTCGATCCCACCCGCGATGGGGGTCAGAGGCGAATTGACTGCCGTGTCATTTGTAACAATAAAGGTGGGAGTCCCGACGTCTGGACCTCTTCTCCGGGCTTTCGTTGATACGATGACCTCTTTTTTCCTCCTTTTTTCCCTCAACAGAAATACTAACCGCTCGATATCATCTCTAGTGCATGCAATGAAATTGAATAATAGGATCCAAAGTATTTTTATCGAAGAATCGTACAATGGGAACCGGCGTCCGCTTTTCGGCCGGTGACTGATGTACCAATTTATTTCTCGACGTCGCTGTATTTTCGTGGACGGCGCGTCCCGATACTTCAGAAAACGTCTCGATACTTCACAACGATGTCCCCGATTGTCCTAAATAAATAAACCCAGAAATAAGCGCCGGAGGCGGCATATTTTTCATATCCCAATCGCGGATCACTTTTTCTCAAAGCAAAAGGGTCTCTGTGGGTCAATTCGATTATATCATGCGTTAGGGTTCTCTACGGAAAATGGCGGTGTATTACTTGTTTGGATAGTAGGATTTATCTTACACAGATATTTCACACAACTATGTTCACTCGCTTTCTAATACTGGTGATTTCCCTTAAAGCGCTATATTATGTAATTACGCGCGCTGCTCCTATAATCAGGAAACAACTACCCCTCAGCGACTTACATCGATGATTTCAAGAATTCAAAAGAAATCAACCACCGTAATGCCTGTGCGAAGTAACAGGTGTAAATATATTCATCGCCTTCAACCGTCGTCTTTCCGCATGCGATGTTCTACTTTTTGCGGTAAAATGTCTGATTTTCTCACGGTGCGACTTTTCCAGCGGTTCAACGGAAATCAAGAGTCCATTAGGATACACCCTTGGAGAAACGGTTTAATGACTGGTCAAAAGAATCTAAACCGCGAGACTCCGCCGATAATACCGGAAAACAATGGGAGACGCACGCACGTTCTTTCTTTTACAATTGCTTTCCCACCGCGCGGACGGAGACACATGGCGCGTCGTCGTCTTCTTTCATCGCGTCCGTCGAGCGAGAAAACGTCGCTTTGGAAGGCGGCGTAGGAAGAAGAAGCGGCGCGGTTGCACGCTCTACAATTATTACAATTACCGGTAACTACCTGCCATTTGTTCGTTAATCGTTACTTGACGCTCGAATGACCGCATCGCATAGGAGTCCTTTGACAGCCGACTATTTTACCGGCAATAATTACGGCGATCGAATAATTACGGTTAACGCGATCCAACGACGGGAAAACGGTCTGGGATCACGAATGGTAGTTGAGCTTTTCTATGGAAAAATCGTTGCAGCGATATAACGTTTGCCTTTTTGCTACGCATACATTATTATGTAGAATCGGATATTTTATTTGTATTAAAAAAGATTGGGATCACATTTCGTAGGAAGAAAAAATACCATATCTAACTTGTATTATTCGGAAGAAAAAGCCCTATGGTGTCGGGTTTACGTTCGATCTTTGACGAGCTGAGCCGGTGAACGCATTAATTCCAGAAAAACGAGGCGGAAATCGCAAATGCAACAAAGCAGCCTTTGTCGGTGTTTCGACTGATTGAACCAATTCGCTACCGGTACCAATTCGCCAATCGCAGAAAGAAACACTGTCTGCAGATACAAAACGGCTCCTTTGATCCTTTCCCTTATACCCGCAATTAACCATGCTCCCTTTTTTCTCCGAACACGCCCTCAAACAGCACCGGAGTTTCGCGAGTACTGGGTAATAGAGACAGCAGCAGGTTTTGAAGGTGGGACACAAAACCGTTCCAGTATTAACAAAGAGCGACACCATACGTCTTGCTTAAACTGTGAAAAGCGTTGCTCGGCCAGGGAGAAAATATTGAGACACGCGCCCCGACCTCCGGCCTCTGGGCAAAATGTTTCCAAAACTTCGGCCCACTCCGTGACGAATCCGTCCGGTGAATCGGTCACGGCTCTTTTTCACGTCTCACGGCTTCTTTGTCAGCCGTGGTACAAAGTTTCCGTTCGTCTTTGTCCACTGACTTATGTCGTCCATACGTCAAGGCCCATTGTAATAGATGCCTTCGAGCCTCTCTTATGGGCTCCCTTGATCGCTTAACTGTTCCTCGCGAAGCTGACGATCCTTTGAGAAAGGAGTCCAGCAAACGCATAGAGCGGAGAAAATGATGCGAGTCTGTTCATCGAGAAACAGTGTCCAAGGTGTGGGTCGTGGGACCTACTTCCGAATTGGAGGGTGAACTTACGGCAATGTAACATGTCATCCGACACGTAGAGATCTAACTCGTAGGGAGACTTGTGAAGATCAATCTTGTAAGAGCACAACTTGTTGGGAACTTGTTGTCATGCAGTACGTCGTAATGTAACGGGCGGATATCGAGTGCGTGGAGATTCAACACGTCGATGGACAACTGGTAGATAGGGTTGTAATCTAATAGGTGGATATCCAACGCGTCGTAATGTAACTGGCAGATATCTAGCGCGTGATGATTCAATACGTCAATAGACAACTTGTAGATATCTAGCGGGTTGTAATCTAAGGAGTGGATGCTCAACGCGTCGTAATCTACGAGTGGACATTTGACGCGTGGAAATCTAAGGCATTGGTAGACAATTCGTAGAGATGCAACTTGTCGTAATCTAATGGGTGGATATCCAACGCGTCGTAATGTAACCGGTCGATATCCAACGCGTTAAAATTTAACGAGTGGCTATTCAACGCGTAGAAATCTAACGCGTCAATATCCATCGCGTCGTAATGTAACGGGTGTATATCCAACGCATCGTAGTGTAACGGGTGGATATCCAGCGCGTCGTAATGTAACGGGTCGATATCCAACGCGTTAAAATTTAACGAGTGGCTATTCAACGCGTAGAAATCTAACGCGTCAATATCCATCGCGTCGTAAGGTAACGGGTAGATATCCAACGCATCGTAGTCTAACGGGTGGATATCCAACGCGTCGTAATCTAACGGGTGGATACCCAACTCATAAAAATCTAACTCGTCGATTTGTAACAGCTGATATAACTTTGCAATTTAACGCCTACCGATCCAACACCGAGCAATCTAAGATTACCTCCCTCACACAAAAATTGTATTTATAACAATGATAAAAACTTTCCGACTTCGTCTACGTACACATATCTCCTTACGCAAGGAAATGATACCAAGGAAGAACTCATAAAACGGGAAGAAGTGTCTTCTCTTGACTCCCGTTTTATTGGTAATAAATATTTGAAACTCGCTCGCCACGATAACAAATATGTTCATCGTAAAAACTGTTTCATTTTCTTCGCTCGCATGGGAGTCCTAGTGGGTCGAGATTGGAATTCTTGAAACTCTGGGAAGCAAAGGAAGGAGGGATCAGGCTATTGCGAGAAACAAATCTGTTCTACGAGGAAGAAAATTCCTCGCAACCGGCGTGCGGGGCATAATAGCTAGTTAGGGTTCATTGTATCGGTAACTCGTGTTCATATGCATGACAATGCTTGTCTTAGAGCCGTGCCACGCTCTTTAGCGACGCTTTTTACGCTGCATTCCGCCACGCCGCTAATGCACCGTAATTCTTTTAAACGCGTGTCGGATCGAAATTTCCAAGCGAGTCCGTTTAGTCAAGCTGTATTCGTCATATCGACGACAAGCGAGATCGGTGGCACCCTCGGAGATTAGGATCCTCGATTCCTTTCAAATTCAAACTACCTGTCCGTGTATCTGGCGATCGAATCTGGTGTTTGAAGTTCTCACGGATGACATACTTTGCATTTTTCTAAACGTGCACGTGTTACATTTCAATGTTTTCGGATGAACTTATTTGTCGCCGGTACATTTCATATTTTTAGCACGTACATATTTTACGTTACTCGATGCGAATTTAACGTCGCATTTCTGTACCGTGAGTCAACTATTCACATTAGCAGAATCAGTAATGTTTGTTTAGCAGCGTATATATGCGTGGTTTATGGAGACGGAGTTAACAGGAATCGAGTTGCTAACAGGTGAATACCGAACAAGTACCTCGATAACACCAGGTACAAGCATTCGATCACTTTAGTGCGGTACTTTTTACCTCGGTAGAACGTAAGAATTCCATCTTTCCCGTCACATCGTTTTTCCGTTACGCTAGCGCCGGTTGATTGACGTTTATCGACGATAACAGCGAGCGAGGGTAAGAACGCGAGGCGGAGGAGCCCAGCTGGAAGCCCGTCGCGCCACCCAGACGTTTTTACGTTCGAACACGAAGATCCATCGGCGATTCGTGGAACATGCGAAAGATATTCGTCGCGGTCCCATACTCTTCTCCCACTTATTTTTTCCCTTTCGTTATTTTGTAGCCAACGTAAAGTTCAGCGAGAGAAGGTGACTTTTCGACTTTTAGAACCGTGACGTCCGGTATCCCTTCGAGCGTTGTTATTACCTCGAGGAAGACCTCACATCTTTTCTGGGCCAGCGACAGCTAAGAAACAGTATTTTGGCTACAAAGCGTCCGTCACGGCCGCTAAGACTTTTATGGCAGCCTTAGCGCTTCAATAATGGCCCGGCCCTTAAGTCGCTGGTCAACTTGCACAAAGTTGCTCGAAAGTTCTTCTTAGCGAGTGCCACCGAAACGAACGGTCGCGGAAGCTTGTACCGGTTTCGGTGTGGATTATCGGTCTTGATGGGCGTCGAGGAACCCCGTGGCGAAAGCCGCGAGGACATTTTACACGCTGGACCACCCACGATCGGCTGTAGACCGCTTTGGTCCGGCCTGAGTGGAACCAGTCGTGACCAATTTACGCTCGCTCCGTTTTACCGGGATAAATTTTGGAAAAGATTCTTTCGGCGCCGGAGACTGTTTTCGGAATTCTCGATTCGGCACGTCTCACTTTGACGCGAAAGCTTTCAGACAGATCCGCAAGATAACGGTGTGGATGGAATTTCTCTGGTGCAATGAAAATAAACAAGCAAAGAGATGAGTCGGTAAATAATGACGTTTATTGAATTTTTCGGAACACCTTTGAATTATATTTGCGGAGTTATTAATCTTTCAAGGGTTTTCTTGCATACTTAGCAAATAGGAACGAACTTTTACGGGATAATCATTTGTATTAATTATATTCATAGACGAATACAAACCTTAATAATATGATTGCTAGTACATCGATAGATAAAAACTTAGGTAACGACCTTTTCATCATTTATTAACTGTGACAGCAAAAAATATGTAAAATCCTGTCTACATTAATAAAACGCAGGTATTTGCAACAAGTTTGCTCCGGCTGAACATGTTGCACAGTATTTTAGATTGACACGACAAAATATCTACAGTGTAAAATCCTGCAATCTCACGTTCGATTTTCCAAGTGCTTAATTTTTCCATCGAAACCCGTTCTTTGGATCTGAAGAAACACCAGCAATTATTTATATCCCACCAGCCCACCGTCACTTTTTCTTCAAACCTCAATCAAGCAGGTTCGAGCGTGAACGTGTAGAGCACAGGTTCGCCAGTAAAAAGTGTAGCAACATTACGCGGAAGATCGACAAGGCCATGATCCGCGTCTCGCAATCGGGTGTGAACGTTCGCTCAACGAGCGCCCACGCTTCACGGAAAACGCATCCTCGAGGACGCGACTCCTCCTGAAAAGGCGAAATCCGTGGGAACTCGCGGAATTCCGCGTCGCGATCGGCACGAGGAAACGCGTGACAGGTCTGTCAGAAAGGAAACGATGTGTCTCAGTGGGACGACGTCCCACGATCACCGTCTCATCTCTGTCTCTCTCGTCCGCGACTGTCCATTCATCGATCTTGGTGACGAGCAAAAACACGGTTTCGCCTTATACGATCCGCTCGAACGGGTGCGTGCCGCTGGCACTCCAGCGTCGCGGTTTCACCTTCTTGAAAACTGGCTGCCGATGTTTCCCGCATTTTCTGCGCTGATCAATGACTCGAGGCTGCAGCAACCTCTCGCTCGTGGTTCAAACGCGTGTGCGTGTTGGCGGGTAACGCGGTCGGGTACACTTACGAGCATGGCTACTTTCATAGGGCAAATGAAGACGTAGGGAAACCACTATGGACTTCTCTTTCAATCCCAGATTAAATTTCATTATGGAATTTATAGATTTGTGTTTAGGTCTGTTAGAAACTTGCAAACTCTGTAAATGTAGAAATATGGGCATCAAGAGACATTTGTGGATTTGGACATCTGCATGTGGAGATTTGGTAGCTAGAAATGTATGGATGTGGTTATACACTTTTAATACTAGATTTACGGACATTTGATGGTCACTTATATTTAAATTTGAACTAAAGTAGAAAAATAAATAAATTGCAGATAATATGTGAACTGCCTAAAACATTGATTCTTTTGCTGAAAGTTGACATTTAAAAAAATTTCTTAACGAGTTCTGTCATCCAAAATAGACCTATTATCCGTCATTTTGACGTGTTCCGTGAATTTAGTGTTAACTGTACTCATATAAAGATTTGAATATTTATAATTTAGCAACACAGCGATTACAATCGTCCGAAGTTCAAGAATTTGAAAGTTCACTATAGAAAAATTGTAAGAATTCGATAAAGATCAAAGGCAAGCCTGAAATTTCTCCTCCATCCAAAAGCAGTCTACGTTGCGCTCGAGTATACACTGTACACACGCGACCGGTTCGCATAACGCACACGTGCACTCCATTGTGACATACGCGATTACCTTGGACTTCTTATATGTATAGAAAATACGGACGCGTGCAAACGGGCTCGTGGGCCGCGTCGCTCATTGTCGACCAAGATCGGCAAACGTTTCTATTTATTCGACGCGGTACTTGTCTGCCTGCTTGCGAGCGACGATTAAAAATCTCCTCTCATTAACCTTTCGCGCTACTCCATTGTTTACGCGTATCATACGATCTGTTCCCGTCGCCGATCCAATTTTTTCTTACTACTCCAGCTGTTTGAATGAAGTCTACTTTTTCTTGGGGCACTGGTAGAATTTGCGGATTATTGTACTTCTAATCAGAGTTTCAAATAATAAATCTATTTCGAATAATAAATAAGAAATCTAGGAAATCTTACAACCTAGTTGAAATTTCATTAAGAATAGTTGTGTTAGGTTTTAAGTGTGGAATCTGAAAAGCTGTCGATCTTTAAGTGTCGAAGTTGAATTTAGAAGAAAAGTGAATCATTTGATTGTTCCTCCGCGACAGAGGGTCTCAAATGTCGCGAAAGGTTAATTAGACCATCGGATCGACTTTAGCCGTCATTTTTCTTTATCACCGACAAGGTAAAACATGGACGCTAGCGGAGCGTGAAGCGTCGGCGATGCGTGCGTAGAACGGGCGGTGGCGTATTATCGGCGCGAGTTATAACGCGGCGGGGCGATAAGTGCGTAATTAGATACGCGAATGCGAGCACGGTAGAAAATGAATCCCGTTTATTAATATCTGCGGGCTCGGTTCAACAGAGGCGCTGAAACGCGTGTCCGTTGTACGCCAACACGCTATGCAGCCACGATAATGACGACCGTCTCGTTAGAAAAATCGAATCTACAACCGCATCAGCGAAATTGCGCTGGTTTGTTCGGCTCGATCAATATCGTAGCGTGAAATCGTATGTGTTTATTGAACGAGGAAGTCAATTTTCTGCTGATGGAATCTTTTAATATTATAGTAACCGGAGTTGATCAGCTATTTTTATTTTTGGTCGATTCATGTGTGATATTCAACATGACTCTTCATATTTGAACTACTTGATAATTTGAATATATCTTGGCTTGGACTAACTGAATATTTTAGATATTTAGATGTTTTGTGGATCTTTTAATCTGACCAGATCGTAATACAAGTGATGATTTATTATCGGGTAGATATCACAAACACGTGTGAATGTCATTACAAACATGAAGTCACAAACACGTTTCATATCGCTACACATTTTTTCAGTAAATTATAATTCTCAAATTGCAGTGTAATGATCTGGAAATGTTAACATAAAGGTATATAAAAAACTAGTTAAGTTTATTATTTATAATGTCTGACTTTCGAGTAAAATGATTTCCATTTCATGGAAATCCGTTTGAAAAAAAAGATCTTTTTACACCTCGTTCGCCGTTAGAATTTTAATCTTTTCATTCTGACAGTTTTACAAGTAGTCGCAGCCCTGAGATCACGGAGTATCGTAAATCACGATCGAGCCGTTGAATTAATCCGAGCTCGACGAAGCATATAATCGCGTCTTTTTTCTCGATCTCGAAGCGTATTGAACGCGGACTCGCGGATAACGGAGGAGATAACGAAGTGCAGTGTTATCTCCGTGTATAATTGCGACAGATAATGATGGTATTCGCGAGAATCACATTAATTGCGGTTTTGACGGCGAGTTACAGTACTGGGATGTTATTGGAACACCGTATGCGTTACGATACGTTTATTACGAGGTTGTAATACGCGTGTAAAGAGCGGCGCGTAGGTCAGTGCTGGTCGCATAACGCAACGAGCTCGCAGGTATGACGAGATCGTCGGCTATGGAAAAACAGCTTTCTCTCTCGACAGGTTCAGCCGGCATAACGTAGGAATTAAGTAGATAAACATACGTGGAGTAATACGCGCGTGTAATACCGCGTTCAGGCCGTAATATAACTGGCTGCACGGGAGTAACGCGGAATATTCGTTATGCGAAATAAAACGCGGTGAATGTACTACATTCATGACAGCACACGCGCCAGCGAGTAATCAAACACATGGATCGCTCTTGTCAATTCACGCTTTCTAGATCTCGGTGTCAATCGATGGACGTGCTGACGAAATTATCTGTTCCATTGCGTCGATTCTTTGCATCAAACTCGAATTAGAATTATGAACCGAGGAAAATCATTAACAGTGTTTATGCGAAGCATTAAGGATTACGACTATTTTACGACCAGTTTTTGAATGTTCGCATAATTGTCAATGTACAGTACAGGACAATTTCTCAATTCGCAAGTTAAAATTTATTGCACGTGATAAATAACGGTGTTAATATAATGACACAGTTACTGCGCTCAAATATTGGTTACTCGAACGACGAATGAGAGTGGACCGACTTTATAGGCAGTTGAAGCGCGATGAATTTAAAATAGCGTTTGTCGTAAGCTATTGCAAAGATGTTCGTTTGATTTATATCGGGGAAGAAATGCCAGGCGATAAGTGTGGAGATCAGAATAGCATGGAGGATGATGAATCGACTGCTTTATATTCTCCTCGTTCCGTTATATTGATATTATCTCCGCTCACCTTTAGCATTGTCTCCAGCTATAAATATGGCTGTGATGTAATCCTTGTATGTTTTCATAAACAATTCTGTCGTTATACTCTTATATGATGTTGAATATTGAAAGGTTCTTAAGAAAATCGTATTTAAATTATATGCCATTCAGCGGTGGTCGTCGATATGTTATTTTCAAATCGTTACTTTCTGTTCTAAACAATAACGCATGCAAATGAGTATGTATTTATAACACTTAAGTAGTGCTAACATATATCTTGACACATTTGCTATCAATCATGACCAATTTCTATTTGAAGCCGTCATCTTTTATTTCAAAATTAAAAGAACTCAAATTGTGAAACACAATCTCCAATCAGCTGCTGATTTGTTAAAATAAATTTTAATCGTACACGCATTCATTCTTAATCTTGATGAAAATGAAAGCAATCTTCGAAAATGCACTTAAAAAATCGTATAACTTATAGTTCATTTGTGGAGCGATTTAACCATTTCAGTAATTTTCTCAATGAATTGTATCAGATTGTAGTTACACGTAACGTTGTAGGAACATAGCATATGTGCTACGTCTGGGCTCCAGATTGTAAGCTCGTATCGTGTTCTGGTAAAAGCAGGGAATTACGTGGCGAGCTACGACAGCAAGGCTCGAGACGTTGCACATAAACTGTGCGGAATAATGGAAGAAACCGGAAATTCGATAGTGTACTTCCGAAAGGACCGTAACGAGCCGTTACTTGGGTACAGACTTTCGGCCGTAATGCGAATACACGAGACGGGAGGAGCCGGGGCTTGACTTTAGTAAGAGTTTACGAGGGCAGCCAACATGGGGTTAATTCAATCAGCCTATAATCCCGACTCTAACCCTGATTACCCCCGGAGAAAGCAGCCACCAGTTCAAGGCGATTCGATCCTGATTAAAAGCCTTCCCCAACGTTTTCACCTAACTGCCAATTATTACACACAAGAAGAAACTTTTCGTAGTTCATAGGCCTCTCGCGTTTCGCCTCGAACGCCGTCCTTAAAATTGTTACATTTTTCGAGAACATGAAATTTTGTAGGAGGCAGAAATTATTATGGAAGTGAAATTTAGAGAGACTAGTTATTTAGGATATTTGATGATGATAGTTCAGATAGTTGATGATTGTTAAAGGATATTTGTTCAAGATAACAATTTTGAACGTTATGGCAGAATTCTTCAAAAGCAAATCATGAATTGGAGCAACACTCGGGCTTGACGTCCCGTGACACAGGGGCTATTTTTATCTTTCAAAAAGAAAACCCGCTGCCATTAGGATTAGTAGCTCGCGGTTCGTTCACCGGTCGAGTAGCGGAAACAATGGTGGGCCGCGTGCGTTCGTGCTTGCTGGCGACGCACTCGTGGACGAAAGTCCATTTGGAAATGGGTTAAGTGCGCTTAAGATAATTCCGTGTTCTTAAAAGCTATTAGTTTGCTCGTGGCTACCCGGGTTCATAGTTCGCTCGAGGATCAACGTCGAATCGATCGAAACTAGATTTCATGTAACCATACAGGCATTTCTCTGTCTTAACTTCTTTCGTTCAGTCATTAGAACTATTAGATAATTGAACCTATTGATTCTTCAGTCTCACAAGGTTCATTTAACCCTACGAATCACTTCAAGCACATAATTAAGAGAACTTAGTTGTTTTTATTTTTGGAACGTATAAGTCAATAGATAGTATCGTGTCACCTCCAACCATTTTTTATTCAGCGAAGTGTTGACAGGTGTAAATTTTATTACAATTGAGATAACGTACGACAGATCCTGAACATAGTAATTACACGATTGAATTAGAAGTATCCGACACCTCCCACGCACGTTGCACGAGCCACACATGATTTTATCGTTCTTCATACTATAAAAGCATCAAGATCGTTCCCTCGCGATACCATCATCGAGTCACCAGAACGATTATTAGGTTCGCAGAAGCGTGTATGTGATCGTACATATACATGAGAGGGTTAAAACGTGTTTTCCGAGCCTTCCTTTGTCTACCTGGAATCAATTTCATTGAACAAAGGTCTCTGTACAATCGACACATTTATTGGAACGTAAAACTCCGCAAGATTAACTGAACGGCGCAACAATTTTACGACTCCCTTAATTTTAGTCGAAACTTCCTTTTCCAAATTCGTTTGATCCGTCCACAGTCGCGGACGTAATTTGCCCGCACACTTGATGGCGCGGTTTTACGAGCGATTTATCTTGCCGGCGATGGACTTCTGTTCATCATCATTCCGTCGTATTTGCGTAGTATCCTTTGGACGTGAGCGGAATTATGGTGAGCGCGAAATGAGCAGCTATAGTGGACGTCGATCTCGAACCGATCCTCGATTTTCATTCGAGCACGGAGACTTCATTTCCGGGATTGACGGCAATTTCCCAAATGGCAGTTTGAAAATCAACCGCGCAGCACAAAGGGATTTATCGGGTTGGCTCCGAAATCGCTCGATCGCCCTGGGCGTTAACATCTCGCTATCTCTACAACATAATAACTGTGTCATCCTTCTCTCCCTTCTCTCTCTCCTTCCGTCTCGTTTTCGTCTCTCCTTTCCTCTCGCGAAACCCCTGCACGTTCGTCTATACTGCAATTCTCATTCTATTCGATCTATCCCTCTCTGTCTGTCTGTCTGTTACGTTGCCACCGAGTTGATTGGATCCACTTAACGGGGTATACGCCATGCGACATTACTGCTCTATGGTGTATGGCGAAGTGTGTTGTCGCGTTGCGCCACCATAACCTAACGTTAGCGACGGAGTGGAACGGCTCTCGAGGCCGGCATTGTTTGCATCTTGTTAAGGGTATATTGGCTATTAGGAACGGTGCCACGGTAATTTTCCGTAACGTCTTCGCGCGGAATCTGGCTGATAAAGGGAACGACGCTTTGAGCCATCGTGGGTTGCTCCTCTGGCCGTGGGTTTATTGGTTCTCTCTCGATGACGTTGATGATACTTGAATCGTTCAACGTAGTTAAACTTACGTCCTCTTCGATTGTTCAGTGAAACGGATCCTTTTCAATTATCCATATTCATCGAATTGTGTTTCGAGGTTCAAAATGAACAGTTATGACCTTTTCCTTGATCTTTGGGTCTGCATTATTAATGAGTAGTCGGATGATGAATATTGAATTGTAAACTTTGAAGGTAGGAGTCTGTGGGTGTTCACATAATGCCACTGGCTAATGCTTTTGTCTTGTATATATACCCACACCAGTCAAGCCAAATTTAAAAAAAAACCAGCACGTTTTGTGGATTCGTACTTCAAGTATGTGTATACAGAAATAGAATATTAAAAAATAAATGGAAGTAGAAGTTATGTCCGTAATATGTTAGAGATGAGTTTTTTTGTTCTTTCGTGAAGTGTTCACGCACATCACTGTAACGGCTAGAAGAAACACGGTAGCTTCATCGTCGAAGCTAAGTGGACTTTGCTAAGTAACAAGGGCCGGCCTAATGACTCGAAAGGCCCAGATTATTTTATTATCACGTCGCCAGTGATTTCGACAGGGATCGTAAAACGGTTCCCCTCTATCGGCAGTAGCTGCTCGAGTATGAGACGATAGATAAAGGCTCCTATAAAACGAACCTACGGGTAATTGAGCGAGCAAGATAAACAAGATTTGCTTAAAATAGCACCCCCCCTCTGCGAATTTAATTAAAACTCGACGTTCGTGACACGCTGCAGACCTCCACGTTTGAATACTGCATACGTGTTAATTTCCTGCGACATAACATGTTCCTTCATTTTAAACTTGGCTTACAATCGCAATACGCATCTGATCAGATAACGAAGTCCATATTATAATATATCACATTTTATCTGCTCATGCATTTATATTTGCGATGAAGTGCAATATTATCAAAGCAGTTCGCATTGGACAGATAATTTATACCGATGAATTTCATTATAGTCGGGGTAACCAAAAACGCGGTTGCTAAAGTCCTTTGAGGATGAAGCTACACAAAGCAAAGTTGGCATCAAAGAACCACGCAATCCGCACAATAGAGTTGACGCGTTCGTAGAAGAAGCACCGGGTACCAGGAACACCGGAGGTGTGGGCGAGGGTTCATTCTCCGAATCTTAGAGACTCCTTTCGCCGCAAGGATCACGGTCGGAATTCGAAAGTTTGGCCATGTCCTTGGCCATGGCTGGAACGCGTAACGGTACATTTCTATTCAGGCGACCGTGCCACGTAATTCGGTACACGGTCTTCGACGAAGGAAGGGGAGCCGGCTGAGCCGCGATCGAGCTGGCATTATCTGTCTTGTCGTGTTACGTGTCTTACAACGTGATAAGCCGCCGCGGACAACGTTGTACACAGGGAGGACGCGCCTCTCTGCATCCTCGCCGACGACGACGTCGCGACGTCTGCCTCGAAGCCAGTCACGAAGTCCCCCTCCTCGTTGTGGGAAAACGATGCAAACTCTTCGATGCAGTAAATATCGAGGTCAGGCAAACGGAGAGGGACACGCTGCCGAGAGTTTTCCGACCGGTTATCAGCTACGATCGGTTCGCTGGAAAATCGATCCGGTGTATCGGTCGAGGCTGATGGAAATTGAGGTTGCATCTTACTGGATGCTGATGCTTCTGCTTGACCTGGTTTCGAGATGAAACCTGAACCGATGTGGGTGGACTAAGGGGTTGGATCATTGTGAAGGCTACGTTATTCTTGGTTTACCTTTACATTTCGTACACTGTAATGACTTCTTCGGTATATCTTACAGATAAAGTATAAAATCTTATAAGAAGTTGATGTACATGTTGCCTTGTTAACAAAAGATCATCCGCCCACGTCTCTTCAAACATACTGAAATGTTTTGTGAATATTACGCTATGAACCTTACTAAACTCGTTTTCAAAGATTTTTCGCGCAATGTCAGTCAAATGTAGACGTCAGTTAATTATTCCAAATCCATGGGTTTAAGATGTCTTGCCTGTGTCTCAATAATGCATAATCCTGTCGTACATTGGACGACGTATTAAGAGCGATTACGACGTGGAGCGGCTTACAACCCGCACGCTAATTTTCGTCGACGATAATCACGTAAATCATAGTCGCCGTGAGCGTGCTCGTGATCTAGATACTAGCCCGTCTAATTTAATATAGTGGCTTTCCCAGTCACTTTTATAAGACCGTAAATCAATATAGCGTGCTCTGATTGGTGTTTTTAGCGACGTATCGTTGAGACGCGCTATAATTGTGGTAATAAGTCCCGTTTCATGTTTCAATAATTCAGAATGACTCAAGACTTACTTTTCAACGTTGACAAACTACGAAACTTCAACGTTGATTTTACTACGAAATAATCAAGTACTTCTGTAGGATTTAATATTTGATTTCTCGAGCGAGGTGATTCTGACCCTCGTTTCTTTCTAACTTTTTTCGTCGTCATCGAGGCAGAAATTATAGCTGATGATAATCCCCTTAATTGGCGACGGGTTGAGTTTTTCATTGAATGAACGTGTCACGAGCCCGGTTTGTCTACTGTTTCCGGCTTCACGGGCTCGATAATAAATTTGTGGCCTCTTTGTTCTCGCGGAAGGGTTTGGCATCAGCTGTTCGACACTAAGACGTAACCCTTTCAACCCTTGCGTAACGAACCAAACGGGACGGTCCTTAATTAATTAAGTCCTCCTCAAAGACTCAGGTGTTCGATGTAATCTGGCGGTTTCTCGACGGCCCAGTCGAAGGTACGATAATGGCAGTATTATCATACACACGAGCTATTTAGCCCTTGGCCATCGTAACAGGATTCCTAAATTCGGACCCCTGTCTCAGGTGTCTGCGCCAAGAAACGATCGTCAATAAAATTTACAGTGCGATCTCCTTTCGTGAACTCGTCCCTCTGTTCTTTGTTTTTCATGAATACTTCCAGAGAATTTGCGACGTACGACGTTTAGCTCATTATCTTTTAATGTTCATAGCATAGAACATGATTAGTATCATTACATTTATTATGATACACTCTGTATACAATTAAACTCTACATTATACCTTCCTTTTTCATATAAATAACTTCTCTTTAATGTCTGCACATTTATTGCTAAGTACCTGGTACTGATGATCGATAAAATGGTCGTCCTATAATTACAATTAGTTCGGATCGTTAGAAAATGGAATAAACACCCTGAAGGTACATCGAAACCAGTAACACAGGTAATGAATATCAGCGATACAATTCCGTGGCGTATATATTTCGAAGCAAGAAACCAGCGGTGATTTACCCGACATTATTACGAGTCCGTACAAACACACGGTATCTTGATTCGATCCACTCTCTTAAATTACCCGGAAACACGGTGCGTTATTTTGAACAGCGCAAGCTCGATACAGTAGTTCGTAGCCTGACCTATTTTCCTCGGCAAGAATGAAGGAGTTCCATTACTTACGGTCCCGCTCGAGCGGAGCCGGTTCTAAAAGTATTCCTCCGCGGACAACGATCAAACTGCCATATTTTCGTCCGGGCGAGATACGCTCGAAAAATTCTTCCCCCGTGGAATCTACGATGCTGTAAATAGTCCGATAGCGAACGAACGGGAGGCACAGAAAAATTCGTTAAAGAAGAACGCCGCGATCTCTCTCGGTAGCATGAAATAATGGTGTTTGCCCCGGATCTCGAGATATCATTGTTAACAGCGGCCAACAACCTCGTATTTCGCCGAGCCCTGCGGGGAAGCGATTTTAAGCTGGTACCAGCTTGGGCGAGTTCCGCGGAAGCGCGTAGACGCGAGCGATGATACGGAGCCGAGTGCATTAACGTGCTCGACCTACTTTGGCGAAGTTCGAGCAGCCATAAATCAGTTTACGCTGCCTCGTGTACTTATCGATGCTGCCACGTAAGTGCACTCTCTCCTTCCGAACTCTGTGTCTCTGTTCTATCGCGTTCGAGTTCACCGAGATCCTAGGAGACGCTCTCGAGCCGTGTTATCAGTGCTGTCTGATAATGTTGCCGTTGGACCACGTTCCGTGAGAAACTTTCGACTTTCGATCTTACGGTGATATTGTGTACCTATCGAGAATACTTGACTAAACAGACGTCCGTACATGTTACACCTGCTTGTACTCCACGGTGAATTGAAGTTCATCTGAAAGGAAGTAATTGGTGCTTCAGTGTGTCAGACTTTCACTCGTGACGTGACGTAATGTGACGTTCTTTTTATATTTGTTTATTACACCAAGGTCATGGGAACATGTGCTTGTAATAAATGTTTGCTTTCTTCAGCTAACGTTCGAATATTAAAAATTCAAGCAAGAAATAATGAGTTATGATGGACTATGAAAGATTGATAATTGTGCGTTCAGAAGCAGGAAGCTAATCTTTGAGGATAGACAAAGGTGAACTCTAACAGCGAGAATATACAGTGGCCCAGTTGTTGAAATAATTGACGAGTTGGCAAGCAACGGAAATTTTTTCACCAAAGTAATGAAACACTTTCACTCGACGGATTTCTCTGCAATAAAACTATAGCTATCCGGAAAATAGGCTGCGTGAAGCTAAACCGCTCCATCACGTGCACCGGTCACGAATGGTTTCCTAACAATTGAATTACCTTCCATTCTGGAAATCCATTCTGACCTCTTGCGACGATCATTTTATCTGTTACCGAAGTTTTATTACTCATCGTGACATTAAGGATTTTCTGTGAGACATTGGAAAACAGAGGAGATTGTTTTAATGACTTCAAACTATTACATCGATTGCTTTATCTTAATTGTTAGCAAAGACCTGCGTATTAGTGGATTTCATTGGTAGAATCATCAAGTCGCATCCAATTTGAACATCGTTTATGTTTCGAATATTTCTGACGAGATAAAAATATAGAATATTTCCATCGATTTAAAGTCGGCCTAAGAGACTGTATGAATACCGAATGAACCGTTTTAATAGTGTCCAGCTGTTTCTTCGTACAGTAGCCGAGACGACCTCGGTGTCTCCTGGTGACATGGAAAACGTTGTCGATCGAGCAATGGAGAGACAGAAGCAAGCTCGTCGCAGTCGGTGGTCGGTCAAAGGCATCGCGAAATGAAGCTCTCTGTATGCCGCGTCGTCATTATTGTAAACCGCAGGTAGACAATGCAACTCGCGAGGGACAAGCATATCTCGAGTGCAGCCGGCGTACAGGCCCCCGGCGGCCATTGTCGAATCGGAAGGAAGATTCGCTTTGCATGCGACATCCTTTTCGAGCCACTCGACGTGACGTCTGATCCGCCGCCGCTTACGTGTACGATTCGCGAAATCAACGGCACGCTCGCTTCGGGCATGGTACTTCGATTATCTCGAGCCATGTTGAACAATCGCGTTTCGTGTATGAGGGTACCTACGATTTCGATCGGATTAGGAACTTGAGACGGCATAAATCAATATATTGTTACTTTGCTAAATCGTGGCACGCGTAAAAAATTATCACCATTTAGGTATCTGAAGAAATCAGCTATAAAAGTGCAACACGAATTGATCGTGAATTTACGATCAGCGATCAGGGTTTGAAATATCTTTGATTAGATTAGAAAGATAAGTTGCAGCGCCTTAGGATTTAAAAGTACACTTAATTGATCACAAACGAGTTCAAGTGAAGTGAAACAGTTAAATGTTCATTGAGAGTTACGAGCATCAATTAAGGATACGGTAAAGTGTTAGCATTGGTCAGTTACACCTAAATTGGTTCGTTACCTGAGTCCTTTCAGTTCGCTCTTTGATGTGAGCTGGCTTTCGATCGAAGCTTTGTTGCCTGTATGAACGTTTGACGAAACTATACAATTTAGAACTACGAACTAAATTGAAAAATAGTAAAACAAGCTCCCAGTCTGAAACTCGATTTACTACTACATCTCTTTCAACGTTTATTTTACTAAATCACAATGTCACGTGAGCGTTCGTTGCCTGAAACGAAGCCCGGATCAACGGGATCATAGAAAATGATTGAAAATACAAAAGGGGTAAATTCGCCTAGTAAATCTCCCGTTTGTTGAATTCCGTCTGGCACGGCAAATCACGAATGTGGAGGATCGGCTTGTCGCGTGTCATTCAGCCCCTCTGGAACGTAACTGGAAAAGCGATCTGCACGATCGGCCGTGGCGATACTTTCGCCTAGCCCTGAGCTAAATCCGCCCGTGGCCGAGTCGCGAGTCGATAGCAAGCATAACGTACGCGGAGAAGCACTAAAGCGCGAGCGTGTCTGCTTCTGTGGCGCTTTAATGCCACGGTAGCTACCTATATACCTATATACCTTGTCTCTCGTAAAAGTAATTGCATCAGGCCTCGTTTATATCGCCTCTTGGGACTCACCTCCCTCCATGTATCCCCGTATTGCTCTAACAAAGGCAGAAAATCGTTCGGAGGAGACCGCTTTTCCCTTCCCCTTTCTTCTTAATGCTGTCTCTGTGGACATTGGCGTAACTAAGTTGAAACCAAGGTAGTCTGAGCTCACCTCAATGTGGAGATGTGATCTAATATATGACGATTTAATGCGTATCTGTCAACTAGCAATCCAATTAGCGATCTAAGCGGAATCCTCCAATAAAAATCTTAGTTACGCCAGCACAACGTTGCTAAATCTCACGCAGTTGGACGTAACATTAACCACGTGGTACATCGAGTTGCGTTGCTCCTCTCTGGCAAGCAATACCGGAACTCTTGTCGTTCTACCTGAAATTTCACCGTCACTGTGTGCTTCGCTTCGCAGCAATGATTACACGGCGATTATTCAACGGCCCGGTCTTGTTGGCGGATGCAGCGAGCACGAGCCACTTCCGAGACAATAATTCGACGAGGCCGGAAATTTCCGGCACGTCCACCGGGGAACGTCGATAATTGCGGCTCGAGTGCGTTGCCTCCATCCTCGTGTTTGCTCGATCATAGTGAAGGATGCGCTGAGGCTGATTATTTGGACGCTAAATGGGTATCGATGATGTACGTGGAGATTCCGCTTCGGTGTACCGACAGAATTTTCACGCTGATTGTCAATCTTTACATGACTAGCCCGTTAGACGAACTCTTCTTTAACACGCATAATACTGAATCTTAATGATGTTAAATAGTCTTCGGATGATTGTGGTTAACAATCATGTTCTACGCTAGCTTGACTTACACATCATAGACTTCATCATAAATAATTCCTTAACGCTACGATGCAAAAATGATACGAATCTCACCGTGAGAAGCGGAAAACACTCGAACACGTGTCCATGAACGATCCAAGAGATCGATAGTAACGATGGATGCGTGGAAGAAGAATGACAGTCGAGGAACAACGGCCTCGCTGGCTGATCAGCGTGCTTTTTTTCGCGCAGAAACGACTACTCGCCGCGTTTATGTGTTCGGCTTGCGTGAAATTTCATTGTTCCACGGACGCAACGGTGCGCGGCACCTGTAGTAACCTTGGCCCCGATATTATTTGCTAATCTCAAAGTTACGTCGTGATACGCGTTGCGACCAGCCAGCGAAGCTTGCTCGGCGATCGCGCGCACGCGATAGCTTTGTTCGTCGAATAACTTCATCGTGGTCGGAAGCAGGAAAGAGGGAAGCACGGATTCTGCAACTAGAACGCGAACTTTTCCTACGTTGGTGAATTGTTTTGATGAACGCGTCAAATAACACTCATTTCTGGGACAGAGATGCATGAAGTTAATGTCAGGATGGCTTTCATGCCTTGGCTAATCGCCCGTGATCTGACGTTTATTAATCGCAGATGCCCTTAACTGCTATCGTCTCACCTCTCCAGGAAACTGGTTTGCCAGATTAATTTTATACTCGGGCAAGAAACGATAGCAGTAAAATTAACATCTGGGCGATCGATTTTTGATGGAAATTATTATGTACCCTGTTCATCGCCGTAATTTGGAAGATGGTGATGGATATAGTCCGAATTATGATGAAGGCTTGATTATCCGAAGTAATAAAAGTAACCCGTTTGTGTAAACGGTTCTCCAAATCCGTTTAGAAAGGACAAAATTGCTAGCGTCGTAAAACTTATAGGGTTTTCAAGCGTACATATTGATTATATGCTAAAGTGATAAAATAACTATATGCTGAATTTTTCTTGATATGTCGTACCTATTTCTTTTGATGCTCTCAATCGTCTACATTATGTCACTTCCAACCACACGGTGTAGCATGTTTAAAAGTAACCGTCCGAGCCTTGCAAAAAATGAATAAATATCCTAGAAGCCTGGTACGCAACAGATTAGGCGTACCCCTTCATCGCAGGAGAGCGATAGTATCGTCTCTCCTCCCCGCTCGCCCTGCACCTGGCAGAACGACGTCGTTTCAGGGTTAAGCAAGCATCGGTCAGCAGCGTTTCCGACCTCGTCTCCACACAGCTGGAGGAGCAATTAAACAACATTAAGTGGCAAGGTAGGGAAAAAAAAGCGTTGGAAGTCCGGCGGGGGATCGACGGTGGTACGCTGGACTCGTGTCAGATGTTAATTAAGGCCAAGGAGCGGAAAACGTTGGTCTCCGCTTGCGGAGGGTGTCGCAAGCCAAGAAGTGGACGGTCTATGTTGCGCCGGATCCCCACCAACCATTTGTAGTCCACCTCCAACGCGACGTCGATGTGTCGGTCTATGGAGCTGGTAGAGCGTGTGCCCAGGATTTTTATCCTGCGGGAGTTACGACTGCTTTACAGCCTACCGGTTGTTCGTCGTTACGAGGCCTATGCCTGGATCGCGGTTACTACTACGTGTGGCTGTTGGCCACGCTACCGTATGGCGGTCGGTGGGGGATAAAAAATGAAGGCAGGTCAGGAACAGCGGCAGCGGGCGCGATTGCGTCACGGAAGCCAACAGCCTGCCTGCTGCCTGGCTGGCCGCTCGTCGACTGCCGCTTCGGCGTGCTTTCGATTTCGAGTTCGTTCGAGAATCCGGACACCGCTGCGTAACTCGGTCGACGATCCTCTGGTGGCCCGTCACGAAAGGAAACTCTCTCCTCCGGCGATCTGCCCGACCGCTTCGTTTCCTATGCTTCCAGTTATTTCGATAGTGGACAGGTATTCACCCGCGGCAGAAACTGGTTAATCCGGTATCCGGTATTCGGAGGATAAGCAAACCAGAAGGTAGAATCGTTCGCTTATCGATTCCTCTCGATGCTTTTCGTCGCAACCACGCTGACTCATCCTTAGCAGAGTGGTAATCGTGACACGATTCGAGCCGGCGAATCCTTGACCGTTCTCCGAAAATCGCGAGGCGCTCATGCGTGGAAAGCGGCAGCGATATACCTGCAGTAAACTTTCGAGTAGATCGCGAAATGCCAACGACTAGGCTCTCCGTCTGTGATCTCTGACGCAAGCCTCCTCTCCCTTACGCTCTCTCCTTCTCTCGAACTTTGCCCTCTTTTCACCGCGCCACTCTCCTCTTTCTCCTACCGGTGTCGCACAATAATACACGCGAGGATTCGGGTCGAAAGACCCATAAGTATTCAACGACGCGAGCTCTCTCGGTGCCGGGGATCCTGCTGGAGGTGTGGGTACCCTCGCGCCAGTCGAATAAATTTGGTCGCGGATGGGAGCGACGCGTTTTTCGCGAAGTCGCGAGAAGCGCGAAAACTGCGCGCACACGTCGTTTCCGTAAATTGAACCACACGGAGGGGTTGCGCAAAACGAACGAGAGGAACAACGCAGCAGGAGGATCGTCGCAGGTTCCTTGACTCCTCCGCCGCCATTTTTCCGGCGGCGGCCAATGTTCGCTGTATTTGACTTGGTAATGCCAAAGGTCTTGTATACTCGCTCGCCTCCTCTTTCGCCCGCTCCTCGCCACATCCTCTAGCGTCGCCGACACAGAGGCTACGGTGTGATGGTAGGTCCTGACGGTCGTTTGTCCGATCCTAGGACAACGTGCGTCGCGCGCACTCCAGGAAGTTTCGAGCGTTTTTCGCGTTCCGGGAAAGTGGCTCGTCGAATTGGAACGACGTTCCCGGCATTTCGCGAAATTACATCGACCTCTCTTCTCCATTCGCTTCCTCCTCTCTATCGCGCTCGATCGTCTCGTTTCGTTTTGTCGCCACCGCGAGTAATCCGCTCGATCGTTCCCCGACCCTGCCACATCGCTCGTTGACTCGTCGTTTCGTCGTGGTGTTTAACTTCCGGCCGTCTGCCCCGTTACCGTGTTCGCTGACCTCGGACAAGGTCTTATCTGTCGATGAGGCGTCGTCTGAGATCTCGGCGGCGACGCGAGCGTTTCCGAGCTGCCGAAATGGTGGCGATCGTTGCTGAGAGCTCATCGAATGAACCTTCTTCCGAGTCATTCGAGCTACTGTATCCTTCCGATAAGCTACTCCAGAGGATTTCTTCGATCGTCGTTTCGATGGAGATTCCCTAAAACATTGCCTCGATTAATTTTCTGTGTAGTCGGGTGTACCGTGAAGCGAATCGATGATCGACGTTAAATTGTTTTCATCGTCCATTGTTTTATAAAGCATACGTATCATATCTCTCAGATACTTGGAGATTATCTCACGCAGGTCGTAGGTCAATATTGCACAGTCTGACTAATTATGGATACATATCACTTTTACACCTGACTATTCAGCCTGTCGAGCGAAAGGCGGAAGAGAGGCCTGGTCGTTTCGAGGACAATCGAGATTCCTCGAAGGGGCTGATAGTAATAAGTTTTCCCATTGTGTTCGATGTTAAAGCTATGGTGCGAACGCGCCGACGGGTTCCTGTTACTTTTACTGGCCTTGTCGGTAACGACACCTCGCAGTATTGGATGATGCATTTTATCGGATTTTAGATTTTATCGACCAGGGATCCTATCCATCAGGCGCTGTTCACGGGTTCCATCGGCGAACCGCAATTTGCTGATCACACAAAGCCAATTAAGCACTCAAGGCTGCCTTAAGCACTCAATTAACCCTTTAAGTACTGACTTATGTTATCGTCATTATCTTATTACAATTTTTGCACTGTACACTTGGAAACCAATACGTAGTTTGAATTTTTGTTACATCATGTTCTGCTATCTGATCTCGGGTAACGGTAAATGTCTTCATAAGCATGGCCATATGCATCAGCCTAAATATAGCTGCATCACTACTGTGCATACGTAATAAATCTTTTCGTCATGATCGCATAAGAGATCCTTCTTACATTGTTGCAAGTTTAAACACATTTTGAACGGAGTTATAAATTTAATAATAGGTCGAATGATTTAGAGTGGATGACCTTCAGTAATTACTGTTCGCAGACTCATTTGTGGTCGTAGTACTCCCATCAGACGCGTATCGGTCAGAGTTTCGCGATCGATGGATAGAGAACGTCGGAGAACATAAAACGTCGCGAATTTACGGCGAAGGTTAATCGTAAATTTTTCTAATCGACCGTAACGAAGTGAGCTCGATACGGAATCGTATAAATTCCCAGGTGGCGGTGTTCTAGCTAGCTGCGCGGAAAAACTGCGAGGCTAATGAAAGAGGGGAAATAAAAGGAGGGGATGAACGTCGTAGTGGGAGACGCAGGAAAAAAGAAAAAAGTAGGAATAATAAGACATTGCACGACGACCGTGCAGTGGCATCATCCTGGCAACGTTACTTTATTATCGAGTCGTGAGTTGGCTACGTTATGAAAGTATCGCAGATTCAGTTATGGCTGTGCAGTGGCGCGAAGCTCCCAAGGTCAACGCAATCATCTCCTTCGTCCGCTCGAGCAAAACCGAATTTCTTTGCTTCTCTTTTCTTGTTCTCTCGGCGAACACATCGCGTTACGCGAATACAACTTGTCATTCGTTTTGCTCGCGTGGATCGCGTTACAGGTTTTACTTACGCGGCGCTGGCAAAAACAGAGCAACAGAGCCCGTGTCTCTACTTCGTTCTCCGCCTCGTAATAAACTAACGGATTATTTCCTTAGCCGGTGCTCACTGTACTCTCCTGCTTGATGCTATTGCACTTTTCAATTCGAAATCTCGAATCATCTTCTTTTATCTCGAAAAGATCCATCAGTTACACGCTGCTGTTATGTTACGCGTTTTCCGTTTCGTCTGCATTGTTTTTTTCTCGAGAAAAGCACGGTGTTTTTCGTTTAATGCGGGGAATGATGTTCCGAGTTTCAACCGGGAGAATTGTGTTAATTTATCTGCTTCAATTGCTTGTTTTTCTGGTTCGAGGTTATTAACACGTTGACCGCGAGAGTGGAAACGGTCGTATCTCGTACGGCACGTTTTAATAGGAGTTATTGAGGATACGATCGTTTATTGAGTCTTTTTGACTTTCTTGTTTCAGAGCGATGTGATTTAATTGAATTCTTGGATGCCGGTCACTGGTGATCGTGAGGGCAATCAATTTAGCGCGTTTGGCTGCCTAGCATGCGATATCGCACATTTAGCTTTCAATGTTCATATTAATACAAAAAAATTAGAAATTAAAGACTTACAACTGATTTATATCCTCCATAACAAGGTTCCTATATGTTTTATTACCTATGTCCGTTTTCACTGCTATAGTGAACGTATTATCAAGTAAATTGGTGTAGGAAATAGCTGTACTTAACATGGCATATAATACACTCTTGAAACTACCTCATAATTTCGTCCTTTTATAATCTACATGTTTTATTTGCTATGTCAGTAATATGTATCTAAAATTTTATTTCGAAAGAAGAAAAATGTTATATATTAAAAGTTGCATCTGCATCTCGGAGTATTTCAGTGACACGAAATGTGAACTCGTTCGAGCGTCGCCGAGGGATTCCTGTTTTCGGAATCGTGCCATTATCACGTTGTGCGTCGTTGTTATCGCTGAAACTCGTGGACAGGACTGTACCGGGTCTCACAAGCACGGACACGTTTTCCTAACCTTCTCCGCCTCCTCGATCGTGATAAAAAACCACCTCCGTTTCGCGTTCGTGGATTTGCAAATTCGGAGGCGTCATTGTGTTGTGCATAATGGCATTTTGCAACGACATCTCTCGTAAATCTTTGTACCGGCAGCCGATCGTATGCAGATGCGACTGCGTAATAAGCGAAACGTAATTGCTCTCCGTAAAAAATATCAAATTCTAAAAGATCAGTTGCTCTTCGTTTCCGACCGTAGATGCAAATCGTGTTTAATTGTTTATCTTCTCGAGTGTTTCGCAACTCGATTTCACCATCTGCTCCGAACCGTATTCACTGACCCAGACCGAACCGAGGTAGAAAGAAAAGGGAGCAAAAAGGAGGGTGGCTACATTTTTCTAAGCGCACACAGCAACAGGTATCGTTTTATCATGTTGGCCGGCCCTCTTAACGAGCGTGCAGAACCAGGTGTTTCAGCGTGATGTTTCGCGATTCCTGTTCGTTCTTCTAATGTTATGGTCAGAACTGTTGGCGGCGAGTGTACCGGGTCGTGCAGGCTGGGACACGTTTTCCTAACCTCCCTCCCTGCGCCTCCTCCTTCTAACCCTTTCTCTCTCCATCTGACCGTTCTTTTTCTGCTCTCCTCTCTTTATCTTCCACGAGAGCGCAACAGAGAGGTCGAAATCGGCTAACAACGCGCGAGAGAAAGAGCCTCGACACCGTCGATGGAGAAGGTGAAGGAACGAGGGAGAGGAAATGAGATACTCTAGCTCTCCTCTCCTCTCTCTGTCGGTATATCTCTCTCTTTTCTTCTCCGTTACCTTTTCTTCGTCTCTTTTCCACCAGCGAGGGACAGTGGACGCGCAGAGCATTATAACACGAGTTCCCTCCGTTCTTGGTGCTGCCTTTCTTTCCCTCCTCTTCGTCTTCTCTTCTTCTGTACTCCCGCTACCACCTCCCTCTGGCTTCCTCCTCGTCCCTCCACCGTTGCTGCACACTCTCAGCTGCAGCACGACGAGATGCAGGGACACGCGGCTCCGCTTCTCGCGAGTAAAACCGTCCTTGATCCCCGGGCCACGCTCCATACGATACGAGAGAGGCACGGAGTGGCTTCTCTCTGTGGCTGACTCTCCCTCTTGTTCAGCACGTGGTGACCACTGACGTCACGAGGCGCACTCCGAGACCGAGTCGGTCGTATCGTCACGAGAACCTTTGGGCTCGTCCACAATGGCCACGTCTCGATTGATATTCTGAGTACGCAGAAACCTGGATGTAAAAATTGTGGTATACAAATCTCGGCATATACAAACATGGGAACACCTGTATACAAGAAGCTGCGGATTTAGAAATGACGTACAGAGCAGTTTATGAATGTACATCCCACCTGTTTTTCGCTCTTATAATATAAATGGAACTCCAAAAGTTGCAACGCCCTCGACTTTATGGCTGAATGCGTAAATGCTAATGTATTATATAAGTATTCAGTAGGCATTTGAAACTTAGCTATCAGATCGAATTTGAAATTCATTATGAATAAACTGAATTGAATTTAACATGAAGCGAATGAAAATTGTAAGAAATACTGAGAAACTCCATCGATTTCTGCGTAGAAAGTAAGTGGAGTATTGAAATGCTGCTATAGCATCGATATTCCAGGGTCTTCGACATTTTGAAATTCATAGTGCTTCAGCCGTTTATGTGTTCATTAGCTATGTACACGTGCAGGCTAAACAAACGTGTGAATAGAATGAATAATTCTGATTGACATCGTTACTGTTCCTTTCGTTTCTCGATGGGTGCAACAGAAATTTTATTTCATTGACCCATCAATCTTAACCGGTCCAGGAGCGATCGTTAATACACGTGCATGCTGTTTGTCGCGCGATTCGTGTCATTATACGCTTCTGGTCCGTCGTTAGTACGATAACCGATGATTAGACTAGTGACGCGAACACGATTGCTTCCACGTTGACGGCTGTATCTGCTCTTCAACTCCGTGTTCAGCCACGTTATCGAACTGCCGGTTCCTTCTGTGGATAAGCCTGGCCCGTTTTCAAGCAAGATAACGCGATCGCTTGTGTCAACCTGACTGTTGCACCATCCTCTTTAACCTTCTACATTGTTGCATTTTCTACTATTCACCGATGTGATTCATGTAGATTACAGGGAAATATTCATTTTTAATTTACTCCATTCAAGAATCCATCTGCTGAAAGATACAAATGTCCGTAATAAAGTAGAAGTTACGTTTGCGTATGTCTTCAAGAAATTTGAAATATGAACGATGTATCTTCTTCATACTCCACTAGTTAGTATTCAATTGAAGCTGATGTTGGTCAAAGATGCAACGCTCTTCATCGTCGATTCATCTTGCAGAGATTCCACCCATGGGTCAAGGAAGTCGTTCGTTTAATGACAGTTGAAGTGGTAGTTCATTCTCGGTACAAGATTAATTTTAAATGAACAGCTCGCGGGAGCTGTATCGGCGCTATCGAGCTGCAGGATATACGCGACGATCTCGGGAAACATCTCTTTGTTCGTATCCTGAAATTATCTGTTCGCGGAACCACCGGTCATGCGGGACCTCCTCGACCTCCTCTTCCCTCTTCGACACGTGGCCGAGTTGACGTCACGAATCGCACGATCCCTCGGGGTAATCTTTAAGTTACGTTCACGCCAGCAGACCGGTTGCATTCGAGCCCTTCAGATATCGCAATTCTTTATTTATTCATTGATTGAAGACTTAGGTCTCTGGCAGAGGTAGGTCTATGACATGGATATTTTGGAATAGGTGTTCACATGTATGTAGATCTAGGAATCCAGGTATGAATGTAAACATCTATGGAGATACAAATATGGGAACATAGGTGTTTGAAGAAGTAGGGATATATACAAGGATTTGCTAGTGTAGGGATATGTGGTCCATGAGGATGTAAGAATATGAAAATGTAAAGATCTAGCAATGTGAGAGTCCAGTTTGCGATTTTGGAACGCAAAGATAATGAGACGTGGAAATGACTTTTCTAATGATCCCGTCATGAAGAATTTATGTGTCAGCTCCTCAACTGTGTAAACTGCATCTGATGCAGAAACGCCATCGCTTCCTCGTCTAGCGAAAACGTGAAGGTACTGCTAAGGACTCGCACCGTAATATCAAGCGCGAGCCACATTTAGATTCTCTCTGACCTTCGCAATCTGCTGTCGCGAGTTCTCGCGACGAAAGCAGCCTGCGGAAACGGAGAGGAAAAAAGTCGCTTGAGATTCCAACCGCGACCAAGCATCCACGGAATCGATTCTTTGTTGCGGAGCCTGAAGTCGAATGATGAAACGAACGTTGACGCAACAAACCCTTCGGTCTAGGATCGTTTTCAGGTGTTCGCGTGGGAGACTCAAATGCGAACCATGTTTATTGACCCGACGATTTATACCCTTGCTCCTGTTATCCTCGATGTCCAGTTTCACCAAGAGTACACAATTTGCCGTTCAAATTGCACGTACGTTTACTTCTCGCGTGCAGGTGAAGTGTAACTCGGCGTCGTAAATTATCGGGTACTCGATGTCAAACTGGTTAATCGCTGTGGAAGAGGACGCACGTTACCGATTCTGCGAATTCAGGGTAAACTGAGATCTTGACAGTGAATGAATAGACGCCGTTTCTTGTTTTCATCGACATAACTAGCGATATTTTCTTTCGTCTGAACGCCTGAGTAAGTATTCGTGTCTCGTGTGGAGGACTCGCTTTTCGAAGAAACTTACTGTTAATCTTCTCGTTGTCTGAAGTTGAGGAAGTTTGAAATCGTTAATTGTGATAATTAGCAGCTATTATGAAAAGATAGACTTTAAACAATGTATTGTACTGATCATCCAAGATAAGCAGCTTTGAAAATTAATTGATTACATCCGTCATAGTATTTGTCTTACCACGGACGTCTGTTTCCCTTATTACGGTGAATGTGTACAGACTGTCAGTAGAAGCGACTGTACGTAGTACGACAATCTGGAAACACCTTGAGTGCTACAGTGAAATTATCCATCTGTACATGACATGTGGAAACAATTCTGATTACTTTCCAGTTTTCTAGTTACCTTTTATTCGACCCTTTTTTAATTTCGTAATATAAACTTGTGTTATCAGTAATTATCGCAGCAAGGAATATGTGAAGTATTCTTAATCTTCAACATCCCCAAGTTGATGTCTCATCTTCATTTCCTGCTATTTTTACCTCACCATCAAAATAAGCTTACCGAGTTCAAACATTGCGTTACAAGTATCCTGAACTCTACCAAACCACTCGTTTAAATACAAACTCTAAATCACTGTCAATGACGCCTCATTTTAACTCAAAACCCGTTCCATCAAATGGTCAATAAAGATCCGACAATTTTCTGAAATGAAGGCCGTGCTGGATCGTCTCTGCCCGAATGAGACAATAACGGTACCGGGGTAATTTATTCTCTCTGGTTGGAGCGAAACGGCTACAACCGAGGGACATCGTGTGTCTTCACTTTCTCCAAGGCCTTGGTTAAATCCTCCTGTTTTGCATAAAAGTCCGAATACTGACAATATACAATAACGCTAATAGGTGGTCTCGTCGAACGTCGATGAATCCGTGATGCCAACAGTCGAAGCTGTCTCCCGGTAGACTCGCTAATGCGCGTGCTGGCACTCTGTCTCGCGTGTGAGTGGCATTATGTTCGCGTACGAGCTCTAAGCGTGCATACATATGCATGCACGGAGTCAGTCACTCATTTTCATCCGGGCGCTGGGTTAAACAGCCGGAGCGCGAACTCGCGCGTGTCTGCGTGTACATAGCGGCTGTTTGCGCGGGCAAACGCGTTGTTTGGAGTAAGAAATATACGATAGGACTTCGTGTCCAGGGTGCGGCGAAAATTGAGGATTCGCGGTTTGCAGGATGATCCTTCTTGTGGGAAGTCGACCCGTTTTGTGGGTGTGTTGCGACAGAAATGAGATAAGACGCAACTTTCTAGCGATTATGAAATCATGGATCTGATATTCACAGGGTTTAGAGCTGAATGCATTACGAATGGGTGATTATAAATTGTATTAACATCGGTAGTTTCATGAAAGAAATTAAACTTTGCTGTTACTTCAGAAGTGGAAAGAATATTTTTCTCTGATTTTCTTGGTACTTTATTTGGAAATATATCCTTTGGTCAGAAATCGGGACGGAAATACTGGTTAGATTAAGTCTGGCTAATACTGTTAGCTATCCTATTTGATGTGAGCCCCGTTTTGATCGATAACTCGTATTGTCTCTTACTTGGTCGCGTTTAAATATCAAGTGGATTTGACAAACTCGGTTAGTTTCAAAGAAATGCTTCGTTCAGTCTACCCGGAAATTTCATTACGTATCGCTTTTAGTCGCGAGCCAAGTTGAAGTCGTACCTCGGATGTTTTTCGCTGATATTTAATATGGAAGTAATCGAATTTCGAGCGTGAACCAGTGTACACAGACGTAGTCGCAAATCGTCGGGACGACGGTCGAGTGCCCCGATTGAAATTAATTAATTCTCCTGTACGGAGATCTCGTTGGAAAGCCGACTGTCCTTGCCCTCCCCGTTCTAATCGCGCGGGGATCCTTGATCGCGTAGGCGTGGGGAGGATACCCTTTTGCAACTTCTCGACGAATTAAATCATATTCCGCCGAGCGTGTGATGAAAGCGATGCCTGTGTGTTGCTTGGTATTTTTTTTATCGTTTCACGACCCTGCAGAGGCAATCGAGTCTCGTCTCGACTTCTAAACAAAGGCTCGGATTGGCGTGTTGCGTTATGGCTTTAAAATCAAAACGGAGGTGGTGGTTGGCTGCTCGTAGAATCGACCAGCAAACGTATATAGGCGAGAGCCTTAGAGATTGTAGGCTTGGTGTTAGGGAGCCCAAGGCCAACACCTGCATCGGACCCCACCATCGTCCACGTCCACTCACACCAACCTGGCCACCAACACCAGTCGCCGTTTGCTCCGGACAGAACTGTACCAATACCAGCTTGCTCTTAACTACCATTAAATATACCGCCACTTTGTCGTCCCTCTTCTTCGTTTCTCCTCTTCGTCCCGTGGACGACGTTGATCCTTCGGCATCGACCCAAGACTCTACGACTTTATAGTTTCATTTTGGAACGACTGTCGAAAGCTACCAAGAATCGATAACGCGTAACCAGGAAGCTGACTCGTAAATCGATGGCTCAACATTCCTTATATATCTAGAGAACGTCGACGCTTCGTTGAAAGATAAGAAAAAGTGGCCACCGAATACGCGCACACATTTTATATACGCGTGTTCAGCGTTATAGATTATAGTACCGCTATCGATCCCGATGATCCAGTTCCTCAGAATCTAGCGATCTATGAAGGTCTTCATAAAAACGATCTATCCTCTAAACATTAGATCGCCACGCGATAGGATCCTCTTCTATCGACCAGTTTCCAGCGCGTGCCGCGGTTTCATCTTTCTTTTTCCTTGAAACCGATCCATCGACAGATTCCTCGCGTTCAACCCTGTTTTTCCCTATCTGACCTTCTTACCACGGTGTAAGAGCCAAAGCAAACGGCGAGGCGAATCGAGGAATAAAGAAAAGCAGAAGAAGCGGAGTGAGCTCCCAAGTGGAAGGAGCGGAGAAAAACGGAGACGAGGTGGATGTAGGGAACGGAGAAAGGGAAAAGGATAAGGAGGGATCGACTGACTGCGGCGTGTCCTGCACTTTATAGTGCAATACTTTACGAGCAGCGTGCAGCGTGGGTCGGCGTATCTCTCCAGCTGTCCAGGTGAACCCACGTCGTCCGCGGCCGGTCCAGCTCCGCGGTAGCACAACTCCGGTTCCAGTTGACCAGTTTCTCTCCGGGCAGTCCCTTGGTTCGTTCGTACGGCTTTGCAGCGTAGCCGGTTTCAGCCAGTCAGCCAACCGACCAGCCAGCCAACCAACCAACCAGCCAGCCAGTCGTGCTGGCTGATGGCATTGACGCGGTGCACCGAACGGCGAAAGTAATTCACTGTGTGTATACACACAGAGTACTTGGACGTGGTGCTCCTCTGGTCGTCGTCCGTCGTCGTTCAACGTCGTTCTGATCCCCGTTGCATCGATGCACCACTGCTGGCTGCACGTTCCAAGTATTCACCACGCGCCACCACGCTCTGCCGTTTCTAGGTTACTACGAATGCGTAAAGTCGCGGACGACGCGCTGCGTCGCACCTTTCGCCGTCGATTGCCTCCTCCACCGCGCTAACCGACCGCTGTCCTTTCCTCTCTTCCCTCGGGGCTGTTTATCGAGGTCGTAGGGAGAACCTAGCGGGCGGGGCAGCGGAGAATCTTGTACTCCATACTTACACGTTGCTTGGAAATCGACATCAGGCCCTAACGTTGTTCCCTGCTGCTGTTGGACGTCTATTTTTAATTGCCTCCAGGTTGTTCTTTTTGGGACGCTTTTGCCGTTGTATGGTCTCGTAGGATGTTTCAGCTGGGGAACAGTGGACGGAGATTTGATGGCCGATGCAGAGGTGTTCGTTACGTAACATGTCTCTCTAGCTAGCTTTCTATCGTACAGTTTGTCATTTATTATCTTCTGGCTTGAATTTATAATTTTATGGCTCTCATGAATTTCGTTCTGGATCAGTACTGCTTCCTACAGTATTCGTATTACCGATTTGATTTACTACTTTAATTGATCAACCGTTTTGTTGAGACACATAAATATCAGTATTACTGGTTCTATTAATATGTTTCACTCTTTATTTAGAAGTTCCAGCTTCATAGTTGTCCCACATATTTTACATCCACTTTCGATTCAAAATCTTAACAGCATTTAAAGCAAGGGTGTTTCCTTTCTATCATACTCTCGTCCTTGCAATGTATATTTCTCCTGACAAAATTGTTTAGCTTTAAGCTGCTACCTTTCTGGGTCATTCAAAAAATTCCGTCGAACTAAAGATACGCACAAAATTCGGAGGTCCTGAAGCGGAAGCGGCCAAACGTTAATCAGAGATGCGCAAAATGTGTATCGAGTCAATCACGGTTGTCGGAGACGCGAACAGCGTCGCGATAAGGAAGGTGCGACATCGTCAAGGACGACAGAATGAAAACAAGCGGGCAGCCTTTCTCCGTGCGCGGGCTGGCGTGGCCCTAGTGCAGCGTTCGCCGATACAAAGCTGGCGTTCACGTGCCGTGTCGCGCCGTGGGCGGCGACAATATTCGCGTCGTGCAGATTTTCCCATTAATAATTTGCCTACTGTTGATCACATCAGGGCCTGGACGACCTGTGTAGATTACAACCGGTCCCGACTAGTTCTGGGCCCGACACGCGCGCTCGCGCGAACAGTCCTACGCTCTCGCATAGAGGCTCAACAACACATTTCGTAACAATTCCGCGCTCTGTGTGCGCGCTCATGCGTGCCACGACCTGGATCTTTTCTCTTTCGACGCGTGCTGAACCTTCGCGAAGCTGTTGCCAATAACTGCAGTTGAAACGGTCGACGAGAATCGTCATTCTCAAAACCGTTTTATTATATGACAATTATGCTGGCTGGATATATCGAGTCGCGGCTCGCCTGATCGGTAAATAAATGCGATCGATTTTTCTTCGAGGCTCGGTTGCGTTTGCACGCGGTTGCAATATTCGTGACTTACGTAACGAGATTCCAACAAACGAAACAATTTCCAGCCGGGTAATGGTATGGAATTACTGACGATTACCGATACGAAACACCCGTTCCATCGTCGTTTTGTGTTTTCTCCGTGTGCTCGAACGTAGAGGATAGAAATCGTTGCAGCACGCCATTCTTTACCATTGTACAAGAATCGTTCGATAAATACAAAAGCGTCGTTTCTTTTTTAAAGGGATTTTGCCTTTCAGTTCAGTCTCACTTATTAAATACAAGTTCCCTAACTCTGCCCATGCAAGAAGCACTGGCGACCTTGCGTACATTTAGTCTGTCATCGTTCATCTCGATATCTGTGAATTTTGTCAATTATTTCTGGACCTCCAGCCTCAAGACGTCCACGAATGTATCGCGATCATCGCTGTCATCGTTCTCGCTGATAACGAGCCACGAGCGACACAATTAATCCGAGTGGACGATCGAAGCGTTAAATTGGCCAACAGCCACCAACCAGCACGACACCAACGCGACGACCACGGCGAAGATGCAACCTGACGACCGAGAAGACAACGTCCGTCTCCGTTCAGGCGTGTCCCGCGACGCAGGATCGAATTAGCTAGATCGGTAGCTTGTAATCCAATTAACGCTACACACGCGTGTACGGATCAAAGGATTAATTATACTGCGCGAGGTGTCCCGTTATAATTGCCGAGGACGCGGCTTCTGTCCTGCGTTAACAACATTGCAAATTAGCGAGAATTCTGTTTCCAATCGATCAAGTGCCCTCGATCCATCGCTCCCTTGGAAATTTTACTCGTGTACGGCTGCTGTTCGATGTGCAAGATCCGAGAGATAGGACGCAGTTGCTATAAAAATTGCATATTACGTGGCAATTATCGAAGAGTTGCATAAGTCAACGTTCTTGACTTGCAACTTCCATAATTTTTAACTGAATAATGGTAATAAATTTTCAAGTCTTATATATGATTGGAAGTCTGTACTTTTGACTAGAAGGATTTAGGTACGATTTACGAGTAATATGTTGTAATTAGTGCAAACGATACTCCGTGGAATATTTAGAATTTAGTGACATTGTCCTGTAGATCATCCCCGAGATATGTTTTTCTATTACAAGATATATACCTTTTACGCATCGCTTGATTCTCCAGGGGTACCCGCTCCTCTGCGCTCGCGTGCTCGCACACACGCGCGCGTGTCGTCTCTTTTTCTACTCGTGGTGTGCTCTCCGTCGATGCGTTCGTATTCGTGTCTTGGGTTACGACAGAGTAGGCCCGTTATCGGGGCCTGCTGATTGCCTTTGAACAAAGAGAGCCTCGCCTCGCGCCGCTCGCTGAACGAGGACGCCGCTAAAACGAGAGGAAAAGAGTAACACGAGGAGATTGTTCGTGATGAGGTGGTTAGACTGGTTCACGCACGTGTGTGCGTGCTTGATACACGGTCCCCGGTGTGCGTCTTAAACTGCATGCACTCTCGACGTAGCGAAAGAGGCGGTGGTGGAGGAAGAGGAGGGAGATCCCTGCTCTCCTCCCTCGGAACCTCTCTGTCCCTCACTCGTTAACCCTCTCCTCTCTTCTTCTCCCTTTCTTTCCCTCTGGGCTATCGTTCCCTCCTCGTCGTTCCTCCTTCGCCTATTTTCTCGCTTCGACCCAACGTCCCTCGCTCTCTTTGGCCCTCTCGCTGCCTCCGGTGTCCGCGTGAACTTGTTCTTGGCCGCTCGTGGACGTGCGCGTAAGATTGGGCGCTACGCATCGAACAGATGAGAGGGACAAGTGGTATTCGCATGATGCGAAGCGTACGGAGCCTCTCAGAGGAAAAGGGGTGAAAGTTTTTTGGAAAATTGCCGCCCGGCCGCTTCGTTCGCCTCGCGTTCGGTGAAGCGGAGAGGGAAAGCACACAGGTGTACGTCGATGGTCGACGTGGGGAGAGGCTACGCGCGTGAGCCACGCTCGGTAAAATTGAAATATAAAACGCATGGATACTGTTAGATGTGGCAGGGGAAACCCGACGCTCTTTTAAGGCGAATGAATTATGGTTATATAACGCGGTTATAGTAACGGACAGCGGGCATACATTACTTCGCAATACAAATTTTTAGGTATAATGTTCTTCGAGTAGTAGATGCTTTAGGATCCACGGACTCTTGTTTATTTGCATCTTCTCGTTATTACCGGTATTTTTAAATATTCTCAAATATCAATTTTCAGTATTTTGAGGTTCATAGAATTCCATGAATTTGGTTTCTTTTACATTTTCAAATTATTGGATAAGGTAAATATATCTGACTGTCATGAATTTCCACCAGGTTCGTCATATCGACAGCACTTTTCTCTTGGATCTTATAAATAATTCAGATAAATAGGTTAGTTCTATACATACATTTTTATTAATTTACTATTTATAATAAATGAAAAATTTCTCACATATGTGCACTGTTACAATGCACTTGATGGAGAAACACTTTCTGGATCTATTTTGTATAATAAATGAAAGAGTTGGCAGGTAAAAGAAATTAAGGAGTGCAAAGGGTTAATCGTCTACCGACTCTATCAAGATCGTCACAAATGATCTCCAACTTCTTTTGTTCCCTGTGTATCTATAATTTGACGCGGAGACTTCGAGCGGAGAAAGAAGCGCGCGAGTGTACGCGTAAAAGTCCATGCGTCGTCGTACCTTTCGAGGGTGTTAATGCGTATGGAGGCGGGTTTTTCTCTTTCTCGTTCTCTCCTCACCTTTCCTCTCTGTTCCTCGCGCTTGTTCTCCTCTCTTTGGTCTCTTGCATCCTTCCTGTTCCCTTCTTCGTTCCGCTCGCGCGAGCAGTGGTTTGTTTTGGTTCACCGAGTGTCGAGCAAGCTTCGTGCGTATGTTAAGTGAAGGCGAAGCGCGACAACCAGCGCGAAGGCGCCTGCGCGAACGCGAGCGAGCAAGCGGATAACAGCACACGCGCGTATCCGAGCATGTTCCTCGCGGATAATGTTAACAGCCGTTAGCGAGACGCGCCATGAGCCTCGGCTGCTGTATCGTGATTGCCTCGCAAAAGGGTTGTCATCATTAAATCGCGAGGGTTGTCATCAGTGGAGAAATTTTCATGCGATATCCATCTTGAGTAAATGTTTCTATGGTGTAATTTATGGACCTGTAACTTGGTAGAAAATTATAGCAAAGGAGATTTCTCTATATTTATGCTGAAGTCGAGCATTAAAAGGTGGCTCTAACTCGCTTACTTTACACGTCTTCATATCGCTTTTAACATCGATTTGCATATCTTAACCGTTTTTGCACAGTTTGCGTGTTTCAGAGCACTTCTACAATTTTTATCGAATCGCGCAAATTATTAGCCGTTTTAATTTTATAAATGGTTCATAAACGTTTTTTACGTGTCTTAAGCAACTCTCATGGTCGTCTGAATTCTTGTACAGCAGGGAACTATGTTTTGCTAATTTTTATCTGTTTGATCACGTGTATAGTTTCCTCCTATGCAAATGTAAGAGACTAACGAAGTGCAAAGCTTGCGAAGTACATGGTAATCAGACAGATACAACGGAAATACCGATTGAGTTCAGGGTTTGTCGAGAATAGACCAATTATGGCACAATATGTTTTCTATACATTCAAGCTAACCGTATTCTAGTATTCTTGTATTTCATCGTTTTGCCCTTACATTTGGAGATTGTTCCATAAACATCTTACTCTGGAGAACCAGTCTCAAGTTCTTTCATCATCTGAAAAGGTTCAATTCCTTCACTTTCCATCCCCAGAAGGAGTGACCAGAAGGTTCTCTAAGGCGAACGCCATAAATCAGCCGGTTTTTCAAAAACCAGCTCGCCCGTGAATTATATCATGGCGCGCGTCTCTGGAATCGCCACGGCCACACATCTATTATCGACCCCTTATCGAACCGCGTATCCTAGCCTGAATTTATTTGCCGCCGTTTCCAACCGCTTTATTTACGAGGCTGCCGCGTTCGATCCACTTGTTTCTCGTGCCGAGCACGAGATCACCAGAGGCTCGTCTCTATCGAGGCGAGAGAGAACGGGGCCGGTGATCGCGTGTCGTGCAACGACGCCCGCGCTTCCCTGAACTTGAACTCGTTCCGTTGCCTCTTCAAGGTGCCACTCTGTGCCGCTTCGAATTCGTCCGCTTTTCTCCGACTTCCCTCTCGTTCATTTCCTTTCCTGTCCCTTCTCGCTGGCCGTGTTTTCGCGGTCGTACAATAGCGACAGGACGATGCTATTAGTGGTTATGGATGAACAGTAGCCAACGAGAAACGACAGTCGACAAGAAGGACCGAGAAAAAGGGCACTACGAGCTGCGGTAAATCGCGAGCCAACCAGGCTCTTCTGTGACGCAGTTAGGACATTACTGCTGGAAGAGATTGGTACATGAAAACGCACAGTTATCGCTTGCTATAAGTAGGATATAACGAATTAGGGATATAATGTAGAGATGTTGCGATCTAGAGGATATTGGAATCTAGAAATGCAGGTATCTGCAGATATAGTCTTGCAGGGTGAGGTTCTAGCAATATATGAGTCTACCTATGTAGACCTCTCGAGATACACTCGGATTTAAAAATGTAAGAATTTGCCTGGGCAGAATTCTAAGAACCTAGAACCCTTAGTCATAGACCTTCAACTCTTATCAATATGAATTTCCAGAAAATATTCTCCCTCGAATAAATTATTATTATATTAAAAGAAAATGTAGCAAACGTAAGAATGTCCAAGATACCTCATTATAGTGCACCCTTAATTGTGACGCAAAGAATCGATGCTAATCCCCAAACAATTAGTTTGATCAGGAGTGGGAAAAAAAGTGGAACATCTGTCGAGTTCGCGAACGAGAGAAAGAAGTGGACGAGCGAGAGGGTCTCGCGCGTTGGCGCCGAGACGCGGTGTCGAGCTGCTACCGACAACTCATTCTTCGGTTCGAGGAAGCGCGTCCGCAGATTGGACGCGGATTAAACTGGTCCCGAGGTTCACGGAACCGAATTGCGCGCGGCCAATAGCCACCTATAGCGCACGTTCACGGTTCAAGGAACCCGATCAGCCGATTTCTGCGTTGTTCTTCACGCGATACATCGCCGATGGAACAGGTCCGCCTGATACGCTGCATTTGTTCCGTTAAATCAACACGTCTTCGCCTCTGGTCCGCTTACTGGCGAGCCCCCGCGGTCCGGAAACAGGAATTTCTGGATTCGCGTTGTGTTTTTCGAACAATTTCTCGTCGTTCGTGCTCTTGTTCCGCGAAAACATTCGTTGTTTTGCTCGTGTTTCGACGGGGGAACGAAAAGCGTGTCTTTCTCATTGTGCACAAGTTTCCTGGATGAAATTCGAGCTTCCTGTTTAAGCAATATTTATCTGCACTCTTCAAGTGAACACAAAGTATAAAATATTTCCTGTTGGACTCACAATGTATTATTTATATTAGTTCAAAATTTAAAAAATGTTATTATTTAAAACGTAATATTAGAAGAAGAGTATAAGAAAATTTAAAGGAAGTACGCAGATCTTTGAACCCAAAGCTGCATCATCCGATCGATCAGCGTTCAGTGCTGCTAGCCACGAATCGCGCGAGTAGATCTCGTTCGACTAACGAACCGGAGGAAGAGGATATTTGATAAACGGCGTAGTAAAGGGTAATTGCTCGCGCAGCGAAAAGACTGCTTTCCTGACGGTTTCGCCCAGAAGTGCATCCCAGATACGCGCGTTAGGCTAATAGTGCGGTGGGATAGTACGGGAGCAAAATCCAGCCACGTAATGCTGATTTCTAAGAGCGTAACTAAGCGCCAAAGTGCTCATTTTATCTGTACGTTATTCGAGCGTGGAGCACGATGTACATAGAGATGGGATCAGGTTCAATATCAGAGCGCCAGAGGTAGAGAGTACCGAGTTACACTTTTCAAACCTAGCAGGATAGCAAATGTATCTTGTTGCGAGATATAGATTTAATACCATTTTACACTATTGCAATAAGAAACAGACGGTTTAGAACGAGGCGATGTTCGCTTCCTTCGATACAGTCTCGATGGTTAAAAATGTTCTTTCGGCTATCTTATCGCGCAACGGAATCAAATCTCGTAAAAGTAGTACCCGTACTCCGCCGATCGTTTCAAGTACATCGAACCTTTCTTTATACTCGTACCTGCGTAGATATACCTGAATCCCCAAAAGGATTCGGATCCATCGTGAGGAACAGGTGTCAAGAGGCAACGTGGTAGGTGGAGGGGCAGAGCGGGGGGTAAGATAGATCGAGCGGGACGAGGGATAGGGCAGGGTCGGAGGGACACGGAGGTACAGAGAAGGGAGAAGAGAGAAAGAGAGTAGTCCCTGGCACCCAACTCCCCCTCGTCTTATATTCCTCGAGCGCGTCGAGGGCCGTCGCGCGCAGCCTCCTCTCAAGGATAACGAGTAATCCTGGATAGTGGATCCGCCGATCCGAGGGAGACTACTCTCCTTCTCTTTCGCGTCGATTCTCCTCTTTTTCCCGCGTCGCGTCGCCGGCTCCGTTCGATCGTGTCCCGGCTCGGGCATAGAACCCTTTCCAGCCGCGCTGTAATTACTTGGATTTTGATCCGTGGAGACGGAAGATCGCCGCGGGCGGAGGTGTGGGAGGACAGATCGGAGGAGGTCACTTTTTTCGGGAGGTTACTCTTTTTTTATTATTACTAGGAAACCGACGGACCACAAAACGGAGGGAAGCAGCGACAGAGTTTGTCTCTCCCTGTTCGTCCGAGACACTGGGCTCCTCGCTTGGCTTCTCTCGCTATTCCTTCTTCATCCTGTCCCTTTCTCCCTCTTTCTCTTTGCCCTTAGAACGTGACTCGACGAAAGACCTGGCTTTTGTTTTGACAAATCCTCCTGTACGTGTGCGTCGACTCGTCGATGGACCCTCTTTTCTGGCTTCCTCGTCGTCTGTGTGCGAGATCGTGTGGATCCTCCCCCCTCCCGGACCTCCTGGCCCCCACCTTTTTTCCGTTCCGTCCTTCTTTAACACGCGGGCAGGGCTGTCGCGTCCGTTCGAGGGGGCTCTCTAGGAGGGAAGCAGGCGGGTGCTTTAACTTACTCGTCGTTTTGTCGAAATCCCCACCATCCTGGGCCGATGTAAACACGAGTGGCTGATAGCCGTGGGGCCCAGCTAGGGTATCCAGGGGGACTGGCGGGAGGGCCCGTGGAAGAGGGACAACCGGAGGGACGAGGATCGCGAGGAGAAAAGGAGAAACAGAGATGAACAAAGAGGGTGCTTTGAACGGGAGAAGAGCGAGAGCGAGAAGAAGGTTCTGGGCCCGAGTAACGCCGAGTCGAGGCGAACCAGACCGAGCCGAGATACAAACGAAACGAGCAAAGGGAGAAAAAAAGTGAAACACGAGGGAGGCAAAGTGCAGCTGAGCCCCAATGGCGTAGCCACTCGCAACCTCCAGATCTAAAGGAAGGCTCTCGACGTTGATCTCGTTTTGAGTAACAAACGTAGTTGTAACATCGACATTTCGACGAATCATGGACGTAGCTCCGAGTGGAAGGACGTTGAACCCCGAGATCGTTGAATATTTTATTTAAGAGCTTTTATCGAAACAGGTCTTTACTTGTACACCTTGCCATAGCTTGTCTGTACACCGCCGTTTAGATTAACACGGTCGACCGTTGCAACGAGCCGCTCGTTAAAAGCTGCGCACTAACGAACGCAGGCTTGGCCATTGTTGCGAAAAGTAGCCCGCAATTTCCCGATGAAAGGGCGCGAAAAAATGCACGTGCATCCGCTGTATATACGTTGATCCCTAGGTGCAGCGACCGAGCGAAGGGAGAGATGCTGCTTTTTCCAGCTTGAATAATGCGAACCCGGCCCTATTGTGCAGCGTGTGCAAGTCAGCCCCTGAATAGCCGTGTTGCTTCTTCTAGCTGTAAGGAACGGGGACGTATGTAGGTCCCAACGGTCCGTCCGTTGAACTGGGTCACGCCGAAGTGGTTGATCACATTTTTTTGTTCCGCTACCCCCACCGTTTCGCGTTGCTTCTCGCTCGCTAGATCACATCTTCCATTGTTTCTTCCCTCGACTTCCCTTTCTTCTGCCTTTTCGTCGATCACGACCTTTCCTCCTCGACGAATCCCATGTACTTTTTCTCCTTCTTTCCATCTTTCTCCGTTTTATTTTCTATTTTTGTTGTTTCTCTGGAAGGACCTCTTTCGGTTAATCTTCCTGTCCCAAAGCGAAAGAACAAGAGGCGAGGGGGGTGGTTGGCGTCATTATGAAAATGATACTGTACCTGTAGCCGAGGGGACAGACCGCAGACCATAGCAATTACGCGTAATGAAACGGCCGGGTCCAGCATGGCCGAGGAGCGAAGGGCAATTGACGACGTTTACGTAGCCCTGTGGATCCGAAACGTAGCAAACACGGCGACACTGTCAGTCGCGTGTGAGTGAGCCGTAAAAAAGAATCCTCGTACGCAACCACCTTTCCATCGGTGTGGAAGATCGTGCGAGATAGCGCAAGGGGGATCTATCCGATCCTCGTAGCCGTGGGTCGTTCCCGCAGGCTGTTTCGTACGAATGAGCTCCGATATTCAATGAATGCACGATTTGCTTCGCGAGAAAAGACGCTCGAGATTCGTATCACCGATTCGCGGAGCTTCGTTTGGTTATCAACTTTCAATCTTCCTGCTGTCGGATGGGGTCCGTTTCAGTTACGACGCGAAACCCTTTAGTTGCTTTTACTTCTTCCAGGAACATTGCGAGAAGTTTACTTATACACCGTGTATTATAAAACTACAGGGTACGGTCCCTTTCGTTTATTTTTACTCTTTCGACGAGCGCTGTAATTAGAGAGTCGATAAAAACAGGGGCTCACTTGTGGTTGACGTTATATTTATTATAATACAGTCTTCTATCGATGACAGTGGCAGATTTATGTCAATTTTAATCAGTGCTGAATAATTTTCTTATGTAAATATAATTTGTATGATTAAATTCTGACTTGATGCAGTTTCGTAAGTGCCTCCATGTTTGAAGAGATATTTGTCAATACAATCGTAGCCTAATCATCCCAATAAGTCGGCGAAAGAATCGTTTAGCCTAACAGCGTCCTTTCACATCGACGTTTTACGATTTTCACGAATCGCTCCTTTCGCGCAGGATCTTCAGGGCCGCGATTCCGTAAAAGAGCTCGTGACATTTTCGAGCGTGGAATCGTTTCTCCTCATTAGAATCGGTCGACGTGTCTTGGCCCCTACTTGTGTCGTACACATGCATCGTTCGTATCTGAAATTCCCGTACACGTGTTCTAGCCTGAGCCGCGCGGTGTTTAGCCTTTGTTTGACGTGAATCACCTTCTGCGCGACGCTGCTCCCGTGGACGATCGGTGTGCGTGAAATACGCGTGCGAGCGGTGTGTTTCGTGTGTGGATGTTCAACAGGTACGAGGGCTGCTTTCTACACGGGAACAAGCGTTACCACACGTACACCGTCGGTTGCACGCATGATGAAGGGCTTCCAGCATTGTCTCCCTGCTCGTATGAGTCACTGGACGCACCATAAAATAGTCATAGAGGAGGTGAGCGATGTCTCTCGAGCCTCGAAGCTGTATGGCAAACTCGCCTACTTCTAGTCACCGTTTCGCATCGACGTGAAACTCTTTACTGCAAGTGCAACGCTTGAAAAGCTCGAGGGTCCGTTAGTCACCGAGCTTTACGCGCCGTCGAATGAGACCGTCCTGAGTCAATACAACGTCCGGATGGTTGCTTCTCTGCAGCAATTATGTAGGCAGCGTTAGTCATCGCTGCTTTCACTTTTCAGGCTGCTCGAAACAATTGCTAGGTCTGAACCTTTTTTGAACGACTCGAATTTAGTGTGAATCAGAAAACTGGGGACTGCAATTCTTATAATTCCTTTTCACCTTTTTGTAATTGCAAAAATATTGCAAAACCACTTTCCAACTTTGTATTGCGTTGACTGTCACGTGGATATCAAGTGGACAATAATATTTGTAAAGTATGCAAGGAATTTTAAATATTGAAACTTCGGTGAGTACTGAAATATCAAAGATTAAAGTTATAAATCATGTGTTCGATTCACAGCTACTGTACAGATTCTGAGAATCTTAGTTTGGTAGTATCTGTTCATTTTCCAGTTAGTTTCAATTTTATTGACGTTGTATCGCTTGTTTCGATATTTAGAGTATATTAAGCTTGACTGATCGATTACTTCGTCATTGTTGCTTTCGTTAGCATCTATTGTGAGACTGGTTGGACTGAGGTTTTCACGGTTGACCGATTCTTGACAAAGTCTACAATATTGTTGAGCGCTTTGAACTCGTCTCGTAGATGTACACATGTCCATATTTAACCAACAGGAATTTGTGCCAATTGTAATATACTCGACAGGTTCGGTTCATTTTTTGAACACTTCGCATTTACGAATATTGTACTGAGATCGACAATGTATTGTTTATGGATGCTTAACAATAACTTTTTTCGTTAGTTATTCCAAAGTTTGGTTACACACACTCCGGAAATTTGCTCTAAATGTATACCGATCGCCCCAGATCATAATACTATCGTTTTACTCAAAATAATTATAGCTTCACATGCTCCTTGCGTCAGTCACAATAAAAAATGTATTTTTGTAAATCAGGATTCGATTGATAGCTTTAAACGTTATCCGCGCATGCTTCTCATAAGCCCATAAACATAAATACTGTATTTAAAAGAGATTAACGAGCGGCAAGGATCGAGAGTCCAAGGGTTAACTGCAATTTCACCAGGAGGTGTTGTATAACGCTCGGTCGTTCCTAGATCCCGTGGCGAACGTTATTAGCCTGCGAAACGGTTCTATCGCTAGAGTATCCATTCGATCGGCCTTGTTCTAAACGCCTGTCCGCTGCCTCCGAGATAACGATCCACGATACCGTTGGAGGTAGTGGGCCGATACCGATCGACAGGCCCGAGAAAGAGTACTTACCAGCTACCGTGTGGAATCGAATGTCAGTCAGCATTGTCGGCGGATACGTCGACAGAGATTGAAAGCGACGCCGAGATAAGCAGAGGTAGACGCTTAATCGTGAGTAACGCGCAACCTGGCCGCTAACGATCCTCGGATGAACCGATCCGGGGAGATTTACATCGCCCGGAAATCGATGATAACGTCGAATCGTGTAACGTTCTTCGGGGAAATTTCTTTCACGCCTTACTACTCGGCAACTGCTAATTGACAATTTAATTTATCGCTGTTAGTATGAATATCATCTCGTGATGAGTTCATTGGACAAGTTCACGTTTAACACATAAGCTGAAAGTTTCATGATAAGTGAAACAGATGCAACAAACGAATGCAACGTTCCCACAGTTTAACACCGTGATAAACTACCATTTCCCTGAACTATCAGGAGCATTATTTGAAGCTAACACGCAAACCCGTTGCTCCTTAAATTGATCACATATCAGGTAGCCCTACGTTTATTCCAGACGCGCCCTCGTCCCTAAATCTACGATCTGGAACGCGCTACTCACGCTCGATGATTTCACTGTTCGATGCGAGGTGAACGCAGGAAGCTATCCGTCATTTCAAAGAAAGCCCGTTTAGTGGATGTTCATGAATATAAACGTCGCCTAATTCCCGGTTTGCTTTTCAACGAACGTGGACAACGAAATCATTGGCCATTTCGTAAGCTTCGTTCGACTTTTCATGTTATCTCGTTGACCCAGATAGCCAATAATTACGACGAGCTGTCAGCGAGGCAAATACAAACGTACACCACAGGGAACTGTCGAGTGACCTGGATGAGACTCTACGAGGGGCCGAGGAAGGGAACATATTCATCGAAGACGTTCCACCCAGAAATGGGAACACGATCGTCATCCAGTGTGTCTATGCATGCGCGGTTAGGATTAGCCCGCTCGTCCTAAGTAAGCACTATAGCGTAGCTCTTGAACGAACAAAACGAGTTCGACTGTTTTAAAACATAAACGACCAGCAGACCTACGGCTAACCCAGCGGAACGTGACTACCATTTTGTTCTTAATCCGTCGTTTTTCCGATTATGTGTATCGCGATTGCTTCCTGGCAAACGGAAATTACAGGGCTCTGTGAACTTGAAGAGACGAACGGAGAAAGCTTTGTGCGATTGGAAGCGTTTGATGCAGTCGAGCCAGGTGGGGTTACGGTTAACCCTTTGAGAGCTGGGACTTGTTATGATTTGTGAAAAGCACCATGTAGCTCATTAGCAATCCCTATATAATTCTTGTTTTGCTGATCGAATTGGTCGTATTCATCTTAACCCTAAAATTCTCGAATATCTTCCATATTTTTATCTGCTTAAATATTTAAGTTTGGAGAAATATTAATATTTCTAGAAATTTGTTTAGCTTTTTTATAATCTTTCATCTTCACGAAACTCCCTGTGGCACAAAGAAAATGGCTCGACACTCAAAGGGTTTCAAACGGTTTTACCACAGTGCGTTTCTTTGCTGTCACTCGTAATCGGTAAACGCGCCCTCCTGCCATTTTTTTCCTCCTGCGAACGCGAGAATATTTCACAGGGTGCGCTCGTTTCTCTCGCGTTTTCCCCTTCTCGTCCTTTGCTTCGCTCTCTCCCTGTAGACCCTCCAATTAGCGATATAATTAATAAATATTTCCTCTTCCGGCCGAGGGAATCTCGAGGAAATCCAACCAGCTCGTTGCTGGTGAAACGGTTGACTTTTCCTTCCTTTTTTCTCTGTTTTCCTTCAAACGAAGCAACTTACTTCGTCTCGGTTCTGTTCCTCCGCCAGTATTTTTCATCTTATCCACTCTCGGGTCGGTACGGTTCTAAAGTTACAACGCAGACGCAGGAGAGAGACGAAGAGACGGTGTGATTCACGTTATTTGCAGAGGGCACGGAGCCTCTTTGCCTCCCTTCGTCAACTCGCCTCCGTCTTTCCCTCCGCCCCTGGTTCCCTTTCGACACGATCGGCCCCTCTTCGTCCCGCCAGCTAGGGACTGGTGACATAATTACGCACCGCCCGGAGGCTACTCCACCTGAGTCACTCGTCTTCACTTTCTTTTGTTCTCGTTGCCACACCGATGGTACTCGACGGCCTGACGATCGCGCCCGGTTTTAAATATCACCGACGTGCATATCGCGAGACCCTATTTTGCCGCGTTTAAAATGACGCGTGTTACGTAACTCAACACGTTGTTCCGGGCACGATCGATCCTACGCGTCGTTTTGATCGTACGATGTCGTTGTTTGAGTTTTACGACCCCGTCGTCTTTTATCGTTGATGTAAGCCGAGGCTCTAGGCAGATTTCAGATATAAATATAGACGGATAAGCGAATAATCGATTATAAGTGTGGAAGATGCTTATGTGCATCGTTTCAGGGTACTTTCACTTCAAAGCCTATAAATAAGAATCACGACGTTACATAAAGCTTGTAAGTAAAATCTTGTGTTATCTTTTACTATCTGAACCGGCACGTAAAAAGATTTTTAACTCTTTGATGATTCCTTGAGCGATCATCCTGAAGATGACCTATTTCTGAAGGGACCCGATGGAGGAGTACCCTTAAGGCACACCACAATAGAACGTCCCCCCACAAGTGGCAGACACGGCAGCATAGGTAACCTCTCGACACACGGTCGTATCGATGGATGACGCCAAGGGATTACGGAGGCCGATTGAATTTTCGGGGACCTCCTTGTACACGAGGCTTCGATCCTTTAACCCGTGGGACTTTATGGTGGTACTCTTGACCCATCCATCCTCTGTTTCTCCCTCTTACTCTCGCCTGTGCAGAGTTTTTCATGCATGCGTGCGTCCCGTGGATATCGAATTCCCATGCACGTGCATTCGAGCAGTGTCATCACCTTCGAACATCCCCCTAACCGGCTCCCAACTTTTTCGTCCCATAGGATATTGTGTTTTAATATCACTATTACCGGCGAGGTAGGGAGGAGAGACGAGACTCCACCTTTACGAGAAGCATCACCCCCGTACTACACACGGGAAGCTCGCAACGAACGAATAGAACGAACGTTGCCCGGGGCGAAGTCCTCTTCTCTCTTAGAAAACCATGCACCTGTGAGATTCCCATACAGTCTGCACACGGTTCCCCCTCGATCTCTCTGACCCCTCAATAATGCAAAGCTCGTTCTCTCGCTCTCTCACCCTTCGCGTTTCTCCGAGAACGTAGCTAAAAAAAAGAAAGAATCCACAGATGAGAGGGGTGGGGAAGGGGTGGCTCGACGGGTCAGAAGAGAACAAAATCATGGTGTAACCGTTTCTACGGGGCGGCCACCGTAACACACTTGTCCCAAAGGTTTGTTCTTTTGTCGTGAATGGGGTGGTACACCTGCGAGCCTAGTAGGGGAGCCATTGATATGGAGATCCCGGTGTTACGCTACACCATTGCTGTTCTATGAAAATAAGAAGTTCGCGGTGCGTTGGCCAGGCTGGAAAAAACACGCCTTTGTCAGGGCTTTCTGTCGTGCCTTCACCGGTCCGTTCTTGTGTTCGTCTACTCCTTTTGCGGATCCTGGGGATCATTATGCGAGCGCGAATGTCGAAACTTGACCAAGGGTGCGCGAGATGAAAACGCTACCACCTTCGAAAGCTCGCGTTTCTTCGATGACGAACCCGGTGTCGCGTTTCACCCTTCTCCCAGCGATTGGGGTGAATCTGTGTCACGCAAATTGTTGCGAAATAATGTACTTCCTGGTGAGTTTTTTTAAGTAACATTTGATACCAGATGTACGAATTACACTTCGAAGTATCCGGTGTCTCTGTTTGAATCTGATGACCAGAATTTATATGCGGGAACGGGAGGGTTAGAGAATAGTACTTCGTCGATATTTCGTATAAACCCATCTTCTCTGGAGTGTTGCGCCTCGATAAGACGTAGACGGATAACGGTCCCATAAAATCAACCCAAGGAAAATTGAATTCGAACGTTGTTTCAAGCGGAATGTGTTCGTTGATAACGATTCGTAGATGAACGGCAGATACGCTCGGATATGGGAGAGCCGTAACGGAGGTCGTTGAACCCTCGACGAAGATAAACACTGGGGCAGTTTGGGTCAGAAGTGTCACCGTAAAATCGTGTTCGTGGAAGGTTACTTGGTTGTGGCATTCGTTATCAGCGCTCCTCGAGATATTTCTGTACCTGTGGGTCAGACGAGGTCGGGGATCCTCGATCATCCGTTTAGGCTGAACACAGTGGGTCGCATCTGCATTCGGATTTTTTATTTTGCCTGGGCATTATCATTTCATATTTACCATCAACTCTTATAATACCATGAATGGTGATGTTTTATAAACATCAGTAAAATGACGAAGTGTTTGAATACGATCACTAATCTTAATGACTCAAATAATTAGGGAATAAGATAAGAAACAATGTCTGTTAGGTCTAAGGGCCTCATATGTCAAGCGAGTGTTTATCTTGTGATCACAGAATTTTTTGTTTGGGACTAAGGTACGAAATAAGTGTCAGTAACAATAGGCTGGTTGCGGTGATTTTTCTCTTAATGACAGGGTCAAATTTGTCCAAACGAAGCGTCGTGCAGTATATATCAAGAGGAAAAAAGTACTAGCAACAAAGGGGCGTCAATTTGCTTCCGAAACCGAGCTGGCCGAGTGCACAGATCCAAGGGGACGATAAAAGGGGAGTCGTCAGCGGGGCCGTTGAACCTTTTTCTTCTAAACGTGCAGGTATATCCCGTCGTGTATCCTCCGATCGATCCCCGTATATCTTCCAAGATATGATCCCGATCGTCCGGTGATCTTGGGGTCCTCTGACCTTGACCACTTAGTGTTCTGGTAGCGAATCTCCTATGTGTGTATACGAGACGTTCTCGTGAAGACGTGAAACGGGGTTTAACCTTGAGAAGAGTCCTGCCAGTCTCCCGATTGAGTTTGCACGCCTGTTCTTTTCAGATCTCTTCCACTGGGCGGGGTCGAATTAAAAAAAGGAGGAGAAGGATAGAGAGGGTGGAGTGCATCGAGGAAGCGAGAGAGAAATCTGTTCGGGTTCGACGATACCGGGTCTCGTCCCAACGAAGCGCGATAGCCACGTTTTCCGTTGTAAATTTCCCCAAAGCGCGAGTGGGACGTAAATCGATCAGACACTGCCTTTGGCTCGCTGTGGATGAGGTTTTGTTCGTTTTTGGGCCCTGCTCCTGTACAAGAGGGAATCGAGGGGCCTGATGAGTCACGGACGGTGCCCCGCGGCGAGGGTCTCAGTGGTTCTCAACATTCTACGCTTTTCTTCGCAGATTTTTTGCATCTTCTATGAAGTATCTTCTTATTTAACTCATGCTTAAATAGATAGATTACATCAATATTTTACTTAGCTATCCTGTACATCAGTTAATATATACCTCAAATTAGTTCCTGTTTTTACATTTTTTATTGAATGCATTATTAGTAACATTTCTGTGAAACCTAATAGACAATTTCCGTCATGAACACCATACCAGTGACTGTTAAATAACATTCCCCTTACTATGCTGATTAATTGCAAATATTTTACTAAAACTCTCCTGTCTCGTTAATCCTTAGAAAATGTAAAAGATTGTCAGTTACACTGGCTTCATTATTAGAGACACTTTAGAGATGTCTACATAAAAGCAGTTGCAGTATAGGACAGAAAATATTTAATTGTCCGACCAACGATGAAATAGGTACAAGTAACAGAAAATGTTTTAGGGTTCCACAACAAATATCGGCAAGAAGAAGATACGAGTGAGAACCTCTCAACGATAGCCGGGGGTTTGGGTACGTTAGGAACACGTGCAGTCTCGAACGGTCCAGGTCCCCCCGTAAACGTGTTCGTGTTCAGATGGTACCGTTCGTTTGTGTGAGTTGAGATATAGGAGGCTCTTCTCCCTCCTCCATCGAGTCGGTCCTTCCTCTTTCCTTCTTCCTCTCCAGTCTCCCTCTTAGCCCTCGGTGCCCTAAGTTATATTCGAAAGAGGGAGATTTGTATTTGTGCATTGAACGTATTGTTTGTGTAGGTTGCCTCCCCTGGCAGGTTAGCCACCTGTTGACTAACCTGAACCTTAGGTTTCTGCCCACACAAACCCTGGCGACGACGATGTGTTTTTAAACTACCCCCTCCCGGCCCGTTTCTTAATCTTTATTTTGCCCTGCGGGGTTAGAGACCTCTAGTCCCCCGGTCACGCGGGGACCTTCTCGCGTTTGAAATCGATGCTTGCCTGCCCTGTCTCTTTCTTTCCAGTCCTTCCTCAATCGAGGCCCAAAAAACTGCGAGACCGAGATTCTACGCAAGAAATACGTCTCGACTTTGAAGGTTTCTGGAGGACTTCTGAAAACCCTTTTGTTGAATCAGGGATCTCTAATGTTGGGTTAATGATTTGGTTTATTATCTAGGGTGAACGAGCTTCTATAGATTTTTTAAAAGTATCTAATTTTGTTGAGTTCCGAGTTTTGTTTTTAAGCCTTGTTTATATTTTGTTTGAAGTGCTTCCTGTTCAGTTACGCCAATGATCTCTGCTGACCACCGTCCATTTGCATTCATCGTTTCCTTCGAGCACCGTGTTGCAGTGAGCATAACTGTTGTTTGGAGAGGTCGAACGAGTCGAACAACGCTTCGTACGTATGACGATCGAACGAATGCAGGAATCAACGAGCGATAACGGCCAGTATCGCCCGAGGAACGGTGTCGGGAGCGGCGAGGAACGTTTACCCGACTAGATTTATAGGGAAGCCGGTGCTCACTGGTCACACCTTCGCGCGTAAATCTTGGCTACTCGAAACCGCACGATAATCTACCGTATTTATGACGTTCATCCACTGTTTGCTGGATACCTGCTAGATAGAAGGCAATCAAGCAATCTTTATCCGCTGCGTGTTACTCATATTTTTTGTTGTCTGTCCAAATCCGAATCGTTTGAACCGCTGTCTCGATCGATTTGCATTATCCTTTTCCTGATGTCGTTCAGGTGGAAAGTCCTTTACAAGAATAGCGCGCCATAAATCTCTTGCGGATTATCGAGTACACTGTTGCAAGTGTACGACCTCAGAATCATCTACGATCTCTATTTCCTTTCAATACCAAGACAATTCATGGAATGTCTATACACTTTTTTAGCTTGAAATGTTTGTCCGATATTGTAAACCACTAATTCGAATGCTATGAAGTGAAACTTTGTAGCGACCCGTGAAATTGACTGAGATTCTTGGGTAACTCTAATTCGAACCCTAACTTAAGTGGTCACACTAGCTTTCCCTAAGGAAGTGATAGACGGCTAATTTTATGCACACCACGTGTGTCATAGTTTCAATTTAAGTACCCCGGCTTGGAATATTAGTGACTCAAGAATGTCACAGCAAGATCGCACAATATCGTTACATAGTCTTGCAGTCACCATCGATTAAATCTCCATCGAGTTTCTTTGTCTGTCGCAATATTACAATAGAGTGTAGCAACGCGACTGGCAATTTCCTGCTACGATACCCGTTCCACGTGGCAAAAACTTTTATCTCCCAGGTGTCTCTGTCAAAATCTACTACCGACTACTACGCAGCACCGGTTGCAACCGGATCGTGGCCTGACCGGTTGACAATGAAAGGTTAAAGTCAACGGGCTAAGAACGCCACAAGATACCGACACAGATATCCTGACGCAACTCGACAACGAGCAATTTTATCGCAAGGAAGAGTGAAAAAAAGTAGCCTGTTCTCATTTATTGCTTCGATCGATTGGTGGTAGCGGAACAACAATGTTGAAACGCTTCTCTTTTATCGATCGACCGACTTATTTTTCCCGAAGGGTTGACTCAACGATATAATTGTCGCGGATTAACAGACCGCGACATTTTGTTGCGGATCGTTTTCTATTGGCAGTTCAGCATGAATCCTCGCCTGATCACCTGTCGCGATTGTGATCTGTCACATGGCTGACTTGTCGATAATGTCGCCATAATTAAGGCTAACCCTTTCAGCGCAGCTACACGCCTGCCTGGAGAAGCTGATAGACGCCTGCTACCGATTCCCATACGCGTCTATCAAACGTCATCGACATGACCTATGAACTCGTGCACACGACACACGCGAATCACCGGATCTCGACGTTTATTGGTACGAATGTTTCATGGGGTTACCCTGACCCGGTTATTTGAAGTGCCATTTTACTGCAAATTTATGCATATACGTGATTAGATCAAGATTTAGGAAAATATGTGAGCGAACATTATTCAAATTCATGTACTTTAATTTTATCGGCTTTAAATCTAATTTTTGATCAGTTATAGAATGAAGTGTAGTTATAAAATTGTAGAAACAGGAGGAAATGATTTGCATTGCAATTCGATAAAAGGAAACTATTTTATCTACCGTGTGGAGTTTAACAATAGCTTTTTTCTCAACTCGGCGTTTAATAAAATATTTGGACGGATTGGTACAGAAAGGGTATAGTTCGGTGAAATTGAACGGCGGTTGAATAAATGCAGCATTCAGGAGCCGCAGAAAACAATTAACCGGCGCGCTGGTGCACGCAGAACCCTGGCAAAGGAGCGTTCAAAGGCAATGAAACGAAATAATCCGCGAATACCGATTACACGAGCAGATACGAGAGCGATCGGTCGAGATTACAGAGGAACGGGGTGGTGCGGTGAATAATGCAATTAGCGGCCCGCGAAATACATTAATTTCCAATGACAACGTTCCCCGCGGCTTTTACTTCCGACACGTTCACCTCGTTCGCCGGGCATTAAGCGGCGATATTAAGCCGCAATTATCGACAGAGGTAATCGACAACGTGGCGATCCTAGCCGACTTAATTATTGCCGTGGACCGACCGATCGCTCCAAGTAGATCGGACCGCTAATTAGCCGTAAAGCTGGCAAACAGATAGAGGCTCGGATATGCCGTGGCCTATGAATAACGAAAAGGAAATTAGCGTGACACGGCTCGATGATCGTGCTCGTACCCGTGTCCATGATCGAATGCTCTTCCTCTACTCTTGGTCTCGATTGGAACCCATTTTCGGTGATCGACGCTTTGACTTAGACATCTCAGGCTAACGTGTTGATTTGTTAAAAACTGGACAGACTAGTTAAATGCGATTAACGTGTCACTTGCTGGACATGTCTAACTATAATTGCGGTAATCTAACTTAGAATTGTGGACACCTAGACTTTAGGAATATACATCTCATCTTAATAGTGGGAGAGTATCGATGGCAGAACTAATCAGTTCGATTAAGCTAGTCAATCAAACTTAGATTACCACAAGAACGAAGTTTAAACCTTCCACCAATAACATTGAATTTCCCTAGCACCCCCGGTTGTATCTCGTATCGGTATCTATTCCGACCCAGGCGTTAATTATTCATTTCCTAGAACAGCTCTTCGTAACTAACCTCGTAAGGTCCCTGCCTCTCTCTCTTATCCTTCTTTTCACAGCCGACTCCGTCGATCGTAGCTTCGAATCGTCGACTTAATGCGAAACGGTGACAACGAGGTCTATTGTGGCGGCGCACGCGAGAGGAGCTATTACAGTGACAGTATCCGCGCGAGCGTGTATATATATCAGGGAATAGCTTTGAATACGTTTGAATCGATTTGCAGGATTGTTAGAAGGCGTCTAGGTGTAGCTCCTGCGAAGGTTCAGCTGGAACCGGGCCAGCGGCAATTCCGGATGGAAATCTCATTCCGACGTGAATATCTTCGTTGCGAGATTGTATCGACTCGTAGACACGGACACTAAGGTCGCCTCCGAGAAGCTCAGTTTCCTTATGTATATACGGTGCAATCAGCCACTTTTTCCTCTCCGGCTATTCCGGATCGGACCATCGATTTCTCATTCCACGATCAATTCTTCAGACTTGGAACGTGAACTGAAGTGTAACGCAGGATTCTATTAGTTAAGAGGAAGTGTTGAAAAGGAATATTTCAGCAGCTGTATTCTTTGGATAGTCTATGATAGGTTCTAACCGTGAGCTAACCGATATCAACACCTGTATCGTTTACCACGTTCAATTTTCCAGTTAGATAATCCGAGATCTCCTGAATCTGTAACAAGCGTACAGGACGATCCATCATTCCGGAACTCGTTGGAGCTTAACTTTGAAAGCAAAGTTTCAAGCAGCGCACGTATCGTCCTGTCCCGTCTCTTACATCGGGAAATCACTTAAACGGCGAAGAACAGGAGGAGCTCCCGTAACAAATCCCCATAATGCCGGGGATCCTAAGGAATGGCTCCACTGACTTACGCATGATTTATGTTTTAATCACGGTTTACAACGTCGCGTTCGCCCACGTTCGTGCACCGTGCTGCTTTGACTTTGCATAATGGTTGCAAGACGAACGGGATACGTAAAAGCCCAAAGGATTTTGCTTCTTCTTCGTCGGTTATTGACGCCGCACAAGTTTTCTTGCTTTCTCGGTTTCTACCTTCTAACGTTCCTTCTCCTTTTCTTCGTCCTCGGCTCTTCTTTTTGCTGCGGTCGGTCTTCCCGGTTATCTAGCCGTCAAATTGCACGTGTTACGTGCCAGATACTGTGTTGCTGTTGTTGTTGCTGCCGCTGTTCCATTAGTCTCGCCAAAGGAACACCGTGCCGAGAACGATCCGCTTCTTCCTGGAATCGTGGATTGCCGTACGCTTCGCGATCCTGGGCGTAATGTAGGCCAACCACGTTTATTCCGCGAGCAAGTTGTTCGCGAGATGTTTTGCTGTATTATTCGAGTGGCGCTCGGTCATGCCACGGAATCGCCTGGAAATGTCAGAATTATTCTTAGTGTTAAAATGGAGGGCCACTTTACTCAGAAGGTGAATTTTATTGTTTCAAAAATTACTACATTAACTTCTTGGTTGTTATATTTCTGGGGATAGCTCAATGTCTGTAAATCGATTAAAGACTGTTAGACTTTGAAGAGTGGAAGATACTATCACATCGAATAAAATAACACCCTAAAAATTCGCATGAATACATCTTAACACTGGTAACAACTTTATACGACCACATTTTAATTTTTGAAAGCTGGTGAAAGATTGCAAATGGCAAGGTATCGAGTATGTAGACAGAGTTAACTATAGGTAGAATTATCGATTCGAGACCACAGCGTTCATGATGATGTACAACGTTCGCTGAAGTCTGGATACAAAGGGAGTACGTGTTTGATACGGTCGAGATACGTGTGGTCGATGCACGACACGGCATAATAATGACCAAATCGTGAATGGCCTTATCTATGACCCGGCCTGGTGAACGCCACGGATTATTATTCGCCTAACGAGCGAACACGACTACGCGTGAAAGCTCGATCCTTCGATAAACACTCGACTAGTGATCTATCATTTGTCACGGTTGATCGTTGAGAAATTGATCGAGCTTGCTTGAGGTTTCTGCCAGAAAAACGCCTACTCGATACTTGCCTCGAGCTGCCGCAACCTTTCTTTGCGGTGGAACAAGTAGAACACAATTAGTTCTTGTGATCTGTTCGCCGATCAACGATTCATCTCGCGATCGTACTGTTTTTCGTTTGATTAAAAAGGCTCGTGATTTTGAAGCTTGTTGAATGTTTCAAATAAAATAAGAGCTGCCTGCGGATCTGCGTAGTTGTAAATACAATTCTTTATCAGCATTGCAAAATTTGTTATTATATTTTGAGTTGACTTCAAGTTAATGAAGTATAGTATAATTTATAATACGATTAGTGACTTCATTTATGAGTAAATTTTTCCCAGAAAAAATGCAATGTGGAGAGAGACCAGGTTTTAAATTTGATTAATATCTAATTGGAGTTCACGTGGATCTCAAGACGTGGCTAAGTTGTTCCAAGGGTTTTTCCTAATATCTAGGTCTAATATCCTTAGGCTAGTTTTGTTCCTTCAGGGATCTCTTAAGATAGAAAGCAAACGTGAAGGAATGTTGACGATACTAGATGAGGTTAATTTCATCGTGAACGAGCCTTTATCCGAGCGTTAGACACTTGGACGATGTTCGCTCGTCGATGATCTAAACTTGGCCTTGCCGTCTCCTTCTCTTGTCTCGCAGCTCGGAGAAAGAGAACAGATAATTCTAAGATTACAGGTTGTCCGAGTGTCGAGGCTGCTCGAGCCAGGAGCAACCGGTATCCGTTTTCCAGGAGGCACAACAGGCGAGAGAGGATCCTTGCTCACTCGATGGGAATACAAACACCGCTGGCCATGACACCGTAACCTTACCTAACGGTTGATTATCCGTGCCGATCGTTAGCATCATTAGCCATCTCGTGTCATTAGCTTCATTGTGCTCGCGTCCGACGATGCCTCCGCGAGTCGTTTGCATAATGACGCGTAATTATTTATCTGGAGTAGGCTCGAGAATGGCGATGCACCTGAAAACCGCCTCCGAAGGCCTCCTCGTTTACACGCCGATGATTCCTCGCTAACGTCATCCTGGTTCGGTTGCGTGATTTGGCAGGAGCGCGTGTCCTCTTACGTAAGTGCCTGGGATTTTTTCCTGGTGACGCGAGCGGACTTGCAGTTTTGGATCCGAGGTTAGGGACCTTCGAAATGCGATCAGTGAGTCAAAGATTTTGGTGCCAAGCTATTTTCTGGACCGTTTCATTCCTTGCGTGTGTAATCTTTTACTCGGCTATTCGCTTATTCGTGACATTGTTTCTTTCTCAAGGTGGGGGAAACAAAGGAACATAAAACAGTAAACATTGGTCGTAAAATGGTGTTACGAGTAATTTCTCTGTAAAGCAGAACATTGCCATTAGTATTTAAAGTACACTTGTAAAAAGGAAAACATGTCTATTGATACGTGAAATATAAAGAAACAAATATATTGAAACATATCATTGTTATCTGAACTACAATTTGTGTTAGCAAAATAGCTATGATATTTCAGGTTACACATGAGCAATAACTTAAACTGTACGGTGCAGAAGTCGACCTTGAACCATCAAACTCTTCATCATTATCTCCGGCATGTACAAGAAACTCACTGTTTGACATTTGAACGTTTGAAAGTGCATCACGCTTCCATAAAAGGACGAACCTCGCTGTCTGAGGTGAGCAACGAGATCGGACCAGAAGCAGACTGAAACAAGTCTGAAAGCAATCGCGATTCGTTATAAAGCGGTCGTGTGTATCCTAATGAATGGCGGGTAGGCATTCCTTTCGTAATCTCTTCTCTAATTGCATGTCGCGTAGCGGCTTCTTCAACCAATCGTTAAGGCACTATCCCGTTCAAGGATTTAGTCGTATATCTAGATCTGTTTATTGCTAGATGTTCGTTTCTTTACATTGCTGAATCCCTATATCACCTCTTGTGGTGAGATAAGACATTCTTGTAGTTTCAGATATTATACTTCTAATATCTTGTACTCCTAATTGTACGATTGATATAAAGGCAAATCTCGGTATTCCCAAAGACCAATATTTTTGAATCGGTATACTTGGATTCCAGTATCTCTGAGTTACAATGTTCTTGGGTATTTCTGAATTCATATATCTTCAAATCCACATATGCCCAAATCCACACATGTCCAAATCCACATATCCCTAAATCCACACGTATCCAAATCCACACATGCCCAAATCTACACATGCCCAATTCCACACATTCCCAAATCCATATATGCCCAAATCCACACATGTCCAAATCCACACATGTCCAAATCCACATATCCCCAAATCCACACATATCCAAATCCATACATGTCCAAATTCACACATGTCCAAATTCACACATGCACAATTCCACACATGCCCAAATCCATATATGCCCAAATCCACACATGTCTAAATCCACACATGTCCAAATTCACACATGTCCAAATTCACACATGCACAATTCCACACATGCCCAAATCCATATATGCCCAAATCCACACATGTCTAAATCCACACATGTCCAAATCCACATATCCCCAAATCCACACATGTCCAAATCCACATATGCCCAAATCCACATATCCCCAAATCCACATATGCACAATTCTACATATGTCCAAATCCACACATGTCGAAATCCACACATATCCAAATCCACACATGTCCAAATTCACACACGCACAATTCCATACATGCTCAAATTCACACATTCCCAAATCCACATATCCACATATTTTGAAACCTATCCTTAAATTCCTGTACTCCCATATCACTATCGTGGATCAGTTACCAGCAAGATTTATGACCAACCACGTTAAATGACAACGTGCATGGGGGACAATACGTCTCGTTCGCTATCGCTAACTATGCACGTCGATTAAGATGCTGTAATGGCCCTATTACGTATGCCTTTCCTGGGAAAATTGTGCCGATTATCCTCTCGAAGGATGTATAATTTTTTTTATTAAGACTCCTCTTTGCTCGCGTCGCGAATCAAGTGGCTCATTTTCCGATCGTTCCGCGATTCGTTTTCGAAATGACGGTGATCACAGAACATTAGCATTTTTCTTATACCGCGAGTGTGCAATTGAATAATCGAGGTAATTAGAGTTCGATGGAAACGCGAATGAAATCGATGAGTTATCGAACGCACCAGGTGTTTCATGAGGTAATATTTTAAGAGACGCGCAATTAACCCTATGATTGCATTCGCTGGAGGAAACAATATGTCTTCAGATACGATCTTCGCTGCGGCATCGAGACTTGCGCGGGATAGTCTGCTGGAAATAATGCCTTGCTTAAGACAAGTTCTGGGAAGAGTTTCGTACAAATCGTATTTCGCGGAACAGGCTGCGGAATTTCCGCGAACGGGTGGTCAAAACTACGGTTCGTTTTTACTGTTCGAAAGTCTTCGTAAACTTTCAGACTGTTTTGTAGACTGGGGTTTATGTAGCGTTCAGAAGTTCATGTGTTGTTACAGCAATGTGTCAGGTTGATGGAGTTCACCCCTCAGCTATTGCTGGCTAGAATTTGCTGTTACTTCTTTGAGTAGACGTAATAAATTATTTGAGGAATAATAGGCAAGATTCAAATCTATGCTACTTATGAGATACAATGATAAATAGGAAGATGAATTTATGGTAGAACTTTGACACCTTACTTGAAACAAACGCATTAAGGTTTACGCCGTCTCATTGTTCTACATTTCATGATTTTATCTTGCCATTTGACGAAAGTCGCTAATGGAGCACTTTTAAGTGTGTCGAAATCACAATTCCGGAATGAGTACACCGGAAAGAATCAAGGAACTGCTAGAGAACACGATTTCGTGGAAGAGATCGCGGTTGACCCATTTCAAACATTTCGGAGACAATTACACAAGGCGACACTTAACACTACGGCATTTCGGAGTGACCTTAAAATAATACACCGCAGAACGAGATAACAGCCGGTCGGTGTCGCGCGCATGACACACGCGTGTACGCACCTACACGCACCAGCGGTGAAATGTAAGCACGGCCACGTGTTACAAGGCAACACGTGTCGCATGGTACCAGTGAAAATAAATCATGCGCCTCGGGGACGAAGAAGAAGCAGCTCGGAAAGAGTCGACCGAAGAAATTCGAGAAAAAGGTTCAGACCCTTGTCAGTTGGTTCGTTTTGCCTCGTGCCTCGTTCGAACACGTCGAACGATCAAAAGGAAAGGATTCATGGAGGTTGACGTCCCTTGCTCCTACGTATCGAGCTTTCAACTTGCCAACAAAATTTGTCGTTCCCTCATGGATCATAATACCGACGGTAGACGTGACAAAACTTGGGGAATATTAAGCATCGGTATAATGAAAAGGCAAGAATTTCAATCCCAGGTGCATTCTGTAATTAAAACAATCTGAACATTAATGTCTTACCAAGTCGATGTAATAAAAAAGGATATCTGAAATTGATTTTATAATGGCAAGACACCGTTCGAATGTAAAGGGTGAAGGATACATTGGAGCGGGAGCTGAAATTACAGGTTCAGATTCCGTGTAACAGTGACGGGTCCGTCAGCTTCCCGGAAAAGCCGCGAAGCATCGAAACACCCTGTTAAAACACCATTAACAGTGTAACAGAGCGGCTCGTTTTACGGTGAGCTTCGTTGTAAGACGCATTAAAAAATCGAGCGTCGGAACCGCTTTAACGGCCGTTTAACGCGCATAACTCGAAAGCTTCTCTCTCTGTAAATCGATGCCTGTCAGGCCTAGCGACTGACGAAGCTGAAACGACCATACAAAGAATATACTTGTAAACTTCTACGAGCGCGTTAATGTACTTTTTACGCCTCCGCCGATGGTCCTTCGGTTTATGTTCGACCCCTTCACGTCCATCGTCACTTTTCTTCCGTCACGAACCTCGAATTTGCTTAAACGCGTTCTTTCCACGTCTAAGGTAAACATCGCTGCTTATTATTATATAATTTTATAAAACCTTGAAAAACTGGGCTTTTATGGTTTTAGACGTTCGTTCATTTTCAAGATTGTACTAATGTAAAATAAATAAGTCATCTTAGATAAGGTTTTGTATTTCTTAATCTGTTGTATACTGAAAGAAGATGACGAACTTTGATATATTAGCTACTTCTGTTTTTCCTATCCTTTATCACATATTGGTCGTATTATAAATGTTATATGTCAGTTTCATGTGAACATTCAACTACAGCAAAACTGACATAATCGCGCCAATATCAAGAGAGTTGCGAGACTAATCGTTAGGATCAAATGGAATTAGCGTGTCGCGATGGCCGAAGTAAATGGAAAATCGCGGAAGATCAGTGGAAACGCGTTTACCAGCGAGCGAATGAGTTTGCGAAACTCATCCAACACAGACAGAATCTTCCCAGGCAGAGGATGACGATACCTGTCCGATGAGTGTCTTTTATTCTCACGGAAGAGAAAAGTGCACGCGATTACGTTCGGAGCGCAGGTGCGCGTCGGTGCATCACGTAGCCTCTGCGCTCGCCAAAACCGTAATTGCTGACGTTCAGACGAGAATTGTCGAATGAATCACCGTGAAAGATAGGGTTTTACTTAAAGAAATGATGAAATAAACTTCCCGTCTTCGGTGTGTTCCGTAAACACGCCATGGTTTCCTTTCGATTTACGTCGAAGCGAACGTGTTCTAAGTAAATGGATAAATGTCTTGTTATTCGCGTGAGAAGAATATCGCTGGGTATGTTCGACATTTTATTTGAAGTGACATTGAGATGCTTCGAATCGTTTATATTTGAAAGCTTCTCAAACTTCAGCTGATTGAATCAGCATATAAATTGGTGTTAACCGAGTAGGTTTAAGATATACAGATCTTCGGAAGATTACATTTGTAAATGTCCATGTTCGTACATTCCTAGCTTTTTACATATCTAAAGATCTACATGTGCATACATACTCCAGAAGTTTCACGGTCTCCAAGTTCGAGCCAACGCCATTCGAGTGTAATTCAATTTCCCATATTAGTCCGTCAATTAAAAGGACAAGATCATCGGTATCAAGGTTCTTGCTAACAAGTCTCCTAATAGAGCTGTTTCTGGAATCAGGTTCAATGCTAGAGCACGTGAAAGTATCGGTAAGGTGTCGGCTGGAAAAAAAGCCTGTTAGACGACTTGCACTTTCGCTAACCATTAGAGGAGTTCGCAGACCCAGGTGACAAGGTTTCGTGTTCAAGTCTAGTAGAGAACAGAAGCTCGGTGGACAGTAGCCAAGTAACCAGAAGGTTACACAGTAGTCTCTTCAGGAAAGCAAGAAACACGAATCTCGAGCAAGGTGCGCGACACCGGCGTGCGGTACCAGTTTTGATAACAGGTCTGCGTAGCTGGCTGGTTCGCCAACGCGGGAGCAGTAAGGCAATGGACCAAGGTAATCTCGAAACGTAGCAGCAGGTTATCCGCGATGTTTGACTTGATCCATGGAGTCACGTAGCTGAATCAATATTCCGTGTACGTGTTCGAATGCGTGCAAATAGTGGTAGTCCGTGTCGGATACGCGTCTTTCTCTCGTTCTCTCTTAGCTGCCATTCCCTTCTCTCTCCCTCTCCCTCTTTGCGCATCTGTCCTCGTTGCGCCGTTATATTCTCTCTCGGTCGGTCTCGTGAGCATGGAGAATGCGTACGTACTACGTGTCTAATTAGCGAAGCAAACAGTGTAGTTTCTAGGTAGCAAATGGTAGGTACACAGTCGACCGGGTACACAAGATGGAGCAGCGAGGCAAATCGCGTCGTCGTGATCGAATAGTCGCATGTGTTTCAGTTCCAAAAGTCGTCCAACACCTTCTCTAGGATGTTCAGTCTCTGATCGGGAGACGGTATCCTTATTTACCGATCTGATCGATGATCGGCCGTTGATCGTTGTTAATTGGATCAAGGTAAATGCTCGAGTCGAATGCTCGGTAACCGTGGGTAATATGCTAATGCTAAGAGAGGGGATCCTTGAATGATACCTCGTGAAACGACCGAGTATAATTTGATACGTCCAAATGCCTAAATTACAGAATGATGAAATTCCTATGCATAACGAATGCAGAAGTTTTATCTCGAGGATTACGTACACAGTTTTTCTGAGCACCTACCGATCCACGTTAAACATCCATCAACAACCCGCCCGAGTTAACCAAAGAGTCGATTACCCGTACACCATCAATCGACGTTTAGCAAGAAGTCCGCTGCACAGTTAGACGATTTGGTGTATCTGTTTCCCCGAAGAACCCTGGCAAAAATCCTCGCTCGAAGACGGACGATTACCGAGAGGCTGCGATCACGAAGCGGGCAAAACAGCCACGTTCGCCAGTGCGCTCGGCTAACGAGTGCATAAAACAGAAGAGCTATCCTCGCCTCGCAGCGCTCGGATATTAATTCCCGTTCGCGCGATTCGCGCGAGTGGCCGCCGGCTACAGTTGGAGAGGGCCGCGAAACGAGTTACTAATAACCGATAGCATCGCTAGCCGGCTTGGGCTGGTTCGTCCCGTTGGTCTCTCCTCTCGCGGAGGAGAAGCACGTGGATTAATCGACCGACGGCGACGGGTCTCTCCGGCTGCTGCTGGTTCCTCTGACGTCGTCCAATCTGTGTAGCACGATGTAACGGTAGCGTTCTGGAAATGAACGGCTACGGAGAAAGAACAACGGCAACAGGAAGAATAAGAAGAAAGGGAGGAGAATCACGACGTCCAAGAACTTTCGAGCGGGAGTTAAAGGTGCGTTTGCACCAAAGTATAATACAAACATAGCTCCAGGGTATTCGTACTTATTTCGTGTAAACAATCATAAAGCCAGTTATTCCAAATTCAGTGGTTTAGTTTAGTTTTACTGCAACGTTTAACAATGATGTTTACTTATCCCAGCAATAGGTTTCACGCTCATCGATCGCGATTTTCCTCTCAGAAGTAGGACATGATAGTCGTTCGAGAAGAAATTACCGGTTTATCAACGAAAAATGATCTCCGTGCAACGATCGCGATACGTACAGGCGGCCTCTGTGACCAGGCTGCTAGTTTTGTTGAAAAACGCGGCGAATTCCGCGACCAACATCGGCGATCGACGTCCCGATATCGACGGTGCCGGCAATGAGATCATTGCCTGGAATAAACGAGGCAATAATTTTATGCCACTGCGCTCTACCCGTGCGAGTAGCACCCTCGCGCTCTATCGCCTCGACCACGGCGCGAGCGAACGGTTGCGCAACGATTTATTCTCCGTTGCGATATACTCGCTATACAACAAGGACTGTAGTACAACTGGCCTTGGATGAGATAGGCATTACACGATGGCATAATGCACGAGACACGAGGAGCCAGCTGCGTGCTCGAGGGCCCTGCATCATCATCGTCATCGGCGTCGTTGTCGTCCTCTTCTTCTTCCTCTGCTTCTTCTTCTAAAGCTGCGTTTAGACCGAGCTAACGAATACTTGTTCTTGTTCCACTTTGACAAATTTCAAATGCAAATTTACATCTTTTAATTTCTTCATCGAAAAATGCTTTTTGCATTAATTTGAAGGTGTCGGAATTTTGGAGATCGAAGATATGAGGTTAGGACATTTGAGGATTTAAGAACTTGTCATCAGTTAGTAGTTTGAGAATTTGACTAAATGTTGATATCGCGTAATATCCCCGAGTGGATGTCACTGACACATGTAGCTTTTTAACTAGTATGCTATGTTGCATATGAAGGCAGTCTTGCTACCGTTTACTCGATCATTTTCGAACGATACATCAACATACGCCTGACAAAAAGAAGAGACGATAGATAATCTTGTAGCGTGCCTGGCGTGCACGGGAGGGATCTATCGTCGATGTCCGATAGAAAACATATGAAAAGCTCATTAAGTCGCGAGACGTCGCATCCCGCGAGGAACTGGTCGCGAACCTCGGAACCCTTGAATTTCGGAGTCACGTATAAACAGGCGAACGGAGGAGGAACCAGTGAGAGTTGGGTATAAATACACCGCGAACGGGTCCCTTCTCGAACCAGAACCTTAGCAATAAAAAACGGGAAGGGACGGGAGGCACGAAGGGAAGAAATAAGACGAAACAAAAGTGTATCGGAGAACCGGCTCATCAGCTGGCCGGACTGGTCTGTTGTGTTGGCGTCTTTCTCGCTCCAGGGAAGAAACCGATGACTTGTTCTTCGTTCGTCGCGAGGAGATTGTTACTGGCCTGAATTTTATTCGGAATACGGACGAACTACTTCGAGGATCGTATCGATTCTGTTTGTGACGCATGTCGCATAAAAAAGCGTCCGTCGATTTCCTCGACGTTCGATAATGTTAATGAGTTATTTTATCGGCCAATTACGATGGTTCTATCTCGAAGCAGGTAACGTTCAATATTATTCCAATCGTTGAGCGATAAAATCTTGTAGACACAGCGGAAAGTCTGGTTCCCGTATGCAAGCAACAACAGTGTCCGTTGAGGATGCCTGAAACCATTGGCCGCGCACGACGCCACCGCAGAAGAGGATCACCGGTCCTTCCAGGACGTCGAGCGCATAAAAAGACGCGTTTTCAGCACAATGGACTGATCCCGAACGAGACCTTACGTTGCAACCGGAGTGGAACAGGCTGTATTAGAGAGACGCCGGCCTTAGTGGCTTGATCGAGGCTTCCGTGGCGATGCACGGCTTCTTCCTTTATACAGTCCTTTCCTTCAGCGGCTCCTCGCCAGCCTTAGGGCCTGTGGAGAGCGGAGACGCCCTCTCTGTCTCTCTCTTTCGTTACTCGCCAGCTCGTTCTTCCTCCTTTTCTCTCGCTCTCCGCTTCGCTCGGTCGCGGTTTTTTCTCCTGCCAAATCGTCTGTCCTCCTCCGTTCGCTATCGTCCTCGATCTCTTTGTCTTTGTTTCTCGTACCAGGTTCTCCTCCACCAGGCGTCCTCTGCTCTCCTTTTCCCCGTGTTCGTAGGAAAGCCAAGTGGTCCTTTTGCTCGACGCTGGCGCGCGCGGCCGGGAGGCATATAATTTTCTCGGTGTTTTTATTGCGGGGTAACTTGTCTTCAGGTGAGCCGGTCGAGGTGGAGGTGGCAGAGGCCGCGAAGGTAGAGTACTACAGGCACAGCTAACGCGCAGTAGCTTTACCCTCCTCCTACCCTTCGCCCTCCATCTTATCCTCCTTCTTTCGCTTCTTCCATTTCCCTCGTCCTCCCCCTAACCCTTTCTCTCTCCGCGTTTCGCGTCTCACTTCGTCTTCGTGCAGTTCCTTTGCGATCGTCTCTGTTCCACGACTCGCTTTATTCCTCTCCCCCTCACGCTCCGCTTCGTGTCGCTCCTCTTTCCTCGCCACGGCGCGTCCCTCGAGCGTACGGCAGCAGCTACAGCAGCAGCAGCAGCAGCATCCTTCGAAGCGCAAGGATTTTGACCCTCGTTTCGTGTTGCTTGCGTTTCGCCGTAACTTTACTGACTTTGTTTTTCGCCTGCGGGACGCGCACGAGGAAGCAGGAGGGCAAGAGAAGGAGGGAGATAAGGTTGATAAACCGCGCGGGGCCGGCCGGCTCCTCCGCCGCGTCCTCCTTTCTTCCGAGCCGGGCTAAGAAACCGGCCGGTTACGAATTCGCGCATCTTTCTTCCCTTCTATTTCTGGCGGCCCACGCTTCTTCGACCCAGCCGAAAAGCTTCGTAGGTCGTGATCCGATCGCCGTTCCACACCGCGTGCGCTGCTTTTGTCGTCCTTCGCGCTGCCAGGCTCAACAATCTCTTCCGTCTTCTCTTTGATCCTTCATGTTTATAGCCGCTTTCTTGAATCACTGATGCTGTTCCTTTTTTATGGTACACATACGAAAATTTTATTTTTTCACACTTTAACCGCTGAATATTTAATCAAATATTCAGAGGAATTGTCAGAAGATAATTCCTTATTTTTTAATCTCCACCAGTGAAAGTTATAGCCATTGACTACGATAAATCTGCGCTGTCATTGAAAATATATTTCATATGCCTTTATTACAAGTAAATACTTGTAAATACCAGAGTAAATACTCTGGCTAATATATTCTTTTAATGCATATCTGCAGGTAACATAAGCTCAAAGATAATACTTGATTAACAGATCAATAAACATTCTGAAGCACATTTGCTACCTCTTGAAGGGTGCATCAAAAGGGAGTATCTCCATTGCTTTACCAATTGGAGAACATTTGGCAATGTCAGATCGATTTCCATCCCCTTTAGGTCGAGTCAGCTAGGAGCAACGGAACTGCCTAGTTAGACCACAGCTCTAATCGGCAGATCGAGCAACATCCTCGTGGAACGTTCGATATCCAACAATTATCACGTACCGCGGTCTGATTCTTCGGGTGGTCGAACACGGTAAAGCCGGATCTGATCGTCGCGACTCGTCGGCAACGGGGAACGTCTTAAACGACGACGTGCCGTAGCGGCCGTCTGCGTAATTAGACGATCGAGCCGCGCACCTGTGCGCTCCCATGACGTGTCCCCGCGCGCGGACACGGAACAATCGCGACGGACAGGCAGGCGGGCAAAAAATCTTCGGCTCGATTTGTCAATACAGGATCTCGACGGAGATTAGTCACGCGCGGCGGTAATACCTTGCGAACACGAACCGTACTCGACCGATATCCGTCAGGCGAGATCTACGAGCGCAGCGATTAGTCGATCGAAATCCCGATGTCTTCGAGTCTGTCTTCGGGGATTTTCTTTGGATAAACGATGGATCAGTTCCCTCTTCGGGCAGATATTTTATTGGTGGTTGAGAGAAAAGTGTTGGAAGGAGATTGTTTCTTGCGATACACTCGGAATTGAAGATTGGAATTCAATTTGAAAAGTTCATTTCTGCATAAAATTCTAGTTAGCAATTGTAGCTCGGAAATGGATCATTTTATGAGGTATACTAATGGAACTAGATGTAATCTTATCGATACATTCTGTGATGACCAACGGGGACCTATTAGTGGTTAAACCTGGACCCAAGTTAAAGCACAGATCGATATCACTATTACGGTTCTTAAGTGCCAACTTTCACAATATACACGATCTTTTAAATGTCTTTCGTGTTAGACACATTGAGATAAAATATTTTTGTATTACGCCTAATGCAGTCATCAAACGTCAGAGTATGTCACATGATATTTTACGAACTTCCGTAATCATTCCTCATAAGAACGTGCATTCTTCGGATCTTCAAGCAGCCCCAAATACTGGGACATCATTATACGCAAGCTCTCATCGCACTTGTAGCTACTTAAACGCAGCATGTTCGTGTAATTAAAATTGTCTTGCGTTCCCACGAACTTGCTCTTCAAATCTTGCTCTTTCAAGAGTACTCGTGCCAGACTCGATTAGCTCCTGAATGTGCATCGAACTTTCTCATCCTTGCGTCATTTTGAAGCTTCTGTGAGAGCAACAAGAGCATCGCGATTATCAGCGAACGAGCAAAGTGTCAGGAGTAGCTGGGTGACGTGATTCGAGCGTTTAAAGACCGAATCGAAGGCGCCTGTGCGCAATAATCGAGCACGTGTGCACGAAGGGCATAACCGACTGCAGAAGCATTCACCGGATTCCAATTTCACGACAAGCGGAAGCCCATCATATGTACGTCAGAGGCTGAGACACGCCTGTGTCACAGGCCTCTCCGTCAAAGCCTGTAAGTCGTTGTGGCTGTGCCGAGTAGTCGATCGATCGAACCCGCACGCCGGAGGGTTCCTGAATCGCGTTCGCCGTTCCTCGATCCTCGTCTATCCTGAGCGGAATGGCGGCTCCCGTTTCGACGATCCGTCCCTCTGTTCGTCTCTCTCGTCGAACGTGCTCTCTGGCCAGCGGCTGGTAGCGCGAGTAACGCGCCTGCTCGCGTAGCATATTATTAGCAACATCCCCGGATGCTTGATCGACCCTGTAGGCTACCGTGCAGCGTTGATCCTCCTCAAACTGATCTTCATCTCCTCCCCGAGAAACTGGGACGATGAAAAACAAACGGATTGTACTGGTGTTTGCTACCAGAGGGCTATCGGCAACACCTATACTAGCTTTGTTATAACTACTCACCTTCGACGCTGCTGGAAGCACGGTGATTGCAAGAAAATTACAGGAATTTGTAAAAAATGTAGATTGTTTTAACACAGAAGTGTGATTACTCACAATGTAGCTACCTCGTTAGTTATGCCACTGGGTAATCTGCTAAGACCATCATTTTTACGGTTCTTCTTATTATTGGGTTCGGAGACTTAGATTCCTGGTGATTAAGGTAAGTGGCATCGTGAAATGAAGAGTAATGACAAGTATACCTTTCGAGTACTGAGGGAATACTTATCTACTTGATCCACTTGACATTCAATTGGAATCCATAAAATAGAAATATCTAGCGTCGGCAAATGTAATCGTAAAGCGTGAAAATATAAGCAAAATAATTGAGCGGAAAACAAGGAAACAAATTGCAAAATGCTGCAGGTCGTGAACAAGCGAGTAAACACGAAGAACTAGATCAGCAGCGCGAACGTGCGTGTCAGAGCGAAACAAAGAGGCTGGCAAAACCGGGTACCAGTTCTCGTAAAGGACCAAGTACGCGACACAGATGATTAATCGCGTCCCATTTGCTGGTCCCGCCTCTCCGTCGAAAATTAAGAAACAAACGAGCCGTGGCCGGCCTACGAACGGACGGATCCAAAGATCGGAGTACCTCGCGGCGAATCTCCGGATGATCGAACATTCTCGATCGACAGCCCTTGCTACCGGTGGTACCACAGCGTCGCGTCCAAGATAAAGGCTCGCAGATCGAGCGCTGATAGCGGTGTACACAAGCTGGCAGCGAGAGATCCCGCGCGAGAGAGACCGTAGCACGGGGAAGCCGAACGAAAGGCAAAGGAAGAGGTAGAGGCGAGAAAAAGGAGAAGGAGCCTCTACGGTCGGCGTCACGCTGTCGGGTACACCGGTTTTGCTCTCCTCCCTCCAGCGCAACGCACACAACCAGCGTTCGCCGGCGGAATACACGTCCCGTATACGCTTACACGCTCGCGATGCCCTACGTATACGCGCAATATCGCGAAACCCGGCACCAGGGACTCGGGCTGATGTGCCTGCGTGTCAGATAATTGTATGTAATTGCCGGGTAGGATAATTAGCGATCAACAATAAACCTCTACCTCACCCTCGATGCTCCTCCGCTCCTCGTGCACCGCCCTTCCATCCCTGCGCCACAGAGTTGCGGTTACTGTTGCACGTGTGCATAGTGCTGGCCTCGAGTGTGTGGCACCTACATGTTAAATGATCCTCCCTTTCGATCACTCTCTAATAACCCTTATTTCCTAGTCTTTCTTTTCTGTAGTCCCGGATGCGTATTGTTTTTATCAATATATCTTTATGGCGGTAGTATTACATTCGCTAAATAAGCTGCATATTAGGTCTGTGTTAAACATGTACGAAAATGTTGGCTACTGGTATCTTCCTAGTGCATGAATCCTTGCAACTCTTCAGATTGTTCGCAACGTTTCAATGACGATTGTTTGACAAAGCTTTCTGCAGCAATTCGTCGAATTCTGTATCAATAAATGACACTTCAGCTTCTCTGATTCATTGGACTTCTCGTCCCGGTTCAAATGCATTAACGTTTTTCGCGACCGTGATGATGACGCTCATCGATCTCGAGGTTGATCGTTTCCATTCGTTCTTCAACGAGATTATGATTGAGTTTCGTCGCAGCATGACGTGTAGAACGATGCGTGACGACGCTGCTAACGGTACCTCAGCGTGCACATACGATTGCGACAAACTTAACCACGTGTCACGTATAAACGCGTTCCGAGTACCACGTCCGATTGTCTTTCCGTTCAAGGAAGTTTCGTTTTCGTCCTCGTTGCCACGCGTGAGCTTCCATCGAGAAGTGCAGGCGATAGACTTCTCACGGATAGAACCATCCGTGTTTACACTATTCTCGTAATCTTTTTGGTGAAAGAAATCTTTTCGCGACGAAATCGAAGGAGGATCGTCTGGGAACTACCCGTCGAACGTCGAACGACGATGTTTCGTTTGATTTATTAACGAGCCAGTTGGACTTAGTATTCGGAGCAGAGGTGGAGTTACGATGCACTGCCGAGGAAGCGGACAATTACGTGACATAGGATACGACGTGATGGCTTTTCGTGATTGGTGCGCTCGTCAATTTCGACTTGACCAGCAGGATTTAGGGACTACAACCTGTATCGCTGCTACTGAATAAGTTCTTTCAGTACTGTTCCTAAGCTGGAACGCTAGGTGCCTCATGTTTACACGTCACACCTTCACACTAGTCAGATTTTATTAATGAAATTGTCTGTACTATTTAGTGTACATGTAGCTCAAGAGATTTTTGTTTATGCTGGATAAAAGGGCTCGTTCAAATAAAGATTGAGTAATCTTGAAAAGGAGTTTCAGAAAGTGACTTGACCCACATTTCCATTATTCGATAAACATAATGCTCTGCAAACTCTGAGAATGATCCTCAAAGGAGATTTCTACCATTCGAACGCGTTAACATCGCCAGGAACCAGCCGACGGTTCGGCTCTCAATTGCTTTACGAGGTTCATTATCCTAATGCAACGCCCCGGCAAAACAGGATTTCATGATGTACTGGTAAACCGAGGGTCAACGGTGCACGGGGATAATCCTCGGTGTAATCCACTTTGGCTGCCGCGAGCTAGACGGTCGGAGTAGGAGGTGGTGCATCGTGCAACGGGGCGAGCGTGGAAATAAAATACACGGTGAAGAGTAACGGATCGGAGGAAAAACACAAGGAGACGGATAAAGTTCCACAGTGCTAGCAGACGTTTGGTCGAAGACCCTGCACAGTCTCGTGGATGGAAGTTGGATGGGGTTCAAGGTGACTTCGTGATCCTCTGGGCCGAGCTGAACGTGCATTAGCGAAGCGGAGGGCCGATGCTCGAGTTCATCCGGACGCTGGTGCGTCGGCAATTCCCTTCGGGCGTCCCGTCGCTGGCAAGCGTCTCTCGCTACCAGGGGATATAAAGCCGGACGATCCATCGGGGCTGAAGCGAAGCTGATGTTCGAAGTTCCAGGAGAAGGAAACGTAAACACCGGAAAGTCAGCTGATCGTGCGGGGACCGGAGGAATGGATGCTCATCGTTGGGAATTGAAGTGGAGCCGAAGAGGAAGTAAAATAGAGAAAGCTCTAACATTCGGGAGCTCGAAGATGCGGCGATATAAGCTCTCGTATCTCGAAGTGGTTCGCCATTACGGTTGCTTGTGGATAATGTTAAAAAGCAGAAGGATAAGGAACCGGGTAGGATATAGGAAGTACTTCGAGTCCGTTGTGTGGGAAAGTAAACATCTAGGAAAAACGAAATATTCGCATCAAGAATAAGCTTTCGTTTATGATGGCTAACGAAACTGGAGATGGTACTCGAGATGCGCCTTCGTTATATGTCATTTGCTGCAATAAAATTAAATTGAAGCATTCTCGGTTTGGATGCCACACGATGAAGGAAGTACACTTAGAATCCACATTTTAGGATCCAATTAAATTTTATTGTCCATGAAGGAGATCATACAGAATCACGGATTGTACATGTTCGTTCCAGGTGTACTTTGAGTAGCATAACGAAAAATCGCAATATGAAGGAACAGAGAGAAATGAGTCGAAGCACGATGAGCCGGCGCCAGGGCGCTAATTACCGCCTCTGTTTTGTAACATAAGCGGCTCAGGGCGTACCTGTGCACTGTATCTCAACTTACGGTACGTTTACCATAACCGAGGGGCACACGAGGCTGCCGCGTGCAGCAACGACGATGCTATTGTATTCCGCGGCCTGTATCCTCCTTCGGGCTGTTCTACTCTCCTCCTGTCCTCTCTCCGAGTCTCGACATCGTTGCTCTCCACTTTGGATCGTGTTTGCAGGAAATCGCGAAATGGATCCCATTTCGCGTATCCCGACGGCCACGGAAGTTGGGTCTAAAGGTGCCGCGGATGATGGCATCGTCTATGCTACATCGACTCGTCTACCGAGACGCCGATCTTGACGTTCGGGTTAAACTCCTCTTTCCTTTCCCGGCTGAGAATATTGTTCCACGCAAACGTCGATATAATGCTTGGAAACGCGTGGCTGCCTTTTCGGTGGGATTGGATCCCCAGATTTGAAATAACCAATTGAGGTTGCGGTTACTTGGTACATCCTGAGAGGACAATACCAAATATTTAAAATAATGGATGAGAAAAGTACAAACTTGGGGCCTTTTATTTCTTATTCAACCACCGCTCTATGCGGTCTAAGTTACATTGCATGTATTCAGTAAATAACGCTGGGAGTTTGACATGTAACTGTCCTGCGTTTACATGTGTATACAATGCACATAATTATGGTGTTCACTTTGCTACCGTAATTCGTTTTCCGTGAATACTAGTCATTTTTATATGATGTTCATGTCCAAGATCATTTCAAGGTCACGTCGTTACACGTAACTGAATACAGTTCAGTGTAAAATGTCTGCTAGGTGTAAACAAAAAAACAATTCGTTCAAACGGATTTCATTAGCAAACTCTCAGAAAGTTTGACCTTGACGTGATCAATCTCGCAGTTTTTGTTTTATGAAAGACAACGGGATTAGATAAATTACCTTGCTTCTGCTTTAATCAACCTGTATCCAGATTTTGCGTATAAATTCCAGAAATCTCGTCTGCTTTGATATCAGCATAAGCGTGTCATTACTAGTGTCAGCATAAAAATTTTATCAGTCTTGTGATCATATAACGTACATTAAGAAACATGACACCTCAAAGGTGATGCACGTGAAGCAAAGGTTAATTAAATTTGCACGAGCATTCTGACTGATATTAAAGCAGTCTTAACAAGCATGAGATCGATTTCCTCCGGTTCATTATGGAAGAACAAGTACATCCAGCGGAATAAAGGAACGTAAGGAGGCAAACAAGAAGTGTCCCTGATCCTCGAACAGCTTTGTAGCTCCCCGTTTTTGGAGGGTTAATTGTTACGAGTAATCTCGCGGTCGTTAGGTGATATTTTTTTCTCCTTGCTAAGGAATCATAATTGAGGCTCCAGAATGGCGGCGGGAGTTTCATTGTCGTTCGCAAGAAAGAGAGCACTCGACCAACTTGTACCTCCTGCCACCCCCGGCATCTAACCCCGAAAAATGGTCGCCCAAGGAATCGATAGTGTGTTTCGTAACAAATTGGTGAGTCTCGTGTTTCCCGCGTTTTTTTCCTCCTTTTTTCTTTGCTTCCCGTCTGTTCACCACTCGACGCAACCACTCGAACTTTAGCAGCGAGGAAGGAAACAGGGGACGATGGTGACCGGATCCGTATTGGCAACGCGGAGGGATTGGTACGCGATTTCAAAAGGTCCGTGATTTTCGGCGCGATTTCGTATTTCGCGGTTCAGCCTGGTTAATGATCCATGGCCCCAAGGACTCGGCTGAGTGTGGCTGAGAAGGTCCTTGTTCCTTACCCGGGTCTTTCGAGGCTTCGACTTAAACACTGAAGTGGTACACAATATCGTCGTCGTGGGGTCAACGACACCCCCGCGGCGGCGCTTTCTTTTCCTTTTTTTCTCTTTCGTTCTGTTTCTTCAGCCCCTCTCCGTTTCACCCGTCGTTCATACCGTTCCTCTCTTCCTCTGGTCAGCGGGCTCTCCTCGTTCCTCGCTCGCTCCCCACCCTTGACGTTTCGAGGGACCCTTTCTTCAATTAAAGCCGAAGGAATCGACGCAGAGATGATTGAACATTGTGCGCCACAATGCAGTAGCATGTACAGGTCCGTTCTCCGTGCTCAGCGAGAGTATGTAGTATATAGGAGCAACTGGACCATGATTGACGACGCGATGCCTGCCCCTCCTCGCCTCCTTCTTCTCTCTCTTTCACCTCCTTCTCTTTTTCTCCGTCTCCTCGTCGTACCTTCGGCTTCTCTGTCTCCGTCGTTTCGAGAGGTAGTAATCCTCCACGAGCTGAACATCGCGCCAGAGGCACACAATCCTCGAGGTTCCCTCTTTCCGTCTCCTTTTCTTTTCACTCTTGCCCCTTCGCTTTCCTCGTTTCTCCTTCGCCACCTTCTCCTTTTTTCACCCAGCCTCCCCCTCTCGCGCCAACCCTCCGTTAATCTCTCCTTCTTTCTCTCTGTCCCTCGTTGCTCCGCTCTTTCCGCACTATTTCGATCTGCTACCTCTCGTAATACCGGCTTTACTCGGATCTTCGTTTCGTTTCTACCTCTCCAACAGAGACACGCTTCCTCCGGGATCCTCGAAACCGGAAAATGTCCCGTTCCTGTGAATTATGTCGGCGAAGGGGATTCAGGGAAGATAGCCACCCCTCTTGTCGTGCACTCAACTTTCGAATCCTCGTCGCGTGTATACCAGTTCGCCGGTATCTTTCGCTGATAACGAGCACCTTTAGGCTACGTACTCGTTGCACGGAATTTAGAAATGCTTTTTTCTTCAATCGTCATAGCATGCATCCATTACTTATTCTCATCGAGCTTTGCAAAAAATTATAAATATTTTCTCTTGGAACTTTGCGTAAAATTATTATAGTTTTTAGTTGTATAAAACTCAGTAGTATACAATGTGGATATAAAAGTTAAATCGCACACGCAATACACATTACGAAATCAATTTCCTGAAATGCTTCCATACAAAACCGTTCATCTTCCGTATCAATATCAGCTAAAGAAGCCGCATGAAAGATCGATCATGTTCGAGGCGACACGCAGCTCACCCCTCTTCCGTTTTTCCTCGGTCGATCCGTCGATTACCGAGCAAGTTGAACGGTAAGGGGTCAATTCAGGAATAAAGCGGCGGTCGCGTGGAATGAAATCGCAAGCGTGAAGGCAATTCCTTAGGACGAAGTTGAGGTGAAGGTAGGAACGTGCCCGCTTCGGGTCAACCAACTCAAACGTATGGTTGTGTGCCCCTCCCACCTCTTGCTTGTTGCTTGCACGTCGTGTGTGCCCTCTCCAATGTCCTCCCACCCTTTTCTACTTCGGGATCGGTCGACTCGTGCCACGGAGGTGCTCGTGTCGCGAGGTTATGCGCCTTTGCTTTTGTGTTCGAGTCGTACGATGGTCCATGCGATCCTCTTGTCTCTTTTTTCACGTATCAGAGAAATATGATCGGAAATGTGGAGAACATGATGGTTGTACAAATATTCCTTTTATTCTTTGACTTAAGATTCTCAGACTTCGAAACGTGATCATAAAGACAAAGAGATGAATTAAAAAAAATTCATGTGGAATATTTTTCAGGAATCAGACGTTTCAGATCATCGTTGTTTCCGATAATAATTAAAGGTGCGTTAATTATTCATCGATGCGTCGTTAAAGCAAAACAGTCTGAATCGTGCCGGATGATGATTCATCGAACGGCACGGTCCTCGGATGTAATTGTCACCGTGACCGTTAATAAATGCATGTTCGAATTGTGCGATTAATTGCGACTCGTTAAGCGTGGCTGTCCGCGGAATCGAGCGGGAGAGCCGGTCGTTGGTCGCTCGCTTTTTGCCCGGCCGCTCTTATTAAAACCGCTGGAAATCGTTATTAGCATCTGTCGCAGTGTGTTTCAAGCCGTTGAACGGTTTTGCGCAACGTCAGCGAAAGTGGGTTAAACGCGTATAATTGAGCTAATCTTAATTAAACTGGTAGCGAGGTTCTCCGATACCTCACCGAGCTCTCGAACAGGTCGATTCGAGAGCCGGAGACGAAGCAACGTCGTCCTCTCGCCGTGGAAAACTTGTTAGCTCGAGGATAGAAAACTGGGTGACTTCTTCGGATTCGTGGCGAGCTACGCCTCGAGCGATCGTTTCGAACGCAAGGTCAGTAACGCAAATTAAATCGTCACGATCGCCGGCCAACGATCGTTCTTGTCGACTGAAAAACGCGTCACTGCAACTCGAACACGTTGCTTGCTTTAATCTAGCTTCACTTGTTTGTTGTTTTATGCTAAATACCAGCCACCCATTAAATCTGTCGAGCGCAAACTCGAATCGAGTTATACGATCGGCTCCAGTGTCGTAAAAGATCAGACTGACATTTGCTTTCGATAGAGGAATTAAGTGTAACATTGTTCGAGAATCGGTATTGAAATCCATTTAAGATCGTTTGATAATTATCAAATATACTTGAATAACATTTTTTAGCGGTATCTTCAGGGTATTCGCAAAGTTCAAGGGAGTCAACATTTATATTTACATTAATTAATTATGATAGTATTACACAAGGGTACTGGGAATGATCGTAGCAGTAGATGATCAAACACGTTGCCATATGTAGATATTTTCTGATCCTACGTCTATGTCTTACATATTGTCATACTTAATGAGTTGTCAAAGTGCTGATGTAATTTGAACGTATAAGTCCCGTATACAAGAAATAGACGTTATGATCAAATTCATCCAAGTCAGATCCACAGATTGATTTACGCAAGAGTGAAGCGTAGAAAGCTAGTTAGGAACGTCATGGCAGAAGCAAGAGATGATCGGTGCCCCGTCCGCTTTTACTTTCGTGGCCGTAAGTCGTAAGTCGTCGCGGAACAAGTACGACTTGTCCTTCGTGCGGTCAAGTCACGTAGACTTGACCTAGTGTTCGTGTTCGGGGTGGGAGCCAGAACCAGAGTTACCGGTGGCTCCGGTGGCCGGTATCGAAAAATTTCAAGGCTCCCGCGACCAGCATAATTACGGACCCATACACCGCTACTGGCGTATCTTGTCGCCACGCTCACGATCGTTTGTTGCAATTTGTCAAGCTGCACCCGTGTCCACGGTAATTGCCGTTAAATCGCGGCCAAGATTCGATCTCGTTCGCGCGATTACCGCGACATGCGCCTCGTTATCAGTTTATCGGTTGCACGTGATTGGCGTCGAATATCAGATGACCTGTCCGTCTAGATCGGCAACGATATCGAGTTTCGTCTAGCCCGCCTTCATTTCCTTTCTCTTTACTCACCCTCTTTTGATGCGACGTCCAACGACCGATGTCTGGCCCGAGGGTGGCCAGTCAATCGCGTGTTTTTAGAAAATGGTTGCCGTCGATCGGGATTCTCACGCAATGCCTGTTGTGATCGAGGATCCCGATGAAAATGGTAATTGGCATACCTATAGTGGTTCTAGATAAACTCATATATAATTAGTTTTTTTAGTTAGGAAACGAAGATGTGACGATCTGAGTCTTTGAGAAAAATTTCTAAATTCTCAAGTTTTTAGTTAATCCATCTTTTAATACCCAAGTTTCGTAACATACGTTTAAGGGAGCAGTGTGTGTGGTGGTTTGTTCAATCGATTAATTAAATACGACGTATTAGAATGCAGGTGGCACTGGATGTGATGCACCGATCAGTCGCGCGAGAACCTCGTTTAAAATTACATTTCCGTGGTCGGAATATCGCACCCGGCTAAATATTGTGCCACGATTCAGCAACCCCGCGTGCAAACAATTAAACCGCGCCGCCTGGGTTTGCTTTAGTCCCTAGGGTCGATTGTTGTTTCGTTTGTGGTGTTCAGATGGTTAAGATTCGCTTTGGGATGGCGTTACAGTTTGTCGATTTACAGCTGGCATATTTATTACTCGTTGTACAGTATCAGTTACTATTACCTCAATTGATTCGTACATGGGGATGAAAATTTAGGTGTTTTAAAGTAGGTCTGCCCTTCAATTTAATACTCATTGTAGATATTTCTTCAGCATATACAAAGAGTATTACATTATTTATAACTTGCTATATCTGTCTGATTGAGTTACGTCTTCAGTATCTATTTTCCTGATATCTTCAGTGTCCATGAAAAGTATACTCGCTTTCATTTTCCATCTAGCAGTAGCATTTGATATATTACTTCTGAATCACCATATTGTAATTACTCCAATCATTCCACGTCAAATCATCGAATAAAAGGAATTGGACCCAAACAAATAATTACACGCTCGTAATAGAAATACGATGACGAACAGACAGATACGCAGTTTCCATCGAAGAATCTTCAGGGTCGACTTAGTTGTTTAATCCTTTCACGAAGGATTCCTATGGTTCTATCGACAGAAGATTTTTAATATTCCGTCCGCAATAACGTACTCCGCAGATTGAAATAATCGTCACCTCGGCCTTGCCCGAGCTAATGCGATTCCAAGAAAGGCGTGTCGAGCTAACTTTCAAACTGAACCACGATAACGCTCGAGCCGTCTCAGATAAGCGCGATACGGCTTGGCTCGTGGCCAAGTCGACGAGACACAAGCCGTTCCTCGCCACGGGAACTTGTGCTCATCGCGAACTTGCAATCCACTTTGTGGAGGAGCTGCAAGATCCTCCTTCCAACGACTTGCATCTTTCTTGCTCCATTAACTTCGCGCGTTGCAACGATCCCGGAAAGATTCGTACGTTGGCAAACGCTCGCTATCGTTCGCTTGACGATCTTCAGGGGCCATTCTTGACGATGCCAAATGTCCGGAACGCGAGATGCTGATCGCTCGAGATCCTCCGGATCTTCTAATTGAAATACTCGTTCCTCTAAACTGCTGAGAAGAGTGCATTACGATTACTGAGGTACATTTGAATATTTTATTGAATTCAAGAACTGTAGCAGCAAAAGTGGATAACGTAGTTCTATAAACTGTTCAAAATGTCTGAAGCAGTGAGTAGCAACATGCAGTATCAAAAACTGCATGGGAAGACAATGTTCCGTTTACTCGGCGAAAAATGTTCGTGATATGATCTTTGATATGGTTTTGAACAGCATCACAAAAATTGCATGGTCGAATGGTTATCGACCGATAACCCTCTCCACTTTTACAATCGATCATCTGCGATAATCCCTTCCCCACGATTCTGAATATCCTCTCCCAATCTGAGCAACGAAAGTTTCCCCCAAAGTATGGCGTCTCCGGACGCTGCCGGTACCTTCAGACTGCGATTTCCGCGCTAGTAAAAAGCTCTCTCGCGCATAATTTAGCGCTCTGTAGGATAATACGAGGCCCTTCCTCTCGGAGGCCAGAACCCGCAACCCCATACATACTCGATTGCGCCCGCTGAAAAGCGGACGAGAACACCGGGGATAAATGCTAACTCTGGATATTCTGGAACGGTGCCAGCCAGCTCCGTTCATAAATCCGCGCACGTCCCGCGCCGCTAGTAGTCGTCACCGATGCGCTACCGTACCTGATCCTTCACGTTTCTTACTCTTCTGCCACGTTCATCCTCTTCGCTCTTATTTCGCCCGGCTGTCACGTTTCTGAGCGAACGGGTGACGAAGATTACACGGCAGTCAAAAGTCCCTGCTAACTTTCGTGGAAGATTTGGACTTAGTTAGCTGCCGGGTACGCATGAAGATTGCGCGGATAGAATAGATGTTTTATGGGGACGAACCCTCGGGGTCGAGGTTGTTACAAATGCTAGACTTGCTACTAGTTTTTATTTCGATGTTCTGTGCCAGGAATACTGCTGGGACTTGGTTCGAGCGAAGACTTAAGTAGAACTTTAGTGTTTGAATTTGATTGTCTGGAAGTCTTGATGTGGACATACGAAGAATCTGATTTATTGTCTATTGTTCCACTTATAGAGACTATAAATTATAGACTTTTACAAAAGTTTGTGCATTTATATAAAGATGTGAATGTGTAAGATACGGGGAATCACATTTTTGTTGCGTCATTGTTGCAGTGGAAGGGTATTAGCGCACGGCGGAATAATTAGGTGAAGTCATTGACTGCAGCAGACGATCTCGTGCTAGTCTGGCGAAAACGACGAAAATTCAATATTCCAAGAAGTCGAGAGAGCACGAAAGGGTGAGAGGGCTAATAGAATATTCTCACGATCACGAAACGCTTTGGTTCTCTCGGAAACGCGTCAGAAATAGCAGGCGAACGCCTCGGGAGCAGATATACACGGGTGTCGTTAACGATCGAGTCGCGTGTAAACTCGTTGAAGCACCGAATCATCGGTGGCACGTACGAGCGGCCAATTAAAAGTGGCGGGCCCGGCCGGGTCCCGCAATAAAACGAGGCGAGTAAATAAGAAATAATAAAGACAGGCTCGAAGCGGAGACGGCTTAAGAATACGGTAGCCGAGCTAAGTTATATTTGATGCGTTGATAATTTGTTTCGAGAGAAGCAGAGAAAGAAAGAAGGTCTGACCTCCTCCCTCGTCCATCTACCTCGATGGATCCCTCCTTCTTCCATCGTTCGTTTCCTTTCTCTTTTTCTCTACCGTGTCACGAACGGACCTGTCAAGTCCATCATTTATTTCCCGACTCGAGGGCCGAGAAAGTGAATCCTTACTCCGCTTCCAAAGACTTCTGTGTCGTGGCCAATGAATCTGGGTATCAGGGAAAACGTACGAGTCACGGTCCGCTGTTGCTCGAGGTTGCGCACGTTAATGGAAAAGTGGAGGCTCCTGGGAAAGGAGTGATCCTTTTTGACCCTCGTTTTCGTAGGGTGTCGTGGAAACAATCTAGACGATATGTTGTGCCTAGATACAGATTTAGGAGATCGATTAAGAGAGATTAGTTGCAAAAGAGTTTGTCTTCATGTATTGAACAGTTAGTCGACTTTATAGCGTGAATCTGTTGTTCTGAAACTTTTGAAGTGTCACAAATTGATGAGCTCGTCTTCCGCTCTCTCGTTTTCAGATAAGACAACATAATTGGATATAATTTAGTAAGATCATTAAGATTTAATAACTAGTAATAAGGAGGATAATAGTTCATAAAGTATAATTAATAGGCTCCGTTTTTGCCTTCGCAATTAAATGAAGATCGGTTATTGCAATCGTATAAAGACACCGGTACATAAAGAACCACTCAAGGATATCATATAAAATCCCTTTACTGTCGTTAAAAACCAATGAATGCTTTCATGCTCGGCCTGCCTGTGCGTCCAATTCGTTCCAAATTCACTATAACCGAAGAGTTGATGTGAGAATTATGTAAGGATCAGACACATTAAAATTATTTGATAACGAGTGATAGATGTTTTCGAGATCGCGACGTCAGATACTGGGATCATTTGGATTCCTCCTGGACGTTGGTTAAAGTATAAAATTAAGCATGAAAATCTTTACAGATGGCGAGCTGTAAAATTTCAAGCACTCTAGAATATTTCATGCATTCCGTATAATAAATTGTATGCGTGTTTTCTGCTCAGGTTTATAACACCAAGCGCTGTGAACACAATATGTGTGTGCTATACCAAAGTCTGAAGTGACACTCCGATGCGGACCTTTTGTGCTGTCTGAACCGACGTTATCGTTTTCCTAGCGTTGCCTGTCGCCAGCTTCGAAAATCGTTCGATTGTCAGAGAGGGTTGAACCGATGGGCCCAGGTGAGAAGAGGCGGCAAAGGGGGGCTGTCCGTTTCGCCTACACATTAATTCAGCCCTGGTCTTTAGGACTCGCATGTAAATGCGATGCTATATTTAGACCAGTATCTCGGGTGTATAATACGTTCGTCCAAGAGGATCCTCCGCTCGCTGGACACGCGGCCACAGGTGTGTTCGTGCGTACCTGAAGAGTTAGGTCTGGTTTAGGTGGTGTGCGCCCGCGCACACACCGGTACACACTCGTGCGTTGCAACTGCAGGACCCGCCAAACCGGTTATCCACGCGGCTCGTTCGACACCAATACTAAACCGAGACACCACCAACTCCAACACCAAACGGGGCCCTCGCGGAACACCATCTTCTGTCCTTCGTTCGTCGGCTTTTCGTGTCTCGCTCGCTCGGTTCACGAGTTGGGCCCTTTGCACCGGCGACAGGGTTACGCGCGATCATCAAACTACGCTTACTGCCGAGGTTACACACCCATCGACCTCAAGGTGCCGGTCGATGGACAGCTGGAAAGCTGATTAGCATTTCCTGAATTGGAGAGTACGTTTTGTCGCTTACGGGATTGAGAGTAGGTTGAGCTCCATGGATGGCATTAACGCAGAGTCCTCCGTTAATTGTTATAATATTCAACAGGTCGATAGTTCTGTATCTAATTTAGGTCACACCTATTCGCATAATGTGAAGAAGGATTTAGAATCCGTAAAGACCACATGTGATTTTATGATTCTCCATGTGAAGTCTCCTTTGACGCAGCGCTGAATCGAGTGTTTCTTTTGAGTGGGGTGGAGAATCATATGTCAACTTAGGTGTCTGGTGTTTCTTGTGCTATGGTAATGTACGGTTGAAATATATAGTCACCGTATGAACTTAACGGGATGCTGTTTAGCGGTGCATGTATGTAGTTTGTGCATGGGATGAATCATCTGTTAGCTCAGTTTAGGTCAATGTTTATGTCTAAAGTATATGGATAAAAATTATATGATGTTAGGAAGCCACAATTCTTGTGTTTTACAAACCTGCACGACTGAGTCGTATTATCAGGGTAATAAAACTAGGGGAATATTTTATTTTCAAATTGTGAAGTCTATAGCCAACCATTACTATCAATTTTAAAATTCAGTGACCACTATGTGTCGTCTTGCATCATCTTGATGCACCATTAAGCTATGTGTTGGCAGAGAGGTGTTTTCTTAATTGCTATCATTTTTTATATTCCTCCATTATTGAAACGAAATAAAACGAGTACTGTGAGTAGACTTAATTGAATCTTTTGAATGAAAAATTAAAAATTGAATACATTTTCAAATATAATATATCCGCACATGCATGTTGAATCAAAATGAAACTCCGTTCTGAAGGTTAAAGACGATGATGTTGACGATATCCCAAAAAGGGCCGCAAGACTTTCTGGCAAAGTGGAGCAGCTCGATGAGCCAGGTATTTTTACGCGAAAATCGTGCGAGTCATCGAACTCCAGAACACGATACAGCCTTGAGACTTTCGTCACCGGGGGGCACGGCCTCTTAATACCTGACGTAACCACGCGAGAACCGCACTGCACCATCAGGAGAAAAAGAGACGATGCGACGTGGGTGCACGGTTCGTGCACGTACACGTGCACGCACCGGTGCGTACCCGAGCGATATTTATGGGCCGAGAGACACGCGGATTGAAACGAATGCCCAGGATTCTCGGATGCTCTCCGATAATCGTCCTGATGCGTCCATCCGCGGAAAAACGCACCGCTACTCGTCGGGATTCTCCGCGTTTCTTCCAATCTTTTTTCGAAAAATATTCCGCAGAGCGTTCGCTTCTTCGGACGTTTCGTATTCTGGCGGTTTAGAAGTTATCTATCTTCGTGAAGGTATCCGAGAATTTTATTTCAACAGCTTCCCGTTCAACTTTTTGCAGGATTTAATGATGCAGGTTGATTGTGAACAATAACTTACATTAGAAGTATACATGTATGTTATTAAGATTTGTTCAAGTCGGAAAGTCTCTCGTTTAATTAAAACTGTACTTTAGATCATGGACTATTAGTGCTCCATAGTGAATATGTTAGGTAATATGTGTATATGGATCATTGTGAATGTAATACCTGGGCGAGTCGTACATTTGATACATTTGGACCAAAATGTTCTGGTAAATTTGGCGCTAAATCGTCCAAAAGTGAGTGAGCAACTTAATCTTCCGAGCGGGCAGCCTCCCGCACTTTCTCGCGCAACGACCCACTTACTTTTTATTTCCATCCGCTTTTTGCATTGTCATTCGAGGCGAGCGTAACACGTGCAGAGAAGACGACTCGAACCAATTTGCACCCATCGGCTGATCCCTTCCCAACTGACGTCCCTAAATAAGCCGGCGTTTCAACGCGACCAGTGTCAACAGTCGTTTCAGGCCGCTCTTAACGGAACCCTGGATCTCGTTTGAATCTTAAAACGTCGACCCATTACCGTGCTTTTTTATCGCGTTCAGCGTTCAACGACGAGGCACAGGCCGATGGAAACACCGCCGTACTGTCTGCGTTGTCGAGGCTACCGATAAGGTGTCACTCTCAGGCCTGCTTTTCAACGTGTTCCACGCACGTGTTGCCGCGTTACCGCGGCACGTGGAAACTGCCATGGTGCCGGCTCCGTTACCATTATTTACTATTATTTACTATTCGTCGCGAAGTGGTCGGTGGTTGGCGCTCGGTCGCGATAATTGGACGAGTCGGGTCCGGTGCTTGGAAAACGAGAGCATGATTTGCTCGCTTGCGGCGCGTACGCGCGGCCGTAGCTCGGTAATGGAAGCGGTGGGCTGACTTCTCGAAATTACGAGCCCATTCAAGCTTCTGGACCGTTCCTTTTCATGATCCGACCGACCGTTACGATGTTTGTTGTTTGTTCGAGATGGTCTGGCTAAAATAGGAGATCTCGGTAATGATATTTACAATTAGCCGGTTCGACATGTATGCAAATGCTCTCAAGTTATAACTGAAGATAAAGATGTATGCATACGCAAGATTATCCAAGTCTCCTTCAGAGAAGACTTCAAAAATAACTCGAGAGAATGTGTTTGAGAATTTGTGGATTTGATTGACTTCCACTTTTTCTTTCTATCCGCGGTATATTGTACGCAGTTTGCATAAGTTTATGATAGCTGGAGCGGGTTGCGTAAGGTTCTCGTACGCGGAAGAGGCAAGTCCTCTCGTGGAACGTAATTTTCCGTGAAATAACCTGCTTCGAACGATCTTACACAGCGAACGTTAATGGATCGTTAACAAGTTTGGTATGGGCGTGCAATTAGTCGATTTTCGATGTCACAGCACGATCACTAACCAATTTCCAGTTAATTTTTACACGAGGTTAAGCAAGCGGCGTGATTGGTTACTTCCATAGAGACTCCTTGCGGATATTAATGCGGTCGCGGGTAGATACACCTTGATAAACTAGTTCCCGTTAGAGATGACTGGCGCTATTACTGTCAATTTTTATCGTGGCGTTTTATCGAATCGGGACGTAATTATTTCCTCGTAGCAGGTTAGCTGTGGTTGCGATCGCGTCTCAAAAACGGCTCTCGTTACTTGAACGAAACCAAAACATCCAACGATGTTACATTTTTGCTCCGGGTGAAATTGATGTAATGCTCCTAATCAAAGGAGGCGCGTGAAATTACTTAAGCAATGACTCCTTATTTTCTCCCTGCCTGAATTTCCTATCATCTCGAATAAAAAACACTCGGTTTTTATCGTTCTTAAGAACACCATAACGAAACTGATTGCTCAGCTTCGAATAAAACTGTCTCGTTGAAAAATCGTGCTGTCCAAAGCTTTTTCAAAGGATCCGGATTTAGAGTCGGGCTACTCCCACCAAGGAGCCTTCGTCGAAAAATGGAGCCACGCGACAAATTGAAGGAGCTGGTCGTTCGGCACGAAAGCAAGCTTACGAAGTCGAGGGCAGTGGCCTGCGCATTCAGCAAACGCATTCGATTCTGTCGTTATTGTCCAAGTTTACCGCAATAAGTTTCCAGGATAATCTGCGCGTAGATGGAGCAGCTAGGAGCCAGGAGGTAGCAAGAGCGGATAATGACAGGCCCTGACTCGTTAGGTGCCCGTAGACCACGAACAAAAAGGCGTACGACCGAACCAACCGAGCCAAGCAACCACCGACCGACGAACGAACGGAGAGGATAAAAAGAAAAACCAGGGCGCACCTGTGCACTAGCAGTAACACTTTACTGCCTCGATGATGTAAACGTGAACGTAAATGAGAATAAGTGGCTGGACTTAAGAAAATTGCACGGTACACTGTGACCGTGCGCGCTGCGGCTACACCGGCTGACCGTTGTAGTGGATGACGTTACCCGCGGATCGATTGTTTTTGTTATCGATCGATCGACGCCCCCGGTTTTCCATCTGTTCGTTTGACTCAACCCAGTTAACGTAACGCGGTTGAGTAATGCCCGTTTCATGGATTAGATAATGACGGGTCTGATACTTTGATTCCATTTACAAAATCTACGCTATCGGTTAACGAATTTTGATAAATCGATTGTTGTTGCACTACTGGAGGACTGTTTAATCATAGTACGAAAGCAACGGGATCTGCAGAAAGAACTGTAGAATGTACATTGAAATTTAGATGGACATTGATCCGTTTGAGTTTGAAGAGCGCAGAGTATCTCTGATAGTAAGAGCTCATTCATCATTCGAATTTCAGTTGTATAAGCATTAAGAACAAATATTTGTCTACTTGGAAACATGGATTACAGTTAAGTGCTCCAGAAAATAGAAACAGCCCTATTTGTTAGCTAACGGTACCAACAACGATATCGTCACATCTATAAGCCACCGTTTCAGTTCGACAGAATCCAAAAATATCCAGCAAACAATACGGACTTCCCAGAAACTTTCAATAGAATCTCGACACTGCTCCACATCTGGTCTGAAACCTGCGTACCGAAACGTCAAGCAGCAACAGTCTCGACTCGTCCTCCGTAGATGCTATCGCGACCGGACATTATCGCCGCTTTCCATGGTCCCGGTCCCGTACGCTGGCCGGAGCTTAAACGGATAAAAGACGCGCGTGTACGACACGCAGGACACGCAAGTGCACGCGTGTATACGCACCGGTCGTGTATAGCAGAAGAGAGGACATAAACATGGCCCATTATATACACGTAAAAGTCGCATCGTCGTCGTCGTGCGTCGTCGTCGTCACGGCTCGTTCGTGTACGAGAGGTGAAGTTCATTGCCTCCTCGTATGCGTTGAGCACACTGGCCACTGCTGCACACGCGTTTCGCGACCATGTGCGTGCACGTGAGCCGTCCACCGTTCCTCTCCGCGATCCCCTTGCCACGTTTGTGCATATGTGTCGCTCGTAAATACACGAGTCACGTGCTGCCTGAAGACGTCAAAATGTGAGGCGTAACTCAAGTTGAGGAACAGACGACGACTCCCACGCGATCGCGAGCCTCCGATCGGTGCACCGGTTACTTCGAACCGCCGGTGTCATCGAGCTAATTCGACCATGTTATGCGATTTCAAGTTAAGGATTATGGTTTCTTATTTTAGAGAAGGGTGCATAGGGAAGTATCATTTATTATTAATATGTAGTTTATGATTGTAAGAGTTCTTTTCAATTATTGTTGTGGAGTACTCTCTTTTGGTTAGGTTGAGTTTGATCGAATTAAGTCAGATTAGGTTGAATTTGATTAGGTCACGTTAGGTTCAGTTGTGTTTCAAGGTTATTTTCAGTATATCAAGAAGTTATAGAAGGTGCAGGTGTTATGAAACATCCAATGTTATAACGAATTGTTTCTGAATATTTCAGAAATATGCAGTTGTATATACCAATGTCATTGCACTAGTTCCAAGCGATATAAAAGCATCGAAAATGCCAAACGAGCGACACAGTGACTTATCCCCTGACTTCTCGTCATTTATTCCGTTACCCGTCGTAAGAGGAGCTAATCAAGCGTGCAACGAGCACGCGGCTTACGCGAAATCCTCCCCGATCCTATCCGATGCGTAACGAGCGTTATCGTTATCAATCTGGATGTAACCGGTGCCGGGTGCCCCGGCTAATAGCCTGGACACCTCCGCGCGAAATCTCGCGCGTTCCGCCGCGGCTTTCGATGGCCTACGCAGAAAATGATATCTGTCGGTCGAGAAAGGGGTAGAGGGGCCACGTAAGTAGGTGGATTACGTTTGACTGACTTGACAACGCAATGCACGCTGCTCGCAACAAGTTCTCCGGGGACTCTGGTGAGGGTAAGCCGAGCGAGCGACGGAGAGAAAAATATCCAAGATGGAGGGAGAGAGTTTATCTGTATGCGTGTGTACGGTTGCCACCGTTCGCTGAAAAGGGACGAAGAAATTACGTTGTGGCGCAGCTTATGCGCCCTCAGGGCACCATTATATGGTAATCTCTGCATCTCCTTCCCGCGTACCTTTCTAGGTTTGTCTCGTTCGCTCCGACTCGTTCTCTTTTCTCGATCTCTCCTATCGGCTCTGTCTCGTCCCATCTGTTTTTCTGGTAGCCTAGCCTCTCTCTGTTTCCCTCGTTGACTCGGTGAAGCATACGCGTCACGCCGTTTCTTCCGTGCTTCTCTGGCAACCTCCCTTGCTCCTCGGGGCTCTCTTTTCCCTTTAGTTTGTTTTCCGTTGCTAGGTAATTGCACTCTCTCGCTTTTACCTGGCCGACGTTTTCTTCTTGTATGCGTACGCTGACGCTGCTCTCTATTCGTTTCCGCGTTTTTTGCCCGCTTTCGACTCTCCCCCTCGCCTTCAACTAACTGTACATATGCCCTTCTTCGGACACCCCTTCGTCTTGGCGCGTCGATTTTCATTCGATTTTGCGTTCACGACTTTACGAGATCGTTAAGCAGGCGAGTAAACAGTGCGTCGTGTCCGGACCAAACAGCTCTAGCTGTCTACCCAGGCGTGTTTTGCTCGTAAAGAGGGTGAGAATAACGGCATGACCCGTTTGCGAGCGACGAAATCGGATCCGTTCTCTTCACCAAACTTGTTGAATTTTATACCACTGAGGACAGAAGTTTGTGTGCCTTAATGGTCGCATATTTTATGAAATCACTGGATCTCATAACTTCACATTTCTTTTTATAAGAAATATATTTTCTAATAATTGTAATATTTGTCTCATTATACATCGTTCTAGTACCAATTCTGAACATCGTTTGTACCGGGCCTAATATGGTGCACGTGCTGTCGAAGTAAACGCGTGTCAAACGAAAAACAATGTGCACAATGGAAAAAAAGAAAAAGGTGACGAGATCACGCTCCCCGTTCACCCTGGTATACTCGTTTAGGCTTATCAGACGCAGTTAAGCGCGCGCGTAACATAAATTCAACGGTAGCCGGTCGGTCAACGAGTAACGATAAAATTTAAGAAACGGCATTGTGCGGCGACTCGCAGCCAAGTCGCGCGTAGAAAGGAGTCGTTAAAGGCCGCTCTCAACCAGTTGAATTGGCGGCTCAATGTGGCGCGTGCTACCAACACACTACGGCTCGCGTACGCTACGTACAATCGGTGCTCTCTTATTATATTATGCATTATTATCTACTTATCGGGCTATTGTCCGTATTGGCTTCATTGGATCCGATTCTGGTCAGGGCAGCCTCTCTCTTCGACAACAATTGAACGGGACGCACCATCTAACCGATCAAACTCTGATGTTTCTCTTCCCCCTATAAGAAATACTCAAAAGTTACTCGAACTCTTTATCACGTACAGTAATGTACACTAATAAATACTTGTCATATTACCAATTTTTAATTAGCTTAATCGCACCACAGTGAAATGTGACATATGTGGTCAGACACAATACATTGTAGGGTAAGGGGTGAATACCTTAGTATTTAACCTGAGGAGTGTTTGATTTTCGAATAGTTTTCATTATGGTTTTTTTTCAGTTAGTGAATCGTATCGAATTTTCATCGTAGATCTCTTTTGCCAGCAGCTATTATCTGTTATCCTTTTACGAGGCGAGCGTCGACTTAGGACACGATCTGATAGGACGCGACAAGTCCGCCTTTTCTCCCCTGAACTCGTTGATCTTTTCTTTCTCATTGTTCTCTCTCTTTGTTCGTGACAAACGTATTGCAACGGTAAGCGTCCCTTTTTCCTCGAGAAATCCTCGAGAAATCGAACGTGCTCGCGAGGTAACGAGCAGCGAGAGAACCGGAGCGGAGCCCCGAAAGACCAACGAAGGAAAACTAAAAGCAATCGGCTGCGTTACGAGTTTTACTGCCCTACGGGATTTCTTATCTCTTTGTCGGTTACGTAACCTAACCGGTCATATTGTACAGATGCTGGCATTAAGTCGACCAAATAATACGGTAACGCCATGAAATGAACCGCGCTTTGGAAACGAGAGTGACGCAATCTCGCGACGATATTTGATGAAATCTGCTTCGACGCAGAATTGTTTCGAGTTAACTGCTTGGGTATATCGGTTGCAAAATTCCTTCGAATTTTCGTTCTTTTATTATGTTACGGAAGAATGAAAATGTAAGAACATAGCTGCGTAATTCAGCTCAGAATATGTCTGTAATTTTTGCTAGAGTGGATATTTGAGCTCTCTCATACAGTTCTACGTCGTTCAATTCTACAAATTCCATGTAGTTTATCTGTTTTGGGAAATGTTTATTTGGACAAGACCCTAGGGATTAATCATTGTATAAGCATTCTAATATAATTTACGCGTGTCCGATTCAATGATCGCTCGTTATTCATTGTTCGCTGAATCAGACCTCGAAATGTACGATATCGTGACCACTTATTATGAAAATCAGATTTATGGTGATACCATGCTCAAAGTGGCTGTGACAGTCATCGACCAGGCATTTCTATTCCTCACCAGTTACTTTATGTATTTCATGGAATTTGGGTCACGATGAACGTCACAAAACTGATACCGATAACAAAAGTGCATATATAAGTCTCAGTAGAAAAAATGTTGAACCTCAACCCTGTCAAACTTCTCCAAAAAACATATAAGCTTCGCTGATTTTGAACATATAAGTTTTATTGGAGTCACAAAAGACTGATGTCGGAGCTGTTGCTTTTTCCTTCGTGAAATAATCCTGAAGGCTCACCTGTAGACTGCTCTGATCGAGACGAAAGAGGCGACGAGATCTGATCCTTGACGATAAATCGGCGTTAACGTCGGCGCAAATTCCGAGCGAATCCCCGCGCGGTTTCGTTTCTAATTAAAACGCGCGACCCAACGGGGCATCGTGGAAAGAAACGGGCAAAAAAAGAGGGATACAGAGGGTAAGGGAGAGAGGAAGGCTACTGAAGCTGGCGCATGCCACAAGTGTGCCCAGCACCGGCTCCTATTGGGTTACAACCTGGCACTCCTCTTCTCTACGTCGACCGGTTTAATGTTACCACGCGTTACGCATCACGTATTGCGCTATGGAAGCCCTAGACCCGCTGCAAAACGGCCGTGCATTCCTCGTATCGATGCTATCGGATCACACTGATTTACGAATTAATCCACTATTGTACACCGTTCGGGATCACTTGTGTATCCATAGGGCACATGTCATAACAATGTTATTGAGGTGTAACGATCTAATTTTTTCTGACGTAATTCTGGAGTCTAAGGATGTCAAAGAGGGATGTGAAAATCTGTGCAATTATGGGTGTTCAAGAATTTTGGTTCTGGAGTCCAAGGATGTTAAAGAAGGATTTGAAACTCTGAAACTATGGGTGTCCAAGAATTTGTCAGTAATTAAAAATTTGTAAATTTCTCATGAATGCATAAGTATTGAAGGACGAGGCGCGTGACAATGTCCTAACAGCACGTGACGATTGCTAATGTAAATGGCTGACTTACGCCAAAGTTGAGTTGGGCACAGGTGTGCGAACGTAATCGCGATATCACGGCCGACTCACGGTCCTCTACCCCTCTCAACGTGCCTTCTCTTTCTTTACTGCCCGATCTCTTCTCCGTTTTTCTTCTTCTTCTATCTCAGGATTTGCTTCTTTCTTCTCCGACGTTCTCGGCTCGTCGAACGTAAACGGCGCTCGAATCCGCTCTCTGAACGTCGTTTGGCCCTCACCCTTTCTTACCCGGGTTGTAATATCTTCTTCTGCTCGCTCGTTTTGAAGCTTGTTGCGTTTTTGCGACGAGCCGAGTTTTCAACAGTTTGCAGACTTGACGCGCGAACACGCTTTGAGCCCGCTTAATCTCGAGAAGAAACGATAATGAAGTATGACCTCTCCCAGTTTTTCTCGGTGGCTCGTGTATTTTTGAGGGAGATTTAACTTTGAGTTGTTCTTTAGGATTTGTGGGATCAAAGGGTTTACAGATCAATGTTTGAGCTTCTTTGATCTGGAAAAACTATATTTACCAATCTGTGAATAGCTTGAAGAACAGAAGTTAATAGTTTTATAATTTCTGTGACCGCCCGTTACATCAGCTCGCGTTATTGTCAGTGTAATTAACTTAGAGCCTATCCTGCACGATAGCATCTGGTATTATGAAAGCTAATTGTTCCGATCTGTTCGAAGTTATCGGAAAAAATCTTTGTGGAGAAGTAGACGAAAAAGCCCGGGACACAGCTATAATTTCACTGTCGATCCATCGAGCGTAACGCAGAAAATAATACTGTTCGAGCAACCATGCTCCGTCGAGATCGAATTAAAAACGGAGCAACGAGAGATTAGATCTCAACGAGAAACCTCCTAACCGAGCGGTCGCCTATCATTTAATTTACCATCCAATCCCCTCTGCAAAGTCGCGGCGTTTAACAACCGGTGCATCGACCACGACGACAGAGACACGAATAGCGGAGGAAACACGAAGGAGGAGGACAGAGAGTCGCGAGTAGAAACAGCGATGTTGAAGACAAAGACGGTAGCCTGCAACATTTACCGTCTCTCCTTCAGGGGTGGATGACTCGAGAGGTCGGCTTTCCTCTCGTAGGCCTCGACACACAACTACTGTTCGCCACATGGCCTTCTCTCCTCGCTTCTGGTATTCCTCATCCTTCTTCTTCGTCCACGTTTTCCTACGGCTTGCCTCTCCGTCGCTCGACCAAGCCGCGATTATTGCCAGTATTCCGGACTGACATGACGTGACACGCTCGGCTCATACGACCAGGGTCAGGCTATGGGGTTAGCTGAAATTACGAGAGGCAGGCGCCTCCGTCGTGGAACGAGTTACATGTACGCGTGCCGCGTTTCCTTGCTCCGACGCTTCTTTACACGCACCGATCGAATCTGATCTCGTTGGTTCTCTATTATTCCGTTCCTTTTTCTACAGCGGTTGATAATAGATCGAGTGGGTGGATTTGAGTAGAACAAGTGGCTCGTATGATTTGTCTCGATTAAATGATGGCTTAGGTTTAGCTACGCAGCTTTCCTATGGTATATTTCTCATTGTTCAATCAAAATGGATGTGAATTTACAAGAAAATATTCCTTATAAATTAACGTACAATGATCTAATGCCAGATCTAGTATCATCTCCATTCTGAATTTCTAACGGTATTTATCTAATAAATGTGTCGCTATGTTTAATGTCAGTGTATTTTTATCTTTGGTATTTGCAAACTTTAACATTTATATCTAACGACTAATTGGTTAGCGATTGTCTTTGTAGAAAATTGGTTCGTGTTAAGGATGACCGGTGGCTGGAATCGTAATGGTCAAGGGAGCCGACCCTAATTTTCACTCTTGAATAAATCGACGGTAGCTGTTAGCAGTACCGTTCTAAAGCTACCCGGCTGTGTTGCAGCTGATGTGCCGTACGCACGAGCTGCAGTACGCAGAAACAAGAGAAAAAGAAATGGGAGAGGGGCCAAAGCAGTCGCATCACGTAGTGGCAGTGGCGAAAGAGAAACATTGAGTGCCGTAAGACCGAGAGTACAAATCGACTAATTTTCTCCTGTCAGTGAATCAAATTCTAGTTCAAACTCACCGAGCGTTACCGCAGCGAAAATGGTCATACAGTAATTGAATTTTCAAATGCGTAATTAAGGGATTTAGCTTGTAGATTTAGAAATTGTGGAAATTTGAGAGTTTGAGCAGAGGGAAATTCTGTAAACTTGCTCACTCGGAACAAGCCACAGCGTTCCACTGACCTGTCCCAACTACATATGCACGTAATGTGTACAACGACAAAGCATAGGGAAGAGGGACCACCAGTGGTCTGCAATTGACGTGGTCGCAGCGAGCGCAAGCTTCGCCAATCGGTGAGGAACAAAGCTGGAGCGCAACGCGTGCACGTTCTGGGCGGAGTAGGAGAGCGATCCGCAGGGCCAGGAGTCATCGAGTGACACACGCACGACTGCCACGCTTCGTGGTCACGGTCAAAGCGCACGCGAAACACCAACGACGAAGAGGAACGGGACACGGTTCGGTTGCTCCTGTAAACGGAGCGCCTCGAGGATCGGCCGCGAGCTTGTCCGATTTCGATCGCCTGTCGCCAAGATTGGGTTTCACCGGACAGGTGAAACGAAATCGGTTGCCGATAGATCAATCCCTACAGCTAGCTCGCTTCGGTAAGTCATGTTGAGAGACAGGTCTAATAAATAACCCGGGTAATTGTAAAATAGTGCTGGGCAGTCTTTCATAGAGAATTGAGACGTAGAAGACTTCCCACTTGTTAAATTTTGATTAGTGACTTTTCAGATGTGAAATTCTATTCCTGTTCTTACCCAACACTACTACCTACCCGACCGTACCCTATTTAAAATATTAGCATGAAGGAATGTCGTATTTTATTATAAAAATTGTCTTCACCTGACTAGATGTCACATATCAGTGCATACTGCATCATTTTTGCCTCTTGTTTGCTATAAAAGTGAATCCTTACGGCAGAGTCGACGTACAGAAAGTTCATCGTTCTCTCAAGTCTCTTACGAAACTTCATCCATTCCCGATGATCGATTGGATTTGTTTTCGCAAGTTTCGTTCAAGCCCCGCGGTGCTCATTACAATACGTAAACAAATCAAGCATTGAACTCGAGCCGCTATTACGACGTTAATTCAAGCAGGAGTACCGAACACGCAGCATAATTAGCAGGTGGAAGGGAGTAACGGGAAAACGGATAAAGTAAACATCGTACTTGGCCACCGAAACGCCAAGGAACAGGGATCCGAATCGGCTGAAACGAGAACCGGCGCCAACGATCCTAATGCGATTATAATTAGTAGCATTTTCCAGCCCCGGATCTGGAGAAATTGCGGCCCTCCCGAGGGGGTCGTTCGTCTTCGATGCGAGCAACTGGAGCTTGACGACGCCTGCGGCCTTTTCTCTGGAAGCTGCTGATCCGAGATCAAGGATGATCTCGTTACCTGGTATCGTAACACGATAGGATGTGTCGATCCAAAACTTCTCCCTTCTCCTCTTTCGAACCTCCGTTGTATCTTCGTGAGGGGAAACGACCATGGTACTACTTGCGAATATGTGAATACGTTGTGAATTCAATTTTTAAATTAGAAATTTACTTCAATGATTCTAATCGAATAACCCCTGTGATTAGTTCTGTTCCGTAATTTTATTATAGTGATCCAATGATGTACCCTACCTTTCTCAAAATTGCCAACAGCCCAATTTACCAAGAATTTCACCTCACGATACTTCTGCAATTTTCAGCAATTACCCAAGGCATACACTCGACTCCTACATTTGGTGCCCTCGCCCAGCAACGCAATAAGTGTTTCAGCAGTTGCAGCAAACAAATGTTAAGAAACTTGTGATCAACATACCCGGCTAATACACAGTTTACGTTTTTGAACGCGGTAAACTGGCCGGTTGTATCGCAATAGCATTACAGGTAGACCGGCGTATAGTATAACGCGTGACGAGTACAGGTATCATCAAGCTGGTAATGCCGGATAATTATTACAGAGAATAGGTGGAGACACGTCATCGTGGCTCCATTAAGCCGAGTGGCACGTTTTTCCACTCTCGCTCGGTCCCTCCCCGTAAGAGTTTAATCATTTCTGCAATGGTTGCAAGTTCCCTTCAATTAGGGTTGCCTCGAGGTCGGCCAGCCACCTGGGTAAACCTTCTCTAAGCGTTCGAGAAAGCTTTTTCCTTTATCGAACCGATGACTCCTCCTCCCACTTCTTCTGCTGATCCTCGGTCTTTTTTCGGCCGAGCCAGCAGACGTTAATTAGAAAGGATGATCGTGTGGGATCTGGATTAAAGTAAGCTGTTCCTTGGTGATACAGATAAAATTGAACAAGGTTGACCCCTCGGTGTCGTAGTTCTACAACCTCGCAAACTCCACGCTTTTCCTTTCCATCACAGGTTTCAAAATTCTGCAGAGTGATGACCTAGAAGGTGCACGTGATGTTTGCGAAGTTGGCTCATTCTTCGAAATCAGCACGTACAAGTCCGGTTTTCGGCGTTTCAGGACATTGACCGCGAAATGAATCAGGATGTGTTCATTTTGATTGCATGTTTACGAATGTTGATTACGTCTTATTGAAAAGGAAGACGCGGATACGGGCCGTGCACGCCCACCACCTTTGTTGGACCCTTTTTCAATCCTTTCATCGACCCCTGGTGAATGGAACGAAACCAGAACAAAAGGGGTATTACCTTCGCCAAAGGCACTGAAGATTCTTTGAAGTATCAGTTCTTTCTGTCCTTTAGAAAACGGGAAACAGAAATTTAGCGTTTATTCTCGTGAGAAATAATGCGAGTACCTTCGCGGGTATTGCTCTAACCCAGCGATGGACGTGTTAACTGTTCAAATAGTTCATAAGCACCACTGAGCTTGATGCAAACATCAAATTTTGTTATTGCACAGAGATAAAATTTTCAGACGTAATAATTGAAAATTTCGTAATTTTGAAGATTGGTTTCCTATGCACCTTTTCCATCTCTGCCCTGGTAAAATTCTACCCTGGAAAGACTCTAGATAAAATGTTGTTTGTCTTTCTGTCGAAAGTAAAATAATGTCAAGTAAACCGTGCTCGATGGTCAAAGAGTAAGAAACTGCAATGAATCTTTGGCTTCCGTAAAAAGGGGTCTTCAAAGTAGCAGCATCACCTCTCGACCCAATTTTCACCCCAACGGGTCTTTTCTACGAAGTGGCCAACTCGTTCCACGAAGTTCGCGACTTGAATCCTTGGTTGAAGAAAAAGGAAGAAACGCTGTGGACAGAGGCGGGCACGAGAATGTGGCAAGGAGAGAAGAGAGCCAGGAGGAGACGGAAGAACCCCTCATTAGCAAGGTAGTCCGCGAGGGCAGTGACGTTCGCGTTTCATAACACGTTGCAACGCACGCACGTTGCACACGCGACCACGAAGACGACCGTGTCTGTTCGCGTGGAGGCTCCTTCGCGGGGTGACACACGCCCACGAGTCTAATGTACGACACACAAAAGGGCTGAAATTATCCGGGAAACGGTGCAACCTATGCTCACCGGTTAAGAACCGTCTTTCTTCAAGTAGAGGCCACGCTAACAAAAGAGGGGTTAGGTCTCGCGTATATTGCCATAATTTTCACTCTGCCAAGGGATCAGCGGGAGGAGACGGACGCCCCTCGAACAGTCCCTGCTACAATCTCTGCTGGAACGTATAATCAAACGAACCGCGATATACTCGGGTCAGTGGCTGATAGCATCGAGAACGCTTTTTGCGCGAGGAAGTCGTCCACCTTATTCTTTCCCTTCTTTTTAACGTTGTTCACTTCTTGCTGACCTTTCATGGAATACATCTGTTTGAACTCTGCAACTGTTTTAGTGTGGAACTCAATATTTACACATTTACAAAAATATTTCTTATTACCTTAGTCAGTCTTATTGCATTTTACACAGTGGTGTATCAACGGAGAGTTTCTTTGAGAAAAACTTTTGAGAATAACTTTCTCTTATTTCATCATCATCATCATTATTGTCAGTCATCATCGTCAGTGATTATAATCGTCATACTAGCTGTGTAACAGTTTCGATGTAAGCTTTCCATCTGAATCGTGTGTTTCTTTATACTGCAGAATGAGGAGTTGTAATATTTGCAGGGGACTAGAAAATAATGTATGAATAAATGCAGCAGACTGTCGCCAGAAAATAGAACTTTATGATAATAGGTATTATTTCTAGAAAAGGGGTAGCCAAATGGATCGTAATTACGGTGTCTACGGTATGACGATCACAAAGCATGCATCAGAGTTTTCCGTGACGGAATCGTCATGTGTTCGAGAGGCGGTTTCCAATTCGCGAAATACACGCCATATGACGTCGCAGCCACGATGACAACAATTTAGGGTATCTATTTGAACCGCCTCCAACGAAGGAATGTTCTCCACGTGTCGCGTGCTCCTATGGCTAATCGTCCTCTGCATATGGACGAAAGGATTGGCGCACGCTCGTCATGGAGAAAATTAAATGCAACTGTCGAGAGGGGTTCGAATTGGTGAGCATCGAGGTAATTCCTAGTCCTGGCCGCGGCTCTGTCAACGGCGACTGTCAGTTTGCTGGTTTTTCGAGGGTAGTAAACGCATCATACGGCTTCGAGGATAAATACTGGCGTTCGCAAAAGGGGTGTCGGCGACGATTGGGGATCGAAACGAATGTGTCATCCGGATCGGTCGTGCTCGAAAGGCTTTCGAGGGATTCTCGACGCTGACCGATCGCTCTTCATGCCCGGATAATCCCGAAATGTTCTGTGCGGGGGTGAATCGCGTGCTATCCGCCTCGATTAATACGTTTCCCCTGCTCCCGTTGTAATTCCTCGCGACTTAAACTCGTCAAACATCGGCCAGCGTTTAATTAACGGGTTATCGGAACAATGCTGGACAGTGAAATAGTTTCGACCCTGTTATCAAATTCGACGGACACAATACAAATTATTTAAAAATAACTTCTGATACTTTTACAGAAATTCAAAATTTAAATATTTAATCATTTGTGAACGTGGAAGTCCAGTATTTGAGAATTTCTGAATTTAAGGAACTTGAATAATTTATCAATCGGATACGTTAGTTAAAATTTTCTTTGAAAACCTTTTAAGAAGCCTTGCCTTTAAGCAAACAAATTGTTAAATCGTTAATATATATTCATTAGATACAAATTGAATATTGCGTTATTCTACAGAGGGGAACCAGCCCTAAGGCCATTGTCGCCACCCCGTTTGCACGGACCATCGCGTGAGATTTTGGCACGATCTGAAGAGATTCATCGAGTTGACGAATAGACCGTGTCGCGACGATAGCACTCTTTCACCGACACCCACCATCAACCCCTTATCAATAGTACGGGATCTAAATTGCCGCGATAAAGCAAAGACAATTTGACGAAATTGGCGTCGAAAAAAAATCGTAGATTTACTTTTTATGGCCACTCATAACGATGCCTATCATCGCGAAACTTTCAGAAAGCTTGAAACGATAGACATTTGTCTCCATCGCGTATGTGATTGACTTTTTTTGCAGCCATTCCCCTGAGAGAACAGAAGGTTGCGTTAAAAAACTATCGACTCATACTTTACCCTAATGTCCTTTATTTTTTGTGGATTTCCGTATCTATAATAGTTTCATACTCTTTGTTATGACATACTTGTCCTGGGAGAGTGATGAAACAGATAAGATTGTATTGTGTTAACCTTCGAACCTTTTGCCACTAAGGAATTATGATAATAGTATGACAATTTAATATTCACAAGAATTTTAATAATATAGTAGAGTATAAAAATTCTCATTATTTGTCAACCCTTAACATTTCATCTATTTCTCTTCGTACACCGTTGAAAACGTTCGACGAGATGAACAATTTTCTCCATCATTTTTCTCCAAGAAATTTTTTAATCTTCCTTCCTCCGCGAGCATCTTGAAGCATCTTCAGCGTACCACTTTCGTCAGTTTTATCTTTCTTTGAGCTTCTTTCCGCTTCCTTCAGACTCCACCTTTTTCCCTTGACATTTTAATCTACGCGGATCTTTCAATCTTCGCCTCGAGATTTCTACATTTTTAACCTTCAATTTCTTCCTAATGCAATGTCTCCTTTGATCTCGCGTCTCCGCAATAATTCCGCAATTTTCGTTTCCTCATGGGTCAAGGGATTAGGAGCGGCCATAAGAGTTCAGAGTGGACGATCCGCGCAGAAAAAGCGAGATTACTCGAGGGCGGACAAAGTTCACGGCTTTTGCGAGATTAGAAAGTAGGCTAGTCGGGTAAATGCGAACACGCCTTTGTTTTCAGCAATTATCGTACTACGATTCAGTAGTCTGCTTGTGAAAAAGCGTGGCTTTACTGCTCGTATAAACTGGTTTATTGTCTCGCTCGCCCGAGTCGAAAATTGCCAATGAATTATTCGTCTCGCTTCACTGTATGTGTTCCTCGGAAACGAATTTCATTTTTATGAAGATTCACATTGAAACTTTCATGGAAACTCTAGAAAGCAGTTTGATATCTTGAAACGTCTGAATGTTGAGTTGGGAATGTTTAAATATGGTACAGATATTGTACATTTTATGTTAAACCCACTATTTTAATTTGTCTGACTCGTACATCAGTTGTGATGAATTTCACTTGAATTTTTAATACACTTTAACTTGGAGTATCCAACTATAACTTACGTAGTCAACGATTACTTAACACCGAATAGATATAACATCAACTGTCAGTTCTGGCAGACAGACCTAAAAAATATGTTGCAAGATGAATTCAAAAGCTCGGAATCTTACCTTATGACCTCCTTCGGCTGTCCAAAAAACAGTACAATAATTAAAACCCGAGATATAACTTTGAAACCGCGGTATAAAGCGCAAAGACAAATCGTCTCGTCGAAAGAGGCAAAGAAAGTACAACGAGAAAAGCGAACACGATATCAGGATCAGCAGAGCCGAAGCAGAAACAGAGAGAAGAGGGTTGAAAAGGAGCGATACGAAGAAAACGAACGAGCGAAACGAGCCCTGGTAGCAAAACGCCACAAAGGCGAGCATTATGCGAGTCGGAGGCTCGCGCGAGTCTAAGACAAAAGCTTCTTTTCTGTGCTCCGCCAGCATTATGCCCGTGGAACGTGTCTACCAGCTTGGCGAGATCTTAATTTGCATGATCCCGCGCCGCTCGAGATAAATGCTCGACGCAATAAAAGTCCGTAAATCCTTCAATCATCGACGACACCGAAGTCTGAAGCGGCGGAGGGTGGATATTCGGGCTGTCGAATAGAAAGCGGACCGTGGAAAGCCTGTGAAGAGGTTCAGGCACGAGATTACGTCTCACATTGTAGCCCGTTATTTAAATTAGGCCAATAAAGCTGCTGGAGGAAGCGCGTTCGAGTGTGCTAGCCGAGGCTGATCCGGCACGGACAAGACGCGTTGCAGGCGGATTTTCACGGAAACGAGGCTCCTCGAATCGGGTAAGTCCCCATCCTCGACGGTAATTGCGACCATATCCTGCGTCACGTCTGGTCGACGCTCCAAACTGGCGACGATCGCGATAAACGCCCTTCGACCGAGGAAATGGATCACGATCACACCGATAGCGTTCGCTACGCGGGTCCGGTGATTTCCTGCCGCTGCGATTACCACCCCGGAAAGAATCCAACGCTTTTTAGCCTTCTCCGCTGAAAGGGTGCGAGATTACAAGTTTGGGGTTCTGGGTAGAAGAGGAGATCGATATTTGTTTATGGTGTTTGATGAATAGCTTTGGTTTAGGTTAGGTTTGTGAAGCTTGCTGTGTAAAGGACGTGTCTGAAATTGTGAAGTGGGTTCAATATTGGTTATCACCTAATTTCTACATTGCTGAAGAAGATAATACAAGGTTCAATCTAGAGGACCACCAGCGTATATCGTAACTCCAATGAAGTTAGAACTGATCAATGCTATGATTATTCAAATTCAAATACAACGAGAACCTAAAGAAGACAAGTATCAAGCGTAACACTACAATGATATTCAGTTAGGATGACATGTGTCATTTAGTCTTCACATGACACAGACAAGTGTCCACACAATTGTACCTAGACTAGATTAATTAAAGACATACAAATATGAAAGTGAATGTCATACAAACTTCTTGACATAAGTATTAAATAATTACTTCAATTGAACAATCCGATAATACGATCAAAACACAGTTGTCCAAATTATCATTTGCAACTGCCAGACAATAACAAGTGAAAATGTGATCCAGCCACAAGTAGGTCACAATTTGCGTTTACAACTCGTTTTCAAACTCTCATTCGATTCACAGAAGGAAGTCAGACGCGTTCGCAAAGTGGATGCAATATTTACGACGGACCACGTGATCCGTTACAATCTGAACAGCGAGCTGACCTCTCCTGGTTGCTCGTATTTCAAGGTAATGTCGAAGAAGTTGCATAGAAACGAGCGATAGTTGTGGCCAGCCTCTTATTGCCTGTTTTTACAATCGCGAGATGGCCTAGGATCGCTGCTCGAGACTGTAATAATTTACACCGAAAAAGTACACGCTGTTCCTCGTAGCTCGCGCACGAGCCCCTCGTAATGGAAACCATTCGTAAACATTATTTACTGGAAGCTCGGTTTAGTCGGCGATTTATCGCTCAACGCGATTTCACTGCCAGTTCTTCGATAAAAATCACGAAATCATGGATACTAGGCAGATTGAAAAAATATCTTGTTGAAAAGATTCGTGTGGAGTTTACTCTAAACAGAAAATGATAAAAGTAGCTTAAAAATTACAAAATTATCAAGTAGCTTTTGAAGTCCCAAAGGTAATAGTTCCAGAATTAATAAGGTACATTAAATAATTTAGTTTGAATAAATCTTACTATCACTTTTTCGTAACCCCATGACCAATTTTGTTAATGCATACATCATTATTCCGTATACGGATATAATTTCCAATTAAAGAATTTCCATGTTTGACGTATTAATTACTGTAACGAACAAACCCGAATTCCGTACAGCGTTCCAATTTAATTTTACAGTTTGTTGTTCCGTACCGTTGCCACGAACATTTTTTAGTAATGCAACAAGATTAAATCCACGTCGTTAGCGTTGTTAATTCAAAGGGAAACTCGATCCGGCTGAAAATTCATTTTCCCATTAATTTTTCCAAAACAGCTTTAGTGATCTAAACGCACAAAGACACAGAACGTTTTCCCTAGCGGACGAAACACGAGGGTTGCATCGAAGCGAACGAGCATCGATTTCACCCGCCAGGGTCATTTAATTGATCGACTATCGAGCCGGTCATCTCGCTGATGACCGTAATGATCGGCGAACCCGCTGGCATCGCGGTATTTTCATTATCGCCGGCGTGTCCGCACACAGAGAGAGCCCTGGCGTCGCGCGCGACCACCTGAGTGATGACGGGCGGACAGCGTCAGGGCGCTTTCAACCCACCCCCGTTCATTTGCATATTTTGAAGCGCACCATCAACAATGGGGCCGGCGCACTCCGTTGCTTTAGGCGCTCTATCCGATAGATTACGGCTTGATTAGCTTTATTAATTTAAATCGACCGCTCGGTCATCCACCGTTGAGGATCGGACTCGCTCGCTTTCGCGCGTTAACTTTGCGGCTTTGGATGCTGCATTCTTGGCATTTGCAAGTGGACGCTTTAATGAATATTGATGTAAGGATTGGATATGAGAAATTCAGAATTTGGATGAGAAATCTGAGGATACAAGGTGGATAGAATTCTATCTAGAAGTAGGAGAATCCTGGAATGTTATGATCTGTTGGTATAAGGAACTGCAAATAAGATAAATAATAAGGGTATGGATATGGAAACATAGGTATATCAGCACACAAGGAAATATAGTGATTTGTAGATATAAGGATCCGAAGGTGTAGGGTCTGTGGATGTAAAAATCTGTAGATGTTGGTATCTAAAGGTATAAGACTTTGTAGGAGATGTGATCTAAAGACCTAGTTATCCGAGTGGTAAAATTCTGGAATTGTAGATATATGGAGATGCCAGGTATCCTGAAGATAAAGGAGTCCGGTGATGTAGGAATCTGGATATGTAGGGATCTGAAAACCTAGAGATCTGAAGATGTAGGTGTATGGAGAAGTAGGGATCTGGAGTTGGTATACGGAGATGTGAGGATCAGAAGATGCAGAAATCTGGTGATATAGAAGATTCTAAAGATCTGGAGATGTAGGATCCTACTGATATAGAGTCCTACTGATGTAGAGTTCTAAAAATGTGGGATTCTAAAGACAGAAGTATATGGAGATATAGAGATCTAGAGAAACCATGACGTATTTGGAAGTGTATTATAGTGATCTATTTATAAAATGCAATAGTAAAACTACTCAGGGTTAGAGGTAAACGTGTGTTATATCCGGGAATCTGCATGTATAAAATGTAGAAGATACGGGTAGCTGTATGCGTAGGTGTATAGTGGTCTAAAGGCGTTCACCAGAAAAAGCTCGCCTTAGCTCCGCAGGACGTGGCAGGCGCACCTGTTCGGAATCGCATGGCACGTTTAACGGTGTTAAAAACTCAGCAACGACCGTGTACAACCTTAATAGGAAGGGCGTATTCCCGGCTTGTCACGCGAATGCATAACCAAAGCAAAGTTCCAATCGTCCACTCTATTTTCCTTTGTTATTACCGAGGACAGCACTCTACAACGCAAATATTTACCGGCCAGCCCCGATGCGTCGCCGCATCACCGACGATATTTTTGTTCAACATTTGGCGCATTTGTTTATTTGTATCGCGACAGATTCTCCCCGGTAGAACGCACGGAATTTTATATCCTGGACTATCCCCGTTGGATATTCTCCGATATTCCACTTCTTTCTCCATTACCCCTTGCACGCTCTACGTTAATTATCTGGAAAATGAAAACCCGAACGAACTGCTGCGCCGTGGTCCGCGAACTCTCGTTTCTCGTTCATCGCGAAATTCAATTCTGAATTGCATTATCCGTCGCGCTTTAAACGACGAAAGCTTTCGCGATGAATTTGTCGCTGATTTGCAATCTTCGTCTCGATTTCGTTCTCGTTCCTCCGATTTAAAATATCCTGTGGCACTTTTTGCACTAACAAGCTCTTATGTCTCATCTGCTAATATTTGTGATCATGAATATGTGTAGAATTTACCGACTGTATACGTTTACTGTTCAAGGTCATAATCAAGGTCATATCTCTATATTTGTAGAAATTATTGAATATGGCCTTGCAACGATTTTGGAAAATAAAATTATCTCCAATAGGTTAGTACAAATAGTAAATGTTGCATGTCATAATGTAGCAACGATACCTCAAAAAAATATGGTGAAAGAAATTGGAGAAGATAGGTAAATTTTGAATCATCATTATCTGTCCCTTTCGTAAGCGTGGGCCATGTTTCAAGCATACTCAACATGAAGAGGTGTGAAACTTATCGGCGTGTTGGATTAATCGTAAGCGGTAGAAAAATTTGTACCGATCAATTATTAGCCCTTTAATCTCGAGAGGCTGTCAATCTCGTCGACAACTCGGCACGACAGCCATTTAATCGACGTCCAAAAGGGTCGAGGAGAAGCTCAATCGGTCCCTTCGGTGCGGATCAGCGCGAGTCTCGGCGCGCGTGTTCGCGAAGACACGCTGCGCTCGCCTCCGCCGTCAATCAAGGCAGGTACGCGGAAGTTCAGCCAGGAATAGCAAGCTAAATGGCACATGCAGCAAAAATACAATGGAGACATGCCCATCTGTACAACAGTCACGGATCGGATACGTGCGAAACGCTGGTTTCACGCTCGCTCACTCGCTCGCTCGCTCCGCTACTGGTAGCGTTATAGAAATTCTGGTGGTGGGTCGTTTTCGAGCGGTACGACGTCCGATCGTTCTTTTCGCCGATCGTTTTCTCACGGTGCTCTCTCTGCCGATGCCACGCGCGAGAAACCGTTCAGCGGAAGAGACCTAACCGTTTGCATAGATATTTAAATGATGGGTTCACGTGTCTCTTTAAGTTAACTGGGCATTGAGACGCTGCTGTTTGGGATGTTGCTCAAGTCTTTTTTCAAAGAAAGTTTAAGAAAGAAGGTTTGTCACTTCGGTTGACTGACAGTGTGCAGTCATTCACTTGTTCCAGCTGTTGGATCACACGGTTTGCCTCGAGTTTCCAGATTTTCATGTAGGTCACTTCTGTAGTTGCTCATTCAGAAAACGTTCTCTGATGGCATAGAGCCGTAGTAGGCAGATCAAGTGTTCTCCAGCGTCCTTTTTAATCCAAACGAAGAACGGCAATCAGCTCTAGTGCTCGATCAACGGATCGTCAGATTAATATCTACCGTTAATGCTATCTGCAAAACGGCAACTTATGCAGTGACCTGGTGGAAATACGTACACACGGAATAATATCATGGCAATCAAATTACGAAACAGGCAGATACGTCAACAGAATTCTGTATGCACTGAATAATGCATTGTTGGTGCAGCTAATGCACGGTCAGCTAGCGTGCTGACCACGGACAGCAGCGGACCTCGCTGTAATTGGGGTTCGTGTTTGCGAATCAAAGTCATCATCGGCCGTCATCGTAGCCCCCCGACGTTTGTCTGCTGAAATGACCAGACTTACGCCGATATTCGTCGGGTCGGGCATGTAAACAGGCCCGAGAGTGCCGTGTAGTGCGCATCGCTTGAAAGGTCGTCGTCGAGGGTCGACGTTCCACAACCCTGAAATTCAATGCTCAAAAAACTCGTTTTCGTGAAACATTGCTATGCGCATCTTCGCTGACACATCCGGCTCGTGGTTTCTCTTGTTAGTTGGCCTGCGAAAATAAACGGGTTCACCTTTGACAAGATAGCTGGATGCTGGATGTGGAAAGATGATGCTCTTTGTTTTAATCTCTGTATTTCAGAGGTGACATGTGTCTTTATTTCAAGTGGTACAGTAGGAATTAATGGGAAGTTAATAAGTATTAAATTGAAGATTCATGAAGATTAAGTCGAGGACTTAGTATGCAGTTCTTATTGCAACTGGAGCTCTGTGAGTTTGAAGTAGTGCACGGTACACTTAACACAGCATAGACAAATGAGGTGTCTATCAAGTTTGAAAGAATGTTAATTAAAGATTAATTCAGTGCTGTCATCAGGGGGAGTTCTATAATCGTACTTGAATGATCATGACACTAAATACCTACAACATGTTTATAGAAGCTTCAGCATTCATAGTCTACCCTCCTTAATATTTCTTCCAAGACACCTGTCGATCCTTGGTACACAATAAATTTCCAATATCCCAACAAAACCTACCGTCATAAATCGTCTTCATACCTCAAAAACTGATCTTCCTAATTTTCCTCGTCCAGCCGGGTCGTATAAAAGGAAACAGAATCCTCATAGCCCGTGGCACATTTGGACTCGTCTAGGTGGCAGGGCTCGCAATAATGGCCAAGCGGGTTTTATAGGTGCAGCAGTCGACGGATGGCGGTCGTGCCAGCACATAAGGGCCAATAAGACGGTCTACGTCTCCTGGCGGCAGAATTTCAGCCAAGACGAAATTACATTCCGCCATCCGTCGATGGCTTCCGGACGCGTTCTGTCGTGAACGCGGAGCAAGGGGCGCAGGAACGTCCACGCGGAATGCGGACGAGGATTTTCCAGCTGGCACGGGGAAGCCGCAATTAGCCAACTCGATTTTCCTCGACGTCGCGGCGAGCCTCGTCGATCCCGGAAATTTATTTCCCATCTCTCTCTCTTTCTTCGGTCTCCGGAAGCGGCACGCGGCATCGGGAAATTTATTCGAATGCCGCGAACGACTACGGCTGTAAATCGTGAGACCCGGGTCCGGGGTGAACATCCCTAGATGGCTTCGATTGCGAATTTCATCGATTTCGAAGGAATTCAGCGGGTCGTTTGATGGTTTATTAGCTGGATAATTGCGGATTGAATTGAGGTTCAGAATTATGTGGACGGGGAACGAGATATATGAGCGTACTACTCTGCTCTACTTTCGGACACTTTTTCCTTTCCCATAAATTTACAAATTTATTATCTGAAATACACCTCAACGAGTGATTTGTCTTTTATTAAATAAGAGGATTATAGTTGTAATTTTTATTTAGAATTCCTAAATTGAAATTTATGTAAACGAGGATTATGTGAAGTGAATCCAGATGTATTCATTTTTCAAAATTTTAGTCGTTTGTCTGGATAACTGTAAGTTCGTCGTTCAAACTACATATTTCACAGGATCAGTGTCTGGTACCACATTCTTTTATCTTTATTCATTAATCTTGTACAATGCCTCGCCAGAAGATGAGGTGCTGATGCAACGAGTGCATTCTTCGTGTCGTGTTGGCTTACAAATAGTCGCTCTTTGAACGCGTCTAAATATGTCAACACGTCTTACAACACTTATGTGTTAAAGTCATTGTCCTGCTGTCACCATAATATCACACAATTTTACCATCATCGCATTTATTATCTGCGGAAAGTACATATTTTGATGAATCCTTTGTGACCTGTAAATTAATGATTCACTACTAATGGCAGAGGCGATACTACGAATTCATGTATAACTCGACACCGATCATCCATGATCATGCCAATAAAATCTCTCGGCGCAACAATATTCATGAAATACTTTACACCACGATTTCAACATCGCGCGTCTACACCATATCCTTGAGCTACTTCTACGTGATTAATTTACAACAGCTGGAAACAGGTATACGCCGCGATAAAGACTCGCAGTATCTTATCCCGTGAGCGAAGGAAACGAATTTAGAAGATCGGTCGATTCTCATGCATAGAATTTTTTTTCACGATCCAAAGTAATAACTGCCTATTATTTTTTTCTGACACGGTAATAACCCGTGTATTAACAATTCCTAAAAGCTCTAAGCATTCATTAATTAATTGTCTACCATATTCAGCAGCGTATCTAAAATCTCGTTCCCTCCGAAAAATGTTCGCAGGATTTAGTTACCGTTGTCAAGTATTTTTTCCCGCGGTACGTTTTCGTTCTCGTTTTGTCCCGACTTCTTGGATGGCCAGCAGAGATAGTCGTCGGGTTTTTGCGCCATTCCTTCAATGGTATAATGGAGGATCGAATATTGAGGAACGGTGTTTTTATAGCTGTGGCAGCAAATCAAAATTTCCGGTGAAAAAAAGAAAGGATAATGGGACTGTGGAGTCTTGCCAGACGAAATGGTAGGCAAGCGGTCAGACAGGAAACGATTTTTTGGTGGCTACGCCAATGACGCGTAGCCCGGTAGCAGGTCCCCATCCCACACCTGCACAGGTCAGCCCCTGCCTCTCATTATCCCAACCTGATCTTTCGAAAGATATACTCGAAGGACTTTCGTTTTATTTATCGCGCTGGCAACGATCAGAATTTCTAAAGACTTATTCTAGAAACGCCTCTCTCGCGCGTTAATCCTCGTACGAAATCCTTTCTGATGGAAATTTCGAAAGCGAGGATTTCCTCCTATTTTCTTCTCTTTTTTTCTTGTCTTTGTTCCCCTTCTTCCGAACCACCGCATTTTATGTTCGATCTACAAAATAATCTGTCTTTCGACTTCCTTTCTTACTACCTATTAAAATTTTCTTCAGATTTTTTAATTTTATTGTAGAAAGAAATTCCAGTATGGAAGATTAATTGCAGATAAAAATTGAATAAATATTTGTAGTAAGAGTTTGTATTTCATTCTCAATACATTTTCGTTGTGAGAAACTTTGCAAGGAAAGGACCAGTTTTAACATTGTGCAAAATTGTATCAAGCGTTGAACCAGTCGTAAGTTCGTCTCACAAAAAGAATTCCCAGTTTCTTTTTTCCTAAGATCTCACGTGCACTGAAAGCAGGTACGTTGATCCGAGCGTAGCAGGTCAAATCTGTACTCCTTTCCTTCTTCTTTCTCGATTCCGTCTCCCCTCCCCCGTTTGCTCTCTGGTCAGAAGAAACTCATTTCATTCGGTGGCCCCGCGAGGAAGATCGTCCAAGCGAGAAGCCGAGAAAGCTTCTTTGCCGACTTGCTCCTCGTTGGAGACAACTCTCAGACTAAACCCACATGTGCGATAATAAACTGTCGCTGGCCGTAATGCGTTCTAAAATCTTCTCTCGTAGCTTCCAGCCGTTCCTTCGTCCCTTGTCTTCTTTCAAACAGAGACAAGACCCGGACGAAAATAGAAATTCCTTTGATGAAAAAGTCTCGACGGCAACCAAAAGAAACGGTGCAGATAGGTGAGATTTCAAAAGCGAAATGCTCACTGGCCTTATCGGGTAGTTTAGTTTCTTCTGTCACGCGCCAGATGAAACGGAGAGATGCGGAAAGCTTCTGGAGTTTACGTTCGGATCGTTTGAGATTTGACGCCTTTCGTCAAATGACAAAGGTTCAGATTTTTGTATGTATTTGAGGATGTTCTAACTTAATTTTGCGATTATCAGGGAGATTGTATTCTGAGTTTGATATTTAGTATTCAATTAGGGGTAGAATAAGAAGTTATAGGAAGCTAAGGTTGGAGATATTTGGAGATACAGAAATTTAACAGTAATAAGATCTGATGGTCTGACAGTCATTTAGACATGTGGTATCTGGTGATAGAGATAGGAGATATGATGATTCACTGATATGTGGATATACAAATATCAGGTTGTATAGTATCTAGGGACACAGAGATTTGATCATAAAGGTATCCAGATGTATGTAGATATCTGGGTGTTTAGGGACTTAGATGCAAAGATCTGGACGTATAACGAGGTACATAACGATCTGGATCTCTACATAGCTACACAACGATCTATACTAGGATCTAGCTGTTTAAGTGTTTCAAAATTTCCTTCCAATTTCCTTAATCGAAATGGTCGTTCATCGAAATCGTTTCATCCCACGCCACTTGAAGAAACAGCAGGTCTAACATACCCCTGTCCAATCTCCAGTCTCGCAATTAAATTCGTTTACCACGGATCGTTTAATCGCCACCGGCCGATCAAACAGCAATTACAGAGACACACACTTTCCAATTATTCCCATTCAGATTTAATTACCGCGTGTGTCAACATTCGTCGCGTGTTGGTGGTCGAGTAGGGCGAGAAACGAACCGTCATACGAACTTATTAAACATATGCTGCTGTTTTTCCTAGATCACCACATCGGAACAACCCCTCTCCAGTTTGGAATGATAATAGCTCGTAATCCGTAGCGCTGTGCCACATAATAATCGGGGTGGAGGGTTCCGAGTCGCTTCCGAGCTCACCTACGAAGGGGTCGTGGCCCTACCACCCTGTTAGAATACCCATTATTCGACCGACAACACCGTGGTCTTGGAATAGAAAACACCATATGGCGCGTGCAGGTGTACATGGAGCCGATTAGGAGCCACTGCGCATGAATTTACATTAATGTGCCGCGGGATTTACGTCGTTTACCGGATTTATTATTTCGAGCATGATTCGACGGTTTCGGGAACAGGTAGCCAGGCTATAGTGATTGCTTACCTGGCGCCAGTCTGTATTAGCGTCGGGCTATTGACCGGTCCATGTCTCTCGATCTGATGAATGATGACAATTTTGAAATGAAGCTGAATCATAAAATCTGATATTTCCATCCTATTACCTATTTCTTAAACTTGAAATATTTTACTGGCTTAGGTATGGTCTTTTTAGTCAACCATGATCATTGAACTTTGATCACTTTTTGGTAAATTATGGAACTATTCAATCTAATCCTTCTGTGGATCACATGCAGTGATTTCGACTATTGCCCCAACTAAATGACCAAGTTGCTGGGTTATAATGAAATTAATATATGAAACTTGATGATTTCAAGTCTTATACCTGAAACATCAAATATTGAAGTTTAGGCGAAGTGCTGTACATGCTCGAAACGGTCTGCGAATGCTTAACTAACAAATATTTGTCGGACGAGCTTCGAGATTTTATTTGAAATTGCTGACTGTTTTATAACGGTATCTATGGATTTGATTCGCGAACCGTTGAGTATTCAATTGAAGCTTTTTCATCCCGAATCTCTCTCGTCCTCAATCGAATTGTCAAAGCATAGGTTCGTTTCGATCGACGCAGATACGTATCGTTCCGCCCGATTTTAGTCGAGCTCCGCCGAAAGGACCCTCCAATTTTCCCCATTTTTGCTCCGGCCGGACCAGATTAACTTCCAATTTTCCGGAACATAATTTTTCCAGTTTCACAACGGTATTTTGTCCGATACGTGTATTCGATCAAGAACGAGTTGTTTTCCAGACTCTCATATTATCAGTCTACGTTTCAATGCGATCGAACGAGAGAGACGAAACGACAAGAAAGGGTGAATGCTCCGTATTTCATGTATTTACAATTATAAACAGCGATGACCAGGGAGGATTTCAAATGCTAAATGTTCGGTTTATACGGTGATGCATATTCATTATGCATATTCTACCTGATGCTGAGCCACTTTTAACCTGTCTTAAAGTACTGGCGAGCACGGTGGGATTTTCTAGAGAAAAGCGATGAAGGTTTTTGTTCGGTTTCTAAACATAGAACTTGAACAGTTTGTGATTTTGTAACAGATAGAAAGGATTTGTGGTGGGTCTTCGCAATTACTGAATGAGAAATTTCAATTTGTAAAGGGCAGAAGTAACTCGCAAAGTTACCCGTTGTTTCCAAATATAATCCGGAAATATTGCGTATGCACCATCTCGATGACGCAACGCAAATTGGTCCTGTAAACCGTGAACGAATCACGCGATGTGCCCACCTGTGCGCTCGTGAATTTTAATTTCACCAACAGATTATCATCGGCGATTTAGATCTTCGTGGACGCATTAACGATTCCCATTAGCATAGATTCATCGTCGGGGTATCGAAAATGTGCATAAATTCGAGTATGAGTAACCGGGTCGCGCACATGTTCCGAATTGCAAACCGATTTGTTGCTTCCGACAGGCAAATGGACGATCGCGGAACAACAGGGTCGCAATTCGAATAAGACTTCCGATACAAATTTTACGAGGTGACCGTGTCACGAGCGACGATAGCAGCTCTTTCTCCACGGTCCAAGCGAACCGTGTCCAGTCTTAAAAGAAACATAAACACGAACTCACAGAGAGAGCAATTTAGACCCGGTCCACTGCGAAGCACTTTTATTATGCTCTTGGTGTCATGTTCCACTTTTTCGCGCGCAACACTACCGTTTCCACGCGCTCCGCTTAGGAAAAAGGGACCTAGAATAAAAAAGTATAAACACCGGAACGATGGTGTGTAGAGGTCGTTTATCAGGTCGGAACGAAGCCGCAATAATTTCTTTGCCGATCGTTTGAACTGATCGATACAACTCCCTCCCCTATTTTCAGCCTCTGTTCCAGAGCTAGCGATGCTCCGAAGCCGCGAATCTGCTTGAGCTCCCTTCCGCGAAGGCAGTCAAGCTGACTCATAAAACGGATCGTTGAGCAGAAATCCTGGCGAGGAAAGGGTCCGACGATTGCTCTGCGGGGCTACCGTGTAATCGAGCGAGCCTGGTCGTGCTCCTCGATCCTAGATCCTTTCACGACTCCTTGATCGAATTCGATTTCGCGCGTGCACCGACAATAATACACGAGATGACAAGGATCTTCGTGGATCGTTGTTTCGCCGACTTTAACCGATTCTCTTCAGATTTTCATTTTTCAATTTGTTTGACGGATGAAGAGAGTTGTTGGTTATGGTACTATTTGAAAATTATAACGCTTGGTAGGTGAGGAGTGGCGAGATGGGGTATGGAGTTATGGAGCGTGGGGGTATGACGCGGTGAGTTACGGAGCATGGAGATTCAGAGCGTAGAGATATGACGCGTGGAGATACGGCGCATGGAGATACGGTGCGTGGAAATACACCGCGTGGAGATACAGAGCGCGTGGAGATACGGCGCGTGGAGATACGGCGCGTGGAGATACGGCGAGTGGAGATACAGAGCACGTGGAGATTCGTCGCATGGAGATACAACGCGTGAAAATACACCGCGTGGAGATACGACGCGTGGAAATACTACGCGTGAATGTTCGACACGTGGAAATACTACGCGTGAAGGGACCACGCATGGAAATACAGAGCGTGAAAGTTCCATGCGTGGAAATACTACGTGTGATGGTACCACGCGTGGAAATACAGAGCGTGAAGGTTCCATGCGTGGAAATACAGAGCCTGAAAGTTCCACCCGTGGAAATACAGCGCGTGGAAGTACCATGCATGGAAATACAGAGCGTGAAAGTACCACGCGTGGAAGCACAGCGCGTGAAGGTACCACGCGTGGAAATACTACGCGTGAAGGTTCCACGCGTGGAAATATAGAGCGTGAAGGTTCCATGCGTGGAAATACTACGCGTGAAGATACAGCGCGTGGAGATACAGAGCGCGTGGAGATACAGAGCGCGTGGAGATACACCGCGTGGAGATATGACGCGATGAGTTGCGGAGCATGGAGATACAGAGCGTGGAAGTGCAACGCGTGGATATAGATCGCGTGAAGTTACAGTGCATGGAAATATGACGCGTTGTAATTCGACGCTTAGCGATCTAACGTATCACAATTCGCTTCTTTCCTAATTAACGCGTAGTGTTACAACGCGTGGTAAATTAACGTTTCGTGATATAAACACGTAATGATATTAGCAAGTGGTGACACTAACTTGTATCACCACGTGTAATACTGAGACATAGTAATTCTAACCTGTAGTGATTTAACACGATACTAACGCATAGTGGACTAACACATGATGAATTAACACGTGGTTCTAGTAATACATTATGCTGATGACTAGCTCTACTTACACGTGGCCATACAAGCTAGCATATGATCTAACGCATGACTATGCGAGTGCGTAGTAATACTCAATCCTAAAGCGCACATAATTTCCATAAGTTCTGCATTATAATAATAGAATATGCTACACGCAAAATTTCGTCAAACGGCCAATAAAGCGAAGGTCTACTGTAGTCAAAACGGAAGAAAAGAAACGAAATTAGTAGCGTCCCGAGAATAAGAGAATCAAAGATCGGTTGGTTTGATATAACGGTAACACGTGAGTCATCTCGATTTGCTGTGGAGAGAAGACGGGGGACGCGGAAACACGTATTACTACGTAATTTCATGCGTTCACGCGCGTACACCTGTGCACCGGGGCCGATGATCGTTATTGCGTAAAGTCGTTTGGAAACGACGCGGAGCGGCTCGATTAAGCCGGTCACCGTCAATCCGATGCAATAATTCACCTGGACGCCTTATGACACGATAAACAAAGTCATTATATATTATGTTTCGAGGGCCCGGTGAGCATAAGGTGGAGCCTTGATGGAAAAATGAAATCAGGGTTCAGCGTTGTTTAACCCTCGCCGGAATCGGCGCGACTGCTCAAATTGCCGTGACCTGTTTCGTTGATTTATGACAGCGAGGGGCGCGGACCGGTGTCATTTGTTTTAGACATGTTCGAGTGGTGAATAATATAGAAGAATTTTTTTTAAAGCGTTAGGGTTAAGAATGTTCATTCCGTTATTAACGCCAGGTTTTTCAACAGCAAATTACTCTCTGAAATCTCCGTACGATTGTATCAAATTTCACCGTTTAACGAGCTTCGTGTTTGCCAAAGCCAGAGGAACTCCAGATGGAGCTGCAAGCAGGCATTTTACGAGCGTAATGCATTGCCGGTGCTTATTACAGGCTGATTGCATCACGTTGAGGCGTCGAGCGGTCTTAGTTGGTCAGTATGCCGATAAGATAAATAATCGAAGCGTCGGAGTGCGTAATCACGCGAGCACCTTACGCAAGAAATTTCACTAGCGAACCTTTCACCGGCTGGGTCTCTAGCGAGCAGATCTTCCTATTCTATCGGGAATGCAAAACGCTTTGTCGATGAAACGAAACGACGCGTTGCACAGGGAGGAAGAGCGAAATTCGATTGTTCCGAAATCGAGGAGGAACGCCTCGATTCAATCTGGCCGTCCGATCATGGGACAAATTCGAGGACGAAGGGAGGATCGACTGTCAACGGCTGATGAGGAAGGGCCAAGAAGGGCAGGGTAAAGTAGCGGTGGCACGTTTTATATGGGAAAACCGGGGAAGCCCGACATCTCGACGCCAGAGTGGAAGGAGGCGACGCGGGGTTTTATGTCCCGTAACTCCCTCGGGAGCCCCACGTTTATGTTCTATCCTGTCATCATGATGTCCACCTACACGCTGGACAAAACAAAACACTATCCAACTTCTTGCCTCCCGTTCTATACCCGCATCGCCGTGTCTTTCGTTCGTCGTAATAGGAATTCGTCCGCGACGAGGAAATGCCTCGAATTTCGACCCAGACGAGTCCTCCGAACGCTAACCGTCATTCTTTCGCCTTTATTTCCAGCTGGAATGCCTATGGGATCGAAACACGCTTGGCCTTAACGAATCTGCTGACCAACGTTCCGAAAATCGTCATAGCTTAGTGTTCCTCTCACATCGAATTACACAATTCTAAATAAACTTTCATCACCAATTCTACTTCTTAAATTCATATAAATTATTTTAGAACCACATAATATTATTCATCATTGTGACTCACACAATTTGGGAATATAAAAACAAAATATGCAAAATTATTTCTGAACCATTCATTTCTGACAAAATCGTTTCCTCAAACTTTTTGCGTCGAATATATTTTTGTTCATTAAATTAGTAATGCCAGGTAAGATGTGACACTCCGCACGTGACACTCCGTATATTGCACAAACGCTTATTCACTGAAGTTTCCTATTGCAACAGTGTGGAACAAAGTGATTCTGCAAGAGACAAAACATTCCACAAACCTGCATTTGTACAGAACTGTTGACACTGTCCTTGGCTATTTTAATAATCTGATGCGTTATAAATTTGTCAATTAACCGCAATTTACACGTGCTCTTCCACGTGTAGTTACCGCCAGGTATCTAGCGATGTGTATCTTATCGTTCACGCGTAGCGGTTTCGTTCAGTGAGTCACTTTGCTGACTATGATTTCCTTTTAGATAATTGTCTAATTACCGTGCATGAATTTGTTGGACGTTTTGAGTTCAAGGTTACTGTATTTGTGCTATAATTTATGCAAGAGTTGCATGAACTCGAAGTATATTAATGATTGTAGCAATTTTTAGGTTCCACCTTCATGAACATAGAAAATAGTTTGTGATACACTGTAATGTTTTAATAAACTGTGTAGGCATAAATGATCACTACTTCTGATAATAATTTTTACGATTATTTCATAGAAGTGTTGTCAGGGGTTATTTATTCTTGGAAGTTCGATGCTCTTGTTTTTATTTGTAAACAATGTATTAATCATAATGACGCTCCTTTATTAAGTGTGCCAAGGACACAGTATGACGTTCCGATGCGTCACTTCTTACACGTGAATCTGGTAAAATTTTGTCCCGATGACTCGATTCTCCATCATTTTTTTCTCCTTTGACATTCTGCAGAGTCTTACGGAAGACTCGTTGACTCAACATGCATTCTGCACCATCCGAATTAATTAATCGTTTGATTGACTTTCGAGTTCTTTGTTGCACTATTTGTCATTAATCTTTTACAGGACTTATATCTCTGATCAGTAATAACTCTGGAGAATCGTAGTGCACTTTGTGTACGTCTCTCTATTACCCGTCATCAACGCCTTTACGCATAAACGTTTATAGCCATAAGCTGCTTAAGGCAGCAACAAGTTAATGTTTTCTATATTCCATTTATTAAAACATCTAGTAATAAAGTAGGAACAGCGACAGTCCGATACCTACCGCACACGCGAAATTCACATATCAATGAACACGTGTCTCGGTACCCAGCAGGATAAACAGAAATGCCGGTAATATACGGCGCAAATATCGTCGGTCCAAGAGGATCCTGTCCTTTATCAGCATTCACGCTAATTGCACAAGAAGGGACGAGAAGGTGGAGATTGCTTAGCCATAACCGTTCACCGTTACAGGAAACCGACACGAAAGGGATTTTCTCTCGCCATAGAGTTGCACCTCGGCGAGTCCTCTCACCAGGTGGATCCGTATTTACGTACCAATAAGCGTAAAATTGGCCTAACTGCTTCGGGAGACAAGCCTCGAAGAGGGAAGTTGAGTTAAGAGAAGCGAGGCGAGAGAGATAAGCGCCATTGATGGCGGAGAGGAAGAGGAGACGCGAAAGACGCGGGTGGAGGATGCTCGGAAAGAGAAGCTACGCGGTGGAGAGGAGCTGCGGGAGGGGGCGGTAGCCGGGCAATCATGCGTAATTGAATTCACCTTTGTGCAAGAGAGGGTTGGAACCGTATGAATATTCAATTCCTCAATTTGCCGCGCGAGCATACACGTTCAATTTGGCGAGAAGCGTCAAGAAGGAGCCGAGCGTGGTTCAGAAGCTCGTAGCACACCCGCCAGCCAATTAGAATCGAGCGTTTGTGTGCGTTTGCGGGAGGGCCATTTCGTAGCCGGTTTGACAACGTGTTTCTAACCCGACAAACAGCTTCGATCCGTTTTCAACCCGCTCAGACACTTGTCTTCAAACATCGCGGTTTGATATCGCGGCGTGTCGGGTCGAGGGTGACGCGGCCTTTTATTAATTAAACGTCATTCCGCGCGAAAACAGTCTCCCTGACGAACATTTGCGTTTCAGATGAAATTCGGCGTGCTTCGAGAAACTGATGATAATCGATCCTCTCCTTGCGGTTCCTAAATAAAACGTAAAAGCATTCCGCTTATATGAACTAAATTTACTATCTCTCAGATAAGTGTCTGCTAGATAAGTGTCTACCAGAGAAGTGTCTGCTAAGTAACTGTTTACTAGATACCTACATACTAAATAATTTCGTACTATCTACTTCTTTCCTATGTTATTAGTATGTCTATCCAATTCGGTAGCAAAACATTCTCTCAAAACAAAGTGAGTCATTTTATTTCCAAAAGTGGATACAGCTGCGACGTGATTCGAATAAAACATTAATCACGGAGAAGCATAGTAATAAGCAAGTTATCGAAGTACCGTCTGAATTCCTATCCGTGTGTTAAAACAAATAACGTTATTTTAAAAAATTCCCCAACAAGTTTTCCTATTCGCCTCCAAAACATTTCTCGAACGAAAATCCTCATGAAATTTCAAAGTCAATTTACACGTGCACATTGAACGATGAAAATCATGCACGCTCAATTCGCCAACGGCGAACATTGTTTCCGAGGAAGTGCAGTTTCCTCCCATCCGATACAAACGGTCCATTTTACTTTCCGGTTGTAAAGCGGCGTCCGAAGAACCAGAGGGAAGTAACAGATCGTCGCCCATAGGAATTAGGTTTAAGTGTTCAAGTGGCGCCGTTGCTAGACATTGTTCCCCGCGTCCAGATTCTTTCTCCCCGGCTTTTCCTGATCTTCGACTGGCATCTGTATCACGTAGGGTCGTTGCCGAAGACGTGTCGTGAAGACGACTGCAGGATTAACGTCGATCCTCTTTGGACCATCTGAGAAGTTACTAGGGACACGTGAACGACATTTCGTTTCATCGATACGTTTGCTTGCATATATCGGGCTCGGTCGATCGCAGAAAGTAAAACGAGCTATGTGGTCCGAGGAGAGAATGTTTGTAATGGATTTTTTTGAGCGTGGGATGAGGGATTTAGGAATTTGATAATTTCGGGATTTGACGTTTTGGAGATTTTTGAATGCGGGAATTTGAGGATTTGAAGATTTGTGAGTGTTGGAATTTGAGGGATGAGGATTTGGAGATTTGTGAATTTATGGATTTAGAGATTTGATAACTTGGGAATTTCGGGGCTTGGAGATTTGGGGTCTTGGGGATTTGGTGATTGGTGATTTCAGGATGTGGAGTTTTGGGGGTTTGGTAATTTGAGACATTTGCTAATTGGAGATTTGGACTGCTTGTGAATTCGGAGATTTGGAGATTCGGAACTGTAAAAATTTTCAAATTTGACCTTTGACGTTTTTTGCATTTGTCGGTGTAAGAATTCCTACATTAGGGAATGTGAGAACTTTGACATTCTTTAGTACTCAATCACGATTGAGGACACTAATTTACCACTCAACGGGTTAACTCTCAAATCCATCTGACCATATTCCACGCTTCCAAATCCCAAACACGAAGTCAATGGTCACCATAAATGTAATCCACAAAAATTCCATTGTGTTGATCGTGGTAATCCGTTGAATCCCATGGAAGATCACGGAACAAAACGAAACGGAACGCCCCCATGTATTTGTTAAACAGTTGTGTAAGTACCCACAAACTGCACGGTGATTGCGGTCACGTGGCGGCTCGCATCACTCGAACGGAAAGTAAAACAGAGACTGTACACACCCCGAAGGGTGGTTTCTCTGAATGGCTGTTGATTGTAATCATCGGGTGTAAGTAATGCTCGCGTGACGCTCTACGCAGACGTGAATCCGGATGGAGGATATCGTCGCTTGAAAATATCGTCCGAGAAAAGGTCAGGAAAATTTGTTCGTCCCTTTTCTCCGCTCCTTTAAAGTGCATTTACGTCGAAGGGCACGAGTGACTGGCCGCTCGACTTTGCTAATGGGGCGTTCAAATGTTGAACGGCTCGGAGCACCCTTTCTTCTTTTTTCATTGTCTGCTGTATTATGTCGCGTAAAGTACAGTGTTAGCGTGATAAATGCTGTAAAGTAATATTAATTTGAATGGAGCTAAAGTAAACAGTTCGTTTAAAATTTATTTGGTTAACATTTTTTTTAATGACTTTGTAAAAGGCTCAGTGTATAGGTACTGTCACTATGGATAAGTGTGTCATAAGCATTTTGTTACTTATCATTTTATATATTAAATATTGTCACTATGAATGAGTGTATCAGAAAGCATTTTGCTTCTTATCTTCTTGTTTAATTGATACTGTTACGTTTCCTCTAGCTGAACTTGGTTTGGATTCAAAGTTTATGAAGATATACATATGTGGAATCCTCACATATGAAAGTATACATGTGGTACTTTCATTATGTGGACGTTTATAATTTTCTCATAGAGTTCAAAATAATCAGTCTTCTTGTTTATTACAAAACTTCATGAAGTTCGCAAACTTCATTCCTATGCAATTTACCAGTGGAACAACCTGGTCCAAAAAACTCAGAAGAGGATCGCAGGACACAATTAGCGAGGAAATTTCGCGAAACGAGCTGGTCGATTAATCCCGTCCGGTGGTTTGTATCGCTAGAAAAGAGGACCATCGTGCGGCGAAAAAAATATTTTCGTTCCGTGCGTTGTCTAAATCAACCGGTGGTAAAAATAAAGATAAAAAACGAAGAGACAGAGGGGGTCGTACAACCGTGCCATTAGATGCGGCGCGTTGCATTTCGTTCGTGCAATTTTGGTAGTTCTCGCCGGTCGCTAACAAGCGTCGCGGCACCGCGTAATTAACAGCGCTAATTTTAATTGCTGTGTAACAAAGGGCGGATGAACTGGAGATTCCCGTGGGAGCACCGCGAGCACTCCGCTGATGAACGATAATTTCGGCAGATTCCCTTCCTCTCCTTTTGCTTCGTTCGCTCCAACTGGCCACCCCTTTAACGTCGCTTGCTCGATTCCTCGCGACTCGTTTGCGATATCTCGTTTCTTCACGGGTCAACTTGTACCGCGAGGATGACAGGAAACCAGGCTTACCGGCGACTGAGCACCGGTATGATTCATCGAATCGTACGAACCTTGAGATGGGACTACTTTCTATGCCTGCTGTGTATTTTAGAAGTGTCTACGCGTGTCTGGGAAAATTAAGCAGCACACTAAATTTTAGATATCGATGTGTCACCTTTTACGTGTTCAACAATTTTTTAACTTCATCACCAGAATGGTTATATTGATACAGGCTGTGGTAGATAATGAGTACACATATGTTCATACGCAAATACTTATGTTCAACTCAAATCTTAATTCAAATTATATTCAACTCATATTAAGTTTATCTTAAATTGTCTGTGGAGTTGTCACATAATTTGATCATAGAAATAGTTTGATGTGCAGCAGGTGTTATTCTATCGAGTTTAAGTTCCGTGAATATAAAACAGTCTTTTAATTTTTATTTACCGTGGAGGAAAAACATTGTTGAACAAGAGATAAAGGAAGTCATCTATATGAAGATACCCTATTGAGCAAACAGGAGGATTGTTTGCAGAGTGACCCGAAAGGGCTCTCCAAACTCACCGCTGCTAACGTCTATGATAAAACATAGATTAGAGACGATAAAAGGAAACATGTATAAATACCGTAGCTCGCTTTACAAATCATGTCTTTATACGCAGTTTCTTTCAGCTATCAATCCCTTCACTTACGTCATTCTTTAGTTTAGAAAAACTGGGTGTTTAGATATGTGGGATTCATTTTAGAAATGTATCTGTACTGAAATGATAAAATGGTGAAATTATAAAACTTAAAAGAATAAAATTGGTATGAGAATAAATTCCCTTGTAAACGAATGTACTGTTTATATAAATGTGTAGAAATCACATGATCACACTTTTTATCCCCATGTTAAAAGCGGTACGGTATCAATACCATTACAAAGCTACAAACCTTCAAACCAATAAAACCCGCTCCCAAAACGATGTATGCAAAAAGGGATCGTGTTTTCCGCGGTGTTATACCAATTGTTACGTTCGGTCGATTTTTTCCGACGATATGGTACAAAACAGGCTGCACGGGATCGTGTTTTGCATAAATAAACGTGGTGGATTTCGCGGCTCCACGTGTGCCAGTCGACGATCGACAGTGTAGGGTTGGACAGGTGAAAGCCGCGATGAAAATCCCATCAGAACGAAGGCTCATGAATAAAAAATTTGCGACGAGACCTATCAGGGCATCTGGTTGACCAGACAGCTCGCATTAAGGCTGATATCCAGAAACACTCCGCGAGATTGTTATTCTGAACACCCCATGATTGTCCCACCCCCTCTCGACCAGCCGTGAATTCGTCGGTTCCTGGTTAACTACCCCCCTTATTGGTGCTGTGATCGACTCGAGGGGTAATTTCGTCTGCTTTTTTTGGCTTGTCATTTTTGCGGTTAAAATCGACCGGACCAGTCGATACAATGGGTTGACTCGATGTTTATTTCCGAATAACGGTCGTTGCTTTTTATTGCGGTACTTGCTCCAAGATTTATTATTGTTCTGTTTCGTGTTTTTATCAGATTCATTTTTTTTAGCATTTGATACATTCACGATACTCTTCATTATTTCATAGAATATCATGTGCATATTTTCAACTGTACTATACTTTATTAGGTTGCTTATTTATATTCTTGCAATCAGAATCGTGGATATAAAGATGAAACTATTATGAATCTATTATGAGGGTTTAATTTATATTTTTGTTCTCTGATGAGTTCTGTATACTTCCATTGTAATATAAATTTGAATATACTTTTTAACTTTTTTAAGAAAAGTAAAACACACCTGAAAGCTTGATAGACCCCTTAAGCTTCTATAATATATATCATAACTAAGTCCAACATTTTCATGATGTCACTGTTCTTCACCAACAACGTCCACATTTATTTCTCCATTTCCATTTCATCATTTTATTCCTCCTTCTAACAGAACATGTTCCGATAGTCACTAGATTGATTCAGAAATACAAATGACAGTAATCGTATTAAGTTTGCTCACCATGCTAAAAGTTCCTTGTCCTGTCACCCCCATCCCCTATCACTTTTTCCTTCATCCGTAGCATTTTAATCTGGTAATGTCAAAGCCGTGCTTCGATATTGAGGATCATTAGTCAAACTGTCATAGCGATATTAATAGTCCGCGGGTATCGAAGTATGCACTCCATGGAAATGCATTTCATTTATTTCCCGGCCAACCTCGGTGACATTGTTGAATGACTGCGGCCTCCTTTTTCACGATTTTTCTCTCGACGTTGCCTCGTCCGCCTTTTACGCAACCTTTTCCCTTCGCGAGTACATCGAGACGTCGATTATAATATCGCAAGTTGTCCCGTAACGCAAGGAAGGAATACATTCATGTCGAAGAGGTAATATTGTTGGGTAACGCATGTTGGGAATATATAGCTGTTTCTAGGTAACTGCAGGTAACTGAGGATTGAGGTTAATTTGATTAGCCATAATATGTGGTGACACTTTGTTGATAGTGTGTGGGACATGGAATGTAGGATATCTCGTACTTCAAATTTCCAAATTCCCTATTTCTAAATTCCCAATGTTCCAAGTATCTAATCTTCTAATTTGCCAAATGTGGTCCACAAAACCACAAATCCTCAGATCCCTAAATCTTCAAATTCCTAAGTCTCTAAGTCTCCACGTCCTCAAGTTGCCAAGTCCCTAAGACTCCAAGCCCCTAAGTCTCTACGTCTCCAAGTTCCCAAGTCGCCAAATACTCAAAATTTCAAATCCCCAAATTTCTAATTTCGTAAGACCTTACGTTCCTAAATCACTAAAACCCCAAATTCCTAGGTCTCCAAGTCCCCTAGGTCTCCAAATCCCTAGGTCTCCAAATCCCTAGGTCCTCCAGCCCCTAGGTCCTCCGGTCCCTAGGTCCCCAAGTCCCTAAGACCCCAAATCCCCAAATCTCCAATTCTCCAAACTTCCAAATTCTCAAATTCCCAATTTCCTAAATTTCTAATCTCCCAAATTCCCAATTTCCCATTCTTCCAAACGAAATTACTTCCATCCGCGCCAACGTCATAAATCTCCAAAGCCAAAACTCTTCCTGTTTCGCCGATCTCATGCGATGCGGTAATCTGATTTTAAGTTTCCACTTATTCTGTCGTTAAAACGAGCACCGCGCAGTCGGTATCTCCATGCACTCTGGCTGCAGATACACATCGACTTCAAATAGAAAGTGATAGATCTACAATCCATTACTTGATAATAGAACGGTAAACAGAGTGAGTCATGTTCCGCCGCCATTAGCATTTACCGGAGCGGCGGTGTTCGAAACGCTGGACAAAAATAGTTACGTGTTATCAGGCTATCGGGCCTCCAGGTACTTTCTAATTTCCCCAGATCGCATCTTGACCCTATCTTGTTTCACCTGTTGCGGTTCTCCTTGTATCCATTATACGGTAGCCGGAGAAATTTTCATCTAACTACCTATTGCAACCATATATTGAAGCAGGTACATCTGGGGTAGATCAGGTAGATCTGTCAGTACATATATCTGTACCTTATTTCCAAACCCATTCATTTGAAAAATGTTCACGCTGGAAATAAACTTTGATGTGTACATGTAGGTATATTTGCATTAGATTATTTTTGCATCAGTACTTGCATTACTATTTGCATGAAACTACCTCTCATATGCCTCTAACGATAGGAGCAGAGACTGCACTGATCTTATCGCTCAGATCATTGATTTTTCAGTACTGGAATCTTCATATCGTTTCAGCGGCTAGAACAACATGTTTACGAGTACCCTAACTGCCCAGCGACTTCCCGTGCGTTTACTAGCGTGTCGAGACACACAGAGCGCATTGTACGTGAGAATAATTAGCAGCATCGTGCAAGGTGTGTGCCAGGTCTAACAAGGTTAGCTAGTCTGGCCTGCGGGGTCCCAATGTTGAAGGAGGCGCCCCTGTTCGGATCCTTCCGTCGTTTTCTTCAGTAGGGAGACCAACGGTCGGTCAGATGACTCATCGGGGCCTTGCTGGTGGCTACGACGACGATGATGATGGTGGTTGCGAGCCCCTTCCAGAGCCACCCCGTTAACGGTGCATCGTGCTGCTCCTCCACGTGCGCCTCTCTTAGTCATCGTCCCTCTTCTTTTTTTCTCCTCTTTATTCTCCTCTCGGCCTTCTTTCTTCCTCGCCCTCGTGTACCCGCCGCCTGTTGCCGGGAGGTTCACCTGATCGATGCACGTGTTAAATAGTCGAGTAGACTACTAGAAAGACCGGTGGTTGTCTAGCTCAACGTACAATGTGCAAATTCGTTTGTCGATCGCTCTGTGAGTCATTGCGCGACTCCACACACTCGGGATACGGTTCGAGGAATGCGGATTGATTCCGGAGGTCGATGATCGTTCGGGTTTGTTGCATTATTGTCTGGTTTAGTTTGTCCGCGCTGAAGATGGATTCGCGGAATCGGAGATTGCTGAATCCATATACATTGGCGTAACTATGAACCTGGACCAGGTATTAAAACTGTCGAATATCTAGGAATACATTATAATAAAAATATCAAGATGTCTTGTTATCTGGATGTCTGATCCTCCAGTTCCTTCAGCCAGAATCACAGAATTTGTTGACTTGAAGTAGCCAGTCATCATTGAAATCAATTAGTGTCTATTTAAATTGTCTAATAACTAGTTTACATTTCATCATTTATTTATTCATCTTTCTCCTTCAGTCTTTAGTTATAATAAGAATGCGTCATATGATGGTTGTGGTATTAATTTCAAGATACCGTGAATTCATAACCTTTTGCAATAACTGTACAGTTTATATTTTATTTGCATATTGCATTCCAACCTATCGAAACCAAACGGTGTACCGATGATTTGTTCTCCGATTATTTCGGTAATTTCTAAAGCAAACAAGCAGTGTCCACATTTCCGGGACCAGTTCCATTTCTGGAGGACCAGGTCCACATCTAGCTACGCCAATGATCGCAGCTTATATAGTAAACGGCCTGTTGAATATTTAAATATCTTTGTGTACGAAGGTCAATGGTTTCTTTCACCTATGTTTTCAACACTTTTTTCTGATTGGTTGGAATGCAATCAGGTGATACCGTATATTCTGCAGACATGAATCATTCGAATATACTTTATATACTGGCTTTCATTATTCTGCACAGAGTATATTAATATTAAGATAATATAAACTTGCGGAAAGTATTAACTTGTTAAAATAACGAATTAATTCTTAGACCGTGAGTCATGCACACTGCGCCTTAATTTTAAATTCAGCATTGAATGTTTAATTATTATTCTGAAATGGTGTATTTGAACTCGTTTGAAATTCCGTGAGTCGGTTACCCAAATAACGCGTCGTAAAGTAAAGGGACGGCGATAAAATAGCCATTCGCGGAACAAGGAGTACGAACAGGGCACTGCTAATTGGTTAATCGTGTTTATCGGTTGCGCGGGCCTCGCGGAAAGCCAAAAGCCAGTGGCGAGGAATATAATTTTTTTTTTCGTCCAACAACCGAGCAAAAGTACTCCAACGCGAGTAGTAAACTAATCGAAAGTACCGTTCCACGAAGTCGGCCGCTCTCGACGAGCGAGCGGAGGCAAATTAATATCTTTTCGCGACAAGACCGGGGGAATGAATCAGAAGGCTGGCGTCTATCGTTCCGCCGTGTTTCTTTCGTGTCTACCCACCGTTTTTTCATCGCCAATTGAATGTTCACTGGAAGATTTACCGTTGCAATTTTTCTTAAATCACCGAAATAATGAGATACAATTGAAGCACGATTTGAATAGTTTGTTTTGTATGAACAAATTTTATGAATTTTTATTCGGGAATTTATAGTAGAGCTATTATGGAAACATGATTTACTTTAAATAAGCAACATTCTATAAAAAGGATCTTATAAAATGATCTTTGGATTCTTCCTCCAGTATCACTTTCATTTTCCTTAAATTTTGATATTCCCCAATGACTTCCTCGTCGTTGGCCACAGGGTGTCCTCCATATTCCCCGCCATTACTTATCACAAATATTAAAATAAAACATAAGAGATGGATGCTGTACATTTCACAACTAATACTATAGCGTGCCCAAGATTTGTGTAATTTTAATATTTTTAAATATTACTAGAAACAATGATCATTTTTTAATTTAGGACGCATCACTTTCTCAAAACAAAATGTTTCAAAAGTCGGTGTCAGGTCAAATTAGCGTCGTATTTGTTGCACGGTACAAATAATGTTGTCTCGTGACGTTGCTGGAGCAAGGTATGATTCACTATCCAATCCTTCCTGTTCGTCGCCACTTGTCTGCCCCTTTCCCTGCCTCTTTGCCCTTGCTTTTCAGTGCCGACACACAAGAGAGGAGGGACTGCTACTAGGCCGCGCCGTTCGTTTGGCGAAAGCACGCTCTCCAGCCTCTTAATAAAACGGGGACCGTTGCACAATCAGACGTTGCCCCTCGAAGGCATGACGGAACAACCGAATCGTGACGCATAAAACCGTCCAGAGTCTCTGGTTTAGAGTCGCAGGTGACACAATTCCATAGCGATTCGCTGGTGGCCAGTCGTAATTATTAAAATCACTTTCGCGATCAGTGGCCTTCATATTACGGAATCTGGTAATTAGGGGTCATTTCAATTCATATCGGAACTATTAGACGTGTCGCGTTAGATCACTGTACGTTAGATTGCCGCTTGGGCTGTTAACGCGTTACATCGGTATGCGTTAGAATGCTATGTTCCTTATCGCTGAGGGCTGAATTCGCACGTGCTGAATTCGAATGCGTTGTAGCATTCGTTGAATTTGTGTGTGGATGAATTCGCATGTGTTGAATTAGCGTGTGTTCAATTTGCACGTGTTGCATTTAGACGTGTTGAATTTGTGTGCGTTGAATTTGTATGCGTTGAATTGTCATACGTCGAATTTGCACGCGTTGAATTGTCATGCGTGGAATTTACTCGCGTTGAATTCTCATGCGTGGAATTTGCACGCGTTGAATTCTCATGCATCGAATTTACACGCGTTGAATCCTCATGCGTGAAATTTGCATACGTTGAATTCTCATGCGTCGAGTTTCCTCGCGTGGAATTCTCATGCGTCGAATTTGCACGCGTTGAATTTTCATGCGTCGAATTTACACGCGTGGAATTCTCATGCGTCAAATTTGCACGCATTAAGTTCTCATGCGTCGAGTTTCCTCGCGTGGAATTCTCATGCGTGGAATTTGCACGCGTTGAATTCTCATGCGTCGAATTTCCTCGTATGGAATTTACACGCGTTGAATTCTCACGCGTGGAATTTGCATGCGTTGAATTCTCATGCGTCAAATTTCCTTGCATGGAATTTACACGCGTTGAATTCTCATGCGTGGAATTTGCACGCATTAAATTCTCATGCGTTGAGTTTCCTCGCGTAGAATTCTCATACATCGAAATCACATGCGTGAAATTTTCACGAATTAAAATCCAACGCGTAGTATGTTCACTCGTTATATCCTTGCTGGTTAAGTCCTCGCTCGTTATATCCCTGCTCGTTAAGTCCCCACTCGTTAAATCCCTATGTCTTCCATTACCATCCCTTCAATTCGCACACATTACATCGCTACGCATTACTTTCTACATTACTCTCTCAAACGTCATACTATCACGCATTGTATCACCTCTTACTCGCGCAATACTCAGAATTACTCACTGTTCTAAAACAGTAATCCCTCGCACTGCGTAAATCTGCAGGTATCAACATTATGAATAATTCAGCGTAATACTGTGTAATTTACCAAGTTATTAATAGCACTTTAATAGAATGAAAACAGACGATCCGATACTGATTCACACGCGTTTTATCTGAAGAAAACGATAAGAAACTATAGTTAGCAAGTAGCCGATCTATAGCGCGTTCGATAACATAGGTCGCACAATTTATCACCACGTTTCGTCCTTTTTTTCAACTGCATCTGAAAGAGTATCTCATCGAACCTGTTTATATTGCTATTTTTATCAGACCGCGTAAACGTGACGTTATCAGACGTCGACACACGAGTTGGTTTACGAATCGGTAAGACAAGTTTAACGGGACCACGTTAAATATTTATACACCTCGATTGAGGTTATCGACTACACTCGTTTGCTCGTAACCCCTTACTCTCAGAGATTTTAAAGCGTACTGCGGAGGAGTCCACGTTGGGAGGACGTAATCAGTAATGCGAGTTGAATGTTTCCGATCGGTTGACTCTCCTTTATTGCGAAATCTGCATCAACTTTACACTCAGAGACCGAAATGTCCATTTGCCAAAGTGATCGACTTCAAAATGGAGGAGCTACCTTCTTTTGGACTCTCGTTATCAAATACTTCGACACCAAACTGACACTCAACTTCAGAAGTAAAGATCGATTATTTCTCAAAAGCTTGTACTTCGAATTGGCCCATATTCGCTGGTGATCATTTTTGAACGATCAGTATTGTAAATCCGTCTTCCAAATCATCGACTGAAGATAACTGATAATCCTTGCGAGCTGCCGCGTGGCACGAAGCAGAATCGCGTTTCGAAGCGGAAAAAGAATCTCCGGAGCAAATAAAGTGCTCGTTAATCCGAGCGTTCGTGGAATCCTCTTTGGATGAAAGTATTAACGGAGAGGAAGGACCCGACAGTTTTGTTTCCCCTACTCGGACACGATGATGAATAATTAGACAGTCGGCCGTCCTCGTTTTTTTTCCACCCGTCGCCACCCCCAGCTGAGAGCCGCGAGATACGAGCGCGAAACCGAAGCGGGAGCGGACTGTGATTCGCATAGGCCGCCTGCAGGGCTACGGGCACTCGTTATCTCGTTGTTCCGAGGGCCTGTTCGGCCAGAAAAAATGTATACCGGGGAATTCGAGTGGCGAGGCCCGCGGGGACACCGGCGACCGCGATACAAGACGCACGAGGAAACCTTATCGCGGGCAAACAAGCTCGACCGGGACATTATTTTCATGAAAGTACAACTACGGACCCTCTCTCGGTTCTACCTCCATTTTTTCTCTTAACTCCGATTTCGAAAGCGCATCAGGCGCATTAAAAAATTCAGCACAGATTTACCTGGTTTTAGATGCTTATTCAAGCTGCTATCTACCTTTGATTCACTAACAATGTTGTACTCATTTTTAATTATCGTATCAGTATGTAAGATATAAAATTGTAAACAGTACTGCGAGGTGTTATAGATAATTTTATAAATCCACTAAGTTTTGTTTAAACTTTGCATGTAACACTGAAAGCACAGACAGGTAATTTCTAATTCTGGACTTGAGACATCATTTTGATACCTGTGGTAGCAACGTTAGCAAAATATATCTTATGAATCATATCTGTAACTAGCAGCTGAATTAACTGATAAGTTTTATCGATATCAATTGACTATCTGCAGGAGTTACTATCTAATTGAAATACATAATAATTGCAGTTAATCTAACATTTTATGCATGAGTCATACCTGTAAGTAGCAACTGAACTAACTGATAAGTTTTATCAAAATCAATTGACTACCTTACTACACAATTGAAATATTTACAGTGGGATTCAGTTAGCACAACTGTGTTCCACTGTAAATCAGGTTTAAAAGGAATAAAAGTGGAGTAGCAGGGCGGGCAGGTAAACTTAACTTGCCCTAATATACCCTGCCATTTGGCACACTAATATAGAACTAGACTTCAGACGAACGCAGGAAAAAAGGAAGAGGAAGAAGGAAACTGAAGAATCACGAACCTATAATTTTAGAGGGTGGACCTTGTCCTAGTAGTGGGAGAAAGGTTGGGTAAACGATTTCTCTGCGTGCATTTATACCTGGGTCTCCCCGTTGCAATTCGGGGTCAAAGAACGTCTCCCTAGGGACGTGAAGGTTTCCTTGTTGCGGGTGCTGTGCAGAGTTAGAATAATTCATCGTTACTTTTTGGCTTCCCGTAATAATCCGCGCAACGCCCACCGATTATGCGCGCGTTGACCATGCCCGCGGGCGATTTCCCATACGGCAACACCATAGGGCTCGATTCTCCCTTGTTTCTTCTCCTTTGCCCTTCCATCGACCGTTCCCTGAAAAAAGAAATCGGACTCCCTCTTATTCCCTTGTCTTCTCTCTTTCTTCGTCTCTTTCTCTCGCGTTTATTAAAATGCACCACGAGGAGCTGCGAGGCGGTCCCTGTTCCTGGTGGCTCCCATAACGAAATTACTGTGATTAGCCGTTCACCCTCCCACGCTAACCACCGTTCTAACTTGCCCTAATTCTACCCCCGCGGATCCCCCTTGTGTTTTCCTTTTGATCGCGACGCACCAAGGTTACCGTGAACACCAGTTTTCGTGTCGTCCACAAAGTGGATCCTCTAATGGCCTAATTTTTGTTCCCCGTGAGGAATGCTCTTGGAGATCCTTTAATTTTTGGGGTGAACGAAGCGATTAGATGCTGAGACAGAGGTTAGATTTGAAATTCTTTTGAAATTTTTGTGTTATTGATAGACTCTTATGTCTACTTATGGACTCTATTCTTTTATTATCATTTCTAATTTCCTAATTACGCTAATGATAGTTACTTTAACATTCTTCGAATATAAAGTGAATTCTGTAAAAATTTTACAGTAAATCTTTGCATACTTGGTTATTTATTTTGAATATGTACATTGTCGCAATATAGACATGTGAATTGTTCACTTATAAAATAATGTTCTGTATATCAAAATATATCTATAAATGTGTACCTACAATTGTACGTATAATGTATAAATAAATTTGTGTATAAATGAGTGGGCCCACTCTCGTCGTTGTCTCTTATAACCATAGAAATGTTTTAAACATATCACCGTTTCTTTTTTATCAAAAATAGTAGATGGTCCGTCGATGTTCCGAAGAACGTTTGGATAGCGAGCCGGTCGCAAAGAGCACTTTAACGAATTCCAATCGGACCCCGATAAGATAGATAATGTACAACTCGCATCGTGTGTCGCGGAATAACATCGAGATTAAATCACCCTATCGCGTCAGCCGTGTTACGCTCTAACGACGCTTTAACGAGCAACGAAAAATAAACTGGAAAATGCTTGCTCGCGAACCAGCCATCTCCCAAAGTTCATTAATCACTTGGAAAGACGAGTAGTCAGGCCGTTTACACAAAGAGCACCCAACGGAGTCAGTCTCTGTTGGCGTTCCAAAATTCATCTCCCGCTATTTCGCACCGTAACATCACGATTTTCTATTTCTACGAAATTCTAGCATCGTGGATTATTCGGAAGAATATTTGTCGTGTTGGCATGGTAGGCAGAGCCTCTCGAGACTTTTCCGTCTCGGGAAAGAAACGACGAGATTCGAGGGGTCCACAGGTTCGTGGTAAGAGGTCTGAAAGTCTCAGAAAACCTGGGCAAATTCCAGGAAGCCGGGTCCCCTCGAGGCCCAGGCAGACCCTTTTTGTCCACCTCCACGAGGAGATCCCATAAAGATAGGGCCACGGACGCGGAGAGGGACCAGTTTTCGGGGTCCCATACCATTTATTACGTGACGTGGCGCAGATCTTTTCACGGACAGATCGTACGAGGAGGAGAAAAGGCAAGGCCAGATGTGTGGTTGGTGCTGCTTTAAGGATCTTCCTGCTTTTACGGGTTTCGAAATTTCAACTATCCTTCTCCATCTGCAAGGCGACACTGCGTTCTCGCGTTTCTGGTCATCCTCTCTGTGGGTCACGTTCACACAAGTGTTCTCTCCCTGCGCGAGAGGAAAAAAATCGAAAGCTGTTCCCCACACGGTGGCCAGGATATTTTCGAGCGAGTTTATCCGCCTGCTAACGAGTCAGGACATTTGTCCGTTTCTACGCTTGGAAGACAAGGGCGAGAAGAGATTTTCAGATAGGTCACGGGTCGAATCGACCTCGCTCGAGCCACGTTGGATTACCGGTCAATAAGGTCCTTTCGACACGGGTGCCTCCGCTGGCTTCGATCCAACTCCCATAAATCTCTCGGCCGCAAATTTACACTGTTTTATCGGCGTAGATTAGCTTTATCTGAACGACCTTTCTTAGCTACCGTTGCGACTCTGCAACTGCTCGATTTTCTCTTTTGTACTCCGAGTTTTCGTCTTGACTTGAAAGTTTGTCGTTGGCGAATTCTTTCCTAGGTTTTTTTTCTGAGATGAAGAAACAGATTCGGTATCAGCGTTACGAAAACCTCTTACAGTTATCCGAGTAACTATATCGTACAGGGAAAATATTCTTCTGGATTGTGTAAACGATGCAATCTGATCTTCACATTATCTACATATCATTAAGACACGTGTACATATACTTTTGTACTTTGGAGTTTGTTCGATGCTGTATGAATATTATAAAATATTTGCAAGCACTTACGGCAAAGACTGCCTACCTTATCAGCTTACTCGTTTCCTCATTTTTTGTAATCGTTACGGTGTATGTCCAAATCATGGAATAGAAAATGATAAGATAATGATGATTTCATTAAATCGAATAATCATTTTGACTCCAGATTATTAGCGCATTTAAATTATTTAAGAAAAATGACTTTCTTTGTCCTTGACTCCCGACTCCACATGAGTTACTCCACACAGTTGTACGTGGATTAAATAAAATCACAAGGAAGTACAGGGTTTATAGCAGCTTAGAGCGGGAATAAAAATCGCAGTGTGCATTTGAGTCCCAATTTCCCCCGTGTTTTCTGAAAACGAGTTCCTTGAAAGTAGACGATGAACCGAGGACAGGTAAGGATCCGTGTCTGGGTAGGGGGAATCCGAACCAGATGGACCTGTTGGGACCTGTTCCGACTCGCAGGTGCATTCGTACGGGCCGGGGTTCGTGGAGGAAAATAATGCACAGGTCGAGCGAGAAAAAGGACAAAGGGAGGAGGTGTGGGCGCGTCTTTTGCGCCGTTCAGACACCCTGCTGTCGAAACCCATCACCGATTATCCGAAACGTCGCCAATAATGTCGATCGAAAGCTCGGTCCATCTGGTCGGACATCTAATAAAAATAACGTTAGATCAACCGGTGTTCCTTGGATAAATACATTCGAGGCGAGATTTCGCGGCGTGAATTATTTATGAAGGTAGCCGCGGTAAAATTTAATCAGCGATATACTCGTCGTAAACACTGGCCGAGAAGTTTTGCGTCGTTTTAGAGAGCTCGCAGTAAAAAAGTACAATTTCAAAACCGGGCCCCACGGCTCTCTGTATGCGTGCGGCGAAATAAAAGAAAAAGGAACCGACAAGATACACGAAACGCTGGCAATGCCAATGCCAATAAGAATATTAAGGCTGGCCTTAAAGAGGTGCAAAAAAACCACTCTCACCGTCTCCGTCTGGTGTCTGTCTGCCTGGCGACTGTCTGGCTCTCTATGCCTGCGAACCGTGCCGCTGTCCCAGCGATTTATGGATCTACTCGCTACTCTTTCGACGTAATTGACGAGTAGTAGGCTGCCTGCGGTCGACTTGAAAACTTTGGAAATCTCTCGGCGATCGTTTTCCTTTGTTTGCGTGTTTCCTTTGGATCAGGTGACTGCGAACGTTTGCGATCGGACGGTGATTTATGGTTTCAGGTGGGACCTGAAATACTGAGGCCAAAGAACTGACAGCTTTTGGGTATATGGACTGGTACTGTTTTGTTACCGGGGCTTAGAAATGTAGGTAAAACGTGAATGCGTTTGTATTTGAAAAGAAGAATGATTATCTGGAAGAAGATTATGAAGAGAAGCTTGTAAATCAGCAACCTATAGAGAAAATGTTCTGGTTCGTAATTTCGAACAGTTGTCATTTTATCGGAGATATTTCAGGTATCTTTTTATTTACGAATATCGAGAGTTACTACTGGAGGGCAAGGACCTTTATAAATTCGAGTCTCGATGTAATATTTAGCGAGGCCCGTGACCGCGAAGGATTTAAATTATAGGGGGTTGCCATTAAAAGGATTGAGCCGGTCCGAATACACAGGGGCACATAATACGACGAAATTTCTCATGTGCGGGGACAATAGATCGTACGCGTTACGGCGATGCCCATAACGCTTGATAAACGAGTAAATTTTCTGGCTTCCCATTTAAGCGGAGTGTCGTGCACGCGCTTTTGCCTGCCACTTTGACTCCCTTTATTCTCTTCGTTTCACGGAAAAAAGATCCCAGTCCCGTAACCGGCGCGAAATTTATCGCGGAGCATTTACAATCCCGGTCGAAGCGGCGTGTCCGGTCGTGTTTATCGGTTTTATCGTGGCCGATTCGTCCGGCCATCCTGCGTGAAAAATTGTCTTCTCCCGTTTCCTGGCTGGCGCGTTTCCTCCGCGCGGATCGTCTCGAATCCGCTCCGATTAATCGAGGATCGTGCGCCGCCACTGAAAATCCAGCCAGACCAGATCGTGCCAGATTAGAAACATTTTATCTCGAAATTATTCGCTTATCCACTTCCGGCCGTTTCACGCGCTTGTTAAGTCCAATAAGAACGGTCGGAAGGCCTTGTCTTTTCAAGAGATTTTCAAAAACTGACACGCGTTTCCGCGGAATGAGATATTGCCTTGCCGTTGAGACGAAGTTCATGGGCAGAGAACCTGACACGCTCGGAATTAATTTCGAGGTCGTTGCATTCTCATAGCTCGTCTCGAATTCACAATTTTTCATATATTTGTTGATTTTAGAATCACTAATCTGATTATAGGATAAGATATCGCATTGTTTAATTATTTACAGAAGATAATTGTACGTTGAAAGAAAGTACAAATGGGTAAGTAACTATCAGACGTGGACGCGAACGAAGGTCGATGCCCATGAATTTCGTCGGCGATCGCGTGCACCGAGCCGCGGTAACGAGGTTACGCGATGCACGTAAGTGCTGTAAGAGTTCGTCGTCTTCTCGCATACGTTTGTTCGATTCCCGTAGTTGAGCGGGTGAGTCATCGGGTGTTCGTTTCCTGCTGTAGGAAGGTCCGTCATACGATGTTCGAGTTAACTCCACGGTTCTGGTTTCATGGATGGGCATGGAGGGGGAGGGCGGAAGGGTCCCTCGGGTTGGGACCGAGTTTCGATGCTTCGAAAAACTGTCCGGGATTGGTCGGTTGCTAGGCACGAACCTGTTCTTTCGAAAAATCACGTGATTCATCTCGCTTCTGACTAACCTGCCTGATATTTCGCTGAATCCCCCTGCGATGCCTTTCGCTTTGATGAGTCAATGGTCACAGATAGCGGCCACTGTACACACAAACAGTGCAACCTGGGAATATCTGTATCGTCAGCGACCGGTGGATCGTTGTTAGACGGCATGTCACCTGTGTTTGATCCGCGATATCGTTGGGAATGATAAACGAATTGGAAGCAGGTTAAACGCCGCACCTCCAGTTGTTACGTAACATCCTCGTTTATTGTCATCGAGTTTTGATTCTTTTCTTGTGTAATCAGATAGTGATGGTTGTTATTTATGATTTGCAATAACAATGCCGTAGATTGATATGTCTTACAATGTCAGTCACTTTAAATTTCAATTAAAAGTTCTTGAAAATCGTCAAAACTTTGAGAACCTTGAAAATGTTGAACATCTCCAGAGATTTAAAAACCCTGAAAATTTCCAAGAAGTTAAACGGAGAAAACTCGTGAAGTTTTAAAGTTCCCGAAGTCCTGATTGAAAATCTTAACACGTTCACGACTGAGTTTTCTCTTCCCGAATGTACCATTGATGACTCATCCTGCATATATTAAAGACCTTAAAAATTGTAAAATCCTGAAAAAGCTTTGAAGTCTTAAAAAATTTTTTGTATGTAATGCTCTTACGCATTACTCCCCAACAGAAATATTTCACCACATTAGCTACCATTTTCAGCTATCTGAAAGTAAACATCGTAAGCGACGCTAATCCACGTCCCCTCCGCCCCTGTTGAAAAGTCACCGACAAAAATACGGTGTCAAAGTCCACAATAGAGCGAAATATTCTCGCAGTGAAATCGTAAGAGAGAGAGAATACAATGGACCAATTATATCAAGAAATTCCTGTGCGATAGTATCACCCCCCGCGATCACATATTTGCCCGCGCAAGTTCGCGTCACGTGGAGGAGGGAAAAGAACGCGCCGCAACCGATAAGGAAAGTCACGAAAAAAATCTTCCGTGGAAGTTTATCGGCTTGAAATGACATGATTCATCGGCCTGGTATCTGCCAATGATGGCGGAGGCAACGTGCAGGTAACATCAGGATTGGCCAAGCAGGGTAGCGAGACCCGGAGTAGCGCGTCCCGATTGGCGGAAGACAGACGAAGGCGCGTGTCCGGAACCCCTCCTTGTGCTAGTCGATAAATCTTTTGAGATTAGAGCGGCCACAGGCACGATAGACAATTTAAAAATTAGTCCGAAGAAGCTTACTTTCGTTAAATCGTCGCCCAGTACTGTTCGGAGAGTACAAGTGTGAATTTCGTTTGCCGGATTCTAATTAAGGTAAGCATATTTTATTAGTTTGTTACTTTGTTTCTCTCTTATCGATGCACGTGTGATAACGATTTCTTTATTGTTCGTACGTGATCGATGGCACGTTACGCGCGAATTTGATACGGTTTGTTGCTTTGTGGTTCCTGATAAATTGGATGTGAAGTATAGGTACACTTGACGGGTGAAGTAAAGTTATCTGCGAAAAATTGATCGAGTGATAAGTTAATTCATCGTATCTGGTTAAGTTAGCACGGTGATCATGTATGTAAAGAGGTTGATGTGTATAGGTGGGTCTTTATATATTTATTCTTAAGAATATAGTTAGTTCTAGTCCATGTTTCAAAGCAAAGTTCTCCATCTCTAATTTGTATTATTATGCCAGCTGTTTTGTTCGAATATATTTTTCATCCCTCATTTATTGGTTATTCGATCACTTTACATGTCTTCAAATATTAGGATTCTATTACTTTTAATAATATTCATGTCTCTCTATGATACGCATATTTTATTATTTACCTAAGTTATCTACTGCTGATTAAATATCACTTCTCATGAAATTGTTGATAGATCTTTATGAATGACACGCCACCCAAAATGTCATCGAATAAGATGTGTCCAAGTATGAAACAAAATAGTGACATTTGATGAATATGTTATTTCTTCATCATTGATACATGAAGTCAGTGAACCTCGATCATGTGCAACATCTGAGTAGTCATTTGAACTGCACCGTTCCCTTACATCGTTCAGAACATCTTTTTCATGGTTATTTCAAGCTAAATGCACCTTAGGTGATTCCTAAACCGGAACACCCAATTAAAACGTCATAAAAGTGGACACACGGAAGACCACGAGTCAGCTTCGTATTACCTGCGGTTTGGGCGATAGCCACGACCCAAGGTCGACTAACAAAACCCCATCGAATGCTTTAAATAAAAACTGCGTCACGAATTGCCCATTCTGCAACGTAATGACCTTCCAGGCAAGGTCGAGGCATCCTCAAATTAGCCATCCCTTAACGCTTTGTGGTCCATAGTAATCTTCAGAGTACCTGATGAAGACATTAATAACATGAGAGTTGTAAAGAACGTTGGTATAACAGTATGCAATGCTTCATATAAATATATGCAGGTGAAACAAAGGTTTGTTGAAATAAGGTCATTGTCCTGGCAGATGAGACCTATAAAACCGATGTGTCACCACATGTTACACAGGATCACAAAAAGGTCGACTGCATCAATGTACATCTTGATCTTATGTTAGATGTAATTTTATTTAATGTTAGGAAGGTGTCCACAATTGTACAAAGGTTCTCTAGACCTTTAGAGGTCGAAGTTAGTACCGTGTTCCACGATTAGGTCTGATGATACTCTTTTTGTTCTGTCTAAACCACACAGCCTATCGAACCTTGATGATACCCCTCTCTGGTTATCTGCGATTTCCGCGTGTCTACCTGCATATTACGCCCTCGCAGCTGGAAATGCATGTCCATGCACCTGCGAACGTGCACAAAGTCGCTCGCGTCGTAATCATTCCTCTTTCGCATCTGTTACTCTATCGAGTTCTCCGTACCGTACGTGGTTTGCGTTGTATTTCAACTTTTTTCCCGTTAAACTCGTCAAGGTGACAAGTGTCGATGCGTAAGTGAAATGGGAAAACGCTCGAGTGTTTCGCAACACAATACCTTATCTTGACTCACCGATTAATTATCGCGTGTACGTATCAACGTTTGGCCAGATCATTTTCGAAGAAAATTAGTATCTCGAGATCACTGTGTTGCGCAGAAATGACGATGTTTTGACGCGAAAGAAGGCGACAGACAAGCAGGCCAACGTTTTGTGGTCTAGGCTACTTATCGCATCCGCAAACACCCTCGCGAGCTCTCCGTTTCCGGTTTTTGGTTTGCGAGCTCGTACTGACTGAGTAATCCGCGTCCTTCGCAGACACGATTGATATAATTCTCTTCCCGGAAGAGTAGTGTGCTTCTAAGTATCCTCTGCTATCTTACGCAATTAGCGGCGTATGCATTTTAACGTGTTTGACCGGGAGTTCATGTCAGAGATCATTTATGGGTAAATCAGAGCTTAGGTCGCATGAAAACTGCAGACTGTGAAGGAATCAATATTAGGGAAACAGAAATTTATACACTTTTGAACACAAAGGATGTGTTGAACATATATGCTTTTGCAGATGATTTGAGAGGAAGTCTAATGACCTGAGGAGATTCAAATGTGTGGAGTTATAATATATTTAAGAGTTAAACTATCTTAAGCTTATTGTAGCTTGTTCTCTTGCCTGTTTTCTGATGAATTTTTATACAGAAAATATGAGAGTAATATTTTACTTTTTTGCTCAGTTTAAAAACTATAATGTACCTGAAGTTAATCTGACTCAGTTACAAATTGACATACTCAGCAGTCGTAAAATTAGTCCAAATAGAAATGATTATATGGGACCACAGTAACTACTGATTACAGTAAATTGTTAACGCTTTCTCGAATTTTTGTCACCCATTTCCTCCAAGATCGGAATGAACGATTGTGGCCAACGAAAACGGGTAATCGTCAGACGGCCTAAGAAGTCCTGGAAAAACTATTTCCTTTGATACCGAGGTGTTCATTTATCGAACAATCCCATCTCGTTACGTGTGCCTGGTGCACGTGTTCCATAGACTTTCGTGACTGACGTGGTTGCACTTCTTGGAACGGAGTTGTTTCACTTGGATCACTTAGCGGTACGCACTCGGAATGGAGGACTTCCAAATGACGAAATTGCCGATATTAGTTGCGTTCTCGGATCTATAAAACGGATTTTTAAATCGTGCTTATTCCTTGCCAATTCAGATGTTTATTCGCGTCTTTATCGCTTTCTCCAACCTGCCTCTCCGTTACGCTTATCAGCGATAACGGAAAGAGGGTGTGTGTCTGCTGTTCGCGAATCGTTGCAACGCAGTGCTGTCTGAGCAGAGAGCAAATAGGGCACTCAAACTTGAAATCTCAAATTTTCACCTTAAAAACATTTTAAAGTCACAAATCACCTTGTCGAAATTTTTAATCAGAGACTCATCAAAAATTCTCAAATGTGGACATCTATAAATTGAGAGTTCAGATTGGAAAACTTGAGACCGTTCCAATGTTCAAAACGTTCAATTTCATCCATGGTAAATTCACAATCAGTACCAATTGTTGACCTAATAAGCTTCCAATAATAAAATTTCAGCTTTTGTCCCAGGGACTCCAAATTCTATGGACGTGTCTGCGGCGCATAAATGCACTTGTTCGCGAAGAAAGATAAAGAAGGAAAACGGAAACGGCATATCCGAGTGTTACGTGTACGAATTCTTTGCTTTCTTCAATCGCAATCACTCGATGAGTTTCATTTTCGACGATAACAGTTACATTCGCGTGATTTTATTCTTCCCTGATCGAATGTTTCCCGTACGGTTTCGACACCAGAGAGAAAACCGCTTTATTGCTGTTTGATTAAGATACCAACCGGCATCGAACACGAGCGCTCTTTTATTGTTTGTTCGAGGTATCATTTCTTCCGGCGCGGATCTCGCGAATTTGATAAACAACCGATACGCCCGTGGTGCGTCCACGAATTGGTAATCTAAAACCGTGTTGCGATTTAAAAAAATACCTGGCCACAGTTTTCCGGTCAATGTTATCGTCGATTATTTTTCCCTGGGTTTGTGAGGTCACAATCGGTTTCAATAATTTCTCGGGGCCCGACATTTGCACAAGTAGTAAATCTGGTTCGACGAACCGGCGACAAGGGTGAACGCACCCGATGACCCGATAAAAATGATAAGAAATGCAATTCGTAACGCGGACGTGATAAGTTGAGTCACCTTTCGAATGCGACTCTCAACCGAACCATTTTTTCGTTCATGTACCTTCAAAACATGAAACCACCATAGTACAAATTCCCTGTGGTAATAAATTCATACCATTATACCGTGAAACAAATATTTGTATAAAAAGTTTCAAGTACTATGAGAACTATAGTCTCCTATGTCCCATTCGGCAATATAACGAGACTGCACTGTATAATCGAGACCGAAGTAAACATCTATGATATTTTAAGGTATTTAATATGCCCCTGTTTACCCGGCAGAAAGTTGCAACGTCGTAACAAGTAGCGGTACAAAAAGGGTTCATGAACACGATGAAAAATTAATTTAACGATCGCTGTCAAGTATCCCGAGGCAGGAATTAAAAATACAAGTTAACGCTCGGTGTTCGGTGACCCTGTTAGCCGTCCACGATTTTGTTGGCAGTTTTCGTTCGCAACCTTGCGTGGTGCCTGGCCAATTGCTCGTCCAACGACCGCTTTTTTGCCGGACACCCAGTACGAACGTCGTTTAATAACGCTGCTCTTTGCCGTTAACCTTCGTAAACGACGGCAAACGGCGTATCCGTAATGTAGCAGGGGACGAGAAGCGTGCTCGAGCTTGCTCGCGATGAACGCGTGAGCGATAACGCTCTCTTTCCAACCACGATAATGGGACGTGATAATTTGTGGCGCTTCGTTAATCGAGGAGACCTTAAATTTCGAATTCGGTATCCTTTTCTGACTGCACTTTTGATGCTATCGAGATGATCGGACGACCGTTTCGATATCGGAAGATTATTTTATAATGCTGACTGTTATCGTGTGTTAATCACGTTGACTACCACATTTATAACGTGATATAGATAGGAAAATTTTTATTTTTTTTTATCGGTGCGATGTGTTGAACACTTGGGGATTCACAAGTGCACAATTGTATCTGTGCGTTGTATCATTTTTAAATTAAATGTACGAGTAATTGTAATGTTGTACATTGTTAAAATTTTATATCAGTTGAGTGGTAAAACATCGCTATGTTTCAAGTGATCAGACGTTGTATCTCATCGCGTTGGATGGGCATATATTGTATCTACATGTTAATATTACAAATTCTGCAATCGCATGTTACAATTGAAAGATGCTATATTGTCACGCGATTAGTACTGCTACACGGTATGTTGCTACGCGTTGTATTGCTGTGCTAATATTACTGCGCGGTGAATTACCACGCGTTAATATTGCTACGCAGTAAATTACCACGCGTTAATATTACAACGCGGTGAATTACCACGCGTTAATATTGCTACGCGGTGAAATACCACGCGTTAATATTACAACGCGGTGAATTACCACGCATTGATAATACAACGCATTGAACCACCACGCATCAATATTGCTGCGCGCCGAATTACCACGCGTTACTACTGTTATCTGTGGAATTACCACGCATTGATATTGGTGCGCGTGGTGTCTCCACATATTACTATTACCACGCATCGAATTACCACGCGATAATATTGCTGCGCGCTGTATCGTCACGCGTCGAATTACCACGCGTTACTATTCTTATATGTGAAATTACCACGCATTAGTATTGGTACGCGTGGTATCTCCACATATTACTATTACTACGCATCGAATCACCACGCGTTAATATTGCTGCGCGCTGTATCGCCACGCGCTGAAATATCACGCGTTAATACTGTTACGTATGGAACTACCACGCGTTACTATTGTTACATATAAGGAATTACCACGTGTTACTATTAGCACGCGTTCTATCGCCTTGTGTTAATATTACTATGCGTCAAATCACCACGCGTTGATATTACTCTGCGTCAAATCATCACATGTTAATATTGGTGCGCACTGTATCTCCATATGTTACTATTACCACGCATCGAATTGCCATACATTAATATTACTACACATCGAATCACCAGGCATCAATATTGCTACGCTCTGTATCATCACGTGTTATATCACCGTACATGAATATTATTAAACATTTAACCTCCACTCGCTCTATCTCATATCGACTCTCTCCATGTTGTCCCATATTCTACCATACACACTCACGAATACTACCCTCAACATAAAAAGCAAAAATTGTTGTCCACTATATTTCTAATTTTCATTGTTAAATATAATGTCCGAATGTTAATACGAAGCGTTATAAATGGCTAAGATTTCACTCCTACTATCCCACCCATGCTAGTAAAACAACATATTAGAGTCTTGAAAATTTACTAACGAAACGAAGCAAATAATTCTGTACTTTCTAGAAGAAATTAGTATGCCATTAATACAAATTCCCGTTGAAAGATGAACGATTGTCACCCGACAAAAGTGGCCCGTACACGTTCGAAACAAAGTGGTGCGCAGGTTCCTGGACCGGTGACCAGCATGTCCGCCCACGCGAGGATGCTGCTCGTTCTAAAAATATACAATCCGGTCCGTGCATACGGTGCTACCGGTTTTAAATCTCGCCACGCTACCGTCCAGGAACCGATTCAATACTTTCCGTGGAAATAAAACGAAAGTAGCCCGGTGTACTCGCGGGGAGTACAGGAGAGAAGGAACACGAGAGAGGACGCTGCGGACATTTCTAAAGGATTGAACTCTTGAATCATTATTGATCGTTTTAACATTGTAACTGTTGAACGATCAAATGATTCGTTTGCACTTCAGATTGCACAATGGCTGCTTGTGAGTTGAACAATAGCTCACTTTAGATTAGACAATAGCTCACCACTTTGTTAAGGTTCTTCCCACATTTTTGCTAAGGTTCTTCCCACGTTTTTGTTAAGATTCTTTTATCTTAGGTGGATTTTTTTGAAGATGAAGAGTTGTGTAAGTTAGGTTTAAAATTTTGTTCATTTTGTTACCTTATTTTCAGTTTAAAATTAAGTTTGAATATGTAATTCAACTTGTTGAATTTGTATTTCAAAGTAGCTGTAACATTAAGGACGATTTGTGAAGGGATTTATTAAATAAATGTGGCTATTACATAATTTTGGTGATAAATTTGATGACCAGTGTTTTATGTACTCAGTTAAAACAAAATAGAAATCAAACCAACAGGACCAGATTTGAAGACAATCTCTTGATAATTCAGTTCCAGTAATTCAATACCCACGACAATTAGAAGATTAAATATTTCGTCACGCGATAATACGAAGATACTGACTTTCCTATGAAGTCATTTGCCATTAAATCACATTTTGTATATTGACTCATCCCGATCATACGATCCGTAACGCGATCTCTATTGATGGTGAAGTAATTTTTTAAAATGTACGATCGATAAAATCTTCACTGCTTCTGTGGTGATAAGATAACCGTTACTTCTTTATAAAAAGAACCCACGCGAACGGAGTCAGTAGTTCCACCGCTGTTCCAAGTAGAATCCTCCGATAGTCAGCCTTCACGGTACAAAGAGAAACATTCGTCGTGCACGTTTCTCGGTAAGCCAGTAAAATTATACCTTAATGCGCTCGTTAAGCGTACTAATAATCTCTCGATTCTGTTCAGCTTCGACGAACGGTCTCCGTCGCTATCGCAGTACTTGAAGACTGCATGTTCAGAAAGAAACAGTCATCTGGAGTGAAGTGGCGTCGGCTAAAATGTTAGTACCTTTAGTTACCTACAAGTCTTAACACTAGAGTAGTTTTATGTTTTATAAAATTAATATTAGCTCTTCATATTTTCGATAATATTTAAGTTTTAAGATAACATTAGTATAATTTTTTGTATGATTGTGAAAAAGGGTTAAAATTTTCGAAAAATTTGGCTCATATTTTAATATTTTAATATTTTCATATTTTTGGCTCGTATTTTAGTATTAATTTGTTTAATATAATATCTTAGTATGTAATCGGTTTATTGATTGTCTATCAATATTAGAATTCATGTTAACAAGTAAGTGATTTCAGAATTTGCAAGTTTAGAATCAGATTTGTCTCTGTGTGTCTGAGAAATGAAGTTTTGTTGAACAATGTAATCGGTGCATCCACCTTCTGAAATGGCGGCGTAGCCGAAGGTGGTAACTCGGTAGCTCGGCATTACCAGCTAATTAAGACCCGAATGAAATGTAATCGGCGCGCGGCCCATAAATCACCGGCACGGGACAGACGGAACGCGTCGTTGGAAAAGTAGTTCGGTGCACTCGTGCACGTTCACGATCGACGCTCTTCGCATCCAGTCAATTAATATCTTTCTACGTCGGCGCGCGGGCGAATTTGATTAACGGCACCGTGTGCATCTGCCTGGACTGTTGCTCGCGCGAAATTGCCGCGATCTATCGGCTCCGGGTCGACATTAAGCGTCGATCTGTCGATATCGATGCGGTATTCTCCGTCGAGGTGGACTCCAGTTTCTATCGTTCGTCCCGGGTAATGTCATCTCTGTGTAACGCCATCCCCGACACGCGAAGGATTTGCCTGGCCTTTAACTTCTCTCTGTCTCTCTCTGTCTCGTTTCGTATTCGATGACATTGTCTCTTTACGCCGGTTCTGCCATTAATCTGCTCTCCTCCTGCCCTGTCGTCAACTTGCCCTGGTGAATGCAGATAGTCCACGATTGTTCGTCGATTCGAGCGACTCGCTCGGAATCGGTGCATCGCGACTCGCATAATACCGCACGTATTTCGCGCAACTCTATTTTGAATCTGTAGGACTCTTTGTCTGGCGACTGCTTGCAAGTCGAATGGAATAGGATGATCGTTGAACGAATGGTATTACCAAACTCCTCTATGTGTACGATATGTGCATGTGATTTTGAAAATTTGGTGCATTTCTGTATGGCGAGTCGAAGTCGTTGTGCATAGGTTTATGGATGTCGATAGAGAGTATGTGGAGTGTGTTCCAATAAACGTACATTTTGGTTGTTCCAGAATACCGACATGTTCCGGTAATGGACAGTGAATTTCTCATTTCAAAGATTTTAATATTTTCAACTTCTGTGTATCTATATGCATCATTTTGTTTATATAAGTAGATTTACTCCTGGTTGTTATTCGTCGTAAATATTCAATCAGTACATGTATTCATCGATTTATTGAAAATAAACTACCCTGGATGGAAATGCAATTTATATCACTCGGTGTATAACGTATTCCAACATACGGGTTTTCGATTTCCTTTTTCCCCTTTTTCCATTTTTTTTTAAATCCCAAGGTCCCTCAAGCACAGAGTAATATACCGATATTTATTTATGTGAGGTCGTATCGCAGCGTTGCACTGTGTGCATCGTGTGCATTGTGAATCAGCGCGACACGGTAGAAGCGCACTGTGTATTCCCGTTTCTTTGCCTGTTTACCCATTCATTGGCCAGATAAAAAATTGTCACTCGGCCAACTATCGCGATTCCATGAATATCGGTTATCGTAAATTACCGCGGAATTAAAACTCTATTTTCGCGAGTTATTTGCATCGCTCGCCAGCGAGTCATCTGTGAATTTCGTTTCGAAGACACGAAAAATAAGTGGTCCGTGTGACGCAACGACGACACTCGAGTTACTCGATCACGGGGTTACGAGTGGGTTCTCGACCACTTTTCTGAGTCGATAATTCGCCTGGTAAAAAGCGGCGTATCGGCGAAACCGCTCCTCAACTACCCCCGTGGAGTCGTTCGCAGAAACTACGCAGTTACGCTCGGGTGTCGTTCCGTCGTGTCATACGCGCCTCCACGAACCGCTTCGGAGTGCATACAAGCGTGCCACTCGCCTGTGTAAGTTCCCTCTCACTCTCTCCGCAGTCGAGATCTCGTTGCTACATGCTACACGTTTCGCCTTCGCTTTGAGGAAAAATCTTTTATGCTCCGAAGAGTGTTCTTTTTATCCCGCGAGCCAATTAGCGAAATAGACAAAAAGGAGTCGCGGTACAAAAGTGTATTACGAATTGGTAAAAACGCGTGAGATTTTTCCTCGTAAAAATCCCGCTCGACGAAGAGATCAAGCCGTTTCGTCGACACCTAGAAGGGGGCATTGTACCGGGTCGATTTCCAAAGTTTTCGATTTTCGTCTCATCTCTTTTACCCCACTTGACCCTAACCGGTAAATTTACAACGCTGCGACCACGGGCACACGTACAGCCCCACCAGTGGTTGTTTCTATCGCCCTTTTCCTCCCGTATAGTCGGTTCGAGTCCGGATGCGCGCGCATCGTTCCCCCACCTCCTACCCAACCGGCCGCGCGAGGAGTCGAGAGTGGGGGAAGTCGGTTGCCGCCGCGAGGCAGAACGTGCGGCCGAAACGAAAGTTCAGAATCATTACCACGCCAGACCTCGAGGAGTAGAGACGTGTTTCTCGTTACCCTAAGCTCAGTCGAGTTCTCGTGTCGCTTTACTTTCTCTCTTGCATCGTACACGCGTGTGTGATAGCCGCGCCAAAGAGGACAGTCTCGAGACGCAACGTGTTACACCGTATCGAGCCGTGTGCGTGCGTGCGTTGTGCGGATCGGCAGATAATCCTTTTTCTGTTTTCGCACTCCATTTCGAGCGCGGATGTTTTTTCATTTGTGTCGCGTGCGAAAGGAGACAAGTTCTTTTCTGTAAAAGAGACTCTCAGTGCATCGTGTGCCGTGCTTTCGACCGGAGAACATTGAACTCTGTGCCCGTGGTACTGTCTCGAACTGTCATCGGTGAGATTCGTTGAACAGCGATCCTGTCATCGATCGCTGCTCACCGATCCCCGGCGTTTCGCCCTTTTTGCCCCCTCGGCGAACTCCGATCCTCGATCGAGTTGGAGCTCAGAGGTGTGTCCCGCCAATATTCAGCACCTATGGAAAGTGATCCATTCGAGGATCCACCTTACAGACGCTTCAGACGACGCTGTTGAGACGACGCGTCGGAAACGATTCGGTTTGAGATTCGCGCGCCGCGATTATACAAGTTAGCGCGGTGCGGTGCGTTGCACGCGGGCCACGTGCGTTTTGTATGGACAATCCGTGTGGCGAGGAACATTGAGCGTGCGCCGTCGAAAGCCACGTGTACCGCCACCGAAAATTCAACTTCTTGGTCGAACCGGGAAAATCGGCGCGCGCGATATTGACCGCCGATTTCTCCGACCACGGTGATCGAAATTAGGAAGACGTTGTTCCGTGCGAGAGAGAGAGAGACAGAAATTGAGACAAGGTGGTAGTGCTTGATCCACACAGACATTGGTTCGATTACAGTGCCGGCAAGAACAACCAACAGCGCTAGCCAACGAACTATCGATAAACAGAAGTCCAGTGCACCTGCCACGATCAAGAAATGGCGATCCCATTCGCTTTGCCGTCCGACGACGAGGCGGAAGCCCAGGGGCAGCAGCTGGAGCAATTGATGCTCGACCTGTACGCAGCTCTGCAACAGGTCCTACGAAGCAGGACGGCCCAACATCCGTCCCGAAATCGTGAGTTCTACGATTTATTAATCCTTCTTCTCACCTATCTCGGAGCCTTCCTACGCGTCCTTGCACGGCTGTCGAACTGCTTGGCACGACGAACGTTCTGACCCAGACTACGTGGAAATAAAGTTCTGTCAGCTCGAATCCCGTCTCGATCCATGATCACGTGTGACGTGCACTCTCTATTTTTTCCCCGTTGCTTTTCGGCTAGGGTACCTAAGTTTATCTGTTACGATAAAAGTCCTGACGGCTTTTCAGAAAGACGTAGAAGACTCGGTGGAGTGCTTAGGTCCGTTTGCATGACTATCACGACGCCGTCACAAAGAATTTACCTGCTCTCTGCGAGGGCTGCTCGTCGAATTAGAAAGCTTATGACTACCGCAGTCATTCGACGATGACTTTAATTTAAATATTAGATGTAGATTAACCCTCCGCAGACTTTATATGCAAACCGGTGGCGTGTCACTTCACATTCTCAAATACTCGAAATATTTATTCGTAGTTTCATTTAGTTTGATAATTTTTAGTGACATTTCTCTGTAATGTTAGAATTCGGTGGAAGTACTTGCGGAGGGTTAGCTCGTTAAGTAGCTGTTAATCCGCGGTCGCGACATAATTTTATGAACTGTGATTGTAAATTTCCTCGACAGGAGATGGAGGAATTAGAATCAAAACGTTATTGTTCCTTTTATTTGGTATAGTTTAATATCTACTTATTTATTTATTTTTAATGTAATTTATTTTTTGTTACCCTCACTTGAAGACTTACTAATTTGTACGCAAGAAACTACCAGAGTTCTGTTGTATACAATAAACTGATTTTTACCTTAAAATTGTCACGTGCCACGCAATTAATTACCACTCACACGGGGGAGGCGCGTTTAGTACGCTCGAGTAGCACGCTCCACGGCACGCTCCGTGCGTATCGACTAGAAGTGCAACACGTGGTTGTCGCGCGCAACAACGCGGACCAGTTTCTGGATCACGAAAGGTAAAAGATACACAACGCATCTTTCCACGGGAGAACGTCTAGCATTCCAAGCGTCATCCTCAGGTAATTGCGAGCGTGAAATTCACGGAATCGCGTGACGCAGAATTCGCGAAAGTATTCGTTCAATCTTGCAACTCGCGTGATCGTTTCGTTTTAAGGTCGTTGGCCCTCGTCGAGCTGGTTGCACGATTTTGTCGAAAATCCTGATACATTTGACACCGGTCGTTGTCCTGTGAGTCAGCGTCGAAACATCTCGGGGTCTACCTTGATCGTTGCGAGATATTTCGACACCTGGACCCCTCCTCATTTTGCATAGTTTCGGACGCGTAGTTGAAAACTCATTTCCGACCTTTTCATATTCACGCTTCTATTAACACTTTTCCGGTGCTCTTTTCCTCTTTTAAAATTATATCGAATGCATGACTGCTTTGGGTAACATAGTTAATAATTAACACCACTGAGCTTCTGTACTTTTGCACTTTTATTATCTATCAGAAGATTGACTACATGAACTCTGTCAATCTGGGTGAATTTTTGACCGTATTATGCTAAATTTGCTGATAGCAAAGTTTTCTTGTAAAATTTTTAGAGGTTGTTTCATGACAGTTAGTGTTAGACGATATATTATGTTGCAGGGAAAAATGACAAAGTTTTGCTCTCCTCTTTAACAATCGCATATTTTAGGGAGTATTTGTTTGTCATATAGAATGAAATTATTACTGCATCACTTTTAAATTCATACACAGTAAATGTAAATAAAGAACTGATGCAAAAATTGCAGTTGTGAGTATGACACCAGTCATAGGCATGCGATGAACAATATTGACAGATTTTACATTTTGTATCAGTTTTATCAGCACGTTCGATATTTGTAGAAAACATCAAGATTCTATACTTTTTGACAGATGCTGAAAATCTAAATCTTAACCCTTTCCTGTACATTGACAAGTCTGACTAGTGACTTACAGCTCAAATATGACAAACCTCATTTAAACTTTGAACATACTTCAACTTGAAGTTTGGGTCCATCTATAAATTGCATTATCAAGGATCCCTGAAAATAAAATATTTACATTTTAATTTTGTTTGTTCGTTTTAACGTTATAGCCCTTTGTAGTTAGTCTTGACTGACGCATTCGTTAAATAAATGGTACGGTAAGGGGTTAATGATCACCTTGACTAGCATAGTCACTAATGTTCCATACTTAAGAAAGATAATTTTTGAATAAAATTAACATCAAACAGTACAAGTAACTTAACTAGACTAATTATAAATGAAAATAAAATAAAAATAATTAATATATGATCAGTGAGACGTAACCATCAAAGTTCAACAGTTTCATAAAAGACTTGTGAAGCGAATAAAACTATGTAGTGCAAAAAAACAGTTAACCACTTAGTAAAGTTGAATAATTGCACATGACAGATACAAAAAAATTTCACATAATCATAGATTGACGCAATAAGTGTATATTAAAGAATCATCGGGCGATGAAACCAGGCTGAGTAATACTTAGAAACCCATTTCTGAACCCTCAATTTCGTACATTGACCAATTAATTTGCATACCGGCAAATGATCGTTAGCCTCGCATCGCTTTCCACGTCCGCCATTCACCGAGCCTCCGTGACGAATGAAAAAGTCTCAAAGCTTGGTTACATTGAAAACGCGAACGTTTCTTTTCAACTTGCAAAAAGGGATAATTGAAAAGAGTCGAGTAGGTGTTCAGAAGTTTCCTCGTTACACGTTTTCCCGAGCGAGCTACGAAAATCCAGCTCGTTACAGTTGCCACGGCCTGGGTAGAAAAGCCCGCGCGAAACGAGAGCTAGAGGCGTAAATTGCGGTAACTTATATTCGGAGCATAATGAAACGAGGCTTTACGAGGGTGCAGCGAACGAAAGGGGGCGAGTGTAACAGATGTAGCGTGGGTGTAGAAGCCCGAGAGAGAGTATGGTAGACGATGTCCGGCCGTGACCCTGCACCGCTGCTCGAGCCTCCTTTACGGCGAAAGAGACGGTCGGATCGACAGGAGAGGAGGAGAGAACATGGAGAGAGAGAACGAGAGAGAAGAGCGATGGTCAGGCACACCGGAGTAAAACGCGCCATAAAACGCGATGCAACGACTCGTTCCCCGAATCTCGGATTGTCGATCGTCCACCAGAGATTGCAGTATCGAACGCAAAGTGCGTCGATACGATTACCCGTTTCTTCCTTCGATATCCTACAACTCCGATGGGCCATTTTAAACTGCCAGAGGGTACACTTCATACGGAGTAAATACAAGTGATTTTCAAACACTTTTGTTTGCAATAACTGGTGCATGATTTTCAATAGAGAGTAAGTTAAGATACAGTTTTATATTCATAACATCCATATCTTGATATTTTTAATTTTATAATATTTTCTTGTACTTGTGACATCAGTCTTACATCATTAATCCTTTAGCTTACATCACTTAGTTAAATATTCTAAGTTCATTGTCCTCAATTGCAAATTAGTATATTCAGTTTTATGACCAGATTTAATTTACCATCTATAAAATTTTTAGTATCAAAAGAAAGATCTATTTCATAGTATTTGAATTCAAATTCCACATACCATCTAATTGAAAAGTATGCACATTATTGATTAAAAGACACTGTCTTCATTATAACTATGAACTTGAGCAAAGATAAAAAGTCCAGAGGATATTTCACAAATTGAGAAGTAGAAGTATCTTTCTGCAACCTGCCAACTAGTTTTTGTTAGCCATCCAGCAGAAGCACTTCTTTGCTCGTTTAATCATCCATGATATATTGACTCATTAGTGTTTTATCGTCTACCTGTCAGTATAAGTTACAACCATACATTTACCTCCACAAATCCATCAGAAAACTGTCATACATCGTAATAAATGTTATCAGATATTCAGTTTATGATTCATAATCGGAGTAACAAGTGTTCCACACTATTTGAATCGACTTTGAGGCTACCAATAGGGATATCGAAGCGAAATGTTTTCTATCGATGATCAATCTTTCCGATCGATGGATATCATTCAGACTCCGTTTCAACAGAGTTGCACGAAGCAACACGTTGTTAACGAGTCTTTGATCTCGCCGTCACGCGAGTGTAGTATCCCGAAAGAAACCGCAAATTGCATCCGGTCGTTGGAGTGTTACTGTTCTTTCGTTGTGACGCAATGTTCCTAGAAATATTTATCTCGTATCTGGAACTGTATCACAATCGTATATTAACTGCTAAGTTTCCGGTCAGTTGACTCAAATTTTAGGGTTCTAGAAATTTTTGTGGAGAGTGGATACTATTTTTCGTACTTTATATTTTAGAAATTCAAATAATCATTTGGAGATTCATTTCAAAGTTTGAGTGTCATAAAGTTTCAAAGTCCCAAGGTAAGCTGTGTAGGTGTGAAGGCTCTAAGTTCAAGTATGACCAAGTTTCAATGACCTAATGTGATGATGTCAGAATTTCGTAAAATTCTAAAGCTTCTAAAGTTTTCATAGAAGCTAAGGTCTGAAGGTTTCAAAGCTCTGCAGGTCCTAAAGTTCCAAATTTGTAAGGTCTTGATATCCTACAAGCCTAATGTTCAAAAGTTCCAAAGACCCAGTAACCCAGTACCCCAATCTTTGAAAACTCCAATATCCCAAAGTTTCTCCTATATGACCCAAAATCCGAACATTTCCTATCTCTCGACATCAAATCCCAAAATTTGAAAGTCACATCTCCAAATTCCATAACTTCCCAATACCTAAATCCCCGAATCGAATTTCCCTCCGTAACTGCGCTAAAAGTTCGAAAGTGTCAATCGTCAAGTCACGCTTCATACCAAGCCGTTTCGCATCGTAAATCAAGCAGACGCGTAGAAATTCGCGAGTGGGCTCATTACCGGATGAAATTATGCGCCGAGATCCGCGGTTCATTATTTTTCGAACGGAAATAGTTGACGGCGGCCGCGTGTGTGAGGGTCAATAACCATAGTTCGCTGAGGCGGTTTCGAGAGAAGATGCAGAATCTGCAAGAGCGTTCGAGTCGGGGGTGGTTATTTATAGAAACAGCTGTGGCCAGCCCTGTACGGGTCTTCTCCCGTGACATTTGCAGAAAACTTCCCTCTCGTCATCATTCTGCTCGCGTAAACGCGCCGCGGTAATAACGATTACGCAGGTTACTCGATAACGCGGCTCTTCTTTTCCTCTTCCCTCACTTTTCTTTTCTTCCGTGTTTCTATTTATTGACGCCATTCAGTTTCACGACCATTACACTGCTTTAAAAACAGGGTGTAGCCGTCACAACCCATCAAATTAATTCTCAATAAACTGAATGTTACTTCTTACTTCTTATTAATACTTTTAACATTACCTAAACCTAATGCGTGCATAGTCTAACACAGACACAGTCTAAAACTTCAAACCTAACATTCAATATTTCCTCATTTCCTAATATTAACCTTGAAAATTCTGAAGTCCACATCTTCCTCAACGCATAAACGGATCAAATTAAAAATTAAATCGCTTCCTTTCAAATCGGAGGTCAAAAAATATTCCATAACGGGTTAACCGGGTTATAGATATCGGATATCAGGTTAGGTGAGTTATCCGGAATATTGGAGTATCCTGTTCGAGTTAGGGATCCAATCTCTGGTTACGTTTACAACGGAGCTGTTGTTGCTCGTTCGAAACCCGTTTCTCACGACACGAATCGATAACACCGAATCGAACCAACTCTCCCCGCGATCGTCCTAATCGGAGGCGTTTAATTTCTTAGTAAGAGAAAGATCGGGTATCGTCCGTGAAACGATAGCCCCTCGACACTGAACTTCGTATTATGTTACTTTGTCGTAAAGCCTCTACTCGGACTGTTGTATCGATACATTCAATTTTGGTGTGGACGTTTCAAAATTGATATGCATTTTCCCTTTCTATATTTTTTTTTGTTTTTGATCACATGTGGATGTTATAGATACTCTGAAGGAATAGATACTTTCAGTTGCTAACTTGGAGTTGAAGTTTGTTTAAAATTCATGAAATCTATGATGGGATATTTTTTTAAAGTTTTTCTTTTTTTGTAACTGTGAAAAAGATCATACATAGTTAGCATTCATTAGAAGCTTAATTAACAAAAATACAAGTGGATATTTCTGAACTTATGACTCATGAGTTCCATTGAACTTATAACTTAACATAATTATTTTATAATTTATTCTCTATTATTTCTGTACCTGTATCTGATTTATTATCAATTATGAGTAAAAAGTACCAAGTACCTCAGTATCCAGTATAGTAATCAACTTGATTGGATAAAGTCACAAACCAAAAGTCAGCTTGACAATTATTCAACCCATGTCTACCAGATATAATTACAAAAATAATTGACTTACAGTGCTTAAAATTCATTGTATCATCACCTCAAACTCTGTTTTTCCCCATGTCACAAATTGTTTCCAACTTGCCAGGTTCTCAGTTCCGTCCAATTAACGTTTCCTCCGAGTCGATTCTTATCCTTAGCCTCGTGTCGTTTTTAATTAAAAGAAAAACGCTAATTGCGTTGCTCGAAGAATTGAAACGCGTAGTTTTGAAGAATTCCAGGACTGTCTGCGACCACCGTGTGGCATCCCCATTAATATTCATCGAGCCGAACCGCTCGTGTTCCTCCGGTGTTATACATTTTTACGCTCCCCCGAGCGTATTCTTCGCAGGCGGCTTCGAGAGCACGCGTCTCCAGCCGTACATGAAATTCGGCAGATTTTTATCTGCGTCCAACCCTTTCCTTCGATTACCCCGACCTGTGCTTACGAGTTCGTTTATCACCGCTCGTCATCGAGATTTTATCGAGCGTGAAGCTCGAGGCTCCGCTTCTCTGCGCTTCGAAGCGCAACGCCTTTACAATGGCTTCTCCACGATGCACGTTCTACGTATTGTTTTTCAATTGCCTCTCTCGAGCCTCTAATTAATTAATTAATTACCAACATTTTTTAGAGCAAGTAACTGTTGCTTGGCTGGCTAATTATTAATCAAGTTCTTTGTAAATAAAGTTTCAATTAACATTAACTGCACTTGGTATCTATGCCATTAATTGCTTTATTAGAACATAATCTAATAATACAACATAGTACGTCAAGCTAAAGCGTTGTTCGATCTATATTGCACTATGTTTAATTTTATGTAACAACAGTTCATTTTCATCTATTAAAATTACTATTAAATTCGTATGAGAAAATCACAGGTAGCAAACGAGTTGAAGCAATCTTACCAAACAACTTTTACATTGTTCTTTTGGTCAAACTACCAGGTGTCATTGTTTTATAACAGTTCAGATGCTGACATGAAATTGATATGCAAATGATATGAATTAATTCAGAGTTCTCGTGGAACAATACGTACAAATATTGTATCAGGTCATTGTATAAATAATGTGTCTTATCTTGCTCAGTATTGAACAATTATCCAGTATATGTGTACCTTCTGCGTCACAATATACATTACTATATCATACGTTACATTATACCAAACAAGTATTCTCAATATGCAGTTGCACAAAACCATTCGATAGCACTGATTGCTATATTTACTAGACGACTGTTATTTACTATTTGTTAGACGATTTACAAATGTGTTGTACAGACATGTGTGTACATATGTATAATACATACAGTAGTGTACATGTGTTTATTCAGATCATCTTGAAGATGATAAATGTTGCACATCCTTGAGTCATAGCAAAGCTTTCAAGCAAATATTAATTAAAGTTGTTCGACCGGCTTGATTAAAATTCTCCTTGCACAAATAATTCTGCTCGAACCGACGTATCAAAAGCCTCGTACAAACGCCGCTTAACGAGCCGCACGTATCAATATCGCATGAATATTCATGCAGGGAGACGTTAAAATGATAATCACGATATTGTTTACATCCCAAGTAAGAATCGACATCTGAAAATCAAGTGCCAAACACTCAAAAATCCTGCAAAACCAGTTCTCTGTTTTCTCAGGAGATGGACACTTGCAAAATGTATCGATAACAGGCAACGCGAAGAGTCGTAAGCGGACGAAAATGGAACGTTAAACGAAGTGAAGAGTGATTCTAAAAATATCATGTAGGTGATAGAACTCCTCGTCGAATTTTCGTCGTACGCGAGAGATGCATTCTGGTTCGCACGTGTTCTTAGCGGAATCTCCTTCGCCGAGAAATCGATTTCCGCTCGGCTACGTTTCTTAGCCTCCGATTATTATCCGCTGTGTAACGGAAAGAGAGATATACGGAGAGAAGAGAAGTGGGGTGGGGCTCAACGTGCTCGTAATTATAATCGCGGAATAACGGTGGCAGGACGTGACCGACTTGCGGAACCTTGTAAAACGTGTAACGAGCAGCCCGCCGGCTAACGATGTAATCAGCGATGTGTAGCTTCTTCTTCTTCTTAGAGATTACGCCGATGACGGAAGCCGTGAAACGACTTGTCGCTGAGTAGTGTAAATGGTTCAGATGAGAATCACGCTTCTACTTTTTACTGAGGAATGGTTTACCGTTCAACCCTCGCTTTTAGTCTTTTGGAGGATGTGGACTTTAATTTATAATGGGTCATTATCTGATAGAGCGTTCGAATATTCAATATTCTCAAATCTGTGCAAGTCCACATATTCAAATCTACAAATATTCAATCTTCCAAATTACCAACTTCCTCAAACTTCCCAAAATTACTTCTCTAAATGTCCACCTGTCCATATGTCCTGACTACCTATAGAATCACGCAAGTGTTTCATCAAAGTTCTAAATGTAGCTCCAAAAGCTCATGTGCATCACAATTTACTATCTTGAATGCACTCCAAGCATGTACGTTCCCATAAAAATCAGAAACATTCACCCCATTCTAGATCACACGATACAACCCAATATGCCATAACGTGTTCGTGTCTTTCATAATTCCCTCGTAGCAATTTTTTCCTATTGATTTTCATGCTTAATGGAAAACCGCTGTTCAGATTACAAGCGGTATTACAGACGCTGGAGGTTTCGAGGCTGTATTAATCCCATCGACAACGGGATCGCGAGTCACGTATCCCATAGAGCGCAATCAATCGGTCGAACGAGCTTCGGCCAACGTTTCCCGACACAACTTTTGCACCGCAGAATCCGATTTAACGGAGCTCGCGAGGCGTTGGACAAAATTTATTGGGTAATCGTAGACGGTCGTAGGAAATCGATGGCTGTGCATACCGTGGCGCAACCTTGTTCCCTCATTTTTACCATTTTCCCCGGTTGCCTGTGTCGCGATAACGTATCTGTTTCGAGCAATTGCCGCTCGGAACAATTCTCCGGATCCCCGGTCGGCTTCGAACCGGTAAAAAGGATCGTTCCGCTGGAAAAAATGAACCGCCGATCGATTGTCCTCGATGCGTTTCCCTAGAAGGGGAAATTTATACTCGAGCCGGAGGTTTTACGAGATTTCCGCGAACCGTTCGAAAGTACCTGATTCCCGTCGAACGTGCAAAGTAAGACGCAAAATCTTGAGGCTTTTGTCCGAACAACGGTTCGGTGCTGCTCGAACAAGCTGTACGCGATATCATCGCCCGTTTACGAGCCATTTTATTGAATCGGAGGGCAACAATTCTATAATATTTATGCGTAACGAAATACATGGTGTATTTTACGTTTTATTTCGTACAAGTGTCACAGTCAGATATGCACTTTCAGTGAAAAGTAACGAATTTTAGATAACTTCAGCTTAGTCGAGGTTCGATCATTTTCCTTGTTCTAGTAATAATAATGCAAATTGTTTCGTATAGGGTACTTTGATGTATGTTTATATGTTCTATGCAAAAATAATTTCAAATGTGAGACTACATATCATATGTTAATATTCTTGAAGATATTAAAGACATATACAGTCATCACATTAACACCATGCTGTTTGTTTTGGACACCGCATGTCCAAACTTGACCCCAATTGTTCCGAACGCCACATTTACTTGAAACTCGACACCAATTGTTTCGAGCACCACATTTATTTGAAACTTGACCTCAAGCTCGACCACCACATTTGTCTGAAACTTGACCCCAAGTTGAACACCCTGTATAATCCTAAATCATTGCAGTCATGTAATCGTACAGTCATCTTTCCAAAAATGAACATGTACTTACGCCAGCAATTAACAATTCATCATCATCCAGCACAATGCAAACAAAAGAATCTTAAAGTATCTATTGCGTGCTAATGATGATTTATCTCAGCATAAAAGCGTGAGGCTTCAAACCACGCAAAGGTTTTCTGAATTGCGTAAAGTATAATTTGTTTGCAAGGTTGCACGAGTTCCATCCAAATTTAGAAAAATAACAGAGAGTGAATGCAGCGAGCGTGTCGCGCGTACAGCGCCCAGCAAGGGCCGCGTACGCGCGACACCGCGAGCGGGCGGCCGCAAGTGTTTACGCGCGCACGTGCAGCACGAAGAGTCGGCGAAGCGCGTTTTGCGCTTGTGTTGCGGCCTTGAGAGGGGTTCTTTGTGCGGTTCAGCGTCCAACGTGGCTCACGTACACCGTGATGCACACGCACGCTCGCACCTACGCGCACAGAGCGCTCGCGAGCGCCGCCGGGGTTGACGTTGCACACGTACGTACATACTGTAACAAGTTGCGTTGTACTTGTGTACAAAGGGCACTCCATGTGACTCACGTGCTCGCATATGTTGCCGTCTCTCTTTCTCTTTGACGTAACGCGTGTACATAATGTACATTGTCTTCCGTACACTGCTTGATGCAGTGTACGCTCGAAATTTCCTCCTCCTCTGTTTTTTATTCGCTGTTCCTGTTTTTGCTTCCTCGAGCTCCTCTCTTTTATACGCGTATTATCTTTCCCGCTCTATCCGCGTGTAACTCTTTTTTTCTTGCCGTACACACATTCCTTTCTCGACGTGCAGCTCGTTTTTTTGTCTAAACGCTTGTTTTTCCTCCCTCCTTTGTCTTTGTTCCTCCTGGCAACGAGTTCTCTCTCCTTCTTCATCTCCGCTTTCGTTCTTTATATACTCGTTCTCCCCTGTATATACTTGTTCCAGTCCCTCTCGTCCTCCTCTTCGCGTGCTCCGTCCTTGTTCCTCTTCAGGCGGATGCAAGCGGAGCCGAAGTTGCACGCGCGAGACCGCGAACACAGTGCATGCGGGTGTTGGCCACGTGCGCGCTGCACTTTTTGCTCGACTCGGCTAGCAGCCGCTTTTATAGGACGCTTCTACACCGCTCTTGCTCCATTTTAGGTCGCGTCGAGCCTGTGCTTTATTCTTTTGTATCGCGAGGAACGATCATGAGAACCTTGATGCTAATCTTCAATCATTGAAAAGAAATTTCAAACGTGTGCTAGAAATCGAATGTATCTGAGCTATCGGGTTGTAGGAATTGGATGTCGGCTTTGGATGCGTCACAGGTGCGTCGATTACATTCGGGTGAAATGGACTGACAATTGCTACTCGCATTCCGGAGTATCGTGAGAATTGTCCAGTGTCCAAATTTCCATACTACCAAGTTACTAAACTCCCAATCCCAAAGTTCTGAACATCCGAAACTCCCGTATCTCCATATTAGCAAATTTCCAAATTAACTTCCTCAATTCTGTGGTCCAAACGTCCACATCCACAACTTCCCATATTCCTACATTTTTAAATCTCTCGAACTACCAAAATCTGTGCTGTGTACACCCATGTATCTTCACCCCAAAAGTAGAGCACACCCTGAAACCCACCGAAAGCGGACGTCCTTGAAATGGTTGGAATTCTTCGGTAGGATTGAAGCAAATTGAATCCCTGGCATAAATCAGAATTAGGCTCGCCATTCATCACTCTTAACGCAGCTGTAAATTACCGTTGAACCGCGACAGAATCGGCAGGTCTCTCTCCAACGTTCTCGAGGTCGATAATTAGCGGAGTCGATTATTATATAAATCTCTTTCGGAAGAGGCTGGTTCTCACGGTGCACGAGTAGTGACATTTGGCCGAGGAAAAGCCAGATAGAAAGCAGAGGCTCGATATCTTCGGCGCTCGCGGAGGCAGTGTTTTGCAAGCGGTGAAAAGCGACGACTGCACCGGGGCTCGTCGCTTTTATTGCCGGCAAGAGGTTTCGCGATCGCGCGCGGCCACAGTCGAACGAGTAGGCGACGATGTGTGGCCGATGTGCTCGCTCGCTCGCTCGAATTGCACAAGCGAAAGAGAGTCGCTGTACGCGCGGACGTTTACTCGAAATGTCAAGGATGCAACCGCGTGTGCTTGCGAGCGAACGAGCCACCGCTGGACTCCGAGACAATGGCGGCCCGAGGCGCGAAGAATTGTTATTTTGTCACGCATCGGCTCGATTTACGTGCGAGCCGCGTTCCAGCTCCGCACCGTCGCGAAAATTGCCAAGCTTAAATGTTTCGACGAGCCCACGGGCTCATTCTTTTCTCGCAACTTATATTTTCTTTCTGTCATATTGGTTTACAACCCTTAAAATTTTAGCAGTCTTGTCTTTAGTTCTTCTTGGAATATTTTAGTGGAGATCTCTTTAGTTCTTTCAGGATGAAGTCTCAACTTCCTTATCCATCTTTTTATACTTAGCAATATTTACAATATTTTTAAACCAGTACATGTGGTCCATATAGATCTCTGCTGATCAATTCAAAGTTCTTCGATAATCAAAGTGAAGAATTTTATGTAGCTCCATCTGAGTATGCTCAAATTTCAGAAAATAGGTTTATGGTGATGTTATCTGAAGTATGTGGGTCTTGAAGTTCATCATACACATAGTGGTAGCACAACCGTAACTATTGCACATCACATCAAAATCCAAATGACAAGTTGAAGTTTGTGTTATTACATGCAATATATGCGCTCATTATGAAAGTGTGAGTAATTCTATATGTTTAAGAATTAGTATGTGTTTGAATTTGGTAAAAATATGAGTTGTGGTGTGATTTGATGGAAACGTCATTATACTGTACGTTGCTTTGCTCTGCTGATTCGATCGCAGCGCCGCGCTGCGGTTCGAGGCGAGGGGACTCGGAAAGATAACGATGCGATTGTGAAATCGAGTCATTCGATTGAGCTTGATTTAATGGTAATTCTGCGTTGTTTAAATCACGATTTTATCGTCTAATGGGATCGACACCGTTTTTATCATTTGTCTGATTTGATGATTTAAGTGGTCGTTGAATTATAAACAAGTGTTAGTGTAATGGTTTTCAATTGCGGAACTCTAATATACGTCTTTAAAATAACATTCCTTTTGTTCTTTGTTTTGATCATGAATTTCCGTCAAATTAATAATGTGAATAAACTTTGGTTGACACAGGTCGTTGTCTGTGTGAATTTCAATATTTCGATGATGTAGTGGAAAATGAGTCATTGAATTAGAAACAAAGGTAACCACAGCTTGTGGTTTCTGCTTGTGGATGTCTGTAACACACCTCTTCAGAAACAGCGCGTTTTCGTGTCTAGGTTATTAACTTCAAAATGGAGTCGAAGTTTAGTTCACACGAACTCTTAATGGTCACTCACATAATTTTACTACTTTACATAAAATAATCTATCTAACTCTTGTTTCAAAATAATTATTTATATAAATAACCAAAAATTGAATAACTAGTAACAAAATATACTTCAGCAAAAATTTTATTGAAGTCATAAAAGATTATCTCAATCGAACACTTCCTGAAGTGATATAAATATATTTATCGATATTTCACAGAGATAGCCTTATCTCCAAGAATATTGTATCAGATGTTTATTTATAGTAATGCTCATCATAAGATTGATAAACATGTTTGAATAATAAAGAAACAGAACGCACATGTAAGAGTCAGTATGCCTGACGTGCTTAAAGACAATTTGAGATACTAATAGCGTTGTTACGTTAAAAGAGAGCATTAAACGACGTATATGCTCTTTTAATCCCTGCTGGCTGAGGTACGGCAGCGAATAATGGTGCTGGTGGATGAGTCAGTGATACAAGCGCGATTATTCATACGTCCGCGTGATACGATGCGGTTTAAGCGTCTCTCAGATTCTGTACTACGACGTATTCAAATTTTCTCAAACGTTCTCATTACGTACTTCACACGTGTACGGAGATCCACATGTTTCCACATTATTAAGTACAGAGAACTTAGAGTAACATTAGTACTGTATTAATGCAAGGTGTACTTAAATCTTAAATCGACTTAGGGGCACTATAATTAATGTTTCTTGCACGATGTACAAGTCTTAATGCAACATACGTCGTAATGCTGCATCAAATATTTTAATCACCAAGGTTTATTCAAAATTATATAGTAATTTTCTTTTCAACTAATCGATTATTCTACTTACCATTAAGGTATCTAACAATTGTTAAACGCTTAGCAAATAATAAATACTTGAATTGTTAAGTACTTTCAATATTATTAAAAGTTGTATATTAGCAAGAATGTTCACAAAGTGGATTTAAGTGAAAGTTGTCGATCGTGTTAATTTTATTAGTCTAACAAAAATGTAAACGCATAAAATCATTAATACTGCGTCACAAAACGCGAGTAAACGAAACAAACCCAACGCACAAATCCTTCTGGTCGAGAAGAGAAGGCTTCGTTAAGGTTAATTACCGTTGGCCGTGACCCTTCGCTTACCCCGCTCTTAATTATCGAAGGCGGCGTAGAAACGAGCGACAGTTTCTCGAATGCATTTCTGTTTACCGGTTTCGGCTGAAATTACGCAGCGTTTATCTCGTCGGGACGCTCGGGAGACAGAACTCGACTGCTTATCAGTCCCAGAATGTTTCTTTCCGGAATAATTGCCGTTGATAAATGTTTCGAAAAGCGTGCGTTCATTGACGAGACACGCAGTCTGCCATTACTCGATAATCGAGCGTTCCCCACACATTAGATATCGTGGCACTCCACTTTCGAAACATGCCTGATAAAATATTTCATGAAACGAAGAAAAAAATTTAAACTTATTTTTCTTGCCGATTCCCTTCAGATTTACTCTTAAAAAATTAGACAAAATTTAAAAATATTTTTTGTACAAATTTTTTTGGACACTAATTTTAGTGCTGATGAAATTTAAAGTTCTTGAATATTTAAAGAAAAGATTTAAAAATATTTTTACCAAAGTATAATTTTTGTGTTGATGAAATCTGGAGTCTTTGAATATTTAAAAATATTTGCACACTATTGTCCCTCAATTTTTGTGATGTTGAAATGCAGAGTTCGCAGAAATCGTATCGAATGACGTGCACGAGTATTTTCCCGTCCAACACGTGGAAATCGTGAACGAAGGCTAACGGTTGGAGCGTTGTAAATTTTCAGACAATCATTAGCCAACAATGTCGTTGGTTGCCATTACCGGGCAGCGAGATTGCCTTGCCGTTGTCTATCTCGCAGTGGCATTAAACCTTATAAGCGAACCGGCCGTCTCAGCATGCGTAGATAGATCGTAGCATTTCCATTGTGTGTGACGCAACTCTGACTCTGTGCCGCGATTAATTATCGATGGTAAATCCAGATACGTTGAACCGCGTTTGCGGTTTCGTCGATTGCACACGCCGTATATCGCGGGGGGCATCTGTTTTCGGTAAGCGGTCGAACAGAGATCGCCCGGGGGGCTCGAAAATGGCGATGATGAATTCGCGGTGATCGGTATCGCACGATCGAAAGTTTGAACTTTAAGATCGAACGTTGGTTTCACGATGTTGGGTCGAATTTAGCCGGTGATCTATGGTACATTGAATGACGAAATTCGAGGTGTTTCCTGTGATTCAGATCTTGACACTGTGAGTAATTAGACCGAAGATTTATTTACTGGCATTTACTACTGCAATATATTCTTTTTTGTGGAAACTGTTCTTTTATGCAAATTTAACACTCGCTATAATTTACGCTTAGTAACGTTACTCAATTTGTCATATTTAATATTTAGTTTGTATATTTGCACAGGTGCACACTTATAATGTCTGAATGTTGGTATAAATGATCTTTCTGAAAGACCTGTTCTGGTAGCTTAATTGTTTCATCATCATTTGTTGGTTAAGCAGAATAATGAAAAGGGAAAGCTGTAGATAATTGATATAATTGCGATGCAGTACTGTGAGTAACAACCATTAAATTCAACCCTGACGTACCATATTAATTGCATTCATCCACGTGTTCCTTCGAAGAAAACAAAGACACCTTACTCATTTCTTCAGACCAAAATTTTGATACCTTAACATCACTTTTAGTAATATCTCATATCGTGCCCATATAAATTAATGGGATTTTTGCGTCAAGTCATTCATTGACAATCAGTCATTTTGTATTAGGAACTTCAGCAGACATTTTGTTTCAATATTATCCCCTTCACGTATAACAAGATACCTTTGAAATTCACTTCATTTATTCTTCCCATATCAGGGTGCTATTGTGATGTAAATTCAGGTCAGACATTTTATGTTTCAAACTAAATTGTTTCATATATTTATCAGTTTCATCTTGTCCATTCTTCTTAGGTTACGGGTGCCATTTTGAGACTCTTCATCAAGTCGAGCCAGATATTGTTTCAAACCAGTGTATTTGATACACAACCTATTTCATCGTGTCCTTCATATTTGTCCCTTCATCTCGGATCCAGAGTGTTTCCATCTTCTCCAGTAAATCTATGACATCTGAAGATTTGTAAAGAAAAAATATAAACGACTATGGTTACTTGCATTCCAGATCGGATACCACGGCGGGCAGGTGACGGTTTCGGATCCCGAGAACACCCGGTGGTCCTGGTCGACTCTGACCTATCCCGGTTACCATTGCCAGATCTGGTATTGTCCGCCGTTGAACAACTTCCGGCTGCAACGCCTCAGGTGACCGTGTCGGCGCCTAGTAGCCCTACAAGGGACGCGGCCTTCCAGTTTCCGGAATGCAGCGGTGACGAGAACGTTCTAGTACCGACGCCGAACCCTAGGCCACGACCACGAAGACGCAGACTCGCGTCCGAGTGCGGTGTCGCCGTTGCCATGAAGAAAGGACCAGCAGAGCCGACCTGCATCAACTGCTGCGGCCATTTCGGTCAGGCATTCAACGAGAGCCAGTGGGCGAACGTGGGTGCTAACCTCAGGAACATCGCCGACGACTTCCATGCGTCCAAGACCAAGGTTAGTACATTTGTTACGTCACATAACTCATAGCACGATAGTCTTAGTTACAGATACGAATTTCATTAATGTCAAAACGCGAAAAAACAATTGCTTATTTTGATTTCTTTTTAGACAGCACTTTAAGCATACTTGTTTATGTAATGTTTTATAACTTCATCCACATTTCACTACTTCATGTACGTTTGTATGAAGCGGTGTTTCTGATCAAAATATTTGGACTAAGCTGTTGAAATATGAGGTGAAAGAAGTTGAATATTGATAATATAATGAGCTAGATGGGGTAGATTTGTTAAAACTGAAAATACTATATTATAGCTGATGGGGTTCTCCAACAAATTCATTAAATACATGTATAAAAAGTTAGGTGATGAACAATGTGCTTTCAGTAGGTTCCTGAGTTTGACTTCATTGTGTGACAAAAAATAATTTTCAAATTAGCAATTAGAAAGTATTTTGATAATTACCAACTGAAAATTGAGCAATATACAAAGTTCTGTAAGCATAAGAAAATGAATTTACACGTCCAGAAGTTGTAATTTCGAGTCGCTCACCCCAGAACATTTTAAAAAGTAGCCATACGACGTAAACATAAAAGGCAGGAACAAGCGCTCCCCAGAATATTTTTTCCAACGAGATCAAGCAGACAGAGAATACGCAACAATTCTGTCGGTCATCCAACGAAACGAATGCCGTGGGTTTCCCTTTGTTTTCAACTTTCCGCGGTTGAACGCGCGGCTTATCGCCGCTGCGAGCAGTAACGCGAACTGTTTACGACGCTAGGTGGTACAGGTGCAAAGGCGGCATGCTCGGCATAAAAATAATTGCATCGCGTACCCTGTCTGTCACAATTCCAACCTCTCCACCTCCACGGTGTTTTTCATCCGTCATAAAGCCACCCTTGGCATCGCGCGAATGCGTTATAAAAGCCGACTGGTACACGCGAATAACGGGGCGAGCCGTGTAAAATAAAATTCGCGCTGAGCTGCTACCTTCGCTCGCTCAATTTCGAAATTAATTTTTTACCCTCCCTTGACGTGCACAGGGTTATTCAATTAACGCGTAAGGGATAGGAGAATAACTGTATTATAATTTTCAACAACTTGGTAAACAAAAGTTGAGGGATTAATAGTAGGAACATTTGTAATGAATGGCGATTAGAAGGTGAACAGTCGTTGTGATGAGCTTTGTTGTTAAATGTCAGATATGTGTAGAGCATTGAAATTTTTGGGTACCTAGATTTTTGGATAAGTAGATTCATAGACATTTGGATTCCAGACTTCTCAGATCTTCATCTGGGTTCTCAGATACTTGGTTTAAATGTTTAAATGTTGAGATATCATTAGTTGACATCTGGATCATCAGATACTTAGACTTACGAATATGTAGGTCAGTAAGTATCTGGATCCCTAGGTACATAGTTCACAGAATACCTAGACCCATACACACCTAAGTAACTGAATACACAGATCCCCAGATGTATTAGATACTGAGTGATGAGATCCCTGGATGTCTACTTTTTTATACAATCAGATACCTAGTCCAGGTACCTAGATGCCCAAATTCGAAGATCCCTGTATACATAGATCTCCAGATTACTTATAGACCCTTTAGATAGTTATGGATACCTCTTCCTTACATTTCCAAGTATTCCGTTACAATTACAATTGAAACACATCTATTGTTCCAACTCCGCTATTATATTCGACGTTACATTATAACTAAACACTGAGATATGTCAATTGCATCATTACGAATGTATCCACATCTAAAATTCTATTCATTAGCCACCTTACGAAAGGTCCAGAAATATCCAGCTTCGCTAGCCACAATTTAATGCCCTCACGAATGATTCAGTATCTCTCGCCCTTCCTATCTGTCCCATCTCTCCGTTTTCGTCCGTCGGAAGAAGAGAGGATATTCGATTGGAGTGGGTCAGACAGGACCATAAACGCGAATTTAGTTATATCGGTGGCATCGACGGTGTCCCACGAGCGCAATAAATATCTGTTCGCCACCGTTAAGACGTCTAGTATTGCTCCCAACGTGTATGACCCCTGCCGCTTCATCACCGTTCGCTGTCGATCGCTCGATCAAATATGTATCGACGCCCGAAATGTTGCTCCACTGATTTTACGAGCTCGCCATGGCTTGTTTGTCGCGCTTTTTCTGCACGACGCGTCGCCACCGACGCCCGAGGTGAGAAAAATAGGATGCTCGACGGTTTTATGGCGGGACACCACTTGTACACCGTCGCTCGCGAAATTGATTGCGGACAGTCGTAAAGGAATTACCAAGAACGTCGATAGAACGGAAATAGATGGCATGTTTGTTAGGTTCCATGGAAATTGGAAAGGGTGCCGCGATTAGCATGCTCGAGTATGGGTAGGATGTTACTTGAGAACAGGGTTTCGCTTGCAGATTTATTTTTATAAGGGAAATAGAGATTTTTAGATGCAGGTAATGTTATGGGTAAAGATATACGTTGATGAAGTATTTGGCGAAGTTTCAAGTTTGTAAAATGTCACATCTCTAAATCTTCATATTTTGCCAAACTCCTTAATCTGCAAATCCCAAAGTCCAGATTAAAAGTTTCCAATTTTTCCAACTCGTAAATCCCCAAATTCCCAAGTCTCCAATTGCTCTATTTCCCAAAAAGCTCACAGCTCGTCAAAGTAAACGATCCGGTAGATCATGAAATTCTTCCCGAAGCAATTCAATTCAGTGTTGTCCGACTACAGCGTCACAAACGATAACGATCGCGTTAATTTCATCCGAACGATACAAGCGATCGAGACACGATGCTCGCCCAGTTCTAACGGACGAGATGGACATAAAAACAGAAGTAATCCCCGAAGCAGTCGGTCGTAACCTGCGAGATCGTGAAGAAAAGAGTCGGGGATAGTATCGGTGGAGTCCAGACGATTATTACGGTCGTCCTTTCCACTGTACGTCGGCGACAAGACCAGGAAGGAGTCCTTTCACGGTTTCACGAGATTCCTCGTGATTTACCGTGGTCGATTGAAAGAAAGAAGCGGAACTAACGACACACGGAGAGAGGAAGAGGGAACGAGAAGAAGGGGAAAAGAAGGATGAACAAGGTGGAAGGGCGTGCCTCTTTTATCCGTCTCGACTTGATTCGCTTTAAAGGTCCGCGGCACCGTGATACCCAATCCTGGAACGTCTAATTATTGCTGGTTAAGTGACGGTAATTGAAGGGG